>LR990062.1:12060738-14460738 GCA_905147135.1 Blastobasis lacticolella | reverse complement strand
ATTGTGATGATACAAATGAATATTATAATTCAGTTTTACACATGACAAAAACTGAAAGTAATCGTATATTCAAACCAAAGGCAAAGGCAATAAACAGCAAACTTATGTTTAGCGATTGGGCAACAGCAGGAATACATAAAAGTAGAAACAAATTATATGAGCTTTATGCAGAACGGGCGCATTATTATGCGCCCGTTCTGCATAAAGCTAGAATTAGAATTAGAATAGCTTAGAATTTGCTGACTATGTTAAGCATTACTCGAAGGTATTTAAACGCGTTTGTGCTACAGCTAAATCGAATTACTTTAAACACAAACTAAAAAATAGCAAAGATGTAGTAAAATCCACATGGCAGATAGTAAATAGTGAAACTGGAAAAATTAAAAATTCGTGATACAAAATACAATTTAAAAATAAATGATAATGTTATTACCAAAAACTCGGAAGATGCGGAGGCTTTCAATGAATTTTTTACAGACATTCCAGTGTCGACTACAAAATCATTAAATGCGTCTCCTGCGATAAGACCGCCTTTGCGCGTGTTAGATATAAGGTATTTTAGTATGTTTTAATTGGTATTAAATATCGTGATTAGTAATAATTAATATTTCAAAATACTTTTGTAAACATTTCACCAACTTCAGAACGAAGTGTGGTGTTTCTGAACGATTGTTTGTCTTTGATCAGTTAAGTACTGGTTATGAGAAACTTCCTTAATTAATTATGTAATAAATTTATAATAATGTTCAAAGTATTGTAATACATTAAATTAACATCTAATCAATCTATCAGTAAATTTAGGAGACCGGAAATGAGAATAGAAAATGACATTTCCGGCTAGAAGGTAGTATAAAGGTCCAGTCAAAAGACTGGGTGGTACTTTTGCTCCAGAGCCGGCACAGAGTTAAGTACAAACTTGCATTGTATTATTGTTGCTTTATATTTTGTATTGGTTAATTTATTTATATAATTGTTTATTTATTGAATCATACGTAATACTACTGTCCCATTTTAAAGGATAAATATTGAATTATGTGATCGATAATTGTGTCTTAACATTTGGTGAGAATTTTGTATAAATGTGGTTTGCCTATGGTACTTTGTTTGTATTATAAAATCTTGTTTAATTCAGCTAATATTGTTTAAATAAATACCTCATTTTATAATGGATTATATTGCTTATTACAATATACCTAATATCTTTAAAACATTTGTTTGATTAAATGATGTCCACTAGAATCATACGTTATCTTAGATAATATATTTTCTAGTAAACTCCTACACAAATAACAGCCTTTGATACTTCATCATCATCGTTGTCCATATATTTCACTGGGATATTGGATACATACTCACACTCTGTTATTATCCTGTAGCCTAATGACTAAAATAAAGGTTTTACTAATGAAAAACACTGTAGTTATATGTAGGACTTATATTAAAGCTGACACGCGCATGTATATTATGCTGATTTTTGTGTATCTTATAATATGTGTGCAATACAGTTTTTACTTACTTACTTTAGTTTTTACTCACTCTTGCTCTCGCTGAATCCTTGCTAAAACAGAATGTACCCGAGAGTATCATCGATTTTAAGTTCGGACATGTAACACCTCAAGATATAGTTAAGGCTTTTAAAAGCATACAAATAAAAGCGACTGCCGACATCGATGATTTGTTAGTTAAAATGACTAGCTCTGTAATTGAATTTATTGCTGTCCACTTAGCGAATATATTTAATAAATGTGTTGATATTGGCGATTTTCCTGACCTGATGAAACAATACAATACAATACAATATCAAACTCTTTATTGCACACTAGAGAACACAAGTACAGATACAAAAAATATGGTAGACAGTACAAAGGGCGGTCTTATCACAAAGCAAAATACATGTCACATAGAAACATAGCAAAATTATTCCATTGTTTAAAACAGATAACAAAACAGATCCCACAAATTTTAATAAATATTCTGCTTAGCGGGAAAATAATTCCATACCAGGGTAAACAAGTTGAATGTCGCCAAAACAGAGTATACAGCTAGCTGAAGCGTGGATCCTGAAACGATCCTTGTAGGCAACGAAGCAGCCAATAGAACAGATAAGTCCAAATACCTCGGATCCGTAATGCAGGAGTCTGGCGACATCGGCATCTGAATTTCTGCAGCATAGGCCAAATAGCGGGAACTCACGGCAGTCACATGTGACCCTAAAATTTTTGTTAAGCTCAAAGGTCTGTCAACGCCAATTAAATTAAAATTCTGCGGTGGATGTGCGGAGTTACGCGGCTCGACCGAGTACATAACGAGTACATCCGTGGCAGTCTTGGCGTGAGGGATATCGCAGATAAGATCGAACAGGCTCGTCTTCGCTGGTTTGGTCACGTGTTGCGTAAGCCTCAGGGATACGTGGGAAATATGTGCCTGTACATGCCAGTATCAGGAAAGTGGGCGACCCAAGAAGCGATGGATTGACATCGCTGAGTCGAATGCGAGAGCTAACGGCTTACGACGAGAGCCGAAGACCGGGCGAAGTGAAGAAGAATGAGTAGGAAAGCGGAGCCTGGCAGACGCCGGGATAAGCGCTAAGACGACGACGATGATGAATAGAGAAAATCTTGATGTTTCTAAGGTAAACGTTTCTAAGGTGGCCAAATATTATTTTGCTAAATATTGACATTGACTTACAATCCTCCCCTCAATGGAGATAAAAAGCACATAGAAAAGTTTGCTCAAAAAATAATTAAGTATTAATTAAACCCATACCTACATATTTAATGAGCTATGGGCCTTAAACGCTTAGCCAAAATATCAGCTGTCATTTTCTCAGACTGTCATTTGAACCGAACAGGGTACCGATTCTGGTGTGCAATGCAGTCGTTATTAACTGTGATGTTACTAACAACTGCATTGCACACCAGAACAACTACAACTACGTCGGTATCGAGTCAGTCCCAGCATCATCCCAGTTAAATTGCAGTTAAATCATTGTTCGACCTTTGACACGTTTTCGTTGACAAAATTGAAGCATAATGCAACTAAAGCACCAGAAAACGAATTGTGTAAAAGTTCGAACTTATGAAAGTTGAAACTCAACATCTGTCATTTGAATAACAATCACACGTTTGACATGCGATGCTATTGTAATGTTACTGCAACTGAGACGATTTCCGTACCAGAATCGAAGCCCAGCGGAGTTTCATTAGAGCTGGCTTCTTCTAGACAATTATTATTATTCATTATACTTCCAGAGCGTGCAATGTGGAAGGAATGGTCATATTTTGACAAACCCTCAAATGGTTCAAATCGAAGATTGGATCACTGTGATCACCTAAATCGCTATATTTGTATTTGTGACATAATTTAAAATTTTCTTTGACAGATTGGGTTACGAAATATATGACTTAGTCGGTCGTCTGAATAACCAATAAAAACATATCGCGCGGCTTTTGAATCCAGTTTCTTAAAGCATCTGGAATCTTTATCATGGTACGGCAGCCAAATAATTCCTAATCAACAAAATTTTACCACAGCTCATAAGGCGTTTAACCGTTGAAAGTTAGATGAGGGTACCTGTTCTTCAATAACACAGCTGTTTCCACAGCATCTTGCCAATAACCTTTCGAAAATCAACTATCTGAATGCATACAACGCACCTTTTCTGTTATTCCTGGTTGTCCTTTCAGATAGTCCTTTCTGGTGAGAGTTGTAAGGTACCGTTGTATGATGCTTGATACCTTCCTGCTGGTTCCTAAATTATATCAAACTAGACTGCGCTATCTTTAAATAGAGCTTTGTGTATTGCGTAGATATATAATGTATAAACACGATAATAATGGCAACGAACTTGAAAATAAAGACATACATTGTTGGTAAATATTATTTATGAGCTGACTTGTCTGTTGTGCAGATAGTATATGGAAACATAAATTTTAACCAGTTATTAACTAGATAACGAACTGGGAACAAATGGCGCAGGATAGGGACCATTGGCGGAATTCTTGTGTCGGAGGCTAAGATCCACTTTGATTCGCTGAGCCAGCGAAGGAAGGAAGGAAGTTATAAAACAAATTAATGACATCCAACATAATTTATTTAAAAAATTATTTATTTTAAAATGCTGTCATTTCCCTCTCTTGACTCTGGGTAGAATTAAAACCAGTTCCGCCTGTTCCCATACCATTATCTAGACTACTGATACTTCTGTGTTAAATCAAATTGACTACTTAAATAAAATTAATACCAAAATCCTAATGTAGGTAATGCTGTATGATGTGTGAAATAAATGGTTTAGTATTTGTACATTTTAATCAGGGATGCTAAAATATCTTGGACTATTTTCAAAATAAATTGCAAAACAATATTAGTTATAATTGAGTTAACTATATATGAATAAATCCCTATTTTCCTCGTATTGATCACGCCATAACTCGACAACAGTTTGACCTATTTGTATATTTTTTTGCAAAACAATATTAGTTATAATTGAGTTAACTATATATGAATAAATCCCTATTTTCCTCGTATTGATCACGCCATAACTCGACAACAGTTTGACCTATTTGTATATTTTTTTGCAAAACAATATTAGTTATAATTGAGTTAACTATATATGAATAAATCCCTATTTTCCTCGTATTGATCACGCCATAACTCGACAACAGTTTGACCTATTTGTATATTTTTTTGTTTTGTTGGCTCAATGGCTACATGGCTGGTTTGTTCGCAAGAAAACAATTGCAGATATGTGTAGGGTAGAGTAGGAGCAGGACACCACGTGAACGAAGTCGCGCCGGGCCAGCTAGTAATTATTTTAAATATAACCTACTAAAATTTATCTATGACGGTTCTTTAATTAAACCAGATAAAGAACAGCAATCATAGGTAAAGGGTATAACTGCTGGGGCTGCCTCGATATTGCAGTGCATCCGATATATTTGCGGATGCAAAAGAGGATGGAATCAATGCCGTTGTGAACAAGCGCACTGCCTCCCAATCAATTGTCATCTGAATCCCATCACGGACAGACTACAGTGTCCTATTGTTAGGCGCTGGAAGGATGTTTATGTTAGATCTAGGCCGGTTTTGTTCAGTAAATATTATCTAGTGCTCTATTCTGGGCGAAACTTTTACAGATATACCTAAATAAAATAATGTTTTAGTAACAAATAGGTATATGAAACTGAAGTAATATTTACTTTTTTAAGTTTATATTTATTTTGTAATACCATGGGCATTTGTCTGTAACAAAGATATATTATGGTATTGTATAATACATACCTACTAATAAAATAAACGATCTTCAGCAAAAAGGGCAGGTAAGGAGCTACCTCAGTCGGCGTACCTAATGCATGAGAGAAATATATGTGAATGTGGAAGAAGCGAATAAGGTGTGGCAGGATCGTAGTTTGTGGTATTCGCCAGTCTCTTCCGACCCTCAAGGATACGGGCGTGAGTGTGTACGTATGTATCTGTATATCATAGTTTAATTTGTGTTCCGGCGTTAATGTTCTCTATTAATCTATATAATACTAGCTGACCCGGCAAACGTTGTTTTGCCATATAAATAATTTCCTAAATGACGATTGATCAGTTTTCGACCGGAGAGGAAAAATAATTAAATTACTAAAATGGCTATTAAAAAATAAGGGTTGATCGTAGAAGGGTGAAAATTGAGGATTGTATGTATTTTTGTATGTTGTATCATAAAAAAATAGAAATTAAAAATTTTGTCTAAAAAATAAAAAATAAAATTTAGGGGTGTACTACCCCTAACATTTAGGGGGATGAAAAATAGATGTTGGCCGATTCTCATAGATACCGGATAAGCACAAAAATTTCATCATAATCGGTCAAGCCGTTTCGGAGGAGTATGGCAACGAAAACTGTGACACGAGAATTTTATATATTAGAAGAAGATGTACAGATTATGTCACGAGGTATGTCAATTTCAACGTACAGTTCTATTAGATTAGAGACATAGCAGCATCTCCTCCACGATGTTCAACTTTCTGTTTAACCAGATGAACATATTGGCAAACGCAGGGCCTTGAGTCCGCTTTGCGTGATTGAAATGTAATTGTATCGCAGTAGCAGTAGGGCCTCGAGTCCGCTAATTTGCTTCTCTCTATTGATTGTAATTGAATCTCAATAGCAGCTCAACGGCAGTTTTAATTGTAGCAGAGTATCAAGAAACGTGTCAAACTGGCGTTGAGCTACGCCAGTTTGACACGTAATTATTACAATACAATCGAGCCATAAGTAATAGTAGCAGAATACCAAAATTGCTAAAATTGCCATTAAGCTGGGATGGCGATCCAATTACAATTCAATGTAGCCTTTAGAAATAGTAGCAAAATACTAAAAACGTGCCAAACTGTAATTGACTGTGTTTGTGATCCAATTACAATTCAATCCAGCAACTAGTAACTTAGCGGACTTAAATACCAGCTAGGACCACCGCAGCCCCTAAAATGGAGAGTAGCGTTTTCTAGTGTGTTTTCATTACAGCTATCTTGAACCCAACTGGGTTGCCAGGCGCCACGCTTAGAATATTTTAATAAGAACTAGACAAGCATTTGACCATCGTCTCACCTAGTGGTAAGTGACCAGCCTATTAGTCTAGCCTTGGAGGCCTTGAATTATAGGAAAACTCGCCCCTAATGCGGAGAAGATCCAAGTACAACGGTTAATTGTTACAAGCTTGGGCATCAGTCAGGACCTTTATAATGCGTACGGCCAAGGAATGGAACGCGTTACCTGCGAGTGTGTTCCCTGATCATTATAACGTAGACGCCATCAAGGTTAGAGTAAAAAGGCTGTTCCAAGACAAGCATGATCCATCATCGGCCGCACCGACACTTACCACCAGGTGGGGTGATGGTCAAATTCTAATTATAAAAAAGTTACTTGATACCCTTCCTTAATTTTCGCATAAAACGAGAAATATATTTATCCACAGCTCAGCAGTTGTGCGTCTTTGATGAACGTCAATATCAACTAGAAACAACAGTGACAATAGAAGCGAAGTTACTCTTTAAAGAAGTGATACTAGAAAATATGCCTCCGGATGCGCATGTATTTCTAGGAACAGATGTGCCTCCAACAACAGAGGTATTAGGAAATAAGACGTATGATGAATTATATAAGCCAGATGAGCCTACAGTATCTTTAGGAACCGATGTATACGAGTATAAAGAGATACCTGAAACCGAGGTATCTAATGGCACAGATGTATATGTCGAGGACGATGACGTACCGCTAGTGACAGAAGAAGCACCAGCTGAAGAAAGTTCTGTAGCAACTGAAGTGCCTGTTGAAGAAGAGAAGAAAACTGTTATAGTGACAGCTCGAGTAGCAATTGAGGGCGGTACTGAAGCAGAGATGCGAGTTCTTAATCTAACCATACAAACTAGTGAAGGAGAGGTAAGATTTAGAATTAATATATATTTAGATTGGCCATGTGGTGTCCGGCAGAGTAGAATAGCATCAACCCTTACACTCGTGGGTGTCGTACAGTACGCGAGGCAAAAGATTTGGAGTCTCACAGGCTGGAAGATGAGCAGCAGCTTTTTCCATTGTTAAATGTATAATACTGCGATCTCCAACCCGCCTGCCAAGCGTGGAGATTATGGCACCTCCACTTTCGTAGTGGGAGGCCACAAGTACTGCAGTGGACTGTTGTGGGCTGCGATGATGATATATTTGATTCACTTTTCAGAGTATATTTATACAAGTTAATTTTATTGCAATCGCGCAAGGTTTTACAATGCTCAAAATTGGGCTCGCTTTGCTCGCTCATTTATATTAGCTTTTGTCCGCGACTTCATCCGCGTGGAAAACATTGTAGGGCAGTTTAACTCTTTCTCGAGGGACCATTTTAAATGACTTCCATAATGTATGAAAGCTAGTGCTACGGAGAGGCCAAGCTGTATCTCTGGTTCAACCTAACCGAATTAGATGAAACATAGCCTAGATTTTAAGTTGGACTTACTAACAAACTGTGATAACCCCATCAAAATCCATATTTGTTATAGTTTAGCTGGTCTATTATGGTACTACATCAGGTATAGCAGTTTCCAAAATAAACCCAGGTGTGTGGCCCAGGCTTAATAGCTACACAACAAAAAATGTATAATTCATTGACGTGTGTATCTGTGGCTTTGTGTATTTCTCTGGGGCATCGTAGCTCGCGAACGGATGAACCGATTTAGGTGCGGTTTTCTCTATTTAAAAGCCAGATTGATCGAGACAGTTGTTTCATTAAAATCGGTTTCGTAGTTTACAAAATATTTGCGTTTGAGAAAACTTGGTCGAGTTCTATTCGGCTTTTTCTGAAGCTTTGGATATACGTAATGCTACTCAGTGGCAAACGAGGTGACAGCGCACACTCATATTTATCTTGACTCAAGTCTGTGATTTTCTACCATGTTCTTCAATATTGGTATTGTTGTTAGGAGTCATATAAAAATTGCCGCATAAATTTTGTGATTCCCTATGATGCTAAAGGTTGAATTTGTTTTGAGTCATTTAAAGTTCAAAAGTATATTTTAAGACTTGCCATCAGTCATCACTTAGATTGATTATTATTCGTCAGTCACAAAAATAATAGAACAAGGCAGCGGTGATCACTTTCCAACAGGTGGCTCACTTGCCTGTTTTGCTAGAGAAGCACTGACAAATCTAATAGCAAAACCCTTAGAACAACACGGTACACTGGCATACCGCAGTTGCGTTGCTCTAAGGGCAAAACCTATCGTCTACATTTTGCCCTATGATTGCAGAATATTCAGGTACTAACACGAGTAGGTACTTACTATCATTTTTCTATCTTGTACATTTCAGGTTCTCAAAAATCCCCCGGATTGGGAAACCCCAGTGCGATTTTACTCAAAAGAAATGCAACTAGTACAAAAGATCGAAATGGAAAAGCAAGCGCCATTATCTAGCGAAATAAAGAAAGCCCTCATCAATGTACTTCCAAAAGAGGTAAAAGTAATATTTCTTCATAGTATTAGTTTTAATTAATAATTAGTGTCCTAAGGCTTATACTTGGTGCTAAAATGTTATTTGTTTGATCAAATTTTAACACCGACAAACATGATTTCAAAATCCCCTTTCATTATACTTAATAATTTAATACTTATCCCTTCTGAGCCGATATCACAGTTACTTAGTTTCAGAGTCAGGGGCCTACTAAGAAAAAATCATCTGGGTGTTAATGTCCCGGTTGTGCTCTCGAGGAACGAGAGCCCAGGGTCCACCTTGACCAGGTTTTGGCGATCAGGTAATTACGGTGGAGCGACTACCATCTGACCTCCGTTACCCTGCTACAAGGGGAACCTGATCATGGTTACAAATTCAGTTGCCTGAATTTGCAGGTTTCATCTAGATGATTTCCCTCACCGTAAGAGCGTCGGTTAGTATTCAACTAATGTAATAACTCAGAAAAGAGTCATTGGTACATGGCCGCAGCGGGAGTAGAACCCGGTACCTCTCGCTTACGAGTTGGATACTCAACCGCCTGGCTACCGACGCTCTCGGTCAGGGGTCCATAAGATTGCATTTTTTGTTAAGATAAACCTTTGGAAGATATAAGCCTGTTTGTCATAATAACTGGATTTTATGAAATAAATATTATTCATAATCAAAATCATTTATTAATATGTGGTACACGGGTTATACAGTTGTTAGGTACAGTTTAAGTATCATGGAGCCCCTGTGATCTGCCATCGGCATACAACAATTTAGGTAGTTACATTAATTAATTCTCGAATTTAAATAATGTCATTAATCAAATAGATAATAGATAATAATTATAAATTCAAAATTCAAAATTTCTTTATTGATTAGGACATTAAATATCTCTTTCAATCGTCAAAAAGGAGGGGGTAGGAAAGTAGGATGGAAACACACAGTGACACGCTGACCGCCCTATGGCCGTAGATAAACGTATCCCTCGCCAACCACGACCGAACCGTGCTCGACAATGCCAGGCAGAGCCGGAACGCTATATACTATTATATAGGTATGTCTAGTATAATTAAGAAAAACCACCTAAAACTACAGCAAGAGTAAGCCAGTCCACCAAGGCAGCACCCGTTCACGAGTATAACGCAGGGCCCAGCCATCGTCCAATTCAACCATATTTGAGGGAAAAGAGCGACCCGGCCCCCACGTCACCGCCAGACAGACTTTTAAGTGAGCGTGCATCACACATGCTGCATGTGATAGGTAGTCGCTCCCACCCTACTCTACCCTATCCTACCATTGCCTTAACCCTACCCTACCACTACCTTACCCCTACCCTACCACTACCTTACCCCTACCCTACCACTATCTTACCCCGACCCTACCACTATCTTACCCCTACCCCACCCTATACTACCTTACCGCTATCCTTCTCCTACCCTACCCTACCCCTACTCTAACTACTACCCTACCCCTACCCTAGCGCAGACAGGAAACACCATGTGTGGAAGAGGAAGGAAAATTAACGCCGCTTCCAAGGTGGTTCTCCGTGGGGGAAAGAAACGGCAAGAAACCCACAGAGCCTACGTAAATTCTTTTTTTTTAAACATGTCTTATGTACTAATACATTATTTGTCCTATATACTATCTTAAAAGTAAATACCTGTATAGAACAGCAGTTCAGTCCCATGGACTTTTGTCATTTACATATTCAGATATACTATAATAACTTTTTTGACATAATTTGTTTTTTATAGCGACTTTAAATTTATTGAATGGAAATGGAATGGTAAGAATTCTGAATATCTGTTGGAACCTTATTATAAAAGCGTACACATTGACCCATAAACGATTTGTGGACCTTGGCCAGACGACAAGCACCAGCAACAAGCTTATCTTTATTTATAAGTGTAAATTTTTATGAACATACATTAAATTCTCATATATATATATATATATATATATATATATATATATATATATATATATATATATATATTGTGACGGCATTGTCATTATATCAATATTCCTGAATTTATCTCTTAGTGAAGTTCTAGGTCTCAATTGATATATCGCGCGAATAGCTCTTTTCTGCAATACAAATACATTGTGCCAGTCGGCAGCGTGTCCCCACAGCAGTATGCCATAGGCCATAATACTGTGGAAATAACTAAAGTAAACTAATCTTGCTGTAGCCTCGTCAGAAATACCCCGTATTTTCTTTACAGCATATGCTGTAGAACTTAGCCTTTTCGCCAATTTATCAAGGTGAGGACCCCATTGCAATTTATTATCCAGAGTAAAGCCTAAAAATACTGTAGAATCAACAAGATCCAAATTTTCGCCTTTTATTTGTACATTAGTGGGCACTGATCTAACATTTGGCAAAGAGAATTTTAAACATTTTGTCTTCTTGCCATTCAGTAATAAATTATTAACCGTAAACCAGTTTACCACTTCTGCAATAGCCTTGTTCACGTCTTCATATGTTAATTGTTGTCTTTTTATTTCAAACACTAAAGATGTATCGTCCGCGAACAAGACAATTTCATGGGTATCTTTTACAAAGTACGGTAAGTCATTTACATAAACAAGAAACAAAAACGGGCCCAAAATAGATCCCTGGGGGACACCCATAGAGACAACAGACCCCATAGATCTCTCTCCGTTCACATCAACTTTTTGAATTCTATGAGTCAAGTATGAATTTAGCAAGTTCAGGGCCAAGTCCTTTATTCCATAATGTTGTAATTTCCTGACCAAAATATCATAATTAACGCAATCAAAGGCTTTGAATAAATCGCAGAAAACCCCCAAGGCATCACGTGATTCCTCCCACGCCCCAAAGATATGTTTAATAAGATCAACACCTGCATCAGCTGTTGAACGACCGCAAGTAAAACCGAATTGTTTATGATGCAATAGGTTACCTCCATAAAAATGAGCCTTTAGTTGATTTAATATGATTCTTTCAAATATTTTACTTAGTCGGTTAAATTGAAACTGGTCTAAAATTTGTAGGATCCGTTGTATTACCAGTTTTCAACAATGGAATAACTTTACTGTGCTTCATCAGGTCAGGAAATTCACCATTATCAACAAAATTATTAAATATATTCGCTAAGTGGACAGCAATAACATCAATTACAGAGCTAATAATTTTTACTGACATATCATCAATGTCGGCAGTTGCTTTCATTTTTATGGTTTTAAAAGCCTTAACTATATCTTGAGGTGTTGCATGCTCGAACTTAAAATCGATGACACTCTCGGGTACATTTTGTTTTAACAAGGATTCAGCGAGAGCAGGAGACGAATTTAAGGATTTTGTAGTTGACACTGGAATGTCTGTAAAAAATTTATTGAATGCCTCCGCAACTTCCGAGTTTTTGGTAACAACATTATCATTTATATTTAAACTGTACTTAGTATCGCGATTTGTTACTTTTCCAGTTTCACTATTTATTATCTGCCATGTGGATTTTACTACATCTGTGCTATTTTTTAGTTTGTGTTTAACGAAATTCGATTTAGCTGTAGCACAAACGCGTTTAAATAACTTCGAATAATGTTTAACATACTCAGCAAATTCTACGCTATTATTATACGCCCGTTCTGCATAGAGCTCATATAATTTATTTCTACTCTTATGTATTCCTGCTGTCGCCCAATTACTAAACATAAGTTTGCTGTTTACTGCCTTCACCTTTGGTTTGAATATACTATTACTTTCAGTGTTTGTCATGTGTAAAACTGAATTATAATATTCATTTGTATCATCCAAATACTTTAAATTAGATGATTTCTCTATAATGTTATTTCTAAAACTGTTTAGACGGTTGTTGTTAATTGGTACAAATTTAATAGTATTTTTTGTTTCTTTCCTCATATTAACATTAAACACAGCTAATTGACCACAATGATCGGATTGCAATTTATTTATTACAGACTGGCTACATGCCTGGATATCACAAAAAATGTTGTCTAGACAAGTTGATGTAGTACTTGTTATTCTAGTAGGCTCTAAAAATAAGTTGATTAAATTATGACACTTAAATAATGATATTAGCCTACCAGTATATTTACAAGATACGTCCAATAAATCTATACGACGTGTCTAATATTTAATTAAGTAATCGCTTGCGGAATCGTGACCTCGTTATTTTTTATCGTACTCAGTAATAAAGTGCCAAACTAAATTATTTGTGACAATTTGTGAATATTATAATGCAGTTTTTCTTTTATTCAAAATAACATTTCGTGCTATTTATTAAAACAAAATGGAACGTTTAATGGGGCGCAGCCCTCCTCGTCTCCGTCCTGTGCCCTGCACTCCACAACGTGCCGTGGAGGAAACGTGTGAAATTGTGTCGACGCCTGAGATACAACACTGGATGCAGTCGATTGAACAGTACCTGAACGAAGTTTGCGCTATATCAGCTGAAGGGAAGCTAAATACTGACCAGAAGCTGAGAATAAACAACTTGTGCAGGAAGATTGGTAGTGGGACTTCGCAAATGGCTGTACAGTACCAAGCTCTTAAGAAAAATGCAGCTCAAGTGCATCTTAGACTTGAAACTTTACAAGATAAACTCGACCTATCACAGCAACTTCAAGAGCTAAAGCACAGCATTGGGGAGTTCTCACAGCCTACAGGTAGGGCATCTTTCGCTGATATGGTTAAAAAAAGGGAAAATGACTTTATCAAGCCCACTAACGTGAGCGCTATTGCCATTTATCCAGACAACAAACAGCAGTCCAGCGCAGAAACCAAATCACTTGTCCAAAAACTCATACGTCCGGAAGAAATGAAACTACACGTGAGAGGTTTACGTAAGACGAAGAATGGCGGGGTCATAATCAGCACTGACAACAAAAGCGACGTTGAGAAGCTAAAACAGTCTATCCAGCTGACATCCTCTGGTCTCACTGTAGATGAACCCAACAAACGCAAGCCGAGAATTGTAGTTATCGGAGTACCCGTGGCGATGCAAGAGCCCGAAGTCATCAAATGCATCTTTCATCAAAACCTGGCTGAAAAGATTAATATGACACTTGAGACCTTTTTAACATCCGTTAAGTTAAGCCATAAGTCGGGAAAAAAGGATGCTGAGACCTGCAATTACATAATAGAAGTACCTGCTCTTATACGTAAGGCGCTTATAACTCAAGATAGAGTATTCGTGAACTGGTCTTCCTGCCCTGTCAGAGACTTCACTCTTGTCACCAGGTGTTATAAGTGTCAGCAGTATGGGCACGCAGCTAAGACTTGTCGTCAGATAGACATCACGTGCGGCCATTGCGGTGATCTAGGTCACTCACAAAACGAATGCACAAAGAAAGCGGAGCCTCCAAAATGCGCAACGTGCTCGCGCTTCAAAAAGCCGAGCAACCATAATACGGGTGCCACTGAGTGCCCCGCTAAGCTAATGGCCGAGAAGAGATATATAAATACAATAGATTATGAGGGCGCCAAAAAATGATAAGCATTGATAGATATTAGTTTTAACGTTAATATGTTATTTTTAATTTACATTATGTTATAGGTAGATAGTTCCTATATTTGTTACTAGCCCCGCAATAACCGCGCGCTGTCCCACTAACCTCTAATCATAAGATACCTAAAGTGCAAACATGCACATAACGAACATATTGTTTGCCAGTATAGAATCTTTTTGCTGACGCGAATATCTTTTATAATGAAAATATTACCTACTTTTAGTTTCTAAGTTAATTTATGATATAATACATGTGTACTTCGTCATATTTTGCTAGTGATTATTTTAATATGTATAGAAAACCATTCTTTGTTAATTTAAGATCTGTAATTTCATGCCTGAAACACAGGGTATCATATTATCCTAGCTCAGGCAAAAAAATATTTTTACTTTTACCTTTTACGTGTTTTTTAACTCTAAAATTGAAATGTATTCCACAAGATTTAATAAACTTTTTATTATTATTATTATTATTATTATATTAAAATCTCCACAAACAACAATATTTTTATTACAATTGCTAACTTTAATAAGGGCTTAATCTATAATTTTCTCAACACAATCAAATGATGAAGCCGGAGGTCTGTATACGCTCATTACAATAAGTCGCTCAAGTTCTATACAGGCAATTTCAGCAGTTCGTTCAACAGACAGCTTGACAATATCAGTGCGTTCCTTGCATTTTAGGCAATTACGAGCAAGTATTAGGGAACCTCCATGAATTGCCTGCCCTCTTGTTAACGAACTTGCAAGTTTATGGTTGTTAAAGCCACATATGAGCTGGTGATCTTTTAACCAATGTTCAGTAATGCAAAAAATATCAACATTCTCACCGTTCATGAATAGCTCAACTTCCAATTCTTTATTCGTCATGCCTTGGATATTTTGATGTACTAAGTTAACTATACACTTTTGTTTATTATTATAACATTTTACTTTACGTACACCCAAAGGCTTATTACCACTATTTACTAATGACTTTATGCCAGAGCAGTCCTGTATATTCTGAACGATATCAAAAGATTTACTGTTCAAGTCTAACAGTGAACTGTTATATGCTGCTGATATGATACAGGACGGCTCCTTTGTCTTACATACTAGTTTAAACAGTGACCCTTTTTGTTTATTAACAAATCGGCACTCTGGTCATATCTACCTACGGTAGGAGAAATCAATAAATTAATATGGTACGCTAACATTGTAGCCAGTTTGACTTTGTACCTACGTCGAAGATACATAGTATTTTCTGTTAAAACTACTTTATCTGTAAATTTATTACAGTCAAAAAAGGTAAATGCGTCTTTCTGACTGCAAGTCAAATTATACATCAAAGTATTCAACTTGTGAATACGGTCACTTTCAGTATTATAACAATTTTTTTCCAAGGGAAATGCGCATAATACAATTTTTCCTGCAGACAATCCTTGCAACGCTTCAACACCCTTGATTATGTCATATTTTCGTACTTTAAGGCTATTACTTATTAAAATTACTATATTTACATTTTGATCAATGTGTTTTGAACTTTTTATTATTTTTTGGATAATACCGCTGTACGACAAATCAGGCATATACAAATATATACAAATATTTTAAAATTATTCATTTTAAGTATTATAAACATCATTATTAAATTTGATTTTTACCTATTCAATGTTATTAATAATTTAAGATGTCAACAGTAGATAGTGTCAATAATAATTCAAATGTCAATAAAAGTATAATGTCAATTAATATTAAAAAATCGATTTAAAATCATACTAAAAAAAAAACAAATTTAACCATAAATTATTAACAATATCTACAATTAATCAACAATGTCAAAATAATGAAGAGCCAATTATATATATTATTATTTTTATTATTATTTTTTATTCTTACAGGCAACAAAAGTAAACAGCTTCGACGAGATGACTGAACTAACTGGGTTACTAAGAAAAGGAGATGATGTGATTGAGTTAGACGATACCCGTAAAGAAGTAGTCATCGTTCTAGGAAATACAGGAGCAGGTAAAAGCACTTTTACGCAGTGGATATCGGATACCGCCAATGTATTAAAATCGGTCGAAATACAAGAAGGAGATTACGTTATAGAAGACAATATGGCGAAAATCAGCAGGGACACTATACAATCGCAAACAATATTTCCAGACTTGGCACTAGATACGAAAAACAATATTTCATACTACGACTTGCCAGGATTCAGTGATACAAGGAGTACGGTCAATGATATTGCATCTAGTTACTTCACAACGAAAGTGATAAAACATGCAAATACTGTTAAATTGATTTTTATAGTAAACCACTCATCTGTAAGAAAAGGAGTGGATAGAAAAGATTTCGTTTTGCTGTTGAGACACGGCACCACAATAATTAAGAACGTTGAGAAGTTTCAGAACAGCATTGCTCTAGTAGTATCTAAAGTAGAAAATAATTATAGAAGAGGCAAACTGATTGGTGATCAAACAGTTACGATTGGAGTAGCAGAGTTCTTAAAAGAAGCGAAAAGAGTGTTTGAAAGACGAAAAATCGATGAGGCATTGACTCTACCCTCTAAAGAACTGGACTTTTTTAAAAACGCAATCAAATTCATAGATATATTACTAAAACAAGAGGGTAATGAGTATTCCAGAATTGGGATCTTTCGCAGACCTGATGATGTGGGTTTAATTAACAGCATGACGTTACTGGAAACTGAGAAACATAACATTAGACATATGATTCAAATGTTACATTACAATGATCGAAAATCAAGTGATTTTGGACATACTATTAGTGCTAGCACAAAGAATGAAATCAATGAAATGATTGAGGAATTAGATAGAAATAGCATTTTCAGTATTTGCTATCTTGTACGCAAGGCAAACTATTATTTCCAAAATCAACTTAGCGATTTCAGTCACAAAATTGATTCCATTAATGGGGATGACTTGGCTAAAGCTGAAATTCAACTGTCTGAAATAAAAAATTCAGTCAATGTTTTCACTAAGGAGTTAGAAATATTTGCGGATCTCCCAGATATAGTTCAGAACGCTCATTACTTTGAAGAAGCAGCACAAATAATTGAGAGCCATACCCTTTTATATTCAAATTTATCATCTAACATTCTGGTTGGTAGTCGTTATATGGATAACTTGCGGATTTATTTGGAAGACCAACCTAAGATTGATACGAGATTATTTGTTTGGGGTACTATATTCAGAAACATATTATCCGATATTGATACTGGCAAAAACAGCATCCAGTTTAACGTGGCAGCATTTGCCAAATATATTGATGATAAAATTATCGCTGAAATACTACATATTGGAAATCTATTCTATTTTAAATATTCTAATATCGAAAAAGAAATATTAGATATAGAAAAGTTGAATTCTAATATGATCGCTAACTATTTAAAACTTAACAGTCTAAGAGAAAAGGAAACGTCTGATAGCTACATAACATATTTTATACTAATTGCGAAAAATTATAGCATCCCACTGCCATCTCATATACCCGCCGTCCTAGTGAATAACACTCAACGTCTAAACGTTCTAAAAGAAACAATTAATATGGTTGCTGAAAATATGACTAACTCGAACAACTGGTACACATTTTTATGGAAATCATATAAGACTTTATCATCTTATGAACATGTGCGCTTTCCGTGTTATCATAATTTATACAAAAACCTTCCAACGTTGGACGGCAAAACTATTAAGGAAGTCGAGGAGTTCAAAGAGTTTTTACACTGCACAGGAATTTACTCACACTACGAAAACATAGAAAATATTAAATTAGACAATATAAAAATAAAGCACATGGATCAGGTGATTAATCTTGTCTTTTCCGAAGCGGAATACTTATGCGAAGCCAACGGCAAAGTGGTTGTAGGAGGATTCCATGTTAGAATTAGCAAAGCCTTCGAGAGAAAATGCTCAGGAAACGTGCAGCTAATGGAAATATTTGCGCTGCATACCGTGATCTTTGACAAAGACGTGAAACTAACGGGGACAATGGAGTTGGCGATAGTAGCACCAACATGGCAAGTCGACTGGCGCGAGCACAAGCGCATCCACTTAGTAGGTGAGTCGGGCCAACAGATATATCCGATAAAAGCACCTGACGGAGGCGATGGCGCAGCAGGGTCGAACGGAGGCAACAGTGCTAGCTTCCTGGGCGTGGGAAGAACGTTTATCCATCCTTTAATGCTGTCTGTGATAAGTTCAGGCGGCAACGGCGGCCCGGGTCAAAATGGGGGGCACGGGAGACGCGGGCGGGATGGCACCAGACCCTATATTGGGAATGATCCGAAACAATACCTCATAGATAATGGCATGTATTACAATGAGTACTATTACGATTGTGATGCGTTCACTTGCGTGTTTAATCCTATATACGGTACGAGATGCACTGACGGTGGTGCCGGCGGCAGAGGGGGCGCAGGCGGCAAGGCTGGGTCTCCTGGCCAGATTAAGTTTGTGACCTCTGGTTGGAATGATTTACCGACAATGACAAGATTGCACGGAAGGAGGGGTGAAAATGGTCTGGGAGGAAAAGGTGGTGAAGCGGGGAGGCGTGGGACTCGCGTTGACATCACCAGAATATGGGCAAGGTTCTGGGACACTACTAAAGCGTATTACAGTGCCATGCCAGATTGCTTTTCTGGTCCCGACGGGGCTGATACTCTTCCACGCTACAATGAGAGGACTGATGACAAAGACATAGATGCATCTAAAGTTATGGTGGATTATGAACGCTTTGTAGATGTACGCGGATCGGTGATAAAATCGTCACTGCTTGCATTTATTAAAACCATTAATGAAACCAGACGCATTATCGTAGCGCCTGATCGAAATTACAAATAACCCGAAGGCTCTTCTTGGGTCAGCGCATAAGCCCCACTATCCAGCGAGGCAACGCGGCCAACTTTCTGCCCACCCTTCTAAATTCAGGGGACCTGGGTCAAATTTATAACTGTAGGTTTGATAGAATTAGTAATCAGTAATCAGTTCATTTATTCGTCGATACAGATAATTATAAAATTTAATGTTACAGTATTTCATGACCAGCAGCTGTAGTGTGTCTAAATCAGATCACCTACACTTGTAAAGATCATATTCCAACATTTATCAGCGTTCGGGAAGCTATGCCATATATTTTCATCCCAATTACTGCAGTGTCTCAAGACGAAGGTCCCTGACCAATGTGTGTTGCCAGTGATGACCTACGGAACAGAAACGTGGCCGCACACCATGAGCTTATAAGAAAGCACACTGTTACCCAAAGGGCAATGGAAAGGGCTATGCTCGGAGTCTCGTTGAGCGATAGAATCAGAAATGAGGAGATCCGCAAGCGACCCAAGGTCAGCGACATAGTCCTAAGGATTGCCAGGCTCTATCGCGCCAATAGGGAAACTCAACAATATTCACATTACGAGTACATGAACATAAGGTTGGCAAGCCTCCGCACATAGGTGGCGCTGACCGAAATATGCCAACTCCGCGACATATATACAACTTCCGATGATCCAATGTCGGACCCTTGGTCACAACACCCGGCCAGTTGGGTAATTACCCTTCGCCATCTTCGCTTGCCAACATTGGCGGCTGCCCTTCACCGCCAAAAGACCGTTTATAGTTCAAAAGAAAGTAGTGCGTCTTCTATCACGTGTGCCGCTAGATACACCTACGAGGCAATTTTTTATAGATTTGAACATCCTAACACTGCCTTTTCAATGTCAAAATATGTGAGACGTATATATATGAAGGAGTTTCCTAGAAATACAACTCTGAGTCTACGTTGCTTTTCTAGATGGAAGTTATGATCTACCAATACCATCTCATCGATAAGAAAAAAACACTCGATCGCTGAACATTATGGGTCCTCGCATCTACAACAAGCTAGATCTAGACAGACGCGAGTGTAAGTCTGACTATAGCTTTTGTAAGAAGACAAAGTCAATATTGCTAAAAAAAGGTGAATGTGTATATTGACGAGTGCACCTTATATCATCTCCGTTTTTATTGTTATATACATGATTTTTATTATGTAACTACTCAATTGTAATTTTTTTTATTTGTACTTTATGTATTGACATACACATTGTATTATGTTAGTTTATTCTTTTGACATTTGTGTATAAGATGGATATTGGAATAATATTTAATAATATTAAATTAATGGTTGGCATATCTATTCAATATATAATGTTGATATTTAATTATTTATTTCTAATATATTTAATTTAGATAAAGATAATACAATTATTAACATAAAAAAACTCTAATATTAATTTAAATTTGACATAATTTCTATTATTTTTATCTTTATCGCTTTGCTAATCTAATAATCACATTTGTGTTTTGTAATAAATGACGGTGTAAGATTTTACAAAATAAATGAATATGAAAATGACTGACGTACTGTCACGCATCAAGCATAACATAGTCTCATTTGACATCGATTAGAATATTTGGGAGAGTTTGGCTACTGACCGCCCCTTTTGGCAGAAGAATATTATTGACGGTATGACCATACACGACAATATCTGGTTTAAAAATCTAGCCGACAGACGCGCGAAACGGCACGAATGCGTTAACAATCCCTTACTATACAGAGGGAATCTTATTTATGCTCACTGTGTCTTTCCTGTGTTGGGATCTACAGTTATAAGAGAAAGTGTTGTACACAAACCCCTAACGATAACGCTGTTCAAACCATCTAATATAGATGTTTAAGGCCAGTGACGATGATGATGATGATGGCCGACGACCTGGTAAAGATCGCAGGTATCGGCTGGATGCGGAAGGCATAGGACCGGCCGCCGTGGATCTCGGGGGGAAGCCTATGCCCAGCAGTGGGCGTCTTTCGGCTGATGTGATGATCAACATTCATAGGACATTTAATACACAATTAGGTAGGTAATCAACTTTGACATTATAATATTAATATACACTCTTTTGTATTGTAACATACGTATACTAAATTTGATCTATGAACAATTAGTAATTGTACCTACATACATTATTACGATTTATGATGTCAAATGTAATAGAATTAATTAATGGTTTATATAAAACCAAAAATGTTGTCATTCAAAAAGTCATTTACATTATAATTACATTTATGCATTATTACTTTGAATAGTCCTACTCTAAATTGATTCACATTATTGAATCAATTTACATTTCGCTTGAGGTCAAATGCAAGCCTATTTATAATAATAAAAAAAAATTAAATCTAGAGATAAAAAAACTAGGCAAACAAATCATATTACAAATCTATATATTTTTTCACAAATTAGCACAGCCACTAAGTATTGGCCTTCTAAGACGTCAATATAAAATATATTCATCAACAGTAAAAATAAGGAATCGCCTTTTGTACTTGGTACTTTGGTATAAATACGTATACATTTCCTAGAAGTAAGTAATCCTTAAGTACTGTTTGAACAATGGATATAGCAGCGCTTTACCCAGTAGGTTCCTATATTAAGTTCGTTTTTTGTAGTAGAAAACGTATTATATAAAAAGTAAAAATCTCGGACATTAAATTTATATAAATTATTATAATAATGTAAAATTAAAATATTTGCACAACTGATAAAAATTGTTTTATTGGTAATTTAGAGGCACCAGTGGAGAACGAATCAGCACGTTTTTGTTCTAAATACTTGTTACCGATTCGAGAGTCATTAGCCGGTGCGCGGTGGACGCAAAAATCTAAGACACTCCTACGTTTGAGTCTCACCGGCAACTGAATGACCAATTACAACAGCATTTGTATATGTATTGCGTCCATATTTTAAATTTGCTTGTGTGCGTTAATGCGAGAGTGGGGCGCGTCATTTCAGGTTAGACAAGCTCTATCAGCCGATGACGTGACCGACCGATAGTAATTAAGAATTATAAAAAATTGTTTCTTTCTTTCTGTCATTTTTCTATTCTTATTTATTTATTTATTTAACAATTTAATGTACACAAAAAAATTATATATATAGTACTAATTAGATATTAGAGAACAGGTACTACTTATCTCTAAAAAGAAATCTCTTCCAGCAGGCCTACAAAAAGAGAGATATGATAAATATCCTATTCACGAAATATCCGATTCTTCTTACTAGACCTTATCCTAGAGGGTAGGCCTATGCTGACATCTTCCAAAAGTATGTATTTCAACATCCTTAAGAGCGAAAATATCCTTAGCAAACATTAAAAAAATCATCGAAGTAAGAAGTAATACGTAGGTAGAGCTCGTCTAATCTAAAATGACGCGCCCCACTATCGCATTAACGCATACAAGCAAGTTTAAAATATGGACGCAATACATATACAAAACCCGTTGTAATTGGTCATTTAGTTTCCGGTGAGATTCAAACGTAGGATAACGCGTCGTTCATTGGCTCCCACACAGATGAAGTGTCGTTATCAATATTTGCACTCACACATCGAAATCAACTAACTAAGTAGTGGGGCGCGTCATTTTAGACTAGACGAGCTGTACTGTACTTATGTTTAAGAAAGAAAAAATATTTATTGACACAAACAACAACACCACTGTATAAAGCAAGACACTTGTTTATGAAAAATAAAAGGAATATAACTACAACATAAAATACTCAGTAAATAAGAATATGGCACAATACTCAATTACTGAGTTCTTTACGAACATAAAATCGTTGACCCAGTCATGAAAACTTGTTTTCGATGTTATAACTTTATTTGTTTATTTTTTCATTCAAAAGCGTTGACATATTAATTAATTAAATTAAATTAAATTAAATATTATCGATTTCAAGTTTCGCAGACTTATATTCTTATTAAATTTCATTAATACATTTATCTTCAGCATTACAACGTCACTTTAGAATTATTTCATGTCATATTTATAATAATAAAATTAAATTTAATTTATAAAATTGAAAAAATTATATTATTTATATACCTATAATCGAATCGAATTTAATGCAATTATAATAATTGACATATATTTACCAATATATTATTTAATTTATACTACTATAAATATAACACGTAAATATTAATATTTACAATTAAATGTATGAATATGAATACAGGGAGACTACACAGTGCCTATTCATATACCTACTCGATTATTACATAATGTATAATTGTGGTGGTATTTGTGTAAAAGGACTTCACTATGGGTAGACATTAGAGGTCTCTATAGAGGCGGGCAACGCATTGGTAGCGCCCCTGGTGTTGCTGTCCATAGGCGGCGGTGACCACTAACCATCAGGTGGCCCGCATGTCTGTTTGTCTGCCGTATTACATAAAATATTTCAGTTTTAACTAACATTAACATCAGGTAACTACTTACCATCAGGCTGCTTGTCCGCCTTTAGTATTATTAAAACATGTATTGAAATATCCCCCGCCGCGAACCGGAGCGCTGGTTTTCAGTGCGACCGACTGAGCGAGGCATATCTTCTTCTAAGCGAGTCGATCGCAAAAGGCATTAATTGTATTATCCCAGAATTTGGTCACGCACACAGCATTTTTAGTGGCTTTTTTATACTAATCAGCGACAAACGAGCAGACAGCCCACCTGATGGTAAGCGGTAACTGTCGCCCATGACATCCACGGTCCATGCATTTAGATTGCAGGCAACAAAAATGAAGAACCGCAGATACGTTGTCACTGTGAGGACTAAGATGAAATGCCTCATGCCCGTAATTTCGCTGGCTACCTTATCCTTCAAATCGGAACACAGCAATGAAAGTATTATTGCTTGGCGTCAGAAATATATAAGGCGGTGGTACTCACCCAGGCGGACTCCTCAGGCTTGACAGAGTCCTGAGAAAAGCTTTGTAAAAGTATTTCATTGTGCAGGTGTCAGGGCACAAAGGGCAGCATAACAGGTGGTGCATGGTTTCTGGTGTAGTTTTTCACGCAAGTTTTATCATAAATCATATAACAACACAATAATTAAGGCAAATTATTTAAGTTTAGGGAACTGGTGACTTATTTTATTTTCAATTGTGTAAGTATAACTGACATTGAAAAATGACAAATCGTGAAATTTTTTCCTATTATTAATAAAAAAAAATGCCTTACTTAATGACACGTTTTATTAGTATTTCATATGTTCTCAATTATAAAATGGAAATAGCACCTACTTCTTCATTGTACTTCCCAAATTTCAAGTTGTTGAGATTCATAATTATAAATATAACATCTTATTGTACATAGTTCAACAATAAAATATATTCTAATATATTCGATGAGTGCAGCCCCCGCTAGATGTCTCCACTGTTTGACTGGGGGTGGCGCCCCCTGGTGGCCGTGGCTAGTAGTACCGCCGGGGAACCCAGCGCACGCGCGGGCCCCTACGAGACGCGATCTGGACGCAAGCGCCGCCCGCCGCCTTCACTACCTCTTGGACCTGGGTGGAAATATTCGAAATAATATATTTTATTTATTCATTCATTTATTTCAGGCACCTGAGACCCATATTTATAAACACACACATACAAATTATTATAAATTATAAACTAATAAATACAAATAAAACCTTAAACTTATATTTACACTTTACATCACCTCAGTTCCTTTCTACTGCTTTCAAAGTCGTAAATGAATAATAATAATAATAAATATGCTTGGTCAATTCACACAGCGCCATCTAGGCCCAAAGTAAGCAAAGCTTGTGTTAAGAGTGCCAGGGAACTGAAAAACTACTTATATATTTTTAAATATCTTGACCGCTACAGAGGTCACCTGTCAATTGTTTATTTTTATGTCATACAGTAGGCAAACAGGCAAGCGGGCCACCTGCTGGAAAGTGGTCACCACTGCCTAAAGACATTAGCAACACCAAGAGTACCGCCAATGCGTTACCCACCTCTATAACACGTTGCGCTTGTTATATTATATGGTATTATAGTCTATTTTTAATTGTTATTTAAAAGTAAAACTATCGTAATTAATAATAAATAATATTGCTAAATAAAATTATAGTTGTTTCAGAACGAATGTACGAAATTCCTGAACGATGTTTAGTCTTTGAGTACGTTCAGTACTAATTAACTAAAAGTTTGGTTTCTAAATATTTAACGTATCTCATAATTATTTAAAATAGTTTTAAGAACTATTTCGATGAATTTGGTTATTATCTTTGCACAATATTTCATAGTTAATTAGAATTATTATAACGTGCTGTCATTGGTTGAAATGTAACGGCTTCTAACTTCCGTTTGAATGTTGGTTATATAAACCCAGTCGAGAGACTGCGAGGGGCTTTTTGCTCCAGACCCGGCACAGAGTTAAGTACAAACTTGCATTGTTTTATTGTTTCTTTATATTTTGTATTAGTTTTATTTATCTATAAAATCGGTTATTGATTGAATCATACGTAATACTATTGTCCCATTTTCAGGGATAAATATGTATTTTGCTATATTTTATTATGTTCAGAATATATTGTTATATTTCCCATGTAACTTTGTTTGCTATGATTGCCTATCCTATAATATAATAACTTATCTAATTTGATCTAATATGTGTGTTTAAATATACTATTCCTTTCCTGAATAAATAGCTATTTATATTTAACTAACGTGCCCTATTTTTATTTCATTAAGCTTTCCATCCTTAGTTTTCGATAAAA
Organism: Blastobasis lacticolella; assembly: GCA_905147135.1. Classification (NCBI taxonomy): domain Eukaryota; kingdom Metazoa; phylum Arthropoda; class Insecta; order Lepidoptera; family Blastobasidae; genus Blastobasis; species Blastobasis lacticolella. The sequence continues at coordinate 14,434,656 of LR990062.1, read as the reverse complement.
TACTAGACCACCATCATTAATATCGTCTAAATACTTAAATTCACACCCGAGATCTGTACACTCTATACACCCTATCTAACACGCTAATTAATTGTGGCGCTAGATCAGAGTTTTATGTAGCAATTATGGAAGGATGTGGTATTCTGTGACTGAATTCGAATTCGCAAACAATGGGACATGGATAAGAAGGAACGTGACGGAGAAAACAACTAACATGTCCCGATTGTGAAATTTGAATAATGACGTTCCCGAAAAGACCTAGCGCCCTCTGTCATGGAATTATGAATCTTGTCAAATGTGTCAACATTTGTTATTCATAAAAGTCATAACAAACAATTTGATTTCTGTGGGATTGTTTATTTTCGTTATTTATGAAAAATATGATTTAATTATAGGCAAAACAATTTGAGAGGAAGTGCGGGAGATAAGTTTATATTCATGCTGACATGAATAATAATTTAGACAAACTAAAAGTACAAGTTCAAGCTAATAGTGACCAAATAACTGAATGTTTACAAGAAGGACTGACGAGGACAGATTATCCCCAGATTATGGCCATATCCACACTTTACAATTTTTACTACTGTCAGTCAATACGGACTTATCGTGGTCCCTTTATAGTTTATGCAAATTTTTTACTCCACGGTACCATATTAATGCATTGTCATCCAAGTTACATAGGTATACCAAATTCAGTTCAATCGGATATCATCAAATGGTTGAAAAATTGTTTGCCAATGGGCAACTTACATACATACGAACAGTGCAAGTTTAATTTTGTACAAACACACTATGGCATTTCATTTTCTGAAATAAATTTAAATTATGTATATTATTAAATATAAGCTAAAACTATACTCACACTCAGCATAAGATTCTGCGCGTTGCTCACCAACGTGTCCATTGCCTCACTCTCGTTCGCCGTATCTACAATACAAATTAAGTCATTTACTTTGGAAATTTGGAAATTCTCTTCCAAAAAAGGAAATTAACCTATATACTCGTACAAACCATTATAAAAAAGGTAAGCAGGTATATTACCTTTTTTAAGGGGGTGGGGATTTGGGGATTCGTGGCTTTGTCAGTGGAGGGAAATTTGCCTGCCAGAGCAACGTGTTATAGAGGTGGGCAACGCATTGGCGATACTCTTGGTGTTGCTAATGTCTATAGGCAGTGGTGACCACTTTGCATCAGGTGGCCCGCTTGCCTGTTTGCCTACAGTATGACATAAAAAAATACGGTGGTAAGGACTATAGAATTGGCCGTGTGGTGTCCGGCAGAGAAGAATAGCACCAACCCCTTACACTCGTGGGTGTCGTACAAGGCGACTAATGTTTCGAGACAAAAGATCTAGAGTGTCCGTAGGCTAGAAAATGGGCAGCAGCGTTTTCCATTGTTATATTTACAACACTGCGATCTCCAACCCACCTGCCAAGCGTGGAGATTATGGCAATAACCTTCCCTTTCGTGGGAGAGGCCCTAAGTCCTGCAGTGGATTGTTATGGGCTGTGATGATTATAAAGATTATAAGCTGCCTCATTCCTCTAATAATTGCACCGGCAACCCTTTCGCAATGTAAGTATTGCTGATTGGCGGCAAGAATACAACCTCAGACTTTACAATAGGATATATATTTATATATTCTACGGTGTGCAATAAACTGTTAAATAAATAAAATACAATAAATAATGGAGTTCTACAAATAAGATCGACGATCAATTTTAATGACATCTAAAAAGGCCACATTAACGTATCATAATATGATTCGTAAACCTCTTCACCTCTGTATCCTCTCCAAGGCTGGCAATTAGGGTGGTAACCTAGTTGGCAGCCTCTAAAACGTTGGGATACGTTTAGTAGATTTGATAGTGGTACTTACTCATCTGTCCTTGCAAATTGGTGGCCTTTACAGAGATGAGCATCTTTAACTGACCGCTGATGGTCGGGATCCTCTCGCAGACTTGCAACAGGTTCTATCGTATAAGGAAAATGTGAAATAAATAAATTATTAATTGTCGGTACCTACATATAGATTGTAAACAAAATAGAAAATCATTGCCCGAAGATGAGTAATTCGAAACCGGTTGCAATTTAATAAAATTTGTATAATAAAGTGGAACTAGTGTACAAAAAGTGATTTAATTCAAAATAATATGTGATATAGGATAATGTTACTTGAGAATTCCAATAAGACTAGCTTTTGTGAAAATCGTTCTTAGGGCAGTTTATCTTTTCCCGAACTACCATTTTAAATGATCTCCCTAATGTATGAAAGGTAGTACTACGGAGAGGTCAAGCTGTATCTCTGGTTCTACCCAACCGAATTAGATGAAATATGGCCTTGATTCTTAGTCAGACCCTAAAATACCAAACCGTGAAATCTACATCAAAATCCATTTGGCACCATTTCCATATTTCTTATAGTTTAGCTGGTCTATTGTTCCACCACCAGGGTTTTGGCTTTGACATCAGGTCGTGTCAAAGTGCGTCAGTGTGCGTCATCAATCGTCAGCCCGCATCAGTGAGCTAGTCATCACCTACCTGCTTGATCCTTTGGTCGGTACACTCGTTGGCGAGCGCTCGCGCCAGCCGCGCCACTTCACGGGACTCCGCCACGATGCCTCGCGATGAAGACAACACTTCCCGCGCTTGCCCTGTAGAAATAAGGGATGTATTAAGATAGTACCTTAAGGTATTCTAGAAATAAAGAGACTGTGTCTACCGCTGCTGGCCTGTAAGAGGCTCTACCCACCGCTCCTGGCCTGTGAGAGGCTCTGCCCACCTCTCCTGGCCTGGAAGAGGCTCTGCCCATCGCTCCTGGCCTGTAATAGACGCTGCCCACCGCTCCTGGCCTTGAAGAGGCTCTGCCCACCGCTCCTGGTCTGTAAGAGGCTCTGCCCACCGCTCCTGGCCTGTAAGAGGCTCTGCCCACCGCTCCTGGCCTTGAAGAGGCTCTGCCCACTGCTCCTGGCCTGGAAGAGGATATGCCCACCGCTCCTGGCCCGTAAGAGGCTCTGGCCACCGCTCCTGGCTATTAAGATGCTCTGCCTATCACTCCTGGCCTGTAAAAGGCTCTACTCCCCGCTCCTGGCCTCTAAGAGGCTCTGCCCACCGCTCCTAGTCTGTAAGAGGCTATTATATCTACGCAGGAGGTGAATTCACAGCTTACCAGTACTCATATAGTGGCTCAGCCTAGCAGTATGCACGGCGACCTTCTTAGCGACTGCCACCAGGTCGTTGTCGCGTGCTGACCATCCGCGGACGGCCGCGTGTAAGCCGAATGCCGCGTTGTATATGGGTTGGTCAGGTTCGGGCTCCTTCTTGAATATGTTCTCGCCACCCAGTACAGATTCCACTTCGCATGTCGTGCGGAGGATCTGAAATGTTTTCGTTATTCAATTTGGAATGTTTTCTACTTGTGTAACGAAATTTTTATTCTACGCAATTCCCTTTCGAACATGTAATAAAACTTTATCACGTAAATAATGAATAAAATACAAGGTAACATTTCATTTTCATCAACAAGTACAGAATTGCTGATTAATAATTATTATTAATTGCCTGATTATTTTTTTAAATATTTTGCACGATTTATTTTCTTGAGTTTCAATTGTTCTGTCATCCTTATTCTTGTACCTATAATATGTTCATACACCCGTGTCCATATTAATTATATTTCGTCGCTTCATTCTTCAGATATAAGATAATTCACAACGTAGTCCCTTTAGCCTACAAGGTAGCTTCGCACGTTTATTTAAAGTAAAATCGATTTGTTTTCAATCGATCATTTTTTTTCGATCCTACGTATCGATACAGCCAGCCGCCATTTTTACGTCATTCCTTTTTCGTGCGAGGTAGCGAGCACATCGTGCACACGAGGTGCACAACAAATTGTTTAAATTTTATTTCAAAAGTAGAAACGCAGCGCCGAAAAGAAGATTCGGTATTTTAAAAGAAAAAGCAAAAAACCTACGATGTCACAAAGTGGCGATATTCTCGGATTCCACTTCAGATTCCGATAAAAATTCATGTAAGTACCTACAATATTTTCGCCGAATGTAGTTACTTTTATAATTTATGCATTGAGTGTATTAATACAAAACCGGGGGGTTGGCCGTGAGTCAACACGACGGTGATTTAGCTTCAATGTATTTACAATAAAAAATGAAGAATATAATTAAAATTTCATCTGGAGGTTGGTCGAGAATCAACACGACGATATCAAATAACTACGCATACACCGCCTGGGGGTTGGTCGTGAATCATCACAAAGGCAATATGCAATAATCTAGTTTCTCAACCTGGTGATGATCGAGGTTTTTAGATACTTTAGATTCCGATTAAAACTAAGTAAGTTTCTATTTTACGCGATTTTCGCTTAATGTGATACGTGTAATTTATGCATCGAGTGTTTCAATGTAAAACCTGGGGGTTGGCCGTGAGGCAACACGATGGTAAAAACCTGGACGTTGGTCGAGAATCAACGCGACGGTAAAATTATACACCTGGATGTTGGTCGAGAACCAACACGACGGTATCGACACAGAGCCTGGAGGTTGGTCGTGAACCATCACGAAGGCAATGTGCATATTCACCTGGATGTTGGTCGAGAACCAACACGACGGTATCGACACAGAGCCTGGAGGTTGGTCGTGAACCATCACGAAGGCAATGTGCATATTCACCTGGATGTTGGTCGAGAACCAACACGACGGTATCGACACAGAGCCTGGAGGTTGGTCGTGAACCATCACGAAGGCAATGTGCAAAAATCCCAAGTGTCTCAACCTGCTGATGATCAAGAATCATTTAAAGGTCTATGACATCTACCTACCCGCCACCGTCGATCGAGAATCGGCAGTGCGGATTTATTTTGTGGATATACCCACATTCTTCACATATCCGTGGTTTTATCTTCGGAATGGTTTTTAGTTGATCGGGGATCAATACAAACACCTTAATATACTATGAACACTCGATGAACGATGAGAATAATACTTTAAACAGTGGGGCATTAAGTACCTACTAGTAAAGTAGGGGGTGTAATCGACCACTCGTTCGTAAACTCGTTTGTTCTAAAACGGACATAATATGAATTTGTCTGCGGTTTTAGACATTGACACACCTCCGAATGCAATTACTGAGAGGTATTACTTGCTACTGAGGCGTCAACAGACCTGTCCCAGGTCGCCGTCGCCGCTAGAGTACCGAAAGAGCCTTCGTCGGAGCCGTCCGATGCGCCCGCGCATAGTTAGGCCCACAGCTGGTGCGGGCCCTCGAAGCCAATATCCACAACGAACCCGAGCACGGGAACAAAATACATAACAATATGAGTCTATTGTGACTCCCTTACAAGGAAAAGATCCTTAAGAGTAATTTAGTGCCGGAAAACATAAAGTTACCCCAGGCTCAAAAATAAAATTTCGTAATAGTAAAGTTTAGGCTCGATAACCGAGAGCGCCGGCGGCCGCGACAAGAAAGCGGCGACGGCGCGGCGGCGACTCGGCGCTTTCGTTGCGGTCATCCGCGCCGCAACACGTACTCCAACGAGGAGAATACCATATTCATCTAATATCTGAGTGACGCCCGCCGCATACTCTTGCGATCTTTATTTTATGGACTCGAAATCGAGAATAAAACTGATAATAATAACGCCTAACGATAAGGCGTCCCTGAATGTCGTCCGTAACACTCACCGAAACGAAACGCTATTCGGAAGTACCGTGTGCGAATTGGCTCCATCGACATACCCCTTGCTCGGCCACGCGAGCCCGGGGAAATGGGCGGCTCCCCCCACGCCGGCCGTCACCGGGCCGCAGCGAGCGTCGGCCGAGCAGCCTCCCCGCGCCGCGGAAGCCGCCGACCGCCGCAGCCGCGCCTACATAGTCACCTAAGTGACTCAGGTGCGCCACGTTGGGCGCGGACAATTATCTTATAATTAATTATTGGCATTGATTCGGGACGGTTTAGAAGTCCCATTCTATAAGTCCGTGGCACAATATCTATGTTGCCCCTGGTATAGACAAGTATTCTGTCTCCTGACCAATACCAAACTTTTTGCTACGGACAAAAAGAAAGAGTCCCCTAGTCCATTAAAATGTTAGTAGATTTGGGTGCGATTTTAGAGTGTTCAGCCGAACACCTTGCATTGGGCAGGCGGCAGCCCCACATACATAATCAATTTTTATCTAAAAAAGATTCACCAATCACCATAAATCTAAAATCACAAATAAATTTATACCGACCGCGTATATCGGACCACAGAACCATTTCAAAATAAATTCAAAGAAACACATTTTTAAATATGATAAATTTAAAATTGTGAACCATAAAAGCTTTAATTCGATGGCAGAATTTAAAAATTTTCAGCCTTACCGTATTAGTATCTCGGTTGCCCCGCGAGGGTTTACTAAAGTGACGACTAAGGTCTTCACCTTCTTAAGGTCTCAAGGCTCAAAATCCGTGCTATACTTAGAAGATATCATTTGCATTGGCAATGACTTCGAGGAATGTCTAAGCAATGTTAACGAGGCCCAGATTACTTCAATGTCTCGGATTCATAGTCAACGTTAACAAAAGCAACTTGCAACCTAAAAATATGTGTAAAATTCTAATGTTTATATGGTTTAATTGTGAGAATTTCACTTAATTTTTTTTTAAACTGGAGAATAGCGACATTATAGCACAATCAGTGTATATATTTTCGTCTCTTCCCCGTTGCACAATATAAGTTCGCTCAACTTATTGCGCTGTCAGTAGCAGCTTGTCCAGCGCTACAATACAGCTGATTGCACACAAAAATTATTATCTATTGTTAAAATGTATTTAAAAATATAATAGCTACTTAAACTTTAGCATAAATATCCCCCCGTTCTACGTTCTTTGAGGATCTTAATTGATGGGCGCAAAACATTGGCCCTTTATCACTTATGCCTCTCGTGCTGACTGGGGAACCGTCTATGGCGACGATTGGGTCAACGGGTGTTGGAAGCAATGTGAACTCAAGTATCCCATTAACTGGATTTACTAAACCTAAAAATGTTGCATCATACGATAATAATTGTGTTGACCAATAGGTACGTGTAGATAACACCACAGCTATCAGCTATGTAAATTGTCAAGGAAGTATTGAATACCTTCATGCAAAGAATCTAGCGCGGCATATTTCGTTATGTGATATTAAGGTTGACGAGGACTCAAGAGAGTAAAAGAGTGGAAACTCTCTGACTCGGCTTACCGATAGATAGTCCACACTGTTAGACAGACTATGATTGAGGTATCGGTAGATTACCGATTTCATGTCTCGCGTCAATACCGACTGTGAGCGCTATTTATCCTGCAAACAGGACTCAGGAGGCTATCGCAGCAGATGCGATAAATCTCATGCATTCTCACTTGCCGCACTTCTCTCGAATTGCAATTTTGATTGCAGAATAATACTGATCCATATGAAGATTCTAACGAATTTGTGATAACATTTTAAGTAATTGTTTTAATACGAATGCTTCGTATGACACTGTGAACAATCATCGTTCAGCTCCGTATCCCATTTTGGTCCCAGTTAGGATGTTCGAATTAAACGATCACTAAAAGGAGCTTTCAAATTCAATCCAAGCTTGCCTAGGTATTCTGCCACTTGGAATCCACGAGAGTGTATTGGATAACATTTCAAATTCGGTCCCGTTTGAATAAATAAAACATAATAAAAAGTTAACCAGAACATTAGGTACAAACGCTATCACTTTTAAGGATGATAATATTAATACCACCTCAAATAGCATTAAAATCATAATTAGTTACAACATTAGGGTCAGGTCGCTAGAATCCAGGGCTCTTTTGTCCCTAATTTACGCATAACCCGTTCCATCACACTCGAGGAGTATCTGATTAAAATCGAGCAACTCAGTACTGGCACATACTAAGTATCTCTTTCTGTCGTGCAATCCACACCATAAACAAGTCACGGACAAACCATTAGCCAATGGATTGGCAGGGTGATGACAGAGAGCAGTGTGTCATGGGTCCATGTGCTGGCTCGGTGTGCCCGGCGTCCGGTGTCCGGCGCTGGGGCCGGCGGCGTCTCCGCGGCGGGGCCCGCAATTCGGTGGCCGCAAGGACCAGCATATCGCGTTTTCGCTAGATATTATATCAGGCCGATCGCTGTTGTCGGCCGATTTGTCAAACCCGTTTGCTTTCTTAATAATGAATTAACAGTGTCCATTATGTAATATGTTTAATTTACGGTTGATACCGTATAATTAATACATTGTTTAAAATGTATGAATAATTAATATCTTGTTTAAAATTTGCAAAACTTCCCTCTCCAAACATCTACGTTGTGAATTATCTTATATCTGAAGAATGAAGCGACGAAATATAATATATGATCAAACGAACTTCGCGAAGTTCGATCGATATTATATGAGTCGCTTCATTCGAAGATATAACACCCGCCCGCCCATATTCCCAGGCGTGGGGAAGTTTCGCATAGTATCTCTAAAAAGAATGACGTAAAAATGGCGGCTGGCTGTATCGATACGTAGGATCGAAAAAAAATGATCGATTGAAAACAAATCGATTTTACTTTAAATAAACGTGCGAAGCTACCTTGTAGGCTAAAGGGACTACGTTGTGAATTATCTTATATCTTCGAATGAAGCGACTCATATAATATCGATCGAACTTCGCGAAGTTCGTTTGATCATATATTATAACGAACATGTGCTTATGCATATTTAGGGTTAGATGTGCAACTGTGCATAACCGTGTAGAGCTCGTCTAATCTAAATGACGCGCCCCACTATCGCATTACCGCACACAAGCAAGTTTAAAATATGGACGCAATACATATACAAATGCCGTTGTAATTGGTCATTCAGTTGCCGGTAAGATTCAAACGTAGGAGCACGCGTCGTTCATTGGCTCCCACACAGATGAAGTGTCGTTATCAATATTTGCACTCACACATCGAAATCAACTAACTAAGTAGTGGGGCGCGTCATTTTAGACTAGACGAGCTCTACATAACTATGACTACGTGCATATGCATGTCCGTATTCGTGTCAGAATCCAGGTCCATGCGTTTTCCTGGCCGATACCCGTATAAGTATGCATGACTGAATCCTAATGTATGTGTCTGCACCTGTCCTTATAATTCCTTGTGTGGAGCGTACAATCGTTATGTAATATCGTGTTAAAATAATGGAAACCGTAGTGCTAAACCCGATTTAAGTGACAACTGTTGTGCCAAGCCCGATTTAAGTGTCAATTACTGTGCCAAACCCGATTTAAGAGACAATTATTGTGCCAAACCAGATTTAAGTAAAAATAATTGTGTCAACCTCGAATTAAGTGACTACTACTGTGACAAACTCGTGAGCGATCGATTCTATTGTGTACGTAAGTTTGCCTGTTATTGGATTTACATTTAAGTGTTTACGATTTTTCATGTAATATTTAATGTAACAAAAAGTGTAAATAGGATGGCAAATAAATAAATAACTCGGGTTTGGCACTACCTTGGTATGTCCGCAGTGACCGCTTCCCAATCGGGCACTCGCATCCGCCACCGCTAGTTCGCCCCGTACGGCGGGGTCGTTGCCTCGTTGCTCTATCACTCGGGCTAGGCTGGGGGGGGGGGGGTCCATACTCACGTCCGCAGTGACCGCTTTCCAGTCGGGCACCCTCGAGGCCCGCGGCGGGGCGTCGGTCAGCCGCTTGCGAGCCGCCGTGAGCTCGCCCCGTAGGGCGGGGTCGTTGCCCGCCTCCGAGGAGGAGAGCCCTACCTCTATCACTCGACGGGCTAGGCTGTGGGGGGGAGGTTTTTTATATGGCTTTAAACTGTAGGTAATATAGACAGTGTTCAAAGTCTGGAGATTTATATATGGCTTCAATTTGTGGGTAATGTGGTTGAGGCTCTATTTTTGAATCGCTCGCTTTGAATCGAACGGTTTTCGATTTCGATTTTCGGCATGAAAAGTTTAATATTTTTTAAATCACATTGGTAACACCGAAAGAGTACGGTTTAAAAATAGGGAACACCATCATCACACATCAAAATATCGAATTTTTCATGACGAAAATCAAAATTTCGAGGCGAGCGATTCAAAAATAGGGTCCCAGGCCTACTTTCTTTCGTAAGCAGGTTATTATGATTATACTTTGTCTAATATAGGATGATAATTTTGACAGCTCACAGTAGTGAGCCTATATTTGACAAAGTATAAAAGTGGACTGTTGTCTTCAATGAGTTGAATGCGCTGAGCAAAGAATTACAAAGAAAATGAGAGGCTGCCGATCCTCGTGAAAAGTAAATGAATAATGAATCGTGAATTCGTCTAAATGTTTGAATTTTGAATATGGTTGAGTGTGGCCACTACCTATTATAATAATAACTTATTTGGTATGTGTATATATTATGTCAAATTTGCTTAAACATAAGTACTTTGTAGTTAATGTGTCCATCAATATTTGTGTCAATCTTCTTTCACCGCCCTGTAATTTTACATACTATCAACTCTCCGGTTGGCTGGTAGAGAAAGCTATGAAGCTTTAAGTCCGCCATTGTACGTAATAGTGCATGAAGTTATAAATAAAATTATAAATTAATTATAAAGGCATTATTATATATATTCCCTGAACTAAAACTAACCTCTGTATAGCGAACGACATCTTGGCACCGTGTTGTGGATCGGGCTGTGCCGGGGCGTCATCTCGTAAGCGTTGCATCGCCTCACCTGTAGACCATGGGATCCCATCAACATCATCATCATGATGATCATCACATATATCGCCGAGTTAGTAGACCCGTGATTATAAACACGATTATGACATGATTTATGTGCAGTGAGTCTCAAAGCCCAGAGTGATCAATCCCAGCTACTACCAGAGACCGCTCTCATACATTCATTCATCATACATTCTTACATTCATCCATTCGTACATACATACGTTCATCCATTCGTACATACATGCATTCATACATTCATACTAGCATACATCCATACATTCATCCATTCGTACATACATAGGCACGTTCATCAATTCGTACATACATGCATTCATCCATTCATCCATGCATACAGGCAAACATCCATACATTCATCCATTCGTACATACATCTATTCATGCAGGCATACATGCATACATTTATACATTCATACACTCATACATCCACGCATTCATCCAATCATACACTCATACATTAATTCACCTTAAAAAGACGATCTCAGATTACAACATTGAAAGCACAGTCATCAACTCACCAGCAGTCTGTACGAAGTCCAAAGGATCAACAGCCTTATCACACTGGTCCCTTATAGCGTCCAACGCCCGGGTATACCCGGCCAACAAGCTTCGGTAGTGCTCGGCTGCGGCCGCGTCGTTGGGCCGGGACACGCGCTGCGTTGCCGCCTGTACTAGTTTTGGGGCTAGCAGTTCCGCCTGTGAAAATATGTGAAAATTTCAGTATAGAAAGCAGAACATCAACCTACCTAACACCAGAATAAAATGAGTTATCTTTCGTCCAGTTTCGCAACTGGTTTTCGTAACTATTTATTTTATTTATATCAGCCTGAATCATCCCACTGCTAGGCAAAGGCATCCCCTTTATTCTTCCATACTTCGCGAAAGTAACTAGTCAAGAAATAACACTTTTTATTTCTGTTTTGGGTAACTGGTTTTGAAAATAACTTTAGATGCGACATTACTAGACAAATCAGAGATGGTGACACTCAATCCTGTACTCATGAGGCAGATGGGACGTATGGGATATTTATTTATTTATTTATTTCACAGTCTTACAGCAATGTACATTTGTTTACAAATATATGGAACGGACTGGGGCGGATTGGGACAGTCGGGATTAAAGGCTGCCTATCAGCCTGCAATGGAATAGATGGGTCGGATGAGAAAGATGGGGCGAATGGGATGGATCGATACTCTATGGATCTAAATACTATTATTTTATTTTATATTATTATGTAAGAGACATTACTGAGTATTCGCACACAGTATAACTGAAATAAATACAATAGAATCGTCGAAAGCGTCGGTGGCCGAGTGGTAACGGTATCCGACTCGTAAGCGAGAGGTATAATCCGCGTCATGAAAGAAGAGACTTGTCAAATGGCAGTGGAGGGGATTTCGCGCAGGTAATCGCCTACTGCGCAAGTCGAACCACGTGACCCGCCAAGTCTCTTCCTATTTGACACTAGTTGTACCGGGTGCGAATTCCACTGCCGCCTTGTACCTACGACTCTTTTCTGAGTTATGTAAATTAGTTGAACACTAACCGATGCTCTTACGGTGAGAGAAACATCGTGATGAAACCTGCACTTTCAGGCGACTGAATGAGTAACCATGATCCAATCTGATCAGGTTCCCCTGGTAGCAAGGTCATGGAGGTCAGATGGCAGTCGCTCCACTGTAATTACCTGATCTGTCAAATCCTGGATCATGGTCAAGGCGGACCCCGAGAGCACAACCGCGACGTTAACGCCAAGATGATTTTTTTTTTACAATACAATACAATCCATTAATAATGACATTGAACAGTGATATTTTATAATGATTATTTAAGACTAATTTTATATTGTTAAATGTATACGAAATTATATAAATTCTAAATTGTAATTACAAACTCCAAATTTGTATGCCGATGGCAGGTCACAGAGGACCCATTTACTAAAATTGTAACAACTGCATAACCTGTGTACCACAAATAAATAAATGAATTGAATTGAATTGAATTGAATCCAATACTGACCTGGTCCACGCACCGTTGTACTTCACTACCAGTACCAGATGCCCCAGAGGTGGCGGCGGTGAGTCTTGCCGTGCGTTGCACCCGCCCCAACTGAGCCAATAGTTCAGCTATCTTGCGCTCCAATAGGAACTTGCGTTTGACCTCGTCTGCAATATTGGGGGAAGATTTTTTTTATTCTACACAGTGACAAACGAGCAGGCCCACCTGATGGTAAGCGGTAACTGTCGCCCATGACATATACGAATCATGCATTTAGGTTACAGGTAATAGTAGGAGATCTAGCCATACTAATATCTTCCCTAATCTGTTATTAAAAAAATGTATTTGATTATTATGGGCTGTGAAGGTAACATTGACAGCCGGGACACAACGGCGTGTCTAATCTCAGGAGCATAGAAGCAAACCTTTTTTATTTTTCGCTTATGCTTTACACACGTTACCCTCCGTTTGGGGACGATGGACCTGTTTGGGACTCCCGGCATTGTCGGTCTACCTACAAAACCCCGCGGCGCTCCTACATCGGCTGAATGGTAGTGTCATGAGAGCCGAAGCCGAAGCATGTAAGTACTATATAATATTGTGAAATCTTTTGAAAATTTGTGATACGCAATCAATGAAATGAAATGAAATTAATAAATGCGGAAGCCTTGTCATCCACGAAACCTCTGGCAGGGATGAAAATGAAAAAAATTATGAATGATGTCGGAAAAAAGTGTATACGTGCTGGGTCCGCTAGTGTACAATAGATTGCCCGATGATGTAAGGAATGCACCTTCTATCGCGTCGTTTAAGTGCCGCTAAAACAGTGGCTATGTAGAAGGAAATTTTATTCTTTGAAGGATTTTATCCCGTAATTCATATATTCTTTATGTATTATTTATTATCTTTATACTAAATTTAATCAATTATTCTCTTGATATAAGCAAAAATATTATGGCATGTATTGACATTTATATAACGAATGACATTAATTATGAATTTTTGTGTAAATTCTGACATGTTTTTATATCAATTGTGTATTTTATATGTATGACAATTGTGTAATCAGTTGTGTATCAATCAATTTTGACATGTAACAATGGTTACCAATAAATAAATTTGAACTTGAACTTGGATGCATACCTGTCTCAGCATCAGCCAACACATCCAAGTCTTGCATGGGAGGCTCAGCGAGGAAGTCCTCGACGACTCGGGCCACGGCCGCGCGCTCCGACAGCCGACGCAGCTCGCGGAGACGCTCCGAGAGACCGCTGGGAGATACGATATGGGCCCCGATAAGTATGTTTTTTTGTTTTTTAGTTTTACAGTTTTTTTTATGTCATACGGTAGGCAAACAGACATAGGCGTAGGAGGAGGGGGGGCCGGGTGGGCCGTGCCCACTTGCCTGTTTGCCTATCGCATGACATTAAAAAAAAACACGAAAGTCTTAAAACCTATGTTACATAATTAAGTTCTAATGCCTACTTCTATTTAAAATGGAATACATTTCAATTCCATAACATCTGCGATTCATGCATTTAGGTTGCGGACAACAAGAATACAGAACCGCAGGTGCGTTGTCACTGTGAGGACTAAGATGGAATGGCTTATGCCTGTAATTGCGCTGGCTACCTTATCCTTCAAACCGGAACAAGCAAGCATTATAAGCCCAGGCGGACTCTTCAGGCTTGACAGAGTCCTGCCATCTGATATCTGATAATGATGAAATTTCATTAAACCAGTAGCTCCAAACAGTAACTCACTTGGCCTTATCCTGCTGGTACTTGAGTGCGCAGTCGACCAGAAGCTGTTCAGACTCAGAGATGAGGATGCTGGCATCTTCCTTCTCCTGGCCGTGAGCACCTTCGTTCACCTGAGGAGGGAATATTGTGTTTCATCATCCTTGGAGTTTGCATAAAGGTTCAAATTCTGCGTTTTTTTTTAACACTGAGGTGGCAAACAAGCTTCCGGCCTGCCTGATGGTGCGCAGTCACCTCAGCCCAATGGACGTTTGCATAAAGGTTCAAATTCAGAGTTTTTTTTTTACCACTAAGGTGGCAAACAAGCTTACGGCCTGCCTGATTGTAAGCAGTCACCGCAGCCTATGGACGTTTGTAATACCAGGGGCATCACCCACGCGTTGCCGAAGCCGTAAAAACCTTTTCACCCCTTTCTGAAAGAAATTCAACTTGTGGGTGCTCTCCAGGGAAAACCTCTCCAGGTAGTTCATTCCACAACCTTAGTGCGCGCGTTCTTAGTCTTAAGTTAGAGTTTATGTTCTTCGTAACAAGAGTCATTTATTTGTTGCATCACATGGTATTACAATAACATCTGATGTTCTATGTTTTAATAGCTCGCAATTTTTTTATACCACTACACTATAGACAAGCTTACGGCCTGCCTGATGGTAAGCAATGTCCCTCTGAGTGTAGTCATAAGGGGAAAGTATACGTAGAAAGCTGGGAACCTGTGTCGGCATTTGACACCGAATGTAGGACAAATTCTGATTGATATTGATTCTTAGATTAACCCAATCCAGATGGATTAGAAAGTTGACCATTCTCATTACTAAAGTGAATTTACATATCACGTATTGTACCTAGGTAACAACAAATAATGACTTGTAAACACTTTGTACTTGTAAACATGTCTATGTCTATGTCTAACAGCCATCCCGGTGCGATGACAGTCTACCGTTTTCGTTCATATTGTTTTGTCACGGTTGACTGGTAGATAAGGCTACTTTAGCTTTCAGTCCGCCAGTGTACCTTTAGTACATAAAGATTTAGTAAATAAGTAAATAAATGACCCAAAAACATTAGATCTTAAAACAGAGATGACCCAAAATCGTAATAGTATCAGGAAGGCTGACCCCTAATAGGGAACTAGGAATTTTATTGATTTATAGTCTAATAAATGTACAATACGAAATAATGCTTTCATTCCACTTATTCCGTTGTTCACAACAATGGAGCTCTAAAACAAAAAATCAAATAGGTATTGTATATAAACATCAGCACTGTGTAAGTCTTCCCGTATATTTTATGTTGTAATAACTAATTGTATTATTTTTATGTATTTTTGTTTTAATGTTTTTTTTTTCTATGTTGTCATGTTATTGTGTCATTGTTATTTGTGTCAATAAATGGTCTTTCTTTTCTTTCTTTTTAAAAATAAAGTTGCGCACACTTGACCCGAATAACTACACTAACCAGCATAGCAACGTCTATGATCTCTCTGACGGCTCTCTGGCCCTCAGCGGCGACCTCTGGCGTGGAGTTGCGTTTCTTCAGCCATTTCTCAGCGATCTCCACTCTGAAAATGGGAAAATATAAGCCTATTGATCATGAAAAAATAAATAAAAATGGAGTTGTGACTGATATGGGTAAACGGATTTTTTTTACATTGCACGAAAATGTCGATTTTGGTCACGGGCCTGAAAAAAGTACAAATAAATGCAATTATACACTAAAGAGAAGTGACGTATGCAAGGTACAAGACAAGATACAATTTTTTGACAGTTTATTTTGTTGTTCATGACTTACACACATACACCATGTTTGACAATCCATCACCATTTTGTTTGATTTTGTGCCACGCTGTCACGCCTGTGACAGTGTCAAAGCACGCACACACATAAATGGCCCGCCATTCTTATGCTTCACTCATGATTATAGAGAGTATGTGTCCGTATTTTTTTCAGGTCCAAAGCTTAGGTATATAAAACTTCAAGGATTAAAAATAAATATGTAGTCGCAAAATTATAGATTAGCTAATCAATATACTTACCTACCTACGCAATTTTAATAGTAAATAAGTAAAAATAGCAAAAAGTTACACTTACTCAGTTTGTAAGTAGGTCTTCTTGGACTCCTTTTCCTACAAGAAGAAAGCAAAAATTAGACAGGCTTAACATATAAATACTACATAATGAGATATTAGAAATAAAAAACAGTTCAAACAATTGCAATAGACACAATTCTAAAAATAAGAAAACAAGGCCGTTAGATGTATAAAAATTTCGATATTTTGCGTAAGTATCTTTTCCGAATAACTTCGGTTACCAAATTCAATACTTGAGAATCCTCTCTAAGCAGCGCCATCTAGTGAGGCACGCGCGATCTACACTTTTTATTATTTGAATAGCTGTCTGAGAGTCCCCTATTACTCTAATTTAGTTTAGTTTATTTATCAACCATCAAAAATTAAATGTACATAATATTGCATTAATTTTAAGGCAATTCACAATGATATTGTCAACATAAACATAAACCTTTGGCTTTGGCCACCTTCGGCCACCTCCGGCCACCTTGGGCACCTTTGGCTTTGGCCACCCTGGGCCACCTTCGGGCACCTTCGGCCACCTTCGGCCATCGTTGGCCACCTATGACCACATTCGGCACCATCGGCCAAAAAACCACTTTCGGCGAAACCTCACGACCGAGTTTCGGGCCGAAACCGAAGGTTTCGCCGAAGGTGCTTTTAATTATTTATGACAAATAAATTGCAAGTTTTTTTTATCATCTCTAGATCTAATTCTATTCAAATTACCATTCTATATTATACAGACAATACAAAAGTTAAATATTAATATCAAATGTCCATACCTCCTCAACATCAAGTTTCAAGACCAATCCAGCGCGCTGTCCGTTCGTCCTGGAAAGAATACATTTATAAGTCTGATGTTTTTTTTTGTTTATACGCCCACCGCATTGGGCAATGAGCCCTTTTATAGATAATATCCATAAATCGAATATTAGGTATACATTGCAAACGACCTCGTAAAGATCGCAGGTACCAGCTGAATGCGGAAGGCACGGGACCGGCCGCCGTGGTTCTCTGGGGGAGGCCTATGTCCAGCAGTGGGCGTCTTTCGGCTGATATGATGATAATGATTACAAACGCAGCATCACGTTGCCCACCCACGTCATAGCCTACGTCACTGCAACTTTAGGCGGACCCCGGGCCCTCGCCTGCGAGAGCACAGGGACATTAACGCCAAGATGATTATTTTAACTGCTTGTCACACTCTCCGAGACGCAACTTGTAGAAAACAATGATGAAAGAAACTCCTTATTGCATTAAGGAGGACCGGCCCTATAGTTCAATTTCTATGGCGATAACTGATTGTGAGATGCTAGGTAATTATGGTTCTATTGCTAGTTCTTTTTGGGCACATCCGTCGACCATTTTATTTATCAAAAACACACACGCATTAAACGAGGTGTCTATAATTACATACGCATTATTTAACAATGTAGGCACATAAAATTAATTTGTCCTAGTAAAAGGAGTTTCTTTCATCATTGGTGTCAAATTTTTTTTATTTATGTCATTGTACTGTAAAAACAAATGTATCGTGGCGTCCATATATGTAATACTTAAATGCTTTCGTCATTTCTTTCTATTACATTAGTTGAACACTAACCGATGCTCTTACGGTGAGGGAAAACATCGTGATGTAACCTGCACATTCAGGCGACTGAATGTGTAACCATGATCCAATCTGGTCAGGTTCCCCTGATAGCAGGATCATAGAGGTCAGATGGCAGCCGCTCCACTGTAATTATCTGATCTGCCAAATCCTGGATCATGGTCGGATCCCTGGCCCTCGCGAGGGCACAACCGGGATATTAACACCAAGATGATTATTTTTTTACTAGGCTGTTATTCAATCATCAATATCCTACCTGATGCTATCCAGCAGTGCTTCGAAAGCCTCCAAGACCCCCTTCCTAGAGTTGAAGGTCACCCACGTCATGGTATCCTGGTCCTCGGCGGCGCCCACCTCCTTCGCGAGAGTCTCGGTTTTGGTGAGCAGGGTCCTGGTGGAAGGAGACAAGGATCAGGAAAAGTAGTAAAAAATGTAGAAAGCAAAAACTGAAAAGTGATTTTTGTTTGATCGAAAGCTTCCTTCTGAATATTTTGATAACCTATAAAAGATAAAAAAATTCAATTTTAAATAATTTTTGTTCAATATAAATATTTTCAGAATACACTTATTGGAAGTCAGTAATAAACAATATAATCAATTATCAATCATACTTAATTGAAATTAAATACACATCACAAAATTACAAATATCATGTGTGCTACCATGTATATAGTCTACTGTTAATTTAAATTTTACTAAATATAAAATTTAAAATAACAGTATGTCATTATGTGATTAGAGCAGTTGAGTGCTTTTAATAAACAAACTATAAAATTTGGTAAATCAGTTTCTTTAAAATTCGCATTATAGTTGAGACTATCAAAATACAATAAATATAATATAAAACATTAAATTATTTAAATTAAAAAGTTACGTCAATAAAATAAAATATCACAGTATAAATAAATATTCGTGGACAAATTCACACAGCGCTTTTTAGCCCCAAACTAAGCAAAGCTTGTACTATAGGTGCTAGATAACTGATATACTACTTAAATACTTTTTTCAATACATACTTATTATACATAGAACACCCAGACCCGTAACGGAAACTAAAATTCATCATTTCAATTTCTGCCCGGCCGGGAATCGAACCCGGGACCTCTTGCGTGGCAGACCGAAATGTCGACCATTGAACCACTCAGGTCGTCGAAACATTCAGGTCGTCTGAACCACTCAGGTCGTCAAGGACTATTACTATACTCGGAGATGGAAACCCCATAGAGCAGGGTTAGAGTAGGTAACCCAGCTGGCAGCCTGACTCCGGTGTGACAGCTAGTTGGTCTGCGGCGCGGGCTGTGCTCTTGGAGAGTTCATTGTCCGTGTTCTTGAAGTGTTCGTTACGAACAAAAGACTGTATTTTTCCACTTTTCATGGCAAACCCAAAATTTAAAGTAAATATAGTAATTAAACCTGTTTCCTTACGTAAAACTGCCTATAAATCTTAAAATATTGTTTTCTTAAATGTATAATATTCTTTCATATAACGCACGATTTTTTTTAATAACAGATGGGTGAAGATATTTATTATATGTTTTTTGTGCCTAAATAATAAAAAAATGTCCTTATCACCTGCATCGGTCCACGATCTCGTCTCTCATGGCGGCCTGGGGCGCTGCGGAGGGCGGGGGCGCCAGCTCGGGACGCGCCATGATGGCGGATAGCGCCCCCGCCGCTTTCGATAGCGACAGCGCTGTGGGGGTTATGTCGGCCTAGGGGAATAGAACGGGAAATAGGTATCAGTAGAATTCATAATTGTTAAATATGTATACTGTAAACATCATAAGGAAGGAGGCACACTAAATGAACAGCGATACTAAAGTCCACTAGCCTCCAAATACGAAACGGTCACCAATTCGGTCATTTGTTTTTACTGAATTGCCTGCGAGTGTAAATAATCATCTTAGCGCTAACATCCCGGTTATACTCTCGCGCACGAGGGCCCGGGGTCCACCTTGACCATGATCCAGGATTTGGCAGATCAGGTAATAACAGTGGAGCGACTGCCATCTGACCGCCGTGACCCTGCTAAAAGGGAAGCCTGATCAGATTCGATCAAGGTTACACATTCAGTCGCCTGAATGTGCAAGTTTCATCACGATGTGTTTCCTCACCGTAAGAGCATTGGTTCAGTGCAATTGGAGCAATGTTCTACTAATGTACATAACTCAGAGAAGAGTCATTGGTATAATTGCCTGCGAGGGTATTCCTTGATCATTACAATCTGGATGCCTTCTAGGCTAGAGTGAATAGACTGTTTCAATACGGGCATGCTCCATCTTCGGCCGCATCGTCACTTACCAACAGGTGAGATGGCGGTCAAATGTATATAATATTGTAAAATCTTTTGAAAACTGTGATACGCAATAAATAAATGAAATGCCTGCTACAGTCCATTCGCGATCAGACACATCGTTGTCCGCCGGCCTAACCCCGCCCCTCGACCAATCGGGTCGCAGCAAATTGGAAAGCTAAGAACACAGTGATCAGTGAATTTAATGAATGTTTAGTAGATCAAACTGCTAAAAGTAATGATATTTAAATTAGCCGACTGTTATCGTACCATTGAAAACTCAATGCTATAGAGTTGATGTGGGCCCAAATAAAAAAAAGATGTTGGTGCCAAATAACTAACCTTTCAAGATGAGTGACGTAAAATAATTATTTATTGGCGAAACAATTTTAATAGATGCTAATCGATGGAAGAAATGCTGCGACCACGTGATCCAGACGCGTCATGGAGAATGCAGAACAAAATTCTCTCTTATTAAATACAAATGAAGATTCTAGCGACACTGATTAAAATTATATTTCGTCGCTTCATTCTTCAGATATAAGATAATTCACAACGTAGTCCCTTTAGCCTACAAGGTAGCTTCGCACGTTTATTTAAAGATAAATCGATTTGTTTTCAATCGATCATTTTTTTTCGATCCTACGTATCGATACAGCCAGCCGCCATTTTCACGTCATTCCTTTTTCGTGCGAGGTAGCAAGCACATCGTGCACACGTGGTGCACAACAAATTGTTAAAATTGTATTTCAAAAGTAGAAACGCAGCGCCGAAAACAAGATTCGGTATTTTAAAAGAAAAAGCAAAAACCCTACGATGTCACAAAGTGGCGATATTCTCGGATTCCACTTCAGATTTCGATAAAAATTCATGTAAGTACCTACAATATTTTCGCCGAATGTAGTTACTTTTATAATTTATGCATTGAGTGTATTAATACAAAACCGGGGGGTTGGCCGTGAGTCAACACGACGGTGATTTAGCTTTAATGTATATACAATAAAAAATGACGAATATAATTTAAAATTCATCTGGAGGTTGGTCGAGAATCAACACGACGATATCAAATAACTACGCATACACCGCCTGGGGGTTGGTCGTGAATCATCACAAAGGCAATATGCAATAATCTAGTTTCTCAACCTGGTGATGATCGAGGTTTTTAGATACTTTAGATTCCGATTAAAACTAAGTAAGTTTCTATTTTACGCGATTTTCGCTTAATGTGATACGTGTAATTTATGCATCGAGTGTTTCAATGTAAAACCTGGGGGTTGGCCGTGAGTCAACACGATGGTAAAAACCTGGACGTTGGTCGAGAATCAACGCGACGGTAAAATTATACACCTGGATGTTGGTCGAGAACCAACACGACGGTATCGACACATAGCCCGGAGGTTGGTCGTGAACCATCACGAAGGCAATGTGCATATTCACCTGGATGTTGGTCGAGAACCAACACGACGGTATCGACACAGAGCCTGGAGGTTGGTCGTGAACCATCACGAAGGCAATGTGCATATTCACCTGGATGTTGGTCGAGAACCAACACGACGGTATCGACACAGAGCCTGGAGGTTGGTCGTGAACCATCACGAAGGCAATGTGCATATTCACCTGGATGTTGGTCGAGAACCAACACGACGGTATCGACACAGAGCCTGGAGGTTGGTCGTGAACCATCACGAAGGCAATGTGCAATAATCCCAAGTGTCTCAACCTGCTGATGATCAAGAATCATTTAGAGGTCTATGACATCTACCTACCCGCCACCGTCGATCGAGAATCGGCAGTGCGGATTTATTTTGTGGATATACCCACATTCTTCACATATCCGTGGTTTTATCTTCGGAATGGTTTTTAGTTGATCGGGGATCAATACAAACACCTTAATATATTATGAACACTCGATGAACGATGAGAATAATACTTTAAACAGTGGGGCATTAAGTACCTACTAGTAAAGTAGGGGTGTAATCGACCACTCGTTCGTAAACTCGTTTGTTCTAAAACGGACATAATATGAATTTGTCTGCGGTTTTAGACATCGACACACCTCCGAATGCAATTACTGAGAGGTATTACTTGCTACTGAGGCGTCAACAGACCTGCCCCAGGTCGCCGTCGCCGCTAGAGTAGCGAAAGAGCCTTCGTCGAAGCCGTCCGATGCGCCCGCGCATAGTTAGACCCACAGCTGGTGCGGGTCCTCGAAGCCAATATCCACAACGAACCCGAGCACGGGAACAAAATACATAACAATATAAGTCTATTGTGACTCCCTTACGAGGAAAAGATCCTTAAGAGTTATTTAGTGCCGGAAAACATAAAGTTACCCCAGGCTCAAAAATAAAATTTCGTAATAATAAAGTTTAGGCTCGATAACCGAGAGCGCCCGCGGCCGCGACACGAAAGCCGCGACGGCGCGGCAGCAACTCGGCGCCTTCGTTGCGGTCATCCGCTCCGCAACACGTACTCCAACGATGAGAATACCATATTCATCGCCGTCAAATATCTGAGTGACGCCCGCC
The DNA here is from genome assembly GCA_905147135.1 of Blastobasis lacticolella. NCBI lineage: Eukaryota > Metazoa > Arthropoda > Insecta > Lepidoptera > Blastobasidae > Blastobasis > Blastobasis lacticolella. Next base: position 14,411,656 of record LR990062.1, on the reverse strand, counting down.
GCATACTCTTGCGATCTTTATTTTATGGACTCGAAATCGAGAATAAAACTGATAATAATAACGCCTAACGATAAGGCGTCCTTGAATGTCGTCCGGAACACTCACCGAAACGAAACGCTATTCGGAAGTACTGTGTGCGAATTGGCTCCATCGACATACCCCTTGCTCGCCCACGCGAGCCTGGGAAATGGCCGGCGCGCGGACATCCGCAGCGAGCGTCGGCCAAGCAGCCTCCGCGCGCCGCGGAAGCCGCCGGCCGCTGCAGCCGCGCCTACATAGTCACCTAAGTGACTCAGGTGCGCCACGTTGGTCGCGGACAATTATTTTATAATTAATCGTTGGCATTGATTCGGGACGGTTTAGAAGTCCCATTCTATAAGTCCGTGGCACAATATCTATGTTGCCCCTGGTATAGACAAGTATTCTGTCTCCTGACCAATACCAAAATTTTGCTCCTGACAAAAAGAAGGAGTCCCCTAGTCCATTAAAATGTTAGTAGATTTGGGTGCGATTTTAGAGTGTTCAGCCGAACACCTTGCATTGGGCAGGCGGCAGCCCAACCCACATACCTAATCAATTTTTATCTAAAATATTCCCGGCACCTAAACCGAATGGGAAAAAAGATTCACCATAAATCTAAAATCACAAATAAATTTATACCGACCACGTATATCGGACCACAGAACCATTTCAAAATAAATTCCAAGAAACACATTTTTAAATATTATAAATTTAAAATTGTGAACCGTAAAAGCTTTAATTCGATGGCAGAATTTACAAATTTTCAGCCTTACTGTATTAGTACCTCGGTTGCCCCGCGAGGGTTTACTAAAGTGACGACTAAAATCCGTGCTATACTTAGACGATATCATTTGCATTAGCAATGACTTCGAGAAATGTCTAAGCAATGTTAACGAGGCCCAGATTACTTCAATGTCTGGGATTCATAGTCAACGTTAACAAAAGCAACTTGCAACCTAAAAATATGTGTAAAATTCTAGTGTTTATATGTTTAATTTTGAGAATTTCACTTAATTTTTTTTTAACTGGAGAAACGCGACATTATAGCACAATCAGTGTATATATTTTCGTCTCTTCCCCGTTGCACAATATAAGTTCGCTCAACTTATTGCGCTGTCAGTAGCAGCTTCTCCAGCGCTACAATACAGCTGATTGCACACAAAAACTTTGGAGACCAATTTTTATCTATTGTTAAAATGTATTTAAAAATATAATAGCTACTTAAACTTTAGCATAAATATCCCCTCGTTCTACGTTCTTTGAGGATCTTAATTGATGGGCGCAAAACATTGGCCCTTTATTGTCCCTCAGGACTTCATTATGTAAACGAGAACTTCACTTATGGCTCTCGTACTGACTGGGGAACCGTCTATAGTGACGATTGGGTCAACGGGTGTTGGAAGCAATGTGAACTCAAGTATCCCATTAACTGGATTTACTAAACCTAAAAATTTTGCATCATACGATAATAATTGTGCTATATTGGTACGAGTAGATAACACCACAGCTATCAGCTATGTAAATTGTCAAGGAAGTATTGAATACCTTCATGCAAAGAATCTAGCGCGGCATATTTCGTTATGTGATATTAAGGTTGACGAGGACTCAAGAGAGTAAAGGACATAGAGTGGAAACTCTCTGACTCGGTTTACCGATAGATAGTCTACACTGTTAGACAGACTATTATTGAGGTATCGGTAGATTACCGATTTCATGTCTCGCGTCAATGCCGACTGTGAGCGCTATTTATCCTGCAAACAGGACTCGGAGGCTATCGCAGTAGATGCGATTAATCTCATGCATTCTCACTTGCCGCACTTCTCTCGATTTGCAATTTTGATTGCAGAATATTACTGATCCATATGAAGATTCTAACGAATTTGTGAAAACATTTTAAGTAATTGTTTTAATACGAATGCTTCGTATGACACTTTGAACAATCATCGTTCAGCTCCGTATCCCATTTTGGTCTCAGTTAGGATGTTCGAATTAAACGATCACTAAAAGGAGCTTTCAAATTCAATCCAAGTTTGCCTAGGTATACTGCCACTTGGAATCCACGAGAGTGTATTGGATAACATTTCAAATTCGGTCCCGTCCGAATAAATAAAACATAATAAAAAGTTAACCAGAACATTAGGAATATTACTGACCCTGTGTACCGCACACACACGGTACAAACGCGATCACTTTTAAGGATGATAATATTAATACCACCTCAAATAGCATTAAAATCATAATTAGTTACAACATTAGGGTCAGGTCGCTAGTATCCAGGGCTCTTTCGTACCTAATTTACGCATAACCCCTTCCATCACACTCGAGGAGTATCTGATTAGAATCGAGCAACTCAGTACTGGCACATACTAAGTATCTCTTTCTGTCGTGCAAACCACACCATAAACAAGTCACGGACAAACCATTAGCCAATGGATTGGCAGGGTGATGACAGATAACAGTGTGTCATGGGTACATGTGCTGTGGCTCGGTGTGCCCGGCGTCCGGTGTCCGGCGCTGGGCCGGCGGCGTCTCCGCGGCGGCGCCCGCAATGCGGTGGCCTCAACGACCAGCACATCGCGTTTTTGCCAGATATTATATCAGGCCGATCGCTGATGTCGGCCGATTTGTTAAACCCGTTTGCTTTCTTAATAATGAATTAACCAGTGTCCATTATGTAATATGTTTAATTTACGGTTGATACCGTATAATTAATACATTGTTTAAAATGTATTAATAATTAATATTTTGTTTAAAATTTGCAAAACTTCCCTCTCCAAACATCTACGTTGTGAATTATCTTATATCTGAAGAATGAAGCGACGAAATATAATATATGATCAAACGAACTTCGCGAAGTTCGATCGATATTATATGAGTCGCTTCATTCGAAGATATAACACCCGCCCGCCCATATTCCCAGGCGTGGGGAAGTTTCGCATAGTATCTCTAAAAAGAATGACGTGAAAATGGCGGCTGGCTGTATCGATACGTAGGATAGAAAAAAAATGATCGATTGAAAACAAATCGATTTATCTTTAAATAAACGTGCGAAGCTACCTTGTAGGCTAAAGGGACTACGTTGTGAATTATCTTATATCTTCGAATGAAGCGACTCATATAATATCGATCGAACTTCGCGAAGTTCGTTTGATCATATAATATTACACAATGATTTATTTGTTTGAGAAAATTAAATGATTTTTATGCGTAATGCACTTAATCTTTCGTGAAACATAAACCGTCCGAAATTTTACTCCACTGTGAAAGCACCTTTACCCTAGAGTCGTCACTATTTTCTTACGGCAAATGGGTATAGTTTGTACATAAAGGTTATATTAAGATAAATCTTCGCCAAATCCGTTAACATGGTCAAGACGGACCCCGGGCCCTCGTTCTCGAGAGCACAACCGGGCCATTTACTCCTAGATTATTTTTATATTGTGATAAAACTTACACTACTCTCCTTCCTGACAGCATCAGCGAAGGCATTCCCAGCTACATCCAGCTTCAGAACAGCCTCAGTGATCTCTTTCTTGACGTCCCCTTTGCTCGCGGCGACTTCCTTGACCGCCATCTTGAGATCGTCTACTTGCTGCTTTATCTTGCTTTCTTCATCTTTTGCCTGGAGGATGAAGGAGAGTTTAGCGCAGTGAAGTTATCTATAAATAAAAGTGGCTTGTAGAAAAATGCATGAAATGATCCATAAACAGATGTAGCTTGAAAATAAAAAAAAATAAAAAAATTTTTTTTGAGAATTATTGCAGAATTATTATTTTCTGAGATATAATAATAATATAATATTTATTTCAGAAATTTAAATAGTATATTTGCACAATCAATTGAAAATATCAACGCAATAGGTACATACAACAATACGATTATTGCAGTTACGATTAACAGTAATAATTAAATTAGTTGAATATTTAAATGTTATTCATTGAAATAAAATTACATGAATGTCAGTTAAATAATTATATCTCGCTACGCTCATGAAATATTCTTAGTTAATTTTAGTATAGATGGCAGCACAAGTACATCATACTTAAGCACAAAACTGTTTATGGGTGTAAACGTCGCGAAGCTAACCGAACGTAGCCGACAAGTTTCGATCGACAGTTGATGAGATTTTGCGAGAGCCGATACAAAAATTGAAAAAAAAGTTCAAATAATTGTAATAGATGGCGTTGATTAGACACGATTCCCAAAAATGAATAAAAACGAAACTGTTAGATGTATAAAAATGTAGACATTTTGCGCGTTCTTCTTGGAAAAGGAACTAATACTAGGTGTCTATGCACAAAACACCTTTCCGAGAATAAGAATAAGAATATTCGTGGACGAATTCACACAGCGCCGTCTAGCCCCAAACTAAGCAAAGCTTGTGCTATGGGTGCTAGATAACTCATATACTACTTAAATACTTTTAAATACATACTTATTATACATAGAACACCCAGACCCGTAACAGAAATTAATATTCATCATTTAAATTTCTGCCCGGCCGGGAATCGAACCCGGGACCTCTTGCGTGGCAGACCGGCATGTTGACCATTGAACCACTCAGGTCGAACAACTTCAATTACCAAATTCAATACTTGAGAATCCTTTCAGCGCCATCTAGTACAATTTAATACAGAACCATCTATGTATTTACCTCTTATAGAATAAATGACAGCTGTCAAACTCTCAACCAATAACAAAACTGCCTTCGGACCTATAGCAATCACCCTTAGACGGTTGACAATTTCTTTTTCTAGTACTACACTTGCCGTGAACGCTGAGTCTACCCGTAATACGTACGTTATCCGGATGCGGATGCTGCAGCACCCGGCAGCAAGAGTCCCGCAGCGCGTCCGCAGCGGATGCGGCCCGGGATGCGGACGGGACGCCCTGTCTTGCTAAGTCCGGGTGGGACTCGCTGATTGATACCTGCGGTGGGTGGGACAAGTTAATACATTCTCTGCGTAATGTGCTGATTACAGTTGACTTCAGTAACTAAATCAGAAGCAAAAAAGCGTGAGAGCAAATCAAAGATAATGTAGGTCTATTTTTATATCGCAGCGGACCGACGCGTGACAAGTGACAAAAATTGACCTTATTCTATGAGTAATACATTCCACTTTTATTTCACGCTTTTTGTTTCTGAATTTAATCAATAGTAATCATCGTATGGCTGTGTGGTGTCCGGCAGAGTAGAATAGCATCAACCCCTTTAAACTCATGGGTGTCGTACAAGGCGACTTAATGTTTTCGAGGCAAAAGATCAAGAGTCTCCGTAGTCTGGAAAATGGGCAGCAGCATTTTCTATTGTTATATTTAAACACTGCGATCTCCAACCCGCCTGCCAAGCGTGGAGATTATGGCAATAACCTCCCCTTTCGTGGGAGAGGCCCTAAGTCCTGCAGTGGACTGTTATGGGCTGTGATGATGAATCAGCGTATAAGATACAAAAGTGACTTCCATCTGGTGCGCTGGCAGTCCAAAAGTGCATCCATCACACTTTCGTATTGTACGTGGCAAGCCCTTTCGATCTGCCACCTCTAGATGATATTAAACCTATATAATCTTTGCGAAAGTACAACGTATAATACATATTTTAATACTACTAGAAACCTTATGAATCACATAAGTAACGAAGAACTCATTGGCGGTATTCTGGTGAGATTATTGCTTAACCGTTTGAACCACCATCATCAGTCTCATCAATCGTCATCGTCATTCATCGATTCACTGCTTCTTTATCTTAAATTTATTTATTAAAGCCCCGACGAAAAGAAAAAGCGCCTTTGAGACTTTGAGTATCTGTCTGTGGCATCGTTGCTCCCAAATGGATAGACCGATTTTGATGCGCTTTTCTCTATTTAAAAAGCCAATTTGATCGAGTAGGTCTAATATAAATCCTGTATGTGATCTATAGCCTAATACAATAAATAAAATAGAAGCCTAGACTCTCCAAAGACGAGGAGATGTCTCTTTGTAGCGCCTTGTGGTACAGGGAAAGGTGGAAAGCACGAGACCACGCGGAAGATCACCGATGCGCTGGACCGACCAAGTGAAAGCTGCAGTTAATGGTTCTCTCTATGAGTGTACTAGGAAAGCAGCAGTTCGAGAGGAGTGGCGCCGGATAGTGAAGCGTGCTGCCAATTCTCAACCGACGACCACGACCACTCTGTCATGAGTGAAGCGACTTAGAAGAAGACTCACCAAATACCCGCAATCAGCCCCGTACTCTGCGCCGGCGCAAGCGGCTGTTACCACGTCCCGTAGTGATTGCACGAATTGGTCACGTGGTATTGATGACTCATTATGGAGACACGCTGGGGATGTATCGTTATTATTAATGGATAGAAAGAAGGAGAGTGTAGCGCAAATATCACACTACACTACACAAACTAGTGGAGTCGACGCGACTTTTTTCGCGCACACCAATTTTACCCCTATCTACCCTTTTTTCTTGCTTATAACCCTTCCTCTTGAATCACTCTATCTATTGTTGGAACTCGCATTAAAATCCGTCAAGATCTAAGTGTACATAAACACATATACACAGACGGCGGGAAGAGATTTTGTGTTATACTATTTATTTATTTAACATAAATTTACAGCGTTACAGTACTTACAAATTACTAATACACTGCAAATATCAATAAATATACAAAACCTTAAATTAAAAACTTAAGAACATCATTAAATTAAAACAAAATTAAATACATAATCATGTATACTATGTATACTTAGATAAATAAATAATAATTCTTTGATAATTCAGACAACGCCCTCTAGCCCCAAAGTAAGCAAGCTTACGTTATGGATGCTGGACAAATGATAAATTACTAACTTACTTTTAAATATGCCTATTATACCTTCATATAACACCCAGATTCAGAACATAAATTAATATTCATCATTACAATTTTAAGATTCAAGAGGAAGGTTAATTTATAAGCAAGAAAAAATATAGGTAGCGGTAAGTAAGTGTAGACGCAGCGTGGGTAGGCGGCCTCCTACAAGGTGGACCGACGACCTGGTAAGGATCGCAGGTACCAGCTGGATACGGAAGGCACGGGACCGGCCTTTGTGGAGATCTCTGGGGGAGGCCTATGCCCAGCAGTGGGCGTATTCTGGCTGATATGATGCTGATGATGATGAAAGTAAGTGTACGCGAACGATTTCACACCGGGTCCACCAATTACAAACAAACCATAACCACTCACCGACAACCTCCTGTTGTCTCTGCACAGTGTCGACGCACTGGGCGTACGGCAGTGCACTGTGCGGCGCGGTCCCGTCGTGCGCGCAGGCCGGGCCCGTCCCGCGGGCCAGGGCCGCCGCCGCGGCGCGGGCCGACCTGGGCCCGGCGGAGTGGACGCACTGGTGGGGGAGGGGGTTGGTTAATATGAGGGGTCATATGTACAAATGCATAACACAGATTATAAAAGAATTTTAAAAAAGTGCTTACAAATGCACAATACACATTACAAAAGACATTCAAAAAAGTACTTACAAATGCACAAATGCACAATACACATTAGAAAAGACATTTAAAAAAGTACTTACAAATGCACAAGTGCACAATACGCATTACAAAATTAATTCTAAAAAGTACTTAGAAATGAGCAAATACACAATACACATTATAAAAAAATATTATATAGTGCTTACAAATGCACAAATACACATTACAAAAGAAATTTAAAAAAGTACTTACCAAATTATTGATAGCGTCGGTCAAAAGCCGACAAGCGTCTAAAAGTCTTCTACGAAGATTGGTATTGTCAGGATCCTGTAATGGCAATTATGTTCTAAATACTTGCGATCTTATTCATAAAAATACCTTATAGTAGGTTTAAAACGTTAATTTGTTAAAACACTTATTAGGCCTTTAAAATGTGTTTTAAAACTGCATATTCATAAACCACTATTAGCGATAAAATACAAAGACAGTATAAATAAAATACAGAATACAGAGGTTTGTTAAAATACAGATTGGGTCGTCATCAATTGGCAATCACACATCAAAATTAATATCGAATTGATTTCGAAAATAGAGTATGTTTAGATGCCAGTAAGTCGCAAAAATTTTATAAAAAATATTTTGTCAAGTTTATATATGGGTTTGAAGATACCCATTTTCATATGTCGTCAGTTTTGCCTTATTAAACAGATGTAATTTTATGAAAAGGGAAGTTATCAAAATGAAATGTAATGCACCAGTGAATTCAATTATAGCTGTTGTCTGATTATAGCTACCAAGTTTCATCGTAATCTGTTAGGCCATATCCAAGAAATGGAAAAATTTGTTTGTTGTTTGTGAAGATTCCAGTTTCCCTTATTATCGCCATACAAAAATGTATATGTAGTTCCCTAATATTTCCTTTGCAAACCCCTTAAAGCTTACCTGGCAAAGCCTCTCAGCGGCGCGCAGAGTGTTGTAGGTGGCGAAGCGCATCTCCTGCGCGGCCTCTTCTACGCGGTTGCTCTGCACCGGGTCCTGGATATCACAACTGTATTAACATACAGTAGAACATTGCAATGCAAGAGAGAGCGTTGCGATTTTAGAATAGAGTATTTAATATCAATTTTACAGTGTATTAGTTTTTAAACTGTAAAGTTTGTGGAAAAAATAAATAAATACACCGAACCCTTTCTCGTTTAAAAGTAAGAGTTAACGTATAGAAAGCACATCAACCAAACCAAAACATGTGCAACTAGTTATGGTTTTAGTCAATATGTGTGAGCAATAAAGAATTTATCTATCTATCTATTAAATAAGCTAACATTTACATGTGCGTCCATGAAGATGCTAGCTCATAAAATACTGGTTTTGGGTTGGAAGTGCTGACTTCAGTCCGTTAAGAGGAATTAAAATTTATTGTAACCGTGATGACTCGAGCAGGTCGGACTTCCTGGCATTGTCGGACGCGAACCTAGCCCGATCCCAACACAATTCGGAACCGATCCCGACCTTATACCGTCCCGATCCCAACCTGATCCCAACCTGATCCCGACCCAATCCCGGCCCAATTTCGACCTTATCCCGTCCCATTCCCAACACAATCCCGAACCGATCCCGGTCCGATTCTGACCTTATCGCGTCCCGATCGCAAGCTGATTACGGTCCGATCCCGGCCCGATTCCAACCTTATCCCGACCCGATCCCGACCTTATCCCGTCACGATCCCGACACAATTCCAAACCGACCTTATCCCGCAAAACTAGTACAATAAGAACTAACATTGCTATACGCGTCTACAGAGACACTAGCTCATCTTATACTGGTTTACGATAAGTCTACATGCTGTCGACATCTGTCACCGCCCGGTGACAGATGTCGACAGCATGACCCACCTGTGACATCCTTGCGAAGGCTATGCCTAACCTTATCCAATAAACCAGTATAAAAAGAACTAACATTTCTATACTCATCTACAGAAAAGCTAGTTCATCTTATACTGGTTTTCGTTATGTCTATGTCGTCGACTACACCTAAAGACACCTGGAACCTACCTCAGAAATCCTTGCCACCGCCACGCCATTGGCTGCCAACTGGTTGGCAGCATTCGCCACGGTCTTGGCGGACCGCTGCAGGGACTCGCGCTTGGCAGCGCTGGCCACCACGGTGCCAGTCAACGAGCTCAGCTTGTTGGCGCATTGGGAGAGAGAGTGTTGTAGTTGCCTGGAAGGTTATAGTAGGTTTTAATGTTTGTCGGCATAGCCTATGACAGTGCAATGTAGAACTTAGGATCATCATATCAGAAGTATATTAGATTAGGTTAGAATAAAGAATTCTAACCTAATCTAATATACGAGTAGAGTCCCACTAATGTGGAGGTTGTTCCCATAATCTCCATTTTTGGCGGAGGGGTTGGAGATTGTAGTGTTATAAAATATAAAAATATAAAACGCTGCTGCCCATTTTCCGGCCTAAGGAGACTCTTTCTCAAAAATATTAGTCGCCTTGTCGGACACCCACGAGAGAGTATAAGAAGCTGTTCTAATTGGCAACGGTCATGCGACCATGGTCGTATGACGGACGTTGACCGACCAATAGGAGACCTCAAAACTGCCCGTCGCACGACCACGGTCGCACGAACGTTGCCAATTAAGACAAAGGGGTTGGTAGTATTCTATTCAGCCGGACACTACACGGCCACGGCGGTTTTTAAAGCTACTTAAGCACAAAAAAGGAAAAACATTATGAATCAACTACCAAGAGGCCATGGAGTTTTACATTTAACAATATAAGAAGTCTCCGTCGGGAGTGGTACGGCATTTTACTGCAAAATCAAATAATTTGATTATTACATTTCACTAAATTCAGTAGCCAAAAATCAGAAGTGTGAGAGCAAATCAAAGTGGAATGTATAGCTCATAGAATAAGGTATATTTTTGTATAATTTATATTATGTTACGCTTCGCTCCGCTTTTTAAAAGCCGTGATACAAAAATAAACCTTATTTTATGAGCAATACATTCCATCTCGATTTGCATCACGCTTTTTGCTTCTGAATTTCGGCTACAAAATTTAGTCAAATGTAACGCATAAAAGCAACATTTTATGAGTTGTCAAAACACAGAATTTTTATGAAAGTACGTATGTCATACAAGCACATCATTTGACAATGACGTAGCAAAAGTACGTTGGTACGTAGTATGTGTGTACCAAAACATTGGAAAGTTAGCTACCTGCGTTGCTGAGTAGAGCGGCCTCTTGGGTAAAATGCGTGCCAATCGTCACCTTGACGATCAATTTGGTTGTCAAAGACACATTGGTAAACAAACGATTTTAGTTTAGACAAGCCCTTTTTTTGTTTTTGTTGTGTGATGTCTACCTTTTCAAATTTTGAAATACCTAATAGTATCATTCGTGGATTTATAATGTACTTCGTGAACCTTATTTCTTTTATTGTTTGATAAGGAAAGCCAGTTTTACTATAAGGTATAATTATTTTACCTACCTGCTACCTAACTACCTTGCATGCTATATTTCTCTTTACTGTAAAATGGCGTCTGTACTTTTTTCAGTTCCGTAACCAAAACGATGTTTCTCAAGGCGTGCATGTTTACGATGCGGGCAAGCAACGGTGGTTCTGAAAAATATATGAAAAAAAAACTTACTGCATATCACCCTTGACCTCAGTAGGTTCCAGAGGCAGCAGCAAGGCATTCAGCTCGTGAGCATCCAGCACTCCCAAGGCCTTGTCTGCTCCATTCACCAGGATTGGACTCTCTAACTCCTGAAAAATGAAGATGGAGTGTTTCAATCTGAGGGGCTGTTACTGGGTAAGATACTTTACTGGGTTCATAGGTTCAATTGCCAACAAAGTTTCATTCCAAAAAACTGAAACTATAATAATCGCAAAAGTAAAAATGTCATACATTGAAATCAGAGACTTGTTAGCGACAGAGTTCCGCAATTACTCTACTGGACTCTTCCATACGCTGTTCCTAGACAGCAATGCTCCATCCTTCGCCGAAGCGTCACTTTCCATCAGGTGTGATGGTCGAAAACCTCTCCAGCTTCATGTAAAAAAAAAATTCTACCTTCAGCACCCTGGTCGTGGCGTCCACCACTTCAGGCCCGTCCAAAGGCTGCCAGGTCGCTACGCGGGTGTTCAGAGTTCCAACCAGTGCTGACATCTCCGCTAACACCCTTGTGAGGTGATCTTTCAGGCTAAAATGGAATGGAATGGAAGTTAGTGAAACAGATATTCAATCAAGTCAAATGTAGTTTTGACTTGTAAATGTTGTAATCGGTTTTCGGATGGGGAAAGACGAAGCTTACGAAGTTCATGTCAGAATCGAAATGGAAGTAGCTGTCGGTGTTGATGTCAGAGTCTAAATGGAAGTAGCTCTCGGTGTCGATGTCGCAGTCGAAATGAAAGTAGTAATCGGTGTCGAATTAGAAGTCGCCGATGTCGGAGTCGAAATGGAGGCGATGTCGGAGTCTAAATGGAAGTAGCTCTCAGTGTCGATGTCGCAGTCGAAATGGAAGTAGTAATCGATGTCGAATTGGAAGTCGCCGATGTCGGAGTCGAAATGGAGGCGATATCGGAGTCTAAATGGAAGTAGCTCTCGGTGTCGATGTCGCAGTCGAAATGGAAGTAGTAATCGATGTCGAATTGGAAGTCGCCGATGTCGGAGTCGAAATGGAGGCGATGTCGGAGTCTAAACGGAAGTAGCTCTCGGTGTCGATGTCGCAGTCGAAATGGAAGTAGTAATCGATATCGAATTGGAAGTCGCCGATGTCGGAGTCGAAATGGAGGCGATGTCGGAGTCTAAATGGAAGTAGCTCTCGGTGTCGATGTCGCAGTCGAAATGGAAGTAGTAATCGATGTCGAATTGGAAGTCGCCGATGTCGGAGTCGAAATGGAGGCGATGTCGGAGTATAAATGGAAGTAGCTCTCGGTGTCGATGTCGCAGTCGAAATGGAAGTAGTAATCGATGTCGAATTGGAAGTCGCCGATGTCGGAGTCGAAATGGAGGCGATGTCGGAGTCTAAATGGAAGTAGCTCTCGGTGTCGATGTCGCAGACGAAATGGAAGTAGTAATCGATGTCGAATTGGAAGTCGCCGATTTCGGAGTCGAAATGGAAGTCCATGTCGGAGTCTAAATGAAAGTCGATGTTGGAGTCTAAATGGAAGTAGCTCTCGGTGTCGATGTCTTAGTCAAAGTGGAAGTTGCTATCGGTGTCGATATCGAAGTCGAAATGAAAGTAGCTCCCGGTGTCGATGTCGGAGCCGAAATGAAAGCCGCTAATGTCGGAGTCTAAATGGGAGTCGAAGTCGGAGTTGAAATGGAACTTGCTGATGTCGGAGTAGAAACGGAAGTAAATGTAGGAGTCGAAATGGAACTCGCCAATGTTGGAGTCGAAATGGAAGTCCCCGATGGCGAAGTCGTAATGGAAGTCTATGTCGGAGTCTAAATGGAAGTCCCCGATGGCAGAGTCGTAATAGAAGTCAATGTCGGAGTCGAAATGGAAATTTCCGATGGCGAAGTTCGCTCGGTTGACTACGCATCTACAGGTGGCCCGCATGCCTGGTTGGTTTGCCATATTGCATCAAAATTGTCGATTTCGGAGTCAAAGTGTCGATGTCGGAGTCGAATCGCCGTTGAAGTCGATGTTGTTGTCAAAATTGAAGTCGCTATCGAAATCGTTGCGGAGGTGAAATTATCCGAATAGCCTTCCAAAGTTTTGCATTTATAATATTAGTAAGATAGGATTATAAGAGTCTATCCTAGATAGTCATACTCACTGTCGCCTCTGTCGCGCGAGCGGGCCTAGTACTCCCAGTTAGAGTAGGCACTATAGCACTGGTAGGACAGTCATACTCACTGCCGCCGCTGGCCCTCGTCGCCGGTGTCGACGGCCCCGGCCGCGGCGACCGCGTACGCGACGGCGGCGGGTGCGAGCGGGCCTAGTACTCCCAGTTAGAGTAGGCACTATAGCACTGGTAGGACAGTCATACTCACTGCCGCCGCTGGCCCTCGTCGCCGGTGTCGACGGCCCCGGCCGCGTCGACCGCGTACGCGACGGCGGCGGGCGCGAGCGGGCCTAGTACTCCCAGTTAGAGTAGGCACTATAGCACTGGTAGGACAGTCATACTCACTGCCGCCGCTGGCCCTCGTCGCCGGTGTCGACGGCCCCGGCCGTGGCGACCGCGTACGCGACGGCGGCGGGCGCGAGCGGGCCTAGTACTCCCAGTTAGAGTAGGCACTATAGCACTGGTAGGACAGTCATACTCACTGCCGCCGCTGGCCCTCGTCGCCGGTGTCGACGGCCCCGGCCGCGGCGACCGCGTACGCGACGGCGGCGGGCGCGAGCGCGGCCCCTCGCGGAGCGCCGCCCGCCGCTGCGCAGGCGAGCGCTCGAGTCTTGTAGAACGATGGCGGGATCGACTGCGGGAGATGTTGGAGGTTGTATTTGGACGTACATTTTTTTAGTAACATGGAATGTGGGTTGTGGGTGTTTAAATGTGTGATGTGGGGTGTGGGGTGTTGGGTGTGGGGTGTGGGATGAGAGATGTGGGATGAGGGGTGTGGGATGTGAGATATGGGGTATGGGATGAGGGGTGTGGAATGTGGGGTGTGGGATGAGGGGTGTGGGACGTGAGGTATGGGTGTGGAATGTGAGGTACGGAGTGTGGGGTGTCGGATGTGAGGTATAGTGTGAGGGGTGTGGGATGTGAGGTATAGGATGAGGGGTGTGGGGTGTGGAATGTGGGATGAGGGGTGTGGGATGTGAGGTATAGGGTGAGGGGTGAGGGGTGAGGGATGTGTGGTGAGGAATGTGGGGTGTGGGATGAGGGGTGTGGGATGAGGGGTGTGGGATGAGGGGTGTGGGATGAGGGGTGTGGGATGAGGGGTGTGGGATGAGGGGTGTGGGATGAGGGGTGTGGGATGAGGGGTGTGGGATGAGGGGTGTGGGATGAGGGGTGTGGGATGAGGGGTATGGGATGAGGGGTGTGTGGTGAGGGGTGTGTGGTGAGGGGTGTGTGGTTAGGGGTGTGGGATGAAGAATGTGGGGTGTGGGATGTGAGGTATAGGGTGAGGGGTGTGGGATGTAGGATGTGGGGTGTGGGATGAGGGGTGTGGGATGTGAGTTATGGGGTGTGGGATGAGGGGTGTGGTATCTGGGATCTGGGGTGTGGGCTTTGGGATGTGGAATGTTACACAGGACATACCTTTACCGCTGGCTGATCTCCAGGTGGTGCTTGCAGCAGCTGATCCAGCCTTTTCCGCAGCGATTCCAGGTCTTCGGCAGCCTCGTCCAAGGCCGCGCACTGGGCTGTCGATAGCGCGCTGTTGGTTGTGAACCTGTGTGGAAGATATGTATGTATGTAATTTATTTATTTATTTAACCATTTATTGTGCACAAACCATTAATTGTGTTCCTATAATCTCTTATTGTTGCATGAATTTATAACATTACAGGAAATAAAAATACAAAATATTGTAATGAGAACGGTAGGTAATTATTGTTTTTAACCAATCAAGAAAATATAGCGACCAACATGCAGACAAAAAATCAATGCTTTCAACACGTAAATTGATTTATTTTCACGCCCTTCCTCAAGTACTCCAGACTACACTCATTTAATTCTAAACTGACAGTACGCATGGCGAGCGATGTGATGGTAGAATGTGACTCTTGAGGTTCCACGAAGTCGACCAGGAAGAAGTCGAAGGAAACACACATTTCACTATGTGTCCTTCCTACTTTCCTACCTTCTTTGAGGATTAAAATAGATATGTAATGTCCTACTCAATTAAGAAATGTTGACTTTTTATTTTCGACCAATATCACATACATGACTAACGTTACTCCAAACAGGATCTCACATGCCTATATGGCACACAGACGACACATCTACCGCAAATTTTCATATGGGTGCAACGTTGGAAGCCGGATATTTGTACGTGTGCGAGAGAAAAGGCCACATCACCTGTTTCATACACTCCGGCAGAGACAACTATATAGTGCCATTTCATGCAAACCATGTTTTTTTTTGTACCACAAAGGTGGCAAACAAGCTTACAGCCTGCCTGATGGCAAGCACCAGTGGCGCGCCCACGCGTTGCCGTGCTTTCTTAAATAACTTCATGTTGTACTCTCCAGGGAAAATGTTGTGCGTTATCAGTCACCCAACGTTTAGGATGCTGTAATTTGGTATATAGATAGGCTTATGAAAATAAAATTATTCATTCCATTCTCAACGTCGAGTTTTACTACGCTTCTCCTCCACCTGTTTACCTGAGCAAGTGACGACTCTCAGCATCGAGCTTCATTACGCTTTTCCTACACCTACCTGAGCAAGTGACAACTCTCATCATCGAGTTTCACTACGCTTTGCCTACACCTTTACCTGAGCAAGTGACAACTCTCAACATCGAGTTTCACTACGCTTCGCCTACACCTTTACCTGAGCAAGTGACGACTTTCAGCATCGAGCTTCATTACGCTTCTCCTACACCTACCTGAGCAAGTGACAACTCTCATCATCGAGTTTCACTACGCTTCGCCAACACCTACCTGAGCAAGTGACAACTCTCAGCATCGAGCTTCACTACGCTTCTCCTACACCTACCTGAGCAAGTGACAACTCTCATCATCGAGTTTCACTACGCTTCTCCTACACCTACCTGAGCAAGTGACAACTCTCATCATCGAGTTTCACTACGCTGCTCCTACACCTACCTGAGCAAGTGACAACTCTCATCATCGAGTTTCACTACGCTTCTCCTACACCTACCTGAGCAAGTGACAACTCTCATCATCGAGTTTCACTACGCTTCTCCTACACCTACCTGAGCAAGTGACAACTCTCATCATCGAGTTTCACTACGCTGCTCCTACACCTACCTGAGCAAGTGACAACTCTCATCATCGAGTTTCACTACGCTGCTCCTACACTTACCTGAGCAAGTGACAACTCTCAGCATAGAGTTTATCTACGCTTCGCCTACACCTTTACCTGAGCAAGTGACGACTCTCAGCATCGAGTTTCACTACGCTTCTCCTACACCTACCTGAGCAAGTGACAACTCTCAGCATCGAGTTTCACTACGCTTCTCCTACACCTGTTTACCTGAGCAAGTGACAACTCTCATCATCGAGTTTCACTACGCTTCGCCTACACCTACCTGAGCAAGTGACAACTCTCAACATCGAGTTTCACTACGCTTCGCCTACACCTTTACCTGAGCAAGTGACGACTCTCAGCATCGAGTTTCACTACGCTTCTTCTACACCTATTTAATTCTGAGATAAACGTATACAGACAGACAAACAAACACCGCACGCACACTGACGGGCACACACACGCACACGCGAGCGCACACACACACACACACACACATAAACACACTCACACTGGGTTTACATTTTCATCTTTTCTTTTTATTGTTGTTTTCTTTTTTTTTTTCATTTTGTCTATCATCATAAGATTATTTGCTTAAATAATCTTTGAGTACATCATCTAAAATATTTATTTGCAAGGGATGCAGGAGGTTGGGAGCCTGTAAATCTGTAACACAGGTTTTCAGCCTACTACAGGCTCCACCTCAATAAGGATTCGAATTTTACAATGTATAAAGTATCTATATAGCAATGTAACCTGATGCCTTTTTGAGAGAAATAAATGTATTTGTATTGTATTTACCTGAGTAGGTGACAACTCTCGGCCAATGCAGCGGTCTGTTGAGAAAGCGCCTTTCGCTCGTTGCCTGACGGGATCGCAGACAGCATTGCGTCTATGGCAGACACACGCTTGGCACAGTCCTGGCAATGCAAGTTTAGAAGGCATTAAGAATTTATGTAATTGGATTTATTTGGAATTCGTTGTTTGCCATACGTTGGGATAAATCCGACACACTATTATGACAACTTGACATCTTGACTTGTTTGTTAGAGACACTGACCTATATAAAATGGTCATCTGCGGGGGTATTGTCTAACTCAGAAAACAACTGATTTTGACACTAGATAATTTTACACTACGTCATCTACCTAGGCTACTCGCTATAGTGTCTACCAAATTAGAGTGCTATAAGATTATTTTACGTCAAATTCAGTTGTTCAAGAGATAGCCAATACCCCCGCTGGCCAGGTTCCCCTGTTGACAGATTCACGGAGGTCAGATTCCAGTTACTCCACTGTAATTACCTTACCTGCCAAATCCATGACCATGATCCATCATGGTCATAGCGGACCCCGGGCCCTCACACTCGATAAAACAACCGGGACATTAACGTCCAGAAGTGTTTAAGAGTGACAACAAAGGCCGTGTGGCGTCGGGCGGAGTAGAATAGCACCAACCTCTCACACTCGTGGGTGTCGTACAAGGCGACTCATGTTTTCGAGACAAAAGATCTAGAGTCTCCGTAGGCTGGAAAATGGGCAGCAGCGTTTTCCATTATTATACTTACAACACTGCGATCTCCAACCCGCCTGCCAAGCATGAAGATTACGGCAACAACCTCCCCTTTCGTGGGAGAGGCCCTAAGTCCAGCAGTGGACTGTTATGGGCTGTGATTGAGGAAGACTAACCTCTGCGAAGTGTTGGGTCGCCCTGATGGTGTCCAGTTCATGGGCGTCTTCAGGAAGTGGCTGTTGTACTTGATAAGCTCGTTCTACCATACGGTCGCATTCTTGTTTTATCGCCTGTGGGGTGACAATTATTGGGAGTAAGAGAGTTTTTCAAAAGAAGTAGGGCATAGCGGGGTATCCCATTCGAATTGGAGCCGCCCGACTGGGGAAGTACCTCCACCTTACAGAACACCGCAGCTAAACAATACTCTTTTAAATAGTGTTGTGTATCTGCCGGTGAAGAAGGTGTCCAGAACGGAACATAAAATTCACTCCCATGAAGTCCATTTCAGTCCATTTCAGAGAGTTGACTATTGCATTAGAGCCGTCATTACACATGTAGAATCAAGATAGCGGCGTACTATCAGAGATCGCCGATAAATGAATGACTTTCACTTTCACTTTGATATCTCACACACCTATTTTAAGAAAAGTAAGGTTAAAGGATGAGGGCGTGATAGTGTATACATGCATGTACTGGCCGCGCGCGAGTTCATGTCCATCGGGTTCGACCTTCTAACTCAAACGGATTATACGTCGCCATCTCACTCGCTCAACCCCAAGTGAGATGGCGATATATCGAGCCTTCAATAATTGCTACTCGAGTTATTTGGACATGAACTCGCGCACAGTATGTATGTAAGAAAGGATTAATTTTCTCAGACCGTGATTTCGTTTCAGGGGCTCCCAATATTGAATTTCGGGATAATTTATGGTCTATCTGCTAATCCTGGCTATAATGTATAATAAATAACATTACTGACTTTCAACACAACAAAATCCGTTCACTGGTTTTTCCATGAAGGAATAATAAACTTCCAAACTTTCGCCTTTCTAATATTCGATTTGACATGCGGTCGGGCAGCGCCGATCATTGATTTATTATTTATTTTTGTATTGTTTTAAATGATTTACTAACCTAGGTATAAGGCTTACTAACTTAAATGAGTATTTGTTACTTCGTTTAATAATTGAAATTGAAATTAGTAGGAAGCATTACCTCAAGCTCCTTTTGGTTGTGTACGGCCTGAGCATTGCCAGCCACTTCTTTCAGCTTCTCTGCTTCCGCCGATACTGCGTTCACGAAGTCCTGTACAAAGAAAAACCAACAATAATGACTACAATATAAAAGAATACTGGCAGCACAGAGCCAATTATATTTAGGATTACTTTCTTTTCTTTTTTTATTGGTTGGGTGACGTCCGTCGTACGACCATGGATCGCACGGCCATCGCCAAAATAGGAGCGCATTCTGCATGAGCGCAAGCAGCATTCTGATCCACGCCCTGCGTTCATCCTCGAAACTTCAAGGTGGGACTTCCCACCCCCCGCCGGCGATGTATCAGTTTTGCGGGCGATCTGTAGCGACATCTATCGCTCCGATAGGAAATCTCACCAATACTCACATTACGAGTACACAAACACATAGATCACACTGACCGTCCTACATCGCGCTAGAAAAGTGTGCCAACTTCCGAGGCATATATACTTCCGACGATCAACTGTCAGTCCCTTGGTCCTCTGATCACAACACCCGGCCAGGTGGGTAATTACTCTTTTCCACCTTCTCCATTTTCGCTTGCCTACATTGGCGGCTACCTTATCCCGTCGCCGCCAAAGATATTTTTTTCTTTTTTCTTTTTATGACGCACTAAGGTGGCAGACAATCTCACGGCCTGCCTGATGGCAAGTTATCACCACCCATAATATGAAAAAGCCAGCCTTATCGAGAGCTCGCTCACCGCAATATCGACGACATTCCCTTTGGCGCTGCGGCCCGGCGAGTGCTGGAGTACTGCCAGATGCAGGGCTTGCACTGCCGACTCAGCGCCGCGGCCGGCTTCGGGTGACTGGGGAACACAGGCATGAGTTTTATGTATGTATGTATCACCATCGCAGCCCATATCAGTCCACTGCAGAACTTAGGACCTCTCCCACGAAAGAGGAGCTTATTACCATAATATCCACGCTCGGCAGGCGAGTTGGAAATCGTAGTGTTATAATTATAACAATGGAAAACGCTGCTGCCCATTTACCAGTATATAGAGATTCGATATCTTTTGCCTCGAAACATTAGTCGCCTTGTACGACACCCGCGAGTGTAAGGGTTGTGCTATTCTACTCTGCCGGACACCACGCGGCTAATGTGGATTATGTATGTATGATGTATGAGCATAATAATAACATGGTCTAACTTTTTATAAGACCTGCACGCACTAGGAATCCTCGATTGGCAGGAGATGGCGCAGGAAGAGATTTTGATCTCTAGTGTCGGAGGCCAAGATTCAATTTTGGGTCGCAAAGCCAGCGCAGAAAGTAAGTAAGTAATCACTAATAATATCCGGAGGCCTAACAATACAACAATAAAGAATTTATGATTTCGACTGTAAAATCCTCCACTAAAATTTAGAGTAAACTCAAATCCTCTAAGTACTTTGTCTCTAAGTTACGCCAATGTATTTGCGCAGATGCACAAAGTGTAAATGCTAAAGTAATCGTGGTGACAAACCCGATATGTGTGAGAAACGATAATTATGTGTAGTAAATAATACTGGTGTAGCACCAACCCCTTACACTCGTAGGTGTCGTACAAGGCGACTAATGTTTCGAGGCAAAAGATCTAAAGTCTCCGTAGGAAATTGGACAGCAGCGTTTTCCATTGTTATTTTAATAACACTGCGATCTCCAACCCGCCTGCCAAGCGTGGAGATTATGCCAATAACCTCCTCTTAGGGAGAGGCCCTAATATCCTGCAGTGGATTGTTATGGGCTGTGATGATGATATGTAAAACTCGTCCATACTATAACACGCCTATATAAAGCCCTAAGTTTCCTTCTGTAAATCTGAAATACTCACATTAGGCGCTCGTTTGCGCTTAACATTGGCTGCGTCCAAAGCCCCGAGGGCGTCCGCCAGCCTTCGGGCGTACTGCGCGTACACTTGCTTGGTTTCCTCGTCGTTGGCCGACGATTCCGCCCTGTCTTGGAAGGGTTGGGATTCGGTTTAGGATTGAAAAGGAACAGAAAAGAATATTTATTATTTAAAATTTATAAAGGTGAACTAACAGACAGCAAACCTGATGGAAAGCAAGAACTGTCCCAGACCCAGAATATCTACCCAACTGATTTAAGTGAAACATGGTTAGATTTTAAGCTGGGCCCCAAGCAACAAAACTGTGAAAATCCTTTTCTACATTTTTGCGTAATGCGCGCACGCTTTCCACAATTCGATTTTTGACAATATTTCCTGAAATATCTTCAATAACGTACAAAGACGGATTTTTACAGTTTCATAAAAACTATTAAAGATTTTATTGTCAGAGGATTTTTTTTCAAAAATTCCTAATACCTAAGAGACTACTCGCTTTTTAACTTTAATTATTAGGCAAATCTTACAAATCATTAACACAACTTCTATCTTACCAGAAGCTTACTAACCTGAGCATGCTCCATGATCTTGGTTGTCAACTTCCTGATCTCCGTGTTTTCTGCCTGCTCCAGCTTCCTCACCAACTTCCCAGCTGCCAGGTCCAGCTTGAACTCTTTCAGAAGCTTCTCCAGGACCTTCACATCAGCTGTTAGTTCTGCGACTTTGGTGCTGTATTCAGGCTCCGAGGCTAATGGTTTCCAGGAGTGAGATTGGAGGTGAGGTCGTTCGCAGATACTATAAGGGTGTTCTTGCAGTCTTCGTGATGGATCATGGGCGCCACTATCTGGAATATTAAAGTGAGGTCCTCTTAAAGTGGTTCGATTCTCATACAAATTATTGATAAGTTTAGATCGCAATTTTTTCAGGGGTTTTGATGTATTAGGAAGACTTAAGTTATCATACATTACACATTTTAATGAAGAATCTGTCGTCATGCGTAACAATATATGGGGGTGTTCTAGGAACTTCGATTACTAATGAGTGCGCCTTTTAATACCGTTGGCGAAACGAGGTTGGTTGGTTAAACAAGGTATTACGGTGGGAACCTTCAGAGCTGGTTGAACAGCTCCGGAAGCCGATTGGAATCAGTTGCTGTTCGTATTAAAAAGGGCTTGACCACTTTGACTTATACTCTTTTTTATTGGAATTGTGTCAGGACGTGTATGTATGAGGACGACCCTACCTTGGCGGTGTAGACGAGCCCGGCGGCGGCGGCGGCGGCGCCCACCCCCGCGCTGCAGACGGCGGGGGCTGTGTGTGTATGAGGACGACCCTACCTTGACGGTGTAGACGAGTCCAGCGGCGGCGGCGGCGGCGCCCACCCCCGCGCTGCAGACGGCGGGGGCTGTGTGTGTATGAGGACGACCCTACCTTGGCGGTGTAGACGAGCCCGGCGGCGCCCACCCCCGCGCTGCAGATGACGGGGGCTGTGTGTGTATGAGGACGACCCTACCTTGGCAGTGTAGACGAGCCCGGCGGCGGCGGCGGCGGCGCCCACCCCCGCGCTGCAGACGGCGGGGGCTGTGTGTGTATGAGGACGACCCTACCTTGGCGGTGTAGACGAGCCCGGCGGCGGCGGCGGCGGCGGCGCCCACCCCCGCGCTGCAGACGGCGGGGGCTGTGTGTGTATGAGGATGACACTACCTTGGCGGTGTAGACGAGCCCGGCGGCGGCGGCGGCGGCGCCCACCCCCACGCTGCAGACGGCGGGGGCTGTGTGTGTATGAGGACGACCCTACCTTGGCGGTGTATACGAGTCCGGCGGCGGCGGCGGCGGCGCCCACCCCCGTTCTGCGGACGGCGGGGGCTGTGTGTGTATGAGGACGACCCTACCTTGGCGGTGTAGACGAGCCCGGCGGCGGCGGCGGCGGCGCCCACCCCCGCGCTGCAGACGGCGGGGGCTGTGTGTGTATGAGGACGACCCTACCTTGGCGGTGTAGACGAGCCCGGCGGCGCCCACCCCTACGCTGCAGACGGCGGGGGCTGTGTGTGTATGAGGACGACCCTACCTTGGCGGTATAGACGAGCCCGGCGGCGGCGGCGGCGGCGCCCACCCCTGCGCTGCAGACGGCGAGGGCTGCGTGTGTATGAGGACGACCCTACCTTGGCGGTGTAGACGAGCCCGGCGGCGGCGGCGCCCACCCCCGCGCTGCAGACGACGGGGCTGTGTGTGTATGAGGACGACCCTATCTTGGCGGTGTATACGAGTCCGGCGGCGGCGGCGGCGGCGCCCACCCCCGCGCTGCGGACGGCGGGGGCTGTGTGTGTATGAGGACGACCCTACCTTGGCGGTGTAGACGAGCCCGGCGGCGCCCACCCCTACACTGCAGACGGCGGGGGCTGTGTGTGTATGAGGACGACCCTACCTTGGCGGTATAGACGAGCCCGGCGGCGGCGGCGGCGGCGCCCACCCCCGCGCTGCAGACGGCGAGGGCTGCGTGTGTATGAGGACGACCCTACCTTGGCGGTGTAGACGAGCCCGGCGGCGCCCACCCCCGCGTTGCAGACGGCGGGGGCTGTGTGTATGAGGACGACCCTACCTTGGCGGTGTAGACGAGCCCGGCGGCGGCGGCGGCGGCGCCCACCCCCGCGCTGCAGACGGCGGGGGCTGTGTGTGTATGAGGACGACCCTACCTTGGCGGTGTAGACGAGCCCGGCGGCGGCGGCGGCGGCGCCCACCCCCGCGCTGCAGACGGCGGGGGCTGTGTGTGTATGAGAACGACCCTACCTTGGCGGTGTAGACGAGCCCGGCGGCGGCGGCGGCGGGATAGTACCTGTAAGCGAGATGGATACATGAATTTATACTGATGAGACAACTTCGGGGCACGTCATGTTCTGTGTTCGTTTTTTATGTCTTTGAGCACAGTGTTATTTAATACCATCCAGTTCCATTTTCTGTTAAATCCAGCTACAGTGCATTTAGTTCAATTTTCCAATTCAGTCAATTTCAGTCCTGTTCAACTCAACTCCATTTAGTTCAGTCCAGTTTGGCCCAGTTCAGCCAGGTCCAATCTAATCTAATGTATTCAGTCCAACCTAGCCCAGTCCAGTCACGTCAAGCATACCTCGGCACAGTATATTATTGTGATGATTATGAATTATTTTTATGATAATTATTATCATTTTTTAATTTAATTGACATGGATTAATATTATATCTAATTTTGTATGTAGAAATTAGTATTTAGGATCTATATTGAACAAGAAACCTTATTTTCTGTAATTGTTTTTGTTCGTTATTATTTTATATGAATACAACTTACCTACCTACATTTTAAATGTTTTCGTTTGATAGAGCTGACAAAAAAATGTTATTATTTTTTAATATGATTAAATTTTCGACATAAATTTGTATTTAAAGAAAATAAGATCTGTTTCTTGGTGTAGTAGGTATGTGGTGTTAAATTTTGGAATATTTTATTGAAAGCATTGTTACTCAATTTGTTACAAGAGTTTTGTAACAATAATGTTTATTCTATACATAAATTAGTTTGATTTAACCTTTCGAAGCAGTGTCCGAACAATCCAAATTATCCGGGTACCAAATTAAGGCGGATTTTATTTTATTTTATATATTTATTTGCCAACCGATTTACACTTTTTGGTACATTAAATATTACATGAAAAATAGTAAACACTTAAATGTAAATCCAATAACAGGCAAACTTACGTTCACAGTAGAATCGATCGCTCTAAATTAAAAAATAAATCTATATCTACCACCACTAAAATTCAACAACTAAATAATGATTGTTAGTGTAAATGGCAAGGAGACGTATTTAGTATATAATACAAATATTTTTTATATTGTAATAAAGAACAGTGTAGTATGTCAGCACAATTTTCGAAGTTACATAGTTTGTTATGTTCCCTGCACAGTCTATAAACTATTTCATTACTACCTAAATTCGTTCCGATACTTTTAAGTGCGAACGGTCTAAAATTAAGTAATCTGGCATTGCGTCTAGGCACAGAGAAAGATACCATGTTCAACAAATATGGGCAGTCGATTAACCCCCTTACAATTTTAAAAAGAAATATTTGGTCTGACATCCATCAACGATCCCGGAATGTGAACATTTTATAGTGGGACAATCGCTTCTTGTACGAGGTAAGCTGTGACAATTTCCCCTGGTGGACCGTTAAGAAGAACATGAAACGTTTCTGTATCCTCTCAATTCTGGATATATGGTTTTCGTATTGTGGATTCCAGACACAAGAACAATATTCCAAGATGCTACGTACCAACGCGTTGTAGACATATATAAGCGCAGAAATACTTTTAAAACCCTTGTAGTTCCTCCAAACAAATCCCAACATTCGAAACGATCTATTAATAATAACATCGATATGTGGATTGAATGATAGTTTAGAATCAATTACAATACCAAGATCCCTTATTTGACTAACCTCTTCCAGAACATGGCCATTTATTGAATATAAAGATCTAAGCAGGGACTTCTTTTTAGTGAACTTAATATGCTTACATTTATCAATGTTGAGAGGTAGCCCGTTCTCAAGTGATCAATCGGAAATAGCACCTAGGTCTCTCTGCAGAAGAATAGAATCCACTGGCGACCAAATAATCTTAAATATCTTTAAGTCATCCACAAAAAAATAGAATTTAGAATGACAGATTTTAGTGGATAAATCATTAATAAAAATTAGGAAAAGAACTGGCCCCAAATGGGAACCTTGAGGAACGCCTGAACATGCCCCAAATGTTCTAGAATCATGACCACAAACTACTACTTTCTGTACTCTGCCTGATAAGTAAGAGGCTAGCCATTTCATTAACGTTCCACTGCATCCAAAATTACAAAGCTTTTGAAGCAACCGTGAGTGAGTAACCCGATCGATGGCCTTGCTGATGTCGGTGTAGATGGCATCGACTTGATCACCACCGTCGACAGCGTCAGCCAAGTCGGCGCTAAAACAAGCCAGGTTAGATTGTGTGGACATATTTTGCCGAAAACCATGTTGCTCTGGTACAATTAAATGTCTTAGGTGATGCACTAGAACAGGACAAAACAGCGACTCAAAGATCTTAGCAACGACCGACAAAAGCGAAATTGATCTGTAATTTTTAATGTCATTCGCATTACCACCTTTAGGTATCGGAATAATATTGGCAATTTTCCATTTGGATGGGAAAACACCTGACCTAAGTGAGAACCCGTAAATAATAGAGAGTGGATAGGAAATAGTATCAGCACAATTTCTAAAAAAAACTGACGGGATTCCATCTGGACCAGCACCCTGTCTATCATTAATGTTTTTTATAGCTTTAACTATTGCTTTTGGGCTAGTATCAAACGACCACAGGCAATTGGACGTCAAAGCCTTGTATGAAAAATTCTCATCAACTGTAGAAGAGTCATCAACATAGACAGAAGAAAAATTTTCCGCAAAAGCATTACAAATAGACTCTTTAGATTTTAACTGGATATCATTAAGGTACATTTGCGCAGGCAATGCACCTATATTGTTGCGTTTATTACGAACAAAGGACCAAAACGCCTTAACATTACCCTTCTCCAGTGAAGACTGTAACGTAACAAACTGCCTAGCAGTGGGTCAGGTTCAGTTGTAAAATAAGGAATGCTCTGTTAGAGGTCAGTAGCAAGCTATTTTATGAGAGATTAATTGGAGGTCGGTAGCCGACCCCTTGAGCAAAGAAAACAAAAGAATCAGGGTAGTGGGTATGTATTCAGTCCATCAGTATAATCTATTTAAAACAAGGAATTTATCAAAAAATAATCTACAAAAGCACAAACGTTATAAAAAAGAGTTTGTCCACATAACCTTCTGTCCGGGCTGGCGCACTTATTTCACTTTTCAACGCAGACCGAAAGTACCGGTTTGTGAACTGGTTGAGCGACTACGTCAGCTTGGGATTCTTATAGGAGTTGGTGGTTCATGCGACTAGGTGCATACCCTTAGAACTGGGTCATGATCGGAGATAGGATTTGATGCCTCATAGCATATACTTTTTAGATTTATACCGCACACATAACAACTTTTGGCGATTTATTATCTCAAGGTAACGTCACGTTATAAATTATTCACCTCCAAGGCCGAAGGCTGGGAAAACAAAACTAAACTGAATCCCTCTCTGCTTCCTCTACTGAAGGCTCGGGTCCTCGTTTAAAAACCTTCTGGAACCATTTGGCACAAAGGAAGATAAGATCTTGTTGGCCAGTAGTCATAGTCAACCAGCCAGTTCCCGAAATGGTCCATATTAATTTTTCGGACGGTCTGGTGTTCGACAGCCAAGAATATAATTCATGCCGACCTGATGAGGAATTGGATCCAGCAGTTATCTAGAATAAGAGAGGCACAAAAAAGATTAAAATCTCCTTTGACTATTAAAAATTTCACTTGTCATCAAATGACATGACAAGAGTACAATAACAGAAAGAACCCGCTTTTAATAAAAATGCGGATTTATGTGTATAATTCGTATTGGAAACCATATATAAATCAAACCCCATCGAAACAAACAACCCTCCGAAGCATTGGGGCCCGTCCGGATCCATAATATTTAAAAAACAAGAAGTTACGAAGGTAAGAATCCAGACACACGCCATTGCCCCCTGCTTTTCATTCGGAAACCATCATTACTTTTATCATTTGGGTGTCTATATATCACAAGTACATTCCCCAAAATCTATTATAGTCAAAACATTAATAGAACGTAGTAATCAACATAGTCTGACATACAGAATAAACTTAATTTTCCAGGGAGGAATTATGGACAATCAGAGCCTGAAGGGCCAAATCCAAAGATACCCATAAAAAGTGACTAATTGGAAATGAAAAACATCAACATGCTACACAAAAATGTGTCTAAAAGTCCTAATAACTGTAAGTACTAACACAAGTCAAAGCAAAACCCTATATTCTATTATATTCAATTTAAATTAAACACATTAGTAAAAACGTAGTTACATCAAATACAGAATTAACATATTTTCCAGGAAATAATGATTGACAATCAGAGCCTGAAGGGCCAGATCCAAAGATGCCCATAATAAACTAATAAAGGTGGAAAAATTAAGAATAAAAGTGTCAACGTGTTGAAAACAACGTTTAAACAGGAGTCCTTACAACCGTAAGTATTACATAAGGCAAAGTAAGATCCTACATATTACCCCAAAAACTCGGAAAAAAAAAATTTGAACCTATAAAGAAAATTTTTTGCAACTTAAGTACAAGTAAGGTTTATATGTTTTGTCAGTAAGTTAAAACAATGGCTTATTTAAGGAGTTGTCAGCCGCTCCCAGTAATTCCTACATCATTTTGAGTGATAAGAGTTTACCCAAACCCTTTAGAGGGATAAAGTAAACAAGAACACCCTAACCCTTTAGAAGGGTTAGAGTATAGTAAGAGAACCCTAACCTTTTCGAGGGGTTAGAGTATATTAAAGGAACCCTAACCTTTTAGAGGGGTTAGAGTATATTAAGAGAACCCTAACCTTTTAGAGAGGTTAAAGTATAGAGACAACCCTAACCTTTTAGAGAGGTTAAAGCATAGAGACAACCCTAACCCTTTAGAGGGGTTAAAGTATAGGAGGAACCCTAACCCTTTATAGGGGTTAAAGCATGACAAAGAACCCTAATCCTTTAGAGTAGTTTAAGCAAAATAAGAACCCTAACCCTTTAGAGGGGTTAAAGTGTAGAGGGAGTTAAATAAATATGCGTAATTTGTAGAAAATCCTTAGTTACAACCAAAGTAAAAAAACATTAATGTGGGAACAACCCTTATAAAAAGAAAAAAAAATTAAAATCTTTAAATATTTGCAGAAATAAAAGAAAACAAGAAGAAAAGAAAAGACAAGACCGATAAGGAAGTGTTCAGTAATTGTAAGAATTTGTTTGTTAGTTAATCAGAAGAAAATAATCATAATTTGTAACAGTCTTCATACAATAAGAATGCTATTGGAATATGAAGTTCAAGTAGAATAAAATTCGTAACATGTTTATATTATTATTCCTAACATTCCAAAATAACAGTTAAAAGTTTATTTATTTTTAATAAGAATATAATAAAGTTTTATTATTAATTAATAGAAACATGGCTCGGTCACAACCGTGCGCTCAAATCTAAGGAAGTAGGAAAACTTCAATCATTTAAAATAAGTAATACTTTTCCGACTTTAAAAAAATATTTTGAATAAACATTAAATAAATACGTTAGGATAAATATGAATAAGAATAAATAAAAAGGGTGACTCAAAGATTCGAATGTTCTGTGTAATCAATAAATACGTTATAATATATATCTGTGAAATACACGATGACCGCAAATGGGATTCAATAGTTGATTTCTTTTACGGGCGCTCGTAGCATCCACAACGAGAAGAATGTACAAGTGGATAAGCGGTACCTTACACGGAATTGTAGAGTCACCAACCGCTCTAAGAGATACAGCGAAGGGCTTATTTTAAGTGTTGCAAACCGCACTCGGTGTAGGCTTTTTTATACCGGACGGCCCTACCCATCATGAAAACAAAATCAAAGTAATAAATATTAGAGGGAACAAGCGGTACCTAACACGGAATGGTAGAGTCACCAACCGCTCTAAGAGGTGCAGCGAAGGGCTTATTTTAAGTGTTGCAAACCGCACCAGGTGTAGGCTTTTTTATACCGGACGGCCCTACTTGTCACGAAAACAAAATTAAAGAAATAAATATTTGGGGAATCAAGCGGGACCTAACACGGGTTTGGAGAGTCACCAACCACTCTAAGAAGATGCATCTAAGGCTTATTTAAAGTGTCGCGAACCGCACTCGGTGTAGGCTTCTTTATACCGGACGGCCCTACCCATAACCCAGAAAAATAAACAAAAATATAATATAGGATAGAAGATATATATAGCATATTAATAAACATATTCTAAAGTCGGCAAAGAAAACTATATCATACAATAATAAAATGAAAGAAATAAACCGATATAAGAGAGCCCACGAGTAGAACTACGTAATTAAAATTTTATTACGAATTTAAGTAGAAGTTGAAAGTACGTGCCATTATTATTTTTTTTAAAAGCCAAAATACCAGAGCCAAATTACAGAAATAGTGTCTATCTACTTTAAAGACATGTGCCTGTCTTCTTGTAGAATTTAGAGACAGGGAGCAACCACCATAGTCTAGGCGCTCGAATCTATAAAATAAGTGATTTAGGTAGGTTATAATTTTATTGGAGGTAACTGAGGTAAACCTCTTTTGGAGAGAGTTAAGTCTCTCTTCTATATAGAGCAAAACTGACTCTATCTGAGCAACATTCTCATCTAGTGGCAAAGTCGACTCAATTACATCAGCCGAAAAAGTCTCAGAAATGAGAAGAATTTGTTTGTTTAGTCCAAATAAATCTAAAGCGGGCGATTCTAAACGTATTCTCACTTCGTATTCTAATTCGTTCTTGTTTAAGAGTATGAAGTTAATAGGACGAGCCATGATTACTTATTCAAAAGCCAAATATTAGTGCCAAAATACAGAAATACTTTCTATCTACTTTAGAGACAGTGCTTGTCTTGCTTTAGAATTTAGAGGACTATATAGTTAGATATATAGTAGTTATGTTAGCACCGCCAGAGGGTTTCCCTGGGACCCGATGCCAACGTAATAGAATTGTGTGTATAATGTTATGATGGTTAGCACCGCCAGAGGGTAGCCCTGGGACCGATGCCAACGTAGTAAGATGTTATGCAAGCTAGCACCGCCAGAGTGTAGCCCTGGAACCGATGCCAACGTAGTATAGATGTAAGTATAATGGTATGTTAAGAGTGTTGAGTATGAATATTAATATATATATTTAAAGATTTTATTTACGCATTTACGCAAAATAAGTGAATTAATATATTACTAGTATAACTATTTACTTCTGGACTGAAATACCACGTATGAAGGCGCCAAACTGTAACGTAACAAACTGCCTAGCAGTAGGTCAGGTTCAGTTGTAAAATAAGGAATGCTCTGTTAGAGGTCAGTAGCAAGCTATTTTATGAGAGATTATTTGGAGGTCGGTAGCCGACCCCTTGAGCAAAGAAAACAAAAGAATCAGGGTAGTGGGTATGTATTCAGTCCATCAGTATAATCTATTTAAAACAAGGAATTTATCAAAAAATAATCTACAAAAGCACAAACGTTATAAAAAAGAGTTTGTCCACATAACCTTGACCTTCCATACATGGTGCAGAATATTGCTGGTATAGTCTTGTTTGCTGACGACACTTCACTGATATTTAAAATTAATAGGAAAGATAATAATATAGACGAAGTAAACTGTGTTCTTCAGAATGTGCTTCATTGGTTTACGATTAATAACTTAGTCTTAAACTCTAAAAAAACAAAATGCGTTCATTTTTGCCTCCCTAATGTACAAAGTAATCAATGTAATGTTATATTAGATAAAACGCAACTTGAGTTGGTAGAGAAAACTACTTTCTTAGGCGTTAATATAGATTCAAAAATTCAATGGGGCCCACATATTGAATCATTGGCTAGTAGGTTAAGTTCGGCTGCATTTGCCGTGTGGCGAATAAGAAGGCTAACGGATGTGAATACAGCTAGATTAGTTTATTATAGTTATTTTCATAGTATTATGTCATACGGCATCATACTATGGGGCAAGTGTGCTGATAGTGACATCATTTTCAAACTACAAAAGCGAGCTGTAAGAGCAATATATGGATTACGTCGACGTGATTCGCTCAAAGAATTGTTTAAAGAAATTGATGTATTGACTTTCTCAAGTCAATATATATTTGATAATATTATGTATGTTAGAAAGCATATTACCCAATTTGCTAAAAATACTGATATTCATAATGTCAATTTAAGAAACAAAAATAAACTGGTAACACCGTTGTTCAGACTAAGTAAAGTAAATTCATCTTTCATGGGTAACTGTATAAGATTTTATAATCATATTCCTGAATGTATTATTAATTTGCCTGAATTACAATTTAAAGATAAGGTGAAAACAACTTTAATGAAAAAAGCCTATTATAAAATTGATGAATATATCAATGACAAAAATGTATGGTGTACTACTAGCTCTTCGAAATAGGAAGTTATTTATAAATTTATAATTTTGTTAATTGAGTGAGGATGATTTGATGTGTAATAGTCATTGAATAACAAATATTTTTTTAATGTGTACGGCATTGGCAGCGCATGCTCACTTAAAAGTCTGCCTGGTGGTGGCATGGGGGTCGGGTCGTTCTCTTCCCTCAAATATGGTTGAATTGGACGATGGCTGGGCCCTGCGTCATGCTCGTGAACGGGTGCTGCCTTGGTGGACTGGCCTGCTTTTGCTGTGCCATTTTTTATGTTTTTGAATTTATTTTTATTTTTAGTTATCTTCACCGATTTGTAAAGGTTCACATCATATTCCAATCAAGACAGGCTCACTCAAATTAAATTGACAAATGTATCAATGCAATGTAATCATATTTAAATGTACCTGTGGGTTTCTTGCCGTTTCTTTTTCCCACAGATGGTCATTTTCCTAACTGAAGCGGCATACTGACAGACAGACGACATTCTTTTTACTTATTTGTTCCGAGCTCAGGGCGCGACGCGGGTAGGCCGGCTGGGGCGTGCGGGTGTGAGCGCCGGCGGGCTGGCTGGGGCCGGGCGCGCGCCGCATATGATTCGCCTAGGCGGTTATGTGCGTGGCGCGTATCGGTGCCCGGTGTCTCGCCGGAGTAAGCCCTCGCGCGCGCTGATCGGTCTGCATGCGTCGCCCCCTACCTGGATGAGCTCGCTTAACTTCCCTTTGTTTTCCGTTAGATTTTTGACTTTTGAAAAGAGATTAATTAACGTAATCCTAATTCAATAAATACTTTTTTTCATTCATTATATTTTCATTAACCTTCTGTCCGGGCTGGCGCACTTATTTCACTTTTCAACGCAGACCGAAAGTACCGGTTTGTGAACTGGTTGAGCGACTACGTCAGCTTGGGATTCTTATAGGAGTTGGTGGTTCATGCGACTAGGTGCATACCCTTAGAACTGGGTCATGATCGGAGATAGGATTTGATGCCTCATAGCATATACTTTTTAGATTTATACCGCACACATAACAACTTTTGGCGATTTATTATCTCAAGGTAACGTCACGTTATAAATTATTCACCTCCAAGGCCGAAGGCTGGGAAAACAAAACTAAACTGAATCCCTCTCTGCTTCCTCTACTGAAGGCTCGGGTCCTCGTTTAAAAACCTTCTGGAACCATTTGGCACAAAGGAAGATAAGATCTTGTTGGCCAGTAGTCATAGTCAACCAGCCAGTTCCCGAAATGGTCCATATTAATTTTTCGGACGGTCTGGTGTTCGACAGCCAAGAATATAATTCATGCCGACCTGATGAGGAATTGGATCCAGCAGTTATCTAGAATAAGAGAGGCACAAAAAAGATTAAAATCTCCTTTGACTATTAAAAATTTCACTTGTCATCAAATGACATGACAAGAGTACAATAACAGAAAGAACCCGCTTTTAATAAAAATGCGGATTTATGTGTATAATTCGTATTGGAAACCATATATAAATCAAACCCCATCGAAACAAACAACCCTCCGAAGCATTGGGGCCCGTCCGGATCCATAATATTTAAAAAACAAGAAGTTACGAAGGTAAGAATCCAGACACACGCCATTGCCCCCTGCTTTTCATTCGGAAACCATCATTACTTTTATCATTTGGGTGTCTATATATCACAAGTACATTCCCCAAAATCTATTATAGTCAAAACATTAATAGAACGTAGTAATCAACATAGTCTGACATACAGAATAAACTTAATTTTCCAGGGAGGAATTATGGACAATCAGAGCCTGAAGGGCCAAATCCAAAGATACCCATAAAAAGTGACTAATTAGAAATGAAAAACATCAACATGCTACACAAAAATGTGTCTAAAAGTCCTAATAACTGTAAGTACTAACACAAGTCAAAGCAAAACCCTATATTCTATTATATTCAATTTAAATTAAACACATTAGTAAAAACGTAGTTACATCAAATACAGAATTAACATATTTTCCAGGAAATAATGATTGACAATCAGAGCCTGAAGGGCCAGATCCAAAGATGCCCATAATAAACTAATAAAGGTGGAAAAATTAAGAATAAAAGTGTCAACGTGTTGAAAACAACGTTTAAACAGGAGTCCTCACAACCGTAAGTATTACATAAGGCAAAGTAAGATCCTACAAGACTCAATCGATGAGATATACTTAGTGTAACATACCCTTATCTGTGTATGGCATCTATGTCTGGCCTCCTTAAACTCAAACTCATCCATTTTATTGCCGAGTTTTTTAAAACGACGGCGATACTTTTCTTTTTCCTTTGAAAGTTTAATTAAATTTGTATCATACCAAACAGGATATTTACGAGAGCAAGGAGAAACGGGAACATGTCGTAATATAATAGAATTAATGAGTTCGTAAAATGTATTAACCATTTCATCAGCAATTGAACACGACTCTAGAATACCCCAATCAAATTAAGCAATTTCGTCATTAATTTTGTTAAAGTGTTTGCCCTAGATTTAGATAAATACTTGTCTTTCAACAGATCAAGCGACACAATTAGCGGCGGATGAAATTCGTCAACTTTAGACAATGGCATATCAGCGCGCTCAGTTCGTATATTTGGGATGTTACTAAGTACGAGGTCAAGAATACGATCACCCCTATTAACCAAGTAATTGTATTGCTGCAATCCATGAAGAGCCGAGAAGTCGGACATTCTCTGAGATATGCCCAGAACCATCGAAGAGCGGTTGTCCGGTGTTGAGTGGACTGTTTGTGTTATTGCTGTTATTAGACATCCGGTTTATACTGGGTAAATTGAAATCTCCAAAGAGAATAATCTCATTCATCGTACATAATTTGTCACTGAGACTTGTTAGATAACTGTCCAAACGGCCCAGAGACACCGGTGGAGGAAGGTAAACCACGCCAATGCCCACACATTTGTCTCTTAAAGAGACAGACAACCAAAGCTCCTCATCGGATTTACTTTCCACGTCAATAAGGCGTGCAGAGCTTAATTTGGAAGAAACTGCAACTAGAACCCCTCCACCATCCTGCTTAGAACTGCCAGTACTGTTACGATCTCTTCTGAATATTCGATAGTTATTGTTTAAAATTTCTAAGTCCAAAACACTGTTATTAAGCCAAGTTTCTGTAAAAACAATTATATCATAATGACAATTTAGGATTGCCAAATGTAGATCAATCAATTTGCCTCGAATGCTTCTAACATTCTGGTAATATACACTAAGAAAAGCCATTACAACATATTAAAAGTACAAGAATACAAGCAAAATTCAAGACTACACTTAGGATAATAACAATAAAATAAATGTCCTTAAGAGAATCCTTGTTCAGGGATGAGAGAGTTTCTTCATTCTTCACCCAGATGGCTGGCATGCTATCATCTTTTCTTAAGTATATGCGGCCATTTCGTACCCAAACGTACTTAAATTTGTTATCACAGCATGAAGTTTCCGATTGCTCGGAGATAGATGCTCTCCCAGATAAATGTCCTGCTTCTCATCGCTCAAACCGAGTAAAGTTGAATTGAGCTTGGCCTTAGGGTTCTCTTTATTATAGTTTAGGTATGCTGCAAGAAGTTCGTCCCGCTTCCTGGGAGAATTTGATAATTACAGTTCTAGGTCTTGCTGAATCGCGTCCAGATTTACCTACTCTGCTGCAAGCAAGAATGTCCGAGTTTTCCATGGGACAGGCCACTACGCTACAGAGTTGAAGGACGGCAGGAACCAGGTTCACCTTAGAATGTTCGGGCACTCATTGAAGTTCAACGTTGCACTCCCTAGCCTGCTGCTCAAAATGGCATACTTTAAAATTGAGTTCGGAAATATTCTCCTGCAACTTCCTGTTTTGTGCCCGAAGTTCAGCTGCCTCGGATCGAAGAGAGGACACTTCTTTATTTAAAGTGTCGAACTCGGCGCTCATA
This sequence comes from Blastobasis lacticolella, assembly GCA_905147135.1. Classification (NCBI taxonomy): domain Eukaryota; kingdom Metazoa; phylum Arthropoda; class Insecta; order Lepidoptera; family Blastobasidae; genus Blastobasis; species Blastobasis lacticolella. The sequence continues at coordinate 14,375,625 of LR990062.1, read as the reverse complement.
TACTCCACAGACTTTTGCAATTCAGGCAAAATGTCAAGATCCTTACGAATCGACTGAAACTCGGATTTTAGGTGCTTAACAAGCTACGTCTCGATAACCGATTCTGACTTATCCGCGATGGACGATTCAAGCAAGCTCAGTCGTTTTTCCAGTGATAAACCAGGATCCACTAAGTCGCCCTCCTTTACTGGAGTATTATCACTCCTTTTTGCGGGTGCCTTACAAACCGAACATTTCCAGACAGCTTTGGCCTTCTGCGCCATTTTGGAGAAGTTCTCTTTTGTTATAATGGTAGCTTCCATTACATGAAGAGCAGTTTAACTGATCCGTGGCGCTCACGGCTTGGCCACATTTCTTGCATAAACTCATTGTTAATGAAGAGGCAAAGATAAGCTAGTCAGCAAAAAAGCAGGCTAAATAAATTCAGTCCATGAGCACCCTCTCAGAGACAACATGCAACTAGGTACATATAGCAGTAAGCGAACGTTAGCTAATCTATGACACGCCGGCAACAAATCTAGTCTACAACAAAGCAATGTTACACGTTCGAAGCGCCGTCAAAGAGCCAATGATGGAGACCAAAGACGATTCAGGATACATTAAGTCTGTATTTGAAGTTTCTAATTCCACCACCGAAGAAAGCAGGGTGATACTACATTATCAGCACTTAGATTGGCCAAACTATGGAGCACCTCCCAACATCAAATCGTTTACAACCCTTATCAATTTATCTGTATACATTTTGCGTGGGCATAAACGGATGTCCTTTGGTTAACCAGTACCTAAAGTTCTTATCAACGAACACTGAGGGAAACCAACCCGTAACTATAATTCAGAATGGGTACTTTTGATATAGGAGTTGTCACTGCAATTTTCTCAAAATAAAACGATGCGCATGTCTCTCGTTTTAGGTCTTTGAAAAAATAAAAACAGGGTTACATATTAAATCCTTAATTTCATAAGGCGGTTAAAAATTATTTTACAAATTCCTTACATAACTTTGGTATCTTTGGTTTATTTATAAAATACAGTCACACTAGAAATCACATAAATCTTATACTAACTTATCTTATGACTTAATTTATTCTAAAAAAATATTAATACTAATATACATGTAAAAATATTACTTGAGATTTGTCACAAAATAGAGAACTGTTTTTTTCTAAGGGATAAGTTCTAGAATAACACCACAAAACCAAGTGAATAAAACTTAAGTAATTCACATCATCCAAGCTTTTGAAACTGTCAAATCTGTTTTTCTTCAGCTCCGATAGAGTAGAATACAAGTCAACTCTTCTTGTTTCTAGAAATCTTGAAATTTCTGTGTCTATGGCGCAGAAGGCCATTGTTCGTCCCGTCCCATCACCATGGGACTTTTGATACGAGAATCTTGCTTAACTGCAAATTTATTGTATAATCGTACCATCTTCACTAACCGAAGAAACTCATATTCTGGGGGTGAGATATACTTTTGTTAAATAAAAAATGGCTGACAAACAATTTATCTCCATTTTTGTGTGTAACACACAATTTTGTAAGTTGGATTTCCGGAAAAATCATCTGAACTTTGAGAGTCTCAATCCTGAACTGTTCGCAATAAAACATACCTCCTTCTTTTGGATTCCAGTAATAGATGCCATCCTCATTATGAACAGGTGCATTAAGCATTACAATAAATTCAGATTGATGTTCCCAAACCATTCTCCAAAACTTACAGATCGTTGTTTCTGAATATGGCGTTACAGTAGCAACGTACGCCTTTGGTTGTTGAAACCCGTTGATGTAAGAGGCGTTTATGAAGTTAGTGACTCCTTTTTTTTGAAAGGACCACGCGGTTGTGGTCGAAACACAGCCTTTCTCCATATTTTTCATCTTCGAAATCAGCAGCAGTTATACAGGGTCGAAACGTTCCTTCTGTTTTAATATGTCTTATTCTTTTTGTATTCTTGATAAAGATATTCAATAGAGTTTTCACCACCGACTATTCTGATGAAATCTTTACGGGTCAAAGCTTTTGACTTGTCACAACTCATTTTTGTGGTGAGCGCTGGATTGATATGTGTGAATTTCACTAAATCATAGTGCAAACTAATTAGTTGTTTGTCATTAACGGTAATTTATATATGATTTTTTTCCTCATTATACATGAATATAATCACAAATGACGAATGATGGACTACGTGATGCATTGACTTAATTAAAAATATATTTTCAACAAATGACGCACTTTTTTATGGTTTAACGTGATTAGAAAACCATAAATGAGTAAAAGTTAATAATATTAATAATCATGATAAAATAAAAAGTAAAATACAACTAACTGTTGAATGATAACGCTGTTGTATGTTTAATTCTTAGAAATCCAACTATATCTTCACTACAAGCTCACAAATCAAACGCTTTCTGATAAGGGATCCTATAAAGCACTAGTGGACGTTGATTTATTTTTAGTCTTACAAAACCAATCGTTGTAGTCACACTACTTCTACGTCTCACCAAGTGAAGAGTTCATTTTTTGCTATGGATTTGAATCTATCAACAATTGGAGCTGCTGAATTCGTACAACGAGGTCACCATCCAGAAAACATCTCTCAAGAGCATTCTAAAATTATTGCAATACCGATAAGTGGCACCTGTGAAAACTTTTATAAGCCTGAAAACAATGATAAAAATTGGTTTTCATACTTTCCGTGTTGGGACATTACTCGTGTGGTCTTAGCAAACCATAACGGTGGATCAGATTACATCAACGCTAACTTTTTAGCTGGGTTCAACTTAGATAACAAATTTATAGCAACTGAGTTGCCGATGCTGCTGAAATCCACCTTGAACAGCTTCTGGTCCATAGTTTGGCAGCAATACTCTCGCATTATCGTTCAACTGACCAGCCCCGGAGAATTATCACAGCCGACCTATGTCTTGAGAGATTTCATATTCAAGGAAGAGAATATCTATTTGAATTTTTACTTCACCAAGACAATTTCAAGTTTCACTCACATTCGGACTGGAGAGGAAAGAACGATTTATCGTTTCGAGTTTTTAGATTGGCCCGAAAACGGAGCTCCAAATGTAAAATCGTTTCTTGACTTCTTGTTAGTGGACAATAAGCAGCACCAAGAATTTTTCTTCGAAGTATTGACTACCGGGCAATAATCGATAGGCCCAATTGTTGTCCATGGAATGGCAGGTATGGGAAGAACTGCAACTTTTTGTGCTGCAGATTACTGCTTGTATCAACTAGTAAAAACAGCAACCATATCAATACCATCAGTCGTGATAAGTATAAGGATGCAGAAAAATTTCAGTTTTTTATCTAAAACCCAATATCTTTTTCTAAATTATGTTTTACTTTACTTTTTAAGTACTATTCGATCTTACAATGAAATGTTCATAGAACTACGTTCACATTTTACGGGCAAAGACACACGCATAATGAATCTTCAAATTAAACAAATTTAGTTAATAAAAAAATTCATGTTTTGTTTATTTTAAGTTTACAATAAATATTTATTTCTGTTTAGGTTATTTTTATTTAACTGTCAAACGTGATAGTTCCTCCAAATCACTTAGAGCATTTAATTACGAGTAATAAAATTTTACAAGGATTCTTTGATCGTAAAAAATGCAAATACGCTCAATATTTCATCACTATATCAAAAATTTATCTAATACACAACCAGAAGATCACTATTAAAAAAATTAAAATTTTGAGTTAAAATACTATAGATAAAGGTCACAAATCAATAGTCATAATTTCCGTGAGCCCTTAGATCAAACATGATATCAATTTTAAAAAACTACAGCAGGAAAAAGACTTCACTAACTTATAAATAGTTCCATTTTCAAGATCTTATTAGTGAGCAACCGACTGGAGGCAAAAGAGATAAGATTTGACCTGAGCCTGATCCCAGCATTGAAAAACCCGAATGTTAAATAATAGGAAGATAAAAATATTACTAAGCGGCAAATATCTTGAGGAAAAAAGGTTCCAAAAAGAATAACTTTGTAGGGTTTTGAACGTGCTGAATGACACACAATTTTGCACTTAAAAAAAAATTCTTTAAATTTACAAATTTAATTGGTTTGAAATTTTAACTTTCAACATCGAAATTATCCCTGTTAATAAAGTAAGAATATTTGACATCCAACAAGCTAATCAGCTTCATCCTGTATCAACTGTGGCCGACTATAGTAAACTATAGTGCGTAAGATAAGTACGAACTCATCTACACACGGTCACTTCGGTCGGTAGGATAGTGACTGGGCTGACTGCATATTAGTCATTGCAAGGTCTCGGACGCGTATGTTTGTGTTCTTGGGCTCTTGCTAACCGGTTGGTGTACACGTTTATTGGAATATTGATCGGAATCATTTAGTGTGAGTCAACCTGTGTTTGTTATGTGTTAAAGTGGTATCGGAAGGAGAATTGAGGATTGTGTATTGGTATTTATTTGTGTAATAAGGTAGTAGATTGTGGTTAAAGTCGTGTGGTTAACAGAAAAAGTTGATAGTTTGTTTATAGAGGATTAACTCAAAAACTACTTCACCGATTTTTTAAATTATTTTTCCTGTAGGAAGCTACTTTAACAGCGAGTAATATAGCTTGTAGTTTTTCCCGAAATTCTATTGTGGCCCACGGGAACGGCTTCGAATAGTAGGAACTGAATTTTATGCTGTCGAAGTCGCGGGCAAAAAATATATTCGAGATATTTAATTTGTTATTTAACTTGTGTTTGTAAACAGTGATAGTAATCGACTGCCTATAATGCTTACTCACTCTTGAACTTAACCTCCTGCACATCACTAAAAAATAATCATCTTGGTGTTAATGTCCCGGATGTGCACTCTCGCACGAGGGCCCGGGGTCCGCCGTGACCATGATCCAGGATTTGGCAGGTCAGGTAATTACAGTGGAGCGACTGCCATCTGACCTCCATGACCCTGCTACCAGGGGACCTAACCAGATTGGATAATGGTTACACATCCAGTCGCCTGAATGCGCAGGTTGCATCACGATGTTTTCCCTCACCGTAAGAGCATCGGTTAGTATTCAACTAATGTACATAACTCAGAAAACAGTCGTTGGTACATGGCCGGAGCGGGATTCGAACCCCGGACCTCTGGCTTACGAGTCGGATTCTCTAACCGCTCGGCCATTGACGCTCTTGACGTGTCTACGAATCTGCGTACCTGTGGCTTTATGTTTTGTCTGTGATATAGTAGTTCTCGAACAGATGGACTGATTTGGATGCAGTTTTCTCTATTTGAGCGCCAGTTTAATTATAGACACCTCTCTTTCTCCGTCGCGGGTTTAAAACTAAAAACCATTATGAAAATCTGTCTAACCGCTTTAGTTGCAAGCTATCCAAATTGAGATCGTATTTCGAATTAATTACTATAGCAACGTATCACGCTGTATCTAAGGAAATTCCTCTAGATAATTTGACCTTGATGTGAAATTGGCATTGTACATTTTATCGTTTTGACAAGCGAGTCTGCTCTCGTCAGTAATTTGTGAGATTTAGGTTATCGTTATGAGATAGACATAAAAACTGACGAGAACCAGGAATTTATATGGGATTTATATGGGAATAATAGAAGCTAAACCGCTACAGCGGTACACCTAAAATACGATGGAGACGCGTTGTTGGCATTCGACAGGGACTGGCAAACCGTAGCAACGATCGTGAAGTATGGAAGAATAAGGGGGAGGCCTTTGCCCAGCAGTGGGATGATTCAGGCCGATATAAATAAATAACGGTTAGGCTAGCGTCATTCCTGCGGTCTACGAACGTTTATATTTCAAAACTTTTTCTCCCTTTCAACCGAACTGCAATGTCACAGAATATTAATACTATAACATAATAATATTGCAAACTCATCTGACCCGGTGGCCAAAGCTGGAACTAAGGATCGCCAGTTTGAAATGTCATGTCAATTTCTACAACCGCGACGCTGTCGCCGGGTGAGATTTGTTATACTGTAAGTAATAACATTTTAAGTGCAACAAACTTATCTGGCCGGTGACAGCATCGCTGTTGTAGAACTCTATCGTGTTTGGGCTTCTCGGAATGGCCCCGATGAGTACCACACCTATAAGTGACTCTTAAGGTCTGATGATGATCTGGATCTCGACGGTCCGATGGTCAGATCAGGTTATTACAGTGGAGCGATTGCCATCTGACCTTCGTGACCCTGCTACCAGGGGAGCCTAACCAGATTGGATCATGGTTACACGTTCAGTCGCCTAAATGTGCAGGTTTCATCACGATGTTTTTCTTACATAACTCAGAAAAGAGTCAGAATGAATAGGTATCTTCTAGGCACGTATGCTACATCTTCGACCTCATCGTCGCCTTCCATCAGGTGAGTTGAGGTCAAATTCATATTGATAAAAAGAAAGAAAAGACCTTGGTCGGACGTCCAATCACGTCCGTCCACCACCCAAAAGCGACTTTATTTTATACTGTGTAAGGATTAGTATCAACTGCAATTGACGGTTGGTCGGCTCCAGCCAAAACGGAATGTCTGTTACTAGTTTAAGCTCCTAAAAGCTGGGGCTATCGAAATAACTTGCAATTTACGTAAATTAACGAAAGAGTGAGCTTTTCGAGCTCAAAATTTTTGAATTGTTGCCTCTGGAAATAGGAGTTATTCCTGATAAGTGTACCTTAATTAAAACGAAGAATGAGTGAGCTATGAATGTGGAAGAAGAGAGAGAGATTTGTCAGGACCATTGCATGGTACGAAAAAGGGGGGGAGGGGGTTGGGGGGGGGGTGCTACTTCAAAATTGTGAATAATCTTGGGCTACATACCCTATTAATTTGTGCAAGAGTTCTCACTGTACCCTTTGACCACAGCCGCTGCAAACGAGACACTGAAAATTTCAAGATGGCGCCACTATCGCTACGCATCATCACTGAGGGAGGCTCTGTGACCCGCACGCTCCTTTTCGACGGAACTATGAACGTGAGGGAGGCGCAGGCGCATATTGTCGAGAAACTGAACGCTGTTGGCGACCACAAAGGTAATTACGATTTAAGATTTAAGTTATTGGACTCCTTTTTGCAGTCTGTCCACATTTGACGCAGTGTTTCCCTTGACATGACATGGGGTTGTTTAAGAGGTATATTAGAAGAAAAAAAATAAGAATCATTTATTGCCTTGAACAAAATATCGTGCCTTACCACTACATCTAAACAATAAAAATAACTAAGGCAAATGGACTTGGCTCAGCTTATGCTGTCACGGGACAGTATGGTTCTGTACAGCGTATCAGAGGTCTCTTTTTTTTATGTCATACAGTAGGCAAACAGGCAAGCGGGCCACCTGCTGGAAAGTGGTTACCACTGTCTATAGATATAAGCAACACCAAGAGTATCGCCAATGCGCTGTCCACCTCTATAACACGTTGCTCTGGCAGCAAAAAGACAAATGCCCCCTCCACTGCCAAAGCTACGGTTCCCCAAATCCCCGCCCCATGGAGCACTGGAAACCTTACTTACCGGCAGAAACACAACACTATTTAAACGAGTATTGTTAAGCTGCGGTATTCTGTAAGGTGGAGGTACTTCCCCAGTCGGGCGGCTCCAATTCGAACGGGATACCCCGCTATGCCCTACCTCTCGTAAAAACCTCTTTAGAGGCGGGCAACGCATTTATAGCGCCCCTAGTGTTGCTGATGCCCATTAGGTGGCCCGCTTGCTTGTTTGTCTGAAAAGGAAAACTGACAGTGATTTTGAATTGTAATAAAAAAAATAACTACCAGCTTTTATGATATTTTTTTAATTTTAAAGTGTTTTACTTTATTCCCTTTCGAACAGTATGCTACAATTTCTATTTGACGTTCATACCACATGACCTAACTTGTGATCGTCTATCAACAACAACAGAAGAGCTACTAAACAAACTTGAGCGTTTGCAAAATGTCTGCATAAGGTTTATTTTTGGTCTACGAAAATATGATCATATCTCTCTTTATCGATCGCAGCTCAAGTGGCTACCGATTCGTTATCGCAGGAACGCTCATGTCCTTTCTATGCTCTACAATATCCTCAACAATCCCTCTGCTCCCTCATATCTCCGCAGCTCCTTCCACTTCTCCCGGGCCCAAGACAAGCCTTGTCGGTCCAATGTAAAATCATTGTTATCCATCCCTATCCATCATTCCAATTTCTTCTCCTATTCCTTCACTGTCCATGCAGCGAGACTATGGAACTCACTGCCACATAATGTGCGTGACAGTCAGTCTTTGTCTATATTTAAAAAGAGGGTCAAGGAATATTATCTTTCCCTGTCTAGTCCATAACTTATATATTTATGTATTTTATATAGCTTGTTTTAATAATATGTCTATTTATATTAGCTTTATATACCTATATATTATAATATAATATATTTATGTATTTATATATTCAATTATTGTGCACGTCGTATCTGCGTTACTTTAGTTAAACATCTCTCTTCTGTAGGCCTGCTGGAAGAAATTTCTTTTTAGAAATAAACTGCGCCTGTTGTGTCTTTTGTTCTGTTATATTTCTCTGTATATCATTATTGTGTACAATAAACAGTTAAATAAAATAAATAAAATAAACAGTAACATTCTCAAACTCCTCTTCTAGATCATGGTCTCTTCCTGATGTCGGCTGACAACGACAAGTCCGGCATTTGGTTGGAGCAATTCTGCCAACTGGACTACTACATGCTACGAGATGGTGACTCCTTGCACTTCCAGAGTCGGACGAGGAACCTGAGGCTTCGGTTGCTGGATGGTAAGTAAATAATCATCTTGCGTCAGTATCCCGGTTCAATCTCGAGGGCCCGGTGTACGTCTAGAAAATAGTATTTTGTAAATCAGTTTACAGTAAAGTAACTGCCGACAGATCTCTGTAATCAGATTAGCTTATTGTTCATTAGCCAAAATGCAGATTTCCTCACGATGTTCCCTCACGTCGTATCACTATTACCAAGCTGAACAAAAGTTACTATAACGCCTACTACCACAATTATCCACCAGGCTTGACAGAGTCCTGCTACCTGATAAGCCATAACATCCTATAGGTCCTCTTTGATATAAATTACCTATACTATATTAGCATAATTGTTGCAGACTCCGTGAAGACACTTCAAGTGGACGAGGCGAAAACGGTTGGTGACTTGATGCAGCACATCTGCAGCCGGCTTCAAATCGCCAACCATGACGAATATGGACTGGTCAGTTTCATGGTTTAGTAGTTGAAATTTAGCATTCCACTATACCTCTTCAACGATTCTAGGTCTTAAACGTATTAGCGTAAATAACCCGGTTGTGCTCTCGCGCGTCAGTTATTAGTTTTAATGACTGTGATCCAGGATTTGGCAGATCAGGTAATTACAGTAAAGCGATTGCCATCTGAGCTTCGTGACGCTGCTGACAGTTCAGATTCAGTTGCCAGAATGTGCAGGTTTCATCGCGATGATTTCCCTCACCGTAAGAACATAGGAATGTTCATCAACTAATGAACATAACTCAGATAAAGTCATTGGTAAATGGCAATGGGTATTTAACTCGGTCCCTCTCGCTTACGAGTCGGACCTATTGGAAAGGGTCGATGGCCTAACAGCCATTAGCCATCGACCCTTTCCAACGCTGTGGCTATTACGACGTAAGGATGCCAAGGGATGTTTTTATACCACAGCGGTGCCATACAAGCCTGCCTGATGGTAAGCAGTCACCGTAGCCTATGGACGTTTGCAATACCAGGGGCATCACCCATGTTGACCTAAGTGACGCGTTTCCCCCTCCTCAGTGTCACGAGCCCCTGGAGCAAGCTGAAGAGAAGGAGCGGCCAATCACTGGCACCCTCACCCTGGAGCGAGTCAAGCAGGAGAAAGCCAAGGACGCCAAGATGACGCAGCTGAGCAAGAAACTCAAGACTGATGATAATGGTCAGTACCTATTTTCAATCATAATCGTCATCGTCCGAAAGGTCAATTCAGCTTCAGTGGCGTAGCATGGATGGAGGGGGCCGAGGGTGCAGTCCGCACCGGGCGGCACTTTGCCGGGGGCGGCGCTGCGGAGGTGGCAGTTAGAAAAAAAAAATTAAAATATAAAAAAAAGTTAATTTCTTTCAGTGTTTTCTTCGTCATTTTTTTTTTTGTTACCTAGCTGCGAGCGCCGGTGCGCGCAGGTACAATCGGAACGAAAATAGTAACATGCCAAATAAATATATAATATCTAACTACCAAACTTTATAAGACTTTACTCTATGTCAAAAAATGTTAATTTCACTTTTCAGGTTAGTGTTAATCAATAAAAGTACTCTTTTTACCATGCCCCAAATTTTTTATAATAGATTACAAAAATAAGAGGGCGGCAAATTTGGAATCCGCACCGGGTGCTAGTGACCTATGCTACGCCACTGTTCAGCTTGTACCAGGGTCCCCTTTCCTAACTAACCTTTTCCACTTCGCCCGGTCTTGGGCATCCTCGCGTCGGAAGCCGCTGACGATGATGGTCAGTACTTTCCGTAATAAAGTCCGAATGTTTTCTTCGCTGTGAGTCAGTTTTTAGGAGATTTATCCCCGATTGCACTAAAGTTTAGGCGAAATGTCAAGAAAAAGCATTTTAAATGTCGTAGCCAGATGGTTAAATTAGCCTGTTAATTAAACGGTTAGCTTTTTGAGAAATAATTCAATTGCAACTGGCGCTGTGTGAATTTGTTAAAAATTAAACGCTCAATTATGATATTTATGACATCGATTTTGTGACGCCTAAATGCTAAGCAGTATTTTGAGAAATTAACTTAAGAGTCGCCTAAGTTTAGTGCCATCGGGCATCAGTCAATTTGAAATTAAGTGGTATCAATAAAAGTACCAGTCAAAAACGATTTTTTTGTGATATGTCAATACGGGTTCCATTTGTTATGAGAGTAGGTTTTTTAGTTAGTAGAGCTTATTAGGTAATGAGGATTAATGGGTTTAGTTGGAAATATAAAATAAATAAACAAATATGCTTGGACCATTCACACAGCGCTATCTAGTCAAAAAGCAAGCAAACCTTGTATTATGGGTGCCAGGAAACACACTCAATACACACATGCAACACTCAGAAACGCAACAGAAATAAAAAATCGTGCATCATTTCAATTTCTGTCCAGCCGGGAATTAAATACGGGACATCTCCGTGGCAGACCAGCTGAACTTATATCGTCAGGTACCGGACAGAATTGATAATTTTCGGTGAAATTACTGGGTGTTACGAAATTGACGATGAATTGAATTGATGAAATTTTCAGAGTTGTTTACGGAATGCTGAGTTTTTATATATTAGACCGTATCAGATAATGTGGTATTATGGGTTTAGTTTCAAATGAAACGGAATGCTAATTCATTCAAGTGACCTAAATCAATAACTCTTAACTATCAAATATAAGTAATAATCGCGTCGTAACGAGGCTATTAGTCGATTAGAAAACAGTACTTCCTAAGTACCTGTTGTTGTTTATTACTTTTAGTTGTTTGTTGTTGAATATTAAATTTGGATGTTGTTGACTGTCTTGACATAAATTTAGTATGATAATTTCAAATTTTATTTCTCATTGATCGTAATAATAATAAGTTGACAAATTCCTATTACAAATATTAAATGGTATTCAATGACATATCTGATAATTATAATTGAATTAAGTTTGACATTAACATATGTGTAATAATATGATATTTAGTGAAGTTAGTCACTTATTACTAATTTAATTTTATATCACGTTATTAAAAATTTTGTAGATACTTACAAGCTAGATTTTTTTCTAGTCTTGATAATATGTTTTGTGCACTGTAATTTTTTTACAACTGTGTTTAGTTTGACGGTCATAAGTGTTTTTAAAGAACCTAAACTAAATAAATATGTTTGACTTTGAGTTTGACTTAGACCTCAATTATAATCAATTACCTACATATTATTTAGAGTCGGGTAACATTTTCGAGTCAATTAACTAAGTAGGTACAGTAGTGTCTTAATAGTAGGTACCATGAATAGAATAGAATAAACTTTATTGCGTTAACTGTGTAGTTACATTACTGCAGATGGTTTTGCAAATAGGAAGAACAACAGTTTACTCATAGCGGGTTTGCAATTACAATGTAAGCAAGTTACAATTTGCTTAAAAAACTAAAAGGGTATTTAATTAAAATAGACATTTCTACAATAACAAATATAACGAACTTACTGTTTAAAGCATGAGTTATAACAAGTAGGTATCTTAAATTAGATTATCTTAGGTCTACTAGGGGGTTTTGTAGTCATAGAATTCTTTTAAGTTGTAAAATAAATTTTTTTGTAGAAACATTTTAGTTTATTTTTAAATTTAGATGAATCTAAAGCTTTTAATTGTACAGGCAAATAATTATATATTTTAATTCCTACTCTAAAAGCACTCTTATTGTTGCTTTACGTACGCACAGAAGACAGCATATCGAACGACCTACATTAAATCAGTATAAAAGTAGCTAACTTTGCTATGCGCGTCAATAGAGACGATAGCTCATCTTATACTGTTTTGGATATGTCGATATGCTGTTACGAGTCATTTTCGCGGAGTCGGCTGCATCGCGGAGTCTCGGCATCAATAAACAAAAAAATATTGCACATATGTTTCATGAACAGCCCAATATGAGCCGCCTCCACATGAATGGAGTCATAATCTCCGCGCTTCGCACGCTCTACAATGAGATTGCAAATACATTAGCAATAAATAAGATACTACAAAATAAATCCAAAAAGAGTCGTATTGCTATTTTGATAACGTCTAAATTTCATTGCACAGTGGAATGGCTGGACCCGCATAAGACGCTTAGGGAGCTGGGCGTGGACCCAGCGACGACGCTGCTCTTCAAGCGGAGACTCTTCTTCTCGGACAGGAACATTGATTCCAGGTATGTAAAAGAGGTTTTAAAAGATTTTATTGTGCCAATTTTAGGTTCATAACTTTTTTTATCTCCACTCATGGCGTAATGTGCTAATCACGACCTGAGTAATTCAATTGTCACCATGCCGGTCTGCCACGCAAGAGGTCCCTTCGATTCCCGGCCGGGCAGAAATTGAAATGATGAATTTTAATTTCTGTTACGGTTCTTGGTGTTCTATGTATTATAAGTATGTATTAAAAAGTATTTAAGTAGTATATCAGTTATCCAGCACCCATAGTACAAGCTTTGCTTAGTTTGGGGCTAGATGGCGCTTTATGAATTTGTCCACGAATACATATATTTTTTTACCTAGGTATTCGAAAACTTTTTTCACGATAGTCAAAAATATAAAAAAATAAACTGTAACGTTTCCTGTAAAAATTTCCCATTATTTTCAATACAGCTGTAACATAAAAGAACTTTTTAATCTTTAAGCAACTCATTTATTTTTTTATATATTGTCGAGCGCCAGGAATGTAGGCTGAATACCTAGAAAAAATTCAAATTCAAACTTTCCTGTTTACGTTTATGATTGTGTATGTATGTAACATTTTCCCGCTAAACAGAATATTTTTCTAATTGTTTTAATTTGTATTTATGAATGTTTTTTTCTTGTTTGAAACAAATAATTAAATCAATGTGAAAGTAGCGAAGTGCGGCAACAGAAGTGACTTGCAGCTTTTATCATTACAGCCCGTAACAGTCCACTGCAGGACTTAGGGCCTATCCCACGAAAGGGGAGGTTATTGCCATAATCTCCACGCTTGGCAGGCAGATTGGAGATCGCAGTGTTTAAATATAACAATGGAAAATGCTGCTGCCCATTTTCCAGCCTACGGAGACTCTTGATCTTTTGCCTCGAAAACATTAGTCGCCTTGTACGACACCCAGGAGTGTAAGGGGTTGGTGCTATTCTACTCTGCCGGACACCATACGGCCTTCCTTGCAGCTGACTTCCATTATAGTTGAGAAAATTATAGGTACGAAATTTTAACATGAAAATATGAGTGCAGAAAAAATAGTGTATGCAACTGCATATAATTAGGTATTAAAACACACTCATGTTTAAATACACACTTTTATATGCGAATTGCATGTACTACTACTTTATTGCTTAGGACCTCCTGACGGAAAGCGGCCACGTAATGTTGCTAAAATATTCAAATTAAATTTAACAATAGGTAATGAACCTAAGTAGGTACTTTATATTTTATTAGCGACCCGTCCCGGCTTTAGCACGGATGTTCTCGGGTTTTTTATGATATAACGTGCATGTATTTATAATCAGCCTTTCGGAAGAATTATCTAAATTAGTGTGAAAACCGCATCAAAATCCGTTGGTTTAGGAGGAGTTAGCGGATATACAGGTAGACAGATAGACAACAGACAAACAGACATGGAAAGCGATTTCATATTACGTAAGGAAAGGATTTATAAGGAAAAAAAAAATAAAACAAGAAACAGTTCACTAAGTACTTGGCTGTTTGGCGGTTTCCCTTTCAACACTCGCAAATGCGCAAAAAAAAGTTGGAAATTTTCCGCCATTTTCACCTGTTGCGATTTTCACAACTTTTTCATTTCACAAAGTGGACATTTATGTATTCAAATCAAGTTTTCGAATTTTCCTTTACAAATAATCTAATACAAATATTGCTCGCTTTGAAACTCGTGAGCATTATAAAACGCTAGTTCCGTAGGTAAGTAGAGCTTGCTTATCTAGTGTATAAGGAAAGTCAACTAGACTTTCCTTATTCACTTGATAGGAACTGATCAATTCCTTTAAATATTACAATATTGTATCGTTTGTTTATTGAGTCACGCGTTCTTGAGATATGTAAGAATTTCTTTTAAGAACCTGTTAACATTAGCGGCTTAGGTAACTTAATGACAAATCGTCAGTGACGAAATCAGCTGGTGATCAGCCAAAAGGTGAGTCGAGCTTATGGAATGCTGACATGTGCAGCTGCTGACGTCGTATAGATACAGTTATGACGTATCTGCCTATATCGGTCTTTAACATGGACTTTTTATAATAATAAGTCCATGGTCTGTCATGTTAAGCGCTTATTACGCATTCCTAAATTCAGTAACTGAATTCAGAAACAAAAAGCGTGAGAGCAAATCAAAGTGGAATATATTGCTCATAAAATAAGGTCCATTTTTGTATCTCGGATTTTTGAAAAGAGGGGCGACGCGTGACCTAATATAAGTTATACAAAAATGGACCTTATTCTATGAGCAATACATTTCACTTTGATTTGTTCTGACTCTCTTTGTTTCTGAATTTAGGCATGTGTAATAAGCGCATTACCTATAGGTATTATATACCTAAGTATCTTGTCTCAGCTCATATCAATTTTCCTTTAATTTTAACATATAAAATATTATAATTTTGGCACTAAACTCTCGGTTGTACTCTCGAGCACGACGGCTTAAGGTCCGCTTTGACCATTGATGTAAACAAATAATGCGTCTCAATTCAACAAAAGTAATTAGTGACGCGTTTTAAATGGTTCTCTGACTAAACAGAAGGAAAATTACTGATTAAAGGTTCACATGTTCTTGTTTGTTTGGGCGGATTGACGAGATGTGTAAGTAAAAATGGTTTGTTTACATCCATGGAAAATCGATTTCTGACAAGGTACTTATTATACAAAGGCACAGTAAGGTATATTATTATTATTTTCTGTTACGGTGCTGGGTGTTCTATGTATAAGTATGGATTTAAAAAAAAAAACAAGTATTTAAGTAGTATATCAGTTATCTAGCACCCATAGTACAAGCTTTGCTTAGTTTGGGGCTAGATGGCGCTGTGCGAATTTGTCCACGAATATTTATATTTTATTTTTATTACTGGCAGTTTCCCACAGTTTTCAGCCGCATTCGGCCGAAATCTCTGATAGCATTCGACTATCCCGCGAGATCCGCCGGGAGCGGCCACGTCTCTGTTCCGTAGGTCATCACTGGCAATACACACTTAAAGATACTTAATAAGAAATGATTTTCTCAGGGATCCAGTCCAGCAGAATCTCCTCTACCTGCAGACCAGAGACGCCATATTGGAGGGCCGTCATCCGGTAACAGAGGCACAGGGTAAGTCTAGAATTAAATTTAAAGCTGGTATACTTGAAATTTATAGACTTTGAGGGCACATAGTTATAAAAAAGAAAAGTGACTTTAATGTGGCTGAAAAGCGAAACTGCCAAGAGGATGTTAGGCCGACCGGTTTATTATTTTCCTATTTTAACAATTTATTGCACACAATATGAAGTATACAGAAATTACAAAATGAAAGACGACACAACAGGCACTACTTATTTCTAAGGAGAAATCTCTTCCAGCAGGCCTATAGAAGAGAGACATTAACATTTATTGACATTTATTTTAACTTATAGAACCCACACAAGAGGATATTGGCCGTATGGTGTCCGTATCATGGGTGTCGTACAAGCCGACTAATGTTTTCGAGGCAAAAGATCACGAGTCTCCGTAGTCTGGAAAATGGGCAGCAGCATTTTCCATTGTTATATTGAAACACTGCGATCTCCAACCCGCCTGCCATGCCGTGGAGATTATGGCAACAACCTCCCATTTCGTAGGAGAGGCCCTAAGTCCTGTTATGGGCTGTGATGAGGAATACTTATAGGTTTTAAGACTTTCGTGGTTATTCATTACACTTTCACTACACATGTTATCGGGTTTGTCACCACGGTTAGTTTTGTTTTTATCTCGATATTTCGAGGCAAAAGATCACGAGTCTCCGTAGTCTGGAAAATAGGCAGCAGCGTTTTCCATTGTTGTATTTAAACACTGCGATCTCCAACCCGCCTGCCAAGCGTGGAGGTTATGGCAATAACCTCCCATTTCGTAGGAGAGGCCCTAAGTCCTGCAGTGGACTGTTACGGGCTGTGATGATGAAGACGATATACGACGATAGCATTGTCCCTTTCTCATTGTTTCTTGTATGCTGTATTATGACCTAATGTACTGTGCCATGTGTGAGATAGATGTAATAACGATTTTTATTTATTTATTTTTATTTATATGTAAGTAAGTACTATAGATACGAAAAATTAAGTTTGAGTCCATTTAAAAAATGGTGCCAGGTTGTGCACGGGTAGACCAACGTTTTGTGGGTCTCGTAAATGTCGCTACAAAGTGGATTTTTTCTTAAACTCGATGGCGTAGGATAACCTACGGCACCCTCACAGTCTAATATAATCTATGGGCTGGAGCTCCTCAATGTTTAGGTTTAGGTTAAGGTTCCCTTTTTCGCACCTCGACTCTAAGTTGGTCCTTGATTGCGTGAGTATCATTTAGTCAGCCCAGCGGCCTTAGCCAAGAGGTTTCGTTAATCTACAATCGTTTGTGGTAGAAAAAAATGTATGGGATTTGACATAAGCTAACGTTATCTGACATAAGCTAACGTTTGTAGTAGAAATTCTTGGTCCATAGACAAAAGAGGCGGATTGGCGGATAATCCTACACAATCAGAGTCAATGTAGATGTTGGTAGAAAACGACCTGTCAATTTTCTACCATACACGCATCACGCAAGCGGAGCTGTCAAAGAAGGCTAGACCAGCAGGTCCCTCTATAGTCTCTTAGTCTCTTAAGACGTCTGTAGGCTTCACACCAATACCGACTCCTTCCACGTAATTCTATCCATCGCCGGGCTGGTCGTATTGTCGGCGATCCCTTGCTCTCAGACGGTTTGGATTCCTTATGCCTACGATCTATTATGGATGGCGGATCTATACGGAGAGCCGTTGACTCTCTGTGTGTTCTTAACCACAAGCCCTTCGGGGAACGATCCGATGAATTTATGGTGGTAACTAATTAGTCATCGTTGGATTTAGAGCGGTACTTCGGGAAACGGGGACGGTAATTATCAGAAATCCGAGGTAATAGGTATCCAAATATGGAGTCCAAATAGGTACTTGTTGTAAACTGATTTGTATATTTTTGTGTAGATTATTAAATTGCCAATAATTTATATCATAAATAAAACAAATAAATAAATAAATAAAAACATAGCGGTCAAATGGCTAGCTCGTCATAGCTACAAAATTAGCATACATATTATGTAAATACAACGTCTACCAAACACATCATTACTCACTATTTGCATACAGTATTCGCTAACGCGTGGCTATAAAGAGAACAATCCTATCTGTAACTCAATAACATTTACTTAGTAGAGCACGTACGATTCGAATGAAGCGCTTGTTTGGCATTGCATTACCTATCTAGGTACTGTAACGATCATTATGTACCATGAGCTCGTCACCGTACAATTTAATTATATATCATATGGTTATGGTTATGGTATGGCCCTTTGTACTGTTTTTTATTATACTATATATACTATAAAATACTATCCCATGTATGTATCTAGTGTGCAAATAAAGAGTTTATGTATTGTATTGTATTGTATGGTTGTAGTTGATGGACTTGGAAATGAATACGCATATCATACATAGAGCAGTGTGTGGTTAAAAAATAGTTTGCTTATCATGATTTCTTTTAACAAATGCTCTCAAATACTTAACTAAAACTTGGTTTTGAAATCAACTTAAACAATTTATTTGACGATAAGAGAAATATTTTACTTCAAAATCCCGTAAAAAATTTACGCTATTGATTGGTTGGACGACAGGCAAAATATCGTGAATATCTTAAATGTTTGGCGTGAAGTATGGGACTCAAGAAAAATACTCACAAGTGATAGTGATGTGAAATTCATACAAAATATCGAAATAAATAATTGAATAAAAACACACCTAAATATTAAACGAGTCTAGAATTTAATTTTAATCTACTTGTTTGATGACTCAAATTGATTTGCTTAATAGGAATTAAATATCTCTATACTCAGTCTGATGAAACATTACATCGAGTTTATAGTACATAAAATGTC
Source organism: Blastobasis lacticolella (assembly GCA_905147135.1). NCBI lineage: Eukaryota > Metazoa > Arthropoda > Insecta > Lepidoptera > Blastobasidae > Blastobasis > Blastobasis lacticolella. Next base: position 14,356,760 of record LR990062.1, on the reverse strand, counting down.
TTTATATTGTTTACTTATAACTCCCTACATTATAAATTTTGGTCTAAAGAAATTACACATCGAATCCATTTGCTTACGTATTTTTCTTTGCGTTGTTTAGATTTAATCGACTCGGTAAATAAATAAAACGTCGTATGCACACATCCCTACATCCCTAGCTGTTGTAACATTTAACTATTTTCGGTTTATCAGGAACATTTTGTAAAATTTATGGATGTGCGAACGTTATAAGAGCAGTCGCTTTAGACCTCATAAACTTAGAAATATTTACAGGTGGAGTACCGCAATCGAAAGTTAGAAAAATCTTAGTTCAGGATTTTGATCACTAGTTTAATTCATTCCCAAAAAAGCTATTTACTTTTAAATTTACAGACCATGGATTTTATTATAACATTAAATAAATTACCCATTAAAGCTGTATGAAAATTCACTATACATAGTATTTTTTCTGAATAATAATAATATCGATCCGCACAGAGTTATGTAACACTAAAGACGTTTTTCAGTATTTTTCAAAGTGAGATAGAAAAAGATTTTGGTAAGTATTCAATTTAACGTGAAACATATTCCATACTGTTTCGTGCGTAGTCCTGTCGAATGGTTCCACTCGAATCATTGCCAGATTTATTACAGCAATCTGTCATACTATTTGCAGACTAAGTGACAGCAATGAGCTCAATGAGCAGTTTTCCAATAGGTATCTAAAGCATTCCTAACCACTCACTAGATGGCGCCCCGACAATTTTGGTAATAGATAATCGCTTGAAATATGTTCTTAGCAAACAGGATATAAACACTGGGTACGTTGTATTGGATTATATTGTATTTGTCAATAGTTTTCAATCATTTTAGAGGTTGTTATAATAATTGAACATAGTGCCAACTTCTATAAATATTTCTTTTTACACTTCGTTCAACCTTTAACAGTTATGGATATATTAATAAACATTTTATTTTTAAGTTTAACATTAGTTGGCTGCATGAAATCACTGCCACCATCATACAGATTATAAAAAGTTTACCAAAATTGTAGGAGCGCCATCTATTGATGCTTTTTGAAACCAATCGACAATACCTACTGGAAAACTCCTCATTGTGACCTGTGGTCGACGTCTCCTTCGATTGATTGTTTCGCCCTCATTGATTGAATATTAACGCCTACTAGGATTGGCTCTGCTTCATGTAATCATGTTGTAATTTCATAGTGATTTTGCAGTGATAAAAATCTTATGCCAACAGAAGCTGATAAGACAGAAGAACTGGGTAAGTATAATTTATAATTAATAATTACTGTCACTTTCATTACTTTTGTATAAGGACTTAATGAAAATGCATCTAGCAAATGATAGCCCTGAAATATAGAACAATTAAAGCAAATTGACGCCTCAATTGAAAACCACTTCAACTGGTGGTATAAAACTCTGCAATGCAGTTTACTATTGAATCGCAGTGATCTGTCTCTCAGGGGATACCGTATCGCAAACGAAAATCCCAATATTCATAGACGGACAGTATCACTACATCGCCATCATTCCCAAAGAATGGGAAGATCAGAAGCAACTGAAACGGGAAAAAGCTATGGCCGATAGCTGCTTAAATCACCGGAAAAAAACAACCTGCATCCATGGGGCTGTCACTGAAATGTCATCGGTTTCAACAAAACTAGAACATTTCGACGCGAAGCTCTGGTTCAAGAAAATCAGTGACAAATCTTCAATGCCAAACTCCAAATCTTATTTCAAGGTGCTTCTAAATCTGAACTACTGAAAATGTAAGTTCAATATTTTATTTTTATTTTTGACAACCCTGAGTGTTCATGCAATTTAAATGCAACATCTCAGAATAATACATCAAAAGTATCACTCTGTAGCACTTGTTACGTCACTAACTAACGAAGTGCGTCCAATTGTTTTTGCAAATGAAGTAATACCCTTTTTATTTGTTTCAGATCTGGGGTCCAAAAAATATACATTTTAGGGAAGTATCTTTAACATAGGCTTAAGCTTTGTTGTAACATATAATTAGTTTAAAATATTTTTTTTATATTAATTATGTTGTATCATTTTACTGTTTTTGGTGTTTCATAAGTAGAAAGTATTTATAAATCAAGATATTTCTCTTCAAATTTTGTGCCATAAATTCGCTCAAAGAAACTGGAGTGATCGACAGTTCGTTGTAGCGTGATAAACAATCAATCAACATCAATTATAGCAAGTGTAGGTGATAAATCGAAGACCTAAGAGTCAACTGCGGCTATTTATACCGCATATGAATAATCTTTGTTCTTAGACTTGAAAACTGTCAATATAAAAAATTAACTATCTGTGATGACTTTATTTCTGTTCTAGAAGTAGAGTAGTGAAAATTATTTCAATTATTGTTCAACAAAATATTGAGTAACTACTCAAAAAAATTATGGTCGTAAACCAATTTAATCTTCACCACACAAATAATCTGGATTTTCTACTTTCCAATCAGAGACTTAAATCTCTTAAGCAATTTGTAGAACAATTAATTCCTAAGCAAAACATTATTAATTAATTATGGAAACTATCAAAATAATTTCACACCAAGTAACGCTTCTCAACGTTCTAGAATGTTCCCAACAATTACCAATCCAGATTATTTGTACACTCTACTATTTTCTTATAACACACACATAGCAGAATTATCATCCTTGGCCAATTATATCACATTTTGAATAAAATAATATCTATTAATATTTAACCGGCTATTAATTTAAATAAGTCACTCCTCTAGATAGTTATGCAATATAATTAAGAGAACTCGGGTTAGCCGAGATCTCACCTCAGTGTTGTACACCGGGTACCCGAGAATCTCTTCCACGAGTTCTCTATTACAGCTCACCAACCAAACAGGAACAAGATGGACGTCTCAACCTGGATACACACAGCAATCTCTAACGTCGATTTCTCCTCCGGCGTCTCGATGTATTCCGCTCCTCACTGTGTCCTCTGGTGCCCCGTAACGTCCATGGCTTCTGGTTGTTCCTCACAGTAACACTTGATGACCAAAAACTCTGAGCTGGAGTCGGGCTCGTGACTATTCCTCAACTGACTCTCTCGTTTCTCGAGCTCGCTTATAGTATCGGGGTCCCAATTCCCCCACTCTCGTAGCGTATCTGCCCAAATATTCTAATAACACAGCGCCCGAGTGCTACGTCGATAATTTATTGACGACCGGGTATTATTGTACCCGGATAATGAAATTTACACTGTTACAGTACTATCACTACTTCAAGCTCAGACATCAATAGGGATGCTGTTTCTAAGTATCATTGGAGAAGAGACAACTGAGATCGTAGACTACCTCCAAAGACCGCTCTTCATCATCAAACCGTCCATCTGCAAATAAATGGTTCAAATAGAATCGGAAGAATTGAGAATGTTGCAGTAGGTTGTTTACAATTCGTATGGCAGTCCTCCGAATTATTCGCTTTCGTATCTCCATAAGCTGCATGAACAATCGCGGTGGGCAGCCGGGTATGACCATATTTATATCCTCCGGTCTGCAAAGTAGCATGAACTAGAACAAGATAATAGAAGATAAACACCATGATAAAAGCATAAATTACCTAGTCTTTGTCCACAAAACCCACCTGAAGCATATTCGACACTTCTTGTCCATACATGTCAATCCGCGGATACTATGTTCCCAGTTCCCTGAGCCAAAGCTCTTCTGCTGGAGACCGTACGAACCACCAAATAGGATCATGTGGTGGTATCACGTCGTCATCCTTCCAAAGCCAAATTTCAGTAACTTGCTATTTCGTCCTCTAATTACAATGTTGTTATCACCATTACTCACCATTTCTTCGTCAAAGGAAGATGCTCAGCTGTTGCACTTAATACTAAAAGACTAAACACAAAAATGATACGCATATTGAAGACGTAAATGTAAGTCAAATTATTAATATACGAATGAGAAGTTCGATCTAGACGAGAGTCAATCACTAACTGCACAATATCACGAATATTAGGCAGAGTTTACACTCGGTCGTTCATATTGTATGAGTTTTATTTTTCCTTATTTTTAAGCTTTGTTTGAAACGTTACTTATTACTCATTGTTGAACATTTAATAATATTTCATTATAACAACGTTATTATTATACTGGAATATTGTTTAACCATTTTAAATGCGTAGAACTTATAACTTAGTATCTTAGACATGATTTCCATTACTTCTGTGGAGCTGTGTTAACCTAGCTTTAGTCATACTGATTGCCTATTATTCTGACCTCTGGTGTGAGAGTTTATAAAGTCGATAACGGCAATACACGTAGAGTAAGATCCCAGGGCGATCAGACATGGGAGATTTTGTAATGGATGAAACCTTAGGTTCTCAGTAGTGTCTGATGTACTTAAAATACCTGTGTGTTTGTGCTTGCCTTGTGACACCTGGGCAGGTACCAGGTGAGAAAGGTGACTAAAAATTAGAGTTATTTAACGTAAATTTTAATGGCTGATATTTATATATATTTTGTAGAATATTATTCTGAATTAGTATCATAAAGTGTCAGACACTTTTCATTTACCAGAACTTTTGTCAGACGCTTGAAAGCTCCACAAAAAATAAATGAACTTTATTTATTTTTTAATGTCTGACTTTTATATATGTTATTAAAGTAACTACTACAAAGTTATATTTCATCAGTCAGACAAATTTGAATGACCAAACATCCCCTAAATACAAATATTATTCAACCGGGAGTGCGAGCGCGAGAGCACTATGCATGCATTGAAGAGCGAGTGAGACATTCATAGCAACTCGGTTCCCCTTCTTAAACTTACCATCTGCTCCACTATAGTGTGTGTGTATGTGCCTATTGCGCGCCACTTAGAGTATATAGTGCAGTTTGGGTCTGTAAGAGCACATGTTTTTGTTGTTCATATCGTGTAATTTGTTACTGATATTAAGTTTGCTATCATAGTGAAAACCATGGAGGAAGAGAAATTGAAGTGTGCATTTTGCAAACAATCTCATGATAAATTAATTTTATTTACCAATGAAACATTTAAAAAGTGTAAACAAGTTTTAAAACAGCGAGTAATCCATAACCTCAAATTCAAAGACTTCATATTACCGGAGGATTTGTATGACAATGGTTACCATCGAGAGTGCTATAAAAATTTTACTGCTTTACCAAAAAAATATTATTCTGCCACTTCAGAATATCCAAAAAGTGCTAAAAAAGAGTGATATTGAAAATACATCATTACCATCGACATCAAGGCTACCAAGTAACCCTAGTATTAATAATGATCCATGTGTACAATCTACCTCAAGTCAACCAAATAATTATACAGCTCTAGATTCAGATGTAGTATCAAACTCAAGTCCAGCTAATACTATGTCTGAACGTAATGTAATACCTGAGCCAAGTGTTGAACTTAGTGTTGAATCTGAATCAGTTGAGCCAGTATCACAAATTTCTGAGGAACCTTGTGCGACTTTTGAGTGTGATAGTAATTCCTTTACTCATAATAATTCATTTGAATGTGATGTGACAACTGACAAAGTCCAGACATGTATATATTGTGACCAAAAGACAAAAAGGCATCAATTAAAACGACTACCGTTGCATACATGCGATAAAAACCTATTTTTGAATAAATTAAATGAAGAAGAAGAAGACATGGCGGAATTAATTGAAAAAGTGCAAGATATAACGGATCCAAATATATATTATCACAGAAACTGTCAATTGGAGTATTCTTATAAAATATCATCGAAGAAGAATAGAGTTGAAACATCTTGGCATGAGCTTCGCAAACACCATCAAGTTGTTTTTGATGAAGTTGGTAATTTTATTCAACAAAATGTCATAGAAAAAGGTCGATGTTACTTTCTGACGTATCTTCACAGACAATACATGGAGTTACTCAACGAGGAAGTTGAAGATCTTCAGGAAGTTACAGGGAATTACAATTATTATAACTTAGAAGTGAAAATAAAAAAAATATTTAAGAAGGAGATAAAGTTTTTATTGTGTCATAATAAAAAACTACTTGCTCCGAAACATGTTTCTGTCATTGATGAGGAGTCATTGAATCATTTGAAGGATCAGGATATTCTTAATAAAGCTGCTTTGATATTAAGGAAATCAGTATTACAAATCGAGAAAAAGAAATTGCCCAATCATTTATCTGTTCAAGATCTTAAAAACGGTGAAGTGTCAGTGCCGGAAGATTTATCACAATTTTATTTTACTCTTATTGGAGGAAATAACAGCAAAAGAAAAAACAAGTGTATTCGGATAGTTAAATCTTTGAGCCAAGATGTTGTGTATTCTATCTTCAATGGTAAATATAAAACGTCAAAGCATATTAAACTTGGAATGGCTTTAAAAAGCTTAACAAGTAGCCGTAATATAATCGACATCATCCACAGATATGGTCATTGCATTAGCTATCCAGGGGTAGAGGAGTTGGAAACTGAAGCTACTTATTATTCCATGCAAAAATCTACTATATGTCCTGAAGCAATTAAAACAAGTCCGAATCTATGCACTGGAGTTGCGTATGATAATTATGATCGGTTTGTGGAAACTAAAGATGGGAAGGACACCTTACACGACACTGTTGGCATAATTTACCAAAACGTGGACACAAATATTTCACAAGATTCAGACACTCCAAATTTGTCTTCTTCCACCAGCGAAGAACCTGGATCGTCGAGGAAAAGACGACGGAGAACAATGGAGGCTACTGAGGTAGAAGGAAGACCATACATGAAAAAACCTAAGATGACTGATAGTTTAGAAATTTCTGTTCATGAAGCTGAAGAAACATTACCTGAAAATTTACAATTATATAAAAACATTGATATAATTTGGATGTTAAGTCATGCTTGTCATTTACCAAATCTTCCGATGTGGGTTGCTTACAATTGTTTAATCAGTAACAATGGAACCAATCCAAAGTAAGTTGTTTCTTATCTAACTCCAATCAATTTATCGCCCACAAACACATCGGTTGTTTTAGAGACAATGGAGCAAAGTTTAAAAATTTGTAATGAAGTAAAACAATCTAGTATTCAAGTTACTTATGATCTTGCAATAGCAAAAGTAGCTTTACAAATTCAAGCTACTGAAGCACCCAAATTTGATAACCTATTTATTCACTTAGGACCGTTCCACATCATGATGGCATACTTCAAAGCTGTAGGAAAATTTATAACCGATTGCGGCTTGTCCAACGTTATGGTGCAAAGTAGTTTGTTAGCTTCAGGGTCAGAGAGAAAAGGATACGGTCTATCGGTTCATACAAGTGTTCACTAAGATCCAGCCGGTACAAAGTGAATGAAAAACGGAAGTATGTAAAATACGGAACTCGAATCAGTTGAAAAAAAAATCTAAGTCTAGCCAATTCATCACAATTTTTTTTGAAAACTAAATATTTTTAGCAAAACTGCAACACTCACGCGACACTCATGCAACACTGGAACAAGCCGTAGAGTAAACGATGAAAGAAGAAACTCCTTTTACGCCCGGAGTAAGAAGTCTTTATCGTCATAGCGAAGAGAAATCAATGAGGAAAGAAAAAACTCCTTTCAAGAGGAGAGGGCATTATGTTCAATAATGCGTGTAATGCTCTCGCTTTGAGAAAACACTGGTAATGCGGCGTGCCACGCGACATACCTTTTGATGTTACATAAAATAGCTGACGGATGTGCCCAAAATTAACTAGCACAAGAACTAGATTTCCTTAAAATCATGGTATGTATAACACCTCGGTCGACCTCGCTTCGCCAACGGTATTAGGGGGCACACATAACGAGTTTCCAACTCGTTGCGGTGCTAAAGTTTGACTACCCTCAAATACGAAATGGTCACCCATCCAGCTCCCCTGCACTACTAGCATTGCTTAACCTTGGTTTTTACTACATAATAAAAAACTTATCTGACACAATGGCCAAAACTAGAATTAAGTCTCGTCATTTTGAAATCAACCGCAGGGCAGGTCTTCCTAACGGGGTATGGAGTTTCATTCGTTATTAGTGGCAGTGTATGACAAAGACAATGACATGCCTGTCATTGTCAATGTCCAAACCTAGGATTTTTTTACCTGTCTATCTATGCAGTGCCACAAACTTAATCTGACCCAGTGACAGCGTCGCTGTTAATGGCATTGACATGACATTTCAAAATGGCGACACTTGGTTCTAGTTTTGGCCACCGGGTCAGATAAATATGTGCATCCATAGCTTTTTTCGGGTGTGTTTATAATTTCATGCCAAGAATGCGTTTGTTTCATAGCAAATTAGTAATATTTTAAACATAATTATAAATAAATTGGCTAGCTAAAGAATTTAAATAATTACGAGAGGACATTACGTTTTATAAGCTTTATCCATTACAACTCTAATTATGCCGGCTGGTGGTCAGGAAAATTTTAGACTGTCTCTTTTGTACTGACGTTAGTATCCGATGAGATTTGACTTTGACTTATTTAAATAATTAAAAATTTGACTTATTTAGATTCTTATTTAGCTTTTTATGGATAATACTTATTATTACCGTGATCTACTTTCGTTTTTTTCTATTGAACCTACTTTACTATTGGTATTTAAGCATTTTTTGTATATATTTTATTATTATTAGATAGATAGGTATGTACTTGAAACTTACCTACTTAATTTAATTGAGAAGATTGAAATAAATGAGAAAACTCGATAATGTACGAAACAGAAAGGAAAATAAAGTGCGGTGTCTAAGTAAACCGGTGGCGGAACATTTAAGGGATGGGAACTAATACTTTGATTTGTATTTACTGGTAATTTCGCGCCCTTGCATTATAATTACGTTTTACATAACTAGTGGACCCGGCGCAACTTCGTTCGCGTACACCTACTATACCTCTATCTACCTTTTTTTTCTTGCTTATCTTCCCCTTGTATAACTCTATCTATTTGTTGAAAACCACATTAAAATCCGTTGCGTAGTGGAAATGATCTAAGCGTACATAATATACATACATAGAGATGTTGTGTAATGTCTGTTTTTTTTTATACCGCTAAGGTGGCAAATAAGCTTGCGGCCTGCCTGATGGTAAGCAGTAACCGCAGCCTATGGCCGGACTTTGTTTTATACTATGTATGGACGATAGGAGGGTTCCCCGCACAGACGCCAAAAAGCTTTTTCTGTTGGGGTGCTACTTACCTTACATAACGTGGGGATGTGAGCAATACAACGACGCAGCAGCTGATGATTAGATGAATGTTTTCTTATATTATGTATTAAGTCTGATGTAGTAATAAAAATAAAGTTTAATGTTATTTTTTACTTCATACCTACTTAACTAGCGGACATAGCTAAACTAAAAAAAAACTTGGCGCGACTTTGTTCGCATACACATACTTACTTACTATAAGGACATGGATTTTTGTTGAGCGCGTTCCACCTCGTGTTCCACCGAGGAAGTCTGGCGTGTGGCCACCGTACTAACTACCTGTCATCGTGGCGCCTTACTCATTGTCATACGTTTCATTCAATTATTCTTAAGATCTCGTTCATTCTTAAAATATTACATTCATTCTTAAGTCACTTTGCTCCTGACCGCTGATATTGTAACTTGTTGCATGTTTAGTATCTAATATAAAGTTATTTCTTTAAACCAATAACATCGTTTCTTCTGAGTTCCCTTTTACTACCCTTTTTTTCTTGCTTTTGAACCTTCCTCTTGAATAACTCTATCAAGAGAGAAGGTTTTAAAAATCGCAATTCAATCCGTTGCGTAGTTTAAAATATCTAAGCGTGTATTTTCACTATGTATGTAGATTAGATTGTCACTAATTTTAATTGATCCTTTTGAAAAGCATTAGCAAATTTCCCTAGCAACATAATTATTTGCTAGAAAACAATTCGTAGGCGTTTTAGTACCCTTCTCACATCTCGCTTGGTACGGTTTTCCGGCGGGATGAGTCGACCACACGGCTTATTTTATTTATACCCCACTGCTAGGGATAGGCCTCCCCTGAGATCTCCATAAAGGCCGGCCCAGCTGAACCTGCGATCCGTACCAGGTCGTCGGTCCACCTTGTGGGAGGCCTACCCACACTGCGTATTCCAGTACATGATTTAATCATATACCAATAATAACACTGTCCAACGTAGTATAAAATTTGTGATATGTAAGGATGAAAAGGAAACCATAGAAAACCGAATCAAGCACTGGAATTCTCCTTAGTAGCAACCTCCCTTTCTTGGCCTAGCTTGAAGGGAATTTTCTTACAGAAAAATCCCGTCTGAATCTGGACTCAAATTCCCGATCCCCTTCAAGCATAGAACCCTATGTTTTAGCTCGTTTGGCCACGTAACTCGGTATTGAAATCTTTAACTTTTGAAAACTTAAATGTGTAGTAATATTTGATCACCAAGTGACAGAAAAAGTAGGTCACAATAAGCATACAACTTTATGTTAAAAAATACTTTGATCTTGGAAAATCTATCTTACAGAAAAAAATTGTTAATAAGTGGAATAAAAATTGTTCATTTGAGATGTGTGCTAAATAATTATCAAATTGAAAGTTTCGACTTGAAAATCATTCCTTGTTTGTCGTTAATTTGAGTTACGAATTTACAAAACTGTTAATTGTTTTTCTAACAAACGAAAAATAGGACTATAACCAAATTTTGGATTCTCAAATTCTCAAGTTATCATTGAACTATATTACTAGATGTTAGTAACATTTGCAGTTAATTTGAGTTGTAATTGACACCAATCTGGTCTCAAAATAACCAATCAATTCTTTGGAAAGATTTCAGGTATTTGTGAAATATGTTTATACAACTGTCGTCAAACTATCGAGAACTCGTAAAGTGCATGGATCTATTGACACTTAAATATAATTTTTTTTTTAACTACATATGTTTTCTTGGCATAGTCACAAAAGTAATTCAATGTCGATACTAGACACTAGTCTGTTAAAATATACAGCTTCTTTTGAACTTAAATTTAATGGCTTAGTGAAAATCTAATTACGCAATTTATCATATAAAATATGGTCTAAGTATTTTTTCGAGTTTATAACAATATTTAACTTTTATCTAAACACTTAAATTATAGTCATGATTCTACAAAAATATTGTCATGGTGTTAACAGTATAACAATTGAATTAGTAAGTTATTGTTTTCGAGGAATGATTTGGCTTATGTAATGAGCTCATAATTTGTGCGCAGCTGCACTAAGTCAATATTTAGTGTCTGGAGATGCAAGGACGCCAACTTGTTTTTGTTTGTTGTAATAAGTGATACGTTACCCACAAATAATAATTTAAACTTATTTGATCAGTATTTTCGTTCAATACTTTAAAAGCTAGTAAATTTAATCACCAAGACAGCAGCAAGTCATCTTTTGGTGACTGATTGATCCGTATTTGTGTACGATTTAAATTCAATACAACTCCAGATGGAACTTAAGATAAGGAAGATGAAGTGTGGACAATGAAAATGTCGGTTCACTCCGTGATTAAAGATTTCTAAAAAAAACTACTACGCACCAGGTTATTAGCCTTCCGTAATAAAATAAGCGCACGTGTCTCGTAACGTAAACATTGTAAAAAAACGCATTGTGCAAAACAGTTGCATCCAAGTACGATTAATTTCTATTCAAATGGGTTTGAAATACGGGTGTATTGTGCCTCGGGACTGGGAAGTGTACCCTCGCTGTGTGCTGGAGATTTTATTATACGACGAGCTTTACCAGGAGATAAAGCTGTGATTACAATAGGGGATGTTACAGCGACTCCCAAAGCTCTTGACCCGTTTTTGTGGCTGCGTAAAATAGAAGATACTTATTTTGTACCTGACAACCAGTATACTTTTCTCTACATCGAATGTTTTTATTGAGTAGTGCGGTTTTTGATTGCTATATTCAGTTGTAGTCATACTACAGAATTTACCGTATCGTTTACTGGATTTTTATTGATGCGCATAGAAGAAAAATTAACTGTGAATTACATTTAAACCTATTATTCAGATTTTTGTACTAGTTTTGTAAACTTGTGATAACAAATAAAAATTGATTTTGCTTTTGATTGTTTGTTCGTTCTTCAGAGTCCATAAGTTTCTACATCGAAATCTTTGTAAACATGTAAATTTGAACTTTGTGTGTCTAAATTAATTGTGAACGATTTAGTTATCGATACTTGATATTTTTTAGTATAAAAATACAACTTAAAAAAAAAAGAATCTCGCTTTCTGCCTAAACTATGAGTTTCCGCGGGTATGTTTCTTGGGGAAAGTTGTTCAGTTTATATTTTATAAATCAATATGAGGTTTCAATTAATGATAGCGGTCTTTTTACACCCTGTATATATTTTAATGAACTCCCTATATTTTTATGGCTACTGAATCCGAAAATACTATATTTGGTCTTAAAAACGTTCGCAACCCTAGCAGCCGCTGAGAAGCAGTCTCTACCTAGCTCTTTGTAGGAAATTCACTGGCATTCAACTTGCATATACGCCATCAAAATGCTAATCGAATCGTAATGAAAGAAGAAGAATATATACCTATGCCACAGTAATGTTCTGTTGAACAGACTTGCCTCCAAGGTTTAAATATCCTAGAGTATATTCTGATGTCTAGGTGTCTAAGGTTGCTTGGAAGAAATCGCTTTAAGCGATAGGGCTGTTGGTTGGATTTTCTTTTTTTCCTTTGATTTTGTTATATTTTGTGTAATTTTCCATTTTTTAATTTTCATGCATTTAAGAATGTAGTAGAAAGTAGACAGTGACTTTTAAAATGGATCTGAGATTCTACTTGATATTGGTTGATAGCTTTCCCTTACTTTTACTGACTTCAGAAAACTTTTCTGATGCGGGTCTTTCAGTATGTACCTAAAATATACCGATTCCTATTTCAGAGCCATCCAACGCTACTCTTGAGGAAGCGAAGAAAATTGTGGACGCAATTGAAGCACGTTTGGAAGACATAAGTGAAGGTAACATTATTTGAAGATAAGATACAATGATTTTGTCTCTTTCAGAAGTAACCATAACACTTTCACCATAATCATATCTAATCATATACAAAAATGGATGTTATTGCTTCTGAATTTAGACGACTCAGTAGCCAAATGTAATAAACACATCCGCCATGTTATACAACTATTGTTTTATTAAATAATAATAATAAATTAATAACACACACACATTTATGATAAAAAAAAAACAAAAAAAAACTGATCAATTTATCTCAGACAATGTCCATATTTGAGTTAGGAAAAAAACATTAATGACTTACAAACTACATTAGTAAATCGAATTTATTACTGAAATTAAGATGTCGAATTTTAAATTAAATCATAAGAACAAAATGTCAGAAAAATAGTTATTGACCGGGATTGACCGCTAGTATGATGATGATAATAAATAAATATTCGTGGACTAATTCACACAGCGCCATCTAGCCCCAAAATAAGCAAAGCTTGTACTATGATAACTGATATACTACTTAAATACTTTTCAAGTACATACTTATAATACATATAACACCCAGACCCGTAACAGAAATTAAAATTCATCATTTCAATTTCTGCGCGGCCGGGAATCGAACCCGGGACCTCTTGCGTGGCAGACATGTTTACCATTGAACCACTAAGGTCGTCAAATATCTATCTGTCTATCTATATAGATAATCTGGATCCGTTCAAGGCTAGAGTGAATAGGCTGTTCCTAGACAGGCATGCTCCATCATCGACCGCATCGTCACTTACCACCAGGTGAGGTGGCGGCCAAATGCCTGGCTAGTCAATAAGTAAAAAAATAAATAAAGATATCCAACCATTCCCAGGAGCGACAGCGACAGCCGGAAAGGCGGTAGAGGCTTTGAAGAAAGCTACCAGGGATGGGGAGTTTGTAAGTGTTTATTAATGAGCTTTTATGTAACTTAATAAATACATGTTTGTATATTAGTAGGTCCTTACCTATGATATTGGCGTTTTGTTTGCCGTGTGGTGTCCGGCAGAGTAGAATAGCACCAAACCCTTACACTCGTGGGTGTCGTAAAAGGCGACTAATGTTTTCGAGGCAAAATATCAAGAGTCTCCGCGGGCTGGAAAATGGGCAGCAGCGTTTTCCATTGTCATATTTAAACACTGCGATCTCCAACCCGCCTGCCACGCGTGGAGATTATGGCAATAACCTCCCCTTTCGTGGGAGAGGCCCTAAGTCCTGCAGTGGACTGTTACGGGCTATGATGATGATGATATATGGCGAAATTGACGGAAACTGTAATTTACATACTAATAAATTTTTCAATTTATTTGAAATGGCAAATACGATTACAATAAAACTTTCTAGGTATAATCTGACAACATTAAGCTAACTAGTGCATATCATTTAATGTGATAGCTACCCTCTTAACAAAATTACTCCTGGTTGAAGAGGCAAAACTGATAATATGAAACGCTAATGTGGCTTTCCTAATTCTACAGAAGAAAAAATCTACCTCTGCTCTATTGAGATCACTCTTTCCTTTGATCCTCTTTCTCCTCCCAGAACGCAGAAGAAGCAGAAGAGGAAGCGAAGAGGATCGCGGACCTCTCCACACAGATCGACTTCGCTATCGACCCCGCAGTGAGACGGCGAAGTGATGCGTTGAGAGTGAGTACCTACCCAATAAAAAAATAATCATTCTCTTGGAATGAACAACGTAAAAATTTCAAGGATTTTTTAAATTTAAATATACTACACAGTGACAAATACAGCCCACCTGATGGTAAGCGGTAACTGTCGCTCATAACATCTACGATTCATGCATTTAGGTTGCAGGCAACAAGAATACAGAACCGCAGGTTCTTTGTCACTGTGAGCACTAAGATGGAATGCCTCATGCCTGGAATTGCGCTGGCTACCCTATCCTTCAATGGGGTATATAACAAAGCAAGCATTTGCAATGCTGATTTTGGTAGACGAGTCCGCAATTGCGAAAAGACAAATATACAAGTCAAGGTTACTTATGGACCAACCTACATGAATCCAGTATAAGATGAGCCACATAGCTTCTGGAGGGTTGGATCGGCTGCCGTCACAACATGATAATATATCATACACATGCCATATATCAACCAATCTATTTTAACATTGACACGTGTTTTGCTTCTCCACTAAGCATCCTCGGGAAACACGAAACTCTGCTTTGGCCGTATGCAATTCGTTAGCGCGATGTAGAACATTTGCAACTCTACGGTCGCAAAGCAGCGCCGCCTAGCATTGTGTTGTCTTACTAAAACTAAGTTAGTAGTTGTGTTTAGTTTGTGTGTGCGTGTGAGTATAAAAAGAATAAAATAAATAAATAATCGTGGACAAATTCACACAGCGCCATCTAGCCCCAAAGCAAGCAAAGCTTGTGCTATGGGTGCTAGATAATTGATAAACTACTTATATACTTTTAAATACATACTTATTATACATAGAACGTAACAGAAATTAAAATTCACATGGGAATACTCTCCACAGCGTTCCCGCAAGAGCTTCATCCAAGATGAACGTACGGAGAGCGCGCTGCGGAGAGCTTCAGTGCTGGCGGCGTCTCGTTGTATTGGAGAGGCCGCTGATAAGGCCGCTGGTATACTGACACAGGTATGGGTAAATAATATATGGGTATATATATTTTATGAGCCTTCAGTGTCCCACTGCAGGGCAAAGGCCTCTCTCCCATTTTTCCATTTAGACCTCTTTGTTGCTAGGTCCCTCCACTCTGTATAATAAATATTATATATTATCTTAGCGTTAATGTCCCGGTTATGCTCTCGCGCACGAGGGCCCGGGGTCCGGCTTGACCGTGATCCAGGATTTGGCAGATCAGGTATTTACAGTGGAGCGACGGCCATCTGACCTCACTAATGTGAATAATATCATCACCACAGCCCATAACAGTCCACTGCAGGACTCTAACTAATGGGGAGGTTGTTGCCATAATCTCCAAGCTTGGCAGGCGGGTTATAAATATAACAATGGAAAACGCTGCTGCCCATTTTCCAGCCTACGGAGATTTTAAAACTTTGTCTCGAATTAGTCGCCTTGTACGACACCCACGAGTGTAAGGGGTTGGTGCTATTCTACCCTGCCGGACACCACACGGCCAGTGTTGTAAATAATATCATGCTAGCGTTATCTTAGTGTTAGGCAGCCTTGGCCTGAGATATATCGTGGATAAGACGGTTGATCACGTGTTTCGTAAGCCTCAGGGATACGTGGGAAATAGGTGGCTGAGTCAGCCGCTATCAGGAAAGAGGCCCCGTGGGCGACCCAAGAAGCGATGGATTGACATCGCCGAGTCGGATGCGAGAGCCAACGGCTTACGACGCGAGGATGCCTCGGACCGGGCGAAGTGGAGAAGATTGAGTAGGAAAGCGGACCCTGGCAGAAGCCGGGATTGACCGCTCGGATGATGATGATGATCATCCTAGGGTTTGTCCCGGCTTCGACTACCTACTTTTCTTTATCCACTTCGCTCGGTCAAGTGGTTTAAAGTAGAATTTTTCTTGTACTTGATGAGGTAGGACAACCAAGCCACAGTTGCGCAACAGCTGATCTATAGATCTAACAGCTGGATGCTGACCTACGGCGCCAGTTTACTAGTTACAGTACATATTTTTTTTATTGAGCCTTGAGCATTGAGTTTAGTGATTGAGCCATTTGTTGTGTGTAAATAAATGTTTTCTATTTCTATTTCTATTTCTATTTCTATTTCTATCTCTATCTCTATCTCTATCTCTATCTCTATCTCTATCTCTATCTCTATCTCTATCTCTATCTCTATTCTTAAACAGAATAACATTTTATAATACATACGCTTCCTATTTGCTTAGGAATACTCCGGTCCAGCGCTCTCGGACGCCGCGGCGCGGAAGCTGGAAGCCGAGTCCGTGGAGGGCGTGGGGCGGCTCAACGCAGCCGTCGCCTTGTATTTGAGCGCCTTTGCTGGTAAGATCAGGGCGGTTTCAACCACCGATGGGAAAGGGGGGTGTTTGCTTAAAGCGTGTGGGTGCAAACAACCCTAAAAAAAAGTTGGTGAAACTGTGGAATTGTAGCTACCGAACGGATGGACCCATTTGGATGCGGTTTTCTGACTTTTTCTGTCTGTGGTTATTACCAGATTGTATCATGCTTTGTTCTCAAATCTTGTAAGACTAATTTTATCCACTTCCTGGCGTTCAATTGCGCTTTTGGTGTAACTGTGTAACGTGGATGACAGATTCCTGAACTACGCATGACAAATGCATCGAGCTTGGGATTCGTTCGACTTATCTTGACAAGTACTCTGACTTAGTATATATGGTATCTAGTTAAAATAGAATGGGCAACAAAGTCTATTCAATATAAATAAAATTGAATTGACATATTTTCAGGCTCATATTGTAGGTTCAGATTGTTTTTTTTTATACCACCAAGGTGGCAAACAAGCTTACGGCCTGCCTGATGGTAAGCAGTCACCGCGGCCTGTCGACGTTTGCAATACCAGGGGCATCACCCACGCGTTGCCGACCCTGTAAAAACCTTTTCACCCCTTTCTTGAAGAACTCCATGTTGTACTCTCCAGGGAAAACCTCTCCAGGTAGTTCATTCCACAACCTTAGTGCGCATGGGAGAAAGTTCCTTTGGAACCGCACAGTTCGCGACCAATTTGGTTCCAAGGTGTGAGGATGAACTCCCTGTCGGTGGCGAGCGGTGCGATGATAGAACCTAGCTGTAGGCATCATGTCAAACAGTTCTTCAGAACAAACACCTTACTTACTTGAATGTTTTATAACTGAACTTGACTTTGCAGATCCAAAGAACATCGACTACTCCATAGCGGCCAACTCCTTGAACACCATGAAAGAGCTACTGCCGGAATTAGCCAAGGGTAAGAGTGCTATTTTTTTATATATTAGACTAGTCAAGTATTTGACCGCCATCTAACTTGACCTTAGATCTTAGAGCAGGGATGGCGAACGTGCCACATTTTATAAAATCAAGTACCAATATGGCCAACGTGCCGTCAAAGAATCTTGACTTAATTATTTATTTATTTCACAGTTTTACAGCATATAAAATATTATTCGAAAATGTTACATTATTAAGTTGTAATGCCAATGAGAAGTTTTCCAGAAGGTATTGTCAATTGGTTTCAAAAAGCATCAATAGATGGCACTCCTACAATTTTGGTAATTTTTAACCAAAAGGGACAACGAAATGTATTTTAATACAAACCTTTCATATTTGTATTGCGTCCATTCTTGATCCTAGTGTCCATGAAACGAATTAACTCAGTCAAATTGATGTTAATAATTTATTACAACCTTTAAAATGGTTGAAAACTATTGATAAATACAATATTATCCAATACAACGTATCCAGTGTTTATATCCTCTTTACTAAGAACTTATTTCAAGCGATTATCAATTACCAAAATTGTCGGGGCGCCATCTAGGGAGTGGTTAGGAATGCTTTAGATACCTAATGGAAAACTGTTCATTACAAAACTGTATTATTATGTATATGGACAAATGGTTTCGACGCGAATCTATTCATATATTAGTATAAAACGAAGTCAACTCCCGCTGTCTGTATCTATGCGATTAGTGGCCCTAGCACAAGCGTGTCCGCGACAAAGCTCGCGCCGCGGGAGAGCGTTTGTCTCTTTCTCTCAATACTAAGACGAAAGTGATAGCAATATGTATAATAAGTATGTATTTGAAAGTATTTAAGTAGTTTATCAGTTATCTAGCACCCATAGCACAAACTTTGCTTATTGAATTTGTACACGAAAAAAAAAAAAAAAAAAAAAAAAGATTGCCATGTCGCGCTTTTTCTCGCTTATCGCACGCGAGAGCAACTTGTGCTAGCCAGCTAGGTCTTTTAAATTACGCAACGGATTTCAAAGCGGTTGTCGGCAAGAAAAACAGGGTAGGCAGGGGTAAAGTAGGGGTAGGATCCCACATCGTAAATAAATCAAAATGAGATTGTTTGTCGTATATAAATGGCATTTTACTAAAAAGGTACTAAAACTAAGTATCTTTTCACGAAACACTTTTGCGAGTAACTTCGATGACCAAATTCAATACTTGAGAATCCTGGACATGAATGTTACCTTTTTTATTTTTACTTGTCCCTTAGCCTCCCAGGCCCTAGGCAGCACCCGTGATCCTGAATCAAGACAGGAGCTCCTAGAACGAATGCGGGAGGCGGCCGAAGCAGCCAAAGCGGTTTGCGAGCTCACGGGGGTGGATGATCATGATGTAAGTAGAAATAGAAAAAGATTTATAGACACAGAAAAGACACCACATACATATAAAAGGCATATAATAGGGGGTATTAAAACATGAGTGTCTCTACTCGGCTATAGATATAATATAACATTAAAACGACAAGAACATCATATAATCGGTAAGTACAAACGAAGAAACAACAACAAGGTTACATTTGATACATAGGTAGGTAAGCACGATGCCGTGCAATGAGTAGGTCTATCGCTCTTACTGCCTTTTAATAAGTCACAGCAGCTACGTACGAGGGACCAAGTTTGAGTTCAAGTGCGGAAAAAGGAGCTCATTAACCTAAGTCACAGCAGCGCAACAGTTGATTTACCGCTGACAGGCAGTTGACCCACATCCGGCGGGCAGTTGACCCACACAAAGCTGTACCATAGTTGACCCACGTCTATCCCATAGTTGGCCCACGTCTAACACATAGTTGACCCACAGCCGTACCAGAGCTGATTCACAGCTATCGCACCACTGATGCACAAATGATCCATAACTTTGGATGCTAGCAATATACGCGTAAAATAAGAATAATAATAAGAAATATTTATTTACACAAACAGAAACATCACAACACAAAAATTAAAAAAAACGACATTTTGTAACACAAAAGAAAAAGTACATAATAATTAACAAAAAAGCACATAAAAGCAGAAGCTAATAAAAGCTAGCACAGTGTCGATGCGAATGGTAGTGGATGAGTGGTGTGTGTTAGTGGTGTAATGAATGTGTAAAAGGGACCTCAGCATTTTGCCCCGGTGCGAACCGAAGCGCTGGTATTCAGTGGGACTCACATACTACTGCGGCGTCAATCTAGACGAGCATACTGTGAGTATCGCCCTTACTTTTACTTAAGCCTCAGTAGCACAACAGCTGATCTACAGGTCTACAGCTGATTTAACAGCTGGATGCTGACCTACAGCTTACCGTTCTGACAGTTCCACAGCTCTCTTACACACCAAATTAATTGTAAAACACAGACAAATAATATTTGAAGACCGGAAGGCTGGCCACTACTTCAGGCAGAATTAGCCTCGCCATCCAGCGGGGTAATGCGGCCTGCCTTCTGCAGCGGTTCCGCCTATCTCCGATAGTCCGCCGCAATTTTTGGTGGAATTGAGTTTAAACCAATCGCAGCAAGACAGCTCTGGCTCTGGCTTGCTGCGATTGGTCCACACTCAATTGCATCAAGATGGCGGCGTGCTATCGAAGTTCGGCGGTACGACTGCTGGGCAGTGGTCGTAATATCGTGGTCTTGGAACAAACCTACGCCCTGCATCCTGCGGACAGCTCTGAAATTCCAAGGCGGGCGATCATGTATCAGTTGTGTGGTCAGACTGGTCGGTCTTTAGTTATAGACAAACATGGTAGACCTGTTAAAGTCTAAAACGAAATAAAAACGCTGAGTAAAGTAATTTTTTATTGTTTAAGAACTGTGCTAACATAATACATGTTATTGCAGTTTACCCATTTTGAATGCAATAGAAAATATATTGGGAATATTTTGTCCACCAGAAAATTCAAGAGAAAGCCCTGGCGTACGCGGACGTGTCCGGCAAACTGATCTACACGTTCGGAAGGAACGGCCGCGGCTTGGACCCCGACAGGCAGGATAATGTGAGTATCAGATCATAACAGGTCATCAGTACTCTGTCAAGCCTGAGGAGTCCGCCTGGGTGAGTACCACCGCCTTATCTATTTCCGCCGACAACCAATGATCCTTGCGTAATTCAGTCAAATTAAACATAAAAAATGTTAAATTAAAAATGTCTTATTAATATGAAAATGTGTAAAAAGCAAAAGTTGTAGAAAATTTTATGTAGATTGCTATTTGAAGTTCCGGAATAAAGGATACGGTAGCCAGCGCAATTACAGGCATGAGGCATTTCATCTTAGTCCTCACAGTGACAACGCGTCTGCGGTTCTGCATTGTTGTTGCCTGCAACCTAAATGCATGAATTGTAGATGTTATAGGCGACAGTTACCGCTTACCATCAGGTGAGCTGTCTGTTCGTTTGTCACTGCGTAGATTAAAAAAATAGGTAAATAGTTTTTTGTGCCTAGGAGGTACATGATAGTAGATGTTCTGTATTTTGTTAGACGGTCATCGGGGAACGCAAAAGTATAAAATCGACCCAACTATTGGTTTATTGGATCTATTAAATAAAAAACGATCTACCGTTTTGAAGAGCTCCACCATTCACTTCCGGGCTCCATCATTATCTTCATCACTTTACTTTTTGAAGTGTTTGGGCAGTAGTGTTGTTGGTTGTGCCAGTAGCTTGTTATGTTCAGTTTCTTGTTTTCTCTCTCCTGTTATACTAAAATTTAGGTCTTTCAATGTACCAAACATTAAAAGACCGACATTTTTGTTTAGATTTAATCATATTTAAATTTAATGCTACATTAGTCTATTTTATGTTCTTTTCTCTCCATTTATTTGCTTGTATATTTTGTTAATCTTTCTCTGGTTGACTTTTAATAAAAGCTACGTCACTTAAAGTCCGCCATCGTACTGTGATGTGCATGAAGTTTTAAATAAATAAATAAATCTCCATCCCTTCAGATAATCGAGCTATCCAAGCGCGTAGGCGACGCCATGACCCAGCTGCTGCTAAAGGCCAACGAACTCACCGGCGCCGCCGAGGCCGCGGAGCCCGAAGGGGCGGAGCGCTTGGACTCCGCTGGGGTCGACTGCGTGGGTGCCGCCAGGGACCTGCTGGCTGTTGCCAAGGTTGGTACACTGACATAGTAGGGTTCATTGAACGGTGAAATCCAGTTTCATCTGATTTCATCCATCGATTATGGCATCACACTACACTGCACATCACTACTCCAGTTATGCACACGTTCCAGGTGGGAATTATGAATGTATGTGGGTATTTTTAAAAGTATATTTTTGTTATAAGCATGTAATCTCGAATGTATCTGTTTACAAGCGTATTGTGGGGTCAACGATCCGGACTACCGAGGCCCCGGCCCCGGCTCATGCTGAGTGAGGTCCTTTTGTTGACTGGAGGTGCTACAACACGGTAATGCCAAGTCGACAGTGTTATTGTATTGCGTATTTGTAATTATTGTGGTTGTGTTTGTTTAATTAATTGTAAGTATAATATTTTCTAAATTGCTATTTATTATGTCTTTAAAATTTATGTCTCAACGTCTCATGTTTTTCTTTTTTATACATGTACGCTGTGTTGTGCTGTCCAGTCAATAATAAACGATTTATTATTGCAGAATTACAGGAGAAAAATAGGAGTTGCAGCCGTGGGAATGAAGGGGCTAGCCGAAAAGAATGTTTTCTTTACAGGGTCTTGCAAGTAAGCAATAAAGGTGAAGGTGGCAATTGCAGAATTTCTTCCAGTATCAGAGAAGAAAAATATGGTGTGATGTCCGGCAGAATAGAATAGCACCATCTTGCACTATCTTACAGAATTATAGAAGAACAAAATGGCCATGTGATGTCCGGCAGAGTTGAATAGCAAAAACCCCTTACACTTGTGGGTGTCGTACAAGACGACTGTGGTTTTTGAGGCAATAGATCTAGAGTCTCCGTAGGCTGGACAATGGGCAGCAGCGTTTTCCATATTTACAATACTGCGATCTCCAACCCGCCTGCCAAGCGTACCGATTATGGCAATAACCTCTCCTTTCGTGCGAGGGCCCTAAATCCTGCAAGTGGACTGTTATGGTCTGTGATGATGGTAGGTTCATCTATTTAATTAATCTAAAATTTCTTCAACTTCAGAAATTTTATTCAATATCATTAATTACAATGAACCAATAATTTTTATTTAAAAGGCAACGGATTGTTCAATAGCTTGACACGGTTAATGGCACAGTCAAAGTGCAAGGAAAACACAGAAAAAGTTTGACCAGTTAGGAAAAAAAATACTCTTAACATTGCATTACCCGTCTGTGGCGTTGCCTAAAGCCAACAAAAATATATAATTTGGATAACATATAAGATACTATGGTGTAGAGACAACACAGGACATTACAAAACATAAATGTTATACTTTATTCTAGTTTTACATTATAAGAAGAAATATATTTACAGATTAACCGAATTAATGGAGTATTTGTATGAATCAGTAACAATAATTAATTACCAATTCGATTATTATAATGTCATTATTAATGGCACTCATGATATTCTTCTTAGTCGTGCACTCTTGACAGAGTGGTCGTGGTCACGTATCGGTCGAGTTCCGCGCCACCGCCGCCCTCGCGATGCAACGCCATGTGTCCCTGTGTCTGGCGGAGCGAGAGTTTTCGATCATGGTAGAGTGTGTAGCAGACTTGATGAGGTCCGTCCACCGTGTTGGAGAGCGCCCACGAGATCTTTTACCCTCGACTTTCCCTTGCACCACCAAACGTTCCATGGAGTCTTCATTACGAGTGATGTGCCCGAAGAACTTGAGAATTCGTATTTGCACAGACGACGATAATCCCTCTTTGATATTGAGTTCTTGTAGGATTGAAGCATTGGTTCGGTGCGCGGTCCACGGAATTCTGAGCATGCACTCCAACACCACATTTCTAGTGCGTCGATCTTGTGACGGTCTTTCGTCCTCAGCGTCCACGTCTCAGCTCCGTATAGAAATATTGGAAAGACCAGGCACCGCATCAGTCGAACCTTTGTGTTTCTGGTTATTCTGCGGTCCTTTCAAATCTTAGCAAGTTTTTCCACTGCCGATCTAGTCACAACGCAACACCTCCGAATTTCATCCTCGGAGCCTCCAGCATTTGTGATCGTGGAGCCCAGATACACATAGCTACTAACCACTTCGCATCCCGCTATATCCCGGACGTCTGGTTGGTTGTTGTTGACACGGTCGACATCATTTTTGTCTTGTTACGGTTGATTGCAAGTCCAAAATCCAACGCGGTGGTCTCCAGACGACGAAGAAAGACATAAATTTCATCCCTGGTTGATGCTAGGAGAGTAGTGTCATCTGCATATCTTAAATTTGATATTTTTCGGCCGCCTACAGATATTCCCTTATCCCAATCTTCGAGAACTATACGCATTATGTACTCCGTGTATATGTTACCCCAATTTCTGTCAGAACTCGCCATAATTTCGCCCACTTGACGGTATCGAAAGCTTTCGCGAAATCAACGAAGCACACATAGAGGGCGATGTCGAACTCTCTGGCCTTTTCCACAATTTGTCGCATTATGAGTATCTGTTCTCTAGTGCCTCGACCCTTTACAAAACCAGCCTGCTCAGAGGCTATCTCTCGGAACAGGTATGCTTGGAGTCTTGTGTTGACAATATGAAGCATGATTTTACTAGCATGGGATATGAGAGAAATCAGTCTATAGTTATTGCATTTTTTAGTTGATCCTTTTTTATGGAGTGGGATGAATATAGTGTGACCAATCGCTCGGCCAGACTCCAGTGACCCATATTCGACAACAGATAGTGTGCAGTATGTCTACCCCGACCTCCCCCATAGCCTTTATTGTTTCAATCGGAATCTCATCGGAAACTACAGCGGATTGATCGATGTACAACACAAACGCAATTCTACCTATTCGCGATTCTACACAATATGGATTCCGCACAACTCACATTCAACACATTATTTATTCCACACAGTCTTCAATTATACACAAAAGCGTTTCTTCCTGTTCGCGATTCTACACAATATTAATTCCACACAACTCCAGAAATTTATCAGATTCGCTCTTTCACATATTCGTTACGTTTTTTAAATAATTTCATCATCTTCTTCTATCTTGGCGTTAATGTGCCGGTTGTCCCGTCGCTCACGAGGGCCCGGGATTTGCCTTGACCATGATCCAGGATTGGCAGATCAAGTAATTACAGTGGAGCGACTGCCATCTGACCTGCTACCACAGGAATCTGAACAAATTGGATCATGGTTACCTACACATTCGGTCACCTGAATGAGCTGGTTTCATCATGACGTTTGCCCTCACCTTAAGAGCATCGGTTAGTATTCAACTAATGTGCATAAGTCAGAAAAGAGTCATTGATACATGGCAGCAGTGGGATTCAAACCAGGTCCCTTTCGCTTACGAATCGGATACTATAACTCAGTTATCCTTTTAGGTAGAGGTGACCCATTAGTGTATTGTTAATTTACACTGACAGACCAAACTAGAACGCGTTGCTTATAGAAGTCTCATAGTAACTCTGATCCTAACTCTGATCCAACTAACCTGGTCAACGCTGAGGATCCTGGACTGCCATTTACACATTCGTCAACTCTGGGCACCATGAGACTGGTTGTATTGTAACCAAAGCTTAGAACTAGACCAGAGCCTATGTTTCGGACCTATTAAATTTTGACAAAGGTCAAGTCTGGTTAAATAACCTGGTCAAACAACCTGGCCATCGCTGGGCACCCTGAGATTGGTTGTATACCCAAGCTTAGAACTAGATCAGGACCTAAGTTTAGTCGACCTAGTAAAGGTTGACCAAGGTCAACCCCAGTCAACCAACAAAGCATTGGACCAGGTTCGTTAAATAGGGTTGACCTTGGTCAACCGTCAACTGGTTCCACTAAACTTAGGTCCAGGTTTAAGTCAGCCAGTCCCAGGTCCCCAGCGTTGACGAATATGTGAAATAGCGAATCTGTTGAATGGCAGCAGTTGTGTGGAATTAATATTGTGTAGAATCGCGAACAGGAAGAAACGCGTTTGTGTATAATTGAAGACTGTGTGGAATAAATAATGTGTTGAATGTCAGTTGTGCGGAATCCATATTGTGTAGAATCGCGAATAGGTAGAATTGCGTTTGTGTTGTACATCGATCAATCCACTACAGCCTTATTCCGCTTAAGGTGATTAATGGCTGCGCGCACTTCGTCCTTAAGTGGCATTGGCTCCCGATCCAATGCTTCATTATAGGTTGTTGCGACGTCTGCTGTCACATCGGCAAAAAGAGTCTCGCAGTAGTCCTTCCAGACGCCGACAATCTTCCATATCTCTGTGATGGTGTTTCCTGACTCATTCTTGATGGCCCATGTCTTCGGTTTGAACTGACGTGTTATATGTCTGATTTTCATATGCAAGTCTTTTGTTTCAAACTCTTGAGAATGTCGTTCAACATCTTCACATATTGATTGCAGCGCTGTATTACGGTCTCGACGGCAAGCAGCTTGTATAACAGAATTCATGGAATTAAGCTCTTGCATTGTGACGCCACTAACCTACAGTTCTCTACGCTTTTCGATCAAATTCCAAGTATCGGGTGACATCCAGTGTTGCCTCTTTTGAGATCTAGCGTTGGGTTGTGATTCACGCACGGTATCATTTAAAAGGATACACCTTACACTGATGGATGTCGTACAAGGCGACTAATGTTTTCGAGGCAAAAGATCAAGAGTCTCCGTAGTCTGGAAAATGGGCAGCAGCATTTTCCATTGTTTTATTTAAACACTGCGATCTCCAACCCGCCTGCCAAGCGTGGAGATTATGGGAATAACCCTCCTTTCGTGGGAGAGGCCCTAAGTCCTGCAGTGGACTGTTACGGGCTGTGATGATGATGATCTTTTATAAGTTGCACGGTGGATTTCCAAAGGTGGTCGACGTTCTCTTCTTTGCTGCAGTTTTCGATCCAGTATTGCTTATTTTCTTGAAGCGATTGGACAAAGGAGTCTTTATCGGTGACTTCTATGCGTTTTGGCATTTTCTTCACTATGGGTGTGCGCAATCTGATCCTCATATTACACACAAGCAGCTGATGGTCAGACATTACGTCGGGTCCAGGCAGTGAATGTGCGTTGGTTATGGAGCTTCGCCATCTTGCTCTGACTAGTATGTAATCAATCTGGTTGCGGTATTTTCCATTTGGGGAGGTCCAGGTATACAGTCGTCTAGGATGGTGTTTGAAGACTGTATTCATTACAGTAAAGTTATTATCTGCTGCAAACTGGATTAAGCGCTCTCCTCTGCTGTTCCTGCAGCCAAGACCGTAACGACCCACGATATTTCGCAGACCTACATCCTGAGTGGTGGTTCCTACCTTCGCGTTGAAGTCACCGATGGCTATCAGGATCTCACTTCTTAGGATGTTATCGATACAACCCTCAAGTTGTTTATAAAAGTCTTCAATTTCTTCCTCGGTAGCAACACTTGTGGGGGCATATACCTGGATGATATTCAACGCGCATGGCAAAGCACAGAGTTTCATGGTGATGATCCTCTCGCTGACGGGGTTATAACCCAGGACAGACCCCGACCAGAGTATGGGCACTGCAATAGCCACTCCGGCGAAGCTAGATGATTCATTTCCTGAGAAGAAAATGGTATGCTTCTCCAGGTTCCTGTGGCCACTCCCTTTCCAGTGTGACTCACTCAGTCCCGTGATGATAGTGTTACATCGGTCGAGTTCGTGATCTAATAAATGGAGGTTTCACTCGTCAATGAGGCCTCTTACATTCCATGTTCCTACGCGGATGTCATGACGTAGTTGAAGTTTCGTTCTTCCAGTAGCATAGTTTCCATAGGGCGCCTGGTCGCCTGCTGCCTCCCCATGGCCGGTAACCAATTTTACACCCTGGCTCCAGGACAGCTTAGGGCGCCGGTCGCTATGCGGGTCGCTCGGCACACGTTTCTTCTTAAATGACCTTCTCGTGACTCTCGTGGGAGATTAGTGCAGTGGTTTCCCGTTGCCTTCT
The DNA here is from genome assembly GCA_905147135.1 of Blastobasis lacticolella. Classification (NCBI taxonomy): domain Eukaryota; kingdom Metazoa; phylum Arthropoda; class Insecta; order Lepidoptera; family Blastobasidae; genus Blastobasis; species Blastobasis lacticolella. The sequence goes on along the minus strand of LR990062.1, from coordinate 14,328,826 downwards.
GCACCAGAACTTTTAGGGGGTATTTGGGCCCCAAGGCTTCTGACGCCCCTTCCGTGCAGGTTCGCCCACTGGGAGTGTATGGTTATACTGCCATTGCTCGGTCGCCAGAGCCCTGTTAGTTTTCTAGCAGGGAGCACCACGGCAACCAGTTGGTAGCCGCCGCCATTCGGCGCGTGCAGGTGGGGTTGACAATAGGGTCGGTAAAGGTCGTGTTCCGATCTGCCCCTACTCATGATATAAATCGTTAAAATTCAAATAAAGACACATTAAAAACATGGCAGCAAAAGTAACGCCCGTAGCAATTTTATTGTCATGAAACGTTTAGTTACCATAGAGGCCGATAGATGAGTGAGGCACAATTAGAAAATCAAAATGTTTAAATCAAACCAAATAAATAAGAAAAAATTAGAACCAAGAAAAAGACCGCTATCATTAATTAAAACCTCATATTCTACCCATGAAACTGAACAACTTTCTCCAGGAAACATACTCGCGGAAACTCATAGTTTAGGCAGAAATTGAGATTCTTTAAAAACAAAAAAGATTTATTTTTGTACTAAAAATATCAAGTATCGATAACTACATCGTTCACAATTAATTTAGACACTCAAAGTTCAAATTTAAGTTGAAATAAATGCACTTTAAGTAAAAGCACGCAATGTAAAGCGTGCAGGCACGGGGTCAGTGGCCACTGGTCACGTGGGCGAGCGAGAGGCGTGTGCTGGACGATGTACATTGCCCGTCGCAATTAATTATTTATTTTAGGTAGCGAAATTATGAAGTCATTTCCGCGGGTATGTTTCTTGGGGAAAGTTGTTCAGATTCATGGGTAGAATATGGGGTTTCAATGAGCAGTTTTCCAATAGGTATCTAAAGCATTCCTAGCCACTTACTAGAGTGCGCCCCGACAATTTCGGTAATTGATAATCGCTTGAAATAGGTTCTTAGCAAACAAAATATAAACACTGGGTACGTTGTATTGGATAATATTGTATTTGTCAATAGTTTTCAATCATTTTAGAGGTTGTAATAATAATGGAACAAAGTGCCAACTTCTATAAATATTTCGTTTTACACTTTGTTTAACCTTTACCAGTTATGGATATATTAATAAACATTTTATTTTTAAGTTTAGTATTAGTTGGCAGACATACAGATTAAAAAAGGATTACCAAAATTGTAGGAGCGCCATCTATTTATGGTTTTTAAAACCAACTATCAATACCTACTGTAAAACTCCTCATTAATGCTAGCGGTCTTTCAACAATCTGTATTGATTATAAAATCAACCACTCCGCGCTAGTAACACAATAGGTGCTATACCTGCACTGTTGCGTAACACGCTCGAGAGATGTCGCTGCGTGTCAGTTACAACGCGCTAGCGGCATGTCTCAAGCGGGGATAGTATAGTATCACCGGACCGGACCGGAATAGTTGGACATATTGTATAAAATAATTTTTGGCAGGAGAGGAGGGATTGGAAGGCTTTACCTTCCTATCTTTTTTCCTTTCCTTTCCTTAAAATTTCCTTGTTCTTGTTTGGTGAACTTTGGTGGACTTTTGGTTGAAGATCTATGACTCGGATTTTTGCTAAACAAACTATAAGAAATATGGAAATACTACTAAGCCATGTTTCATCTAATCGGTTGGGTTCAACCAAGACTACAGCTTGACCTCTCCATACGTCTCCATAGTACTAGCTTTCGTACATTTGGGAGGTCATTTAAATGGTCTATAAGGAATAATATACTATTCCCACGCGGACGAAGTTAGTCAATAATACAATTTATACATTCAAAACCCTTAAATAAAGTGTTTTTCTTATTTTACTTTTAGTATAAATAATAATACTCATGAAGGACAGATGGCGCTGGCGCCACGAAAACAAATAGCTCCGTGTTTAAAATTATAAAAAATTATTTTCGCGTTATTATTGAAATAGAAACGGTCTGTTCAAGACAATAATATAACAAGTAATGTGTAGAAGTGTTAGCTAAGTATATAAGTGTTAATAAAAGACAAAACAGTGAAAAAACAAAAACCAATACGGTAGGCAAGCGGGCCACCTGATGGAAAGTGGTCACCGCCGCCTATGGACATCAGCAACACCAGGGGAGTCACGGATGCGATGCCCGCCTCTGAAGAGACCTCTAATATACCTCTTGAACAATCCCATGTCATAGTCCAAAGGAAACACTGTGGCTGGGAGCTCATTCCACATCCGAATCGTACGAGCGAGAAACGTTCTTTCGAACCTTCGCGTCGTGACCAACAGAGGGTCTACGTAGTGAGGATGAGTACCAAGCCCACGGCGGGTGGTGCGATGGCGGAATTGTGCTGTGGGCACCAGATCGAAAAGTTCCTCGGAACACTCCCCATTGTACAGCTGATAGAACACACACAGGGAGCCAAAGTCCCTTCGGTTTGCCAGTGGTTCCAACTTGCGTGTTAGGTAGTATGGGATCATCGACAATTCGTACGGCGCGTCTCTGTACGGAGTTCAGAGGATTTTTCGTTTGAAATGGACGCCAAAACTAGGATCTGTGACCGTGACTAAAAAGTATAGTTCTACTCACAAACTGAATAATTTATAGTAAAACTAACTTTGTATAACCTTTAATGTAACTACGAGACAAATTCATCGACACAAAATCGATCTATCGACGTAAACAAAGAGACGCCAAATTCAAAACAATAGATCTAACGAACTTTAATTCTTGAAGTGAACAATGTTACATCGGCCTATTCTATCTTATAAAAGTAGAAATTACGGAAGGAATATACATAAGTTATGTTTTAGTTAAGTTCACACCACATTTAATTAATAAATAAAAATTATCAAATTATTTGATAAAGAAAAGTGCAACACAACGCCATCTACCTAATTTTGGCAGTTCTAGCAAGAAAAGGGAAATTACTGCACTCGACTAATTGAATTAATTACCATTGAAAGCCGATAGAGGGCATTGTCATATCGTAATAAGAACATCCATGATTTATTACTTTCAAGATGCGATAGATGTCATTAAGTTATCGTAATTAAAACCTGTATTTGATTTTCTCCTAAAAGCCGACAGACCGATAGACTGATTATTACTATAATAGTTTGCAAATATTATGAATCATGGAGTCAAAAATTAAATGTGCAGCATGCCGCAAACAACTACCTAGACGGGAATTCCTAACATTTAAAATGTGTTCGAAGAAATATGACCTCGAATGCGCAAATGTTTCCAGTACGCGCTTTTATAATACTATGGACGTAGAACGGAAAAAACAATGGACTTGCCATGCGTGCAAGAGGCCGAAGTTCGAGATACAGTATGCAACGAAAGTACGCCGCTAGAAAGTAATGTCACAATAAGAAGAAAGATATCAAATTGCAACGAAACACTTAACTCTGAAGATTTGAGCTTATTAGGCGACACAATCCGTAACGAAGAACCTCAAGCGGACATAACATTGCAAAATTTAACAAAAATAATTGCATCACAATTAAAAGAGAATAAAAGGCTATTATAGCCGAATTACAGTCTACAATCCAAGTGGAGATCAATAAAGCAATAAACCAGTTACGTAGTGATTTCAAAAAGGAAACACAAGCGCTAAATAGTGAAAATGAGCAAAGGAAAGAAGATATAGAGAACCTACAACTGAAAATAGAAAACCTAACAAAGGGAAAAGAAATTAAAGAAATATGTACCAAAATGTCCACAAAATGCCAAAAAACAGAAGAACATTGTAAAAAAATTTAGTTGTATCGGCTTAAAGAGCAATACAAAGAATCCGAATATGACCTACATGGTAAAATCATTGCTTTATTCCGAGATACATTACACGTCGATTTAATTGGATATATTGAAGACGCCAAGAGAATAGGGCGATACCACCAAAATAAGACTCGACCGCTTGTAATCGAACTCCTTAGCAAAAGGATGACGAACTATTTAATTAATAATAAACATAAACTACAGGGAACAGGAATCGCGATATCAGCGTTTCTATATGATGATTCTCGCCAGGAAAGGCATAACATAATAGAGCAAATGTTAAAAGCACGAAGTAGGGGTTTGTATGCAGTAATACGAAACAACGAATTACTGATACAGGAAAAGAAAATATACTCCCAAGAACAAAATGACAATTCTATAGAAATCCCTGATGAAGAACAAAATGACAATTCTATAGAAATCCCTGATGATAAAAATAAACCAAAAACAAATTGCTCAAATGATGTCAAAGTTAATTATACAAATGAAACACCCAACTACATGGAACGGCCCTCTCCAGTCTCATCAAACCATACATTTCGAAAATAAAGAGCAGCACTTTAAAGAACTATTTCAAAATTTTCAAAGCCTCAACAATAAACATCATATTCTAGAAGCATTTACAGATCAAAACCCAAACTTTCAAGCAATTTGTATATCGGAAACCTGGTTAACTGACGAAAAGCTTGCAAATTAGCGGATACAAGATCGCATCATCCTTCTGCCGGAAAATGCGTGGAGGAGGCGGAGTATGCATTCTTCTACAAAACCACATAGAATCTATAGAAAGATGTGATATAAATAACATGTCCATAGAATATGTATTAAAGATATGTGCCACAGAGATACCCCATCAAAACCTCTTAATAGTAGAAATCTATTGGAACAGAAAACAAGAAGACGTATTCTACAGCCGTCTCAGAGAACTACTAAACTACATCAAGAAGAAATATTGTAAAAGAAACATTATACTAGGAGGTGACTTTAATATCAACATGCTGTCAAAAGACTCAAAAACTAGTCAATTATCGGAACTCATGCTGGAATATAAATTTACACAACACATTACAGAGCCTACACACATAAAGATACAAGTTCAACATATTGTCTAGATTTAATTTTCACTAACTTTTATGATTCAAATATGTACACTAAAGTAAATGAATACGGGTTTTCTGATAATTTAACTACTATAATTTCCATAACATTACCACAACGAAGCAAACAAACACCATGGTATGTAATAAAAATAACATTTAATGAGAAGAATATAAATAACTTAAAATCAGTGTTGATAAATACTAATTGGACAGACATTATATCAACAAATAAAAGCACAAATGAAAATTATTCCGTGTTTAATAATTTCATGATGGACACCTAAATAACTGTATACCAAAACAACACAAAAAGTTAAAACTAACATACAACAAATTTTGGCTCAGCACTGGTATAAAAAAATCCTGTCACAATAAAAGATTCCTGAAAATACTTACAACTAGAACAAAAAATGAACATTTAAAAAAATATTACAAAATGTACGAAAAAACACTTAAAAAGCAATAATTACTTCAAAAAAATTGCACTACATAAAGAAAATGAATCATTCTCATAATAAGGTCAAAACAATGTGGAATATAATAAATGAAGGTACAAACAAAAAAACAAAAAATATACGCATAACATAAACCTAATAATTAATAACATACAAATATCAAACTCTAAAGAAATCGCAGATACTTTTAACAATTACTGCACTTCAATCGGAGAATCTTCAAGTAGTTCCGCTTCCTGTCCCACTCGGCCCGCGCCCCCTGCGCCCCGCGGCCGCCCCGTCGTACATCCCACTGAAAACACTATGTTTCGCCCCAGTTGACTATCGTGAAACGTACAAAATAATTAAATACCTTAAAAATAAAAAAAGTCACGGTATAGGTAGATGAACTCCCGCCAGTTTTGTTTAGACACTGTGCAAACGAGCTTACACAGCCCATGTGTATGCTAATAAACCAATCATTTGAAGAAGGTGTTTTCCCAAACTTATTAAAAACTGCAATAGTCAAACCCATTCACAAAAAAAGATCAAAAACCGACCCCTCCAACTACCGCCCCATTGCACTACTACCTACAGCCTCCAAAATCTTCGAAAAGCCAATGTGCAATCGCATTTATGCTTTCTGTGAAAAATACCAAATATTTAATGATTCACAAAACGGTTTTCGCAAAAATAGATCCACCACTCTAGCAATATATAAATATATACAACAAATTTTAAATATCATTGACAATGAAAAATACGCCGTCGGATTACTACTGGATATGACCAAAGCCTATGATAAGGTACAACATGATATAATGCTTAATAAATTGTATGGTATAGGCATACGCGGAGACGCCCACAAATGGTTATCGTGATATCTAATAGGGAGCAAATAGTTGAAATTGAACATTTTAATTATAACACATCCAAGATAGAAAACGTTCGATCGGACCGCAGAAGCACACAGGCTTCGATTCCCCAAGGCAGCGTTTTCGTATTGTTTCTAATTGCGTATTGTTTCTAATATACATCAATGACCTGCCAAAGACCGTTATGGAGTCATGTGAGTTATTTGCGGACGATATCTCTCTTTTAACTGATTGTAATAACGACACAAATATACACTTAAAACTAAACTCCATGCTAAATTCGGTATCAAGTTGGATGAGCGATCATAATCTCGAAATAAATTATAACAAAACCAAACTCATGATTTTTCGCCCATATCAAAAAGCCCCGCTGAAAATAGACTACACTTATAATAACAAAAAAATTGAAACAGTGAACGAATTCACACTACTCGGAGTAGACATAGACACAAACATAAACTGGAAGGCACACATTCAAAAAATTAGGAAAAAGTTATCAAAATTCTCATACGCGTCACATGAAGTAAAAAAATCGACGGACTTAAAAACAGCAACTGCTACATATTGTGCCTACGCCTATGCGTGGCTCAGCTATGGCATAATCATGTGGGGAAACAGCACCGACGCACCTACCTTACTCACCTCCCAAAAGAAGCTTATCCGCATCCTAATAGTAGGGGAGCCCACGATGCTAAATGGGGATTTACTCGAGCGCCATAGAGACCTATTGAGTTGCGAAGCTTATATAATAAAAAGAAAAAAATGTTATATAATGTATACCTTTTCATCGGTGGGGGGAGCGGCTATAGATTTTCAAAAATGTAAAAAAAAACTATTGCATGGACATACTCGAGCGCGTCAGATATTGATAGCATCCATGTCCTACGTATTTTTAATAATGTACGTATGTTAATCTGATCGTTTGCATGATGGGGGTGGTCATACGTAGGGGTTGAAAATGAAAATAAAAAAATTTTATCGAGCGCGTCAGATTTTCTAAGGGGATGTTAAGTGAACATAAAAAAATGCTCTCATCTAATAATCTGACGATTTGGATGTGACGCAAACTCGCGGCCATTATTAGAATGTGCCAAAAAAATTCGCCATTTTGAAATACTCAAGCGTGTCAGATTAAGATATCTATGGTTCATCTTTATGTCCTAGACGTGCTGTCTCATAATCTGACGATTATCTGGAGGGATTCGCCTAATCTGATAATAAAAAAAAAAATTTTTTTTTTTACATTGTCGCGGACAAAGAATAAAATCTTTGGCCACGTAGTCTTATCTTTGTTTTCTTTTTTATATGGCCCTACATACTAGCCAAGAAACCGTTGTCCGCTCGATGGTGCCGTGGTGCCTAGCATTCATTTTATATTATAATTATAATTATGACGTTCATAAGTGTTTGTGAAAACCTAAACTGAATAAACGTATTTGAGTTTGAGTTTGAACAAAATAAGCCAAAACGTTAGAAATACGTTGTAATTAATATCATGCCACGAACAAGCTGTTTGATCAGCTGTGATGATGTCATGGCAACAGAAAACAGAGTGGGGACGGAGTTAGAGAGTAATAGATAGAGAAAAAGTGAAAGAGAATAGAAACGCGGGGTGGGGAATAAAGGCATCACGTATTAAACTTTATCGACGAATTTTCGTAACTTCGGCTTGTGGAAATCGTCAGATTATATATTTTACGTGATCCTTGAATTAATTCCTTCAAAATAAAAAAAAATTCACCCACGCTCGAGAATGTCGAGATGACGTTTTTTTTTTGCAACTTTGCAGCCCTCCCCTTTGTTTACGTCACTTGCAATTTGTCAGATTAGTGGAATATTCACTTTTTAGCATGTAATTAACTCACCCTACCTTAATCTGACGCGCTCGAGAATTTCTGATGATCAATTTTTTTTTACTAATCTGATCCTTTATCCTTGACGGGCGGCCATATATATGAGGCTCATATTTGGTGGAGGTACTTAACCGGGTACAAGGTATCCCCCTGTATATTAATCTGCCGCGCTTCAGTAAATCCCGAAATCCCCGCTTGGGCTCCCCTACTATAATGAACATCAAACAAACAGACAGTTGTAAACCTCATTTTAAAGAACACAAAATGTACCTACTAAATACTCACTACGCGATAAAAACAAACTTATGTTGCCCACTTCACGTCTAACTATGCATTCTACAAGCCCTTTGATCACGTCCATAAAGATTTATAATAAACTCCTTGCATCACTAAGAAACGAATCAGATAATAATAAATTTACCCATCACCTGAAGCAATTATTACAAACTAAATGTTATTACAGTATAAAGGAATTTCTAGAGGACAAATTAAAATAAATATTTCAAATTATCTGTACCTACATATACACATAGTATGGTTTAAATTGAAAGAATAGTACTTATACCTTATAAAAAAAGTACATAAACTTTAACCTATACACATTACACACACAGACACATACACACACGCACACGCGCGCGCACACACACACATACACACACACACACACACACACACACATACGTAAACATTACTACTACACTACATTATATGAAAAACTAAAATAACAACATAAATAACAATTACTTCACTTATAGTACCTACATACTATAAATGTTCCAACTTTGTAAATACTTATTACTTATATATGTCCAATTGTAAATATATTAATATTTTCTAACTATTTAAGATATATTTAATAATTTAATGAATAACTTGGTACAAAACCATAAGTATGTACACAATTTATTACTTAACCTTTGTTTATGCATAATACTTAGTTTTAAGTTTAAAATTGCAGTGCCCGTAAGGGTTCATAATGTTAATGTAACTTATGAAGCAATAAATAAATAAATAAATAAAATAACAACATAAATAACAATTACTTCACTTATAGTACCTACATGCTATAAATGTTCCAACTTTGTAAATACTTATTACTTATATATGTCCATTTGTAAATATATTAATAATTTTCTAACTATTTAAGATATATTTAATAATTTAATGAATAACTTGGTGCAAAACCATAAGTATGTACACAATTTATTACTAAACCTTTGTTTATGCATAATACTTAGTTTTAAGTTTAAAATTGCAGTGCCCGTGAAAGGGTTCATAATGTTAATGTAACTTATGAAGCAATAAATAAATAATGAAAAAGTATACGGATGATTCTTATGCCACAATCCGAAAGCGATCAGCTTCTATGCTTATTCGGTTGCGCTCCACCACCAGCAGTCTCAAAATGTGTTCAAGGATTGGGATTCCCCTCTGCTGCGTCACTAGGTGAAACTCCACATCGAACATACGTCTTATACAATAACTACTAACACTGATATGCAAGAGATATTGTTACTAACACTATGGATGGTATCTGTCTGAAATACCTACATATTTTGTATTTATTATTACGTTTATTTATATATATTTAGGTTGTATAACGGCCGTGATGTACCCAAAAACTAGGCCCACAGAATACCAGCGCTGTGAGTCGTTTCTTGCGCCTCACAGCACATGCTGAGTGGGGACCACTCACGCTGGCCGCCGCGGCACCGACAGTGGCATGAGAGGCTAAGTATTGTTCTAGATATTTTAAGTATTAATGTTTCCGTTGACTGTAATTGTAACTGTTATTGTGACGTGGTGTGCTACGTGTAATAAATTTCTTTTCTTTCTTTCTTTCAATTTCAATTTATACTTTTCCAGCTCACCGCCCCATCGATAGCCCAGAAGCACTGCCAGAGTGCGCTCTCGGCTGCTGCTGAGAACCTCTCATCATCAGCCCAGCAGCTGGCCGTGGCCTGGAAGCCGCTGGTGGAAAGCCGCCAGGAGTTTGGCGAAGACTTGAAGACTGGCACGATGGACCTGGCGAAGGCTCTGGATAGACTGTTGAAGTCGTACGCCGATTTGGGCGGTGAGTATTTTCTATGACGAGTTCTTGAGTGGAGAGTTTTATAATTTGAACGTATTCCCAATCAGCTCAACTGCTTAATTTTAAAGCCAGAGTAAATAGGCCGTTTGTAGACAGGCATGCTCCATCATCGGCCGCATCATCACTTACCACCAGGAGAGGTGGCGGTCAAATGCCTGGCTAGACTAATTTAACGCACCATTCTAGAAAGGACGCAGATCGCATGATTCGGAAGTTTTGAGGGGTTTAAGAACGTAACTTGTCACAAGTTCCCATACCAATCGAAACGTGCGTTCTTATAGAAAATGAACGCGTTAAAGCACTTGTTTGAGAGAGCTTCACTCGTTAATGAGCTCTTATGCGCTGTCCTAACGGCCAACGTTCGTACGACCGTAGTCGCGCGACGGGCGGTTTTGAGGTCTTCTATTTTGCACCATTTATTTATTTCATTAACTGATTATTGTACACAATAATTATATACAGATAAATACAACAGTATAAAAGATCCAACAGACGCTGCTTTTTTCTAAAAAGAAATTTCTTCAAGCAGGCCCATAGAAGAGAGATGCTAGACTAAAGTAATGCATATACGAAGTGCACAATAATTGAATATATCAATAAATTATATTATAATATACATATAGATATATAAAACTAGACATGTTATTTAAACAAGCGACAAAAATATATAAGTTATGGACTAGACAAGGGAAGATAATATTTTTAAATATAGACAGATCTTTTTTTATATTACCATGGTCGCACGAGAGGACAGTGGCTTGCTCTTACTAAACAATAAACCGTATTCCAGAAAAAAACATGGCCGCGGAAGAGCCTCCGTCGGCGGAGAGACTTCGGTTCATCCAAAGCGCGGCCGCGGCCAGGGAGCGAGCCGCCCAGGCTGAGAAGAAACTGGATCAGGTATTGCCTATTATACAGTTTATTGGCCTTATTTATAAATATACCTTATTGTGTAGGTTTAAAACGTATGTCGACGCATACATAAAATGTATGATGAATGTGATATTGTGATAATTTTGAATTGGATATTGACTTAAATAGAAACGCAATATTTGCGCTTAGATAGATGTTTTAATTGTCGTAGCTACATGAGTATACATAATGCCTAGGTAGAAGTTAGCTGTCAACGTGACATTAATAGTTTTAATACATTGCAGCGTTTTAATCCATACACTTTGTGCGTAGGCGCGTACAACGTCCATTACCTAAAACACTCATTAAGCCTTCAAAACGTATTTTAAAATTACTTATTTATTAACGTTCCAAAAACCTCTTATAACTAAAGATCTGATAAAATACAGATTGGCATTATCATGTTGTCGCTCTGATGAATTTGTAGCGAAAAACATAAAATCATCAACCCTTTCATACATGAAGGTCATTGTCTAACTTAGTTGGCAACTGAATTTGTCATTAAATAATTCTACACTACGTTATCTACATTGGCCATTGGCTATAGCATCTACCAAATTAGATCTAAGACCAAATTAGAGCAGTGTAAAATTATTATATTATGTCAAATTCTGTTTTCTACTGAAATAGCCAGGAGTGGTACCGCCTATTGTCAGACTGGATTCTGAACAGAACTTAAGTAAGGGGTTTTAAAAAGCAAATTAAGGTTGAGAGGGTATAAAAGGGGTAAGATCTATATTGTAAAATGTAAAATTAAAGAAAAAAAAACAAAACAAACAATTACAACAACAGAACAACATAAAAATACAGATGAAAATCAGAGTGGGTCCCTCTTTACTCTCTCTCAAGATACACATTACACCTTTATATTATTATACACATTTGTTATACTTATAACTAAACAAAACTTATAACTAAAGAAGCAAAAGCAGGTGGGGGATAGCTTTCTGGGATGGTGTAGTTGCAGGTCAAACACAAGAACGGAAAGGCTGGATCTGGCATGGATTTGTTGAACAAGGTTTGTGTGAGGCAGTCTGGGTTACGCCCATGAGACTGCCAGGGCATAAAACTGAGCCCTTTTTCAATGTGGTGGTATGCCAAACTTGACAAAAGATGTCAGTAAAAAGTTAGAAAGTTGGTTAAGACTGAGGCAAATTGGTGAAAAAAAACAAACTAGAGTCAAACTGAATTTAAACTGAATTTCCCGGCTCCAGGAAATGGGGCACTCCCTCCACTTCTTCCTATCTGGGGAAGAAGGATGGGCACGAGTTAGGATTCGGATGGATGGAGACCAGCAGGGAGATAAGCGGGATTGTGTAGTATCTAGCACGGAAAACTCACCTGACTTTCGTCAGCAAACAGGTATTAGGACTTTACTTATGTTTTAATCACCATCACCACACATTTTAAACGGTAAACTTGTAGTCAAAAAAAGTTTGTTGTGAAAAGTCTAATAAATGAATCTCTGCGCTAAAAGCGCCTTCAAAAAATGGGGTACCTAGCACGTCAAAATTATTACCCCAAAACGGTTTACCAAAATGTGGGAAAATATAAATATAAAAATCAACAAACTTAACAAAATAAGAGAGATAAAATGATATAAAAATAATCCCATGTTACCTAGATACATATAAATACTAAATAAATGAATGACAGTAGTAAATAAAAGAAATATAAATACATAAACTATAGGATAACCAGACATTATGCCATAAAAATGGCACAATATCTGGCAACAGACAAGAGTGGTATCACTGCGATATACAGTCATATCCTGACTTGCGCAGTGAGTAGGCGTCCTTTCTGGCGTCTACCGCGAAAATCGCGGATAGAGCGACAGAAAGGGATAGAAGATACATAAATAAATAAGAAAAAAAGAGATAAAAGAATTTTAAATAAATTTTGAATTTGACCAAGGGACGTGCTAGGCAGCCTTAAAAAAAAAGAAAAATGAGAAGAAATAAAGGGAACGTTCATAATAAATGCAACGTTACACTATCTCCGATAGTATGCCGCTATCTTGATGCAATTGAGTTTGAACCAATCGCAGCAAGGCAGCTCTGACTCTGGCTTGCGATTGGTTCTTACTTAATTGCATCAAGATGGCGGCGTACTATCGGGATAGGCGGTATCACGCGGTACGGTTGTAATAATAATAATAATAATAAATATTCTCACGATACCCCTGAATATAATTATATAATAAAATTTCCCATGTTAAGCATATGAATATAAATATAATCTATATCGAGCACAAAAAAAAGAAATTAATATCAATTTAATTATTGTCATTCAAGATCATCTTACTAATCTATTGATTAATCTAATATCCTTTATTAAATTAAATGAGGTGGGAGCAGCTATATTAGATGATATTTATAAAAATCATCATAATTATATTGAAGGTATACTTACTTACTTACTTCGCTGGCTCAGCGACCCGAAGTGGTTCTTCGCCTCCGACAACAGGAAAAATTTCGTAGTCGAAATTTAAAATTAATTTTCAAATAAAAACTCATTTTTTCCAGCAGTCGTTTATTAAAAGTTTTAGAGTAACAGTTAGCGGACATCGAAAAAGCCTACAAAAAGATTAAAATATGCAAATAATTTTCTATTTGTATTTAATAATTGGAACAGAAACAAACGTTTAATAATTAACAAGACCACACTGATAAATATTTATAGTTTTCCTGTAATTTTGCCTGGTTCTATTATTTGGTTGGGTTCGTTTGACGTCAATCAAACAATGAAGACATAGAACGTTGACATCGGCTCCTTATGTGAATCATTCTCGTTCGCTGGCAGAATACCTTGCTCTATTTTAACTTCTTTTGATCATGCTACGAATAGAAAACGTAAGCAATGTCAAAAGAAGCTAAAACAGTCAAGATTCAATCTCTTCTTGTGATGAGTCTTCGCCATACTTTGGTATCTAGTGTTTGTGATTAATGATTAATTAAAAAGATACGAAGATACGGAACCCGAGACATTTCTTCGGGTCTTGATCACCAAACTTCAAACCCTGTAGTCGTTTCTTAATGCAATCTATACAGACTCTGAAAGTATTTGTTAGAAGAAACGCAAAAGTCTATCAGAGTTAGCTGACAGCACTAAGAACCAGCGGTCAATTGCACACTGAAATAAATAAGTTCATCCAACTGGAATATATTAAATTACTATATAAACGAACGGAACAACTAATGACTAAGCTATTGATAATTAATATGTTGCCCCATATAAACAAAAACAGAAAAAATTTCGTAGTCGAAATTTAAAATTAATTTTCAAATAAAAACTCATTTTTTCCAGCAGTCGTTTATAGAAAGTTTTAGAGTAACAGTTAGCGCACATCGAAAAAGCCTACAAAAAGATTAAAATATGCAAATAATTTTCCTTATTTGTATTTAATAATTGGAACAGAAACAAACGTTTAATAAGTAACAAGACCACACTGATAAATATTTATAGTTTTCCTGTAATTTTGCCTGGTTCTATTATTTGTTTGGGTTCGTTTGACGTCAATCAAACAATGAAGACATAGAACGTTGACATCGGCTCCTTATGTGAATCATTCTCGTTCGCTGGCAGAATACCTTGCTCTATTTTAACTTCTTCTGAACTGATTACGAATAGAAAACGTAAGCAATTACAAAAGAAGCTAAAACAGTCAAGATTCAATCTCTTCTTGTGATGAGTCTTCGCCATACTTTGGCATCTAGTGTTTGTGATTAATGATTAATTAAAAAGATACAAAGATACGGAACCCAAGACATTTCTTCGGGTCTTGATCACCAAACTTCAAACCCTGTAGTCGTTTCTTAATGCAATCTATACTGACTCTGAAAGTATTTGTTAGAAGAAACGCAAAAGTCTATTAGAGTTAGCTGACAGCACTAAGAACCATTTCTTCCTTGAAGTTCTATCGAACTGTCTGAGTAATGCAAGTCATAAATGATAGAAAATATAAAATTTGCATGACCTCGAAAGATCAAAGATTGCCCTAATGGTCAGATTTCTTCTGGAATAAGATGCCTGCCTCTAAACTAATTCAGTCGGGTCACACTGCCATGAAGGCAACACATGCGCAAAGTGAACCAACCGAAAAAGACCATAAGTGTTGTTTCTTCTTTGCTGATGAAGATAATTTTGATCTAGTAAAGCTAATTTAACGAGCCATGAGGTTATAAATACACGGCTGATTAAAATAAGCTCAAACAGATCACAAATTACTGCTGAAGTTGTGAATGATCCGGAATCTGGAATCTAGTGTCACAGAAAGCTCAAATCTACTTAGAAAGTTGAAGGATCTCATTGATCTATAAATACTCACGAGCAGCCTAAAATTATATAAATCTTCGTAAGAATGTAATGGAGATTCGTCTAAGCTCTCTTAAGTATCTGAAGTTGCTATGGAATGAAGAAATACATAGGCATCCTGAGCTACTTAACAGAGACTAGATTATTTATTTTTCGGTCCAAGACTGCTTTCGAAGTTAATCTTGAAGATGAACGGTCTTCGATCACTTGCAAATCTTGAAGCTAACGATGAAAGTCATCTAATCTTTCTCAGGTACGTTCTCCGTCCATAATATAAGGAACATATGGACAGGAGAAGGTGCCTCAAGAAGACTAAACAAGATCTTATGATTTTTCCCTTATCTTGAATCATTTGTGTTGAAATTATTCCTGAAAAGTCCATTTGTTTTGTCCAAAAGCTTCCAAGCTGGAAAAAATAATTTAAAATGAAGTTATAATTATAAATCCGGAATTTATTTTTGGTTTTCCTGCAAAATTAAAACAATATAGTATGAGATGACGTAAATCCTGGACTATTTTAACCCATAACATGACTGAATGGAACTAGAACGTACTTGTCATAGTAAATGTCATAATAGTACCATAAATTCAAACTTGGTCCAGCTTTGTTGAGACCTAGATCATGCTACAAACTTTATCTTGAAGCATCGATATGAAGAATATTGGCTAGAATGAAATATTCTAAATTGCAATACAGTATAGAAATGGACTTGCTATTAAGAATGTTCAAACCCAAACCTATTCATCTGGTAGCAAAGTTCACAGTCCATCCGTTCAAATTCATACATCGTTATCGCATATTTTCTATAAGCACAACAAAATATTTTTGTGGAATAATGATATAGTCAATGACTAAGCTCATAAACGTGTTTTTAATTACAAGTCTTCCTGTTTTCATGAAAAATGATTATCATGCAAAATATCAATGAAAATCTTGTGCAGATGCAATGGAAGTAATTATCATACTTCTGCAGTTTCTTCAATGAAGTGAAATGTGTGTATTTCGATCAATCTTAGCAGTCTCCAATACCAGTGAAGCAAAGAAACTCACTGATTAATGAAGCCAGCTAAAATAGATCATGAAAATGAGGATGTCCTTCATGCGATGAATGATAGAAGTCTTGCAATAGGGTCGTTGATAAACTTAGTCTATACCAACTTTCCAAATGATCTCATGAATATAAAACCATAAGACCATAAGCTAGTTAGTACAGCTTGAGATTTTCTATTTCTTCTATGCGGTAAATTAGACCTTTGTCTTCTGTCTTGATTTTGAAGGACTCTTGCTTAGTTCCAAGGCTTGAGTCAATCTCATTCTAAGGCTCAAGTTATGTATGCTTACAGAAACGCATTACATATCAAGTGCTTCAGAATCAGAGCCTCAAAATACCATTTCTTCAATCCAGAGATATATTGTTTTTAGATAAATAACAAAGTTATCAAATGAAAATTACATTGTTATCTATAAGCTTGATGATAAACTTCCAAATTTCTTCTTGAAACTCAAAATGGGTATGAAGAGTAATCAAAACCAATAAAGAGTTCCAAAAAGATACTTGCAGCAAAACTTATTGTATAGAAAAACTAAAATTTAGAAAATTTAGAACAAGCCTCACCGATTTGCAGTTAAATATCGAGAAGAAACAACTTGTCCAAAAACTATGTTCGCACTTAAAAATTAATTATTCACAGAACAGGAGACTCCCGTAATGACCAGCGATCAATTACACACTGAAATAAATAAGTTTATTCAACTGGAAGTTTTTAAATTACTCTGTAAACGAACGGAAAAACTAATGACTAAGCTATTGGTAATTAATATGTTTCCCCATATAAGCATAACATGCGGTCATACTATCAGAGTTTTTAGAAATTTATGGTTTATAACTGAACAAATAAATTTGTCTCTTAGCCCAACTAGGCCCAAAAAAAATTATATTTAATTATTTACGAAATTTAATTAATTGATTGAAGTTTGTAAGATCAAAGTCTATATACACTTTGATCTTAGCCATGAGGCCGAGAAGGCTTAATAAGTCCTTCCCGCTTACTCCCGCAGTTGCCTAGGCTCCAAACCAAGTAATCAAAGATTGCAAGCATGAAAATCATTGAACTTGCAATCTTATTAGATGAACCTCATTCTCCGCCGTCCATCTTACGGCATTAAATAAATTATAATAGTACAAATTACTGCCAACATTTCGTTTGAAATGCATCCAGAGAAGCGCTACCTAGACAGTAGCGTCACTAACTACGAATGCGTGGATGACGCATGGGAAGAAAATGAATATAAAACTGTATAGTTTTATCAGTATGGAAGTATAGTTCCTGTGAGAATCAGAATATTATTATATATTATATATATATTAACTCCCCCTTTGTTAACTAATGAATAAAAATATTTTTTTTAAAATTTTTTTCTAGTCGAGAACTACATGTTTTTCTACAGCTAATGGTAATGAATTTTTTCAAAGGCATTTTTGCATATCTGTATAATCATTTCTTCTCGATAAAGGATCACTGACTACTGATCCCGTATATTAGTATAGGACTGGTCAAGTGAATCAGACTCTTAAATTTATTTTTATAGTTTAATTGTTCGACTTCAAACTTTTAATTGCAGTTTTCAAATCCAACAAGTAGAAACATTACAATTTATAAAAATATTTGTGAGTTTTATTGCAGCGGATTCGTCGAGGATTGACTTCAAAATTTTTTAAAGCTCATCTACTTTAATTAGTGTCATGTAAACTATCGCAAAAAATGAGTCACAGTCTATATTTTCAGTCATTGTTTATCTTGCGAAATTGTATCACTTCTTTATTATATACATATATAAATATAAACTCCTCCTGTTAAGTACTAACATATAAAACTATCAAAAGTAAAATTATTTTTCATATTAATGCTATGTGTCTTATATTATAATGATTATTGAAGATGAATCGTTGTCCTTCCATTTCGACGACATATCTCTAGTTTTGTTTATCCAAAAAATTAGTTGCGACAACAAAAAATTTTTATAAGTGTTCTAACTCTAAATAAGTCTGAACTATAATTGTATTCAAAACTATTATTATTTAAAGAAAACCTGGCTCGGGATTCAAACCCGCGCATCAAAATATTTGCAGCATTTCACAGTGTAAATTTCAAAAAACGTTACGTGCCTTTATGAACTATATGAGATTCGCTATAGGCTATAATTAACTATAAAAAACTTGCTGTCATATAAATGACTAGTGATTGGTCAAATTCTCGAGGAAATGGCTGTTTGAGATAACGAAGGTGGCGTCACTTGTACAGCAGCGTTGTTTACAACTTGGTAACTGTCGATAAGGCAGGTTTGATAAAGTCCATTCTCTTATTATTCTCTTATTATTCATAAAAAAACAGGAAAATTGTGACCACCGAGCCCATAACCTGGTGGAAAAATTTCTAAGAAATCTATTGCAGGCAATTGAAAGTATTTTTAGTTTCTCTAGACTTTGTTCGCTATTTTTATTCATAATTAAAAAAGCTCTAGAACTAAAACTTTTTGCATTTTAAATTCTCACTCAAAAGCTCTTTAAATTACAATTTATTCTATTACATAATTCACTTAAAAATTATATAAATGCTTTGACATTTAACAAAAGGAAGTATAAGAAGTTTTGGGATTATAAATAATTAACAATAAACAAATAAAACAGGATCGATTGCATACAGTATTTATTAAGTGACAACACATCCAAATTTTGTTTTTTGCGTAACTGCCCAAGTATGCGCCATTCTGAAACAACAAAAAAAAAAATTAATCGAATTTTCAAAAGTATTCAGTGTAATTTAACAAAGTCCCTAAATTTCAACTTTAAAATTCTTCCTGTACACAAGAACTTGCCATTGGTCCCTATCCTGCGCCATGTGTTCCCAGTTCGTTATCTGGAGTTCACGCAGGTCTTTACTATCAGGTCTTTATTGTATTAAAGGTATAAATTTTATTAAACCTTTATTAATACCTTTCCTCAGCCGCCATCTTCCCCGCCGCCGTCCCCGCAACGGGCGGCTGCAATGGAGCGCGGCCTGGCGCCGAGGATTGCTCAAATTAACGCCGCGGTGGCAGCGGCCATGTTGGCTATGGCTGGTGAGTAACCTTCTATAGAATAGGAATTTCGTGTCGTACTTATCATCATCATCACAGCCCATAGCAGTCCACTGCAGGACTTACGGCCTCTCCCAAGAATGGGGAGGTTGTTGCCGTAAGCTCCACGCTTGACAGGCGGGATTGGAGATCGCAGTGTTATTAAAATAACAATGGAAAACGCTGCTGCCCATTTTCCAGCCTACGGAGACTATAGATATTTTATCCGAAAATCGCCTTATATATGTCGCAGCCAAATGGTTAAATAAGCCGGTTAATCAAACGGCCTAGCTATTTAAGCAGTTATTTAATTAAATATTGGCCAAATTCATGAACTTTGAAAGTAAAGTCAAATGAACGATATTGCCTCGAGTTTACGGAGCTCTTCCATTCATTGTCATAATGCTAACCTAAACTAACCGAATAGAAACCTAATGCAAACTATTATTATACTTTGAAGTTATTGTGGGTAGGTTAGCATTGGAACAATGTGTGGAAGAGCTGCGTAAACTCGAGGCAATATCGTTCTTTCAACATCACTTTAAAATCTTATGAAACTGGCAAATTTTCAACTAAATAACTGCTCAAAAAGCTAGCCGTTTTGTTAACCGGCTAATTTAACCATCCGGCTGCGACATATACACGAGTGTAAAGGGTTGATGCTATTCTACGCTGTCAGCACACATCGTAGGTACTTATAAAAAGTGATAATTCTGAATTCTGACAATAGTAAAGAGGAACTGATATTTCGCCATTAGGAATACTGGTCATCTTGGCGTGTCCCGGTTGAGGGAGCGCGGGGATGTGGACCCGAGGTACGTCTTGACCATGATCCAGGGTTTGGCAGGTCACATAAGTACAGTGAAGCGACTGCCGTCTGACCTCCGTCACCTGAAAATACTGAATTAAATGATTTTATGTCAATTTTGGTCCTTGAGGAAAACAATACACTACTTACTGAAATCAGGACACTATTCTCTACATTTCCACCAATTTTCAGCTTGTTATTTCAAATGTCCTGGTTTGGACAATTTTTATCTAATTTTCCTATATTATAAATAGACTCTGCCCCTCCCTGAAGACATGGAGTTCTTCAAAGTGGCGGAAAGGTTATAGGATCGGCAATAAGGAAGTGATACCCCTTGTATTGCATACGTCTATAAGCTGTGGCAACCGCTTACCATCAGGCTGGCATAAGCTGTTTTGCCACCCTAGTGATATAAAAAAAGATGTACTGTATTATATTATAATTAGGAATTTTCTTTACTATTTAAGTTACCAATGCTATATGACCACAATATGACATTGTATTTGAGAAGGTGTCTGATAAGCCGCTCATTGTACATGCGATCACCTATGTATGTATAAACTTACTGCAAATAAATGAATACTGTATACTGAAAATATTTTGTGATTGCAGATCCTCAGAACCAAGACTTGGTAGCATCAGAGCAAGCGATGGGGACCATATCGGAATTATTGCCAGAAGTCATGGAAGGTAATAAATTACATGTCACAATATGTTTTACTTTATTTAGAACACTAGCTTTGTAATAGTTTTTAGGGCAGTTTATCTTTTTCCCGGGTGACTATTTTACATGACCTCCCTAATGTATGAAAGCTAGTACCACGGAGAGATCAAGCTGTATCTCTGTTTAAACTCAACCCATTTGAATAAACATGGCTTAGATTTTAAGTTGGACCCCAAACTACTAAACAAAACAAACAGACGGACATAAATTAAAAAAAATCTTATACTATTACTGTCTCTTTATAGCCGTAAGTTATTTTTTTGTAAATACATTTAATGTACAGAAATACTTTTATACTGTTCCTTTCTGATCAGAAATCTATCTCATGCTTCAGAATATTTCAGAATAGAGTTTGAGTTTAGTGTGAGACATACGATCAGATATCTCTCTCAAGCTTCACAATATTTCAGAATAGAGTTTGAGTTTAGAATAGGACCACGATAATTCCGTATTGACTGAGAGTAGTATATAATTATTATAAAGTGTGGATATGGCAATAATCTGGGGATTATCTGTACTTGTCAGTCCTTCTTGTAAACATTTAGTTATTTAGTCACTATTAGCTTAAACTTTTGTCTTAATTATTAATCATGCTAAAAATTATCTCCCGCACTTCCTTTTTAATGGTTTTGCCCATTATTTAATAATATTTTTCATAACTCACAAAAATAAACAATCCCAAAAAACAACAGATATCAAGTCGTTTGTTTTATTTAGTTGTTGTAACTTTTATGAATGATATTCTATGACGTTTAAAAAGTTGCCATACAGAGATTTTTATTTTTATATTAACGATTCGGACTTAACGTGGTCTTACTCTAGTGTTAAACATACGATCAGAAATCTCTCTTAAGCTTCGGAACATTTCAGAATTGAGTTTCAGTTTAGTGAGACATACGATCGGAAATCTCTCTTAATCTTTGACTTTGAAAGGTTTACTGTAAAAGATCGCTTAAAGCGATAAAGCCGCCTTTGCGCGCATATACATTTATTTTTTGCTGTTAGGTATAATTTAGTTTAATCAAAAGTTTTAACTTAGTTATTTGGGCTTTACAGACACGTGCGAGGTATAATTTAGTTTAATCAAAAGTTTTAACTTAGTTATTTGGGCTTTACAGACACGTGCGAGGTATAATTTAGTTTAATCAAAAGTTTTAACTTAGTTATTTGGGCTTTACAGACACGTGCGAGGTATAATTTAGTTTAATCAAAAGTTTTAACTTAGTTATTTGGGCTTTACAGACACGTGCGTGCTATCATCAACGTGCGCGGACCCCAACGCGCGCGCGGCGAGCCTCGCGGACGTGCGCGCGTGGGCGGCCGCCGTAAGGGGCGTCTGCGACGGCTTGGTGAATGGGCCGGTGAGTGATGATGATGATGATGATGATAATTTTTAAGAGAAATGGAAGATTTTCCTAGAGCCGATTAAAATATTTTTTTCTAATAGTTGTAATAGATGGCGTGAATTAGACACGATTCTCAAAAATAAATCTGTACGCGACCGTTAGATGTATAAAAATGTACACATTTTGCGCATTCTTCTCAGAAACGGTACCAAAACTAAGTATTTTTTCACGAAACACCTTTAAGAGCAACTTCAGTTACTAATTTAAATACTTTAGAATCCTGTCTAAACAGCGCCATCTAGTGAGTCACGACCGAACTACACTTTTTACTTTTCAAAGTAGCTGTCTGAAAATCCCCCATTGAGATTGTATTTTATGCCCTCGTATTTACATCCCCAATGGTTAATCCCCACACTTGATGAGCTATCTAAATCCAAAAATATTTGATACCTAACGTTTTTCAAAGTCGGTTTTATGATTTGTAATTCTTTTTCCATTTATTGCCATGCCTTGTGGGTAAGAATACTCGGAACTATCCCGAGGTATAAAATATACACAGACGTATCTTTAATTGGTCCAATAACACATCAAATCAACTTAAACTAGTAACAGACGTTCCGTTTTGGCTGGAGCCGACCAACCTTCGTTGCATTCGATATTAATCCTTACATTGTAGAAAATAAAGTCGCTTTTGATTGCGGTTGACGTGGTCGGACGTCCGATGAAGGTCGGCTCGCGCGTGCATCCGAATTAATCCAAAAGCGACTTTATTTTGTACGTCGTAAGGATTAGTATCGACTGCAACTGACGGTTGGTCGGCTCCAGCCAAAACGGAACGTCTGTTACTAGTTTTAAAACTAACAATATGAGTACATATTATGGAAGTAGGGCAATGCGTCGTCGGGACCAAATTTCAGCATAAAAATTTTTCGATTCTTCCTTCCCAGTTCCCACCCGTAGTTCCCATCCTACCCATTAACGGTACCGCCGATCCGATCGATGTATTTGTCGCAGCCAACTGGTTAAACCAGCCATTTAATCAGAAGGCTAGTCTGTTAATAAAACGCCGGCATTTAATTAAATGGCTAAAGTATAACTAGCCAAGTAGTTGACTGTAGCGTTTAACTACTTGGCTGAACGTTATTCAGCCGTTTTGTTAAAGGATATACCTACAGATGGTTGGTCAGAGTGACCATAAGTTCGCAACTTAAATGATAAACTTTATTAAAGATAAAAAATAATAAATTAATAAAGAGCACTTTTATTTAATAAAACATTATTAGTGGCAAGATATTTAATAAGTAGGTATACAATTAATTGTATTGCGAGTAGGTACCTATAACAGTATTTAACTCAGTAAAAATATTTAATAAAAACTTTAAATTTATAACTTATTTACTACTTGTAACTATGTAGTAGGAACAATAGCAACAGTGCACTTTCTTATTTTATAATATTAAATATAAAATGACACAAAAATTTGGCATTTGTTTCTAATTAAAGGCAAGTATAAAAAGAAAATGAACATATTAAGTTATCTTAACTCTTACTTCAAGTTATCTCAATTCTTACTTAAAAGCATGTAGGTACCACATTTTAAATTTAGTTAAATCGAAAGAAATACATTTCTTGCTGTGCGAGCTGTCTGACGCCAGATTTGACTACCAGCGCAGCAATAGATAAAATTTGAACTAAATTTAAATCACCTGCCTGATTTTACTTCAGCCGTCTCCAAAGGGCTTGCTTTAATAAGCCAACTTGTTAAACGTTGAGTGAAGCTAGTAAAATCGACTATTGGTCTAGGCATTCAATTGAATGCCAGCGCTTAATTAACGGACTAGCCTTCTCATTAAATGGCTGATTTAACCAGATGGCTGCGACATATTCACCCTCTGAAATGACGTCACAGAATATCCGAAATGCATGCTGTGACGTCATTCCAGAGGGATGGTATCATGTGATTGGAGATGAAGCTTCTCCCTTGACAAGATGCCTATCTTGTATAATATAAAAAAAAAAAAGAATATATGTATATCTCACTCTCTCTCTATTGCCAGGATAAGGAGGAAGCGGGACGAACGTTTGCGACGTGCTCGCAGAAGTTGTCATTCGTGTTCAGTCCGCGAGCCAACCGCGCTCGCGAGCAACTGGTGAGTGTGGAGAGTTTTTTCAAGCTTTACCTATATTACAAAGATGGTAAACAAGCTTACGGCCCGCCTGATGGTAAGCAGTCACCGCAGCCTATGGACGTTTGCAATACCAGGGGCATCACCCACGCGTTGCCGACCACGTAATAACCTTTTCATCCCTTTCTTGAAGACCTCCATGTTGTACTCTCTAGGGAAAACCTCTCCAGGTAGTTCACAACCTTATTGTACGTGGGAGAAAGTTCCTTTGGAACTATATCTAACTGGATACTAATCCTTACGCAGTATGAAATAAAGTCGCGTTTGGGTGCGGGAGAAGTGGTCGGATGTCCGGCTAAGGACGGCCCTCCCGCGTGTCAAATTAATCCAAAAGTGACTTTATTTTGTACATCGCAAGGATTCATATCGACGGCAACTGACAGTTGGGCATCGTCTCTCGTCGCCGTGAACTTTATCGTTACAGTGACCATGACCGTGACCGTATCCGTGATAGTGACAGTTATCGTCACTGTCAACGTGACCGTCACCGTGACCGTGACCGCGACGGTAACCGTAACCGTGATCGCTACTGTGACCGTGACAATAATCGTGACCATCACCGTCACCGACACCTATCAGTACTCCCCAATCACAATCCCGATTTCTGCCAGCTCCTGGAACTATCATCGCTAGCGGAAGAGAGGGCCCGCCTCCTTAGCAGCGAAACGCGAGCCCTGGCCGCCACGGCTGGCAGCAAGGGGGCTGCCCTGGGGGCCGCCAGCGACGCCGTCGATGACAATGCTAGGGCTCTCAGGAGCTCGGTACAGGTGGGTACCTAATCATCATATTAGCCGAAAGACGCTTACTGCTGGGCATAGTCCACTAGAGATCGTCTACGGATGCCGGTACTGTGCGTTCCGCATCCAGCGATCGTTACCAGGTCGTCGGTCCACCTTGCGGGACTTGGCTTCCCCACGCTGTGTCCGGTGCGTGGTCGCCACTCGATAACTATACGGCAGAGAAACAGGCACTTCACCTGACAGCCCCTGAAACTATCATCGCTAGCAGCAGAGAGGGCTCGCCTTTTGAGCAGTGAAACGCGAGCCTTGGCTGCCAGCGACGCCGTCGATGGTAATGCTAAGGCTCTGAGGAGTTCTGTGCAGATGGGTTTACATACGCCTGAGTTACTGGGGTAGGAAAAAACTATTGACATACAGATTAAGAGAAGTTTTTATTCTGACATTTCCCGTAGGGCTAGCTAGTTGTAAGCGATAACTATCGCCCAAAATTGCAGAACCGCAGATGCGTTGTCACTGTGAGCACTAACATGAAATGCCTCATGCCTGTTATTGCGCTGGCTACCTTATCCTTCAAACCGGAACACAACAATGCAAGCATCGTTGCTCGGCGACAGAAATAGATAAGGCGGTGGTGGACTCACCCAGGCGGACTTCTCAGGCTTGACAGACTCCTGGTAGGTAGCCCTCATAAAACTTTCCAACTCCTTCACTTCGCCTTCGCCACTTTCGCCTGGTCAGCATCTTCGCGTCTTAAGCCGTCGACTTACCTATAATACTTCTTTCATCCTTCCAGATAACAGCGCCAACGATTCACGCCCCCCGCTGCCAGTCCGTTCTCCTCTCCTCCGTGGACTCCCTCTCCTCCTCAGCCCAGGGTCTGGTCTCGGCAGCCAGCCAGCTGAGCGACGACGAGACCGGCTGCCAAGTCCTGGCAGAGAAGCAGCAGAAGCAGCAACAAGAGATCAGGATGCATGGAGAGGTGTTGGAGAGACATCTGGATGGGATCCGGGAGACTTGCGCTGGGGTTGCAGGTTGGTGTATGACGAATGTTTGTTTCAAACTAAACTCGCGTTCTTTACACATATTAGACGGGACTTACAAAGCGAAAAGGTACGCCGCGTGGAAGTCCCGTCTAATATAATTTAAAAAAAAAAAAACATCTTGGCATTAATGTCCGGGTTGTGCTCTCGCGCACGAAGGCCCGGGGTCCGCCTTGACCATTCGGCAGGTCAGGTAATTACAGTGGAGCGACTGCCATCTGACCTCCATGACCCTGCTACCAGGGAAACCTGACCAGATTGGATCATGGTTACACATCCAGTCGCCTGAATGTGCAGGTTTCATCACGATGTTTTCCCTCACCGTAAGAGCATCGGTTAGTATCAACTAATGTACATAACTCAAAAAACAGTCATAGGTACATGGCTGGAGCGGGATTCGAACCCGGGACCTCTGGCTTACGAGTTGCATACTCTAACCGATCGGCCACCGACACTCTTAAACCCCCGTCTAATATAATAATATAGTTATATTATATACGGGGTGATTCAGGAGACGTGAGCAGGATCAACCCTATGGATTGAATTAACTATTATCTACTCCCTCATACTGGTATTGGTGTGATTAACGTATTTTTAAGTGTAAAAAAAACTAAGTTTTTAATTTACCACGACAAGCATGGTCACTCTACAATTAGAATACTTCTGTCAAGTACCGATTCTCATCGTTTTGTCTAGTCAACGTCAAATCAAATTCAAATTTTTTGTAGAATTTAACAATATCAACATACGTAAATGTTGACAATGCCAAAGGTGTCAATTTACTTGTCTTTTAAAGGGTTGTTATTACAGTTAAAGAGGTTGGGTATCTTTATTAATTAGTTGAATTACCCTGTATTCTAATAACGGATTTAAATAAATAGAATAGGACCACGTTAAGTCTGTATTGACTGACAGTAGTAAAAATTATAAAGTGTTGAATTGACAATAATCTGGGGATAATCTGTCCTTGTCAGTCCTTCTTGTAAATATTAAGTTACTTGGTCACTATTAGCTTGAACTTGTCCTTTTATTTTGTCCAAATTATTAATCATGCTGAAAATTATCTCCCGCACTTCCTTTTAATTGTTTTTCCAATTATTTGGTAATATTTTTCATAACTCATAAAAATAATTAATTCTACAGAAATCAAATTGTTTGTTATGACTTTTATGTTTATGATGTTTAAAAAGTTGCCATACAGAGTTTTTTTTAATAAGCATTTCGGACTTAGAGTGGTCTTGTTCTAAGCATTAGCATTAGCATGTCGCTTGTTAATGTCATACTTCTCATCTCCCAGTAAAGTAAAATGACTGTACTTATTAGATAAATAACTAAATTATGTAACTGTAATTATCCTTAATTACCTACCTGTTATTAGAAATTAAAACTGACATGTACCTGTCAGTACCGGTAGTAGAGAGTACCAGTATCGGTCCAGTAGAGAGTATCGGTACCGGTTTAGTAGAGAGTACCGGTACAGGTACAAGCTCTCGAAGGTCAAGCGGTACTTCACTTCAAGGCAGTTGCTTCAATTATATCAAGCACAAGTCCGATCTTGCATGGAGTACTGCTGCCACCTCTGGGATGGATCAGCCAAATACCAACTGGCTGCTTTGGATTCGGTGGAAAAACGGGCAAAGAGACTAATTTGTGATCCGCAGTTAATTGAGGCTAAGCTGCAGAGCCTCGAGCATCGGCGTAGGGTTGCGCGTTTGTCGGTTTTCTACAGGTTGCACTTCGGAGAGTGTGCGAAGCAGTTGCACGACCTCATTCCGCCGGCCCCTTTCCGCCATCGGGAGACGCGATCCGGGCGAGCGCTTCATCCTTATGTCGTGGATCTTCCAACTATCCGCACGAGCCGCTTTGGCTCGACTTTTATAATGCGTACGGCTAAGGAGTGGAATGCGTTGCCTGCGAGTGTGTTCCCTGATCAATATAATCTGGATGCCTTCAAGGCTAGAGTGAATAGGCTGTTCCTAGACAGGCATGCTCCATCATAGACCGCATCGTCACTTACCACCAGGTGAGGTGGCGGTCAAATGCCTGGCTAGTAAAGTAATAAAAAAAAAAAAAAAAAAAAAAAAGGTTTAGTAGAGAGTACCAGTATCGGTCCAGTAGAGAGTACCAGTACCGGTCCAGTAGAGAGTACCAGGCACATGTCAGTTTTAATTTCTAATGTTTTAACTTCATACTAATTACAGGTAGGTAATTAATGACGATTACAGTTACATAATTTCGTCTTTTTTATATAGATAAGTACAGTCATTTTATTTTAATTTATTAAATTTTAAGTTTAAATAAACAATTTTAACATTAAATAGGATGTGCTTGAAAAATACATCCTAGTGCTTGTGCTTGGATAAAGACGATAAAATAGTTTTATTTTTTATTTCCCTACAGACCTAGAATCTACCAAGGAGAAGTTCGCGAAGAGCTCAGCAGGGGTGCAGGACCAGATATCTGCTGCTGAGGACCTGCTCAATTTGGTAAGATGATCAACATTCATTAGGGGGTCTAAAAGGGCCACATTGGCGTTTCATAATATGTGATAAGTTAAAGCTTATTTATTTAAAACCATTGTTACATGTCAAAATTGATACACCATTAATATACACATTTTTTTTTTATACCACTAAGGTGGCAAACAAGCTTGCGGCCTGCCTGATGGTAAGCAGTCACCGCAGCCTATGGCCGTTTGCAGTACCAGGGGCATCAAATACTCAATTGATTCAAAACATTTACATGTTTTGATACAAAATTCATACACAATACTGCAAAAATTCGTAGTTATTATCATTAATTATGTAGATGAATTATGATTCATATAAATTAGTGACAAAATTATCTACAGTGTCGCTATTGTCGACATTGACATGACAATTCAAAATGGCGTCCTTAGATCCAGTTTTGACCACCGAATCAGATAAGTTTGTGGCAGTTAAATATGTATTGTAATATGAACCGCTAATGTGGCATTTTTGACCCCCAGAAGATTCACTGATATGACATGATTTATTCCTTACCGGGTGGATAGGTTTCATTGTCACTTTGTGATCAGAGATTAATCAACTCAACTCAAATAAATCAACGACACAAAACCCCCCAACATTTGGTCAACACCATAGACTAAGGAATTGCCCTTGAATAAAGCTAACTTTTCAATATGTATATTTGTTACATCCACAGACAAAAGACAATTTTCAACAGTTACTTTTCCGTCTTGACGATTCTCAGGCAAAAGTCATCTCCTCATGGAACTTTGGAGCCAGTTGGTCTGACCTTTTAATATTTTTTTACTTGGTTTTCGTTGTCGGACAAATCGTCCCAAATCAAATCAAATTTATTTGCACCCATACACCTACAGGTCTTAAAAAAGTATTGACAAGTTCGTACTAATAGTACATTATTATAACGACATGGCCTATCGGCCTATTTAACTTGACACAAATTCTTAATCCTATCTTATATGTATAACTCGTAGCTTAGATACTTCTTCATGATCTATATACTCTAGTATGTTATAGTTGGATCTATTGATAAGATGCTTTTTCAATGTTGATATAAATTTGCTATCTTTCTTTTCGCTTTTTATTATTTCTGCAAGTTTATTATTTTTGATATTGAATTTTGATTTTGCCCAAGAGTATTGTAACGACGACCTGAGTGGTTCAATGGTCAACATGCCGGTCTGCCACGCAGAAATTGAAATGATGAATTTTAATTTCTGTTACGGGTCTGGGTGTTCTATGTTTAATAAGTATGTATTGAAAAAAGTAATTAAGTAGTATATCAGTTATCTAGCACCCATAGTACAAGCTTTGCTTAGTTTGGGGCTAGATGGCGCTGTGTGAATTTGTCCACGAATATTTATTATTATTATTATATCGGATTTCTTTATTATCTCGACTCGGAGTCGGTTATATTTAAGGACCCAGATACGGGCTGATGCCAAGTATTCGGGTTCCAGTGATTCAGTTTGGTGACTTTATTTGTCTTGATTTGTGGTTTGACTATCTTGGAGTGTGAGCGAGGTCGGGTTGAGGAAACGCCGAACTATGGAGCAGGTATCTATTACTATTGATTTTTGGAGTGGTACATAGGTTTTCTCGTGTAGATCAAGCATTTTTAGGGCAGTGTGAAGAGTTTTTGGTACTACACCGGTTGAAGATATAATTATTGGGATGATTCTTACAGTCTCTTGGTGCCACATCTGTTTTACTTCGTCTGCTAATGGTATGTATTTTTGGACTTTTTCTGCGTGCTTTTGTTTTAGGTTGTGTGAATTTGGAACGGCAATGTCTATGAGGTATGTGGTCTTTGCGGGTTTTAAAATTAAAGTTATATCAGGTCTATTGCTTAGGATGGTGCGGTCGGTTATGATATCTCGGTCCCAGTAAAGCTTTGCCTTATCATTTTCTAGTACATTTTTCGGCTTGTATTTATAGTAAGGTGTGTGTGCTTCCAATAGTTTGTGTTTGAGAGCAAGTTGTTGATGAATATGTTTGGCAACGTTGTCGTGACGATGTGTATATTCTTTGTTGGCAAGTATGCTACAACCTCCTGTGATATGGTCTATATTTTCTGTATACTGGTGGCATAATCTACATTTGTCGGTTTCTATTGATTCTTTCAGGATGTATTTAGCATAATTTCGCGTTTTAATTGTTTGGTCCTGTATTGCGACTAGAAAACCTTCTGTTTCGCCAAATATGTTACCTTTCGTTAGCCAGGTGGAGGATGCTATTGGATCGACGTGATCTTGTGCCAATTGGTGTGGGTATTTTCCATGTAAGGCTTTGTTCTTCCAGTTCTCTATTTTTTGTTCGTCTTGGAGGACTTTGGTTTTTGGTTCAAACTGATTATTATTTAGCTGCAGAGGTGTTCCAGAATTTGTTAAGTTGACTATAGCTTTGGGTAGTGTGCTTTCCTGAGATTTTTGTAAGAAGTATGATCGCAGATTGTCAATTTGTGTGTAGTGCAGGTTTTCTATATCTATGAATCCACGTCCTCCTAGTTTCCTCTTAAGTGTAAATCTTTGGACTGCTGAATGTAGGTGGTGGATGTTGTATTTATTGCTGGTTGTTCTAGTTAAGGTGTTGAGGGCGTTAAGCTCGGTGTCAGACCAATTAATTACTCCAAAAGAATACGTCAGAATGGGGACAGCGTATGTATTTACGGCTTTTACTTTATTCCTGCCAGATAGTTTAGTGCTGAGTATTTTATGGAGCCTCTGTTTATATTTAGATTTCAGTAGGTTTTTTATGTCAGTGTGATTTATGGATGTGCTCTGATGATATCCTAAATATTTATATGATTATTTTGGTTCCATGCTATCTATTGTCCCTCCTTGAAGTTCTAATGCGAATGAATCCGTCTTGCTGTGTTGGCCTTTAATAATACTATTGATTTTACATTTATTGGTGCCAAAAGTCATTCTTATATCTGTGCTAAAGTTTTCTGTGAGCTTTAGTAGATGATCTAGTGCCCGTTTGTTGCTTGCGTAGAGTTTGATCTCATCCATGTATAGTAGATGCGTAATTTTGATATTGTTTTCTCTGTCTATTGTGTAGCCGTAGGGGGTATTATTGAGAATTCTAGAGAGAGGGTTTATGGCTAAGCAAAACCAGAGAGGACTGAGGGAGTCGCCTTGGAAAATTCCCCGTGTTATATTGATCGGTGCTGTTGTGAGTGTTGTATTATTGGTACTCAGACCAAGTTTCGTCGTCCATTTGGTCATTGCGTGTTGTAAAAATTGTATTAGACTATTGTCTATTTTGTATATTTTCAGAACGTGTAACAGCCAAGAGTGGGGTACGCTATCAAAGGCTTTTTGGTAGTCAATGTATGAGTAGTGTAGGTTTCTGTGTCTCTTTTTCACTTGGTTGTGTATTTCTGTATCAATTATGAGTTGTTCCTTGCAACCCATTGAACCTTTACTACAGCCTTTCTGTTCCTCTGGTATGATTTTGTTAGTTGAGATGTGTGTGTTAATTTTTTGTGAGATGATGGATGTCAGTAGTTTGTAACTGGTAGGAAGACAAGTAATGGGCCTATATTTAGCTGGGTTTGTCGTATTGTTGTCTTTGGGTTTCAAGTATGTGACGCCTTGTGTCATAAATGCAGGTATGTCTTGAGGGTTATGAATGAGATGGTTCAATGCTATTGCGATATGTGTGTGTGTTGAGGTTAGATATTTGATCCAGTAGTTTTGGATTTTGTCCAGTCCAGGCGCTTTCCAGTTCAGAGTCCTTTTAATTGCCTGTGTTACGTCCTCTGTCTCTATTGTTATTTCTGGCATTGGGTTTATATTTTCCATTTCTCTTTCTTTAATTTCGGTCCATGATGTGTGTGCATTGTGCTGTACTGGTATTGACCACAACTTCTCCCAGTATTTCTGAACGTTTGCAGTATCTAGATGTTGTGTCACTGTAATATTTTCAGAGTTGAGCTTTTTGTAAAATATTTTCTGGTTGGTATTAAACAAGATATTGTCTGATTTTCTCCGGTTACTTTTCTTATATCGGCTCAGTCGTTTAGCTTGAGCTTGTTGTTTTTGTTTATTTGTATCTAGCAAGTCTACCATTTCTTGTCTACTTTTATTGTTTGGGTTTAATTTTTGTTGGTTTTTCTTTGTTAAGTGTCCGTTCAAATATTGTGTGAGTTGTCCTATTGATTTTCGTAGTGCTTTAATCTTGTTTTCTAAACGGAGCTCCCAGTAAGGTCTTTTTTGTTTGTCTTTTGTGGTGTTGGATGTATTAGAAGCAGTTTCTACTACCTTTTTAGGTTTTTTGACGTGTATTTTTGTTACGGTCATTGCGGCACAGTAGATAATTTCATGGATAACTTCTATTGAGACAGCCTCTTTGTTTTGTAGGTGTTTTTCGACAATATCGTTAACAGTGTTCATAGTTTTTATCAGTTTGCGAGTTGTTTGTTGTTTGGGAATGGCTGGTCTCAATGTTGGGTCTTTACCTGAATACTTTATGAGCATTTCTGTAAAAATAGTTTATATTTCTTCATAAACGATTGGTTCCGTAGCTGATTCTATCTCAGTGTTCTGTGTTTGTTCTATTGGTGTAATAATTTGGGTTGTTTCTATATCATTGGGTGTCTGTTGCGTATTGATTATTGCTTGTGTCGGGGATTGTGAAACTATCATAGTTTGTTCAATGTGGGCGTGTTTGAGATGTGTGGATCTACTAGAATATTGATACTTTGATTAATACGATCATCTATAAGATTTGTTGAAAGTGATTGTTTAATGCGTTCTCGCTCGGGTGCTGGTATTCTGTTATTTCTATGAATGACTCTAATTTGATCTGATAATCGTTGTTCTGAAAGATGGTTTAATTCCGGGAATTTTTCTACAATCTTTTTGCGCAGCAATGGTCGCCAGGCAGTCAGGTCAGTTTCACATATTGTGACTTTATAGTAGCAACGGAGGAGCTCTATGTTTATTTCATTTGTCCATTTCATCCGTTGTCTACTTTTTCCAGCAATAGTGGTTGCAGGAAGCATATCCTGCAAAACACTTCTTGCTGGTGTGAGATTCGGGTAGGTGATGATGATGATGATGTTGCTGCAACAGTTGTAGACTGAGCAGCGTTTTTATTTTTTATTCTTGTTGACCTCCTCATTTTAGTCCCACGAGTAGCGAGGGACTGGGCGTCAACCACGGCAGACTCCTGCGTTCACCGTGGCAAGGGTAATTGAAACTGGAGGGACCCTGGTCTCCAGAGTTCGCATGTTCTAGAGTATACTCCCCTATAGCCACGCAGCCCTCGGCACATCCTGTTTCACCTTGGCTTGGGTTGTGTCCCTCTTGGTCTGGATCCTCACCTTAGGCCTGTCCGGCATGAGTAGCTCTACCGGCATAGCCCTAAGGCTCATTGGACCACGCAAGCCCCGCCACGACGTCATTATTATTATTATTATTATTTTTACTATTACGTAACCTTGACCTGACCTCGACCCCCAGCCAGCAAAGTCGTCCCAACTATCCCCTGCGCAGCAAGACGAAGTCCGCGCCAGACTCGCTTCCGAAGCTCCCCGACTGCGCGCTGCCGCCGCCATCTTGGTCGCTGCCACTGCTGATACTGGTCAGTGGTGGAAATATGATTTACTTATAATAAACCAAGGTGGACCGACGACCTGGTAAAGATCGCAGGTCCCAGCTGGATGCGGAAGGCACGGGACCGGCCGCCGTGGAGATCTCTGGGGAGGCCTATGCCCAGATGCCCAGCAGTGGGCGTCTTCGGCTGACATGATGATGTTGAATAGCAGGAGATCCGACCATAGTAATAATAATAAAAAAAAAGATTTAGAAAAATGAACACAGTGCCGTCTAGCCCCATAGTAAGCAAACCATGTGTCATATGTGTTCGATAACTGATAATCCACTTAAATCTTTTTCTAATAATATACTTATTACACACTAGCGGCCCGCCCCGGCTTCGCACGGGTAGTAAGCCTTAACAAATTATACACCTGAACCTTCGTCATGAATCACGTTGTCTAAAACCGCACTATGTAGTTTGTGTGTGAATATCGCATGAAAATCCGTTCAGTAGTTCTTGAGTTTATCGCGAACAGACTGACAGTAAGACACGGCGTGGGACTTCGTTTTATAATATGAAGTAATTAGATTATACTTAAGTATGTACTGAGTAGTGTCCCGTTACAAACAGGACATCATATTACGATCACAAAAGTTCCAACCGTCTCCTCAACCATTTTGGAGGGAGGGGGGCGACCCGGCTCCTGACGGCCGTATTTCTTGACATTGAGATCCATACGTACCCCGTGCTGCCTAGATAGCCGAGCGGACTGAGCGGCGAACACGCGACTTTTTTCTAATATTCACATTTTTAAACTCGTGATATGTCCTGTCTCGTTGCGAATTTTATTGCTTGTAGCTTGCTTTGCTTGTATGGCTCATTTTAAACATTCACATTGATATTTGACATTTACTTTTTCTGACATTTAATTTAATTACACCAAAACATTCACATTGACATTTACTTTACATTTTTTTTTCTAATATTTAATTCAATTACGTAGGTAGATAACATTTATTAAAACTGTGACATAACCATAATCGAAATGTCACATGTATTATATTAGGTATACTCAGTACTCACCCGTAAACATTACTTCCTACAATGTTACCGAACTTTACACACTTACAGCATACACATTACCCAGCAATATTATAGTTTATGTATTAGATGAAAATATCTCTATTTATTACACACTTTCGTCCGTACCTCACTCAGCGGGTCCCACTGAAAACCAGCGCTTCGGTTCGCACCGGGGCAAAATGCTGAGTGAGGTCCCTTTTGCACATACATTACATACACTACTAACACACACCACTTATCTA
This sequence comes from Blastobasis lacticolella, assembly GCA_905147135.1. Taxonomy (NCBI): domain Eukaryota; kingdom Metazoa; phylum Arthropoda; class Insecta; order Lepidoptera; family Blastobasidae; genus Blastobasis; species Blastobasis lacticolella. The sequence continues at coordinate 14,293,127 of LR990062.1, read as the reverse complement.
CTACTATACGCATCGACACTGTGCTAGCTTTTATTTGCTTCTGCTTTTATGTGCTTTTTGTTAATTTTTATGTACTTTTTCTTTTCTTCTGTGTTACAAAATGTCGTGTTTTCCAAATTTTTGTGTTGTGGTGTTTCTGTTTGTGTAAATAAATATTTCTTATTCTTATTCTTATTATTCTTATGATATCTTTCGAATGGAATGTCTGAATTGAATAATTCAAAAAGGTATTGAAGCAGTCATGAATATGAAGTAATTGATTTTGATAAGGATTAATACCAAGGTACAAATAAAGAGCGTTTTTAGCGGCGTCATTTTAATTAAATTTTGAAAATAAAAGAACACTTATTGTGACATAACTATAATAGTTAAGACATATACTGTCGCGACATTTTTTGTAGATAATGATGTGTTATGCAAAGTCGTAGTACATAATTTTGTTCTATCATCAATAGTTTTCGCAGCACACGCGATGTAAGGAATTTTTTGGGTATTTTTTTACACCTTGGGTTACATTATTGGAGTTTTATTAATGATCCGTAATTTTTTAGAAAACATAATATAACCTATGTCACCCGGGGATAGTGTAGCTTCCCAACGGTGAAAGAATTTTTGAAATCGGTCCAGTAGTTTCGAAGCCTATTCATTACAAACAAACAAACAAACAAACAAACAAAAAATCAATCATTTCCTCTTTATAATATTAGTATAGATACAACACCCAGACCTGTAATAGAAATTAACAGTCATCATTTCAATTTCTTTTCGGCCGGGAATTGAACCCGGGGGTCCTCTGCGTGGCAGACAGGCGTGTTAATCATGTGGTTCAAGCCACACAGATTGACTTGGATAGGATAATGACTAATGACGAGTTTGTTAAAGTATTATAATTTTTTACAGATCCTGATGATAAAAACTACAAGGCAGCGGATGAGGCAATCGCTACCATCTCGGCAGCGTTACCGATTATTGTGAATGGTAAAATACTCAAATTTCTATTCTCTAATACAATATTTGTATTTAAAGTAACTCACACTCGCGGGCGTCGTACAAGGCTACTAACGTTTTCGAGGTGAAACTTCCGTATGTTTTTCAAGAACCATTTTTAGCAAGCTTATAAACCTTCCATGACTTTTTATGAATAAGACCGTATGACTACGCCTTAATACATCCATCCCACCCCCAGACACTGTGTCTCTGGCCGGCTGCCAGCCCCCCACAAAGCGTGGCTCCGCGTTGCAGTCTCTGAAAGACTGGTGCCAAGCGCTGAGGGCGCTTACAGCCGCCGCGGCTCAGGATGGAGATAAGCCGGTGAGCCTTTATTGTCATTGTCATCAATGGCATCATCACCACCATCGATATCGCTAATATCATCATTATCAGTTACATCACCACCACTGTCATTATTCACTTTATCATTATTTGCATGGATATAGCTAGTATCGTCATTATCAGTAATACCAAGATCATTGTCACCATAATTTTCATCTTCAATATCATCTACATTTACACCCCTAGTGTCATCTACGTCACCATAATAAGTAACTTCAATATCATCGTCATCGTCACCATCGATTCCGCCATTATTGTTCACTTCATCATCAACTGCATCGACATCACTAGCTTCATCTTTATCATCACCATTATTGACTACACTGTATTAAACATCATCGTCACCGCCGCTAGCGGGATACCAGGCTCCCTCAGAATAGTCATCAACGGAATCATCACCACCATCATTGTTCACTTTATCATTATCTGTACAGATATCGCTAGCATCCTTATTATTAGTAACATCAAGATCAAGATTATTGTCATCTTCACTATCATTTGCATTGACATTGCTAACATCATCATTAATACCATCATAATTAACTTCAATATCATCGTGATCGTTACCATCGCTGCCACCATTATTATTCATTTCATTAACTGCATCGACATCACTAACATCATTATCATCACCATCATTGCCTGCACTGTGCTCAACATCACACCAGGCCAGGCATTACCATCGTTGTCATCTTCACTATCATCTACATTGACATCGCTTGGTTCATCGTCATTAACATAAACATGATCGTCATCGTCATCATCGCTACCACCATAATTGTCATCTTTACTATCATCGGTATCGACATCACTGACATCAATATCATTGTACGGTGCAAACACCGTGCATTTGGCGCGCTGTCGAGTCAGTAGTATATTCATATTCATAACCCAGTTTACATATTGTTAGAGTGAGTTGTCCTCTGCACACCCAACAGTGTACATCTCTTACCATTAACCATTAAATCAATCAGTGTTCAAGTCAAAGTGTGTGTATCTACCGACCACAAGCAACCAAGTCTACACTCAGGTTACTTCGAGCACTGCACCATCAACCATCATCTAAAGGCTGTACGGCCACCATAAACCGTACAATCACATTATAGTCACCATCATTGTCATCTTCATTATCATTTGCATCGACCATCACCATCATTGACACACTCAACATCATCGTCATCATTACCACCCCATAGAATAGTACAAAATGTATCTACTTATTATATGTTTACAGGTCGAAGTAAGCTCGGCAGCTATCGCAAATGCTGATAATAAGCTGGTATTCATGTTTGGAAAACGCGACCGGCCAGCAAAGGAGCAACAGGTAAGCAACTGTCCCGTGTTTCGTGTCTCTCCCGTACTGCTACATTTTAAGATTTATTTTATTATATTTTACATAGGAAAACTTACAGCAATAATTAACAAATGATACACTCAATAATAAGGATTTTCATGAGCCATTTACAAGTTTTCGCCTATAGCAGTAACAACATAAATAATTGATAACAATTTCCATGAAAGAGAAAAAAAAGAAAACACAATGAACCACTTTTAAATTATGTCTAGCATGATGACATCACTTTTATTTTTAACCAAGAAGAGTAAAATAATTTACATTTATAATAACAAGATAAAATTTATCATTGTCACCATAATTTTCATCTTCAATATCATCTACATTTACACCCCTAGTGTCATCTACGTCACCATAATAAGTAACTTCAATATCATCGTCATCGTCACCATCGATTCCGCCATTATTGTTCACTTCATCATCAACTGCATCGACATCACTAGCTTCATCTTTATCATCACCATTATTGACTACACTGTATTAAACATCATCGTCACCGCCGCTAGCGGGATACCAGGCTCCCTCAGAATAGTCATCAACGGAATCATCACCACCATCATTGTTCACTTTATCATTATCTGTACAGATATCGCTAGCATCCTTATTATTAGTAACATCAAGATCAAGATTATTGTCATCTTCACTATCATTTGCATTGACATTGCTAACATCATCATTAATACCATCATAATTAACTTCAATATCATCGTGATCGTTACCATCGCTGCCACCATTATTATTCATTTCATTAACTGCATCGACATCACTAACATCATTATCATCACCATCATTGCCTGCACTGTGCTCAACATCACACCAGGCCAGGCATTACCATCGTTGTCATCTTCACTATCATCTACATTGACATCGCTTGGTTCATCGTCATTAACATAAACATGATCGTCATCGTCATCATCGCTACCACCATAATTGTCATCTTTATTATCATCGGTATCGACATCACTGACATCAATATCATTGTACGGTGCAAACACCGTGCATTTGGCGCGCTGTCGAGTCAGTAGTATATTCATATTCATAACCCAGTTTACATATTGTTAGAGTGAGTTGTCCTCTGCACACCCAACAGTGTACATCTCTTACCATTAACCATTAAATCAATCAGTGTTCAAGTCAAAGTGTGTGTATCTACCGACCACAAGCAACCAAGTCTACACTCAGGTTACTTCGAGCACTGCACCATCAACCATCATCTAAAGACTGTACGGCCACCATAAACCGTACAATCACATTATAGTCACCATCATTGTCATCTTCATTATCATTTGCATCGACCATCACCATCATTGACACACTCAACATCATCGTCATCATTACCACCCCATAGAATAGTACAAAATGTATCTACTTATTATATGTTTACAGGTCGAAGTAAGCTCGGCAGCTATCGCAAATGCTGATAATAAGCTGGTATTCATGTTTGGAAAACGCGACCGGCCAGCAAAGGAGCAACAGGTAAGCAACTGTCCCGTGTTTCGTGTCTCTCCCGTACTGCTACATTTTAAGATTTATTTTATTATATTTTACATAGGAAAACTTACAGCAATAATTAACAAATGATACACTCAATAATAAGGATTTTCATGAGCCATTTACAAGTTTTCGCCTATAGCAGTAACAACATAAATAATTGATAACAATTTCCATGAAAGAGAAAAAAAAGAAAACACAATGAACCACTTTTAAATTATGTCTAGCATGATGACATCACTTTTATTTTTAACCAAGAAGAGTAAAATAATTTACATTTATAATAACAATATACACTAATACCTACATCTAAAATACCAAAAATATATACAGTAATACATATAAAATATACTAAACTAAACCCTTATAAGATATAAATATTTTATTATTCAACTAAACTAAATTAAAAAATATGTAAAAAACCAGGACCCCGCGGAATGGTGCCAATACCGGCGGCATGACCCCGCTGGATGGCGATACTTAACCGCTGCGCGAGAAAGCTGCTGGCACGTGAGTCACCCGTCGCCTCCCTGAGCCGCTTACCAAGCTCCATGAAGAGCGAGTGTGCGCCCGGGCCCCACGGACCCAGTGTCTCGACACCAAATGCGACAAACTCGTATTGGGTGCCGAGACAACTGTACTTGCCCACCTTCGAGCGCTCTCGTATCTCAGCCGCCGCGCCAGCCCGTTTAGCGGTTGCCGGAAGATAGGTCGCAGCTAGTGTGTCGGCGCACGTGTCGTCCCACACCAGCGGGCGACCCATCCTCCATGGTATCATAGACATCCCGTCAGGTCTCTTGCCATCGTCCCGTGCAATGTGTTGAGGTTCCAGGATTGCGGGGACGTTGGCGCTGACGGGAGACCGTCGCAGGATGTCATTGATCGCGGCGTGACGGGAGAGGCGGCCAGCGCTCGAAGAACAGGCAAGCCCATGGTGACCGAGGCGGTCAACACTCGCTCTCGCTTTTAAAGATGGTGAGATATTAATAAGGGTGTCTAATATGACTTGAGAAGAAATGTTGTCCCAGGCCTTTTGAATTTTGGGCGTGGGAGGAAAATTTGGGCTCGGTCCAGCTAGCCAGGCAGTTTCAGCCTCCGCCAAGCACGCGACCTCACAGTTTGTAGCCGCGGGGGCTTTAAGAATATTACCTGTGAGGTCGGACGAGCTATAGATAGAGGACAGAAATGCCGGCAGTGCTACACTAGAGATTTTGCGGGTTCCCAGGCCACCATACCTAATTGGCAGGGAGGCCTGGGTCCATGCCTGCTCGCTGAGTCTGATATTTGTGATGGATTCAATTTGGAATTTTATTACATTATCTAAGTGTTGGATTAGTACAGGGAATTTCCACACTGGGCAGCAGCGGAGCAGGTAAGTAAATTTAGGAACGAAAAGACAAAACTTCAGTATGAAGAGGGCAGAATGGCTGCTAATTTTAAGGAGGCGGTCCGAAAATTCATTAAATTTAGAAACCGAACTTGTTAGTAGCGGTGGAATGGCCTCGTCGAAAATAGGGGAGCCAAGAAGGCTCAGACTGTCTTTTGTGAGTATTTTTATGTTTGGGGCTACGCTATTAAAATTTTGATTATGGATTGTGCCAAGGTTGTGTCTATTTTTTCAGAAATGAAGAGTTCACATTTGTTAAAATTTAGTTCCAAACCAATGAGTTCAAAATTGTGTTTTACCATTTCTAAATCAGTTAGGACAGTCTGAGCATCCCCAGCTATGGTACCGTCGTCCAGGTACCATACATTTAATTTTGATTTGACACTGTGGATTATTGAATTTATGGCCAAACTGAAGATCGCTGGACCGAGTGGATCACCCTGCTGACACCCCACGGCCGAAAGAATTTCATTATTTTTGTGCAATAATTTTGAAGGACAGTGATAACACTATAGCATAAAATATATGATCAAACGAACTTCGCGAAGTTCGATCGATATTATATGAGTCGCTTCATTCGAAGATATAAGATAATTCACAACGTAGTCCCTTTAGCCTACAAGGTAGCTTCGCACGTTTATTTAAAGTAAAATCGATTTGTTTTCAATCGATCATTTTTATTTTTTTTCGATCCTACGTATCGATACAGCCAGCCGCCATTTTTACGTCATTCTTTTTAGAGATGCTATGCGAAACTTCCCCACGCCTGGGAATATGGGCGGGCGGGTGTTATATCTTCGAATGAAGCGACTCATATAATATCGATCGAACTTCGCGAAGTTCGTTTGATCATATATTATATTTCGTCGCTTCATTCTTCAGATAAAAGAAAATTCACAACGTAGATGTTTGGAGAGGGAAGTTTTGCAAATTTTAAACAAAATATTTATTATTCATACATTTTAAACAATGTATTAATTATACGGTATCAACCGTAAATTAAACATATTACATAATGGACACTGTGGTTAATTCATTATTTAGAAAGCAAACTGGTTTAACAAATCGGCCGACATCAGCGATCGGCCTGATATAATATCTGGCGAAAACGCGATGTGCTGGTCCTTGCGGCACGGTCCGGACACCGGACGCCGGGCACACCGAGCCACAGCACATGGACCCATGACACACTGCTCTCTGTCATCACCCTGCCAATCCATTGGCTAATGGTTTGTCCGTGACTTGTTTATGGTGTGGTTTGCACGACAGAAAGAGATACTAAGTATGTGCCAGTACTGAGTTGCTCGATTCTAATCAGATACTCCTCGAGTGTGATGGAAGGGGTTATGCGTAAATTAGGTACGTAAGAGCCCTGGATACTAGCGACCTGACCCTAATGTTGTAACTAATTATGATTTTAATGCTATTTGAGGTGGTATTAATATTATCATCCTTAAAAGTGATAGCGTTTGTACCCTGTGTGTGTGGTACACAGGGCCAATATTCCTAATGTTCTGGTTAACTTTTTATTATGTTTTATTTATTCGGACGGGACCGAATTTGAAATGTTATATACACTCTCGTGAATTCCAAGTGGCAGTATACTTAGGCACGCTTGGATTGAATTTGAAAGCTCCTTTTAGTGATCGTTTAATTCGAACATCCTAACTGGGACCAAAATGGGATACGGAGCTGAACGATGATTGTTCAAAGTGTCATACGAAGCATTCGTATTAAAACAATTACTTAAAATGTTATCACAAATTCGTTAGAATCTTCATATGGATAAGTTTTATTCTGCAATCAAAATTGCAAATCGAGAGAAGTGTGGCAAGTGAGAATGCATGAGATTAATCGCATCTACTGCGATAGCCTCCGAGTCCTGTTTGCAGGATAAATAACGCTCACAGTCGGCATTGACGCGAGACATGAAATCGGTAATCTACCGGTACCTCAATCATAGTCTGTCTAAAAGTGTGGACTATCTATCAGTAAGCCGAGTCAGAGAGTTTCCACTCTATGTCCTTTACTCTCTTGAGTCCTCGTCAACCTTAATATCACATAACGAAATATGCCGCGCTAGATTCTTTGCATGAAGGTATTCAATACTTCCTTGACAATTTACATAGCTTATAGCTATGGTGTTATCTACTCGTACCAATATATCACAATTATTATCGTATGATGCAACATTTTTAGGTTTAGTAAATCCAGTTAATGGGATACTTGAGTTCACATTGCTTCCAACACCCGTTGACCCAATCGTCGCCATAGACGGTACCCCAGTCAGTACGATAGCCATAAGTGAAGTTCTCGTTTACATAATGAAGTCCTGCGGGACAATAAAGGGCCAATGTTTTGCGCCCATCAATTAAGATCCTCAAAGAACGTAGAACGGAGGGATATTTATGCTAAAGTTTAAGTAGCTATTATATTTTTAAATACATTTTAACAATAGATCAAAAATTTTGTGTGCAATCAGCTGTATTGTAGCGCTAGATAAGCTGCTACTGACAGCGCAATAAGTTAAGCGAACTTATATTGTGCAACGGGGAAGAGACGAAAATATATACACTGATTGTGCTATAATGTCGCTTTTCTCAAGTTCAAAAAAATAAGTGAAATTCTCAAAATTAAAACATATAAACACTAGAATTTTACACATATTTTTAGGTTGCAAGTTGCGTTTGTTAACATTGACTATGAATCCGAGACATTGAAGTAATCTGGGCCTCGTTAACATTGCTTAGACATTCCTCGAAGTCATTGCCAATGCAAATGATATCGTCTAAGTATAGCACGGATTTTGAGCCTTGAGACCTTAAGAAGGTGAAGACCTTAGTCGTCACTTTAGTAAACCCTCGCGGGGCAACCGAGATACTAATACGGTAAGGCTGAAAAGTTGTAAATTCTGCCATCGAATTAAAGCTTTTATGGTTCACAATTTTAAATTTATCATATTTAAAAATGCGTTTCTTGGAATTTATTTTGAAATGATTCTGTGGTCCGATCGTATATCGTATCGGTCGGTATAAATTTATTTGTGATTTTAGATAAATGGTGAATCTTTTTTCCCAATCGGTTTAGGTGACGGGAATATTTTAGATAAAAATTGATTAGGTATGTGGGGCTGCCGCCTGCCCAATGCAAGGTGTTCGGCTAAACACTAAAATCGCACCCGTATCTACTAACATTTTAATGGACTAGGGGACTCCTTCTTTTTGTCAGGAGCAAAAAGTTTGGTATTGGTCAGGAGACAGAATACTTGTCTATACCAGGGGCAACATAGATATTGTGCCACGGACTTATAGAATGGGACTTCTAAACCGTCCCGAATCAATGCCAACAATTAATTAAAAAATAATTGTCCGCGACCAACGTGGCGCACCTGAGTCACTTAGGCGACTATGTAGGCGCGGCTACGGGCCGGCCGGCGGCTTCCGCGGTGCGGGGGCTGCTTGGCCGACGCTCGCTGTGGATGCCCGCGCGCCGGCTATTTTCCCGGGCTCGCGTGGCCGAGCAAAGGGTATGTCGATGGAGCCAATTCCCACACAGTACTTTCGAATAGCGTTTCGTTTCGGTGAGTGTTACGGACGACACTCAAGGAAGCCGTTAGGCGTTATTATTATCAGTTTTATTCTCGATTTCGAGTCCATAAAATAAAGATCGCAAGAGTATGCGGCGAGCGTCACTCAGATATTTGACGGCGATGAATATGGTATTCTCCTCGTTGGAGTACGTGTTGCGGCGCAGATGACCGCTTACGAAATTTTATTTTTGAGCCTGGGGTAACTTTATGTTTTCCGGCACTAAATAACTCTTAAGGATATTTTCCTTGTAAGGGAGTCACAATAGACTTGTATTATGTATTTTGTTCCCGTGCTCGGGTTTGTTATGGATATTGGCTTCGAGGACCCGCACCAGCTGTGGGTCTAACTGTGCGCGGGCGCATCGGACGGCTCCGACGAAGGCTCTTTCGCTACTCTAGCGGAGACGGCAACCTGGGGCAGGTCTGTTGACGCCTCAGTAGCAAGTAATACCTCTCAGTAATTGCATTCGGAGGTGTGTCGATGTCTAAAACCGCAGACAAATTCATATTATGTCCGTTTTAGAACAAACGAGTTTACGAACGAGTGGTCGATTACACCCCCTACTTTACTAGTAGGTACTTAATGCCCCACTGTTTAAAGTATTATTCTCATCGTTCATCGAGTGTTTATAATGTATTAAGGTGTTTGTATTGATCCCCGATCAACGAAAAACCATTCCGAAGATAAAACCACGGATATGTGAAGAATGTGGGTATATCCACAAAATAAATCCGCACTGCCGATTCTCGATCGACGGTGGCGGGTAGGTAGATGTCATAGACCTCTAAATGATTCTTGATCATCAGCAGCTTGAGACATTTGGGATTATTGCACATTGCCTTCGTGATGGTTCACGACCAACCTCCAGGCTCTGTGTCGATACCGTCGTGTTGGTTCTCGACCAACATCCAGGTGAATATGCACATTGCCTTCGTGATGGTTCACGACCAACCTCCAGGCTCTGTGTCGATACCGTCGTGTTGGTTCTCGACCAACATCCAGGTGTATAATTTTACCGTCGCGTTGATTCTCGACCAACGTCCAGGTTTTTACCATCGTGTTGACTCACGGCCAACCCCCAGGTTTTACATTGAAGCACTCGATGCATAAATTACACGTATCACATTAAGCGAAAATCGCGTAAAATAGAAACTTACTTAGTTTTAATCGGAATCTAAAGTATCTAAAAACCTCGATCATCACCAGGTTGAGAAACTAGATTATTGCATATTGCCTTTGTGATGATTCACGACCAACCCCCAGGCGGTGTATGCGTAGTTATTTGATATCGTCGTGTTGATTCTCGACCAACCTCCAGATGAAATTTAAATTATATTAATTTTTTATTGTATATACATTAAAGCTAAATCACCGTCGTGTTGACTCACGGCCAACCCCCAGGTTTTGTATTAATACACTCAATGCATAAATTATAAAAGTAACTACCTACATTCGGCGAAAATATTGTAGGTACTTCATAGAAATAAATACCCTGGAACCGGTTGAGCGAACAAATAACTCTGACGGTTACCATAGTAAATAAAACTGCGCTGTCTACAGTGCCACAAACATGTCTGACCGGGTGACAGCGTCGCTGTTATTGGCATTGACATTACATTTCAAAACGGCAACACTTAGTTCCGGTTTTGTCCACCGGGTCGAATAGTTTGTCAACAATCTTGTCAAGCCGCCAGATATAACATTGTTAACGCGTACAAGAATATGTATGGACAGTGGTAACCATTCCAATAGCTATGTGTAATACGTCGTTGGATAGCTATTTTCGAGCTGAACAGAAGTAAGTAAGGCGCTAACTGCCAAATTTTAGTTCGTTCAGAGTTATGCTGTACTAAACATATCACAGAATTAAGTATTTTTTCTGTTCTACCTGCATTTAATGGCCATGTGTAATGCATCGATGGATTCATGGATATACAGGGTGTAAAAAGACCGCTAGCATTAATTGAAACCCCATATTCTACCCATGAAACTGCCCACATTGCGCGTCGCAATTAATTATTTATTTTAGGTAGCGAAATTATGAAGGCATTTCCGCGGGTATGTTTCTTGGGGAAAGTTGTTCAGTTTCGTGGCTAGAATATGAGGTTTCAATTAATGCTAGCAGTCTTTTGACACCCTGTATAAGAATAAATAAACCATACCATATTAAATATAATAGCGCAGTCTCTTGTGCCACAAACTTATTTGACCCGGTGACAGCGTCGCTGTTGTTGGCAATAACATATTATTTCAATATGGCAACACTTAGTTCCAGTTTTGGCCACCGGTTTTTAGCACTGAAATAGATGTCAGTCATCAATCTCGCCAAGGCGCCAGATATAACATTGTAAAAGCTTACAAATTTGTTGTAACGTAACGCCTTAAATATAAATTTCTAAACAGTAATAATTGGGATTCGTCAATTACAAATCCAACCTTCAATTCCAACCTTCAAATTTATCATTTTATCTACTTTAAAATTATACCACTTTTGTTGTTGTAGAATTCTTCAACGAAGCTACATTATATAACAATATTATTGTTATTGACTAATTTGTATACTCATCTGTTATCTATTTTTATCTATAATAATATTACTTCCGCGAAAACAAAATCAACGGCATTATGCCGCTGGTGCAAAGTCACATCGTCCGCATATATGTAAGACTGCCAAATAAAAAATAAGCAGATGGCGTGCATTGAATTTGAATGAACATACCAACTAATCATGGCCGGTTAATGATGTAGCAATAAACACTTAAATTTTTATTGGAAATGCTAAAAATATAACTTTTACAAGTAATACATGATATTTCTTATACTTTACGGAAAAAAGATACTCCATTCTTGGTTTTGGTTACTGTTTATTGGAATTTGTGCATGTGTTTCCTACGCAACTCGGCATTCTTAGATTGTAAAGTAACGACCATTCGTATACGTGGCCAAAACGTCACTGAGACATAGTTGGAGCGCAATTGCAGTTTACGCTCCAATGACATGTAGCTATTCCCTTTGGTCCATGAACGGGTCCATTATGTAGAAGTCATTGAGGTACTTACATGAATTTTTATCGGAATCTGAAGAGGAATCCGAGAATATCGCCACTTTGTGACATCGTAGGTTCTTTGCTTTTTCTTTTAAAATACCGAATCTTGTTTTCGGCGCTGCGTTTCTACTTTTGAAATAAAATTTTAACAATTTGTTGTGCACCACGTGTGCACGATGTGCTCGCTACCTCGCACGAAAAAGGAATGACGTAAAAATGGCGACTGGCTGTATCGATACGTAGGATCGAAAAAAAATAAAAATGATCGATTGAAAACAAATCGATTTTACTTTAAATAAACGTGCGAAGCTACCTTGTAGGCTAAAGGGACTACGTTGTGAATTATCTTATATCTGAAGAATGAAGCGACGAAATATTATTATAAATCTCCGGAACATGCAGTTTAATTTTATTCAAGAGGGTGTCCCTGTTTACCGAATTAAAAGCATTTTTTTACATCTAATTTAAGTATCACCTCGCACAGATCGTCTTGCGTGAAGGTGCGTACGGCATGGACCGTTGTCTCGCAGCCTCCGCGGGTTCCGAAGCCAACCTGTACGGGTTCGAAAAGAGACTGGAATTTAGAACGAGTTAGCCGAACACAAATTTTGGCAGCCAATCGCCGCAGAGTGAAACCTACAGCGATCGGTCGTACGCCACCGTCTTTCTTAGTCAGGGCTATTAAATTAGCCCCGTATAGGATCGGTGTCACTTCCTGGCACACATTCCCCTCTAGCATGACATTCACCAGCCCGGTTAGGGCTGAGATGACGTGGTCGCCGGCCATGCCCACACCGTGGCTGGTGAGGTCCTTGAGGTGTTGAGGGGAGATGCCATCCAGACCGGACGCCGAACCTGCTGGGAAGGTGGCGATGGCGGCAACAACATCTTCCTCTTTGGCGCGGAGACATGTTGCGATGTCAGATGGGGGGTCTACAAAAGGGGGGCAGGAAGGGCCTGGGGGGTGTTTGGATTGTAGTGCGGTGGCGGTCTCCGGTGAGTCGGGTGCAATGGTATCATTTGAAAAAAGTAGCCGAGCGGCGCCTTTTAAATCTCCGTCTTGCACTTTCTCTTCTACTTCAGAAAAAATGTCATTATGACGTCTGCTATGCTGAGGCCTTCGAGGCGCCGCTTGGGGTAATTGTGTGCTTGGAGAAATGTTGTTTTTTATTTGCTGTGTGAGGGAGGTCATATTCTCAAGTGAGGTGTGTAGACTTTGTATGAAAAGGTGAGGAGGTCATGCCAGGACACGAGATTGTTGTCGCGTGTGCATCTTTTGATGCACTCGGCTAGAGCGGAAGCTACACAGGATCGGGCACCACGAGGTATGCGTTTCACTATGGCTGTAGAACTTTTTAACTGGCTAAGGAGTAAGTGTAAGGGGGCAGATGTGTTTGTGAGTGGTGTGATGTTGTTCTGGGAGTCGTAGCTTTGGCTACAAGGTGAGCATAGAAGGATGCGCGCGTGATGAACTCGCGATTGATGTATATGGAGTCCTTTGATGCTATTGAATGACCGTAAACATACTACGCAATGTTGCATGGGAATGGGCTCAGGGAAAAGGGGCACTTATTGATACTGTACGTAGAAGAGAATAAAAAGCCTAAAAAAAATATATTTATAACTATAGAAAAAGTTTTTTCACAACCGTTTGCACTTCACATAATTGTTTATAAATAATAAAATTTTCATCATTTCGTCCTTCACTTGACAGTGACATCTAGTTTCTGTCTCCTCTCTGGTGACATATTCTTCAGCGCGCGCAGACGTCTAGGCGTAGCTAAGCAACGTATAACGTGGCGTCATGTCAAAAATAATTGTAAATAATAATATACGCACTACGCCTTGTATATGGCGCCCCCGCAGCCACCCACAACTCTGCGTACGCACTGCCACGGGTTCTACCAGGTAACAGCGTATAAAACTGCGTAGGGAGCCACGAAATTTTATAATAATTTATAATAATAATTTTGGCTTGTCAATATGTAGGCATGACAGGATTTTTTTTACCGGGCGCAGGATTTTTTCTAGCATGATTATAATATAGTTTGAATTATGTCAACCTCGGTCATGGATACATTCAGTACCTAACAAAAAAAATCTTGTTAGCACACATTTGCTTAACTCTAGCCGGTTTATCACATAAAAATATCCAGACTTGAAGAGAATTGATTAAACATTTCTGAAACCCGTGGTACGAAGGTATGTCTCCTGAAGTTACAGTGGCAGAGGGGCACGTTGAGCTTCAAGCTTACGGTATGGCGGGATGGCCTTGCGGGCGGTACTTGTAACCCAAAAGCGGATAATAGCTCTGGGCAATCTACAGCACCCGTCATAGTTTGAGAAAGCAATGATAAATCAGCAATTCCACGTCTTAATTCCAGTGGCAGGAGATGATGGCGCCTACATCGCTCCTCATAACCAGAAGATTTGATTTTTAGTTTATAGTCTAAGCGTCTGAGAAACCTTAGTTGAATCATTTCCAGTTGGTTGATGTAAGTCTTGTAGGTTGGACTCCAATTGAATTTGAAATATGTTAAAATTTCGCACGTGTAAATGACGCGTACTCAACCAACCAATAGCCGACGAGATTATATTATATTTTTGGGTCATTAAAAAATGAGACGGTGGGCATATCGGCGTAACTTTTATGACAATATTATAAAGAGTTTGAATGTTTGTTGGGGGTAATCTCCGAAACTTCTGAACCTATTTTGAAAATTATTTACTAATAAATTGTCATAGGCTACTTTTAATTTCCTGCATGTACTACTTTAATCTATTTATCTATCTACTTACATTTATCGATTCAGGTCCAGCGACTAACATACGCGGCGTGTTCCCGAGCCCGGTGGATGTGCTACGACGGGCGCTGGGCGGCGGCTGCGTTGGGCGGCCCGCCGGGCGCCCGGCTGGCTTATGCCGCGGCGGGGGTGGAGGCGGCTTTGGCCGCGCTGAATGCCGCCGCGCAGGTTCGTATTGCCAATCACGGTACAGCAGGTTATCAGCTCTAGACACTAACAGCCGCGGGGCGGTGGCTGCGTTGGGCGGCCCGCCGGGCGCTAAACTGGCTTATGCCGCGGCGGGGGTGGAGGCGGCTTCGGCCGCGCTGTATGCCGCCGCGCAGGTTCGTATTGCCAATCACGGTACAGCAGGTTATCAGCTCTAGACACTAACAGCCACGGGCGGCGGCTGCGTTGGGCGGCCCGCCGGGCGCCCGGCTGCCTTATGCCGCGGTGGGGGTGGAGGCGGCTTCGGCCGCGCTGTATGCCGCCGCACAGGTTCGTATTGCCAATCACGGTACAGCAGGTTATCAGCTCTAGACACTAACAGCCGCGGGGCGGCGGCTGCGTTGGGCGGCCCGCCGGGCGCCAGGCTGGCTTACGCCGCGGCGGGGGTGGAGGCGGCTTCGGCCGCGCTGTATGCCGCCGCGCAGGTTTGTATTGTCAATCACGGTACAGCAGGTTATCAGCTCTAGACACTAACAGCCGCGGGGCGGCGGCTGCGTTGGGCGGCCCGCCAGGCGCCCGGCTGGCTTATGCTGCGGCGGGGGTGGAGGCGGCTTCGGCCGTACTGTAGAAATGAGGGCATGACAGTCACTTCGATTGAAATAAAAGGGAAGAGTGTTGAGCAAGTGAAAGAGTTCGTGTATCTGGGAAGTATGTTTACAAGTGATGGAAAGTATGAGAAGGATATTAAAAGAAGAGTATACAAGGGTAACGCAGTGAATGGAGCCGTTAATCGTGTGATGGGAAGTAAAAGTATGCCGCAAAAAGCACGTCTTGCTTTGCATAACGCAGTTTTGCTTCCCACACTAACATACGGTAGTGAATGTTGGGTATGGCAGAAGAGGAATGAAAGTAGAATAAATGCGGTGGAAATGAGGTCCCTAAGGAAAGTATGTGGAGTGAAATTAAGTAATTAAGTAAAAAATATAGTGATCCGTGAAAGGTGTGGCATGAAGGATGATGTAGTGACAAAAATAGAAAGAGGGATTTTGAGACGGTTCGGGCATGAAGAGCGAATGGATGAAAGAATATTGACGAGAGACATATATAGTGCGAATCTGGAAAACCGGCCCTTTAGAGGACGACCCAGAAAAACATTCACTGATCAGATCAGTAATGTTCTCAAAAAAGCTGGGGTCCGAAGTGATAAGAATAAAAGAAGATGTATGAAAAGAGTTGTGGATATATGCGAGGCTAGGGAATTGTGTCAGGATAAAGCAAAGGTGCGGTCCATAGTCTCTGCCTACCCCACCTGTGGGACACAGGCGTGAGCTTTATGTATGTATGTATGTTAATTATGAAGCTTGTAGTTCGAGAAACTTTCATAAATGCAAATGTAAATGGCTAAACTAAATAAATAATGTTGACTATATTGAGTATTGATTATTTCACACAATTACAAACTTACTCGTAGCAAGCCATTTCTTCATTCTATCACATGTCAATAAAGCCTCACCCTCAAATCTAACTGGAAGGTCCTCAAAATCAAATACCTTACTCCTCTCCACCCCCAGCTGACAGCCCCATCTATCAACAACCCCCACTGCCAAGCTGCGCTCCTCACCTCAGCCGAGGGCCTCTCATCATCAGCCAAGGAGCTGGTGGGCACCGCCAGCCGGATGCGGGACCCCTGCAGCCAACGGTTGGCTGAGAAGCTGATGCGCAGCCAGGATGGCATGGAGAAAGCGGTTCAGGGGATTAAGGAGATATGCGGGAAGGGAGGTAAGCAAAGAAATTGGAAAGTTAGCTATTTTTTCTAATTTTTTGCATGAAAAAGCTGTCACAGCCCTCTATAGAATCGTAATTATTTTTCTCTCTGTGGTGGTAAGTTTTAGCGGATTTAACTTCGGCTGAACGCATCTTATCTTAGCTGAACGCCTAAGGACCTGCCCAGGATTCTATCGACCCGTCGGCTATACAGACCGTGTTAGTCCTAATGAGTGATGGTACAGGCGCTTACTGGTCATTCATCCTTTGGGCGTGCGCACTTTTGACAACCACAAACCCAGTTGTCTCATAAGCACTATCCCTTAATTAACCTGGCCAAGGGTCTAGTTGGCAACGCTAGCTGTCTCGGGACCCTTGCAGCCAACGGTTGACTGAGGAGCTGAATGTTGGAGAAGGCGGTTTAAGAGATTAAAGAGATATATGGTAAGATTGGTGAGTTTTAGCGGCTTTCACTTTGACGTATCACACATAAATTCAATAAGACCAAGGAATGAAATACTACATGCGAATGCGTTCTCCGAATATTGGACTCCTTCAAGGCGGGAGTGAATAGGCTTTACTTGTTTTATTTCTAATTATTTTGTATTAAGGGCTGTAAGGCTCTGGAATGAACCCCTCCCGATCTTAGATTTTTCTCCAGCAAATACTCATTTAAGTAAGCTGTTCGTGAGTATTACCTCAATGATCTTTAGTGTTGGGGCTCACGAGTTTGTCTCCGATCTCCCCCATGTTTGGCTGATCTTCTGATTTTGTCTCTCCTTTACTTGTGTAGTATTTGTATGGTTATCTATTCTTGCTATATTACCCACTCACTCACGTTTATTTCTAGCTTTATTATATTTATATTACTAATTTTCAGGTATCTATCTATTTATCTGTACTGTTATCTCTGGTTCGGCTATAATTGCATAAACGGTCCCCTTCCTCCATCGTGTTTAGTAGCTTCTCTTGCACCGCCTTACTTTTTCTTTACCATTTATCTCCTGGTTGACTGGTAGATAAGGCTATTTTAGCTTTAAGTCCGCCATTGTACTATTTTGTGCTTGAAGATTTAATAAATAAATAAATAAATAGGCTGAATGCTTCGGAGTACTTCGATGCTGCTATCAGGGTTTTTGATTTAGTATAAGTAAGCACATACGGCCATGACACCATTCAGACTGGCTCTACCGTCGTGCGGTAGACAAACAGACAAGCACCTGATGGTAAGTGCTCACCGCTGCCTATGGACATTAGCAACACCAGGGGTACCAATGCGTTGTATACCTCAAACCCCCGGTACATGTAACTCTGGCAGCATGAAGACAAATGCTCAATCACTGCCAAAAATAATTAAACAGAATGTTTTTATTAGGAATAAAGTTCTTTAAACCGATGACAGCTTGCTCTATGGTGGAGATCTGGTGACCTGTAGCACAGGTTTCCCTAGTCAGGCACCAGTCCTCACAAATATGTATATGTAGCCAACATGTTCTGATATCCTAATAATGTACCTATCTTAGTTGCATATCAAATTAGGTATACGTTATTGAGGAGAAATGATTGGATTATTTATTTATATTTACTGCCACTCCACTTAGTGTCAGTCGCTCCACTGTAATTACCTGATCTGCCAAATCCTGGATCATGGTCAAAGCAAAACCCTGGCCCTCGTGCGCGAGAGCACAACTGGGACATTAACGCCAAGATCATGATTACTACCAAAACCTCGGTTCCCAAATCCCCAACCCATGGAGCATTAAAGACCTTACCTCAAAGACCTAGATTAAAAGCTAGACCGGTTTTCCTAGGAAAACCAGCCGCCAAGCCCAAGCCCCCGGTGCCGATGCGTAAGGTGGGCGACCACGGCAGCATCAGGCCTGTCCGCGTCGTGTCTCCGGAAGTCGCTATCTGCCAGGAGTTCCTTCATCAGCTACGGGCTGAGGAGAGTCTATAAAATAGATGACTAGCTTTTTTGCACGCAACTTTTTTCGCGTAAAATTGGGTTATTACGGACCCGTTCCCGTAAGAACCACACTGAATTTCAGGAAGAACTATAGCCTATGTTACACGTTGAAAACGTTTTAGGAATTATAGAATTCTTAAAATCGGTAGAGTACACATATTTACACAAGTAACTACGCAAGTAGCAAATCATTTCTTTTCATAATATTGGTATAGATTAGAAGGTTATTTTGGAAAATTTCTACGTACCTGCAAACAAATATTTATATAGTAAAGTTTTTCAGAAACTGGCTAGCACTCCATTTTGTTATCAATACTCTCCACGTGACCGATCTCGCTTCCTTGGTTTCCCCTATGATGCTGGGCTTGCGCACCAACTCTTCAAACCATTACTTCAAAATAAAAATGATTGGAAATTTAGCTACGTTCACGAAGTAATCACCACTAATAATTTTCGTCCATTCTCAGGTGATGCGCTACCACCACCACCGCCACCACCAACATTCGCCGACACAAAAGTTCAGAAGAAAGTGCAAGAGGGTGTACTGGCGAAGAAAGCTCACGAGGCTCAGCAGAAGAAAGCAGAAGAAGTAGAGAAGAGACAAGTCGCGGAAGAAATGCAGAGGCAAGCCGCAGAAGAGACTAAGAGGAAGGTTGGTAATATTAGTATGGTTAAAGTGTATAGTATATTAAGGATCGATGATTTTTTTTATGTCATACGACAGGCAGGCAAGTAGGCCACCTGATGGAAAGTGGTCACCGCCGCCTATGGACATCAGCAACACCAAGAGTATCGCCTTTATAACACGTTACTCTGGCAGCAAAATGGCAAATGCCCCCCCACTGCCAAAGCCACGGTTCCCCAATTCCCCACCCCATGGAGCACTGGAGACCTTACTCACCGGCAGAAACACAATACTATTTAAAAGAGTATTGTTTAGCTGCGGTATTCTGTAAGGTGGAGGTACTTTCCCAGTCGGGCAGCTCATCCACTGCCAAAACTTTAATTTCGCAAATCCCTACCCCAGTATTCCACACTGGGAACTAGATTGTAATTTATTTCGATAAAAATTAATACATCTAAATCCCAATCCTAGGCTGCGGAAGCATTGGTGAGGCAAGCAGAAGAAGATAAGAAGAGAGCAGAAGAAGAGAGGATTCTCGCGATCAAGATGGCTGAAGAGAAGAGACGGAACGACCAGTTGGCACACAGTGTCAAGGAGGCAGAAACTCGTCTCAAAGCTGCTGAACAGGAATTGCAGAAGGTTAAATTTTTTTCTATTATTAAACTAATATTTTATTTATACCACCAAGGTGGCAAACAAGCTTACGGGGCCTGATGGTGCGCAGTCACCGCAGCCTATGTACGTTTGCAATACCAGGGGCATCACCCACGCGTTGCTGACCCCGTAAAAACCTTTTAACCCCTTTCTTGAAGAACTCCATGTTGTACTCTCCAGGGAAAACCTCTCCAGGTAGTTCATTCCACAACCTTAGTCGCTTTCTTTTCCTTCCCATGATTATTTGGTGCCCCTTTAATTCACTCATTGAACTTTCACGACTTGTCTCCCGGGTTGGATTTCCGGCCGAGAAGAAATGATGAATTTTAATTTCTGTTACAAGTCTGGGTGTTATATGTATGATAAGTATGTGTTTAAAAGTATATAATTAGTTGATCAGTTATCTAGCACCCATAGTACAAGCTTTGCTTACTTTGAGGCACGATGGCGCTATATCAATAAGGCACATGTCCATATTTATTTATTGCCCTCTCCATAACGTGTCAAAGCTATCTTATCATGGTCTTCTTTAAATTTTAATCATGTCGGGCGCTATCCTCCACTGTCTGGCTATTCCAATGACATTTTCACCCTTACTGACGAAGCAATTAAATGTCTGACTTCGCTTGATTTAAAGGAGGTCCGGGCAAACCAGCCTACATGACCAATAACGTTGAGCGATATGTCATTCGTAAAAGTTGTAGCAAATAAAAGGATTTTTCATTTGCTACAACTTTTACTATGGCGACAATCCTCGAATCGCTGTGAGAAAAAGTAATGGTCAATTAAAGTAAACTTCATTTTTACTATTATTACCAATTGTATTGACCATATCCTTTTTTCGCACAACGATTCGAGAATTGTCGCCATAGTAAAATTTGTAGCAAATGAAAAATCCTTTCCAATGACATATCGCTAACGTTGTTGGTCATATAGGTTGGGGTCCACACATTTCTGCCGGTCCTCCTTTGTCGTTGATTGTGTTTCTCGTAAACTCTATTTTTTGCTATACGAATAAATAACATGACGTTTTCGTCCTGTTATGGGCCCCTACAGATTTTGCCACTATATTACATCCTTCCCTGTCAGGTATCGTCGACACCGTCGCCATTGCCGCCTCTAGACGAGTCTCGCCTTAAGGCGGTGCAAGAACAGCTAGAGTCGCGTCTGGCGCGCGCCGCGGCCGCTTCTGCTTCGTTGCTGGCTGCTCAGCGTGAGTGATCGTTCATTCATTCGTCATTCATTCATTCAATACCACCACCGGAAGATAGCGTGGAGAGGCCTCCCGCAAGGTGGACCGACGACCTGGTAATTATTGCTGGTCCCAGCTGGATGCGGAAGGCACGGGACCGGCCGCCGTGGTTTTTTTTTTTTTTTTTTTTTTTTTATGTCATGCGGTAGGCAAACAGGCAAGCGGGCCACCTGATGGAAAGTGGTCACCACTGCCTATAGACATTAGCAACACCAAGAGTATCGCTAATGCGTTGCCCACCCCTATAACACGTTGCTCTGGCAGCAAAAAGCAAATGCCACTCCACTGCCAAAGCCACGGTTCCCCAAATCCCCGCCCCATGGAGCACTGGAAACCTTACTCACCGGCAGAAACACAATACTATTTAAAAGAGTATTATTTAGCTGCGATATTCTGTAAGGTGGAGGTACTTCCCCAGTCGGGCGGCTCCAATTCGAACGAGATACCCCGCTATGCCCTACCTCTCTTTATGTCTGATATGTCTGGGGGAGGCCTATGCCCAGCAGTGGGCGTCTTCCGGCTAGTATGACGATGATTTATTCAATTGAGATTCAATGGTCAACATGCCGGTCTGCCACGCAAGAGGTCCCGGGAGTGGGGTAAAATTGGGGCATCTGGATCAAGAGTTTTCATTTGTTGAAAACTCTAGCTCCAAATGCCCACAATTTCACCCAGTGTTTGTATGACACTCTGATGTTAAAAATAGTGCAGTCGTATGACATTCATTCTTTTCTTGATTGATCATGTAACAAAGTCTCGAAACTGGATATGCGCATCGTGAACCGAACAGCATCTAGGTGCCAGGTACCAGTTCTATCTTCCTCACGACCAGGCACTATATGATCAACAACCTTGTTATTAAAACTTACAGATCTCTGTTTATATTTTTCATTTGCTTGATGGACAGCAGCTGTTTTCAACTTAACAAAATAGCATCTTGGAAACCACATCGCATGTTGTTCAAACGGATCATCATCAACGAGCCAAGTTTTCAAACCACCTCCACATGAGTAGCATTTTGTATCGTCAGTAAGACCGTCTCCACAATAAAAAAAGCAGCATCAACTAATTGTTTTATACGTAAATCTTTATTTTGACAGTTCTCATAGGTACGCAACCTACTTTCAAAAGGTTCATACATTGGAAATGCATGTTTAAATTGCCTCGTCATATTTGTAGTGTATCACTTCGTAGTTGAGAAATATTAATCCGACAATTTCTGTCACAATTTTTTATTAATTTTGTAAATGAAAAAATTTCTTAAGTTGTAGTAATAATTGTGACTCTATAGGGAGGCTCACGTGCGCAGTGAACTATTACGGACTGTTTATGATTATACATAGGTAGTAGAGGATTAAGTTACTATATAAAACAAATTATACTATTTATTTTATTTATTGTTCTCAATGCACCATTTATACAAACATGACGCATTTTTATATGCTCATACCTTAGAGTGGTAAATACAACTTTGAATATCAGGTGACATTAAATAATTTTCGTGTAGAGTTTCTAAACTAGGGCAACCTTTATCTTCCTAATTATTTACATTATCATTCTCTAGTATTTGTTTCAACCACAACACTTTTTCACGACCTTTCACAAAAATACGCTTATCTTCTAAATAATTTTGTACAATATACTTTAAATTATAATATGGCACAAATCCTTCGTTCCACAATATGCCGCGACTTTTTTCTATCCACACTACATGTGAACGTTCTTTTCTCGATAAATTATAGAATGAGTATGGCGGCTTAATCAGTAACACAATGACTTGATTTTTAGATCGTATTGCTATTTCTTTTGGAATAAATTTATTATCGTCACTCTTAAAGCCTTGCAAGTCAACAATAACATTCATGATAATTTCCGAACAATATTACTTAAAGGTTTAAATTCGAGAAGACGATCGTTAATAATCAGACAGTAACCGGTTGTATTATCTGGTATATCTTCAGAACACTCGATTTCTAGTCGCACGTCGACAGGTCCAGTTTTCAAAGAATCGTTTTGTCGTGAACAGTCAATAACAAAAAGCGGTGCTGTTTCTTTGAAGGTACGCAGATCAAGCAAGGGGTCGATACTAGAGCCGTAATAAGACTGACGAAAATTAGCATACATTTCATATAATATACCATATTTACCTTCATCAAACTTCAGAT
The DNA here is from genome assembly GCA_905147135.1 of Blastobasis lacticolella. Classification (NCBI taxonomy): domain Eukaryota; kingdom Metazoa; phylum Arthropoda; class Insecta; order Lepidoptera; family Blastobasidae; genus Blastobasis; species Blastobasis lacticolella. Next base: position 14,269,550 of record LR990062.1, on the reverse strand, counting down.
TAAGGGAGTCATACGGAAAGTATTGCGAATTCAAAAATAATTTTACATTCCATACTTTACAATGATCAAATACTGATGAACTTTTCAAAGTATTAATTTTTCTGTTAGTTTGCAAGCCAAATATAACAAATCTTGGTTTTTCTAGTTGAGATGCAGTTTTAACAGACCATGAATGCTTGGAAGTTTTAGGCAATAGTGGATATTCATATAAATCCCAATTTCTAAATGCTATTTGCAAAGAGCGGTCTTTTTCTAAATGCTTAAGTAACAACAATCTATCACGATCAGAAACTTTTACATGTGGTACACGCCATTGAACTTTTTGTATATCTACAAATATATCATAATTTTTATCAGTAATCACACAATTTGATACAGAACTGCTTCTGTGTAAAATAAGTTCATGTCTACAATTAATAATTATTTTGTTATAATCTTCAGCAAATCCAAGTAGTTTATTTAATGGCAGTATAATACTGAAATGTCCATCTATTTATTTTGTTCCATTTAAATTCCAGCTCCACAAAGCAGCAGCTTTACTATCGCCACTGTTCATTGAAATATATGATTTTATCGTGGTTGTAATTCCACAATTTTTAATTCTGTCTATTTCGATTCCGTTCAACTCGTATCGAATATCTTGAAATAGGAATGTTACAGGGTTATTAATAAAATTTATATTCTTTTATGTTACTTTTCCTGATGCGTCCTTGTTACTCACACATATGTACCCTTCAATGTAAATGGAACTAGCCGATGGTAATACATATGCATCTTGTTGATGAATTGGTATTCTGATTTCATCGTTTTTTTTAAAACTATTGTTGTAAGGATTATAACTATGGATCTCATAACTTTTGATTGAATTATCGTAATGTGTCAAATCTGCGATTTGGAGCATTTTTTAGTTTTAATCCAAGAGCACTTAGAAACTTTTTATTGTTTTCTGTGATATTTTTAAATCTTAAGCGACGTCTGAAACGTCTTACTCCTTTCGAAACAGACGGCGAAATGTGTGATTTTATCTTATCCGCTGATATTTTATTAAATTTAATCATCTTCAAATAATAATGTTATATGTGCTATCATTACAATAGACAGTAGCAGACTGACTTTAAATAAATTAAGTAAGTCCATTTAACTTTTAAATAAGTGTGTAACCCAAAATGATTTTAGGAATTTTAAACACAAATGTCCGCAATTATATGAACTATTCCCTTGAAAATTATCGTAATTGTATCGAAAATCCGAGCCCATATATTCAATGAACTCTTTTGGTGGTTTCAGATTGCCATAACTATCAAAATATTCAATGTAATCATTAATTTTTCCATAGGCTACCCAGTGAGTACCAGAGTTACAAGAAGAATCCAAGTTGATAATACCACATTCCATTTTTGATGGCTTTTTTGGCAATTTATCTCTCATAAATACGCCACGAAAAAACGGAATAGTTCTTGAATGATTTATTATATCAACATTAGTTAAAGCTCTCCAGGGTAACCGAATATTTAGTTTTTTTGTTTTGTTACATAAATTCCTAAACCACCTTTGTAAGGTTTAAGTTGTGAACCTTTACCGACACACACGGCTTGCATAGGAATATCTTTTCGTTTTAATTGATTACTTATTTGTTTTTTCGCTGATTTGTAATCGCGAATAGCGCTCGTAATTCCCGCAACTCCACCAGGTAAACTTCCAGCAGCAGACAACCCAGCAAATATTGGGATCAGAGGAAGAAATCCACCAGCTTTGGGTACAGGTATCACTCTTGGTAATTTAATCGGTAAGTCCGACGCCAATTTTTGAGCCGCAGCGTAAGCTAACTCCGTTAACATTTTTTTACATTTTGGTTTTAAGTTTTGAATATGATGCTTTGCATGCGACACGATATTTTTAAAGGTTTTTTTCAAACCAGTCCCTGAGGTCACCTTATATTTATTCACTTTGCTGGTAGTTTTATTTTCTCGCCCTTTTTTATGTGCTATTAGTCGCTTATTTATCATTATGAATATTAAATAGTCTTTCTCGTATAAACAACGAAATATGAATGATTAAAAAAATTAAAGTTTAGCTTTAAATACGTTTATTTAATAATTTGTCAACACCTATAAAACATTATTTAGCTACAAAATGTTTGTCTTAGCTATCCAGCTGTTTTCAGTAGATGGAAGACCTAACCATTTGACATACACTTTATTTCCCTTTCTTCTTAAAACTTTTTCTGCTAGTTCATTCGGTTGCTTAGTAATTTGAATTTCTTGAGCATAAAATGCTCCTAAAATTGGTCTACATCGAGCATCTTCCAGTAAATAAGTTGTAGGGTTAGTATGCTGCACCTATATTATCTTAAAAATTTCGGTCGACCAATTAGGAGTAAAACCCTTTTCAAAGCATGCTTTATGTTTACTGATTCTTACAAAGTCCCCTACATCAAACTTTTTACATATTTTATTGTCCTTTGAATTGTATATGTCAATATATTTTTGTAATATAATATATTTATTGGAATGGTTGATAGATGCAGGTTTTTGTCCAATAGTTCTGTGAAAAGTATTGTTGTATTCGTACACCTTATCAGATAGTGTACTGTAACTTCTTAGTCACCCTAATACCTATCTGTCTGTATAAATACACACATACGAGTATCTACCTATAAAGAGTAGACATAACATAATAAATATCATTTCACATATTGTGATTTGGCCATAAGGAAGTGATCATCTAATTATTGATTTAAATTTTCAGACCTATTACGTTGTGTACACATTTTGAAAAACGTCCCAAGGAATATGTAAGATTTATAACAATTCTCTGTAATTCAACCGCACGAATATTCGGAAGATTATCGCAAATGAATAAAATTTAGTTTACCTAAATAAAAGTATCAAAATCCTTAAAAATGAAACGAATAAAACATAAATCCGCGTAAATAAGATTATTTAAATGTGATCCACGCAAATCGAAATAGTCAAACAATTTATAAAATCCTCACAAAAAATCATACAAAGTAGACATAAAGTAAACATGCGACTTAGCTTTGACAGCACTCGAAACGGCAACGGATTCTTCTTTCTTCTGTGGCCACTCTAACCCTATGATTACGAAACCCTAACGTTATCCTTACTTAAATAATATAGAATAGAGGCCATTAGGTCTCGGAAAACCTACCTAATCGATAAGGAACTGAGACTCCCAACACACCTCATATCTCAGCCAACCAGCAAAGCCTTCGAAATCAAACGAACCAGTGACCTATTGTCTACTTCGCTCAAACCGTCACACATATTCCGATCATCTTGTCAGGCATTATTAAGGTCCTACCTATCGACTCATGAGTCAAAGGAAAGACTATTATTTAAATTTTATTTACTTCGCGTGTGTAAGATGTGTGCCTATGTGAGGGACTATAACGACTCGGGCCAGGTTTCGATCCAAACTCGAGATTCATGTCCGTAGGAAAATGTCATTAAAGCTTTAAAAGCACAAAGGGTATTAAACGGAACATGGGCCAAAATCGTACCAGAATTCGGCGGCAAACCTAGGCGTAGACTTAGTTAGAGCGCCTAGGCCATCGAAGACCAAGTCGGGATTCATGCCGGACTCATTCTTTTAGAGTGTATTCGATGTCACATCCGAAACTGTGTCCCAGGTTAGTTTTATAGTTTTTTATTCAGTGAGGGTGAGTACTGATGATATTGAATTTGGTAATATTTTCCTCAAATTTGTGTTTCAATCACCTTTCACACTTATGTTGAAATCTCTAAGAGCCCTAATAAATACTCTTAACTACCATAAAAGTAATGAGAATGTAACTTACGCTTTCAAAACTTAGAAACAAGGACAAATGTAAAACAAACCAAATCACTGACACTACGTAGATTAAGAAATAGATAGAGAACGAAAGAAACGACACAAAGCTGAAAGATAACACAAAATAATGAAGCACTAATTATTTTAACAAACTACACGCGTGTTGAAATGAATTTTTCGAGGAAATTTGGAAAAGCCTGGGGTTTCTTAGTTACGGAAATGGATACGATGATGTTCACGCGACGCGACCCAAGGGCTGACTGTCCCGTTTCTTCTACTCTGGCCACCTTGCTTTAAATCGTTATCGTCAAAATTCCCACAGTTCAATATTTCAAACAAACAAAAAATTAAAATATTTCTAAGTTTATGAGGTGTAAAGCGACTGCTCTTATAACGTTCGTACATCCATAAATTTTACAAAGCGTTCCTGATAAACCGGAAATAGTTAAATGTTACAACAGCTAGGGATGTAGGGATGTGTGCATACGACGTTTTATTTATTTACCGAGTCGATTAAATTTAAACAACGCAAACAAAAATACGTAAGCAAATGGATTCGATGTGTAATTTCTTTAGACCAAAATTTATAATGTAATGAGTTATAAGTAAACAATATAAAGACATTTTAGGTACTATAAACTCGATGTAATGTTTCATCAGACTGAGTATAGAGATATTTAATTCCTATGAAGCAAATCCATTTGAGTCATCAAACAAGTAGATTAAATGAATTAAATCACTTTTTGTACACTAGTTCCACTTTATTATACAATTTTATTAAATTGCAACCGGTTTCGAATTACTCATCTTCAGGCAATTATTTTATATTTTGTTTACAAGCTATATGTAGGTACCGACAAATAATAATTTAAAATTAATGTGGGTACCGACAGTATACAATAATGTTAGGATGTCACAGTGCAGAGAAATGTACAGTATGTCAACATAATACAAATTACAAGTAGTCAAAATTTTTTAAGGTATGTCAATTGTTATACATTTAAATAAATGGCAAAAAATATACATTATACCGAAGGTATGTCAAATAAAATAATTTAAAATAGGTGATGTCGATAAGGAAATTTGGTCATTAATTTTATTATCTTTCTTCATTCTGTTCACTTCTATAGCTTCTAGTCCATCTAGTCTACGTCCTTTCCCAGCTATATGAAGGTATTTTATGCCATTATCTGGGTTAAAAATATGGTTTTCCTTATTAAGGTGTTCCGCGAAGGTCGAGGTTTGTGTCTTTTTTCTCCAGCTAGCTATATGTTCTTTAATTCTTGTTTTAAACTTCCTTCCTGTTTGACCTATGTATATTTTAGCACACGTGTCACATGTCAGACTATAAATTCCACTTTGATTTTCAATGGGTATTTTATCCTTATTGTTGCAAATCAAGGACCCCAGCGATTTTATGCTATAAGATGCAGTGTTTTGCTGATCGCTATTGCAAATTTTCCTCAATTTGTGTGTGATAGGTCCAACATAGGGAATTGTTGCCCATCTTTTCGTAGGTTTGTTAATTTCTAAAGACGCGGGTGCCAATATTTTCCTAGTTATTACTCTTTGCTTGCGTATGAGAATATCGTTTATTAGTTTTTTGGAGTAGCCATTGTTTATCGGTATCCGTTCTATAGTTTTCAACTCCTTAGTAAAGTTTTCTCGACTCATTGGTACACTTAATAATCTATGGATAAACGCGTGGAAAGCCGCATGTTTATGACTGTCTGGATGCCGGGATGTGGCGTGTATAATATTATCGCTATATGTCTCTTTACGATATATTTTATATTCATGTTGATCGTTTGTGATGTCTATTGTAATGTCAAGAAAATTAATGGTTTTTCCACCAATTTCCATCGTCAGTTGAATATTAGGGTTCAAGGAATTCATAAAATCTAATACACTGTTTAGGTCGTTATCATTTCCAGTCCACAGACACAATATATCATCGACATATCTGTACCAATATGTGTTCACGGAATCTCGAATTTAAAATTTCTTTTTCAAAATTGTCCATGTAAATGTCAGCGCATAGAGGAGACAAAGGGCTACCCATTGCTAAACCTTCCATTTACTTGTATGTTTGTTTGTTCCATATAAAATAATTTTGATCTAGACAAATTTTGATGGCTGCCTCTAAGTCTATTATTTTTTGTGCTTCAAGTTTGGATTGGCATAGGTTTTCATTTATTATTTGAAGGCATTCTTTGACTGGTACACTTGTGAACAAATTCTTAACATCGAAGGACACTAATTTCGCCGGTTGTGAAACTTTAATATGGCTTATTTTTTCTATTAAATCTACACTATTTTTAATTATGTGTGTAGGTTTATACGATGTCAAGCTTTTGTACAGTTTATTTACTGTTTTTGCTAGTTTATATGCTGGAGCGCCTGTGTATGAAATTACTGGTCGAATTGGTTGGTTTTCTTTATGCAGTTTATAATATCCATGTAAACGAGGAGGCCTGGGGTTCATCTCTATCAAGTATGGTGCTCTAAATGCATTGAGAATGCTTTCGGTGGAAGTTACCAGGTTTCGGACTTCGCTGTTATATCTTTCAGTCGGGTCCTTTTTCAGCACTTGAAATAAAATAAAATAAATAAATAAAAATTTGATTTATTAGTTCACACAAAGGTTACATAATTTCGTTGATAATCATATAAGGTACTAACATAACGCCTTTGTGGGAACCTGGAGTCTGAAAAAGGCTGAATACCTGTACTACAGATCTCCAGGCTCCCCCCCACAGATGAGATCAATATATCAGAAAAAAAATAAAAAATAAAGTGCCGGTGAGACGTGTACGAGTGAGTGTGTATGTGCGTGTGTGTATGTGAGCGCGCGTGCGCGCGTGCGTGCGTGTGTGTGTGTTTGCACTATTTACTTATTAATCTAGGATATTACCGTTAGAAGGCGTTCGGTATCATTATAATTTAATGATTGTAGCCATTGTGATACCCGTTGCTTTACCTGATAACGTGGTAAGCTGTATATTTTTAAAAAATGAAATAGTCCCGATTCCAAGAAATTTTGAACTTTTTCCTTATATTCATCTACTTTGGCAATTATTACCGTATTACCCTTATCAGCTTTTGTAACTACTAGGTTGTTTTCCACGATCTTCCTTCTTATATTACTTATAACTTTCTCTTCTTTAGATTTTTCTTGTTTGTAGGTGTTGATTTTGTGTAGATGTAGTGAACAAACTTGTTGAGACCGTTGATCCCCAATTGTCGCAACTGCAAGGTCGGCTGCTTAACCGTCTATATCCTGTTGTGTTAGTTTTGTACAAGGGTAATATTTGAGCCCTTTTTCCAATATATTGTTCTCTGTGGCATTAAATATTACGCTTGTCCTATTCTGCAACTTCGTATAGAACTGACACCCGTCCCCGTAAAATGTTGGCACCCGCGGCTTTAGAAATTAACAAACCTACGAAAAGATGGGCAACAATTCCCTATGTTGGACCTATCACACACAAATTGAGGAAAATTTGCAATAGCGATCAGCAAAACACTGCATTTTATAGCATAAAATCGCTGGGGTCCTTGATTTGCAACAATAAGGATAAAATACCCATTGAAAATCAAAGTGGAATTTATAGTCTGACATGTGACACGTGTGCTAAAATATACATAAGTCAAACAGGAAGGAAGTTTAAAACAAGAATTAAAGAACATATAGCTAGCTGGAGAAAAAAGACACAAACCTCGACCTTCGCGGAACACCTTAATAAGGAAAACCATATTTTTAACCCAGATAATGGCATAAAATACCTTCATATAGCTGGGAAAGGACGTAGACTAGATGGACTAGAAGCTATAGAAGTGAACAGAATGAAGAAAGATAATATAATTAATGACCAAATTTCCTTATCGACATCACCTATTTTAAATTATTTTAAATGACATACCTTCGGTATAATGTATATTTTTTGCCATTTATCTAAATGTATAACAATAGACATACCTTAAAAAATTTTGACTACTTGTAATTTGTATTATGTTGACATACTGTACATTTCTCTGCACTGTGACATCCTAACATTATTGTATACTGTCGGTACCCACATCAGTTTTAAATTATTATTTGTCGGTACCTACATATAGCTTGTAAACAAAATATAAAATAATTGCCTGAAGATGAGTAATTCGAAACCGGTTGCAATTTAATAAAATTGTATAATAAAGTGGAACTAGTGTACAAAAAGTGATTTAATTCATAATAATAGAGTTCCATCATGAAGTGACAACACAAAGTGTTAAATAAGTAGATTAAAATTAAATTCTAGACTCGTTTAACTCGACTCGGTGTGCTTTTATTCAATTATTTATTTCGATATTTCGTTGGAACGTATTTTTCTTGGGTCCCATACTTGACGCCAAACATTTAAGATATTCACGATATTTTGCCTGTCGTCCAACCAATCAATAGCGTAAATTTATTACGGGCTTTTGAAGTAAAATATTTCTCTTATCGTAAATTGTTTAAGTTTATTACAAAACCAAGTTTTGGTTAAGTATTTGAGAGCATTTGTTAAAAGAAATCATGATAAGCAAACTATTTTTTAACCACACACTGCTCTGTGTATGATATGCGTATTCATTTCCAAGTCCATCAACTACAACCATATGATATATAAATAAATTGTACGGTGACGAGCTCATGGTACATAGTGATCGTTACAGTACCATCAACCCATTTGTGATTTCCTTTGAAGCTAAACTCTTTATATAATTTACTCTTTAATGTTCTTATTAGTTTTTCCACTATTGAAGCCTTTTTAGTTGAATAAGTAGAGTAGTGATTTATGTTATATTTTTCCATTATGTTTTTAAATTTATCATTGTAAAATTCAGTCCCTGCATCTGTTTGAAGATTCTTTGGTATCCTGCCTTTTTTCAGCAAGTTTTAGAATGCAATAGACAATGCCTGTTTATTTTTTTGCTTTAGCGGAATTGTCCAGGCATATTTCGAGAAACCATCAATAATGACTAAAATATATTTATACCCACAATTTACTTTCGATATTGACTGCATATCAATCAAATCTGCTTGCCAAAGGTCATCTATATCCCTTAGTAACACAGTCCTTCTAGGAAAGTTTCGTCTAGCAACTTTATGAATTTCATTTACGACGTCGAATTTGCTCATAATGTTTACTTAATGACCCTGCAATTGCACTTTTTTTATTGTCCTCTTCAATTTTACTTATTCGTTTTTGTAAAGATGCAATTGCTTTATTGAAATGTTCAAGTTTTTCTATACTATCAGTTAAAAGGTTATTAATACAGGGTGTCCCGTAAGTCGACGTCAAGCCGGAATCGGGTGATAGTCCAAATCATAATAGTTACTAGAAAAATAAAAAATAAAATCTAAGTCTTGAATTTTTTAAATTATAGACATTTCTTTTTTTTTCGAGAAAATGTACACCCTGTGATGGTTTTTTAGCTCCTGTTGCTACAAATCTTAACTTTTTTTCAATTTTATTTTTCTTATTTAATCCTGAATAGTGCTAATCTAACCTATTACTTAGAACTCTAAGTCAACTACTCCAGCTTGGAAGAAAGTGTCACATTATGCCGTACAATGAATAGACAATTAATATTTCGTCCATTTTTTACGGACTGTACTGAAAAAAAGAAGTACTACGGCAGGTTGGCAAATAGCACTAAAAGTTGACGCATTTAATAAGGATTCTAAAATGGTATAATACTTGCTACAGTATTTCTTTGATTACGGGGAAAAAACAATTCCTTCAAGAAACCCATTTTTGAAAATTTTTTCTTTACCTACTAAAAATTATTGTAGTGCGTTCAAAGCTTGCCTAAGACCGAGTGAGTCATTCATGAAATGTGAGTGAGACAGGTAGTGATGCTTTCAAGTCAGAGATGCTAACTTTTTGTTAAATTTAGGACAAATTTTCCTTAAGTTTAAAATTAAACACCAATTAGATGCAAAGATTTATTATTTACAAAAGATGTTCAAACTGCCTTCCTACAACTGCAATACAAGCTCGACATCTTCTTAAAAAAGATCGGATTATCACACGGGCAAATCTTCCGTTGTTGACAAATTCAGCTGCTTCCGTAATTTTTTGCCGAAGCTCAGCTACATTTTCGATTGGCTTAAAATAAACTTTCTCTTTCACTGCTCCCCAGTAAAAAAAATCTAATGGATTTAAGTCCGGTGAACGGGCTGGCCACGAGATCGTACCAGGCCGACCTATCCATCTGCCCGGATATTCTTCATTGAGAAATGCTGTAACTGAGCGGGCATAGTGCGCTGGGCAGCCATCTTGTTGATACCACATCTCTCTGTAAATACTGAGTGGCACGTCTTCCAGTAAACTAGGTAAACTGTTTTGTAAAAAATCTAAATAAACTTCAGCAGTCAAGATCTCTGGCAACTCAAAAGGTCCTATGACTTTTCCATTTAAAATTCCGGTCCACATGTTTATTTTAAAACGATACTGAGATCTATCTTGTCTCATTAAATTCGGATTCTCTACGTGCCACTCGTGTAAGTTGTGTAGGTTCATGTAACCGTCTTTTTTAAATGTCGATTCATCTGACCATTAAATTTTCCTTAAGAATCGCGGATCTTCCCGGTGTCTTTGTAGCATCGTTTGACAAAACGCAACCCAAAGTTGATAATCCTGAGGATGCAGGGTTTGTACTCGCTGTACATGGTATGGGTGGAGCTCATGTTTTTGTAAAATTCGGTGAGCTATAGTTTTGGGCACTCCTGTGCTTTGCTGGATTGCACGTACCGAAATACTTGGATCTTCTTTAACTGCTTGAAGTACTACGTCTCGTAAGGCAAGGAACTTCTTCCTTCACCATGTGGTCGGTTTGGAAGTATGCCTTCTGTGGAGAGTAGACGGTGCACATTTGTAAAAACTCGGTGATCTGGATAACGATCAGCATTTGGGTACCTCTCGCGATACAGTCTAGCCGCAGCACTAGCATTCCCTCTGCATTCGCCATAAATAAAGTGCATGTTGGCATATTCCTGAGTGTGTACACAGGCATGGTGGCACTACACAATTACACGATAGTCTAGGAGAAAGCAAAGGTCGTTGTAAAGAGATCGAAACTGTCCAAATCACAAGCAAACAAACAAGTCCAATAAACGAAGCAAAAAGTCGAATGTACGAAATAACACGAACGAATACGGAAAGATGCGTAGTAAACGAAGGAGCGTAACGTACTGATCTGTATTGCGTGTGCCAATATTAAAAAAGTGGCGTCACTATCTATCTCGCTCACACTTCATAAAATGACTTTCTCTGTATCTGACTCATTAGCGTCACTATCTGTCTCACTCACCCATTAGAATATTTTACTCGAAAGCGTCACTACCTGTCTCACTCACACTTCATGAATGACTCTCCGTCTCACTTGGTCTTAGGCAAGCTTTGAACGCACTAGAATAATTTTTAGCAGGTAATGAAAAATTTTTCGAAACTGGGTTTCTTGAAGGAATTGTTTTTTCCCCGTAATCAAAGAAATACTGTAGCAAGTATTATACCATTTTAGAATCCTTATTAAATGCGTCAACTTTTAGTGCTATTTGCCAACCTGCCGTAGTACTTCTTTTTTTCAGTACAGTCCGTAAAAAATGGACGAAATATTAATTGTCTATTCATTGTACGGCATAATGTGACACTTTCTTCCAAGCTGGAGTAGTTGACTTAGAGTTCTAAGTAATAGGTTAGATAAGCACTATTCAGGATTAAATAAGAAAAATAAAATTGAAAAAAAGTTAAGATTTGTAGCAACAGGAGCTAAAAAACCATCACAGGGTGTACATTTTCTCGAAAAAAAAAGAAATGTCTATAATTTAAAAAATTCAAGACTTAGATTTTATTTTTTATTTTTCTAGTAACTATTATGATTTGGACTATCACCCGATTCCGGCTTGACGTCGACTTACGGGACACCCTGTATACTCTTTAATTACAGAATCTCGGATTTTGAAATCTTTCATTAAATTGTCTGTCTGTTGGATTTAACTATTCATTTTTTATGTCCACCATATTGGAGGGACTTTTGATAACTGACAGATAATATGATATTAAAAGAGTTTTATTCTTCTATAACACCAGCTTCCTTTAATTCCTCAATTATTGAAATAATTTCGTTGTCGTGATCGCTGTTGCCGGCACTTTTTGATGCTATCAAAATTTTCAATCTCTCAACTAATTCGTTGGGATCATCCCAGTAGATATAATCCGTATTGTTTTTATATTTCTTAAATCTAGGTAAGGCGCCACCAATTTTTGTATTTAGGTCTTTTTGGAGTTTAGTCACACGATTTTGTTGTGAAAAAAGTGGTTTAATTACTTGACAGTACTTTATCCCCTTATCACCTTTTATCTGTCCCGATGGATGACAATCTCGTTTATGGGCGTTTGTTAACTCTAACATATCTTTATATATCATTTTGTCTTTGTCAGTTACTATCTTAAGATTAGGCTTACTACGTATTAAAAGTTCTGTTAATCCGGGAGTTAATTCATATTTTTTATTATTAAGAGTCATCACATACGATTTTCCATGACTTGATAGTGCAAGCGATACTTCCGAGTTTCCCATCATAAACTTTTTATTTTCACTACGTATACCAAATGGAACATTTATTCCTTCATAAATATCCATAACATCTTCTTTTTTTAGAGAATTTAGTGTTTCATTATTACTTTTTAAAGGAGATTTATAGTCATCACCACTATAATACTCAGCATCATCTTTAGAGTGCACTGTAATTAAATCTTTAAAATCTTCATAATCCGTAGAAGAATTTAATTGATGATCTATATCACTTTCCTGTGTTCCATTGGAAATAACACAATCTAAATAACTGCTATTTTTTTCTTTAGTCAGCCTTTCTAGAGGTTTTATGATAGGTTTAAATATTTTTTTAAACTTCAAATTCGCTTCTTCTTCCTCGGTATTGATTCTTTTGATTTTATTTTTTATAGTATTCACCGATTTAATAACTTGTTCTTTTATATTCATTTTATTATTAACGTATCTTCGTCTGTTATTATCAAGTACGTAATTTTGAATGAGTTATTTGTATTATAATGATGTTATTTATATAGACAGATACTCTAAAAGTATACAAATGTGTCAAAACTTTGTCTATACCTCCCGTTATTCAAAGCACAGTCTTTATTTATTAACAAAAAGTTAAAATTATTGCTCCATATAAGTCCACAAAGTTGCTTAAAGTTTAGCCAAGTCATGTCCATATTTACATGCTCGTAGTATATATGTTTTAAATTGATATCATCTTGTTTAAAGATAATAAGAACATTAGCATTGTCTCTCAATAGTTGTTTGGGTATTTTGGAATAGGTTTGAGACAAATAAAAACAGTCTATTCGTCTGTGTCTCCCCATAGCGAAGTAATTTCTTATGTTTACTTGATTTTCACAGGCAACATCATCAAAAATTATTATAGAATCTGGCAGTGCGTCGTTGGGATGAATAACTTCCTTATTATCATTAAAAATTAACAACTGTGCTTCTGGAACTTTATCAATAATATGTCTTAAGAAACGATATTTTGATTGGAAGGTAGTCTTTGAATACAAGTAGATATGTTTAAACTTTAGACCATTCTCATGTATCAATAAATTGATCATAAGGTTGGTTTTACCGCAATTTGATGGGCCACATATTATACAGCGAATGGTATTAGGCAATAGTAAAATATGTTTTGATGTTCTCTGTACATTGTTTTCTAGTTTTATATTATTTACTTCCAATGTTTGAGTTTGCTTTACGAACTTCATTTTGGGAGTGTAAGAAAGCTGATCCTTCCTTTTCTTTATATAGGTACTTACGTCGGTACTTTTGTACACAAACTTTGTGCATAGGCAAGAATGAAAAGTGAAACCCGCTATTCATTTTAACTCTAGTCTTTGAAGCATATACACACATCATCCTTCTTTGTGATAACTAATATCACCACATTTACCAGTAGGTAAGTTGCTTTTTATGAAATATGTATATAACAATAATAGCTTGTATCAATTCTATTATTATTTAATAAATTGTTGCATTATTATTACAGAAATGTTTGACGCCCTCTCGACTGGTAATGATAATTTAAAAATAAATTCCATTACAACTCCTTTTCACTATGCTCAAGATTTGTCTAGTTATTTAGATAATTATGACATGGGCAGCCTGAATGCAAATGAAGGAGAAAAATTGCCTGATAAATCTGATTTTTGTAAATCAACTCAAATCCCAAAGAAAAACATCAGCTTCGACATCGTATGTTATTCGTAAAACTTAGCGTAAAGGACGTCATCTGATAAAAATAGACATACTAACCATGAATAATAGTGAAAATGATAATAGTGTTTCAGTGCAGTATATTGTTGAAAATGCGTATGATGAAATTATGGATGCTACGGAGACAGTGATTAATAAAATTGTTAAAAGAATAAGTGAAAATAACTTGTAAGAAATTATAAGATTGTAACACCAGAGTTATATTAAATATTTAATGGAATTGTGCAGTTTAATGGTTGTTATCTTAATGACTAATAAATAAATGTCTTCAAGCAATTTTATTTTATTCCAATACTTACCAGTACCTTCATTATAGTTTTGTTATGATTTCCCGCCCAGTAATTATTATAAAGAGTAAAAATAAAACAAACTGTGTTAACTAATAATAATCCTTTATTACTCATAAACTTAAAGTATAATATATAATTATCAACTAATTTTTAATTCTCTCACCACAAAGACATTTATTATTTCACAAATAAAATCAATCAATATTATCATGTCATTACCAGATCAACCAGATATCAGTGTAAATAAATCATAAAATTGTCTCACAGTGGCCCCAAAGTAGAGTTTCTATTTGATTTGGAAGTATTTGCCTCTTATCATCGTTTCTACTTAACACTACTTTATTTGTTTCTTGAGAACATAATACATGACGAATAGCTCGAATGTTATTTATAATAATATTACATTTTACATTTTTTAATTTTATTTTGCAACAAGGTTTCTTTGTAATTTGATAATTTAAGTCGATTTGTGACAGACTTCTTTATACCTTTAGCCTTTTTAATTTGAGTTTTTACATTGTTTATGTAGTACAATTTTGCCCTCAAACCAATAAATTCGGAAATCACTTCACCTCCCATTTCATCCTTGAACAATCCAGGAATTTTTGCATTTACTCGAGGAATGCAATAGGGATTATCAGAGCTGAAATTGCTAGTATCAAATTCTGATAAATGTTTAGATATATCTTGATAAAAATCGTAAGTCTTAATAAAATATAATAAACTGTCAGTATCAGTATAGCAAAGTTGTGCATCATCTTTATATATTTTTTTAATAAAATCATAATGGAACTTATATAAGTGCTGTTTAGCATATTCCAACACGACAAAACCGATGTATATAGGTCTATCCAAAATAATTTTTTCAGGGCTTAACTAAACAGCCGCAAAGTTTTCAGAGAATATAGATATATTTTGAAAATTTGGTTTAGTGATCAATTTCTCAGCACCAATCTGTTTATTTGTTATATTATTGTTGTCTCTCCATTTCGTCACTAATTTAACATTAACCTGCTTTCGTTTATTCTCAATTGTTTTTCCGAAAATAGCATTGTTCATAAGCTTGAAAAAGTTTTTCTCGAATTCATTTGTACATATTTTTCGAAGTTCAGTATTTAAGTCAATATATCTTTTCAAATAATTGTCTTGTCGGAATCTCAAAACACGATAAATATTTCTTAAAATAAGACTATTTTTCATACATTATTTGAGATGCACATAATGGATTACATAATTATATTTATCATATAAACTCGCAATAAGTTTGGGGCTTGTGCCTACTGGCGATATAAATCTTTCGGGAGCAAACGGCAAATCACTATGCAAAGCATGTAAGTGATCTGGATATAGCATATCGACTTCTAAAATATAACCAAATATACTGTCATCTAAAGTACTTGTTATATCTAAATTATCTATTTCTTGCCTAGATAGAAATGTAAAATCGGATATTGGATAGCTCTTAGTCATTGAGTAACCATATAAATTATTGCAATCAAGATACACTAAATAGCTGGACGGTATACTGTCATCATAGTGCGGTAAATATTTATTATTAGACTTAGCATGGCGCAACGAGCATTGAGCTAACCCGCCTCTGATTCCCTTTTCTAGCATTTGATATATCTCTAAGTTACTAATTAATTCTAGTTTTACGTCTGACTTAAACTCGGCGATGTGACATAGTATGCTGGATCGAGTTTATAGTGAATTAAACTTATATTACGGAAGTTTTCGAAAACATCGCATAATAGTAATACGTCAAATTTTAAATATAAATCTGTGTATTAACCAAGATTTTGAATATTAAACTTTTTCCAAACTAATAAAGCATGATTGTAGTCATCCTCGCTTATATGGCTCATAGTTAGACTATTATAAAAATGTTCTTGTAAAGGTAATTTTATTTCATCAAATTTTGCAAAAGAGTCCATGTAGTCATATGGATAAATACCTTTATGACGCAATAATTTAAATTGTGCCTTCTGTGGAAATTCTCGAGACAAATTAATAAAATTCGTATCAGATAAACTTTTACTTAATGTATCTAAACTTGCACTGAGGAAATGAAATGAATCTATAAATTTTATCTGAATTGGATATTGACTGTGTTCATTTTGTATCGTTTTAGTTATGGTTAAATATTTTTCTTTACTCTTAGGAATAATTTTAATAGGTCCATTGTATGTTGCTAATTCTTTTATAAACATGTGAGAATCATAACCCGATAAGTTATGGATAACAACAGGTATGAACGGGCAAACTCGTAACATTAAATTACAATACGAATGGGCAGCTCCTCTGTATTCAGACGTAACGTGATCATGATCACGCACCTTATCTCCGAATAAGTAGTTTCCGCAAATGTGACAAGTTGAAGCATTGAAATAATTACTCTTTTGGAAAACTGTCAATGGTTTCATGGGTTGTTTATTAGATAGTTGTTCATTGATATGCTTTGCATCTTCTATCAATAACTCGATAAACTTATCCACACAAGCTTGACCTCTATATGTGACATATTTATTCAACGTTGTGTCATAAGAGCAACATATATAATATGCAAAACATGCTGGTTTATGAACTTTGTATGTACGCGTATGCGCACTAGTATTTATATTGGAGTTTTCCAATACACTTTCAAAGTCAGCGTAAATAACAAACGTAATTTTTTGTTTTCTGTCATAATTTTTAAACTGGAGTACTGTTTCAGGATCTGGTAAAATAGTCAATATTTTCGAACATTGATGTGTTCTGTACTTTGATTCATTGGTGAAAAACTGTAAACATGATTCACATAATAATACTTTGCCCTTATGATGAGTGATCTGTCGTCTTACTAAACGAACGAGATCTTTTATTAAACAGTAATGTCCTTTATTATCTATTTCAAAATATAACAAATTGACATGGTTTTCTTTTTTAGTTTTCGTCATATATAGTGGTCCTGTTACAAGGTATTTGTAATCTAAACCATATTTATCTACACTTATTTCGAGATTTTTTGATTCAAATAACTTGATATCATTAAATGAAGGAGGAAAAGTCATTCCTTGAGTACATAATACGGATGAATAATGTGGATACGAATTCATTCTGCATACATTTCTTTTACTAGGATGTAATGCAACAACGATACTCCACAAGAAACATTTATTATCGGTATTCTTAATATTTAAGCAACTTTTGGTATTCTTGATAGCTAGAGGCAGATCTAAATAAGATCCACCTTTCATTGGGCTATGCTTATTAATGTTAATCTCTAGGTGGCTTATAGACATGTAAGACCACCCTGAGTCACAATGCTCAAATTCAGAAACTTTCCTTTTAAATGTCTCTATTACATGGTAATATAAATCATTCATATCAGTATTATGATATACAATCTCATACTTCATATTGAATGATTTTAATAGTTGTTGGCTAGACTGTGGTAACACAAAATAGGCAAACAACTCAAAGTTTACTTTGATACAGTCATGTTTTATTAATAATAATATCATTAGATTTATAATTCGATCTTTATTATCCTGCAAGAAGTCCTCTGGGGAGAGGTACTTAACTCCTTGTATAGGATTTAAACGGTATGTCATAATTCTGTTTTTGAATGCTGTGGCTATGATATGAATATTCTGGAACTGGGTCTGGATTAAACTATTTGATTTATGGATATTGGTTCTCATGTGATATTGATATTGATGTCTAGGAATTTCAATTTTACATTGTGTACAATTTCAATTTTACATGATTATATCATGGATATTCACAATCATTGGATTATTGCAATCTTTAATTGTTTCATGGTTATTTATCATTGAATCATTAATATGTGACCGCCGATGTTTATGAAGCTTTTGTGGGACTGTAAAAAAATTAACAATATGTTAATTGATCATTTGATTAATTGTTTTACATAGACATGATAACAAGTGTCTAAAAATAATGATTAAATAGTCGAGAAACGTTGAAATTATCAGCTAAGATTATATTATTGAATAACCATCATAAGGAAATACCAACCATATAACAAGAATATATTAAAAAAACACAACTTATAAATATGAATTAATAAATGTAGGGGGTTGGTCACGAAATTCTTTTCGTGTGGCAGCGACAAATTCTGAAAGTCGGCGCCATGCCTCTGTTGTATCATTTGTCCTGCTCTTAATGGTCACAATTGTATGGCGCCATCTATTTAGAGGCAATATATTCTCTATTTCATTACATTTGTATATCTTTAGCTCGATATAATGCGAGCCAAGCTTATTCTCATCGCTTTGCCGGGAATAACCCCGAGCAATTTTTCGTGTAAAATACGAATAGAGGGGCTGAATTTTTTATTTACCCGATGTCGAGGCTGTGTGATCTGCACCATCATCGTTGTCCTCACTGTCCGTCCCAAAGAGGGCAGCAAAGGAATCGGAGAGATCCTAGGCATGCAGCGTCCCTGCTTTATCTTCCTGGTTGAAGCAAGCTGCTGAGAATCAAGTTTAGATGACTTAACACGTTTTTTAGGTCTTGCCTCTTGTTGGTCCTGTCGCTCACGACACTCGGATTGCTCGGCGTGCTCGCCATCGGACGGGAATAGCTCGTCAGCCGTGACTTGTTTGCTGCTCCTGTAATATAGATATTATAAATTAAATAACAAAAAAAGAAAGAAGTAAAAGAACGCAGTACACTGGCTACAGCTAGAATAATTTTATTTATTCAATAACCATTATCATCAACACCACTTCAGCCACACGTGGTCTGAATATAAGCTTACTACTGAATATAAATAATATTCAATGAATGGATAGTGACTGTGTGGTGACCGGCTGAGTATAATAGCGCTAAGCTTTTAGTCTACGTAAAAATTGTAGTTATAAAATCTAGTATTTTTTCCATGCAATATATAAGAAAAGCAGTAAGTATATCTGCCTCGGTGAAGGTCAATTTCTTACTTTCCGAGCTTTTTCGTAATGTACTATATAACGAACCAATGTTTAGAATTTCCTATCATTACCAGTGGCATAAATAAAAAGTACTCATATTTAATTGAAACAGCACAAATACGTTATATAAAAAACATTGTTCCCTATTTAATTCAGTCAAAATATTTTTAAGTATTCATATGGCTTTATTTCATTTTCAAGTTAACCAAAACCCATGCATTACACACAATAAGAATTTAAAGTTACGATTCATAATCAGTGAATATTGTAAAACGAGATTATCGCTAACATTGTCAATGTCGTGATACAGGACATAAGATAATATCAGCTGACACAACCCATAAAATGTCAACGAGATGTTCCGAGTTGAGCGGAACTATTGCTTTGTCATTACATTGAATTTAAATTTCTTAGAAAAACAAAAAGTTAAGTTTTAACTTTAAATAATTTGGGACCATGATGATTTAATTACTGGTGACCTATAGAGTCTTCGTTTTGTAATATTTACACACACCCGGATCACACACACACACAAACACACAGTATAAATGATTTTGAAATAATCCACTGTTTGGGTTAATGTTTTATATAGTGACAACACTTTTGATCTTTGTAGGACATCAATTAATTCAGTAAAACCAGAAAATGGGCAGCGCTATGTTCTGTTGAGTATTTAAACACTGCAATGGCACCCGCTTGTCAAGCGACGATTCTATGGTGCCGCTTCTCCACTAACGTGTAGGAGGTTTAAGTATCGCAGTAAACTTTTAGGGGCTGTGGATGCGAAAAGATAGATATATTTGAATAGACAAATAGTTCATCTATTCAATATCTCTATTCACATAGGTGAAGCATAGAAACGCTTTAAATATTCAGAAATAAATTAATAAAATTTGTTACTTACATGATTACCACGTTCGCCGCTTATGTCACTATTCACTAATTCACTATACACTAAATCACTTTTCTTTTACTGGAAGCTGCTTGTCACTTGTGATTGCCGGAGGTGGAGAATGATGACAGGATACTGCACTACCGCGCTTAAATACCGCAAATGCACCCATATAAGGAATGGGAATGCGCCTGAATTTGCTGAAAAATGTTTATAATCGAAATTGCAATTGAGCAAATTAGATCTTTGCACATGCATGACCCTACCATGTGTATACGAAGTCGATTGATACTTGTTAGTAAGGTTTTCAATATATAGTATGGAATAGATCTGAGTGAGTGTAAATATGAATATCGTGAACTTATGGTAGGGGCAGAATGCCACCCACGTAAAATATGCATTACATATTTCGTTAGTTAGAAAAATAATGTAAAACGTTTACCTATACTATTGACTCCTCGCCGGCGCCACCTGTAAAGTATACTTAAACACATACCAAACTACACAATCCGTTTAGGATAATTGCGTTCAGACAGTCGGACAACTGATTTTATTTCATACTATGTTGTGATATGCCCCGGCTTTGCGCTGGTATAGACATACAATAAATTAATATTATACAGGGTGTTTCATAATACATGTATAAAGCCGTGAACTGGATGGAGTGCTAAACGTATTAAAACGATAGGTACAATTATTTTTTTCGTGCGTGGATTAGTAAGCGAGAAAATGACTATCGAACTTTTTCCTTTTCAATGTCGATAATCGACATTTTGAAAACGGAAGACCGCATCTCTAGAAATCAGTTGTAAAAGGTCACTCAAGTTCATAGTACTAGGCGCAATGGGATATTAAATAGATCTAAATTAGCCGTTTTGTATTTTTTGGTTTGAGGGTTCTGTACAAAAAAATATTGTAATTTTAATTTAAAAGGTTCCTTCATAGTTTTTTCGAAAGTGCACGACCACCTAACTAATAGCAAAGTAGTCTAATTCAAATTACTGTAGCATATTAATGTAGCAAACTCTAATTAATGTAGCATATTTGTCTTTACAAGTTTCCTTTCTCATGTCATGCCTGTCAGTCATGTTTCAGTGCCACAAAGGTAATCGTACCTATCTGCTATGAGATTTTTCAGTAACTACACACATATTTTTGTATTAAATAAAACAAATAAAATACCTTAGTGTAATGAATGAAACATAAATAAAACAAAGACAGTAGAGAGTGGAGTTAAAACAGAACCCTCCACTAATGTGGGGAAGGCTTAAACTCTCAGAGGACTGTTATGTTAAAATCCGTACGATTTCACGAATATTTCTCATCATCAAAAATTAACTAAATGAATCTTAGTTGACGGAGCTATACCTGTAAATATCCCATGCTTCACCCAGTTGGAGAACCTAGGCAGGGGCGCAACAACCGCCGTATCAGCCGTATCAATGATACGGGGTCCCAAATCGTTTGTAAGCAAAAATACGTACTGTTATCCTCAATTTCAGTTAAACCCTATTTCCCGGAAAAAAAAATATTCTTTAGTGATTTTCAGACCAGGGTCGGGGCCCCCTCCGCCAAAGATGCAAATGAAATCAAGTGATACAATCCGTTTTCGTTCCCCTTTCGCTTAGAGATAATTAACATTTTTAATAAAAAACAACAACTTAGAGCCCCTCACGCGCACTCACTCATTACTTCATTGAAATTGTGTAAAAATGCACCTATAGCAAAAATGAGGAAAATCTTGATCTCATGTACAACATATTCAGCACTATCGGTGAGATCATAAGATTTAAGAAACTCCTTACACTGTTCATTGCTAAACGGGTCAGATGGACCTGGCTCATAATAAAATCGTTTTGGCCCACACGATTTTCGAATTTGACTGTTTTTAAGTTAATCGTGAAAACTTTATAGCCAAAATGTCAGAAATAGAGCTTTGTTTGCGAAGTTAATTTTATTATAAACCAGATGTCAAAAATGTCTACATCGTATAGTCTATTTACTGATATTATGTTATTCGCGCAGGTATTCTGAAGGGGTAGTTTGTGAAACTATCGAGCTCGCTACGCTCGCTTATTCAACAAATTATGACATTTTTATATTTATCACGCAAGGTTTTAATATACCAAAGTCAAGGGCCAATTTACAAAAATTCCGATGTCCACCCCGGCTTTTAAGGAGATTCTTGTCATACAAACTACCAACATAAAACATTAACAAATTATACACCTGAATCTTCCTCAATAGACAAAGTAATTCCACTTTGTCAATTGGTGAAAACCGCATGAAAATCCGTTCAGTAGTTTTTGAGTTTATCGAGAACAGGCAGACAGACGCGGTGTGGAACTTTCTTACATATGTTATTCTTACTATTAAGGTGATTCAACGCCCATACTAAATTTCTCTCGATATTCTTTCATTTGTTTGAGTGTTTAGTGATTGTATTATGATTTCTACTCTCAGTAAATGTATTCAATGGTGCGCAAAGTGGTTTTCTTTTCAAAAGCCTCCTCCTCAGTCGTTCCCTCTTGACAGAGTGGTCGTGGTTTCATGACGATGCGTCTTCTCTGGATAACGCAGCCCCCGCGATGCGCCTCCACTTGTTGCGGTCTTCAGCGTTACGGGAACATTCAACAATTGTACTACGTGTTGCAGCCTTTATTAGGTCTGTCCAACGCGTAGGCGATCGACCTCGTGATCGTTTGCCCTCCACTGTCCCTTGGACAACGAGTCGTTCCATGGAGTTCTGGTTTCGAACAATGTGTCCGAAGTATTTGAGTATTCGTATTTGCACAGTCGACGATAATCTTTCCTTGATTCTAAGCTCTTCCAAGATCGAGACATTGGTCCGAAACGCAGTCCAAGGAATCCGTAGCAGTCTCCGCCAGCACCACATTTCCAGGGCATCGATTTTGCGTCGGTCTTTCAGGCGAACCGTCCACGTTTCTGCGCCATACAGAAATATGGAGAAAACTAGGCTTCTCATCAGGCGGACTTTCGTAAGCTTTTCAAAAGCAGTTAAATCGAAAAAATCACAAATCGCCGCTTGATGGCGTTGTTTTGTGATTTCATTATTTTTCTTTTTCATTGGTTTTTTTTACATTATTAACATGTAGAAATCTATTTCGCGCACAATTGAACATATTTTATAATAGCCAATTGCACAAAAACGTTACATAAAAATCGTATGAAAATTGTACCGCCTTAACACGCGAATGGCTTGGATTTAGGTTACTCATTAGCATCCCTTGTAGCCGTGTGGTGACCGGTAGAGTAGAATAGCACCAACCCCTTACACTCGCGGGTGTCGTACAAGGCGACTAACGCTTAGAGGCAAAATATCTAGTCTCCAAACTGGAAAATTGACAGCAGCGTTTTTCATTGTTATGTTTGCAACACTGCGATCTCCAACCCGCCTGCCAAGCGTGGAGATTATGGCAATAACCTCCCCTTTTGCGGGAGAGGCCCAAAGTCCTGTAGTGGACTGTTATGGGCTGTGATGATGATAATGATGATCCCTTGTAGTTGGGGGTACTAACTATGGGGCCCCAGACAGCTATTGATACGGGGCCCCTGGAAGGCAAGCTACGCCACTGAACCTAGGTCACCTAGGTGAAACACGGACCCAAACACAATTTTAGTAATTACTGTCTGTACAAATTACCCGATAAAATAGTGGTAAGCAAATGTATTCTATCACCGACATCATAAGGATTATTATTAGTCCACTGTTGGACTTATTTGAGCCTCACTTTATTAAATAAACACAATCAACATTACGGTGCATCTACCAGGAGAACATAAGAGGCGAAATAAGTACGTCCCCTAACACGCGGATCCCTAAAGCGCTGCCTGCTGCCACGCCTACCGCCGCGTCTCCCGCCACCCGCCGCCCCGTGCGCCACGCCGAAAGTCGCGGGAAATACCCCGCCACGAGGCCCATGTGTCGACACGCCGGAGTTTTGGCAGTGTGCGTGCTGCGCACTTGGGTGTGTCGTTTGATTGAACCGACGCTGACGCCGACAGCGTGGCTTCTTGGGTTTAAATGTACCTATTTTCGAGTCGTGTTCGTTTATTCGGTTTTTAGCTTTTCGCGTGATCGGTGTGATTGTTTGTTGCATTGTATGTATAGGATACCTAATTACTGTGAAAATAACTGTGATAAGACTGTAAACGATATGAATGAATGAACGATTTATTGTTTCAGGTACCAATATTAACGTAGTCTTGTTTGTGTACAATGTTAAACAGTTTAAGTATTGTGAAAATCATTATTCTGTGCATGAGTGCAACCAAGCAGTAGGCCAAAGACCATGTTACCTATCTACTTACGTATTGCATAGCAACCAGTGCATGATGTAGTGTTGTGTATCTGTGTGTATGAGTGTATTTACCTATCGGTCATCGAGCCACAAGAAAGCAAGAAAGTGTGGTTAACTGCGCTGGCACCTGACACTGTTTGTTTCCATAAAATAACGTTTAAAAGGTACGTACCTACATGCTTTAAAGGTCTAGGTGCTAGCTAGACTAATAGCTACCACATAATAGTGACGTTAGAAGCGCAACCGCCGCGCTCGGTTCTTTTCCGACGGGAAATAGGTAGAAAAGACAACGCTTTTATCTTTTCATAAAAACATGTAGGTATTTAGTGGAAGCTGTCTGTAATGTGTTTCACCAAAACTAGATTCATAAGTGGTTCCCTAGGTAGGTAGGTACTTAGATGAGGGAACAGTGTTAGTAGGTACCTAGTACTTACCTATCTGTGTAGAGCCATTTTGTCAATTGAACGAATCCCGTTTTAGTGTAGTAGATATCTACTTTAGTACGTAGCATTTTTATTTTTATTTAGTTTAAGTACCTGCGGCAGTCCACACCGCGGGTCCGGCTGTCTTCCAGACTGATTAACATGTTTTGTTTTTTATTTACGTAGGTTCCTACCTACCTAACCTACTTAGATACTGTTTTTAGGCCTTTAGTTAATAAGTACCTTAGTATTATGAATTTAATTCATATTTTACCTTTGTTGTGATGGGGTGGTTTGCTCTGTTAGGTACCTACCTAGTAGAAATCATCTCGGTGTTAATGACCTGGCTTTGCTCTCGCGCACGAGGGCCTGGGGTCCGCCTTGACCATGATCCAGGATTTCGCATTTCAGGTCATTACGTCTGACAGTCCTGAATCCTGCCTGACCCTGCTGCCAGGGGAACCTGATTACCTGACCAGATTAAAATCATAGTTAGACATTCAGTCGCCTAAATGTGCAGGTTTCATCACGATGTTTTCCGTCAGTAAAGGTCACTGGTACGTGGCGGCAGCGGGTGTCGAACCCGGTACCTCTTGCGTACGACTCGGATACCGTAACCTTAGGCCACCGACGACGCTCCGACTATTTAAGCATACCTACCTATTGAAAATAATTAGTGTAGGTAAGTTCCTAGTTAATTTGGTAGAGTTTATTCATGTAGATAAGTAGGTAACATTTAGTTCGGCGCCTGGTAGCAAGATGTAGGAGGTTCGTTTGTTTTGTTATAAATGGCGCGAGGTTATTAAACTCCTCTTTATGGTGTGTACACACTCAACTTGCGCCAACGAAGCGTTGTCGGCCGAATTCGCCGTTGGTTACAGCACGTTCTTTGGATTTCTAAGGTCCAATAGGTAATTGCATTTCGTGGTCAAGCAAACGATCTTTGGGAGTTTTGGGAACCTTTTCGGGCTCGTAATCGCACGTTTGTTCGTTGGCCTTCGGTCCGCCCAAGCTGCGTTTGGTCGATTGCTTCTATCCGTTTGATGTTACCGCCACGCTGCGCTGCGGATCGCCGGCCGGCACACGCCAACGGTGCGTGTGTACGTAGCATTAGGCTCCTGGTACTAGGCTTAAGGAGGTTGCTCTTTTTTCATAGAGGTCGCACGCGGTTATTAAACTTCTCCTTCTAGGATCATCAACTTGAAATAGAGCTGCGCATCAACGTAGTCGATATGGTTATTTTTCTTTATGAAATGAACTTTATGAATACGTATTGAAATTGATGATGCTGAAGTTTTTAAGAAAGTACATGAAAGCTCAATATGTAACTGTAAAGCGGATATTTGTGTACAGCATGTCAGTGAAAGTATTTTATGTGATGACATATATAATGCTGTTAAAGAAATCCTACATAAAATCCAATCCAAAAATGGAGCCTGCTAAATGAAGGAAATGAATTACCTACATCGATAATTGTATCTCTACTGAAATAATCAATGTTACGTTATCCGTAAAAGTATTACATGAAATAAATATATTGAACAGTCACTACACATGGTTTTCTTTATTCTAACTTTTCACTTGTGTCATCATACCTATATTTTCCTTATATTCGATTCGCAACCTATCTTCTCGTGGTAAAGGTGGCGATCAAGGTAGCTACCCCATGTAGCTCGTATATATAATGAATGTAATACGACTGCACTATTCACACACATTCATTCACATCAGTGTCATAAACTGATTTATGACACACAGGTAGAAATTGTGGGCATTTGGAGCGAGAGTTTTCAACAAATGAAAACTCTTGATCCAGATGCCCCAATTTTACCCTACTCCCGGGTTCGATTCCCGGCCGGGCAGAAATTTAAATGATGAATTTTAATTTCTGTTACGGGTCTGGGTGTTCTATGTATAATAAGTATGTATTTAAAAAAAAAAACAAGTATTTAAGTAGTATATCAGTTATCTAGCACCCATATTACAAGCTTTGCTTAGTTTGGGGCTAGATGGCGCTGTGCGAATTTGTCCACGAATATTTTTTTTTTTTTTTTTGTTGATACGGGAATCTGTAATCATGATCTTTATCAACACACTTGATGAATTCAGGCGAACGGCTTGAACGATTGAAAGAGATATGTGATGTCCTACTCAATAAATAAACTTTGATTTGATTTGTCTAACCATGTTCCAATCTGGCCAGATTCCCTTGTTAACAGGGAACCGGAGTTCAAATGGCAGTCACTCCTTTGTAATTACCTAACCTGGTACATTCTGGAAAATAGTCATGGCGGACCTTGGGCCCTTGCGCGCGAGAGCTAAACCGCGATATTGACACCAAGACAATTATTATTGTTTTTTATTCACACACGAGACGACAACGAACATTTGAATTTAAATAGATACTTACTTT
Organism: Blastobasis lacticolella; assembly: GCA_905147135.1. Taxonomy (NCBI): domain Eukaryota; kingdom Metazoa; phylum Arthropoda; class Insecta; order Lepidoptera; family Blastobasidae; genus Blastobasis; species Blastobasis lacticolella. Next base: position 14,242,141 of record LR990062.1, on the reverse strand, counting down.
TATATGTGTATTGCAGAGGGTGAGACGGTAGACTACGCCGCAGCGTCCGAGGCCGTCCGCAACGTGTCCACCCTAATGCTGCAGATCATCAAAGGTAACCGCCCATGGGTTCATTCAGGCGGAGTAGGGTGACCATGCATGCAAATTTATTTATGCAATAGGCATAATTTCAATATTATTTTAAGCTTATTGTTGTAAATCAGGTTTTCCGCTTGCTTGTTGTTTTCTGTATAAGTTACTAGAATGTTTAGATAAGTTCAGGATTGACTTTATGTTGTTGTGAACGTAAAGGATATTATTGAATTATTTTGAAGTGTGCTGTTTCCGTAATTAAAAATCTTATAAATTGATTTGGCTCAAAAAGAAAATAATAAATAAATAAATTTACGACTACAGATTTTAGCAGGGTAAAGCAATTTAATATTATTTTCCTCAGACGCCGCTCTGCTTTCCAACCACGGTTCGGAGAGATCCCGCAAATCCTTATTGGATGCCATACGGGCTCTCACTCAAGCCACCAAGAATCTATGCGCGGCAGGAGATCGACAGGTAAAAAAAATATATAGCTAATAGTTTTATCTATCCATACTTACAATAATTTTGAAGTTGTAGAATTTGTTTTCAGAAGACCAGGTCAAGACTCTCAACCGCCAGGTTTTAAGATTTTGTAATCGTAAAACCTTCACAGCGCCCAAATTATTTCTGATGAATGATGCGCGACTGAGGCCTGAATTCTTATGCCAAAACACAGCCCTGCTATTGGTTGTAGTGTACACACTTTACAGTAGTTGTTTTTGTTTAATAGCTCAGTATTTTGACAACGGACCTTACTCCTCAATAGCGCTATCTGGTGAATTTTTAATACACCATACTCATTATGTGATTGTTATACATATTTATGACATGTGACAGTTATACATATTATTTAAAGGCTGACATTTGTATAAGTTTATCTGACATATATACCTATAATTTATTTTTGTATGTAATGCTGAAGATGAATGTATTTATTATTATAAACTATAATTATTAATGAAATGTAATGAGAATATGAGTCTGTGAAACTTGAAATAAATAATATTTAATAAATTTAAAAATTGTATCCAGAGTGCCCAGGCGGCCGGCGCGGCTCTCAGCAAACGCACAGCGCGACTACTGTACGTCGTCAGTACCACTGCGGACCCACAGCAGGAGACAGAGGTATGTTTGACCGGATCGGACTGGGCTGGGTTGGCAAAAGTACAAATCAATCAATAACCGAGCGTCCTGAGCTAAAAGAATTTGGCGTTGTTAAGTGGGGTAGTTAATAAACAAATGAGCGAGCGAGCGAGTTCGGAAATTTTAGGTTTTAAAAGCTGAGGTGAACAATAAATGTAAATGTAAGCGAGCGAGCTCGAAATTTTAGGAATTTAAGGTCTTAAAAGCTGGGGTGATCAATGAATGAATGAGCGAGCGAGCGAGCGAGTTCGGATAATATAGATTTTAAAAGCTGAGGTAAACAATAAATGTGTAAGCGAGCGAGCTCGAAATTTTAGGAATTTGGGGTGTTAAAAGCTGGGGTGATCAATGAATGAATGAGCGAGCGAGCGAGCGAGTTCGGAAAATATAGATTTTAAAAGCTGAGGTAAACAATGAATGTGTAAGCGAGCGAGCTCGAAATTTTTGGCATTTTGGGTTTTTAAAACCTGATCTGATCATCTAACAAATACCTGACCGTAGCCAGCTCGAAATGTTGGATATTTTGGGTTTTAACAGCAAGAGGTGATCTTTATAAAAGTAACTTCGGAAAATCAATGAATGAGCAACCGTAACGAGCTTGGTAAAAAGTAAGAAAATTAACTGAAACGAAGTTTGGCGAATGGTAAGAAAAGTAGCTGAAACCTATGAATGAGCGAGCGAAGCTAATTTTTGACATTTCGGTTCTAAAGAGCTGCAGTGATTGATAAAAAGATTAAAATAAGTAAGCAAGCGCAGTGTGCTTGGAATTTTCAGTCTTTTGTAATAGTAATAAAACTGGGGGGATACTTGGGGGGAGGGGAAAATTGCATTCTTGGTTCCACCCTGGATCCGCGCCTGACTAGTTTGGACTTCTCTGGGCTCAGCCTGACTAGACTGGACTGGGCTGTACTAGGATGGATTGGGTTAACAGGTACCTCAAAGGCGAGCACCGCATCCGCTCCACTTAGATTGCAGATATCCTGGACGACGGTGGCCGCTTTCCATCAAGTTGACCGTCACGTAGCCAAAAAAAATGTCTGTTGAACTGAACTTTGCTATACTTCGCTGGGCTTTGTTGAACTTGACCGGACTGGGTTGCGTTGGTTGTTATCTTGTCCAGAGCTTGTAAGCGGCCAGTTCGGTTCTGCAAACATGCAACACAACTACTGAATGTCGTTAGCTCGACTGCGGACTCACAGCAGGAGACCGAGGTATGCTTGACCGGATTGGACTGGGCTGGGTTGCACTAAACTGGGCTGGGCTGGGCATAGCTAGACTAGACTGGACTGAGTGGACTGGGTTTATCTGTTGAATTTGCTTCTGGGTTGGGTTGGACTGGGTTGACCTTAGGACATACAATTATCCGCCTTAATTTGGTACCCGGATAATTTGGATAGTTCGGACACTGCTTCGAAAGGTTAAATCAAACTAATTTATGTATAGAATCAACATTATTATAACAAAACTCATGTAACAAATTGAATAATACTGCTTTCAATAAAATATTCTCAAAATTTAACACCACATACCTACTACACCATGAAACAGATCTCATTTTCTTTATAAACAAAATCTTGTCGAAAATTTAATCATATTAAAAAATAATAATATTTTTTAACCTAATATTTTAGAAGTCAGGCATTTGACCGCCATCTCACCTGTTGGTAAGTGACGATGCGACCGAAGATGGAGCATGCCCGTTAAATTAAATATATTCAAAATTAAAACAATTAAATATTAATAATTGTTTCTTAAGTTATTTATGAACAACCGTTTTGCTTATAAAAATAAGAAATGAAATATCATTATATTTAGCAGTTGAGTTTTTTTGTCAGCTCTATCAAACGAAAACATTTATAATGTAGGTAGGTAAGTTGTATTAATATTAAATAATAACTAACAAATATAATTACAGAAAATAATGTTTTTTGTTAAAACTTAAATTTTTTTCTTATAAAATGAAATACAAAAGAAGTAAGTCATGAGGGAGAATGTTTTCATCTTAACATTTAAATAATATCAATTTAATTCAAAAATCATTTATTCAGATTAGGTTTCGACGAAAAACCTATGAACGTCACAACATAACAGTAAAAACACTTAAATGTAGATCTTAAATACTAATTTCTACATACAAAATTGGATATAATATTAATCCATGTCAATTAAATTGAAAAAATGATAATAATAAATTTATTTATATATTTAATTTGCAAACTGATTTACATTTTTTTTTAACAATGCTCTTAAACTGTAGTAACAATAACAATTAACATAAATGTAAAGCCAATAACAGGCAAACCTTACGTGCACTATATAAATCGCGCTTATAAAGTAAGTACTAATCTATTATAATAAAATATGTTAATAGATATTTAAGCAATTTTGTTAGAAAAAACAACTGAGTTTACAGATTTATATAATTATATAAACATGTCTTGTACTTTGAAAGAGAAAAGTTAAATACATCGCTGTACAACCTGGTTAAACTGGGCCATACTGGACTGAACTGAATGGAGTTGGTTTGAACAGGACTGAAATGGACTGAATTCGACATATTTAACCTAAAAATTTAACTAAATATACTGAAGCTGGATTAAACAGAAAATTGAACTGGATCGAATTGGATTTGACTTAACCTAACTCAACTGCATGACTGACACTACTTTGATAACTGTGCGCAAAAATATAAAAGACTAACACAGAATATGACGTCCTCCGAAACAGTCACAAAACTACATCTGTCTGACTTATCTAACTAAAAGGAAACTTCATTTATTATTTTTATTTATATCCTTTTGGGCTTGTGCCATATTCCACAAAATAAATTCATGTATCCATTTCGTTGCCAGGTGCTATCCCGCGCGAAGGCCATGGCGGACCGCGCGGCCGCACTCACCCTCGCCGGCACCGAGCTGGGCGGCGCGCCCGCCGTCTGCAGCGCGGGGGTGGGCGCCGCCGCCGCCGGGCTCGTCTACACCGCCAAGGTAGGGTCGTCCTCATACACACACAGCCCTCGCCGTCTGCAGCGCGGGGGTGGGCGCCGCCGCCGCCGGGCTCGTCTACACCGCCAAGGTAGGGTCGTCCTCATACACACACAGCCCCCGCCGTCTGCAGCGCGGGGGTGGGCGCCGCCGCCGCCGGGCTCGTCTACACCGCCAAGGTAGGGTCGTCCTCATACACACACAGCCCTCGCCGTCTGCAGCGCGGGGGTGGGCGCCGCCGCCGCCGGGCTCGTCTACACCGCCAAGGTAGGGTCGTCCTCATACACACACAGCCCTCGCCGTCTGCAGCGCGGGGGTGGGCGCCGCCGGGCTCGTCTACACTGCCAAGGTAGGGTCGTCCTCATACACACACAGCCCTCATCGTCTGCAGCGCGGGGGTGGGCGCCGCCGCCGCCGGGCTCGTCTACACCGCCAAGGTAGGGTCGTCCTCATACACACACAGCCCCCGCCGTCTGCAGCGCGGGGGTGGGCGCCGCCGGGCTCGTCTACACCGCCAAGGTAGGGTCGTCCTCATACACACACAGCCCCCGCCGTCTGCAGCGCGGGGGTGGGCGCCGCCGCCGCCGGGCTCGTCTACACCGCCAAGGTAGGGTCGTCCTCATACACACACAGCCCCCGCCGTCTGCAGCGCGGGGGTGGGCGCCGCCGCCGCCGGGCTCGTCTACACCGCCAAGGTAGGGTCGTCCTCATACACACACAGCCCCCGCCGTCTGCAGCGCGGGGGTGGGCGCCGCCGCCGCCGCCGCCGGGCTCGTCTACACCGCCAAGGTAGGGTCGTCCTCATACACACACAGCCCCCGCCGTCTGCAGCGCGGGGGTGGGCGCCGCCGGGCCCGTCTACACCGCCAAGGTAGGGTCGTCCTCATACACACAGCCCCCGCCGTCTGCAGCGCGGGGGTGGGCGCCGCCGGGCTCGTCTACACCGCCAAGGTAGGGTCGTCCTCATACACACACAGCCCCCGCCGTCTGCAGCGCGGGGGTGGGCGCCGCCGCCGCCGGGCTCGTCTACACCGCCAAGGATGGGTCGTCCTCATACACACACAGCCCCCGCCGTCTGCAGCGCGGGGGTGGGCGCCGCCGCCGCCGGGCTCGTCTACACCGCCAAGGTAGGGTCGTCCTCATACACACACAGCCCCCGCCGTTTGCAGCGCGGGGGTGGGCGCCGCCGCCGCCGCCGCCGGGCTCGTCTTCACCGCCAAGGTAGGGTCGTCCTCATACACACACAGCCCCCGCCGTCTGCAGCGCGGGGGTGGGCGCCGCCGGGCCCGTCTACACCGCCAAGGTAGGGTCGTCCTCATACACACACAGCCCCCGCCGTCTGCAGCGCGGGGGTGGGCGCCGCCGCCGCCGGGCTCGTCTACACCGCCAAGGTAGGGTCGTCCTTATACACACACAGCCCCCGCCGTCTGCAGCGCGGGGGTGGGCGCCGCCGCCGCCGGGCTCGTCTACACCGCCAAGGTAGGATCGTCCTCATACACACACGTCCTGACACAAATCCAATAAAAAGAGTATTGTCAAGTTGGTTACACCGTTTTTTAATACGAACAGCAATTTATTCCAATCGGCCTCCGGGGCTGTTCAATCAGTCTCAGGGTCCCCAGTAGTAAACCTTGGTTAACAAACCAACCAACTTCGCTTCGCCAACGGTATTAGAAGGCACACCTAACAAATGGCGAGCTCGTTAGTAGTCGTGGTTTCTCGAACACAGTTATATATAGTCATGTGTAAAAATATATTGCGATTTTTACACATGACGATGTATAACTACATTGAAATCTCTTGACTACGTCGGTGTAATAACTTTAGTCTTCCTAGTACATCAAAACCCCAGAAAAAATCCCGATCAAAACTTATCAATAATTTGTATGAGAATCGAACCACTTTAAGAGGACCTCACTTTAATATTCCAGATAGTGGCGCCCATGATCCATCACGAAGACTGCAAGAACACCCTCATAGTATCTGCGAACGACCTTACCTCCAATCTGAAAGCATTCTCTAACTCCTGGAAACCATTAGCCTCGGAGCCTCAATACAGCACCAAAGTCGCTGAACTAACAGCTGATGCGAAGGTCCTGGAGAAGCTTTTGGAAGAGTTCAAGCTGGACCTGGCAGCTGGGAAGCTGGTGAGGAAGCTGGAGCCGGCAGAAAACACGGAGATCAGGAAGTTGACAACCAAGATCATGGAGCATGCTCAGGTTAGTAGGCTGCTGATGACATAGAAGTTGTGTTATTGATTTGTAAGATTTGCCTAATAATTAAAGTTAAAAAGCTATTCACTTAGGTACTGCAATTTGTGAAAACAATTTTTAATTCATTGTCAATTACATAGATACAACGAAGTTAGGGATTTTCGAAAAAAAATTAATTATGATTTCCTGTGACAATAAAATCTTTAATAGTTATTATGAAACTGTAAAAAATTCCGTCTTTGTACGTTACTAAAGATATTTCAGGAACATTTTCAGGATTTTTACAGTTTTGGTTGCTTATGGCCCAGCTTAAAATCTAACCATGTTTCACCTAATTCAGTTGGGTAGATATTCTGGGTCTGGGACAGTTCTTGCTTTCCATCAGGTTTGCTGTCTGTTGGTTCACCTTTATACATTTTAAATAATAAATATTCTTTTCTGTTCCATTTCAATCCTAAACCGAACCCCAACCCTTCCAGGACATGGCGGATTCGCCGGCCAATGACGAGGAAACCAAGAAAGTGTACGCGCAGTACGCTCGAAGGCTGGCGGACGCCATCAGGGCTTTGGACGCAGCCAATGTTAAGCGCAAACGAGCGCCTAATGTGAGTATTTCAGATTTACAGAAGGAAACTTAGGGTTATTATATAGGCGTGTTATAGTATGGACGAGTTTTACACATCATCATCACCACAGGCCATAACAATCCACTGCAGGATATTAGGGCCTCTCCCTACGAGGAGGTTATTGCGATAATCTCCACGCTTGGCAGATGGGTTGGAGATCGCAGTGTTATTAAATTAACAACGGAAAACGCTGCTGTCTATTTTCTAGTCTACGGAGACCAGATCTATTGCCTCGAAACATTAGTCGCCTTGCACGACACCCACGAGTGTAAGGGGTTAGTGCTATTCTACTCTGCCGGACAAAAGACAGCCAGAATCTTCCGGATTACACTATAATTGTTTACCACATACATCGAGTTTTTGTCACCATGATTACTTTAGCATTAATATTTTGTGCTTTTGCGCTAATACATAAGCGTAACTTAGAGACATGGTACTTAGTGGATTTAAGTCTACTCTACATTTTAATAGGGAGTTCTACAGTCGGAAGAGCCTACTGGGGCTCTATTTTTTAAAAACTCGCTTCGATCATATGGGTTAATTTTTAAATTCTATGTTTTATAAATCACTTTGCCAACACTGAAAGGGTTCATTTCGTCATCATTAATCGATATATCGAATTTTTCATGCTAAAAATGAAAATTGAAAACCGTTCGAATCGAAGCGAGCGATTCAAAAATAGAGTCGCTGGTATTATAAGTAATTAGGTATTGTAAGTAAGCTCATAACGACCTCATCCCCCCAGTCACCCGAAGCCGGCCGCGGCGTAGAGTCCGCGGTTCAAGCCCTACATTTAGAAGTACTCCAGCACTCGCCAAGCCGCAGCGCCAAAGGGAACGTCTTCGATATTGCGGTGAGTGAGCTCTCGATTACACAGGCTTTTTATATTATAGGTGATGGTGACTGCTTACCGTCAGGCAGACCGTTAGGTTATTTGTCACCTTAGTGCGGTATAAAAAAAGAAGAAAGAAAGATCTTTGGCGGCGAAGGGAAAAGGTAGCCGCCAATGTAGGCAAGCGAAAATGGAAAAGAGTAATTACCCTTCATCCTCGAAACTTCAACCTCCCACCTTGAAGTTTCGAGAATGAACGCAGGGCATTGATCAGAAAGAGAAAAGAATCCCGACCAATTGAAAAAGAAAAGAAAGTAAACCTATATATAATTGGCTCCGTGCTGCCAGTATTCTTTTATATTGTAGTCATTATTGTTAGTTTTTCTTAAATAAATAAATGATATCCAATGTACAGGACTTCGTGAACGCAGTGTCGGCGGAAGCAGAGAAGCTGAGAGAAGTATCTAGCAATGCCCAGGCCGTACACAACCGAAAGGAACTTGAGGTAATGCTTCCTACTAATTTCAGTTTCATTTATTAAACGAAGTTACAAACACTCATTTTAGTAAGTAAGCCTTATACTTAGATTAGCAGATAGATCATAAATTAGAAATTCAATCCAGAAATTCAATATTGGGAGCCACTGAAACGAAGTCACGGGCAGAGAAAATTCATCCTTTCTTACACACATACTGTGCGCGAGTTCATGTCCATCGGGCATACCGCTTAAATAACTCGAGTATAAATTATTGAAGGCTCGATATATCGCCATCTCACTTGGGTGCGGTTTGAGCGAGTGAGATGGCGATGTATAATCCGTTCCAGTTTGACGGTCGGACCAGATGGACATGAACTCGCGTGCGGTCAGTACATGCATGTATACACGATCACGCCCTCATCCTTTAACCTTACTTTTCTTAGAATAGGTGTGTGAGATACCAAAGTGAAAGTGAAAGTCATTCATTTATCGGCGATCTCTGATAGTACGCCGCCATCTTGATTCTACATGTGTAATGACGGCTCTAATCCAATAGTCAACCCACTGAAATGGACTAAAATGGACTTCATGGGAGTAAATTTTATGTTCCGTTTTGGACACCTTACTCACCGGCAGAAACACAATACTATTTAAAAGAGTATTGTTTAGCTGCGGTATCCTGTAAGGTAGAGGTACTTCCCCAGTCGGGCGGCTCCAATTCGAACGGGATATCCTGCTATGCCCTACTTCTTCTGAAAAACTCTCTTAAACCTATGTCTTACTCCCAATAATTCTTTTGGCGGTTTTTTTTGGCGGTAGGCCTCTAATAATCATACTACTGTAGTACTGTAGTGGTCTATATTTAGCTTTTAAATATTATTAATTTTATTCTTGTGTACAATTATATTTATTAAGCTCAGTGAGTGCTAAATTATATACTATATTGTTTGCAACAACTTACATGTGGTATTAACAAAGTGTTTTGTTGTCCTGCCGGTGACATAACCTCACTACTTGTATCTTCACAACTTTTTGGCTGTACACTGCACTTTGTCTTCAAGTTTTGGCTTCATGGCGACTGTACAACAGGTAGCAGATACCCAAAAGGCTCTCACAGCTATGTTTTCTCTGAAGATGAGTGAATTCCAGGCTCAGCTCAATGCTGCCTCCTCGCCGCCTAGTGACAAGGTAACGGGAAGTTTTCAGGCCTTCATGGATCTTGTTATGCAAGTACTATCTGCCCTTCAAAGTCAAATTGATGTGTTGAGTGGAACTGTCGACGATATCGAGGCTAGACATAGAAGAAAGTATCTCCTCTTCAGCGGTATCCAAGAAATAGAGGACGGGGACCTTGTCACCACTGTGATCAGTGTATTGCAGCAACAATTACGATTAAGCAATGTGTCACCGCAGTCTATTCGCTCCTGCCATCGGTTGGGTCGTCAATCGGAGGATAAAACTGGCCCCCGTCCGATATTGGTTCGCTTTGCGGATTTAACTGTTCGTACGGCTGCATGGTCTAATAAAACCAAACTCAAAGGCACTGGTCATGTTCTGCATGAGTTTCTAACGAAGACTCGTCAGACAATCTTCTTAACGGCCCGTCGTCTTTTCAATATGAGCCGTGTTTGGACCTCAGGGGGTAATGTTATTGTGAAGCTTCCTTCGGGCGGTATCAGACGGGTGTTCACTGTAGCGGAGTTGGACGCTCTCATAGCGGAGCATCCCAATGAAGACACCAACCCTGCACGAGACATTGCGAGTCCCCAGCTGGCTAGCATTAGCACTTCTCCAACAGCAGCTCAACCTCTAGCCTGTCCACCGAAAAAGTCTTCGGATGCGCCTATGAAGAAAAGTCAGCGTGATAGAAAAAAGGTTATTCGCTAAGCTATTATTTTCAATTCAACTTGAATTTTATTTTCCTTTAGTTACTTTTTTTCCCTTCTCTAATTGTTTTACCTACCTTGTAGTATAGACTACTTCATGTACTATACAGTATGTAGTCATATTCTCGCACTCATTTTTAAATTCACGTTTTGTGATTGTGATTTAGATTTACCCGTTCTTTTTAATAAATAATGCTAATTGTAAACATAAACAAACTCTGTCTTCGAATGACAGGCCGGGTTTGACATTGGCATAACATCGTCATTGACAGTGTCCACGTGACCTTTTTTTTTTTTTTCTCTCTTGTCACTGGCTTGGATGCTTGATCTTGTCGGGCCTGCCTGGCTTCGTTCGACATTTTACGGGGTTTGTTTTGTGCCACTTTTCGAGTGCATTTTGATTTCTTATTATTTTAATATTGAATTGTTCTTGTGGCTGAAGCTCTATAATGCATATTTGTATTATCACATAATAATGTTATTGTCTGTAAGTTGTACTATTTGGTCTGTTAGTGTTTATGTACTATCTATTGAAGGGTGTAATTGTTTATTGTCACCAAGCTTGTCGACCGGCAGGTCACGTTAATACTGATTCTGTTGATTTGGTAATTTTGCGTAATTACGTATATTTATATTTATATATATATTGTATATATACTTACATAGATACTTATTTATATTTATTTATAGGCAGCATTGTATGTCGGATTCTGAGGGCTCCTTTTATTCAGCTTGTTCTTCTCCCAACTCATCTTTCCAGTCTACTGACAATAATTTATCCGTGTCTCTGAGAGATATTTTTAGTAGCGGTAACTCATTGAACATCTGTCACTTGAACGCGCAAAGCATACCGCAACATTATTCTGAGCTACTGAATGCTTTTTCCTCAAGTCCCGTTCAAGCAATACTTATTTCAGAGACTTGGTTCAAGCCTTCACTTCCCTCCACCTCGTACAGCCTTCCTGGGTATGTCTTGGTACGCAATGATCGCATTGGGAAACGCGGAGGTGGAGTTGCGATTTACCTCCGGGCGGATATCCCATACAAGGTTATTGCGTCATCATGCCCATCTTACTCGTCTTCTCCGGAGTACCTGATTTTGGAAGCTAGATTCAGAGGTGTCAGAGTCATCCTAGGTGTAATTTACTGCCCCCCTAATATTGACTATTTCTCTCAGCTAGAGGCTCTTTTACTTTCCATTTCTTCGGAGTACAATCACATGGTAGTCATGGGAGACTTTAGCACGGACCTCCTGAAAAGTAACACAAACAGTCGGAAATTGTTGTCCATTATTGAATCTGCTAATCTTCACTTGCTTCCGCTTAATCCGACTCATACTAACATTGAGACTCCTGATACCTGGCTTGACCTTATTTTGTCATCCTCGCTTGATTTATCTATTAACCACGGCCAATTGTCTGCACCGGGCTTCTCTAGACACGATTTAATTTATTTGTCGTACAACATCAAACCGCCATAGGTCAAGCCGGTGTCTACTGTCTTGCGTGGTTTTGGGAGGATGAATGCGGGCGCACTTGAGGCTGAAGCAGGAAGATTGGACTGGAGCGGGTGTTATGCGGCGCCTACAACTGACGAAAAAATAGCAATTTTCTATGATAGCATAATCTCTCTGTTCGATGCCCATGCACCCGAGCGTCCTGTCAAGATTAAGCGGCCACCTTGTCCATGGATCACTGCTGGTGTTCGTATGGCTATGGCCAAGCGAGATAAAGCTTTCCGCAAGTTTAGGAGAGATCGCACGGGGGGTAACTGGGAATCCTATAAGTCAGCTCGTAACACCTGCAACAAGTTGGTCAGGAATTCTAAGCGACAATTCTTCCATGAAACTCTTTCTAATTCCTCTGCGGCCAATATGTGGAAGTTTCTTAAGACAGTGGGGGTAGGTAAACCTCAAACCCCTCAGCAAAAGCTGCCGTTTAGCTCCGACACGTTCAACCAGCATTTTTCCGACACCATTCAACTGGATACTGCTACTAAGTCGGAGACCATCAGTTACATTAATGCGCTGCCTTCGCCCCAAGTTCAGAATTTCGACTTCTCTCCTGTCACTGAGGATGAAGTTCGGAAAACATTGGTATCCATTGTTTCTAAATCGGTGGGTTGTGATAATGTGAGCAGAAACATGATCTTTTATATTTTGAGTTCCGTTCTTCCTGTTTTGACCCATATTATCAACTTTTCCTTGTCATCCGGTTCCTTTCCCAATACATGGCGTAAAGCGTTGGTCATTCCTCTCCCCAAAATTCCATCTCCTTCTTCATTGAATCATTTTAGGCCGATCTCTATTCTTTCCTACCTATCCAAAATCCTTGAGGCTATTGTTCACAAGCAGCTATCGTCGTTTGTTTTCTCTAATGCACTCTTAAGCCCATTTCAGTCAGGATTCCGTCCTGGACATAGTACAGCCACAGCTCTTCTCAAGGTTACTGAAGACGTAAGGGATTGCATGGAGAAGACCAGACTGTCGTTGCTTGTGTTGATAGACTTCTCCAATGCTTTCAATAATGTGGATCATGATATTCTGCTGGCTGTTTTGTCTCACCTTGGTGCGACATCCTCAGTGACGGAATGGTTTGCATCCTATCTCCGCGGTCGTCAGCAGGCGGTCCGGGCTGATGGGTCAACTTCGGGTTGGTGTAGCCTCGAGACCGGCGTTCCACAGGCTGGGATCCTGTCCCCTCTCCTTTTTGCTATTTTTATTAATCAGCTGACCCTCAATTTAAAGTGCTCTTATCACCTTTATGCCGACGATCTGCAAATATATGCCTTCTAATTTGTCGGAAGCCGTAGACGCTCTTGTTAGCGATCTCCAAACCATCCAGGAGTGGTCATCTAAGTTTGGGATACACGTTAATCCTTCTAAATGCCAGGCCATCATTCTGGGTAGTCAACATTTAATTAAACGCCTTGACCTGTCCCTGTTACCACCTATACATTTTAATGGCTCAATTATTCCATACTCTCCTCGGGTAAAGGATTTGGGGCTCCATATTGACAGCACTCTCAGTTGGGCGGCACATGTGACTGAGATTAGCAGAAGGGTTACCTCGACTCTCTGTGCCCTTTACAGATTTAAGTTTTTTCTCCCTGTTGCTACCAAAATATTGCTTGTGCAGTCCCTGATTTTGCCTGTCATTGATTATGCAGATGTGTGCTGCTCCGATATGAATCAGGACCTTCTCAATAAGCTGGATCGCCTAATGAATAACTGCATAAGGTTCATTTTCGGCTTACGTAAATTCGACCATATCTCGGACTTTCGCATCAAATTGAAGTGGCTCCCTATCCGACGACGTCGTGATTTGAGAATCCTTACCCTCCTTCATTCGATCCTGCATAACCCGGCTATCCCTAACTATTTAAAATCCAAGTTCCAGTTTCTATCTGAAACCCATGATCGCAATCTCCGATCCACACATAACCGGTTGTTACACTTTCCTCTTCACCGCACTGGTTTTATATCCAACTCTTTCGCGATGGTGGCAATGCGGCTCTGGAATGGTCTCCCCTCTGAAATTAGACTTTTGACTAGCAAATTCTCATTTAAAAAGGCTGTACACAAGCATTATCTGCATTCCCCTTAATTACATTATTCCCCCTATTATTTACTCCTATGTATTATCCTATGTACCTATCTTTAGTATGTATTTGTTGTTGAACTATTTCTTGTATCTTTGTAAAATTGTATAAATTTAGCATTTATTGATGTAAGTATCCCTTCCTTCACCTTATCGTATTGTTTATCCCGCACCGTCTACTGTTTTCGATATTTTTTTTGTCACGGTTGACTGGTAGATAAGGCTACTTTAGCTTTAAGTCCGCCAATGTACCTTTAGTGCATAAATATTTAATAAATAAATAAATAAATAAATAATTGTCACCCCACAGGCGATAAAGCAAGAATGCGACCGTATGGTAGAACGAGCCTATCAAGTACAACAGCCACTTCCTGAAGACGCCCACAAACTGGACACCATCAGGGCGACCCAACACTTCGCAGAGGTTAGTCTTCCTTCATCACAGCCCATAACAGTCCACTGCAGGACTTAGGGCCTCTCCCACGATAGGGGAGGTTATTGGTCATCTCCACGCTTGGCAGGCGGGTTGGAGATCGCAGTGTTGTAAATATAACAATGGAAAACGCTGCTGCCCATTTTCCAGCCTACGGAGACTCTAGATCTTTTGTCTCGAAAACATGAGTCGACTTGTACGACACCCACGAGTGTAAGGGGTTGGTGCTATTCTACTCTGCCGGACACCACACGGCCTTCCTTATCACTTTTAAAAACATCTTGGCGTTTATGTAGGTTGTGCTCTCGCGTGTGAGGGCCCGGGGTTCGCCTTGACCATGATGGATCATGGCAGATCAGGTAATTACAGTTGGCTGCACTGACATATGACCTGCGTGTGCAGGTTTCATCACGATGTTTTCACTAACCGTAAGAGCATCGGCGGGTTGAATACAAAGACATTGGAAAGTTAGCTACCTTCATGGTCATGAAGAGTGGCCCTCAGATAAAATTCATGCCATGCTGTCAGCGTGACAAGTAATTTGATTGTCAGACACAAATTTTGTAAACAAACGATTCAGTTTATGTATTTGCAAAATAATTTAATGTTTTGTGTTAAAACAGGGATAATTTCGATGTTGAAAGTTAAAATTTCAAACCAATTAAATTTGTAAATTTAAAGAAATTTTTTTTAACTGCAAAGTTGTGTGTCATTCAGCACGTTCAAAACCCTACAAAGTGATTCTTTTTGGAACCTTTTTTCCTCAAGATATTTGCCGCTTAGTAATATTTTTATCTTCCTATTATTTTACATTCGGGTTTTTCAATGCTGGGATCAGGCTCAGGTCAAATCTTATCTCTTTTGCCTCCAGTCGGTTTCTCACTAATAAGATCTTGTAAATGGAACTATTTATCAGTTAGTGAAGTCTTTTTCCTGCTGTAGTTTTTTAAAATTGATATCATGTTTGAACTAAGGGCTCACGGAAATTATGACTATTGATTTGTGACCTTTATCTATAGTATTTAACTCAAAATTTTAATTTTTTTAATAGTGATCTTCTGGTTGTGTATTAGACAAATTTTTGATATTTAGTGATGAAATATTGAGCGTATTTGCATTTTTTACGAACAAAGAATCCTTGAAAAATTTTATTACTCGTATGTGTGTTAGCTCTAAGCGATTTGGAGGAACTATAACGTTTGACAGAAAAAAATATTTATTGTAAACTTAAAATAAACAAAACATGAATTTTTTTATTAACTAAATTTGTTTAATTTGAAGATTCATTAAGTATGTGTCTTTGCCCGTAAAATGTAAACGTAGTTCTAAGAACATTTCATTGTAAGATCGAATAGTACTTAAAAAGTAAAGTAAAACATAATTTAGAAAAATATATTGGGTTTTAGATAAAAAACTGAAATTTCTCTGCATCCTTATACTTATCACGACTTATGGTATTGATATGGTTGCTGTTTTTACTAGTTGATACAAGCAGCAATCTGCAGCACAAAAAGTTGCAGTTCTTCCCACACCTGCCATTCCATGGACAACAATTGGGCCTATCGATGATTGCCCGGTAGTCAATACTTCGAAGAAAAATTCTTGGTGCTGCTTATTGACCACTAACAAGAAGTCAAGCAACGATTTTACATTAGGAGCTTCGTTATCAGGCCAATCTTAAAACTTGAAACGATAAATCGTTCTTTTCTCTCCAGTCCGAATGTGAGTGAGACTTGAAATTGTCTTGGTGAAGTAATAATTCAAATAGATATTCTCTTCCTTGAATATGAAATCTCTCAAGACACAGGTCGGCTGTGATGGTTCTCCGGGGCTGGTCAGTTGAACGATAATGCGAGAGTTTTGCTGCCAAACCATGGACCAGAAACTGTTCAAGGTGGATTTCATCGGCAGCTCAGTTGCTATAAATTTGTTATCTAGATTGAATCCATCTAAAAAGTTAGCGTTGATGTAATCTGATCCACCGTTATGGTTTGCTAAAACCACACGAGTAATGTCCCAACACGGAAAGTATGAAAACCAATTTTTATCATTGTTTTCAGGCTTATAAAAGTTTTCACAGGTGCCACTTATCGGTATTGCCATAATTTTAGAATGCTTTTGAGAGATGTTTTCTGGATGGTGAGCTCGTTGTACGAATTCAGCAGCTCCAATTGTTGATAGATTCAAATCCATAGCAAAAATTTAACTCTTCAGTTGGTGAGATGTAGAAGTAGTGTGACTACAACGATTGGTTTTGTAAGACTAAAAATAAATCAACGTCCACTAGTGCTTTATAGGATCCCTTATCAGAAAGCGTTTGACTTGTGAGCTTGTAGTGAAGATATAGTTGGATTTCTAAGAATTAAACATACAACAGCGTTATCATTCAACAGTTAGTTGTATTTTACGTTTTATTTTATCATGATTAATATTATTATTAACTTTTACTCATTTATGGTTTTCTAATCAAGTTAAACCATAAAAAAGTGCGTCATTTGTTGAAAATATATTTTTAATTGGGTCAATGCGTCACGTAGTCAATCATTCGTCATTTGTGATTATATTCATGTAAAATGTGGAAAAAAATCATATATAAATTACCGTTAATGACAAACAACTATTTAGTTTGCACTGTGATTTAGTGAAATTCACACATATCAATCCAGCGCTTACCACAAAAATGAGTTGTGACAAGTCAAAAGCTTTGACCCGTAAAGATTTCATCAGAATAGTCGGTGGTAAAAACTCTATTGAATATCTTTATCAAGAATACCAAAAAATAAGAAATATTAAAACAGAAGGAACGTTTCGAGCCTGTATAACTGCTGCTGATTTCGAAGATGAAAAATATGGAGTAAGGCTGTGTTTCGACCACAACCGCGTGGTCCTTTAAAAAAAAAGGAGTCACTAACTTCATAAATGCCTCTTACATCAACGGGTTTCAACAACCAAAGGCGTACGTTGCTACTGTAACGCCATATTCAGAAAAAACGAACTGTAAGTTTTGGAGAATGGTTTGGGAACATCAATCTGAAATTATTGTAATGCTTAATGCACCTGTTCATAATGAGGATGGCATCTATTACTGAAGTCCAAAAGAAGGAGGTATGTTTCATTGCGAACTGTTCAGGATTGAGACTCAAAGTTCAGATGATATTTCCGGAAATCCAACTTACAAAATTGTGTGTTACACACAAAAATGGAGATGAATTGTTTGTCAGCCATTTTTTATTTAACAATTGGCAGGATAAGTATATCTCAGCCCCAGAATATGAGTTTCTTCGGTTAGTGAAGATGGTACGATTATGCAATAAATTTGCAGTGAAGCAAGATTCTCGTATCAAAAGTCCCATGGTGATTCATTGTAGTGATGGGACGGGACAAACAATGGCCATCTGCGCCATAGACACAGAAATTTCAAGATTTCTAGAAACAAGAAGAGTTGATTTGTATTCTACTCTATCGGAGCTGAAGAAGAACAGATTTGACAGTTTTGAAAGATTGGATGATGTGAATCACTTAAGTTTTATTCACTTGGTTTTGTGGTGTTATTTTAGAACTTATCCCTTAGAATAAAACAAGTGTTCTCTATTTTGTGACAAATCTCAAGTAATTTTTTCACATGTATATTAGTATTAATATTTTTTTAGAATAAATTCAGTCATAAGATAAGTTAGTATAAGATTTATTTGATTTCTAGTGTGATTGTATTTTATAAATAAACCAAAGATACCAAAGTTATGTAAGGAATTTGTAAAAAATGTTTTAAACGCCTAATGAAATTAAGGATTTAATATGTAACTCTGTTTTTATTTTTTCAAAGACCTAAAACGAGAGACATGCGCATCGTTTTATTTTGAGAAAATTGCAGTGACAATTCCTATCAAAAGTACCCATTCTGAATCAAAGTTACGGGTTGTTTTCCCTCAGTGTTCGTTGATAAGAACTTTAGGTACTGGTTAACCAAAGGACATCCGTTTATGCCCACGCAAAATTTATTCAGATAAATTTATAAGGGTAAAAGATTATAATCATTTAAAACTTGTACATTCTAATTACAATTATCATATTACTTCTAAGTACAATATTGGATCAGTTTTTATTACAGAGGCACATTTAATAATTTAATTACTTTCTAAACTTTATGAAATAATTAATACAAACGTGTAAAATATATCAGTTAAGTCTCACAACAGAATAGTCTCATTTCAGGAAGCTTATCAAATATCTGTAAAAACTCATATAATACAGTGTAAATAAATACATATTGTTCTACAGCTATAACACCTAAACGCCGCTGTTCACGTATTTTCATTACTATTTGAGGTACTGAAACTTCTCTAGTTCTTGCTAGCTGATACATGCAAGAGTCTATTGCGCAAAAAGTTCCTGTTCTTGCGACTCCAGCACTACAGTAAACAATAATAGGTCCAGGTGTTAGTCTATTCACTTCGTTGATTAAAGTGCTCCGATATTGGTTATTTACATCGCAAATAAGGTTTGTAAACGATTTGCTGTTGAGAGGTGCTCCATAGACATGGCCAATCTAAGTACTGATAATGTAGTAAGTAAATGTATCACCCTGCTTTCTTCGGTGGTGGAATTAGAAACTTCAAATACAGACTTAATGTATCCTGAATCGTCTTTGGTCTCCATCATTGTTCTGGTTGAAAATTCATTGGTTTCGAAAATATTTTGCTTGTCACCAAAAGCAGTCCAGTATTGAGCACATTTTTCGTTCCCATTTACTTGGAGTTCCGTTAGCATGACAATAATCTGGGAATTCTGCTCCCAGACCATCTGCCAAAATTAATTGACTGTTTTTTTCAAAGGTCCCTGAGTCGTCACAAATTTTTTCGGTCTTCCATAATGATCAACGTAATTAGCATGTATATAGTCGGAATTACCTTCTTTCGGCGTAACCTTCACTCGAGATCTGTCCCAGCAGGCGACGTCGAAGTAACGGCTTTTTTTTCATTTTCTGGCTTTGAAAAGTGCTCATACGATCCAATTTGTGGCTGTGACATGATGTAATTATGCTCTGACTTGACAGCTTCTAAGTAATTGGGTTGATTTCTTCTGCTTCTAAATTCGTGCTCACTCACTGCAGCTACTTTTTGATCACTCACTTCAAGTTTTGAATGCATTTTTAATTTTTCAACAATGCGACTGTATGTAATAAAGTCCCGAGGATGACTATAGACAAGTATCTATCAGCTGGCGCTTATATTCAATTAAAGTCAAGGGATGACACTCCCGTATAACGGATTACTGCTGATAAGCCCATTCAATGAAATAATTAAATGATAGCCTATCTTATATGTCCATTATGAAACTTATGTCCGGATCATCAATAACAAAACCATAAAACTTGTTTGTTTAAAAAGTAATTATTCGCAGTAAGCACAGATTTCTTAGAAATACATTTAAGTAAAGATTGTGCAATCTTACATTCTGATAGCAATTTTAATATTGCTCTTAATTACAATACTGGCTCACAGTTCATAAGAAAAGCAGCTCATTTATATCTCACAATTACTTTAAACTCAAACATACATTGTAAACTTTATAATGAGTAAAATAAGCTATAAAATATTGAAAAGACAAAACTTACATGAGAGCCTGATAGGCTAATTGTTATCAAGATATGCTTTAACTAATTGGTAAGATAATACATAGAGATCTGAGCGGCAAAAGGATCCTAATTTTTGCTGTCGCATTTTGTCGAGAGTATGTGGCAATGATATAATTCCTGTAGCTTCTAATTGGTTGACACACATATCTAACGCACAAAATACATCGGAACTGCCAACACTCTCGATACAATGCACCAGCATAGGGGGAATAAATGTCTTATCAGCTACTTGCTTCTTTAACTTGACATACATGTGATTAACAAAGTTATAAAACTCTACAAAGACGTCTGGTTGATGATCAAATTTTTCCCTGGGCCAAGCAGTATATTGATAATGAAAAATTGGGCGGCTCTTTTTGTAATTAGGTCCTGTTAAATTCAAACTTAAGACAGTCAAAGTGTAGTGAGGAAAGATTATAATTTTCCAAGTCTTAACTCTAAATTTCTTACTCATTAAAGTATAACGTTCTTTGGGAGACCAATATTGATAGGATTTATCAATCAACTGACACGTCATCACTATTATTTGGACTTTGTTGTCCCACACTGTTTGCCAAAACACGTCACGATCTTTCACATATAGATGTTTGATGCACAAAAATTTTCGGTGGGTATTGTAACCGTTGACGAAGCTTGCTTTCGGGTTTGCTTCATCATAGAGCTTTTCACGACGAAGATAATGCACCAATGGAAAACAGCCTCTCTGCTCTTCTCTTTGCTCCGAAATTATAGAGTTGAATTCCTACTCTATACGAGTCTGTAGATTTGGTTGGTTCATCAACTGGAGAAAATCGTTGGTATTCATGTTTGAGGTGCAGGATTTTTGTCTCGAGCGTATTCTATTAGAAAGAAAAAAACTATGCACATTAACTGATGAAAAATTGTTTCTTCCTAGGCAGCTGTTTGTAAACTAACTTTACTTTTTAGTTAAAACCTTTTATACCTCTGTAAAACCCTACGCACATGCCCGACCATTAACATAAATTAAATAGCCACCTGTGGCTCAATGAGTTTAATTGTTCTACATAAACAGGGTATTCCCGGCCCGTTATTATATATGATCAAACGAACTTTGCGAATTTCGATCGATATTATATGCGTCGCTTCATTCGAAGATATAAGATAATTCACAACGTAGTCCCTTTAGCCTACAAGGTAGCTTCGCACGTTTATTTAAAGTAAAATCGATTTGTTTTCAATCGATCATTTTTTGTTTTTTCGGTCCAACGCGACGTATCGATACAGCCAGCCGCCATTTTTACGTCATTCTTTTTAGAGATGCTATGCGAAACTTCCCCACGCCTGGGAATATGGGCGGGCGGGTGTTATATCTTCGAATGAAGCGACTCATATAATATCGATCGAACTTCGCGAAGTTCGTTTGATCATATATTATATTTCGTCGCTTCATTCTTCAGATATAAGATAATTCACAACGTAGATGTTTGGAGAGGGGAGTTTTGCAAATTTTAAACAAAATATTAATTATTCATACATTTTAAACAATGTATTAATTATACGGTATCAACCGTAAATGAAACATATTACATAATGGAAACTGTAGTTAATTCATTTTTAAGAAAGCAAACGGGTTTAACAAATCGGCCGACATCAGCGATCGGCCTTATATAATATTTGGCGAAAACGCGATGTGCTGGTCCTTGCGGCCACCGCGTTGCGGGCGCCGCCGCGGAGCCGCCGCCGGCCCAGCGCCGGACACCGGACGCCGGGCACACCGAGCCACAGCACATGGACCCATGACACACTGTTCTCTGTTATCACCCTGCCAATCCATTGGCTAATGGTTTGGGCCGTGACTTATTTATGGTGTTTGCACGACATAAAGAGATACTTAGTATGTGCCAGTACTGAGTTGCTCGATTCTAATCAGATACTCCTCGAGTGTGATGGCAGGGGTTATGCGTAAATTAGGTACGAAAGAGCCCTGGATACTAGCGATCTGACCCTAATGTTGTAACTAATTATGATTTTAATGCTATTTGATGTATTATTATTATCATTCTTAAAAGTGATAGCGTTTGTACCCTGTGTGTGTGGTACACAGGGCCAGTAATATTTTTAATGTTCTGGTTAACTTTTTATTATGTTTCATTTATTCGGACGGGACCGAATTTGAAATGTTATCCAATACACTCTCGTGGATTCCAAGTGGCAGAATACCTAGACAAGCTTGGATTGAATTTGAAAGCTCCTTTTAGTGATCGTTTAGTTCGAACATCCTAAGTGGAACCAAAATGGGATACGGAGCTGAACGATGATTGTTCAAAGTGTCATACGAAGCATTCGTATTAAAACAATTACTCAAAATGTTATCACAAATTCGTTAGAATCTTCATATGGATCGGTATTATTCTGCAAACAAAATTGCAAATCGAGAGAAGTGCGGCAAGTGAGAATGCATGAGATTAATCGCATCTACTGCGATAGCCTCCGAGTCCTGTTTGCCGGATCAATACCGCTTATAGTCGGCATTGACGCGAGACATAAAATCGGTAATCTACCGATACCTCAATCATAGTCTGTCTAACAGTGTGGACTATCTATCGGTAAGCCGAGTCAGAGAGTTTCCACTCTATGTCCTCAACTCTCTTGAGTCCTCGTCAACCTTAATATCACATAACGAAATATGCCGCGCTAGATTCTTTGCATGAAGGTATTCAATACTTCCTTGACAATTTACATAGCTGATAGCTGTGGTGTTATCTACTCGTACCAATATAGCACAATTATTATCGTATGATGCAACATTTTTAGAATCCAGTTAATGGGATACTTGAGTTCACATTGCTTCCAACCTCAGAGCATTAAACCAGACTGGTTTAATGCTCTAAGCTTCCAACACCCGTTGACCCAATCGTCGCCATAGACGGTTCCCCAGTCAGTACGAAAAAATGAAAATGAAATGAAATGAAAATATTTATTTGCTTTGCATAAAAATTTACAATTTAAATAAATTCGACTAGTGTCGACCATCAGAAACAAAAAATAAAAAACTTATTATACAAAACAAAATGGTCCATGGCTCAGCTATGGCTGCCAGTAAGACCGACAGCCGCTGTTATTCTGCCATGGCCAAATATTATCCTAGCCCAACCACAGACTGCTTAGGCTAGGACAACAGTAAAAATCACACATTACACGCTTTTCTGCCAAACAACATTTTGTATATATATATTAAATATGATGTACTTATATATATTAAACAATATTATTATAACAACATGTGCTAATACCAAACCCAACCAAAGCTAATACCAAAAACAACATTGCCATCACCACAAATATCAAAGGTTGCCGGCATCCCTCGACTGCTTCAAGAGCAGCCACGAGTAACATTTTTTGCGAAACGTAGCGGTTGTCATCGACAGTGCACTACGCACGGGGGGTGGTAAGTCATTCCAGATTTTCGCAGCTGCGATCTTGAAACAACCGAGGGTACCGACAAGAGATGGCACAGGAATATCTAGAAGAGGACCCCTATTACGCAGATTGCGCCCATATGTCTTCAAATTGACTTTATTGCGCAAATAGCGAGGGGATTCGAAATTTAGAAGTGAGTGGAGGAAGCAAGCGTAACTGAGCTTTCTGGTATTAGCCATATTTAATATTTTCTTATCCAATAAGTATGGGGTAATATGTTGCCTTTTGGGTATCTGGTAACAAAATCTCATGCATGCGTTCTGGAGCCTTTGTACACATTTCACTGCCTTGCCCAATAGACATGGGCCATAAACTACGTCACAATAATTAATATGCGATAGAACTAAACTATTACACAGCAGCAACCTCACGTCCGATTTAAGGTAGGGACGCAATCTATACAAAGTTTTAAGGCACCCAAAGCCCTTTCCCACCTTTTGTTGCACGTGTTCTTCAAATTTTAGGCGTTCGTCCATCAACAACCCTAGATTTCGAACACAGCTCTGGCGCGGTACCAGCGAACCATTGACTTTGATGGACGGATTGGATTTTTTTATTTCGTGTACTTGGTGCCGAGAGCCACAGATAAGCGAAACACTTTTTGTGGGATTTAAAACAAGAGCGTGTCTGTCCGCCCACCGAGCGACTGCGTCAAGATCACTATTAAGCCGAGAAGCGGCGTCAGCCACTTCCTCCGGACCAGGAGGTGTGTGTACGTACACCTGCGTGTCATCAGCGTAAAGGTGCATAAGAGAGTGGGCAATCACAGAAGTTATGTTAGCGGTGTACAAGGCAAATAGTGTTGGTCCAAGAGTGGAACCTTGAATTACACCTTGTGTTACTTGCCTCGGGCGCGACCTTACAAAGGAACCATTCCCAACAGCGCACTGAACCACCTGGCTCCGCCCAGTGAAGTAGGATTCAAACCACTTACACGCGCTTTCGGCAAAACCATAATAGGTCAGCTTTGCTAAGAGTAATGGCACATCTACGCAGTCAAACGCGCGAGTGAAGTCCAACAAAACCAGGATAGTGCCCTTGCCCTCGTCCGCGGCAGTAATGATATCATCACATATGTTCACGAGAGCGGAAGTCGTACTATGTCTCTGACGAAAGCCTGACTGCATCAAAGGCAAAATGGAGTTACGCTCCAAATACTGTGTAACCTGCAACTGAACGACCTTCTCAATTATTTTTGAAAAAGCTGGTAGAATACTAATAGGCCTAAGGTCACAGAACTCTTCAACTTTGCCCTTTTTAGGTATAGGAGTCACAGTTGCGCACTTCCAAAGATCGGGAAAGGATCCACACAAAATAGATTTATTAACAATAGCCTTGATGGCGGGCATAGAATAGGGCAAAGTTAACTTGGAGACATCATCACAACCTTTGGAATTTGAAGAAGATTTGGTAATAATGTGTTCGATGACACCTTCCGAGGCCTCATGAAAGCAAAATGTTGCATTAGAATGTTTGCTAGTGGATAAATACAAAAGCTCTTCGTTGTCTACAGCCTTATTCGGAACACTGTCTATGAAATGGTCGTTCAGCTTGTCAGGATCTGAAAGGTGCTCAGGAACAGAAGACACAGTTTCCGGTCTGAGTATGTGGTTGATATGGCGCCACATTGATGATGGATCAGTCTTGTTACGGCTTACAAAGTGGGCAAAATAAGCTTGTTTTTCTTTCTTAACCGCTACATTATACATATTGCGTAACTCGCGATAATACTGCCATGCAGAATCCGATTTATTGTTTTTGGCCATGCGACAAGCCTTATCCCGCAAACCACGCATCTCTTTCAAGGTACCTGTTAACCAAGGTGTCGGCGGATCCTTAAAAACACGAGTTCTTAGAGGAGCGTAAGTGTCAAATAAGTCTAGAATAAGTATGTTAAACATGTTAACCATATCGTTTACATCAGAATACATAATCACGAATTCCCACGGGGTAAACATAGCAGCCCCATTAATAGCCTCAGCATTGTCAGCGAGCGGCCGGAACGACACCACGCGAGGTTGCGGCCGGGGGGCAGAGAGTGCAAACTTAGCTATGACAAGTCCGTGGTCACTCAGGTCGTCGTTATGTACCACCTCCACATACTTTGGAGAAATGCTTGAGCGAGTAAATACCATGTCAATTAGAGACTCACTTAAGGGCGTTATGCGAGTAGCCTTCGTAACGATTTGCTGAAGATTGTGAGACTTAACCACGGATTCGAAGATTGGGGGCAAGACCATCTTGCCATCAAGTGAGAGACAATTTATATTAAAGTCACCCAGTAAAAATAGACAATCGTATTGGGGAGCGAATAAAGATAGCGAGTCATTCAGGCTATCCATGGCGACGCTACGACTTACACTTTCCGGACGATACCCTATGCCAATAAGAATTTTCTGCCTGCCCAGCCTAATAGAGGCATAATAGAGGCATAAGTGACGTTCTCGTTTACATAATGAAGTCCTGAGGGACAATAAAGGGCCAATGTTTTGCGCCCATCCATTAAGATCCTCAAAGAACGTAGAACGGGGGATATTTATGCTAAAGTTTAAGTAGCTATTATATTTTTAAATACATTTTAACAATAGATAATAATTTTTGTGTGCAATCAGCTGTATTGTAGCGCTGAACAAGCTGCTACTGACAGCGCAATAAGTTGAGCGAACTTATATTGTGCAACGGGGAAGAGACGAAAATATATACACTGAGTGTGCTATAACGTCGCTTTTCACCAGTTAAAAAAAAAAATTAAGTGAAATTCTCAAAATTAAAACACTAGAAGTTTACACATATTTTTAGATTACAAGTTGCTTTTGTTAACGTTGACTATGAATCCGAGACATTGAAGTAATCTGAGCCTCGTTAACATTGCTTAGACATTCCTCGAAGTCATTGCCAATACAAATGATTTCGTCTAAGTATAGCACGGATTTTGAGCCTTGAGACCTTAAGAAGGTGAAGACCTTAGTCGTCACTTTAGTAAACCCTCGCGGGGCAACCGAGAGACTAATACGGTAAGGCTGAAAATTTGTAAATTCTGCCATTGAATTAAAGATTTTATGGTTACCAATTTTAAATTTATCATATTTAAAAATGTGTTTCTTGGAATTTATTTTGAAATGGTTCTGTGGTCCGATATACGTGGTCGGTATAAATTTATTATGTGATTTTAGATTTATGGTGAATATTTTTACCCATTCGGTTTAGGTGCCAGGAATATTTTAGATAAAAATTGCTTAGGTATGTGGGGCTGCCGCCTGCCCAATGCAAGGTGTTCGGCTGAACACTCTAAAATCGCACCCAAATCTACTAACATTTTAATGGACTAGGGGACTCGGACTTTGGTATCGGTCAGAAGACAGAATACTTGTCTATACCAGGGGCAACATAGATATTGTGCCACGGACTTATAGAATGGGACTTCTAAACCGGATTTTATTTAACGCGGATGCCCGCGCGCCGGCCATTTCCCAGGGCTCGCGTGGCCGAGCAAGGAGTATGTCGATGGAGCCAATTCGCACACAGTACTTCCGAATAGCGTTTCGTTTCGGTAAGTGTTACGGACGACATTCAAGGACGCCTTATTATTATAGGCGTTAATTTTATCAGTTTTATTCTCGATTTCGAGTCCATAAAATAAAGATCGCAAGAGTATGCGGCGGGCGTCACTCAGATATTTGACGGCGATGAATGTGGTATTCTCTTCGTTGGAGTACGTGGTACGTCTTGCGGCGCGGGTGACCGCAGCGACGCCGGCGCCGAGTAGCCGCCGCGCCGTCGCCGCTTTCTTGTCGCGGCCGCGGGCGCTCTCGGTTAATGAGCCTAAACTTTATTTATACGAAATTTTATTTTTGAGCCTGGGGTATCTTTATGTTTTCCGGCACTAGATAACTCTAAAGGATCTTTTCCTTGTAAGGGAGTCGCAATAGACTCATATTGTTATGTATTTTGTTCCCGTGCTCGGGTTTGTTGTGGATATTGGCTGCAAGGGCCCGCAACGGCTGTGGGCCTTACTGTGCGCGGGCGCATCGGCGGCACCCACAAAGGCTCTTTCGCTACTCATCGGCGACGGCGACCTGGGGCAGGTCTGTTGACGCCTCAGTAGCGAGTAATACCTCTCAGTAATTGCATTCGGAGGTGTGTCGATGTCTAAAACCGCAGACAAAATCATATTATGTCCGTTTTAGAACAAACGAGTGATCGATTACACCCCCTACTTTACTAGTAGGTACTTAATGCCCCACTGTTTAAAGTATTATTCTCATCGTTCATCGAGTGTTCATAAGGTGTTTGTATTGATCCCCGATCAACTAAAAACCATTCCGAAGATAAAACCACGGATATGTGAAGAATGTGGGTATATCCACAAAATAAAAGTTTTCCGCACGCTGCCGATTCTCGATCGACGGTGGCGGGTAGGTAGGTGTCATAAACCTCTAAATGATCCTTGATCATCAGCAGGTTGTGACACTTGGGATAATTGCACATTGCCTTCGTGATGGTTCACGACCATCCTCCGAGCTCTGTGTCGATACCGTCGTGTTGGTTCTCGACCAACACCCAAGTGTATAATTTTGCCTTCGCGTTGATTCTCGACCAACATCCAGGTGATTATGCACATTGCCTTTGTGATGGTTCACGACCAACCTCCAGGCTTTGTGTCGATACCGTCGTGTTGGTTCTCGACCAACATCCAGGTGTATAATTTTACCTTCGCGTTGATTCTCGACCAACATCCAGGTTTTTACCATTGTGTTGACTCACGGCCAACCCCCAGGTTTTATATTGAAACACTCGATGCATAAATTACACGTATCACATTAAGCGAAAATCGCGTAAAATAGGTACTTACTTGAGTTTTAATCGGAATCTAAAGTATCTAAAAACCTCGATCATCAGCAGGTTGAGACACTAGATTATTGCATATTGCCTTCGTGTTTATTCACGACCAACCCCCAGGAGGTGCATATGCGTAGTTATTTGTTACCGGCGTGTGATTCTCGACCAACCTCCAAATGAAATTTTAATTATATTCTCACTTTTTTATTGTATATAAGTACATTAAGCTATATCACCGTCGTGTTGACTCACGGCCAACCCCCAGGTTTTGTATTAAAACACTCAATGCATAAATTATAAAAGTAACTACATTCGGCGAAAATATTATAGGTACTTACATGAATTTTTATCGGAATCTGAAGTGGAATCCGAGAATATCGCCACTTTGTAACATCGTAGGTTATTTGCTTTTTCTTTTAAAATACCGAATCTTGTTTTCGGCGCTGCGTTTCTACTTTTGAAATAAAATTTTAACAATTTGTTGTGCACCACGTGTGCACGATGTGCTCGCTACCTCGCACGAAAAAGGAATGACGTAAAAATGGCGGCTGGCTGTATCGATACGTCGCGTTGGATCGAAAAAACAAAAAATGATCGATTGAAAACAAATCGATTTTACTTTAAATAAACGTGCGAAGCTACCTTGTAGGCTAAAGGGACTACGTTGTGAATTATCTTATATCTGAAGAATGAAGCGACGAAATATAATTATCGTTGATTCTCAAATGGAATAATTACTCTAAATTAAATTAACTAGTTCAGCTATTTACGCACTAAGTTTTTAAGTAGGACGATGCTTTTGTCCCTAAATTGTCCTTACTGCAGCTTTTTTGGTAATAGTAGTCACCACTAAAATAATCGTAGATCTGATTGATAAAAACATAGCAGGAGGACTTACCTAATTACAGGCGCGTCATTTCGACTATATCCTCAACAAACCGCTCCCGTGAACACATTATGACCAACTCGCACTTCTTATTTTCATATTGTTGTTTTGCTATCTGAATTTCTTCGTCGTTTAGTTGCTTAGCTTCTTCCGTTTGAGGATTTTTAAGCCTCAAACGATTAAGATTCTCCTGAAGCCTAAGGACTTCTCTCGCAAGCTCTAGTCTATCTTCAGGGGAATACATCTTGATTCACGTATGACGTATATATATATACACAAATTATAGGTACCCTGTGGCTTATAGGTCGTCAGGTTACAGTCGTCAAGGTAATAAATTAAGATTACGATACAGAAGGTGTCTATTAACTGTGGTTGAATGAATCAGTCTAGTAAGCAATGTAAAGTTCTTTGTGTTATAATATAAAGCTCATTTTTGTTCAACTATTAGGACATATTTTACCATAAATCTCTTTTGCTCTCATTCTCAAGAAAAGAACAAAAAACAGTCTGGATTTGGGAGTCAATGTGACCTAAATAACCTAAGTCAACTCACGTCATCGATATATTATTAAAACGAAGCATTATGTTATAGAACATCTTCAACTTTAAAGAGAGTGAATACAAAATCTTTTTGTGCATTCGGAGATGTATTACTAAGAGCAATGAAAAGGTAGTTTTTAGTCAGTAATGAATAAAAAGAAAATATGTGGCCGAACATATGATATAGATATTTTATTTCCAAGAAACAATTAACTGTAAAATCAAGTCTGTTATCGGGACCAGTGTCAGATGTCTACATGAAAAATAAAGCTATCGTCCAGCTATTGCGCTCGATTAAAATTATTTGGAAAAAATTAACGAAAGAGAACAATTATTATTAGTATATTTTTTCCATAGTCAAATTAGTGTATCTATGTGAGTTAATTAGATTATTGTTTTGATGACAAATAATATACATCGGAATTCCCATTGATTAGTTAATCATTAATGGCTATAAAATAATATCAAGGTAAGCAACCATTCATACCCTTAATTGGGTTATTTATGGGAGCATTGGCTATCAGAAAGTATCTTTAGTGACGCATTATTTTCAATCAATTACACTATTGACGATGACGCAAAAACCTGAATTACATTAGTTTTTACTGCACACTCTACGTCCACTAGCGGCTCTATCATTATAAATATCTTATAATTTCTTCGCTGTAAGAGTGCGACAAGCTTTAAATTATTTTGCCTACAGTTCTATGAATCACAGCTATTAATCTTCACGATGTTAAAGACATTTCATAACAAAGAGCCCAGTGTTCATTAAATTCTTGAAATGACATAAGTTTAGGCCCATTTTGTTGGAAACATAAAGTGTACAATTTCATCATTTTTTATTTTAACTGTACCTCGTATTTACATCAGCTTGTGGCGTGCATTAAAATAATTAAATGACTAATACAAATACTTTTACGTAGGAATTTACTTAAAAAGTTATAAAATTTTAACAGCTTTGAAGAACCCTATGATAAGCGTTTATTACTAGACGTAAAAAAATAACATGTTTTACATGTAATAAAAATTAGGAAATGTAGTTGAGCTTTAGGTACTTCACTGAAATTTCCCTGATAAAATTCTATTAAAATACTATTGTTTTTGGACTGAAAACAAC
Source organism: Blastobasis lacticolella (assembly GCA_905147135.1). Taxonomy (NCBI): domain Eukaryota; kingdom Metazoa; phylum Arthropoda; class Insecta; order Lepidoptera; family Blastobasidae; genus Blastobasis; species Blastobasis lacticolella. Next base: position 14,211,411 of record LR990062.1, on the reverse strand, counting down.
AAATAAAAATGCATGGTTTCACTTGAATGACGTAAAAAGTCACGTTTGCGCTGGAGACCAGTTGCATAGCTATAAAAAAATATAATTTCTTCTCTCTTCACTACGAAATAAGAGTCATTTTTGTTTAACTAACGGGCCCAAGTACGACAGTTGCATCAATATGCTTTGTTTTGAATAACAAAGTGTTTTGAAGTAACTGATTTTATGTCGCCAATAAATATCAGTATATGTAGCAAATTTTATTGTATTTTTATGTAATTACGTCAGCAAAACCACACGTTAACCATATCTTTAAATATTGTACAGTTAAATTTAACTCATGACACTGTTACACATTGCCGTACATTTTCCTGATATACTTTTAATAATGTGACTTAAAAAAATAGACTAACATTGACGCAAACGACTGAGAGATTATTTAAATAAAATACTTATAGAATAAATTAGTTGTAACAGAACCTATTGCTAATTTGAAATAAAATTACCTATATTTTAAATTCACCCATTTAATAAAACACTTAAAAACTATGGCTCATAAGATCAAATTATCGATATTATTGATAGATGCAAACTTATGTTTAAAATTATTCTGAAAATTACAATAAAGTGATGGACTTACACTCGTTCACTAAACACTCAGCAACATTTTATTTTTGACTCGAAATCATCTTTTTTCTGCCACTTGATATGCCGTTAATCCACTGTTATTTTTTATATTTAGATCAATACGCATTGAAAACAGCCAGTCCATGAGCTTGTAGTCCTGTCGTCAAAGCTCAAAGTTCAAAGTCATTTATTTGTAACATAGGTGTGTATACATAACTTAGTTGTTAGAAAGTTGAATGTCTCTCTATGTCTAGCCCTATTTTGGGCATACAAATATTAAATTAGTAGGTATATAAGCATATTTCACACATTTCACAAAATTAATAGTTAATAGCACTTATAATATTAATTTAATCACCTTTTTCTACAAAGTCTGTGTAATTGGGACCATATTTTTATAATTAAAAAATTCTTTAGTATCATAAAAACAATATTGTAGAAGCCATTCAGTTAAATTTACTTTGAACTGCCTCTCCTCTAATATTTTAATTTCATTCGGTAAATTATTATACAAGATTATGCACATATTGTATACATTGTTTTTATACATATAAGATTTGCATGGAGGTTTATGCAACAGATTTTCGTATTGTGCTCTTTGAGTCCTGGTACTTACTTCTGAGACTGTCTTAAAATACTCTGGATAATTCTTTGTAAACAATTTCGGATATACATGCATGGCAATGGCAAAATCCTTAAATTAAAGAACAATGGTCTGCAGCTGTCTCTGAACCATGTGTTTGTAATAGCACGAATACATTTCTTTTGTAACCTAAATGCTTCATTATTAATGTCTTTATCGGGGTGCATCTGCTCGTGGTCCCCCTGTTTCACTGCTTTATGCAAAACAGTGTCTCCTGCATTATCCTGGGCATTCAAGTCTGCTCCCATAGCTACCATCAACGATATCATATCGTCAGCATCACTTCCACAGACACGTGTTTCCGTCGTCATCCTTGAGTTTTAGTATGTGCTGTAAGTCTTTATCTCCAGAATGGTTATAATATTCTATCCAAAATATCGTCACAGTCAGATTCAGCAATCGAATAGAATATCGTAGAGTTTCTGCTCGTAGGATCTGGACCGAATGTGTCGTTTAATTTGTCAGAATCCATTTTTAGAGAGAGTAAGATGTCACTTCTTGAAATCCCGAATCGCAATAATACTGCTTCCTACTGGAAGACTGTTATATATTCGGCTGATATAGAGGGATTCATAAACAAATATAGTTTCTATCGCGGGTTTTCCCATAGGTTAAGTGTTATCGCCGTCCGAATTACCGCGTGCTCCATATGGGACGTTACCAATCTAAATTACTTCATATTGTTTATAACGAATTTATGTCAACGTTGTAACAAAAAACATAATTCTCTGCTTGGCTGATAGAGTATTTGTTCACCTGTCTTATCTTTTGCAGAGCTTTCGATACAATTACACTCTTCTCTTTTTAAATTTTTCTTTCAAAAATCAGAAAAAAAATCAAAGGTACTGTTCGTACAATCAAAAACAAAGTTATGATACAATTTATAGAGAAATCCTATTTATATTGGTCCTTTGACTGCCTGAAGTTAACTACATTATGGTGATTCACTTACTGTACAGGAAGTATTACTTGAAAATTTGTAATGTTAAATACTATTAGAAATAGTTAATTTCATATACTGAAACATGATGCTCCATATCATCGCTTTAATTTCCTAAATGCCAAATAAAGGGTTTTAATTGTAATTTGTAAGGTTTTTAAAGGAAAAGAAGTTCATGATAACATTTGAACTCACTGATAGGCTTGTTAATTAACCACATGAGAATTTTTAAAGATAAAATTAATTTTTAATGATGTTGAAATAAATATCAAACTCAATAGACTGAAACCTCGTGCGTCATATTGGTTAAATTGTTCATTCAGGGAGGAAAAAGTTAATATTAATGCTGAAATTCATTAGTAAAAATGTGTCACGATCAGTATAATATTTTCATTCGATACTGATCTTCAGCCGAAACAAAGACTCCCATCTTGTGAAAATAAATTTTTAAAAATGGGTGGGATTTCCACGAAAAAAGAATCTGGCGTTAGTTACAATGAAGAAAGAATAATCAAGATCCTCGAACAAGAACAACGGCGAATATTAGACGAAAAAGTTGAGTACAGTCGCAGCATATCGATGAAGAAAGAAAATATTTTGAAAAATAGATTACCAGCAGAAAACGGAGAAAGCGACTATATCAACGCCAATCACGTCAACGGGTACAAAACTCGAGGCAAGTATTTGTGCTGTCAGGGCCCACTTCAGTCAACAGCCGAAGATTTTTGGAAAATGTTGTTTGGATATCAATCCAGAGTCATCGTTATGTTGACAAAAACACACGAAGAAGAACAGGAAGTCTGTTACCAGTATTGGAGCCCGAAGAAAGGAAGGACAGTGTGGTTCGGTGACTTCATCATTGAAACAAAGAAAGTAAAGACCTTTTGTGACCATATAGTGACCAAGCTACGGATGACAGACGACAGTGGAGACTCATTAGACATCACACACTTCGTTTACACCGATTGGACTCATAAAAGCGTGCCTCAAAGCCGATCAAACTTTCTTAACTTTGTTCTCAAAGTCAGAAAGGCTCAAGCATATGTGGAGTTTGATAACAAGAGTTCCAACTTTCCTCCTATGGTGGTCCACTGCTCTGCTGGATTAAATCGCACAGGAGCTTTCTGCGCTCTAGACATCAGCATATCGAGATACAATGAGAGTTCGACGATCGATCTAGCAACAGTGGTAAGAGATCTCCGCAAGCAAAGAAGCAACTGCTTATCTTTGTTCACTTATTATGTATTTTGTGACCTTACAGTTTTAGAATAGTTTAAATTAGATTCTAAAAAAGCGAAGTATTCATATTGTAATTTATTTTTAAGACTAGTTTTTCAGTATTGAGATTGTTATTAATATTATAAGTGTTTTACCTTAAATTAAAGTTATTTAATTAAAATATTAATAATTTTTTATTACTCCCTCCTTCTACACACTTTTTAATATCATCCTTGCAACTCAAAATATTAAAATGAATTGATAGCAATTGACGTAGGAAGACGATAATAAACCTAAAAGTTGATAAGTATTTAGCTAATGGAGAGTTTATAGTTCATTATAGTTTATCTTGGGCTACTAGGACCAAATTACTCACTCACAATAGGTTGTTGTGGCTCGGGACGTGGTTTGAAAACGGTATTGTATAAATAATTAATTTTATTTTTCCTGTAGTGACCATAGCTCTATGTAAAATAGGTCCATATTATATCATACTGTAATAGTTATTCTTTAAACGTTGGCAATATTATTGTGATACTAGGACCAAATTACTCACTCACAATAGGTTGTTGTGGCTCGGGACGTGGTTTGAAAACGGTATTGTATAAATAATTAATTTTATTTTTCCTGTAGTGACCATAGCTCTATGTAAAATAGGTCCATATTATATCATACTGTAATAGTTATTCTTTAAACGTTGGCAATATTATTGTGATATTCTGGGAAAACCCCAGTTCACAGGTCAATGTTGACCGATAGTAAAATAGGCACACTGTTGATCCAAATTTGTAGGCACCAACGATATTTGAAGTGAACAAGTGCCGTTATCTTTATTACTTATTGTAAATGAAATTAACCATCATGACCTCATTACTGGGTATTCCAGAATTGTTTATTTAATCAGGAACACATTCGTCAATCAACAATTGGTTATGGGCTTATCGCTTTGAAATTCCCAGTATTCGTTATTTTATAGTTATGATTATTTTATCTTATAGTTAGGTATAAAGTAACAATATCGATACACGAAGAAATTATTTATATCTGAAATGTTACGGTCGATAAGGATAATTTTGTGCACATATATTGCATTTCCCAAAAAATTCCCTCTTCATACGGGTTTAACGAGTTTTTATTTTCCTTACCTACTTTGCTGTTGTTCTGTGAATATTTTCCTTTATATTAAATATAATTGGGCCTCATCTGTTCACAATTTTAATTCTAATCGTAAAAAGCTATACACTATCATCTTTATTCGCAAATTGTTTTACACTTATATCTAAATAGTAAATAATTTATTCAAAAATTAAAATCGCTACACATATATTTATATATATGTCGTCGCGTGAAGGAAAGGGGTGTATCAGGATCATTGTCATCAGGGTGGTGATATCAGTATTAGGTCGTATTCGTCCAGATAAATTAAAGAAAAGGTTCACATTTACTCCACTGTATTTATTCCATTTCATTTTTGCACATCACTTATAATTTCACTAGAATTCAGAGCGGTATTACAAATGTAGGCAGTTGAGGTAATTTACTTTCTTATTTCAAAAGTGATTTTAAAATTACTTTATTTTTAAACGTAAATAACACTTTCTATTAACGAACTTCAAACGTAAACAAACGAAATGTGGAGACAGTTTCAAGACGCGTCACTCCTCGGCGGCGGTCGCGCCAAGAATGGCCGCCACTCGGCCCGAGTCGTGCCGTCGAGACTCTGTCAGCACGCCCCACCAGAGGGCGCACTCCCACTTCCGTTTTCATCGTCATGAGTCCGTACTATTGACCACATGAGTCCATACTATTGACCGTGATCCGTCACGGCCGTCCTGCTGTACACACGTCCTCGTGTGTAATCTGAAACATGAAAACCATAGCACAGTACTATATTCGCTCGGTCACTTCTGACCACAACACATCACCCAAATAAGTCTTATGAATCATGTGATTGGATCTATCACGACTGCATTAACCCACCAATTCTTCACATAAAACATCGTCCATTATCATTTATCATACTAAAATTCTGTAGATTGAGAGATAACAACATCATCTTGTACATAAATTATTCTTTATAAGTTGCCGACATAAATTCAGCTACGACTTCAGTTCATTAGAGAGGCGTGACAAGGTATAACACCAGACGGTTCATAAACCGTATCACAATTACCACCAATGAAGGAGGTTTAATCATCGTCACCAGTGTTTTCCCCTTGATGCTCTTGTTGAGTGGGAAACAAGCCCCAATCACAGAGCTCGCGTATCGTCCCCGACGTCCATTACTGTAGGTACTTAGATTCAGTACAAATATGTGACATACCTACATCAAATTTTCAGTACTCAGCAAAAGACCCAATGTTTCTTCGAGTGGGATTGAAACACTCCTTCATTAAATGCCATATGATTTTTGGTCATCCGTCAGCGCCATCCTAATTTAAAAAGAATAAGTAATGTTACCATACAGGAGAAATGACACACAGGCGACGAACCACCACACGACGGACGCCATCAGTCGGGCCGCCACGCAATCAGGCCGCCACGCAACCAGGCCGCCACGCAACTGGACCTGCACACAAGCGAAATACCACACAGACTAGGTGCCACACAGGTTGGGTGTCACTCTGGTCAGTGCCACTCTAATCGTCAAACTATGAGTTTATTCATCATATATCCTGTGTCACGTCTACCAAAGCACGATACAGGTAACATGTCACACACGGGTAAATTTCACAGAGGCAAAATGCCACACATAAAAATGCCACACCGGCGAAATGCCATACAGGTAGAATGCCTCACGGGCTAAATACCACACAGACTTAATGTCACACAGACTATGCCACACAGGCGAAATGCCAATCAGGCGGGATGCCACACAGGCGGGAGCCACACAGGCGGGAGCCACACAAGCGGGAGCCACACAGGCGGGAGCCACACAGGCGGGAGCCACACAGGCGGGAGCCACACAGGCGGGAGCCACACAGGCGGGAGCCACACAGGCGGGAGCCACACAGACGGGAGCCACACAGGCGGGACAAATAAATAGAAGCTGTCTATAGATTCTCAGCTCGTGGTCAATCCTTCGACCAAATCTGTACTAAGTCAGTGATAGGTCTATCTGCTATCATAACCCGGTCAATAATGGTCTACGAGTTACACAACAAGTAATCGTCACAGATCCGAACAACTGTTTACGGTGTCATCTCTACAAAAACAACAAAATAAAATAAAATAAAAATAAACATTATTTCTACTGCCCAATATCAAAAATAAATCAGAAGTTTAATAATAAGAAGCTCTCACGTCTATTTGATACGCCAGTTATAGGTAACAATAGTCCATTTGTTGCCACACCAAAACTAAACAAGCAATAATCATCGTCATCGATTTTAACTGTTCGAACGAGTATACTCTATCTAGACTTTACGTTACGTTTAAGCTCCCATTTTGAAACCATTTAACAATGTTTGTAATAACGAAGGCATCCCATATCAAGCCGCCTTCTAAAAAAATTACAAAATAAAATTGGCTATCTACAGCCACAACATCCGAGACTTTCGGGGCTCTTAGCCCAATGAGTCACACACATGACTCCCGGGTCACTCCAAGTCAGCCAAATAAATCTGGATGTTTGACCTCAACAACAATTCAGGTACTTAAAAACTTGTACTGGCAGAAGGATATGAAATCTCACCATTGCTTACACTGTCTCATCTTACTGGCACAACAACAGAACTCAAAATAGTTACTTTATATCAGTAATCAAGGAAATTTCAGTACTCGAAGCTAAAAATAATTTATAAAACCGGCTATTGAACTATCACCAAAATATCTGGACTTTCTCATCATCGTTATCGTTCAACACTTTCTCACAAAGCTTAAAACAACTACCTGCTATTAGCCACGCTCCCATAGCCTCCATCAGGCCGGTAAGCAACCATAAAACTCTTCCATAGGCTCCATTAGCCCACCATCACTGATAAAACACGATCACCTTCATCCAATGATGCAACCAATTTTGAGAAAACAAAACGATCACATAAATCTCATAAAAACCTCGGCTCGATAGTCGTCACGTATTGGGTTAGCGTCTTAGATTGATCCGTCTAACAAAGTCTTTATCCAGGTCAAACTAAGTCACATTGACTTAGTACACATGGTTTTCGGTCGAACTAAGTCACAGGTTTATCTTTAGTTACTCAAAACATAATTCGAAATTATCTACCGTCAATCAGTTTACTTACTCGTGTTTACTTTTTTTTTTTTTCGTTAAATAACTTGATACTAATATAAAATTACGTTACTAACCAAACTACCTTTTTTTTTGTAGTATTAAAAGAAACGTATATCGGTGATCCCATTTTTACCGCGGATATCTTTTCTCTCTATTCTACAACATTGGGAAACTACGACCACAATAACAAACATTATACTGAAATATGGAAAATTTCGTTCGAATTTCTCCTGTTAAATGTAAACAAACACGCTAATAATTTTTCTCTTTTTTTCTCTCGATACATGTTTGCACCCTCCCGCTCGCATAGAAATCGCGGAGATCGCGGGGTCGTTATTGAATTTGCACATTCGAAGCCTATGTGAAGCCTATCCTATCTCTAAGACAACATCCTAAAGTACACCAGCTAATTGTTCCACAAACTCACTGCTACGGCATCCCTGCCACACTGTTATTATCAAATATTTACTAAATCAGCAATCTGGAACGACTTATGGTGACGGGAAAAGTCGAAGGCAAGAGACCCAGAGGCCGAAGTCCGAAGAGATGGGTGGACCAAATATCCGAACGATTCATCGAAACCGATGGAGACATGCAGTTTACCGAAGATGTCAGGATCCTCAGCAGTGAGGCAACGATCAAGAAGAAGAAGTCAGTCAGCAGCAGCACCACCATAACTATGCTTACGTACTCAATTTATAAAAATAATAGCACTATGCTTTCCAAGTATTTCTTATTCTTGTTTTCTGATAACTGACGTGATGTTGGTAATACGTAAAATCATAGCGCACCATGTTTCAAGATGGTAAAATAATCTTAGATTAAATAACACTTTTTTTACTATAAACACTGTTTGACATTGGGACGGATTTAACATAATTCTTACTATTTTTGTGGAGTGATTTTTTTTCTTAGTAACTTTCTATCAGACAGCCTACATTAATTGACATAGGTACCCGCAAAAGCTAACATTTTTAAACTTAGCAGTAGTTTTTGACATTTTTACCAACAAATTGTAACACTGACGTAACTGACGTTGTTTATGTTTTGTTTACATTCTTTCTATTTGTAGTTTCACTAAAGATACAAATAAACCTGCCATTATCTCTACTAAGGGTATCAATAGTGTTTCTGTCAGAATACTTTTCTTAATTGTCAAAGTAAATAACTCCTAAAATCCGCTAGAGAGCCTCTTCAGCACAGGTTTTTACTAAATAATAATTATGTATAGGACTCACCAGATAGAGAGGAACTGTTAATATCACATCATTTCTCAGTCATGTACACTCGCAGATTGTCTACCATCGTCGTCCCATGTTGAAACAATCACGTTGAGGCTACCAGTCCAGCGTTGCATTCCAATGTTGTTCTCGTAGGTGAAGCGAACCGTTGTGCACCATTGTTATGCAATAGAAGAAAATAATTGTATTAGTAAAACAAAAATAAAAAATTAATATACACCGTTTTTAATTGTTTGATTTGATTTAATCTGCAGAAATCTAAGCAATTAATTTACTTGTGGTGTCAAACCACACTGCTAAATGAATCTAAATGTAAGCGTTTACTTTAAAGTCATTGAATAAACTTTAGCTGGCTAATTTAGAACTACGAAAATTATTTAACTAACTCAATTTTATATTTAAAAAGGAAAATATTTTACATGAGTAATCTAAATTAACTTTAACAAAAACAAAGAAGCCATACCAAAGTGCCGTCCATAGTAAGTTTCACTCGATTTTTAATAATGTTGTCGATATCCCAGTGGTGCTCTCGAAGGCCCGGGGTCTGCCTTGACCATGACCCATTTGGTATAGATGATCTGCTGTTTACTTTATGAATCCCCCAATCTTTCTGACGAAGTCTTTGTCTTATATATCGGGGTGTTTGGACTCTTGGCTGCGCTTTGAACATGTTAAATAATTTTACATTTTAATGTAGGCAACTCAACTGGATCGAGTAATCACCTTTCTTTTATTATTACGCTTTCACGTAGCGTATCTGCATTTTCTTTGTTGCTTTTCATCATACCATCTCTTGGGCGTTGCGTTCGTCATCACCGCTTCTGATGTCGTCGCGTGAAGGAAAGGGGTGTATCAGGATCATTGTCATCAGGGTGGTGATATCAGTATTAGGTCGTATTCGTCCAGATAAATTAAAGAAAAGGTTCACATTTACTCCACTGTATTTATTCCATTTCATTTTTGCACATCACTTATAATTTCACTAGAATTCAGAGCGGTATTACAAATGTAGGCAGTTGAGGTAATTTACTTTCTTATTTCAAAAGTGATTTTAAAATTACTTTATTTTTAAACGTAAATAACACTTTCTATTAACGAACTTCAAACGTAAACAAACGAAATGTGGAGACAGTTTCAAGACGCGTCACTCCTCGGCGGCGGTCGCGCCAAGAATGGCCGCCACTCGGCCCGAGTCGTGCCGTCGAGACTCTGTCAGCACGCCCCACCAGAGGGCGCACTCCCACTTCCGTTTTCATCGTCATGAGTCCGTACTATTGACCACATGAGTCCATACTATTGACTGTGATCCGTCATATATTTATATAAGTCACTAACTTTCGAGATCGAAAACTTTCCTGTAAACGTTTTGTTATTTTATTATATTAGTGAAGTGCATTAGAACACTACCTTAAGCATATTGTAAGTCGCTGGTTATCGCTCGTATAATGTGTGTAGAGGTGTGCAGAATATGTGTTAAAGATTCTTGTTTCATGAGCTTTTTTATTCGAAATATTTCGAGGTTTCAGTCATTTCTTGACTTAAATAATACAAACTCTGTAATATATAGTGTGAAAACATCGACAATTCATAATTACTTATTTAATCCCAAGATATATGTAAAATTTATTTAGGTGTGAACTATCATATGTATGTGTTCGTTGCGCTTCCCCAGTATCGATGTAAACTAAAAATATCTATTGATCAGTCAGCAGCGGCTTTAACCCACGCGCAGTTCGGATCTCTGTAAACAATCAACTTTCCCACAGGAACTTATAACTTTCCCGGGATAATATTGACCTATGTCACTGGGAATAATGTAGTTTCAAGTGATTTTTAAAAACGGTCCAGTACTTTTTGAGTTAATTTATTACAAACAAACTAAAATACAAATATTTTTTCTTTACAATATTAGTATCTACCGATTACCTAACGATTGTATGTGACGCGGTAATAAATAAGTTGGAAGGTCTACTGAAGTAGTCCACACAGGGAGTAATACACGGGTGCGAATACCGAAAGCACGAATAACGATAGCGCGAAGACGATTGCCCGAAAGCTTGAATGCGCGATGGTTCATTTGTGCGAATAATCAATTCCGCGAAAGCTTCAAAGAGCGAACGTTCAGTTGTGCGACAATTCCATTGCGCGATAGCTTAAAATCGCGACGTTTTAATTGAGCGAATTATCTGCTGCGCGAAGCAAAAGTATTAATATGAATAACCACTTTTTAATAGAAGTTTTTAATCTGTTTTGTGGAATCTATTTCTTTAATATTTAATCGATTTCGCTTGCACACAGTTCGGATCTTTGTAAACATTCAACTATCACGCGGTAGGTACGCTATACATTTTTTCGAGGGGAAAAGCAGTCTATGTCATTCGGGAATTATGTAGCTTCATCATCATCATCATATCACCCAGAAGACGCTCACTGCTGGGCATAGGCCTCCCCCAGAGATCTCCACAAAGGCCGGTCCTGTACCTTCCGCATCCAGCTGGTACCTGCGATCCTTACCAGGTCGTCGGTCCACCTTGTAGGAGGCATACCCACACTGCGTCTTCCGGTACGTGGTCGCCAATTGACCTACTACTACTACTACTTATGTAGCTTACTATTAACAAATGAATTTTCAAAATATCTCCACTATTAACGGACATTACTCCCAATTTCTTACAAACATACCCACTTCGTTGCTTTCTATAGTTGAAAGAATTTTTAAAATCGGTTAATTAGTTTTGAATTTATCCAATACTAGTGGACCTGGCGCGACTTCGTTCACGTACACCTACCCACCCTCTACCCATTTTTCTTGCTTATAAACCTTCCTCTTGAATCACTCTATCTATTAAAAAAACCGCATCAAAATCCGTTGCGTAGTTTCAAAGATTTAAGCATACAAAGGGACATAGGGACAGAGAAAGCGACTATGTTTTATACTATGTAGTGATAAACAAACCGTCAAGCCGTCTTTATAAATTAGTTTAGGATATTGCTTCGCGAAGCAGATAATTCGCTCGATTAAAACGTCGCGCTTTTAAGCTATCGCGCAATCGAATTGTCGCGTAACTGAACTTTCGCTCTTTGAAGCTTTCGCGGAATTAATTTTTCGCACAAATGAACCATCGCGCATTCAAGCTTTCTGGCAATCGTCTTCGCGCTATCGTTATTCGTGCTTTCGGCATTCGCACTCGTGTATTACTCCCGTCCACACATGCTGTACCTAATAAACGTAATTTTTTAAATATTTTATAATTGCTAATTTACAAATAAAATACACAAAGGAACAAGGCAAAAAGTGCAAGGAAACATTGTACACTTTAAGGGAAATAACCTTATTATGGTAAGTACCTACTTAAGCCGGGATGGTGATGACTTAAGAATAATTCTTATTACATCGATATCAATAATATCGCTTATTACAATACATCGAAAGAAAATATCGACAGAGAGGACATCCCTTTTTATTGTCTGCTAACAGAAAATGAAGATTTCATAATTTTTTGTATCTGACCTGGCACACATATTTTATATGAAAAAGCTGTCACAGCCCTCTCTATAGACTGGCATGAAGGTAGCTAACTTTCTAATCTCTTTGGTTAAATACAACAAAAGTACATTAGTCAGAAAAGAGCCAATGGTACATGATCGCACTGGGATTCAAACCGGGCCTCAAGCTTACGTGTCGGACACCTTAACCAAGCTACCAACGCTCCTTAAGGGTGTTGATATCTGTGTCACGGGCGTTCATAACAACGTGTCTTGAATTAATGACCATTTCATACACGTCAGTGTAATTATCATGATCGTCTACTTTATCACTCACAGTGGCACCGGTGAATTAATGACCATTTCGTTCAGGTCAATGTAATCATCTGTTACCGTCCTTGTTCTTTCATGGTAACTCATTCGCACACAAAGGATGGCAAACAACGAATTCCAAATAAATCCAACCGTATCTACGACATTTATTTATTTTTATTAATGCCTTCTAATTTTGCATTGCCAGGACTGTGCCAAGCGTGTGTCTGCCATAGACGCAATGCTGTCTGCGATCCCGTCAGGCAACGAGCGTTCAGCGCTTTCTCATCAGACCGCTGCATTGGCCGAGAGTTGTCACTTGCTCAGGTAAATACAATACAAAAACAAAAAAAATAAAAAATGTTTACTCTGTAAAAGAAAACAAAAATAAAAAATAAAAGATGAAATGTAAACCTAGTGTATGTTTGTGTGCGCGTGTGCGATTTTATTTGCAAAAGCCTATCTATATACAAAATTACAGTATCCCAAACGTTGGGTGACGGATAACGCACAACATGGTTTGTATGAAACGAGCGAAGTTGCCGTCTCTCACGCGCGCTTAAAAATCACAGTATATTCGCGAAAAAGTCATATTCCATTATCACATCGCTCGATATGCGTACTGCCTCGGGAGACAGTTTAAAATTGAGTGAGTGAGTAATGGAGTACTTCAGGAAGGGTGGGCATTGATTTTTAGTCTACATATTAGTACCTATAAGGTTTTCTTAAAACACTTGATTGGTCAAAAACAACAATTACATACCATCACTACAATATTCTCCACCCAGGTTCACAACTAACAGCGCGCTTTCGGCACCCCAGTGCGCGGCCTTGGCCGTGGCTGCCGAAGACCTGGAATCGCTGCGGAAAAGGCTGGATCAGCTGCTGCAAGCGCCTGCTGGAGATCAGCCAGCGGTTAAGGTATGTCCTGTGTTCCAACATCCCAAAGCCCACACCACAGATCCCAGATCCCACACCCCTCATCCCTCATCCCACACCCCACATCCTACATCCCACATCCTACATCCCACACCCCTCACCTTATACCTCACATCCCACAACATACATTCTTGATCCAACACTCCTAACCACACTCCTCACCACACACCTCTCATTCCACATCCTCCATCCCACACTCCACACCCCTCATCCCACATCCTCCATCCCACACTCCACACCCCTCATCCCACATCCTCCATCCCACTCTCCAAACCCCTCATCCCACATCCCACATCCTCCATCCCACACTCTACACCCCTCATCCCACATCCTCCATCCCACACTCCAAACCCCTCATCCCACATCCCACATCCTCCATCCCACACTCCAAACCCCTCATCTCACATCCCACATCCTCTATCCCACACTCCATACCCCTCATCCCACACTTCACACCCCTCATCCCACATCCTCCATCCCACACACTACACCCCTCATGCCACACTCCCCCCCCCCCCTCATCCCACATCCTCCATCCCACACTCCACACCCCTCATCCCACATCCTCCATCCCACACTCCACACCCCTCATCCCACATCCCACATCCCATAAGTCACATCCAAGACCCCTCATCCCAAACCCCTCACCACACACCCCTCATCCCACATCCTACATCCCACACCCTACATCCCCCACCCCAAACCCCACATCCCACATCCTACATCCCACACCCCAAACCCCACATCCCACATCCCACACCTCACATCACACATTTCAACACCTACATCCCACAACCCACATTCCATGTCACCAAAAACATTTACGTCCAAATACAACCTCCAACATCTCCCGCAGTCGATCTCGCCATCCTTCTCCAAGAATAGAGCGCTCGCCTGTGCGTCGGCGGGCGGCACCCCGCGAGGGACCGTCGCGTACGCGGTCACCGCGGCCGGGGTCGCCGTCGCGTACGCGGTCGCCGCGGCCGGGGCCGTCGACACCGTCGGCGAGGGCCAGCGGCGGCAGTGAGTATGACTGTCCTACCAGTGCTATAGTGCATACTCTAACTAGGAGTACTAGGCCCGCTCGCGCCCGCCGCCGTCGCGTACGCGGTCGCCGCGGCCGGGGCCGTCGTCATCGGCGACGAGGGCCAGCGGCGGCAGTGAGTATGACTGTCCTACCAGTGCTATAGTGCATACTCTAACTGGGAGTACTAGGCCCGCTCGCGCCCGCCGCCGTCGCGTACGCGGTCGCTGCGGCCGGGGCCGTCGACACCGGTGACTAGGGCCAGCGGCGGCAGTGAGTATGACTGTCCTACTGGTAAATAAAATAATAATAAATAAATCATGAAATTTATTATAAATAAAGTCAACGTCAACTCCGACGTCGATCACAAAAGCGACTTTAATTTCACCTCCGACATTGATTTCGATAGCGCTTTCAATTTTACTTCCGACGTCGATTTCGATAGCGCTTTCAATTTTACTTCCGACATCGATTTCGATAGCGTTTTCAATTTTACTTCCGACGTCGATTTCGATAGCGCTTTCAATTTAACCTTCGACATTGATTTTGATAGTGATTTCAATTTCACCTCCGACATCGTTTTCGATAGCTACTTCAATTTCGACTCCAACATCGACTTCTATAGCTACTTCAATTTCGACTCCAACACCGACTTCGCTTTCCATTTTGACTCCGATATCGACTTCTATTTCGGAATCGAAAATCGGAATCGACTTTGTAGACTTCGTCTTTCCCCATCCGACAACCGGTTACAATATTTACAAGTCAAAACTACATTTGACTTTCGATTGAATATCTGTTTCACCAACTTCTATTCCATATTCTTTCAGCCTGATAGACCACCTCACAAAGGTGTTAGCGGAGATGTCAGCTCTAGTTGGAACTCTGAACACCCGCGTGGCGACCTGGCAGCCTTTGAACGGGCCTGAAGTGGTGGACGCCACGACCAGGGTGTTGAAGGTAGAATTTTTTTTTATATGAAGCTCGACAGGTTTTTGACCATCTTACTTGATCGAAAGTGACGCTGCGGCCGAGAATGGAGCATGGCTGTCTAGCAACAGCATATGGAAGAATCTAGTAGAGTGATTGCGGAACTCTGTCGCTAACAAGTCTCTGATTTCAATGTATGAAATTTTTACTTTTGCGATTATTATAGTTTCAGTTTATTGCAGTGCAACTTTGTTGGCAACTGAACCTATGAACCCATTACAGTATCTCACCCAGTATCAGCTCCTCAGATTGAAACACTCCATCTTCATCTTTCAGGAGTTACAGAGTCCAATCACGGTGAATGGAGCAGACAAGGCCTTGGGAGTGCTGGATGCTCACGAGCTAGATGCCTTGCTTCTGCCTCTGGAACTTACTGAGGTCAAGGGTGATATGCAGTAAGTTTTTTTTTATATTTTTTCCGGAACCACCATTGCTTGCCCGCATCGTAAACACATGCAAGCTTTGAGAAACATTGTTTTGGTCACGGACCTGAAAAAAGTACAGACGCCATTCTACAGTAAAGAGAAATATAGCATGCAAGGTAGTTAGGTAGCAGGTAGGTTAATTAAAGAACTTACAGCTTATAGTAAAATTGGCTTTCCGTACAAGAGAATAAAATAAATTAGGTTTACGAAGTAAATTATAAATCCACGAATAATCTTATTATTTCAAAATTTAAAAAGGTACACATCACAGAGCAAAAGCAAAAAAATGACCTGTGTAAAATAAAATCGTTTGTTTACAAATGTGTCTTTGACAACCAAATTGATCGTCAAGCTGACGTTTGGCACGCATTTTACCCAAGAGGTCTCTGTTACATTCATATTAGCTCAACGCATTTATTTTACCATAGTAATGTAAACTTTGTCAGTATATGAACACAGTCATCTGATTGGTTTGGTCGCTCTACTCAGCCATGAAGGTAGCTAACTTTCCAATGTTCCACCAAATGTCCAATGATGAGCTTGTATCACATACGTACTTTCATAAAAATTCTGTGTTTTGACAACTCATAAAATGTTGCTTATGCGTTACATTTGACTAAATTTAGTAGCCGGATTTCAGAAGCAAAAAGATGGAGGAATGTATTGCTCATAAAATAAGGTTCATTTTTGTATCATGGCTTTTGAAAAGTAGAGCGAAGCGTAACATAACATAAATGTTACAAAAATGTACCTTATTCCACTTTGATTTGCTCTCACACTTCTGATTTTTGGCTACTGAATTTAGTGAAATGTAATAATCAAATTATTTGATTTTGCAGTCAAATGCCGTACCCCTCCCGACGGAGACTTCTTATATTGTTAAATGTAAAACCCCATGTCCTCTTGGTAGTAGAACCATAATGTTTTTCCTTTTTTGTGCTTAAGTAACCTTAAAAACCGCCGTGGCCGTGTAGTGTCCGGCTGAGTAGAATACTACCAACCCCTTTGTCTTAATTGGCAACGTTCGTGCGACCGTGGTCGTGCGAGGGGCAGTTTTGAGGTCTCCTATTGGTCGGTCAACGTCCGTCGTACGACCATGGTCGCATGACCGTTGCCAATTAAAACAGCTTCTTATACTCTCTCGTGGGTGTCCGACAAGGGGACTAATATTTTTGAGACAAAAGATCTAGTCTCCTTAGGCCGGATAATGGGCAGCAGCGTTTTCTATTTTTATATTTTATAACACTACAATCTCCAACCCGCCTGCCAAAAATGGAGATTATGGGAACAACCTCCCCATTAGTGGGACTCTACTCGTATATTAGGTTGGATTTCTTTATTTATCCCTGTAAATTACATTATATTATCCTAAGTTCAAGCGTGGGTAGGCCTCCCACTAGGTGAACCGACGGCCTGGTAAAAATCGCGGGTACCAGCTGGATGCGGAAGGCATATGACCGGGGGAAAGTCCATTGACCTTAGAAGATACATTTGAAGCGGAGAGACCTACGTCATCGCAGGCCACTAGCCCAGCACCACGGCCACAGCAGCCGCCGCAGGAAGAGGAAGTGAGGAATGAGCCAAGTGAGCCAACAGACCACTCTACAGACCACTCTGGGCAAAGTGAACCTGAAGATCAATTTCACGAGGCATACGATTTGATACACCAGGAGGATACATTACCCAAATCCAAAATAAAATTGACGAAGTAAATAAATCCTATAACACCTTATTACGTAACGGACGTACAAAATATTTATCGAATAAGATCTACAAAAGTAATAACGTTATTAAAACAATGTGAAATGTAGTCAATACAGAAACTGGCAAAAATAAATGTCGTTCAGACCTAATAAACATTATTAAAAATGTCGACGGTGAACATTTTTCATCAGCTAAATGCCTAGTGAACCACATTAACGAGCAGTTCGTGTCAGCGGCGGCGCAGAGTGGAGCCCCGAGCGCCGACATCGGCTGGGTGCAGGCAGCGCTGGCGGCCGCGCGCCCGCCGACCGATCGTTCCTTGCGTTTCAAACCGTTTGCGCCCTTCGAAGTTTACACTATTATAACAAAACGTGTCGCGAACAAGCCCACTAAAGATTTTTATGGTATATCCATTAATGCATTAGTCACTGTTGCGGAACCAATGAGTATGCCATTATCAAAATTATTTAATATGTGCCTAAAATATGGCGTGTACCCAAAAACATTTAATTACGTCAAAGTATGCCCCATATACAAAGGTAAAGGTAAACAAAAATATGTTAACTCCTATAGACCGATATCTGTTATACCAGCTATAGCCAAAGTTTTTGAAAATGGTCTAACTTTGAGACTTACACAGTTTCTACATGAAACTGGAGGTATATCTGACCGGCACTTTGCATACCGCGCCGGTTACTCCACAACTATGATGGTTCGCGAGGTAGTTGGCAGCGTCTTACGCGCTCGAGAGCAGGGTCAGCAGGTAGCACTTCTGTGCTGTGATCTATCCAAGGCTTTCGATGTCGCGGATCATGAGGCTCTCATAACTAAGCTAGAACATTACGGCATAAGAGGCCCAGCACTCTCGGTGTTTGTTGACTTCATTAGGGCAAGACATCAATATGTTGTATCTGGTGATGACGGTGAGAGGTCAGATGGTCTCTCCGCTGATAGGGGAGTTCCACAAGGGTCATCGCTGTCAAATTTAGCATTCTCAATATTATTAAATGACTTACCGGACTATCTCACGGAGGTAGACGTATATGTATACGCGGATGATGTGGCGGTGGTTGTCACGGCTTCATCTATTGACGAGC
Source organism: Blastobasis lacticolella (assembly GCA_905147135.1). Lineage (NCBI taxonomy): Eukaryota > Metazoa > Arthropoda > Insecta > Lepidoptera > Blastobasidae > Blastobasis > Blastobasis lacticolella. Next base: position 14,192,552 of record LR990062.1, on the reverse strand, counting down.
TTAATCAAAAATTGGACGCAGTTGCCCAACGTCTTGTGACCTGGTTTCGAGCGAACGGGCTAATGTTAAATTTGAGCAAAACGCAGGTGCTCCATTTCAATCTCGGTGGTCGTGGGCAGCCGCCAGTACGAATCAATGTTGACGGGATCACCATCGAGCAGGTTGAATCTGTCTCTCTGCTTGGTTTTCAGATAGATCAGGGCCTAACCTGGCAGATCCACATTGACAAATTATGTGGAAAATTGGGAGGAGCGTGTTTCGCATTGAGTAGACTCAATTCGACCTTGCCGACTGAAGTAGTGCGAACATGTTATTTTTCCTCGGTTCAGTCTCTAGCTCAGTACGGTCTGGAATTGTGGGGTCGTGCGGCAGAGTGGGAGCGAGTCTTTCGCATGCAAAAGCGTGCTGTGAGAATAGTAGCCCGGGTGGCTAGTGACGAACCAGCCAAGTCTCTCTTTGTTAAATTCGGTATTATGACATTACCGTCCTTATTGATATTCGAAGTGGCCAAATATGTAATGCTTAATATCGATAAATACGAGAGACTTGGGGAGGGTCATAGGCACAACGTCCGCCACTCGGCTCGGCTGCTGTCGCGGCGCGCGCGCACGGCGCACGTGATGGGCCCGGCCGTGTACAACCGGCTGCCGCCCGAAGTTGTCGCCTCCACCAGCATGCCTATCTATACTAACAGGCTGCGCAGTTGGCTTATCAAGCAGGCATTCTATAGTTATAATGAATTTTTAGAACTAAGGATATTGACATAGATGTGTAATGTATTACTATTATTTTATTATTAATCATTATTGTTATTTTTGAAATCCATAGCTTGACATACTTATACTGTAATTGACTTGTAATTAACAATTATCAATAAAACATGAATGAATGAATGGATACGTAGCCAAGATTGTTAATATTAAGTTTATTTTTAGATAGGTATTGTGTTAAGCTAAGGGGAGGATTGTTGTGTATGTAGGTACCTACACGTTACCATTTGTACCGTTAAATATTAATGTTGCTTCACAATACAGTCAATGTGCTAACAGCTGTGTTTCATTAAGTACCCTGTGGTTGCGTATCTAGCACATAGGCTATGTCGACAAACATTAAAACCCACCATAACCTTCCAGGCAACTACAAAACTCTCTCTCCCAATGCGCCAACAATCTGAGCAACGAGCTGAGCACCGTGGTAGCCAGTGCTGCCAAGCGCGAGTCACTCCAACGGTCCGCCAAGACCGTGGTCAACGCCGCCAACCAGCTGGCAGCCAATGGCGTGGCGGTGGCAAGGATTTCAGAGGTGGGTTCCAGGTGTCTTTAAGTGTATACTCGACGGCATATTGACCTATCAAAAACCAGTGTAAGAAGAGCTAGCGCGTAGCGCGGTGCGTTCTTGTTATACTGGTTTTGCTGGACGGGATTAAGTTGGTATCGGAATGGGATTGTGTTGGGATCGGGACGGGGTAAGGTCGGGGTCGGACCGGGATCGGTTCGGGATTGTATTGGGATTGGGACGGGATAAGATCGGCATCGGACCGGGATCATTTCGGGATTGTATTGGGATCGGGACGGGATAACGTCTGAATCCGAACGGGATCGGTTCAGGATTGTGTTCAAAACGATGAATGTTCTAAAACAGTTGTGATATCCAGGACCCGGTGCAGAGCAACCGCATAGAAGAGGCCGCGCGGGAGATGCGCTTCGCCACTTACAAAACCCTGCGAGCCGCTGAGATGCTTTGCCAAGTAAGCTTTAAGAGTTTGCAAATGAAAAATTAGGGCATTACCTATTAATTTTTGTATGGGCGTTGTGTATGGCGAAAATAAGGGAAACGGGAATCTTCATACAAGCAAATTCTTCAATTTCTTGGACATGGCCAATAAGGTTACGATGAAACTTTGTAGCTATAATCAGGTAACACTAGGCTTACTAGAGAATATCATTTCATTTTGGTAACTTCCTTCTCATAAAATTACCTACATCTGGTTAAAGAGGCAAAACTGACGACAAGTGCAAAGGCGTATTTTCAAACCCATATATAAACTTAACAAAATATTTTTTATTAAATTTTAGCGACTTACTGGCATCTAGACATACTCTATTTTCGAAATCAATTCGATATTAATTTTGATATGTGATAGCCAATTGATGACGATGCCAATCTGTATTTTAACAAACTTCTGTATTCTGTATTTTATTTTATCTGTCTTTGTATTTTATCGCTAATAGAGGTTTATGAATAAGGAATTTTAAACTACGTTTTATAGGCCTAATTAGTGTTTTAGAATAATTCACGTTTTAAACTTACTATAAGGTATTTTTATGAATAAGACTGCAAGTATTTATGACGTAATTTATATTACAGGATCCTGACAACGCCAATCTTCGCAAAATACTTTTAGACGCTTGTCGGCTTTTGACCGACGCTATCAATAATTTGGTAAGAATTTTTTTAAATCTCTTTTGTAATGTGTATTTGTGCATTTGTAAGCACTATATTAATTTTTTTTATAATGTGTATTGTGTATTTGCTCATTTTCAAATTAATTTTGTAATGCGTATCATGCACTTGTGCATTTCTAAGTACTTTTTAAATTTCTTGTGAAATGCGTCTTGTGCATTTGTGCATTTCTAATCACGTTTTCAAATTTCTTTTGTAATGTGTATAGTGCACTTGTGAGCACTTAATGAAATTTCTTTTTAAATTTGTATTGTGCACTTGTAAGCACTTTTTTAAATTTCTTTAGTAATGCGTACTGTACATTTGTAAGCACTGTTACAAAATGTCTTTTATAATACGTATTGTGCATTTGCTCATTTGTAAGCACTTTTTAAAATTTCTTTTGTAATGTGTATTGTGCATCTGTAAGCACTTTTATAAATTTCTTTTTTATTGTGCATTTGTGCATTAGTAAGCACATTTTTAAATTTATTTTGTACATTTATGCATTCTATGCCCCTCATATCAACCCACCCCTCCCCCACCAGTGCGTCCACTCCGCCGGGCCCAGCTCGGCCCGCGCCGCGGCGGCGGCCCTGGCCCGCGGGACGGATCTGGCCCGCGCGCACGACGGAACCGCGCCGCACAGTGCGCTGCCGTACGCCCAGTGCGTCGACACTGTGACACAGAGACAACAGGAGGTTGTCGGTGAGTGGTTATGGTTTGTTTGTAAGGTTATAATTATTGGATTTAGGTATAGAAAACGAGGATTTACAGGCTAAACTGGCACTGGGCGGGGCACATGTCTATAGGCCGTAGTGACCACTTTCCATCAGATGACCCGCTTACCTGTTTGCCAACCCTATGACCAAAAAAAAACATAACTGGTAGTACAGATGGCCGATGGGGCAGTAAAGTTATCGAGTGGCGACCACGTACCGGAAGATGCGGCGTGGGTAGGCCTCCCGCAAGGTGGACCGCCGACCTGGTAAAGGTCGCAGGTCCCAGCTGGATGCGGAAGGCACGGGACCGGCCGCCGGGGACGATCTCTGAGGGAGGTTTATGCCCAGCTTATGATGATGATAGAAAACAAACTCTGTTTTATTTCTTTAGTTGAATAAAATTAAATGTATTTTTGTACATTTTATGTCTCGTAGCTCTAAATAAGTGTTCTCTAGCACCCATAACACAAACTTTGCTTACTTCGGGGCTAGATTGCGCTGTGTGAATTGTCCAAGAATCTTTATTACTTATGTATTTGCGATAAAACTCTGTGACATTTGCGCTAGACTCTCCTTCTTTCTATCCATTAATAATAACGATACATCCCCAGCGTGTCTCCACAACGAGTCGTCAATCCCGCGTGACCAGTTCGTGCAATCACTTCGGGACGTGGTAACAGCCGCTTGCGCCGGCGCAGAGTACGGGGCTGATTGCGGGTATTTGGTGAGTCTAGGCTTCTATTTTATGTATTGTATTAGGCTATAGATCACATACAGGATTTATATTAGACCATCTCGATCAAATTGGCTTTTTAAATAGAGAAAAGCGCATCAAAATCGGTCTATCCATTTGGGAGCAACGATGCCACAGACAGATACTCAAAGTCTCAAAGGCGCTTTTTTTTTCGTCGGGGCTTTAATAAATAAATTCGAGATAAAGAAGCAGTGAATCGATGAATGAAGATGACGATTGATGAGACTGATGATGGTGGTTCAAATGGTTAAGCAATAATCTCACCAGAATACCGCTAATGAATTCATCATTACTCATGTGATTCATAAGGTTTCTAATAGTATTAAAATATTTAATATACGCTGCACTTTCGCAAAGATTATATAGGTTTAATATCATCTAGAGATGGCGGATCGAAAGGGCCTGCCACGTACAATAAGAAAGTGTGATGGATGCACTTTTGGACTGCCAGCACACCAGATAGAAGTCACTTTTGTATCTTATACGCTGATTACTTTTGAATAAATTCAGAAACAAAAAGCGTGAAATAAAAGTGGAATGTATTGCTCATAGAATAAGGTCCATTTTTGTATCACTTGTCACGCGTCGCTCCGCTGCGATACTAAAATGGACCTACATTCCTCTTTGACTTGCTCTCACGCTTTTTTGCTTCTGATTTAGTTACTGAAGTCAACTGTAATCAGCACATTACGGAGTGAACGTATTAACTTGTCCCACCCACCGCAGGTATCAATCAGCGAGTCCCACCCGGACTTAGCAAGACAGGGCGTCCCGTCCGCATCCCGGGCCGCATCCGCTGCGGACGCGCTGCGGGACTCTTGCTGCCGGGTGCTGCAGCATCCGCATCCGGATAACGTACGTATAACGCTGTCTATGACATTTATAACTGTCATGCCAGTCCATGCCCTCACACGGTCAGTTGGCTTATTACGTAACGCTGTTGCTAACAATTATCTGATTTCAATGATTGAAATTGCTACTTTTGTAAGTACCTACAATATTTTCGCCGAATGTGAACTTTTATAATTTATGCATTAAGTGTATCAATACAAAACCTGGGGGTTGGCCGTGAGTCAACACGACGGTGATTTAGCTTTATGTATATACAATAAAAAATTAAGAATATAATTAAAATTTCATCTGGAGGTTGATCGAGAATCAACACGACGTTATCAAATAACTACACCGCCTGAAGGTTGGTCGTGAATCAACACGAAGGCAATATGCAATAATCTAGTGTCTCAACCTGGTGATGATCGAGGTTTTTAGATACTTTAGATTCCGATTAAAACTCAAGTAAGTACCTATTTTACGCGATTTTCGCTTAATGTGATACGTGTCATTTATGCATCGAGTGTTTCAATGTAAAACCAGGGGGTTGGCAGTGAGTCAACACGATGGTATCGACACAAAGCCTGGACGTTGGTCATGAACCATCACGAAGGCAATGTGCATTCACCTGGATGTTGGTCGAGAACCAACACGACGGTATCGACACAGAGCCTGGAGGTTGGTCGTGAACCATCACGAAGGCAATGTGCATATTCACCTGGAAGTTGGTCGAGAACCAACACGACGGTATCGACACAGAGCCTGGAGGTTGGTCGTGAACCATCACGAAGGCAATGTGCATATTCACCTGGATGTTGGTCGAGAACCAACACGACGGTGCGATGTGTGGCGAAATAATACGCAACGGATTTATTAAGTTGTATAATGTATGCTGTTGAATGGCTCTACTTACAATAACTGCCGAACTTATATGTACTAATGCGGGGTGAGGGGAGGCCACACTACACCTCCCCACTAATTGAAAAAAAAATATATTGCTATGCTAATACATTTTTTATGTCCTTCTATTAACATTCATATAGGTTCTTGTTAGCATGTACTATTAGGCGATTTACTGCCAAAAACAATAAATTCAATGTTCATAAATGCTACCGTTTATAAATGCTTTTAACTAATCGAACTGTTTACGTACTATATTACACGAAGTCTCCAATAAAATGGTATTATAAAGTCTGATAAATGCAAAGAGTAGATACATGCAATTTTACACAATCATGTTAATATTATATTGATAACTTGCTGAAAAGTCAGTCAAGAGTTTGTGGTAAGACATAAAATAATATTTCTCTAGTTACATTAGAAGCATTACAAAACTGCAATTGCAACTAATTGTATAAAATTACGAGGTATCTACCTATATATTTATTCAAAGTAGTCTGTAACTTCATATTGACCATGACAAAACTATCAGTTAAGGAAAGATAAAAGTGGTTAACTATGTCATAATATTATAGAGATGACAAAAAAATATTACATTTTAGCTTTTTATCAATAAGTATTCGTTAAAACTATCAATAATAGTATAAACTAATATATTTAAGTGACAATACAATAGCATCGTTGACATTTAATAAAAAAATTGGTTCTGTAAATTACATCATTTGTACCAATGAAATGTAAGGAAAAGACAATCTAAATTACTTTCTTATAATTCTTATTGTATAGGTGTACTGTAACTGTATCATAATTGATAAATTATTCGCATTTCATATTTTTGCATTTAGGTAGGTATATTCACCGTTTCAAACAAGTAATGCACAACGTTTGCCACTTTCTTCAAATTTATAATTTCTTCACAACTTTAGAAATCTTAACAACATTTCTTTAAGGAATACAAAAACAATTTGTAGTTTAGAACTAAGTACATATCTAAACAATTAGTCAAGGATTAATTCGCCATGTTGACAATAGATTTTCATTATGTTATAAGAATAGTCACTTTAACGAAATGACATCGACATGATACACGCACAGATACCTAAAAAAAATAGTAGATAGACACTATTCATGTTGTTGAACATGAACACGAACTATGCTTCCCTTCAAATATATTTCTAGTTTATTAATCTTTCATACATTTTCCTCTCTATCTCTCTATCCAATCTTTCATACATTTTCCTTTATTATCTTTATTTATTATTTTAAACTTTTTTCCAATCATATCCAAAGTCGTCGTTAATTATTATTAGTCAGTTACTTCTCGAGTACTGCTTTAATTTTAGTAAAGATACACATACTTTTACTAACATTTTTATACGGTAGCTACCCAGTACATACATTTATTCATTATTTATTATAAAAGTACTTTTTACTTTTCATGAGTCGCGACTCTTTAATCATATAATAATCATTTAGTAAGGGATCCTTTTTTTTTAAGACCTTTTAATATCTCCAACCATTTTCACGGGGGAAAACTAAGTTCCGGCCATGATCAAATGAAGGATCGGCCCCTTACCGTACCTTTATATTTGTGTATCTCCGATGACTTTGATAGTATATTATACCTATTCCATATCCTTTCAAAATTTACAAACCAATCAGAATGCTCGTTTAGCAGAAATTCTTGTAACTTATGGGTGATCGGTCCATTTGTCTAATTACTGCTAACCAAATCATTCCACATTCTCTCGGTGCTTCTATCAAGCTTCTTTCATAACTTTCCTGAATCTATATATCCATTATACCTTTTCGTTACCGTACTACCTTTATCAAAACGCTTTCGTTCTGTCTTACTTTTCCGTACAATACCATAATCACCACGCTTGCCCATAATTAAACCAACAACTACTTATCTTCCGTTACTCACTATAGTCTTTCAATTCAATATTACGCACAAACGATGTACCTAATTGTGTTGTGTACACAAAAGGATTTTTAATACATCGTTGTGTATAACAAAAAGTCATAACTTTGATTATTTCCATAACATATATTTACTTCAAGTACTTCTTAATATAATCTGTAAAGGAGATATCGTATTTCTTAATACTTTACTAACGTAATAATGTCTTGTGATCACATATACAGGCTGTCCATGTTTTATTCTAACGATTTAAGATTACTTTTGATGTATTTTTCATAAAGTAAATAATATATAGGAGTTATATTTATAAATAACATACTATACAAAAAATATTGGCTAATTTTAACGTATATTCCATGATGTTAAAACAATTACGACATTAGTGCGCACTATAAATGTACAAATTTGAAACAATTTGCGTATTCATCGTGAAACTTTTGTTAGACCTTATCTGTGATCTGTTTAATTTTGTATTAAATAATTTATAATATGTTGATTGAGCTCATGAAACAATCACGTTGCATCACTCGGGTGCAAGTTGCTATGCGCAACCGTGCGCGGTTCTGCGTCGTCAGCATTCGGTGGCGACGTTCTGCATCGCTTGATGGAATGCTTACAACGTGACACTTCGATGTTTCGTAACACGATATTGTGTTTCTAAGTGCGCTTTGAGCATCTTATTATGAAATTATAATTATGAGTGACCTAGATAATGAAATGCATTGAATGCGATCAAGAACAAAGGTGGAACTTAATTTCCATTAATGTATGTAATGGCAATACGTAAGAGTTATTTTGAGATATTTATAAGTAGTGAAATAATTTGTACATTGCAAATGTTTTAAGTGTTGATAAAAACACTTTTTATTAAGTGGGGTATAGGAATAAGAGAGATACTCATGTCATTTACTGGTTTTCTAGCAACTTTCCTTCACATTCTTGCTTCCTAACGCAAATCGAAAGACTTGTGTCAAAAATAATATGCCTGAAGGACGTAACGTCGTTATTGGTTAAAAAAATATTTTTTTTTAACTTGTAACAGCTCTGTATAGTGCACAATTATTAATTCACTTGTATTTATTTGAACTCTATTAAATTATATCTATAGCGCAATATGTATGTATGTGTGTGTACGTCACTTACTGTTAATTACCAATTAGAAAATATTGTCAACATGAGACATGCCTTTACACAGCATAATTACTGCTCGTTACGTTAAGTAAAATCCATTTTTTTTTCTTTGCCAAAAGCACTTTCTGCCACTTTTCTGGTATTTTTTCCTCGGGCTCCAACTACCTCGATTCGCTCTCCAACGTCCGTATTTCTTGACTGCGGGCTCCGTCTCCTGGACACGTTCGACTCCCGGCAGCTCTACATTAATTCATTCATATTATTATATTTAATCTTCTCTCCATTTTCTTCCTCACGATTTTTTTTCATTGTATAAAAATATTTCCTGTTTTTTCTTTCCAAATTCATCTTCCAAATATTAGATTTTCTTCACATAGGTATTTCATTTACTAGGCGCCATATTTTATATGTATTTTATTGTTTATAGTTATGATTTTCTATTTAACTTATTCAGTCCATTTTCACCACTTTCACTATTTTGTCACTTGTTTTTTACTTTTTAATTGCGTAATTTTATTGTAGTTAATCATTATTTGTACCGTCTACACAGCACTGCCGCAAGGCAGCACTGGCAGGGTCGCCATGCGATGTGTGGCGAAATAATACGCAACGGATTTATTAAGTTGTATAATGTATGCTGTTGAATGGCTCTACTTACAATAACTGCCGAACTTATATGTACTAATGCGGGGTGAGGGGAGGCCACACTACAACGGTATCGACACAAAGCCTGGAGGTTGGTCGTGAACCATCACGAAGGCAATGTGCATATTCACCTGGATGTTGGCGAGAACCAACACGACGGTATCGACACAGAGCCTGGAGGTTGGTCGTGAACCATCACGAAGGCAATGTGCAATAATCCCAAGTGTCTCAACCTGCTGATGATCAAGGATCATTTAGAGGTCTATGACATCTACCTACCCGCCACCGTCGATCGAGAATCGGCAGCGTGCGGGAAACTTTTATTTTGTGGATATACCCACATTCTTCACATATCCGTGGTTTTATCTTCGGAATGGTTTTTAGTTGATCGGGGATCAATACGATGAGAATAATACTTTAAACAGTGGGGCATTAAGTACCTACTAGTAAAGTAGGGGGTGTTATCGACCACTCGTTTGTAAACTCGTTTGTTCTAAAACGGACATTTGTCTGCGGTTTTAGACATCGACCCACCTCCAAATGCAATTACTGAGAGATATTACTTGCTACTGAGGCATCAACAGACCTGCCCCAGGTCCACAGCTGGTGCGGGCCCTCGAAGCCAATATCCACAACGAACCTGAGCACGGGAACAAAATACATAACAATATGAGTCTATTGTGACTTCCTTACAAGGAAAAGATCCTTAAGAGTTATTTAGTGCCGGAAAACATAAAGTTACCCCAGGCTCAAAAATAAAATTTCGTAATAAAAAAGAATAGGCTCGATAACCGAGAGCGCCCGCGGCTGCGACAAGAAAGCGGCGACGGCGCGGCAGCAACTCGGTGCCTTCGTTGCGGTCATCCGCTCCGCAACACCACGTACTCCAACGAGGAGAATACCATATTCATCGCCGTCAAATATCTGAGTGACGCCCGCCGCATACTCTTGAGATCTTTATTTTATGGACTCGAAATCAAGAATAAAACTGATAATAATAACGCCTAACGATAAGGCGTCCTTGAATGTCGTCCGTAACACTCACCGAAACGAAACGCTATTCGGAAGTACTGTGTGCAAATTGGCTCCATCGACATACCCCTTGCTCACCCACGCGAGCCCGAGAAAATGGCCAGCTCCCCCCGCGGCATCCGTAGCGAGCGTCGGTCAAGCAGCCTCCCCGCGCCGCGGAAGCCGACGGCTCTGGTCAGGCCGCCGGCCGCCCGCAGCTGCGCCTACAGTCACCTACTCAGTGACTCAGGTGCGCCACGTTGGTCGCGGACAATTATTTTATAATTAATTGTTGGCATTATTTCGGCACGGTTTAGAAGTCCCATTCTATTAGTCCGTGGCACAATATCTATATTGCTCGTGGTATAGACAAGTGTTCTGTCTCCTGACCAATACCAAACTTTTTGCTCCTGACGAAAAGAAGGAGTCCTCTAGTCCATTAAAATGTTAGTAGATTTGGGTGCGATTATAGAGTGTTCAGCCGAACACCTTGCATTGGGCAGGCGGCAGCCCCACATACCTAATCAATTTTTATCTAAAATATTCCCGGCACCTAAACCGAATAGGAAAAAAGATTCACCATTAATCTAAAATCACATAATAAATTTATATCGACCACGTATATCGGACCACAGAACCAATTCAAAATAAATTCCAAGAGACAGTTTTAAATATGATAAATTTCAAATTGTGAACCATAAAAGCTTTAATTCGATGGCAGAATTTACAAATTTTCAGCCTCACCGTATTAGTCCCTCGGTTGCCCCGCGAGGGTTTACTAAAGTGACGACTAAGGTCTTCACCGTCTTAAGGTCTCAAGGCTCAAAATCCGTGCTATACTTAGACGATATCATTTGTATTGGCAATGACTTCGAGGAATGTCTAAGCAATGTTAACGAGTTCAATGTCTCGGATTCATAGTCAACGTTAACAAAAGCAACTTCATCATCATCACAGCCCATAACAGTCCACTGCAGGACTTCGGTCCTCTCCCACGAAAGGGGAGGTCATTGCCATAATCTCCACGCTTGGCAGGCGGGTTGGAGATCGCAGTGCAGTTGATGTAAATCAAATCAAAGCAACTTGCAACCTAAAAATATGTGTAAAATTCTAGTGTTTATATGTTTTAATTTTGAGAATTTCACTAAATTTTTTTAACTGGAGAAAAGCGACATTATAGCACAATCAGTGTATATATTTTCGTCTCTTCCCCGTTGAACAAAATAAGTTCGCTCAACTTATTGCGCTGTCAGTAGCAGCTTGTCCAGTGCTACAAAACAGCTGATTGCACACAAAAACTTTGGAGACCCATTTTTATCTATTGTTAAAATGTATTTATAAATATAATAGCTACTTAAACTTAACTTTAGCATAAATATCCCCCCGTTCTACGTTCTTTGAGAATCTTAATTGATGGGCGCAAAACATTGGCCCTTTATTGTCCCTCAGGACTTCATTATGTAAACGAGAACTTCACTTATGGCTCTCGTACTGACTGGGGAACCGTCTATGGCGACGATTGGGTCAACGGGTGTTGGAAGCAATGTGAACTCAAGTATCCCATTAACTGGATTTACTAAATCTAAAAATGTTGCATCATACGATAATAATTGTGTTATATTGGTACGAGTAGATAACACCACAGCTATCAGCTATATAAATTGCCAAGAAAGAATTGAATACCTTCATGCAAAGAATCTAGCGCGGCATATTTCGATGTGATATTAAGGTTGACGAGGACTCAAAAGAGTAGAGGACATAGAGTGGAAACTCTCTGACTCGGCTTACCGATAGATAGTCCACACTGTTAGACAGACTACGATTGAGATATCGGTAGATTACCGATTTCATGTCTCGCGTCAATGCCGAATGTGAGCGCTATTTATCCTGCGAACAGGACTCGGAGGCTATCGCAGTAGATGCGATTAATCTCATGTATTCTTACTTGCCGCACTTCTCTCGATTTGCAATTTTGTTTGCAGAATAATACTGATTCATATGAAGATTCTAACGAATTTGTGATAACATTTTAAGTAATTTAAGTGATAAAATTTTTAATATGAATGCTTCGTATGACACTTTGAACAATCATTGTTCAGCTTTGTATCCCATTTTGGTCCCAGTTAGGATGTTCGAATTAAACGATCACTAAAAGGAGCTTTCAAATTCAATCCAAGCTTGCCTAGGTATAATGCCACTTGGAATCCACGAGAGTGTATTGGATAACATTTCAAATTCGGTCCCGTCCGAATAAATAAAACATAATAAAAAGTTAACCAGAACATTAGGAATATTACTGGCCCTGTGTACCACACACACACACAGGGTACAAATGCTATCACTTTTAAGGATGATAATATTGATACCACCCCAAATAGCATTTAAAACATAATTAGTTACAACATTAGGGTCAGGTCGCTAGTATCCAGGGCTCTTTCGTACCTAATTTACGTATAACCCCTGCCATCACACTCGAGGAATATCTGATTAGAATCGAGCAACTCAGTACTGGCACATACTAAGTATCTCTTTCTGTCGTGCAAACCACACCATAAACAAGTCACGGCCCAAACCATTAGCCAATGGATTGGCAGGGTGATGACAGAGAGCAGTGTGTCATGGGTCCATGTGCTGTGGCTCGGTGTGCCCGGCGTCCGGCGTCCGGCGCTGGGCCGGCGGCGTCTCCGCGGCGGGGCCCGCAATGCGCTGGCCGCAAGGACCAGCACATCGCGTTTTCGCGAGATATTATATCAGGGCGATCGCTGATGTCGGCCGATTTGTTAAACCCGTTTGCTTTCTTAATAATGAATTAACCACAGTGTCCATTATGTAATATGTTTCATTTACGGTTGATACCGTATAATTAATACATTGTTTAAAATGTATGAATAATTAATATTTTGTTTAAAATTTGCTAAACTTCCCTCTCCAAACATCTACGTTGTGAATTATCTTATATCTGAAGAATGAAGTGACGAAATATAATATATGATCAAACGAACTTCGCGAAGTTCGATCGATATTATATGAGTCGCTTCATTCGAAAATATAACACCCGCCCGGCCATATTCCCATGCGTGGGGAAGTTTCGCATAGCATCTCTAAAAAGAATGACGTAAAAATGGCGGCTGGCTGTATTGATACGTAGGATCGAAAAAAAATATGATCGATTGAAAACAAATCGATTTTACTTTAAATAAACGTGCGAAGCTACCTTGTAGGCTAAAGGGACTACGTGGTGAATTATCTTATATCTTCGAATGAAGCGACTCATATAATATCGATCGAACTTCGCGAAGTTCGTTGGATCATATATTCTCAAGTATTGAATTTGGTAACCGAAGTTGCTCGGAAAGGTGTTTTGTGCATAGACACTTAGTATTAGTTCCTTTTCTAAGAAGAATGCGCAAAATGTCTACATTTTCATACATCTAACAGTCTCGTTTTTATTCATTTTTGGGAATCGTGTCTAATCAACGCCATCTATTACAATTATTTGAACTATTTTTTATTTTTGAATCGGCTCTCGGAAAATCTCAGCAACTGTCGATCGAAACTTGTCGGCTACGTTCGGCTAGCTTCGCGACGTTTACACCCATAAACAGTTTTGTGCTTAAGTAGGTATGTTGTACCTACTTGTGCTGCCATCTGTACCAAAAATTAACTAAGAATATTTCATGAGCGTAGCGAGATATAATGATTAAACGGACATTCATGTAATTATATTTTAAATTTATAACATTTAAATATTCAACTAATTAACCGTAACTGCAATAATCGTATTGTTGTAAGTATTGCGTTGATATTTTCAATTGATTGTGCAAACATACTATTTAATTTAATTTTCTGAAATAAACATTATATTATTATTATATATCAGAAAATAATAATTCTGCAATAATTCTCAAAAAAATTTTTTTATATATTTTTTTTATATTCGAGCCACATCTGTTTATGGATCATTTCATTATGCTAAAGATTTCTCTTACATCCTCCAGTCTTTTGCATTTTTCTATAAGCCGTTTCTATTTATAGATAACGTCACTACGCTAAACTCACCTTCATCCTCCAGGCAAAAGACGAACAAAGCAAGATAAAGCAGCAAGTAGACTATCTCAAGATGGCGGTCAAGGAAGTCGCCGCGAGCAAAGACGACGTCAAGATCTTTCTCTTGATCACTGGGGCTGTTCTGATGCTGGATGTAGCTGAGGATGCCTTCGCTTATGCTGTCAGTAAGGAGAGTAGTGTGAGTTCTTTTTTTATCTTAGTGTAACCTTTATATACAAACTATAGCCCATTATAAATAAATAATAATCATCTTGGTGTTAATTCCCAGTTGTCCACGAGGGCCCGGGGTCCCCCTTGACCATGATCCACGATTTGGCGAAGTTTTATTTTAATATAACCTGTATATACAAACTATATATAGTTCATTCGCCGTAAGAAAATAGTGACGACTCTAAGGTAAAGGTGCTTTCACAGTGGAGTATAAATTCAAACGATTTATATTTCATGAAAGATTAAGTGTAAGTGATTAAGAAAGTTATTGCGCCATAAAATATTTTTTACATCACTCATATTCAAAGATGAGTTATTTATTTATTTATTTATACTTCATGCACAAACAGTACATTGGCGGACTTAAAGCTAAAATAGCATTATCTACCAGTCTACCAGGAGAGATAACAATTGACAAATGGTATGCGGTGCAGGAAGATTACTGACAAGTAAAGATTACACAAAAGCTTATTCAACCACAATCAAATTTATAAAAAATTAAATAAATAATAATAATAAATACACTAAAAGTTAAAAGTAGCAATAGATATTTTACACTAATTAATTAATTAATTAACTGCATGAGTTACCCAAAATTATTCAGGTACTTGAGGCTTTATGAAGAAAAGAGATGAAAAAGGAATAAAGGAACAAGGAATAAATTAGGAGCTAAGGAGTGTTCAGGAAATGGTTATGTACTGCTCTCTTAAAACAGAATTTCTTAGATATTAATCTTATGTCAGGGGGAAGATCATTCCAGAGTCTCATCGCTGTTAAAGCAAACGAATTAGAAATAAACCCAGTCCGATGAAGAGGGAAATTCAATAAAAGATTGTTTGAAGAACGGAGATTACGGTCGTGATTATCAGAGAGAAACTGGAATTTACATTTTAAGTATTTTGGAATAGCTGGGTCGTGTAAAATTGAATGAAGGAGAGAAAGAGTTCTTAAATTACGGCGTTGTCGGATGGAAAGCCACTTGAGCTTAGCTCGGTAAACCGAGACATGATCATACTTGCGCAAACCAAAGATGAATCTTATGCAGTTGTTAAGAAGACGATCTAACTTACAGAGGCCCACACCAACTCAATAGGATTGAGTTTGCAAAGTAATTGGACAATTTCATTTAAATTACTTTTAGCAGTTTGATCTACTAAATATTTATTATATTCACTTACTAATTTACTATGTCCCGATTGGTCAAGGGGCGGGGCTAGGCCGGCGGGAAACAATGTGTCACTAATTTCTTATTGCAAATGAACTATAGCAGGAATTTGACCGCCATCTTGCCTGGTAGTAAGTGCCGAAGCGGCCGAAGATGGAGCGTGCTTGTCTAGGAACAGCCTATTCACTCTGGCCTTAAAGGCATCCATGTCATAATTATCTTAGAATTCACTCACAGGCGATTGTACCAATGACTCTTTTCTGAGTTATGTACATTACTTGAACATTAACCGATACTTTTACAGTGAGGAAAAACATCGTGATGAAACCTGCACATTCAGGTGACTGAATGTGTAACCATGATCGAAACTGATCAGACTTCCCTGGTAGCAGGGTCACGGAGGTCAGATGGCAGTCGCTCCACTGTAATTACCTGACCTACCAACTCCTGGATCATGGTCAAGGCGGACCCTGGGCCCTCGTGCGGTAGAGTATAACCAGGATGTTAGCACTAAGCTGATTATTAACAAACAAATGACCGGAAGCTAGTGGACTTTAGTATCGCTGTTGATTTGGTGTGCCTCCTTCCTTATGATGTTTACAGTATACATATTTAGCAATTATGAATTCTACTGAAACCTATTTCCCCTTCTATTCCCCTAGACCTACATAACCTCCACAGCGCTGGCGCTATCAAAGGCGGCGGGGACGCTATCCGCCATCATGGCGCGTCCCGAGCTGGCGCCCCCGCCCTCCGCAGCGCCCCAGGCCACCATGAGAGACGAGATCGTGGACCGATGCAGGTAATAAGGACATAACCCCCACAGCGCTGTCGCTATCAAAGGCGGTGGGGGCGCTATCCGCCATCATGGCGCGTCCCGAGCTGGCGCCCTCGCCCTCCGCAGCGCCCCAGGCCGCCATGAGAGACGAGATCGTGGACCGATGCAGGTAATAAGGACATAACCCCCAAAGCGCTGTCGCTATCAAAGGCGGCGGGGGCGCTATCCGCCATTATGGCGCGTCCCGAGCTGGCGCCCTCGCCCTCCGCAGCGCCCCAGGCCGCCATGAGAGACGAGATCGTGGACCGATGCAGGTAATAAGGACATAACCCCCAAAGCGCTGTCGCTATCAAAGGCGGCGGGGGCGCTATCCGCCATCATGGCGCGTCCCGAGCTGGCGCCCCCGCCCTCCGCAGCGCCCCAGGCCGCCATGAGAGACGAGATCGTGGACCGATGCAGGTGATATGGACATTTTTTTTTATTAGAAACAAAAAGCTTATACAAAATAAAGACTTTAGTAGGAGAGAGGATATCTTCCCTTATCTGTTCTTGAAGAATAATCGTGCGTTATATGAAAGAATATAACTCATTTAAGAAAACAATATTTTAAGATTTATAGGCAGTTTTACGTAAGGAAACAGTTTAATTACTATTAGCAGCGCATATTTACATTAAATTTTGGGTTTCGCATGAAAAGTGGAAAAAAGCAGTCTTTTGTTCGTAACGAACACTTCAAGAACACGGATAATGAACTCTCCAAGAGCACACCCCGCGCCGCAGACCAACTAACTGTCACACCAAAGTCAGGCAGACTCGTTACAATATATAGGTTACCTACTCTCACCCTGCTCTAAAGGGATTCCATCTCCGAGTATAGTAATAGTCCTATACTGTGATATTTCATTTTAATGACGTGACATTTTTATTTAAATAATTTAATTGTATTATATTACATTTACTGTATTTTGATAGTCTAAACTATAATGCGAATTTTTAAGAAACAGATTTACCAAATTTTATAACTTGTTTATTATAAACATTAAATTGCTCCAATCACATAATGGTATTATACTGTTATTTTAAATTTTATATTAAGTAAGTCACATATGTATATACACATGGTAGCCATACCGTACATGATGTTTGTAATTTTGTGATGTGTATTTAATTTCAATTAAGTATTATTGATAATTGATTTCATAGTGTATTACTTACTGACTTTCAATAAGTGTATTCCGAAAATATTTATATTGAATAAAAATTATTTGAAATTAAAAAAACATTTAAATACGGTTGAGGTTATCAAAATATTCAGAAGGAAGCTTTCGCTCAAACAAAAATTACTTTTCATTCGTTTTTGCTTTCTACATATTTAAATACTTTTCCTGATCCTTGTCTCCTCCCACCAGGACCCTGCTCAGCAAAACCGAGACCCTCGCGAAGGAGGTGGGCGCCGCCGAGGACCAGGATACCATGACGTGGGTGACCTTCAACTCTAGGAAGGGGGTCTTGGAGGCTTTTGAAGCACTGCTGGATAGCATCAGGTAGGATGTGGACGATTGAATGATAGACTAGTAATAAAAATACAGTAAGAAAGTATGTAAGTATTATATACGTGGACGCCACGATACAATAATTTTACAGTACAATGACATAAAAAAGTGTCAGTGGCCGAGCGTTAGGGTATTCGACTCGTAAGCGAGAGGTACCGGGTTCGAATTCCGCTGCGGCCATGTACTAATGACTCTTTTCTGAGTTACGTAAAATTAGTTGAATACTAACCGAATGGTTTTACGGTGAGGGAGAACATCGTGATAATACCCGCACTTTCAGGCGACTGAATGTGTTAACCATGATCCTGGATCTAATCTGGTTAGGTTCCCCTGTTAACAGGGTCACGGAGGTCAGTTGGCAGTCGCTCCACTGTAATAAATTACCTGATTTGCCAAATCCTGGATAATGGTCAAGACGGACCCCGGACCTTCGCGCGGGAGGGTACAACCGTAACATTACAGCCAATAAGTTTTTTATCGAATGACTGGTACATACGGCAAATACGGCACGGCGAAGGTGTTTTGACACCAATTATGAAAGAAACTCCTTTTATGAGGACATAGTATGTAGTCAAATAATGCGTGAGTAACTAAAGACACCTTGTTGTATGCGTGTCTATCTTTTGATAAATAAAATTGTCATCGGATGTGCCTAAAAAGAACTAGCAAGAGAACCGTAATTACCTAGCATCAAAGCACAATGTGGCGAATCGGCACGCTCACAATCAGTTATCGCAATAGAAATTGAACTATAGGGCCGGTCCTCCTTAATGCAATAAGGAGTTTCTTTCATCATTGTCTTCTACAAGTTGCGTCTCGGAGAGTGTGACAAGCAGTTAAAATAATCATCTTGGCGTTAATGTCCCTGTGCTCTGGCAGGCGAGGGCCCGGGGTCCGCCTAAACGTAGGCTATCACGTGGGTGGGCAACGTGATGCTGCGTTTGTAATCATCATCATCATATCAGCCAGAAGACGCCCACTGCTGGGCATAGGCCTCCCCCAGAGAACCAAGGCGGCCGGTTCCGTGCCTTCCGCATTCAGCTGGTACCTGCGATCTTTACCAGGTCGTTTGCAATGTATACCTGAAATTCGATTTATGGATATTATCTATAAAAGGGCCCATTGCCCATTGCGGTGGGCGTAAACACAAAACAAGAAATCCGACTTATAAATGTATTCTTTCCAGGACGAACGGACAGCGCGCTGGATTGGTCTTGAAACTTGATGTTGAGGAGGTATGGACATTTGATATTAATATTTAACTTTTATTGGCTTGTATTGACTGTATAATATATAATGGTAATTTGAATAGAATTAGACCTAGGAAACTTGGAATTTATTTACTTTGGCCACCTTCGGGCACCTTTGGCCATCTTTGGGCACCAAACTTTCGGTTTCGGCCCGAAACTCGGTCGTCAGGTTACGCCGAAAGTGGTTTTTAGGCCGAAGGTGCCGAATGTGGCCATAGGTGGCCAAAGATGGCCGAAGGTGGCCAAAGGTGCCCGAAGGTGGCCAAAGGTGCCCGAAGGTGGCCAAAGGTGCCCGAAGGTGGCCAAAGGTGCCCGAAGGTGGCCAAAGGTGCCCGAAGGTGGCCAAAGGTGGCCGAAGCCAAAGGTGTCCAAGGTGGCCGGAGGTGGCCGGTAGTGGCCAAAGCCAAAGGTGGCCAAAGGTGGCCGAAGCCGAAGCTTCAGTCGGACACTATTACAGATTCTGAGGGCTGAGTGTAAGTATTTCGGTTTTACTTTACTATAGCGTTTGCGTTTACGTGAAAATTTGTATGGAAAAAATTTATAGCGGTACGTAAATGAAGTTTTTAACGTTAACACAAACGCGATAGTAAAATAAAATCTAGGCAACACTTATACTCAGCCCTCTGTACGTTTATATGTACAATAAACCATTGAATAAATAAATAAATTAATACAAATGGCGGTGGTGAATATTGCACATTGGCTAGTTCAGCTTCCTAGAGCGCTGTCTCTGTCGCACGCGTGTGAGTAAATACGAATACGAAACTAGCCGATGTGCATTACGCCGTCTAGATTAATAATTAAAATTAATTTAAATGCGAAATTTTTAATATTATTTACCTTATCAATCAATTTAATTTTTATATATTGACATTTATACATTTATCGTTTTCATTGATGTTGTTGTTGACAATATCATTGTGAATTGTAATAGGGGACTCTCAGACAGCTATTTAAAAAATAAAAAGTGTAGATCGCGCGTGCCTTACTAGATGACGCTGCTTAGAGAGGACTCTCATGTATTGAATTTGGTAACCGAAGTTATTCGGAAATGATACTTACGCAAAATAGCGAAATTTTTATACATCTAACGGCATTGTTTTTTTTTTTAGAATTGTGTCTATTGCAATTGTTTGAACTATTTTTTATTTCTAATATCTCATTATGTAGTATTTATATGTTAAGCCTGTCTAAATTTTACTTTGTTCTTGTAGGAAGAGGAGTCCAAGAAGACCTACTTGCAAACTCAGTAAGTGTAACTTTTTGCTTTTTTTACTTATCTACAATAAAAATTGCGTAGGTAGGTAAGTACATTGATTAGCTAAGCTATAATTTTGCAACTACTTATTTATTTTTAATCCTTGAAGTTTTATATACCAAAAGCCATGGACCTGAAAAAATTACGGACACATACTCTCTAAAATCATGAGTGGAGCATAAGAATGGCGGGCCATTTATGTGTGTGCGTGCTTTGACACTGTCACTGTGACAGCGTGGCACAAAATCAAACAAAATTGCGGCGGATTGTCAAATATGGTGTATGTGTGTAAGTTATGAACAACAAAATAAACTGTCAACAAATTGTTGTACCTTGCATACTTCACTTAACTTTAGTGTAAAATCGCATCTGTACCTTTTTCAAGTCCGCGACCAAAATCGTCATTTTCGTGCAGGAAAAGTAAAAAAAAGTATAATTCCCGAATCATTTTAGTTTCGCTGTCCCCCAAATTAAAAAATGGGGGCGGGAATAAAATGTCTAAATAACTAAAATTCCCGATGTCCCCCATTTGGGGGATAGCATTCGGGGGGCAACGGGAACGATCCAAAAAAAGCATAAAAAATCTGCATTTTCGTATCTCAGTCAACTCAATCTCCCATTTTCAGAGTGGAGATCGCTGAGAAATGGCTGAAGAAACGCAACTCCACGCCAGAGGTCGCCGCCGAGGGCCAGAGAGCCGTCAGAGAGATCATAGACGTTGCTATGCTGGTTAGTATAGTTATTCGGGTCAAATGTGCGCACTTTTACTCTTAGAAACAAAGAAAGAAAAAACATTTGTTGACACAAACAACAACACACCTTGAAAAAAAAAACAAAAAGACATAAAAATAATACAATTATCACAAATAATACAATTATCACAACATAAAATATACGGGAAGTCTCACACACATGCCGATATATATACCTAATTGGTTTTTTTGTGTTTATTTGTTTTAGAGCTCCATTGTTGTGAACAACGGAATTAGTGGGATGAAAGCATTATTTCGCATTGCACATTTATTAGACTATCAATCAATCAATCAAATTCCTAGTTCCCTATTAGGGGTCAGCCCTCCTGATACTATTACGATTTTGGGTCATCTCTGTTTTAAGATCTAATGTTTTTGGGTCATTTATTTACTTATTTACTAAATCTTTATGTACTAAAGGTACATTGGCGGACTTAGAGCTAAAGTAGCCTTATCTACCAGTCAACCGTGAAAAAACAATATGAACGAAAACGGTAGACGGTCATCGCACCGGGATCGCTGTTAGACATAGACATAGACATGTTTCCAAGTACAAAGTGTTTACAAGTCATTATTTGTTGTTACCTAGGTACAATACATAATATGTAAATTCACTTTTGTAGTGAAAATTATCGACTTTCTAATCCATCTTGATTGGGTTAATCTAAGAATCAATATCAATCAGAATTTGCCCTACATTCGGTGTCAAATGGCGACGCAGGTTTCCAGCTTTCTACGTATCTTTCCCCTTATGACTACACTCAGAGGGACACTGCTTACCATCAGGCAGGCCGTAAGCTTGTCTATAGTGAAGTGGTATAAAAAAAGAGCAAGCCATTAAAACATAGAACATCAGATGTTATTGTAATACCATGTGATGCAACAAATAAATGACTCTCGTTACGAAGAACATAAGCTCACTCACACTAAGAGCTTTCGCCCACGCGCACTAAGGTTGTGGAATGAAGTACCTGGAGAGGTTTTCCCTGGAGAGTACAACATGGATTTCTTCAAGAAAGGGGTGAAAATGTTTTTACGGGGTCGGCAACGCGTGGGCGAAGCCCCTGGTATTGCAAACGTCCATAGGCTGCGGTGACTGCGCACCATCAGGCGGGCCGTAAGCTTGTTTGCCACCTTAGTGGTATAAAAAACGCTAAAAAACCTTTGTGCGAATTCCAAGTATGATGAAACACAATATTCCCTCCTCAGGTGAACGAAGGTGCTCACGGCCAGGAGAAGGAAGATGCCAGCATCCTCATCTCTGAGTCTGAACAGCTTCTGGTAGACTGCGCACTCAAGTACCAGCAGGATAAGGCCAAGTGAGATACTGTTTGGAGCTACTGGTTTAATTAAATTTCATCATTTTCAGATATCAGGTGGCAAGACTCTGTCAAGCCTGAAGAGTCCGCCTGGGCTTATAATGTTTGCTTGTTCCGGTTTGAAGGATATGGTAGCCAGCGCAATTACAGGCATGAGGCATTTCAGCTTAGTCCTCACAGTTACAACGCACCTGCGGTTCTGTATTTTTGTTGCCCTTAACCTAAATGCATGAATCGCAAATGTTATGGATTTGAAATGTATTCCATTTTAAATAGAAGTAGGCATTACAACTTTATAATGTAACATAGGTTTTAAGACTTTCGTGGTTATTCACTACACTTTCACTTTTCCTTTGGTGAGCATGGTGTATTCACGAGAGGTTGTTTGTCCTCAATTTAGGTCACACAATCCTCAGAATTTCGTGAAATATTCTTTAAAAAAAAATACACATATTATCGTACCATATCGCACTCGTGACCATGACGCGTGCAACTCGAAATATCGTGGTAAATACAATACTAACCGTGGTAACAAACCCGATAGTGTGTAGTGAAAGTTTAATCATGTTACCTTTTTAAAAATAATGCATATGCAATAAAACTTTTTTAAGAGAGGTAGGGCATAGCGGGGTATCCCGTTCGAATTGGAGCCGCCCGACTGGGGAAGTACCTCCACCTTACAGAATACCGCAGCTAAACAATACTCTTTTAAATAGTATTGTGTTTCTGCCGGGGAGTAAGGTCTCCAGTGCTCCATGGGGGGTTTGGGGAACCGTGGCTTTGGCAGTGGAGGGGCATTCGCCTTTTTGCTGCCAGAGCAACGTGTTATAGAGGTGGGCAACGCATTAGCGATACTATCGGTGTTGCTAATGTCTATAGGCAGTAGTGACCACTTTCCATCAGGTGGCCCGCTTGCCTGTTTGCATTGGCGTATCTTGGGCTATTTTCTAGGGGGGGGCCGGCCCCTGAGGTGGCCGATGAAGCCGAGTCAATCGCCAATGTACAACCAGTGAGCACCCCATCCTGGGGTGGGCACCAGACCATTCTGGGGTGGGCACGGCCCACCCGGCCCCCCCTCTTCCTACGCCTATGCCTGTTTGCCTACCGTATGCCATAAAAAAAAACTGTTAAACTAAAAAACAAAAGAAGACACTTATCGGGGACCATATCGTATCTCCCAGCGGTCTCTCGGAGCGTCTCCGCGAGCTGCGTCGGCTGTCGGAGCGCGCGGCCGTGGCCCGAGTCGTCGAGGACTTCCTCGCTGAGCCTCCCATGCAAGACTTGGATGTGTTGGCTGATGCTGAGACAGGTATGCATATATGCTCCTGAGATTAGACGTTTGGCGGTACAGAAAATATATAATATAGGTAGCCGCCATAACAATAAAAAACGCTGCTGCCCAGTTTTCAGCCTACGGAGACTTTTGATCTTTTGCCACGAAAACATCAGTCGTTTTGTACGACACCCACGAGTGTAAGGGGTTGGTGCTATTCTACTCTGCCGGACACCACACGGCTAGCCGGCATGTTACCATTCTTTATTCTTTATTGTACACAATGACATAATGGTATAGTAACAGAGATATTCAAAGGCGAGCTTAACTCATTAATTGAGTTTGCCATATCGCGCTGTTTTGGAAGTGGGCCTAAAGTCCACCTCCTAAGTTTTCGGGCAATATGGGGAATCCTCTATCCTATACCGTACCCCATACGTACCGTGACTTCGTAAATATGCGGCTAAAAGGGCGCCATCAGGTTTGTCTACTATCACCCTGGTCCTTCTATGGGGTTGCCACGGAGACAATCTGCCCTCATCTGTTATTTAACCGAGTTATATGTCAAATAAAAGGTAATTCTTTCCCCTATCCAACAATATGTGGTTGCCTAGGAAGAACGTAGCCTAAACGGAAATATTGTTGAATATTCATGAATTAATTTTAATTCATTCATTGTATGACTGTTCACCAACATTTCCGTTTTGACCAAGTTTTGCCTAGGCAACGATATTTATTTGGATAAGGGAAAGAAATACTGTTTAATGATAGATTACTCGATTAAATAACAGGTGAGGGCAGATTGTCTCCAAGGAAACCCATAGAAGGACTAGGATGGGTGTAGGCAGCCCATATTTTTTTTTCTTAATTGATATAAGTATGGCCAAATATCCTACTATTACCTGTAATCTAAATGCATGAGTCATAGATGTTATGGGCGACAGTTACCGCTAACCATCAGGTGCGCCTGCTCGCTCGCCACTGCGTAGAATAAAAAAAACCTTCACCCAACATTGCAGACGAGGTCAAACGCAAATTCCTATTGGAGCTCAAGATAGCTGACCTATGGATTCAGTTGGGGCGGTTGAAACGCACGGCAAGACTCACCGCCGCCACCTCTGGGTCATCTGGTACTGGCAGTGAGGTACAACGGTGCGTGGAAAAGGTCAGTATTGGATTGTATTGTATTTATTGCTCTAAGGATTGCCAGACTGAAGTGGCAGTGGGCAGGGCACATAGCTCGAAGAACAGATGGCTGATGGGGCAGTAAAGTTCTCGAGTGGCGACCACGTACCGGAAGACGCAGCGTGGGCCTCCCACAAGGTGGACCGACGACCTGGTAGGGATTGCAGGTCCCAGCTGGATGCGGAAGGCACGGGACCGGCCGCCAGGCACGATCTCTGGGGAGGCGTATGACCAGCAGTGGGCGTCTTTCGGCTGATGTGAAGTGGTTATTTCAAATTTAATCATTTATTTGCTATTTATTCAGTGACACTGTGTGCGATTCGTTAATTCGTTATTCGTTAATGTGTCTTACATAATAATAATAAAATATGTTAATAGTATTTAGATCCATAGAGTATCTCATCCGTTTCAATCGCCCCAACTTTCATACCTGACCCATCCATTCTATTCAACCCAATCATCTGCCTTTAGTCCCGACTGTCCTTTACGTTCCGTCCGGTTCGTCAATTCCGTCCGTTCCATTTCTCCCAGCCGCTTTGTCAGTCCCATTCGTCCCATTCACCTCATGAATATCTACGGTATGAAGTGTCTTTGTACCGTCTCTGACTTATACTCGCACCCAAAGTTATGTTTTCAGAACCAGTTACCCAAAAAAGTAATAAATAGTGTTATTTCTTGACTAGTTACGATCGCGAAGTATGGATGAATAGGGGGGATGCCTTTGCCTAGCAGTGGGATGATTCAGGCTGATATAAATAAAATAAATAGTTACGAAAAACAGTTGCAAAACTGGACGAAAAATGCTAAGTCAATTTATTCTGGTGGTAGATAGATGTTCTGCTTTCTATACTGAAATTTTCACATATTTTCACAGGCGGAACTGCTAGCCCTGAAACTAGTACAGGCGGCAAAGCAGCACGTGTCCCGGCCCAACGACGCAGCCGCAGCCGAGCACTACCGAAGCTTGTTGGCCGGGTATACCCGGGCGTTGGACGCTATAAGGGACCAGTGTGATAAGGCTGTTGATCCTTTGGACTTCGTACAGACTGCTGGTGAGTTGATTGTTGACTGTACTTTATATGTTCTAATCTGATATCGTCTTTTTAAGGTGAATTAATGTATGAGCGTATGATTGGATGTATGAGTGTACGAATGGATGAATGTATGGATGTGTGCCTGTATGAATGGATGAATGTATGAATGCATGTATGTACGAATGGATGAACGTACTTATGTATGTATGAATGGATGAATGTACGGCGGTATGCCTGTATGATTGGATGAATGTATGAATGCATGTATGTACGAATGGATGAACGTATGTATGTACGAATTGATGAATGTATGTTGAATGAATGTATGAGAGCGGGATTAGCGGGAGTAGCTGGGATTGATCACTCTGGGCTTTGAGACTCACTGCACGTAAATCATGACATAATCGTGTTTATAATCACGGGTCTACTAACTCGGCGATATATGTGATGATGATGTTGATGGTATCCCATGGTCTACAGGCGAGGCGATGCAACGCTTACGAGAAGACGCCCCGGCACAGCCCGATCCACAACATGGTGCCAAGATGTCGTTCGCTATACAGAGGTTAGTTTTAGGTTATATATATAATAATGTCTTTATAATTAATTTATAATTTTATTTAAAACTTCATGCACTGTTACGTACAATGGCGGACTTAAAGCTTCATAGCTTTCTCTACCAGTCGACTGGAGAGATTATAGTATGAAAAATTACAGGGCGGTGAAAGAAGATTGACACAAATATTGATGGACACATTAACTACAAAGTACTTATGTTTAAGCAAATTTGACATAATATATACACAAACCAAATAAGTTATTATTATTATAGGTAGTGGCCACAATCAACTATATTCAAAATTCAAATAATCAGAGGAATTCACGATTCATTATTCATTTACTTTTTACGAGGATCGGCAGCCTCTCATTACCTCTGTTATTCTTTGCTTAGCGCATTGAACTCATTTAAGACAACAGTCCACTCTTATACTTTGTCAAATATAGGATGATAATTTTGGCAGCTCACAGTAGTGATGGGGTAATGTACAATCGATAATGAATCTATTCGATTATCGATTATCATTTTCATAGAAGTTGGAATCGATAGTTGCGTGGTTATGCCTCTCATTGCCGGGCACGGTCCGGTCGTGACTGGCGTGGGGTGGGTTTGCTGCTGCCATGGGGCCAGCGTGTCACTGTGTGCTTCCTTCCTACTTTCCTACCCCCCTCCTTTTTGACGATTGAAAGAGTTATTTAATGTCCAAACCAATAAATAAAATTTTGAATTTGGAATATGCTGTATGTATTTATAATACAAAACAAACTATTATTTTTCCTTAGAATTAATAATTTATTAATACGACATTAGAAACCGTTGTGGAACAACGACGATTTCGACACGTGAGTATTTGTATTTGGTCAGTCGGCTTATTCCGAAGAATACGCGCGAGTCTAAATCGTTGTGAAAAGTCTCTTAGGGTGAAATGCAAACAATAAATAAAAATTTAGTTAGAAAAAATGATATAATTATCTAAATGTTAATTTTGAATATTCGATTATTTTATTTCAAAACCGATTTTCGATGGTCTGTTATTATTCGTTATTCGTGGCACTTCACTAAAGGGGTAGTGCCTGTCCATGAAGTACAACATTATCAGTAGTACATTTTACCGGAAAAAACATGACACTTCGTGCGTGCGCGGCGTGCGCCAAGGACCAATAATTAGTGAGCTGTCAAAATTATCATCCTATATTAGACAAAGCATTATTATAATAACCTGCATACGAAAGAAAGTAGGCCTGGGACCCTATTTTTGAATCGCTCGTTACGAAATTTTGATTTCCGTCATGAAAAATTCGATATTTTGATGTGTGATGATGGTGTTTCCTATTTTTGAACCGTACTCTTTTGGTGTTATAAATGTGATTTAAAAAATATTAAACTTTTCATGTTGAAAATCGAAATCGAAAACCGTTCGATTCAAGGCGAGCGATTCAAAAATAGAGCCTCAACCATATTACCCACAAATTGAAGCCATATACAAATCTCCAGACTTTGAACACTGTCTATATTACCTACAGTTTAAAGCCATATAAAAAACCTCCCCCCCACAGCCTAGCCCGTCGAGTGATAGAGGTAGGGCTCTCCTCCTCGGAGGCGGGCAACGACCCCGCCCTACGGGGCGAGCTCACGGCGGCTCGCAAGCGGTTGACCGACGCTCCGCCGCGGGCCTCGAGGGTGCCCGACTGGAGAGCTGTCACTGCGGACGTGAGTATGGACCCCCAAACCCCCCCCAGCCTAGCCCGAGTGACAGAGCAACGGGGCAACGACCCGGCCCTACGGGGCGAACTAGCGGTGGCGGATGCGAGTGCCCGATTGGGAAGCGGTCACTGCGGACATGAGTATAAAACAATAATCGAAACCGTAGTGCCAAACCCGAGTTATTTATTTATTTGCCAACATATTTTCACTTTTTGTTACATTAAATATTACATGAAAAATCGTAAACACTTAAATGTAAATCCAATAACAGGCAAACTTACGTTCACAATAGAATCGATCGCTCTCGAGTTTGTCACAATAGTAGTCACTTAATTCGAGGTTGGCACAATTATTTTTTCTTAAATCTGGTTTGGCACAATAATTGTCACTTAAATCGGGTTTGGCACAGTAATTGACACTTAAATCGGGCTTGGCACAATAGTTATCACTTAAATCGGGTGTAGCACTACGGTTTCCATTATTTTTACCACGATATTTCATAACGATTGAACGCTCCACACAAGGACTTATAAGGACAGGTGCAGACACATACATTAGGATTCAGTCATGCATACTTATACGGGTATCGGACAGGAAAACGCACGAACACGGACTTGCACCTGAATTGTGACACGAATACGGACATGCATATGCATGTAGACATAGCTAACTGTGTACCTAAGTAGAGCTCGTCTAGTCTAAAATGACGCGCCCCACTACTTAGTTAGTTGATTTCGATGTGTGAGTGCAAATATTAATAACGACACTTCATCTGTGTGGGAGCGTCGACTGCTCTAATCTAACGACGCAAGCTCCTACGTTGGTGTCTCACCGGCAACTGAATGGCCAATTACAACGGCATTTGTATATGTATTGCGTCCATATTTCGACGACCTGAGTGGTTTAATGGTCAACATGCCGGTCTGCCACGCAAGAGGTCCCGGGTTCGATTCCCGGCCGGGTGAAATTGAAATGATGAATTTTAATTTCTGTTACGGGTCTGGGTGTTCTATGTATAATAAGTATGTATTTAAAAGTATATAAGTAGTTTATCAGTTATCTAGCACCCATAACACAAGCTTTGCTCACTTTGGGGCTAGATGGCGCTGTGTGAAATTGTCCACATTATTTATTATTTATTATATTTTAAACTTGCTTGTGTGCATTAATGCGATAGTGGTGCGCGACATTTTAGATTAGACGAGCTCTACACGGTTATGCACAGTTGCACATCTAACCCTAGATATGCATATGCACATGCTCGTTATAGTTAATATGTACACGGGTGTGTGAACATATTATAGGTACAAGAATAAGGATGACAGAACAATTAAAACTCAAGAAAGAAAAATACGTGTAAAATATTTAAAAAAATAATCAGGCAATTAATAATTATTATTAATCAGCAATTCTGTACTTGTTGTTGAAAATGAAATGTTACCTTGTATTTTATTCATTATTTACGTTAAAAAGTTTTATTGAATGTTCGAAAGGGAATTGCGTAGATTAAAAATTTTGTTACACAAGTAGAAAACATTCCAAATTAAATAACGAAAACATTTCAGATCCTCCGCACGACATGCGAAGTGGAATCCGTACTGGGTGGCGAGAACATATTCAAGAAGGAGCCTGAGCCCGACCAACCCATATACAACGCGGCATTCGGCCTACACGCGGCCGTCCGTGGATGGTCGGCACGCGACAACGACCTGGTAGCAGTCGCTAAGAAGGTCGCCGTGCATACTGCTAGGCTGAGCCACTATATGAGTACTGGTAAGCTGTGAATTCACCTCCTGCGTAGATATAATAGCCTCTTACAGACAAGGAGCGGTGGGCAGAACCTCTTCCAGGCCAGGAGCGGTTGGCAGAGCCTCTTACAGGACAGGAGCGGTGGGCAGAGCCTCTTACAGGCCAGGAGCGGTGGGCAGAGCCTCTTACAGGCCAGGAGCGGTGGGCAGAGCCTCTTACAGGCCAGGAGCGGTGGGCAGAGCCTCTTACAGGCCAGGAGCGGTGGGCAGAGCCTCTTACAGGCCAGGAGCGGTGGGCAGAGCCTCTTACAGGCCAGGAGCGGTGGGCAGAGCCTCTTACAGGCCAGGAGCGGTGGGCAGAGCCTCTTACAGGCCAGGAGCGGTAGACACAGTCTCTTTATTTCTAGAATACCTTAAGGTACTATCTTAATACATCCCTTATTTCTACAGGGCAAGCGCGGGAAGTGTTGTCTTCATCGCGAGGCATCGTGGCGGAGTCCCGTGAAGTGGCGCGGCTGGCGCGAGCGCTCGCCAACGAGTGTACCGACCAAAGGATCAAGCAGGTAGGTGATGACTAGCTCACTGATGCGGGCTGACGATTGATGACGCACACTGACGCACTTTGACACGACCTGATGTCAAAGCCAAAACCCTGGTGATGGAACAATAGACCAGCTAAACTACAAGAAATATGGAAATGGCGCTAAATGGATTTCGATGGGTTTTTACGGTTTGGTAGTTTAGGGTCTAACTTAAAATCAAGGCCATACTTCATCTACTTCGGTTAGGCAGAACCAGAGATACAGCTTGACCTCTCTGTAGTACTAGCTTTCACACATTAGGGAGGTCATTTAAAATGGTAGCTCGGGAAAAGATAAACAGCTCTTAAACGATTTTCACAAAAGCTAGTCCTAAATATTGGAATTCTAAAGTAACATTATCTTATATCACATATTACTTTGAATTAAATCACTTTTTGTACACTAGTTCCACTTTATTATACAAAATTTATTAAATTGCAACCGGGTTCGAATTACTCATCTTCGGGCAATGATTTTATATTTTGTTTACAATCTATATGTAGGTATCGACAATTAATAATTCATTTTATACTATAATAATATACTTACTTCACATTTTCCTTATACGATAGAACCTGTTGCAAGTCTGCGAAAGGATCCCGACCATCAGCGGTCAGTTGAAGATGCTCATCTCTGTAAAGGCCACCAATTTGCAAGGACAAATGAGTAAGTACCACTATCAAATCTACCAAACGTATCCAGGTGTTTTACAGGCTGGTAACTAGGGTTGTAACGGAGACTTAGCGAAGGCGGAAGCGGATGCGGAGTTTCTTTTTATTTTGTACTATCAGGCATTTGACAGCCATCTCACCTGGTGGTAAGTAACGATGTCGCCGAAGGTGGAGCTGTCTACGAACAGCTTACTCACTCTAGCCTTAAGAGCATCCAGATTATAGTGATCAGGGAACACACTCGCAGGCAACGTGTTCCATTCCTTAGCCGTTCGTATTATAAAGGTTGAAGCGAAGCGATGAACAGCTTTACCCCCGCATAGGTGGAAGTTAACGGAGGTGAAGGCGGAAGCGAACCAGGAGGTGGAAAAAATTGTAATACATGGTTTATTGACGGAATAGAAAGTAAAAAATCTTTATTTCAAATAGGTACATTCATAGTACACTTTCTTAAAAATACAAACATTACCTACCAGTATTCAAAATTAAGGAGAGGCAAATTATATTTAATCTTGCCGCCAATCGGCAATGCTTTCATTCCGAAAGGGTAGACAATGCAATTATACCAAGAATGAGGTAGCTTATCATCATCATCGTCTTGGCGTTAATGTCTAGGTTGTGCTCTCGAGCACGAGGGCCCGGGGTCAGCCTTGACCATGATTCAGGATTTGGCGTTCAGGTAATTACAGTGGAGCGGCTGCCATCTGACCTCCGTGACCCTGCTACCAGGGGAACCTGACCAGATTAGATCATGGTTACAAATTCAGTAGCCTGAATTTGTAGGTTTTATCACGATGTTATCCCTCACCGTAAGAGCATCGGTTAGAATTCAACTAATGTACATAACTCAGAAAAGAGTCATTGGTACATGGCCGCAGCGGGATTCGAACCCGGTACCTCTCGCTTATGAGTCGGATACACAACCGCCCGGCTACCGACGCTCCAAGAATGAGGCATATTCCTTACTATCATCACAGCCCATAATAGTCCACTGCAGGACTTGGGGGCTCCCCCACGAAAGGGGAGGTCATTGCCATAATCTCCACGATAGGCAGGCGGGTTGGAGATCGCAGTGTTGTAAATATAACAATGGAAAACGCTGCTGCCCATTTTCCAGCCTACGGAGAATTCAGAACCTTTGCCTCGAAAACATTAGTCGCCTTGTTCGACACCCACGTGTATAAGGGGTTGATGCTATTCTACTCTGCCGGACACCACACGGACACTCCTATAGTCCTTACCACCGTATTTTTTTTATGTCATACTGTAGGCAAACAGGCAAGCGGGCCACCTGATGGAAAGTGGTCACCACTGCCTATAGACATTAGCAACACCAAGAGTGTCGCCAATGCGTTTCCCACCTCTATAACACGTTGCTCTCACAGCGAAAAGGCAAATGCTCCACTGCCAAAGCCACGGCTCCCCAAATCCCCACCCCCTAAAAAAAGGTAATATACCTGCTTACCTTTTAAAAATTGGCTAGTATATAAGTTACTTTCCTTGTTTGGAAGAGAACTTCCAAACTTCCAAACTAAATGACTTAATTTGTATTGTAGATACGGCGAACGAGAGTGAGGCAATGGACACGTTGGTGAGCAACGCGCAAAATCTTATGCTGAGTGTGAGTACAGTTTTTGCTTATATTTAATAATATAATATTTATTTCAGAAAATTAAATGTTATAGTGTGTTTGTACAAAATATAACTTGCACTGTTCGTTGCCCATTGGCAAACCATTTTTCGACCATTTGATGCTATCCGATTGAACTGAAATTTGGTATACCTATGTAACTTGGATAACAATGCATTAATATGGTACCGTGGAGTAAAAAATGAGCATACTATAAAGGGACCACGATAAGTCCGTATTGACTGACAGTAGTAAAAATTGTAAAGTGTGGATATGGCCATAATCTGGGGATAATCTGTCCTTGTCAGTCCTTCTTGTAAACATTCAGTTATTTGGTCACTATTAGCTTGAACTTGTACTTTTAGTTTGTCTAAATTATTATTCATGCTGAAAATTATCTCCCGCACTTCCTTTCAAATTGTTTTGCAATATTATTAAATCATATTTTTCATAACTAACGAAAATAAACAATCCCACAGAAATCAAATTGCTTGTTATGACTTTTATGTATAACAAATGTTGACAAGAATTATAATTCCATGACAGAGGGTGCTAGGTCTTTTCGGGAATGTCATTATTCAAATTTCACAATCGGGACATGTTAGTTGCTTTTTCCGTCACGTTCCTTCTTATCCATGTCCCATTGTTTGCGAATTCGAATTCTGTCACAGAATACTACACCTTCCAAAATTGCTACATAAAACTCTGATCTAGCGCCACAATTAATTAACGCAACGTGTTATAGAGGTGGGCAACGCATTGGCGGTACTCTTGGTGTTGCTAATGTCTTTAGGCAGTGGTGACCACTTTCCAGCAGGTGGCCCGCTTGCCTGTTTGCCTACTGTATGACATAAAAATAAACAATTTACAGGTGACCTCAGTAGCGGTCAAGCTATATGAAAATATATAAGTAGTTTTTCAGTTCCCTGGCACTCTTAACACAAGCTTTGCTTACTTTGGGCCTAGATGGCGCTGTGTGAATTGACCAAGCATATTTATTATTATTCATTTACGACTTTGAAAGCAGTAGAAAGGAACTGAGGTGATGTGAAGTGTAAATATAAGTTTAAGGTTTAATTTGTATTTATTAGTTTATAATTTATAATAATTTGTATGTGTGTGTTTATAAATATGGGTATCAGTTGCCTGAAATGAATGAATGAATAAATAAAATGTATTATTTCCGATATTTCCATATAGGTCCAAGAGGTAGTGAAGGCGGCGGGCGGCGCTTGCGTCCAGATCGCGTCTCGGAGGGGCCCGCGCGTGCGCTGGGTTCCCCGGCGGTACTACTAGCATCGCCCACCAGGGGCGCCACCATCGACCAGTCAAACAGTGGAGACATCTAGCGGGGGCTGCACTCATCGAATATACTAGAATATATTTTATTGTTGAACTATGTACAATAAGATGTTATATTTATAATTATGAATCTCAACAACTTGAATTTTCGGACGTACAATAAAGAAGTAGGTGCTATTTCCATTTTATAATTGAGAACGTACGATATACTAATAAAACGTGTCATTAAGTAAGGCATTTTTTTTATTAATAATAAGAAAAAATTTCACGAATTGTCATTATTCAATGTCAGTTTTACTTACACAATTGTAAATAAAATAAGTCACCATTTCCCTAAACATAAATAATTTGCCTTAATTATTATGCTGTTATATGATTTATGATGAAACTTGCATGAAAAACTACACCAGAAACCATGCACCACCTGTTATGCTGCCCTTTGTGCCCTGACACCTGCACAATGAAATACTTTTACAAAGCTTTTCTCAGGTGGTAGGACGTAAGGCATTTTTTTTATTAATAATAAGAAACATTTTTACGAATTGTCATTTTTCAATGTCAGGTTTACTTACACAATTGTAAATAAAATAAGTCACCATTTCCATAAACATAAATAATTTGCCTTAATTATTATGCTGTTGTATGATTTATGATGAAACTTGCATGAAAAACTACACCAGAAACCATGCACCACCTGTTATGCTGCCCTTTGTGCCCTGACACCTGCACAATGAAATACTTTTACAAAGCTTTTCTCAGGTGGTAGGACGTAAGGCATTTTTTTTATTAATAATAAGAAACATTTTTACGAATTGTCATTTTTCAATGTCAGGTTTACTTACACAATTGTAAATAAAATAAGTCACCATTTCCATAAACATAAATAATTTGCCTTAATTATTATGCTGTTGTATGATTTATGATGAAGCTTGCGTGAAAAACTACACCAGAAACCATGCACCACCTGTTATGCTGCCCTTTGTGCCCTGACACCTGCACAATGAAATACTTTTACAAAGCTTTTCTCAGGTGGTAGGACGTAAGGCATTTTTTTTATTAATAATAAGAAACATTTTTACGAATTGTCATTTTTCAATGTCAGGTTTACTTACACAATTGTAAATAAAATAAGTCACCATTTCCATAAACATAAATAATTTGCCTTAATTATTATGCTGTTGTATGATTTATGATGAAACTTGCATGAAAAACTACACCAGAAACCATGCA
This sequence comes from Blastobasis lacticolella, assembly GCA_905147135.1. Classification (NCBI taxonomy): domain Eukaryota; kingdom Metazoa; phylum Arthropoda; class Insecta; order Lepidoptera; family Blastobasidae; genus Blastobasis; species Blastobasis lacticolella. The sequence goes on along the minus strand of LR990062.1, from coordinate 14,156,922 downwards.
CCACCTGTTATGCTGCCCTTTGTGCCCTGACACCTGCACAATGAAATACTTTTACAAAGCTTTTCTCAGGTGGTAGGACGTAAGGCATTTTTTTTATTAATAATAAGAAACATTTTTACGAATTGTCATTTTTCAATGTCAGGTTTACTTACACAATTGTAAATAAAATAAGTCACCATTTCCATAAACATAAATAATTTGCCTTAATTATTATGCTGTTGTATGATTTATGATGAAGCTTGCGTGAAAAACTACACCAGAAACCATGCACCACCTGTTATGCTGCCCTTTGTGCCCTGACACCTGCACAATGAAATACTTTTACAAAGCTTTTCTCAGGTGGTAGGACGTAAGGCATTTTTTTTATTAATAATAAGAAACATTTTTACGAATTGTCATTTTTCAATGTCAGGTTTACTTACACAATTGTAAATAAAATAAGTCACCATTTCCATAAACATAAATAATTTGCCTTAATTATTATGCTGTTGTATGATTTATGATGAAACTTGCATGAAAAACTACACCAGAAACCATGCACCACCTGTTATGCTGCCCTTTGTGCCCTGACACCTGCACAATGAAATACTTTTACAAAGCTTTTCTCAGGTGGTAGGACTCTGTCTAGCCTGAGGAATCCGCCTGGGTGAGTACCACCGCCTTATATATTTCTGACGCCAAGCAATAATACTTGCATTGCTGTGTTCCGATTTGAAGGATAAGGTAGCCAGCGAAATTATGGGCATGAGGCATTTCATCTTAGTCCTCACAGTGACAACGCACCTGCGGTTCTTCATTTTTGTCGCCTGCAATCTAAATGCATGGATCGTGGATGTCATGGGCGACAGTTGCCGCTTACCATCAGGTAGGCTGTCTGCTCGTTTGTCGCTGATTAGTATAAAAAAATCCACTAAAAATGCTGTGTGCTTGACCAAATTTTGGGATAATACAATTAATGCCTTTTGCGATCGACTCGCTAAGAAGAAGATATGCCTCGCTCAGTCGGTCGCACTGAAAACCAGCGCTCCGGTTCACGCCGGGGGATATTTCAATACATGTTTTAATAATACACAAAACAAATATAATAATAAAGAAACAAAGTGTGAATCAGTAATTGGCTTATGTATGGAATAATAGACTAAGTATACATTTGTAACAAAAGAAAGCTGTTGATTCATGTTAATAAACAAAATAAAATAAAAAAAATAAAAAAAATACTAAGGGCGGACAAGTAGCCTGATGGTAAGCAGTTACCTAATGTTAATGTTAGTTAAAACTAAAAATTTTTATGTAATACGGCAGACAAACAGACATGCGGGCCACCTGATGGTGAGTGGTCACCGCCGCCTATGGACAGCAACATCAGGGGCGCTACCAATGCGTTGCCCGCCTCTATGGAGACCTCTAATGTCTACCTATAGTGAAGTCCTTTTTACACAAATACCACAACAATTATACATTATGTAATAATCGAGTAGGTATATGAATAGGCACTGTGTGGTCTTCCTGTATTCATATTCATACATTTTATTATAAATATTAATATTTACGTGTTATTTTTATAGATAATAGATAATATATTGGTAAATGTATGTCAATTATTATAATTAGTTTCATTGTCATAGATCGACTCGTTTAATTGCATTAAATTCGATTCGATTATAGGTATATAAATAATATAATTTTTTAATTTTATCAATCGATTACATATTTACATATAAAAATGACACGAATTCATTCTAAAGTGACGTTGTAATGCTGAAGATAAATGTATTAATGAAATGTAATGAGAATATGAGTCTGTGAAACTTAAAATAAATGATATTTGATTTAATTTTAAAAATTAATATGTCAAGCTTTTGAATTAAAAAATAAACAAATAAAGTTATAACATCGAAAACAAGGTTTCATGACTGGGTCAACGATTTTATGTTCGTAAATAACTCAGTAATTAAGTATTGTGCCATATTCTTATTTACTGTGTATTTTATGTTGTAAATATATTCCTTTTATATTTCATAAACAAGTGTCTTGCTTTATACAGTGGTGTTGTTTGTGTCAATAAATATTTTTTCTTTCTGTAACAATAAGTACAGTACCTACGTATTACTTCTTACTTCGATGGTTTTTTTAATGTTTGCTAAGGATATTTTCGCTCTTAAGGATGTTGAATTAGAAACTTTTGGAAGATGTCAGCGTAGGCTTACCCTGTAGGGATAAGGTCTAGTAAGAAGAATAGAAAAATGAAAGAAAGAATGAAACAATTTTTTATAATTCTTGATTACTATCGGTCGGTCACGTCATCGGCTGATAGAGCTCGTCTAAGCAGAAATGACGCGCCCCACTATCGCACACAAGCAAATTTAAAATATGAACGTAATACATATACAAATGCCGTTGTAATTGGTCATTCAGTTGCCGGTGAGACTCAAACGTAGGAGCACGCGTCGTTCGATTGAAGCAGTCGACGCTCCCACACAGATGAAGTGTCGTTATTAATATTTGCACGCACACATCGAAATCAACTAATTAAGTAGTGGGGCGCGTCATTTCAGCTAAGACAAGCTCTACCACTATTTAAATTGCATAGTACCTATACTTTGTTTAAAAGTGATTTTGAATTAGTATAATTTTATTGATAGAACTATACCTATTTTCATATTTTACTAATAAACATGACATACTGTATCAGAAAATATCCCTATCAGAGTGTCTTAGATTTTTGCGTCCACCGCGCACCGGCGAATGACTCTCGAATCGATAACAAGTACTTAGAACAAAAATGTGCTGATTCGTTCTCCACTGGTGCCTCTAAACTACCATTAAAACAATTTTTATCAGTTGTGTAAATATTTTAATTTTACATTATTATAATAATTTGTATAAATTTAATGTCCGAGATTTTAACTTCTTATATAATACGTTTTCTAGTACAAAAAACGAGCTTAATATAGGAACCTACTGGGTAAAGCACTGCTATATCCATTGTTCAAACAGTACTTAAGTATTACTTACTTCTAGGAAATGTATAAGTATTTATACCAAAGTATCAAGTACAAAAGGCCATTTCTTATTTTTACTATTGATGAATATATTTTATATTGACGTCTTAGAAGGCAATACTTAGTGGCTGTGCTAATTTGTGAGAAAATATATAGATTTGTAATATGATTTGTTTGTTTCATTTTCATAAGGCATATTCACCTATGCCTCGTTTTTTTATCTTTAGATGTGAATTTTTATTATTATTATAAATAGGCTTGCATTTGACCTCAAGCTTAATGTAAATTGATTCAATAATGTGAATCAATTTAGAGTAGGACTATTCAAAGTAATAATGGATAAATGTAATTATAATGTAAATGACTTTTTGAATGACAACATTTTTGGTTTTATATAATCCATTAATTAATTCTATTACATTTGACATCATAAATCGTAATAATGTATGTAGGTACAATTACTAATTGTTCATAGATCAAATTTAATATACGTATGTTACAATACAAAAGAGTGTATATTAATATTATAATGTCAAAAATGATTACCTACCTAATTGTGTATTAAATGTCCTATAAATGTTGATAATCACATCAGCCGAAAGACGCCCACTGCTGAGCATAGGCTTCCCCCCGAGATCCACGGCAGCCGGTCCTGTGCCTTCCGCATCCAGCTGATACCTGCGATCTTTACCAGGTCGTCGGCCATCATCATCATCATCGTCACTGGCCTATAAAGATGGTTTGAACAGCGTTATCGTTAGGGGTTTGTGTACGGCACTTTCTCTTATAACTGTAGATTCCAACACAGGAAAGACACAGTGAGCATAAATAAGATTCGCCCTGTATAGTAAGGGATTGTTAACGCATTCGTGCCGTTTCGCGCGTCTGTCAGCTAGATCTTTAAACCAGTTATTGTCGTGTATGGTCATACCGTCAATAATACTCTTCTGCCAAAAGGGGCGGTCAATAGCCAGACTCTCCCAAATATTCCAATCGATGTCAAATGAGACTATGTTATGCTTGATGCGTGACAGTACGTCAGTCATTTTCATATTCATTTATTTTGTAAAATCTTACACCGTCATTTATTACAAAACACAAATGTGATTATTAGATTAGCAAAGCAATAAAGATAAAAATAATAGAAATGATGTCAAATTTAAATTAATATTAGAGTTTTTTTTATGTTAATAATTGTATTATCTTTATCTAAATTAATATATTACAAATAAATAATTAAATATCAACATTATATATTGAATAGATATGCCAACCATTAATTTAATATTATTAAATATTATTCAAATATCAATCTTATACACAAATGTCAAAAGAATAAACTAACATAATACAATGTGTATGTCAATACATAAAGTACAAATAAAAAAAATTACAATTGAGTAGTTACATAATAAAAATCATGTATATAACAATAAAAACGGAGATGATATAAGGTGCACTCGTCAATATACACATTCACCTTTTTTAGCAATATTGACTTTGTCTTCTTACAAAAGCTATAGTCAGACTTACACTCGCGTCTGTCTAGATCTAGCTTGTTGTAGATGCGAGGACCCATAATGTTCAGCGACCGAGTGTTTTTTTTCTAATCGATGAGACGGTATTGGTAGATCATAACTTCCATCTAGAAAAGCAACGTAGACTCAGAGTTGTATTTCTAGGAAACTCCTTCATATACGTCTCACATATTTTGACATTTCATACACATAGAGAGAAGGCAGTGTTAGGATGTTCAAATCTATAAAAAATTGCCTCGTAGGTGTATCTAGCGGCACACGTGATAGAAAACGCACTACTTTCTTTTGAACTATAAACGGCCTTTTGGCGGTGAAGGGCAGCCGCCAATGTTGGCAAGCGAAGATGGCGAAGGGTAATTACCCAACTGGCCGGGTGTTGTGACCAGGGGACCAAGGGCCCGACATTGGATCGTCGGAAGTTGTATATATGTCGCGGAGTTGGCATATTTCGGTCAGCGCCACCTATGTGCGGAGGCTTGCCAACCTTATGTTCATGTACTCGTAATGTGAATATTGTTGAGTTTCCCTATTGGCGCGATAGAGCCTGGCAATCCTAAGGGCTATGTCGCTGACCTTGGGTCGCTTGCGGATCTCCTCATTTCTGATTCTATCGCTCAACGAGACTCCGAGCATAGCCCTTTCCATTGCCCTTTGGGTAACAGTGTGCTTTCTTATAAGCTCATGGTGTGCGGCCACGTTTCTGTTCCGTAGGTCATCACTGGCAACACACATTGGTCAGGGACCTTCGTCTTGAGACACTGCGGTAATTGGGATGAAAATATATGGCATAGCTTCCCGAACGCTGATAAATGTTGGAATATGATCTTTACAAGTGTAGGTGATCTGATTTAGACACACTACAGCTGCTGGTCATGAAATACTGTAACATTAAATTTTATAATTACCTGTATCGACGTATAAATGAACAGATTACTGATTACTAATTCTATCAAACCTACAGTTATAAATTTGACCCAGGTCCCCTGAATTTAGAAGGGTGGGCAGAAAGTTGGCCGCGTTGCCTCGCTGGATAGTGGGGCTTATGCGCTGACCCAAGAAGAGCCTTCGGGTTATTTGTAATTTCGATCAGGCGCTACGATAATGCGTCTGGTTTCATTAATGGTTTTAATAAATGCAAGCAGTAACGATTTTATCACCGATCCGCGTACAGCTACAAAGCGTTCATAATCCACCATAACTTTAGATGCATCTATGTCTTTGTCATCAGTCCTCTCATTGTAGCGTGGAAGAGTATCAGCCCCGTCGGGACCAGAAAAGCAATCTGGCATGGCACTGTAATACGCTTTAGTGGTGTCCCAGAACCTTGCCCATATTCTGGTGATGTCCACGCGAGTCCCACGCCTCCCCGCTTCACCACCTTTTCCTCTCAGACCATTTTCACCCCTCCTTCCGTGAAATCTTTTCATTGTCGGTAAATCAACCCGACCAGAGGTTCCAAACTTAATCTGACCAGGAGACCCAGCCTTGCCGCCTGCGCCCCCTTTGCCGCCGGCACCACCGTCAGTGCATCTCGCACCGTATATAGGATTAAACACGCAAGTGAACGCATCACAACCGTAATAGTACTCATTGTAATACATGCCATTATCTATGAGGTATTGTTTCGGATCATTCCCAATATAGGGTCTGGTGCCATCCCGCCCGCGTCTCCCGTGCCCTCCATTTTGACCCGGGCCGCCGTCGCCGCCTGAACTTATCACAGACAGCATTGAAGAATTGATAAACGTTCTTCCCACGCCCAGGAAGCTAGCACTGTTGCCTCCGTTCGACCCTGCTGCGCCATCGCCTCCGTCAGATGCTTTTATCGGATATATCTGTTGGCCCGACTCACCTACTAAGTGGATGTGCTTGTGCTCGCGCCAGTCGACTTGCCATGTTGGTGCTACTATCGCCAACTCCATTGCCCCCGTTTGTTTCACGTCTTGGTCAAAGATCACGGTATGCAGCGCAAATATTTCCATTAGCTGCACGTTTCCTGAGCATTTTCTCTCGAAGGCTTTGCTAATTCTAACATGGAATCCTCCTATAACCACTTTGCCGTTTGCTTCGCATGAGTATTCCACTTCGGAAAAGACAAGATTAATCACCTGATCCATGTGCTTTATTTTTATATTGTCTAGTTTAATATTTTCTATGTTTTCGTAGTGTGAGTAAATTCCTGTGCAGTGTAAAAACTCTTTGAACTCCTCGACTTCATTAATAGTTTTGCCGTCCAACGTTGGAAGGTTTTTGTATAAATTATGATAACACGGAAAGCGCACATGTTCATAAGATGATAAAGTCTTATATGTTTCCCATAAAAATGTGTACCAGTTGTTCGAGTTAGTCATATTTTTTGCAACCATATTAATTGTTTCTTTTAGAACGTTTAGACGTTGAGTGTTATTCACTAGGACGGCGGGTATATGAGATGGCAGTGGGATGCTATAATTATTCGCAAATAGTACAAAATATGTTATGTAGCTATCAGACGTTTCCTTTTCTTTTAGACTGTTAAGTTTTAAATAGTTAGCGATCATAATATATTATTCAACTTTTCTATATCTAATATTTCTTTCTCGATATTAGAATATTTAAAATAGAATAGATTTTCAATATGTAGTATTTCGGCGATAATTTTATCATCAATATATTTGGCAAATGCTGCCACGTAAAACTGGATTCTGTTTTTGCCAGTACCAATATCGGATAATATGTTTCTGAATATAGTACCCCAAACAAATTATCTCGTATCAATCGTAGGTTGGGCTTCCAAATAAATCCGCAAGTTATCCATATAACGACTACCAACCAGAATGTTAGATGATAAATTTGAATGAAAAAAGCTTTCAATTATTTGTGCTGCTTCTTCAAAGTAATGAGCGATCTGAACTCTATCTGGGAGATCCGCAAATATTTCTAACTCCTTAGTGAAATCATTGACTGAATTTTTTATTTCTGAGAGTTGAATCTCAACTTTAGCCAAGTCATCCCCATTAATGGAATCAATTTTGTGACTGAAATCGCTAAGTTGATTTTGGAAATAATAGTTTGCCTTGCGTACAAGATAGCAAATACTGAAAATGCTATTTCTATCTAATTCCTCAACCATTTCATTGATTTCATTCTTTGTGCTAGCACTAATAGTATGTCCAAAATCACTTGATTTTCGATCATTGTAATGTAACATTTGAACCATATGTCTAATGTTATGTTTCTCAGTTTCCAGTAACGTCATGCTGTTAATTAAACCCACATCATCAGGTCTGCGAAAGATCCTGTTGAAAGTGTTTCAACAGTAAAACGAAATCTTTTCTATCCACTCCTTTTCTTACAGATGAGTGGTTTACTATAAAAATCAATTTAACAGTATTTGCATGTTTTATCACTTTCGTTGTGAAGTAACTAGATGCAATATCATTGACCGTACTCCTTGTATAACTGAATCCTGGCAAGTTGTAGTATGAAATATTGTTTTTCGTATCTAGTACCAAGTCTGGAAATATTGTTTGCGATTGTATAGTGTCCTTGCTGCTTTTCGCCATATTGTCTTCTATAAAGTAATCTCCTTCTTGTATTTCGACGGATATTAATACATTGGCGGAATCCGATATCCACTGCGTAAAAGTGCTTTTACCTGCTCCTCTATTTCCTAGTACGATGACTACATCTTTACGGGTATCGTCTAACTCAATCGCATCATCTCCTTTTCTAAGTAACCCAGTTAGTTCAGTCATCTTGTCGAAGCTGTTTACTTTTGTTGCCTGTAAGAATAAAGAATAATAATAAATATAATTATATATATATAATTGGCTCTTCATTATTTTGACATTGTTGATTAATTGTAGATATTGTTAATAATTTATTGTTAAATTTGATTATTTATTTTAGTATGACTTTAAATCGATTTTTTAATATTAATTGACATTATACTTTTATTGACATTTGAATTATTATTGACACTATCTACTGTTGACATCTTAAATTATTAATAACATTGAATAGGTAAAATCAAATTTAAAAATGATGTTTTTATAATACTTAAAATGAATAATTTTAAAATATTTGTATATAATTTATAAATTATATACAAATATTTGTATATAAGTTATAAATTATCTATTTGATTAATGACATTATTTAAATTCGAGAATTCATTTTTGTACCTACCTAAATTTTGCATGCCGATAGCAGGTCACAAGGGCTCCATGATACTTAAACTGTACCTAACAACTGTATAACCCGTGTACCACATATTAATAAATGATTATGATTATGAAAAATATTTATTTCATAAAATCCAGTTATTATGACAGACAGGTTTACATTAGTATTTTTCAAATCTTCCAAAGGTTTATCTTAACAAAAAATGCAATCTTATGGACCCCTGACCGAGAGCGTCGGTAGCCGGGCGTTTGAGTATCCAACTCGTAAGCGAGAGGTACCGGGTTCGAATCCCGCTGCGGCCATGTACCAATGACTCTTTTCTGAGTTATGTACATTAGTTGAATACTAACCGATGCTCTTACGGTGAGGGAAATCATCTAGATGAAACCTGCAAATTCAGGCAACTGAATTTGTAACCATGATCAGGTTCCCCTGGTAGCAGGGTCACGGAGGTCAGATGGTAGTTGCTCCACCGTAATTACCTGATCGCCGAAACCTGGTCAAGGCAGACCCTGGGCTCTCGTTCTCGAGAGCACAACCGAGACAATGTGATAAAACAAATAAAATTTTAGCACCAAGTATAAGCCTTAGGACACTAATTATTAATTAAAACTAATATTATGAAGAAATATTACTTTTACCTCTTTTGGAAGTACGTTGATGAGGGTATTCTTTATTTCGCTAGATAATGGCGCTTGCTTTTCCATTTCGAGGTTTTGTACTAGTTGCATTTCTTTTGAGTAAAATCGCACCGGGGTTTCCCAATCCGGGGGATTCTTGAGAACCTGAAATGTACAAGATAGAAAAATGATAGTAAGTACCTACTCGTGTTAGTACCTGAATATTCTGCAATCATAGGGCAAAATGTAGACGATAGGTTTTGCCCTTAGAGCAACGCAACTGTGGTTTGCCAGTGTACCGTGTTGTTCTAAGGGTTTTGCTATTAGATTTGTCAGTGCTTCTCTAGCAAAACAGGCAAATGAGCCACCTGTTGGAAAGTGATCACCGCTGCATTGTTCTATTATTTTTGTGACTGACGAATAATAATCAATCTAAGTGATGACTGACGGCAAATTTTTAAAAATACTTTTGAACTTTAAATGACTCAAATCAAATTCAACCTTTAGCATCATAGGGAGTCACAAAATTTAAGCGGCAATTTTTATATGCCTCCTAACAGCAATACCAATATTGAAGAACATGGTAGCAAATCACAGACTTGAGTCAAGATAAATATGAGTGTGCGCTGTCAGCTCATTTGCCACTGAGTAACATAAAGTATAACCGAAGCTACAGAAAAAGTTGAATAGAACTCGACCAAGTTTTCACAAACGCAAATATTTTGTAAAGTACGAAACCGATTTTAATAAAACAAAGCTAACAACTATCTCGATTAAACTAACTTTCAAATAGAGAAAACCGCACCTAAATCGGTCTATCTGTTCGGGAGTTACGATGATTCAGAGAAATACACAAAGCCACAGATACACACGTCAATGAATGAAAAAAATTGTTTTGTGTTGCTATTCAGCCTGGGCCACACACATCCACCTGGGTTGATTTTAGAAACTAGTACACCAGATGTAGAACCATAATAGAAAAGCTAAACTATAAGAAATATGGATTTTAATGGGGTTTTAACACTTTGTTAGTTAGTCCAATTTAAAATCTGTTCATCTAATTCGGTTAGGTTGAACCAGAGATACAGCTTGGCCTCTCCGTTGTACTAACTTTCATACATTACGGAAGTCATTTAAAATGGTCCCTCGGGAAAGAGATTAACTGCCCTACAATTGCTTTGCAAAAAGCAGCAATTGCTGTAAAAGTAACTTGTATAATATACTCCGAAAACAAATCAAATATATCATCATCACAGCACAGAGGTACCGACATAGCTCTAAGGATTGCCAGACTGAAATGGCAGTGGGCAGGGCTCATAGCTCGAAGAACAGATGGCCGATGGGGCAGTAAAGTTCTCGAGTGGCGACCACGTACCGGTAGACGGAGCGTGGGTAGGCCTCCTACAAGGTGGACCGACGACCTGGTAAGGATCGCAGGTACCAGCTGGATGCGGAAAGCACAGGACCCGTCTTTGTGGAGATCTCTGGGGGAGGCCTATGCCGAACAGTGGGGGTCTTCTGGCTAATATGATGATATTGCAATCATAGGTACTAGGATTTTCATGGTATACATAAACCTCTGAAGTCAAATCCAACAGTGAACTGTAGTGAGTGTTGTGTTATTGACAAATAATTTTAAATTCATTTGTTAATTTTTTGGTTGTAGCGATTTGTAGCGATGATAGTCTTCTGTAAATACTGGAAAAATTGGCCATATAGGCCAAATCGAAATTTACTTCAATTTACCATAACTTTATTCCACAACGATTCGAGAGCTGTCGGCGTAGTAAAAATTATAGAAAATGAAAAATCCTTTCCAATGACATATCGCTAAACGTTATTGGTCTTATAGGCTGGGGTCATTACATTTCTGCCGATTCTTCTTTCCGATTGGTTTTAATTGCAGCCCATTGGGCTCTATTGGTTTGTTATGGGATTAATTTACGAAAACTACCGTTTTCCTATAAAAACAAAATGAACTATACAACGATAGCGCGATGTATTAAAACCTACATCAGTGCCATCTATTGTAAAAGTTGCAAAATATTTTGTATTATTTTGTGTATAAGCAATAGAAAAAAATCAATTATTCATTCATTCATTGCCCCTCTAGTTCATTCTGGACGTGAGACTGGACTAACGCATCAGCTGTCTGCTCTCCATCTTCAAGAAGGAGTTCGAGCAGGCCGGCTCGGCCGAGCGCGGGGCCGACCTCGCCCGCGCAGACGTCGAGGCCATCGGGCTACAGGCCGAGGGGATATTCAGCCGGTGAGTGCCTCGGATAGATTAGATAAGCTGGGTTGGGTCTAGATCCTGGTGTGGTAGAAAGAGACTTGGTCTTAATAAATATTTGTTAGGTTCGCTACAATATGGGTGCCGTGACCGTACAGTATTAGATGATCTTGTGGGGTTGGACTAATATAAACGATGACACCAGAGGTTGACACATTAGAGAGGATGAATTAATATCCTTTTTTATAAGAAGAATTAAGAATGTGTGCGTACACAGCTTATAATGGCGGTTAGAAACTATGACACCAGAGGTTGTCATAATAGAGAGGATGAATTAATAGACGAACGCCACATATTTATTTATTTTACTATTTATTACACACAATATAAAGTATACAGAAATTACAAAATTAAAGACGACACAACAGGCACTACTTATTTCTAAGAAGAAATCTTTTCCAGCAGGCCTATAGAAGAGAGACATTATAGATTATAGGGGATGAGACGTGCGCAATAGTTTAAAATATACATATTTAATAAACAACATTATTAACTATAAATAAGATACTAAATACACACAATAGTATATTTAGTATATATATATATACTATTGTGTGTATTGATGGTCAATTGAAGTAAATTTCGATTTGGCCTATATGGCCGATTTTTCCAGTATTTACAGAAGACTATCATCGCTACAAATCGCTACAACCAAAAAATTAACAAATGAATTTAAAATTATTTGTCAATAACACAACACTCACTACAGTTCACTGTTTGATTTGACTTCAGAGGTTTATGTATACCATGAAAATCCTAGTACCTATGATTGCAATATCATCATATTAGTCAGAAGACGCCCACTGCTGGGCATAGGCCTCCCCCAGAGATCTCCACAAAGACCGGTCCTGTGCTTTCCGCATCCAGCTGGTACCTGCGATCCTTACCAGGTCGTCGGTCCACCTTGTAGGAGGCCTACCCACGCTGCGTCTACCGGTACGTGGTCGCCACTCGAGAACTTTACTGCCCCATCGGCCATCTGTTCTTCGAGCTATGTGCCCTGCCCACTGCCATTTCAGTCTGGCAATCCTTAGAGCTATGTCGGTGACCTTCGTTCGCTTGAGCTCCGAGCATAGCTCTTTCCATTGCCCTTTGGGAAACAGTGAGCTTTCTTATAAGGCCCATAGTGAGTGGCCACGTTTCAGATCCGTAAGTCATCACTGGCAACACACATTGGTCAAAGACCTTCGTCTTGAGACACTGCGGTAATTGGGACGAAAATATGTGGCGTCGCTTCCCGAACGCTGGCCAACCGAGTTGGATTCGTCGATTGACTTCTTTCTCGAAATTGGACCTATTTAGCCGGACTATTTGTCCTAGGTATGTATAGTCGTCAACAACTTCAAGCAATATGGCAACATAATATAAGCGTATAGCTTACGCTTATGGCTAGACAATTATTATTTAAAGTACCAAAACAGTCATTAATCGAAAGTAGTTTTAGATTTCGTTTAGTTTGCTTGAGTCGAAGAAATGGATTATCTAACTACAATTCTTGTAATATTTTAATGAATCGGCTTGTAACTTTTTAATAAAAAGATAAAATAAAAGATAAAAGAGAATCAAGTTTTCATAATTCAATATAAATTCAAGAAATTTCGGTGTCCACATTATTATTTAGTCCTGTTCGTATTTTAATAAATTCTGTTCCATATCAGACAGGGTAACGTATTCAAAACAATCTGAACATAAGAGGATTTACAGTGTAGGCGGTTCGTTACTATAGGCTTTATAGGATCGCTTTCTGAGTAATGTACTTTTTATGTAAGTGCTAGTTTTTGTAAGAAATTATATTTTTAATACTAGTCTAGTCTTTATAAAAATAGAATTGTAGGTAGTAATATTTCTATATTGGTCATTCTGAATTATTTAACAATGGATTTACGTAAAATACTAACCACTAACACTTTCTCCAAACGTACAAACAAAGTACAAAAGCTGTCACAAGCCAGCAATCCTCACGGCTAAACTCTCAAACAAAACGCCGCAATATTTTATATTAAAAAGTGCATCGCGCATTGTGGATGCAACAAATGACCCAAACTATCAGGGTAAACGTACCAATTGTTGTTTCCGACGCGGGCTCAGGTGGTGGCACGTTACCGCATTTCTCTACGACAGCCCCGGTGCTGGTTTTTACCGGTTTTCGCCGGTAACAACGTTGTTTCGCGGCGTGAACCACTAAGGTATTTCTTCGCGGATGTCAATTATATTTTATCTTTGCATAAAGTGAAGAAGCTTATAGCTAATGTTAGCGTTAATGATGTAGTAACCTATTAGCCATTTTATTTGGATATCCATCCACCTAATATCTGTATACACATATAGTTCGTTCGCGATAAGAATGCAGTGAGTCATCAGTGCAACTGCAGGGTAAAGGTGTATTCACAGAGGTGTTAAAATTCAAAGAAATTATATTTTAAAAGATTAAGTTTAATGAATTTATAAAAATACACTTAAAAGCTTAAAATCAAAATTTAGTCATAAATATATAATATTTAGTCAAAAATATCACTGCATTCTTAACGCGAACGAACTATAATTACATCAATATTATAAGTTCTTAGGTATTAAATGACCTAAGAATTCAAATAACCGTATAAATTGAATACAATAACTCAGTCTTAAAGACCCCATACACAGGTAGATAAAATTGAACCCGAAAATCTCTGAGCAAGCGAAAAAGCACCATATTCTCTCCGGTCACAATTTTCCGTGCGACTGCGTTGGGACATATCGGATTTATTTAAATATATTTACAAAGACACTTCAAAGGCGTATCATTACGCTTCAGGCCGTAGGGTTTTTTTGCGGAAGACTGGTTTTCAGTCTCGAATCTTCGGCTACCGGCTACGGTCCAATATGATTTGATTGGGGCCGATATTGCGGGTAATAACTACGTAATTCGAATATTTTTCGTTTCATGTAACTTTTTTTGTATTCGGTTCGTATTCGCTAACATGCTCGCTTACCATCAGGTGGGCTGTCTGCTCGTTTGCCACTGCGTTTATAGCATAAAAATTTTTTAAATCTCTTATTAGATTGCTGTAGTAAGGTACCTGTTCCATAAACTGTGCGACAGAAGCTTAGTTTCGCCAATTATTAAGATGGGAAATGATATAAAAAGGGCTTTGTTAAAAGAGCTTCAATACTCAATTTTTTAAAATCCTCTAGAAGAACGATTTCTTCAAAAATATTTTTAGAGAATTCATTCTCAAAAAATAATGTGGAGGCATTCAATTATCTATCGTTTGAGAAACATAAGTAAACATTTAATACTAAGTACTTTTGTAATCCCTTGTGAAGGTACATTTATTGCGAAATATTAGATTACAAAAACAAAACGAAATAGACAAAAGCCATACGAAAATAAAACGTTAACGGAATGAAAACGTCTGAAATACCTCAGCTCTATTAAGTAGTTACTTTATCGGGGACATTCGGTACGCAATTTATTTGTAAGCAGTTTAATATTTATATCATCGACAAATCTGACAGTCTGCTGGAGTTACATTTTATTCTATTTACTTACGAACATATTTTAATGGTCTTTACTGACATTGAATGATTCTTCGCCTTTGGTGAAAATTTAGAAGCTTTCGTACTTAGAATTATTTTGAAGAATAATGAAATATGTAGATACTTACTTTATAAATTTATAAATTTGGATAGGTATGTGAATTATGGTGTAATAGTTATATACATTTTCAACTCAACACACTAGTTAAATCGATCACAATGAATTACTTACCTACGTATTTGTACGTAAGGGTCTACAACTGGGTCATTTACCTCGATACGTATAGAAAATACAGCTCTGTTTGTCGGTCAGTGATAAACACGCGAAATTGAATGTGCACGGAGGGCTGGGTCATGTTGGGTCGTAGAAACCAAAAGATGGTCCGAATATCTCAGTTTCGTATCAGAAAGTGTCAATAAAAAAGTGGTCGCCGAGGCAACGCATTCGTGACCCGCCTGGTGTTGCATGTCCAGCGCCGGCGGTGATCATTTACCATCAGGTGACCCGCATGATCTGGGTACTATGAAAGAATCGTTAACAAAATTAGCAAACAATTTGATTTACATTTTACTTTTAAAATTGATCCGTTGAGCTCATTATAAATTTCCAATGATGTTATAACTTCACTAATCTTAATAAAAACTAATATTATAAAACAAAAGATTTGTATTTTTTTCACTAAGTAAGACAGGCAACTTTTTAAGCCGGGAAAATAATAGGTTCCCGCGGGAGAGTTGATTGTTAACAGAGATCCGAACTACGCGCGGGTGGAAGCCGCTGAGAACGGCTAGTACTTTATATTTTGAATTACAATTATATTAATTAAACGTTTTTGTTTGTTGTATGTAGTGAGTAGATACCTACACGACTATTTGATTTGTTGATATTATTCTAAAATTCTATATCCATCTTAGTTGCATTGAGGTATCTAAAGAAAACTTTACATATCTAAA
This sequence comes from Blastobasis lacticolella, assembly GCA_905147135.1. Lineage (NCBI taxonomy): Eukaryota > Metazoa > Arthropoda > Insecta > Lepidoptera > Blastobasidae > Blastobasis > Blastobasis lacticolella. The sequence goes on along the minus strand of LR990062.1, from coordinate 14,140,830 downwards.
TCTTGCAATTTCATATCTGCAACAAAAGAACAGGGAATATTCTGATAGATTTTTTGTTTGCTCTATCGACGAGTTTGACAGAAAAGACGCGATGGCGTCGAATCTTAAAACAGCGGCGGTGAAATACGGAACTAAATTTGTCAATACATTGCTATGGTATAATACATGACATACCTAGCCAACCGCGCCACAATTGAACTACGTTAACAAGTTTGCAACGATGTGTTAATGCAATCAACATTGACACCAGAGAGCGATCATATCTGAATGTACAGCTATCCTAATTGATGTTCCCGGTGACAATTATTAATGAAGATGGGCCCCTGGCTTTTGTCCGGGCACTGATTGGATACCGTTAAATCCTAAGTTGGAATCATCGATGATTATCTGTCGGCTTTATAGGTTTTGATACGAATACAATAGTTTGATAGATCTTTTGTCGTTTGACCTTACCTGCATCCTTGTACCTTAATCGTCGTAGATCAGGTTTTTTGGAGTTTGGTTTCCGCTGCTATATTTACTTAGGGGTCAAATTTAAACATAATCTGGACGCCTTCAAGGCTAGAGTGAATAGGCTGTTCCTAGACAGGCAGGCTCTATCTTCGGCCGCATCATCACTTACCAACAGGTGAGGTGGCGATAAAATGCCTGTTTAGTTTAATATATAAACAAATGGTAAGTATATACACGTAGATATTTCTTTACTTTGAGGTTTTCTCATGAATAATTGAGTTAGATATGAGGTGCTTCTGTCATCTATGAAGTCAAATATCTACGTACAAAATGCTTATAAATGAACTAACACTGTGCGATATTGTTGTTCTTGTATGCCTACGTTATTTTTAATATTTTAACGTGAATATGCTTTTAAAAGTCCTGCCAGAATTAGCGATGAATTTCTTTTATTGTCGACATAAACGTTAGTATATCTCGTGATGTAGATCGTCTGTGGCCTAATAGTTAAGGGACGAATTAACCTCATTGCTGCCATGTACCAATGACTCTTTTCTGAGTTATGTACATTAGTTGAACACTAACCGATGCTCTTACGGTGAGGGAAACCCCGTTTTCATTCAGGCTACTAAATGTGTAACCATGATTCAATCGGATCAGGTTCCCCTGTTAACACACAGAGGTCAGATCTGAGCCCCTGCCAAATCCTGAATCATGGTCAAAGCGGACCCCGGGCCCTCGGGACTGATAATTATTTTTATTTCTCGTGATTTAAAATAAGTACCTCCAAGTGCTGCATATATTTTGAAAATAGAACAGTTTATATTATTCCGTTGTTACAATGACGTCATAGTACACTGACGTCATCGAGTGTGGGAGGGAAGGGGTCGAAAAAGCGTCACGAAATACACTCCCTGGTACCAAAGACTGTCGGTATTGATGTATCTTTTCATCATCCAGAGTTTCGATAAATGAAGCGTTTTTTACCGTAAATTCATATTCAAGTTTATTATAATTATTTCAGATTAATATCCATACTGTTAATAACAGTAATTTAAATAGTCAATAATAAAAATTGATTCAATGTTAGTCATAATTAATCAATTTGGTAATTTTAGTTCATACAGGCGCCTGGCTGAGTGCCCGTCGCATGAAGCCCTATCCAATGCGCCAGTATGGGCGAGTCCCACCGATTTGCTAAAGTGTTCACTGCTGTTCGAGGTGCTACGCACGCGTCTTAGCTGTGAGGCGCTCCTCTTGCGGATAATCGCGTAAAAACTATATATGTGCACCTCGGCAAACATAGCCAAAGCACTGCAGTAACGCGCCAGCCCGAACAACACCCTGAACGCATTGCACTCTGAACAAATTACAAGCCTAAAGAAAGAAAGAAAGAAAATATTTATTACAAAGGACGCCACGACATGATAATTTACATTTAACAGAAAAAGAAAAAAAAGTACATAAAACACGGAGACAATTATAGGTAAAGCGGTAACCTCTTTGTTCTCTGGAGTGGGTTATCAATATACAGCTCCTCGGATACCTCGAGGATCACCAGCTGACCAGTAACCGTCAATATGGCTTCCGTCATGGTCGCTCACCTAGTCACCTTCTTGTGTATCTAACACACCGGTGGGCTGAGGCTGTCGAGAGAAAGGGGAAGGCTCTGGCTGTTCAAAAATTGGCTGGCTGGCCTGTGAAACAGCGACAATATGTAAATTAAACAATACAAATTTACGCGGGCGTAACCGCGGGCGACAGTAATACTCACAAGCGTAATGCAATCATTATAAAAAGCTCGTATATTTGTCGGTCTGTTGCGCCATCGCCATGTCGCGATCCGATCGCTATTTTAGCGAGATCGCAAAATACGCTGACGTACCAATGAGTGTTAGAGATGGGACTGAACATTGTGTAATACATCCCCATTTTTTAATTCTTTTTTTATATTACCAAGGTGGCAAACAAGCTTACGGCCTGTCTGATGGTAAGCAGTCACCGCAGCCTATGCTTCTTAAAAACTTTTAAAAACTTCGTAAAAACCTTTTAACCCCTTTCTTGAAGAACTCCATGTTGTACTCTCCAGGCAGTTCATTCCATAACATTAGTGTGTGTAATTCTCTTGATGATTTCGTTCCTCGCTCGTACGATTCGGATGTGGAATGAGCTCCCAGCCACAGTGTTTCATTTGGACTATGACATGGGATCGTTCAAGAGGTATATTCAACAAGTCTTATAATGACTATGACATGGGATCGTTTAGAGGTCTCTTCAGAGACGGGCAACGCATTGGGACTCCCCTGGTATTGTTGATGTCCATAGGCGGCGGTGACCACTTTCCATAAGGTGACCCGCTTGCCTGTTTGTCTGCCGTATAAGGAGGGATTGGAGACGATTTAATCGACGTAATTATCTATACATAGTGTAAAACAAAGTCGCATTCTGCCGTCTGTCCCTATATATCTACGTACGCTTAGATCTTTTAAAGTACGCAACGGGTTTTCAACAATAGATGTAGTGTATAAAGAGAAAGGTTTATAAGCAAGTAAAAAAGGGTAAGTAGGGGTACGCTAACGAATTCGCGTAGAGGCCACAGGATAACTTGTAATCGACTACTACCTACTTACCTATATGATTTTAAAATTCAGATACATGGGTTCGAAATTGTAGTGTGAGCTTTGTGTCTTTTTATTATAAGCAAACATAAAAATATTTAACCCAATTAGTAGATTTCTGATAAATCCACCTAAAACCCTCAATGTCATTATCAGACTCAGTATGGTATCAAATCGTCGTTAAGTTTGCTGAACTAAGGTTTTTAGTAGCCGTTCTCATGTAGGTCATGGAATTAAGACGTGGAATTGCTGATTTATCATTGCTTTCTAAAACTATGACGGGTGCTGTAGATTGCCCAGAGCTATTATCCGCTTTTGGGTTACAAGTACCGCCCGCAAGGCCATCCCGCCATACCGTAAGCTTGAAGCTCAACGTGCCCCTCTGCCACTGTAACTTCAGGAGACATACCTTCGTACCACGGGTTTCAGAAATGTTTAATCAATTCTCTTCAAGTCTGGATATTTTCTGTGATAAACCGGCTAGAGTTAAGCAATTGTGTGCTAACAAGTTTTTTTTTGTTACTGAATGTATCCATGACCGAGGTTGACATAATTCAAACTATATTATAATCATGCTAGACATAATTTAAAAGTGTTTCATTGTGTTTTCTTTTTTTTCTCTTTCATGGAAATTGTTATCAATTATTTATGTTGTTACTGCTATAGGCGAAAACTTGTAAATGGCTCATGAAAATCCTTATTATTGAGTGTATCATTTGTTAATTATTGCTGTAAGTTTTCCGAATAAATAAAATAAAATAAATCTTAAAATGTAGCAGTACGGGAGAGACACGAGACACGGGACAGTTGCTTACCTGTTGCTCTTTTGCTGGCCGGTCGCGTTTTCCAAACATGAATACCAGCTTATTATCAGCATCTGCGATAGCTTGCGAACTCTTTTCGGCCTTCCTTCCTTCAAATTTCAGGTTCTCAAAAATCCCCCGGATTGGGAAACCCCAGTGCGATTTTACTCAAAAGAAATGCAACTAGTACAAAACATCGAAATGGAAAAGCAAGCGCCATTATCTAGCGAAATAAAGAAAGCCCTCATCAATGTACTTCCAAAAGAGGTAAAAGTAATATTTCTTCATAATATTAGTTTTAATTAATAATTAGTGTCCTAAGGCTTATACTTGGTGCTAAAATGTTATTTGTTTGATCACATTTTAACACCGACAAACATGATTTCAAAATCCCCTTTCATTATACTTAATAATTTAATACTTATCCCTTCTGAGCCGATATCACAGTTACCTAGTTTCAGAGTCAGGGGCCTACTAATAAAAAATCATCTGGGCGTTAATGTCCCGGTTGTGCTCTCGAGAACGAGAGCCCAGGGTCCGCCTTGACCAGGTTTTGGCGATCAGGTAATTACGGTGGAGCGACTACCATCTGACCTCCGTGACCCTGCTAGCAGGGGAACCTGATCATGGTTACAAATTCAGTTGCCTGAATTTGCAGGTTTCATCTAGATGATTTCCCTCACCGTAAGAGCATTGGTTAGTATTCAACTAATGTACATAACTCAGAAAAGAGTCATTGGTACGCAGCGGGATTCGAACCCGGTACCTCTCGCTTACGAGTTGGATACTCAACCGCCCGGCTACCGACGCTCTCGGTCCATAAGATTGCATTTTTTGTTAAGATTAACCTTTGGAAGATTTGAAAAATACGAATGTAAACCTGTCTGTCATAATAACTGGATTTTATGAAATAAATATATCTTATAATCATAATCATTTATTCATATGTGTGGTACACGGGTTATACAGTTGTTAGGTACAGTTTAAGTATCATGGAGCCCCTGTGACCTGCTATTGGCATACAAAATTTAGGAAGGTACATTAATGAATTCTCGAATTTAAATAATGTCATTAATGAAATAGATAATTATATACAAATATTTTTAAATTATTCATTTTAAGTATTATAAAAACATCATTATTAAATTTGATTTTTACCTATTCAATGTTATTAATAATTAAACATGTCAACAGTAGATAGTGTCAATAATAATTAAATGTTAATTAAAGTATAATGTCAATTAATATTAAAAAATCGATTTAAAATCATGCTAAAAAAAATCAAATTTAACCATAAATTATTAACAATATCTACAATTAATCAACAGTGTCAAAATAATGAAGAGCCAATTATATATATAATTATTTTTATTATTATTTTTTATTCTTACAGGCAACAAAAGTAAACAGCTTCGACGAGATGACTGAACTAACTGGGTTACTAAGAAAAGGAGATGATGTGATTGAGTTAGATGATACCTGATGATGTGATTAAGAACGTTGAGAAGTTTCAGAACAGCATTGCTCTAGTAGTATCTAAAGTAGAAAATAATTATAGAAGAGGCAAACTGATTGGTGATAAAACAGTTACGATTGGAGTAGCAGAGTTCTTAAAAGAAGCGAAAAGAGTGTTTGAAAGACGAAAAATCGATGAGGCATTGACTCTACCCTCTAAAGAACTGGACTTTTTTAAAAACGCAATTAAATTCATAGATATATTACTAAAACAAGAGGGTAATGAGTATTCCAGAATTGGGATCTTTCGCAGACCTGATGATGTGGGTTTAATTAACAGCATGACGTTACTGGAAACTGAGAAACATAACATTAGACATATGATTCAAATGTTACATTACAATGATCGAAAATCAAGTGATTTTGGACATACTATTAGTGCTAGCACAAAGAATGAAATCAATGAAATGATTGAGGAATTAAATAGAAATAGCATTTTCAGTATTTGCTATCTTGTACGCAAGGCAAACTATTATTTCCAAAATCAACTTAGCGATTTCAGTCACAAAATTGATTCCATTAATGGGGATGACTTGGCTAAAGCTGAAATTCAACTGTCTGAAATAAAAAATTCAGTCAATGTTTTTACTAAGGAGTTAGAAATATTTGAGGATCTCCCAGATATAGTTCAGAACGCTCATTATTTTGAAGAAGCAGCACAAATAATTGAAAGCCATACCCTTTTATATTCAAATTTATCATCTAACATTCTGGTTGGTAGTCGTTATATGGATAACTTGCGGATTTATTTGGAAGACCAACCTAAGATTGATACGAGATTATTTGTTTGGGGTACTATATTCAGAAACATATTATCCGATATTGATACTGGCAAAAACAGCATCCAGTTTAACGTGGCAGCATTTGCCAAATATATTGATGATAAAATTATCGCCGAAATACTACATATTGGAAATCTATTCTATTTTAAATATTCTAATATCGAAAAAGAAATATTAGATATAGAAAAGTTGAATTCTAATATGATCGCTAACTATTTAAAACTTAACAGTCTAAGAGAAAAGGAAACGTCTGATAGCTACATAACATATTTTGTACTATTTGCGAAAAATTATAGCATCCCACTGCCATCTTATATACCCGCCGTCCTAGTGAATAACACTCAACGTCTAAACGTTCTAAAAGAAACAATTAATATGGTTGCTGAAAATATGACTAACTCGAACAACTGGTACACATTTTTATGGGAAACATATAAGACTTTATCATCTTATGAACATGTGCGCTTTCCGTGTTATCATAATTTATACAAAAACCTTCCAACGTTGGACGGCAAAACTATTAATGAAGTCGAGGAGTTCAAAGAGTTTTTACACTGCACAGGAATTTACTCACACTACGAAAACATAGAAAATATTAAACTAGACAATATAAAAATAAAGCACATGGATCAGGTGATTAATCTTGTCTTTTCCGAAGTGGAATACTCATGCGAAGCAAACGGCAAAGTGGTTATAGGAGGATTCCATGTTAGAATTAGCAAAGCCTTTGAGAGAAAATGTGGAAACGTGCAGCTAATGGAAATATTTGCGCTGCATACCGTGATCTTTGACCAAGACGTGAAACTAACGGGGGCAATGGAGTTGGCGATAGTAGCACCAACATGGCAAGTCGACTGGCGCGAGCACAAGCGCATCCACTTAGTAGGTGAGTCGGGCCGACAGATATATCCGATAAAAGCATCTGACGGAGGCGATGGCGCAGCAGGGTCAAACGGAGGCAACAGTGCTAGCTTCCTGGGCGTGGGAAGAACGTTTATCAATTCTTCAATGCTGTCTGTGATAAGTTCAGGCGGCGACGGCGGCCCGGGTCAAAATGGGGGGCACGGGAGACGCGGGCGGGATGGCACCAGACCCTATATTGGGAATGATCCGAAACAATACCTCATAAATAATGGCATGTATTACAATGAGTACTATTACGATTGTAATGCGTTCACTTGCGTGTTTAATCCTATATACGGTGCGAGATGCACTGACGGTGGTGCCGGCGGCAGAGGGGGCGCAGGCGGCAAGGCTGGGTCTCCTGGCCAGATTAAGTTTGTGACCTCTGGTCGGGTTGATTTACCGACAATGACAAGATTTCACGGAAGGAGGGGTGAAAATGGTCTGAGAGGAAAAGGTGGTGAAGCGGGGAGGCGTGGGACTCGCGTTGACATCACCAGAATATGGGCAAGGTTCTGGGACACCACTAAAGCGTATTACAGTGCCATGCCAGATTGCTTTTCTGGTCCCGACGGGGCTGATACTCTTCCACGATATAATGAGAGGACTGATGACAAAGACATAGATGCATCTAAAGTTATGGTGGATTATGAACGCTTTGTAGTTGCACGCGGATCGGTGATAAAATCGTCACTTCTTGCATTTATTAAAACCATTAATGAAACCAGACGCATTATCGTAGCGCCTGATCGAAATTACAAATAACCCGAAGGCTCTTCTTGGGTCAGCGCATAAGCCCCACTATCCAGCGAGGCAACGCGGCCAACTTTCTGCCCACCCTTCTAAATTCAGGGGACCTGGGTCAAATTTATAACTGTAGGTTTGATAGAATTAGTAATCAGTTCATTTATTCGTCGATACAAATAATTATAAAATTTAATGTTACAGTATTTCATGACCAGCAGCTGTAGTGTGTCTAAATCAGATCACCTACACTTGTAAAGATCATATTCCAACATTGATCAGCGTTCGGGAAGCTATGCCATATATTTTCATCCCAATTACCGCAGTGTCTCAAGACGAAGGTCTCTGACCAATGTGTGTTGCCAGTGATGACCTACGGAACAGAAACGTGGCCGCACACCATGAGCTTATAAGAAAGCACACTGTTACCCAAAGGGCAATGGAAAGGGCTATGCTCGGAGTCTCGTTGAGCGATAGAATCAGAAATGAGGAGATCCGCAAGCGACCCAAGGTCAGCGACATAGCCCTAAGGATTGCCAGGCTCTATCGCGCCAATAGAAAACTCAACAATATTCACATTACGAGTACATGAACATAAGGTTGGCAAGCCTCCGCACATAGGTGGCGCTGACCGAAATATGCCAACTCCGCGACATATATACAACTTCCGATGATCCAATGTCGGACCCTTGGTCCCCTGGTCACAACACCCGGCCAGTTGGGTAATTACCCTTCGCCATCTTCGCTTGCCAACATTGGCGGCTGCCCTTCACCGCCAAAAGGCCGTTTATAGTTCAAAAGAAAGTAGTGCGTCTTCTATCACGTGTGCCGCTAGATACACCTACGAGGCAATTTTTTATAGATTTGAACATCCTAACACTGCCTTCTCTCTATATTTATGAAATGTCAAAATATGTGAGACGTATATGAAGGAGTTTCCTAGAAATACAACTCTGAGTCTACGTTGCTTTTCTAGATGGAAGTTATGATCTACCAATACCGTCTCATCGATTAGAAAAAAACACTCGGTCGCTGAACATTATGGGTCCTCGCATCTACAACAAGCTAGATCTAGACAGACGCGAGTGTAAGTCTGACTATAGCTTTTGTAAGAAGACAAAGTCAATATTGCTAAAAAAAGGTAAATGTGTATATTGACGAGTGCACCTTATATCATCTCCGTTTTTATTGTTATATACATGATTTTTATTATGTAACTACTCAATTGTATTTTTTTTTTATTTGTACTTTATGTATTGATATACACATTGTATTATGTTAGTTTATTCTTTTGACATTTGTGTATAAGATTGATATTTGAATAATATTTAATAATATTAAATTAATGGTTGGCATATCTATTCAATATATAATGTTGATATTTATTTATTTATTTCTAATATATTTAATTTAGATAAAGATAATAGAATTATTAACATAAAAAAACTCTAATATTAATTTAAATTTGACATCTTTTCTATTATTTTTATCTTTATTGCTTTGCTAATCTAATAATCACATTTGTGTTTTGTAATAAATGACAGTGTAAGATTTTACAAAATTATGAATATAAAAATGACTGACGTACTGTCACGCATCAAGCATAACATAGTCTCATTTGACATCGATTGGAATATTTGGGAGAGTCTGGCTATTGACCGCCCCTTTTGGAAGAAGAGTATTATTGACGGTATGACCATACACGACAATAACTGGTTTAAAGATCTAGCCGACGGACGCGCGAAACGGCACGAATGCGTTAACAATCCCTTACTATACAGGGCGAATCTTATTTATGCTCATTGTGTCTTTCCTGTGTTGGGATCTACAGTTATAAGAGAAAGTGCCGTACACAAACCCCTAACGATAACGCTGTTCAAACCATCTAATATAGATGTTTAAGGCCAGTGACGATGATGATGATGATGGCCGACGACCTAGTAAAGATCGCAGGTATCAGCTGGATGCGGAAGGCACAGGGCCGGCTGCCGTGGATCTCGGGGGGAAGCAGTGGGCGTCTTTTGGCTGATGTGATGATCAACATTCATAGGACATTTAATACACAATTAGGTAGGTAATCAACTTTGACATTATAATATTAATATACACTCTTTTGTATTGTAACATACGTATACTAAATTTGATCTATGAACAATTAGTAATTGTACCTACATACTTTATTACGATTTATGATGTCAAATGTAATAGAATTAATTAATGGATTATATAAAACCAAAAATGTTGTCATTCAAAAAGTCATTTACATTATAATGACATTTATCCATTATTTCTTTGAATAGTCCTACTCTAAATTGATTCACATTATTGAATCAATTTACATTTCGCTTGAGGTCAAATACAAGCCTATTTATAATAAAAAAAAAAATAGTTTTAAAGATAAAAAAACTAGGCATAGGTGAATATGCCTTATGAAAATGAAGCAAACAAATAATATTACAAATCTATATATTGTCTCACAAATTAGCACAGCCACTAAGTATTGGCCTTCTAATACGTAAATATAAAATATATTCATAAACAGTAAAAATAAGAAATCGCCTTTTGTACTTGGTACTTTGGTATAAATACGTATATATTTCCTAGAAGTAAGTAATCCTTAAGTACTGTTTGAACAATGGATATAGCAGCGCTTTACCCAGTAGGTTCCTATATTAAGTTCGTTTTTTGTAGTAGAAAACGTATTATATAAATAGTTAAAATCTCGGACATTAAATTTATATAAATTATTATAATAATGTAAAATTAAAATATTTACACAACTGATAAAAATTGTTTTATTGGTAGTTTAGAGGCACCAGTGGAGAAAGAATTAGCACGTTTTTGTTCTAAATACTTGTTATCGATTCGAGAGTCATTAGCCGGTGCGCGGTGGATGCAAAAATGTAGGACACTCTGATAGGGATATTTTCTGATACAGAATATGACATGTTTATTAGTAAAATATGAAAATAGGTATAGTTCTATCAATAAAATTATACTAATTCAAAATCACTTTTAAACAAAGTATAGGTACTATGCAATTTAAATAGTGGTAGAGCTTGTCTTAGCTGAAATGACGCACCCCACTACTTAATTAGTTGATTTCGATGTGTGAGTGCAAATATTAATAACGACACTTCATCTGTGTGGGAGCGTCGACTGCTCCAATCGAACGACGCGTGCTCCTACGTTTGAGTCTCACCGGCAGCTGCATTTGTATATGTATTGCGTTCATATTTTAAATTTGCTTGTGTGCGTTAATGCGACAGTAGGGCGCGTCATTTCAGCTTAGACGAGCTCTATCAGCCGATGACGTGATCGACCGATAATAATCAAGAATTATAAAAAATTGTTTCTTTCTTTTTTTCATTTTTCTATTCTTCTTACTAGACCTTATCCCTACAGGGTAGGCCTACGTTGACATCTTCCAAAAGTTTCTATTTCAACATCCTTAAGAGCGAATATATCCTTAGCAAACATTTAAAAAACCATCGCAGTAAGAAGTAATACGTAGGTACTGTACTTATTGTTACAGAAAGAAAGAATATTTATTGACACAAACAACAACACCACTGTATAAAGCAAGACACTTGTTTATGAAATATAAAAGGAATATAATTACAACATAAAATACACAGTAAATAAGAATATGGCACAATACTCAATTACTGAGTTCTTTACGAACATAAAATCGTTGACCCAGTCATGAAACCTTGTTTTCGATGTTATAACTTTATTTGTTTATATTTTAATTCAAAAGCGTCGACATATTAATTTTTAAAATTAAATTGAATATCATTTATTTTAAGTTTCACAGACTCATATTCTCATTACATTTCATTAATACATTTATCTTCAGCATTACAACGTCACTTAAGAATTAATTAATGTCATATTTATATGTCAATATGTAATCGATTGATAAATTTGAAAAATTATATTATTTATATACCTATAATCGAATCGATTTTAATGCAATTAAACGAGTCGATCTATGACAATGAAACTAATTACAATAATTGACTTACATTTACCAATATATTATCTGATTTATATTACTATAAAAATAACATGTAAATATTAATACTTATAATTAAATGTATGAATATGAATACAGGAAGACTACACAGTGCCTATTCATATACCTACTCGATTATTACATAATGTATAATTATGGTGATATTGTGTAAAAAGGACTTCACTATAGGTATACATTAGAGGTCTCCATAGAGGCGGGCAAAGCATTGGTAGCGCCCCTGGTGTTGCTGTTCATAGGCGGCGGTGACCACTCACCATCAGGTGGCCCGCATGCCTTTTTGTCTGACGTATTACATAAAAAAATTCAGTTTTAACTAACATTAACATTAGGTAACTGCTTACCATCAGGCTGCTTGTCCGCCCTTAGTATTATCAAAACATGAATTGAAATATCCCCCGGCGTGAACCGGAGCGCTGGTTTTCAGTGCGACCGACTGAGCGAGGCATATCTTCTTCTTAGCAAGTAGATCGCAAAAGGCATTAATTGTATTATCCCAAAATTTGGTCACGCACACAGCATTTTTAGTGGCTTTTTTATACTTTTCAGCATTGATTTATTACTAACCGTAGATAGCGCATGAACGCTTGAAAACTGGGCCGAGGAAGGACTGCTTAATCGCTAGTCAAGCAGTCCTTTTCCGTAGTCTGTCATTAGCCGTTGGCACGTTAGCATGCCCAAGTGCGCGTTCAAAAATTGTCGAAACAATAGCCTTATACGACGAAAAAAGGATAGAATTTCATATTTTGCGTGAATAAACTCATTATACATCTTATCATGCATAAATATAGCGATTTACACATAAAAACCATCAAAAGTAATTATTTTAATCATAAACATATTGTCAGTGTCAGACATCACGTCAGTGGTCTCATTCATGCGCATGCGTTAAAGCGAAAACAAATTGCACACAAAAAGAAAGCATTATCCACAGCGCGAAAAGCAATTTTAGCTTTATAAGTATGAAAAAAAGTTGATAATTGGTAAATACGATACTGTACGTAATGGCATTTTGATTGGGGCGTGCGTATTTGGCTAATAAATTGCTACGTACAAATGTATAGTCAATTAGGCGACAGATTTCAAGCGCATTTTTGTATGAAGTGCTTTATCTACGGTTTAGTAGATCAATGCTTTTCAGCGACAAACGAGCAGACAGCCCACCTGATGGTAAGCGGTAGCTGTCGCCCATGACATCCACAATCCTTTTTTTTTTTTTTGTCCAACGCAAAGGAAATGGGCACCCTCCGGTATAGCGGTTGGGAGGGAGGAGGTGAACTCTCATGAGTATCCCAGCCGGCCGGCCGGACTGGTTATGCACGACTCGCCAAAATAACCTAGGCGCATACGTACTAAACACCCCCTGGAAGCACCTGTAGCCATAAGGGCCTTTCAGGTTTCATCGGATGCTACGTCCCGTAGGGACGGGGTGCGCTCACGGATCCACGATACATGCATTTAGATTGCAGGCAACAAAAATGAAGAACCGCAGATACGTTGTCACTGTGAGGATTAAGATGAAATGCCTCATGCCCGTAATTTCGCTGGCTACCATATCCTTCAAATCGGAACACAACAATGCAAGCATTATTGCTTGGCGTCAGAAATATATAAGGCAGTGGTACCCACCCAGGCGGACTCCTCAGGCTTGACAGAGTCCTACCACCTGAGAAAAGCTTTGTAAAAGTATTTCATTGTGCAGGTGTCAGGGCACAAAGGGCAGCATAACAGGTGGTGCATGGTTTCTGGTGTAGTTTTTCACGCAAGCTTTATCATAAATCATATAGCAACAACAACAAGGTTTAGCACAATAATTAAGGCAAATTATTTAAGTTTATGGAAATGGTTATATTATTTACAATTGTGTATAAATGACATTGAAAAATGACAATTTGTGAATTTTTTTCTTATTAATAATAAAAAAAAATGCCTTACTTAATGACACGTTTTATTAGTATTTCGTACGTTCTCAATTATAAAATGGAAATAGCACCTACTTGTTCATTGTACGTCCCAAATTTCAAGATGTTGAGGTTCATAATTAATAATATAACATCTTATTGTACACAGTTCAACAATAAAAAATTGCTATATTCTAATATATTCGATGAGCGCAGCCCCCGCTAGATGTCTCCACTGTTTGACTGGTCGATGGTGGCGCCCCTGGTGGCCGCGGCTAGTAGTACCGCCGGGGAACCCAGCGCACGCGCGGGCCCCTCCGAGACGCGATCTGGACGCAAGCGCCGCCCGCCGCCTTCACTACCTCTTGGACCTAAATGGAAATATTCGAAATAATATATTTTATTTATTCATTCATTCATTTCAGGCAACTGAGACCCATATTTATAAACACACACATACAAATTAAACCTTAAACTTTATATTATTTTTTATTTTTTTCTCTCATTATTTTTTTTTCCTTATTTAATTTATTTGAATTTTATGTATTTTTTTTTATGTCTGAGCTAAATGCTAAATAAATACTTTTTTATTTATTTTTATTTTATATCTACACTTCACATTACCTCAGTTCCTTTCTACTGCTTTCAAAGTCGTAAATGCATAAAAATAATAATAAATATGCTTGGACAATCACACAGTGCCATCCAGGCCCAAAGTAAGCAAAGCTTGTGTTAAGTGTGCCAGGGAACTGAAAAACTACTTATATATTTTTATATAGCTTGACCGCTACAGAGGTCACCTGTCAATTGTTTATTTTTATATCATACAGTAGGCAAACAGGCAAGCGGGCCACCTGCTGGAAAGTGGTCACCACTGCCTAAAGACATTAGCAACACCAAGAGTAGAGAGTAGTTGCGCTAATTAATTGTGGCGCTAGATCAGAGTTTTATGTAGCATTTCTGGAAGGATGTAGTATTCTGTAACTGAATTAGAATTCGCAAACAATGGGACATGGATAAGAAGGAACGTGACGGAAAAAGCAACTAACATGTCCCGATTGTGAATTTTGAATAATGACGTTCCCGAAATGACCTAGCGCCCTCTGTCATGGAATTATGATTCTTGTCACCAAAGTAAGACAGTATAAACCGACTAATTTTAAATGGCGTACAATAACGAAGGCGGCTTATTGAGGTTATAGACTACTCGATAGGGTCGAGTTATATTTCCTCTGTATAGTTTATTATTGTCAGTAAAATAAATTATAATCAATCGCTTATTACAAAAAAACAAAATCTCTGAATGGCAAGTTTTTAAATGTCATAGAACGTCATTCATAAAAGTCATAACAAACAATTTGATTTCTGTGGGATTGTTCATTTCCGTTAGTTATGAAAAATATGATTATATATATGCAAAACAATTTGAAAGGAAGTGCGGGAGATAATTTTATATTCATGCTGACATGAATAATAATTTAGACAAACTAAAAGTACAAGTTCAAGCTAATAGTGACCAAAAAACTGAACGTTTACAAGAAGGACTGACGAGGACAGATTATCCCCAGATTATGGCCATATCCACACTTTACAATTTTTACTACTGTCAGTCAATACGAACTTACCGTGGTCCCTTTATAGTCATTTTTTACTCCACGGTACCATATTAATGCATTGTCATCCAAGTTACATAGGTATTAATATTATCTTCTTTGCGATAATGTCTCGGTTGTGTTCTCGCGGACGAGGGCCCGGCCTTGACCATGATCCAGTATTTGGCAGATCAGGTAATTACCTCCGTGGTCCTGCTACTAGGGAAACCTGACCAGATTGGATTATGGTTACACATTCAGTCGTCTGAATGTGCAGGTTTCATCACGATGGTTTCCTTTACCGTAAGAGCATCGGTTAGCATTCAACAAATGTACATAACCCAGCAATATAGGTTTGTAGAATTATACTTAGTACCAAATTTCAGTTTAAATCGGATATCATCACATGGTCGAAAAATGGTTTGCCAATGGGCAACTGACATACATACGAACAGTGCAAGTTAAATTTTGTACAAACATACTATGGCATTTAATTTTCTGAAATAAATATTATATTATGTATATTATTAAATATAAGCTAAAACTATACTCACACTCAACATAAGATTCTGCGCGTTGCTCACCAACGTGTCCATTGCCTCACTCTCATTCGCCGTATCTACAATACAAATTAAGTCATTTAGTTTGGAAGTTTGGAAGTTCTCTTCCAAAAAAGTAAAGTAACCTATATACTCCTACTCATACTCCTAACTACATACTCCTAAAGTAAGTAACCTATATAACCTATATACTATTAAGAGAGGTAGGGCATAGCGGGGTATCTCGTTCGAATTGGAGCCGCCCGACTGGGGAAGTACCTCCACCTTACAGAATATCGCAGCTAAATAATACTCTTTTAAATAGTATTGTGTTTCTGCCGGTGAGTAAGGCTTCCAGTGCTCCATGGGGTGGGGATTTGGGGAACCGTGGCTTTGGCAGTGGAGCATTTGCCTTTTCGCTGTCAGAGCAACGTGTTATAGAGGTGGGCAACGCATTGGCGATACTCTTGGTGTTGCTAATGTCTATAGGCAGTGGTGACCACTTTCCATCAGGTGGCCCGCTTGCCTGTTTGCCTACAGTATGACATAAAAAAAATACGGTGGTAAGGACTATAGGAGTGGCCGTGTGGCGTCCGGTAGAGTAGAACAGCACCAACCCCATACACTCGTGGGTGTCGTACAAGGCGACTAATGTTTCGAGACAAAAGATCGAGAGTCTCCGTAGTCTGGAAAATGGGCAGCAGCGTTTTCCATTGTTATATTTATAACACTGCGATCTCCAACCCGCCTGCCAAGCGTGGAGATTACGGCTATGACCTGCCCTTTCGTAGGAGAGGCCCATAGTCCTGCAGTGGACTGTTATGGGCTGTGATGATTATAAAGATTATAATGTGCCTCATTCCTCTGATAATTGCACCGGCTACCCTTTGCTTTCACAATGTAAGTATTGCTGATTGGCGGCAAGAATACAACCTCAGACTTTACAATAGGATATATATTAATATATTCTACGGTGTGCAATAAACTGTTAAATAAATAAAATACAATCAATAATGGAGTTATACAAATAAGATCGACGATCAATTTTAATGACATCTAAAAAGGCCACATTAACGTATCATAATATGATTCGTAAACCTCTTCACCTCTGTATTCTCTCCTAGGCTGGCAACTAGGGTGGTAACCTAGTTGGCAGCCTCTAAAACGTTGGGATACGTTTGGTAGATTTGATAGTGGTACTTACTCATCTGTCCTTGCAAATTGGTGGCCTTCACAGAGATGAGCATCTTCAACTGACCGCTGATGGTCGGGATCCTCTCGCAGACATGCAACAGGTTCTATTGTAGAAGGAAAACGTGGAGTAAGTATATTATTATAGTATAAAATAAATTATTAATTGTCGATACCTACATATAGATTGTAAACAAAATATAAAATCATTGCCCGAAGATGAGTAATTCGAACCCGGTTGCAATTTAAGAAAATTTGTATTATAAAGTGGAACTAGTGTACAAAACGTGATTTAATTCAAAATAATATGTGATATAAGATTTGAAGTGAAGTAACATTTACTTGAGAATTCCAATATTTAAGACTAGCTTTTGTGAAAATCGTTCTTAGGACAGTTTATCTTTTTCCCGAGTTACCATTTAAAATGATCTCCCTAATGTGTAAAAGCTAGTACTACGGAGAGTTCAAGCTGTATCTCTGGTTCTGCCTAACCGAAGTAGATGAAATATGGCCTTGATTTTAAGTTAGACCCCAAACTACCAAACCGTAAAAACCCATCAAAATCCATTTAGCGCTATTACCATACTTCTTGTAGTTTAGCTGGTCTATTGTTCCACCACCAGGGTTTTGGCTTTGGCATCAGGTCGTGTCAAAGTGCGTCAGTGTGCGTCATCAATCGTCAGCCCGCATCAGTGAGCCAGTCATAACTTACCTGCTTGATCCTTTGGTCGGTACACTCGTTGGCGAGCGCTCGCGCCAGCCGCGCCACTTCACGGGACTCCGCCACGATGCCTCGCGATGAAGATAGTACTTCGCGCGCTTGCCCTGTACAAGTAAGGGATATGTCAAGATAGTAGCTAAATTTTATCGAGAAATAAAGAGGCTCTGTCTACAGTTCCTGGCCTGTAAGAGGCTCTGCCCTCCGCCCGTGGCCTGTAAGAGGCTCTGCCCACCGCTCCTGGTCTGTCAGAGGCTCTGCCCACCGCTCCTGGCCTGTAAAAGGCTCTGCCCACCGCTCCTGGCCTCTAAAAGGCTCTGTCCACCGCTCCTGGCCTCTAAGAGGCTCTGCCCACCGCTCCTGGCTTGTAAGAGGCTCTGCCCACCGCTCCTGGCCTGTAAAACGCTCTGCCCACCGCTCCTGGCCTCTAAGTGGCTCTGCCCACCGCTCCTAGTCTGTAAGAGGCTATTATATCTAAGCAGGAGGTGAATTCACAGCTTACCAGTACTCATATAGTGGCTCAGCCTGGCAGTATGTACGGCGACCTTCTTAGCGACTGCCACCAGGTCGTTGTCGCGTGCTGACCATCCGCGGACGGCCGCGTGGAGGCCGAATGCCGCGTTGTATATGGGTTGGTCGGGCTCGGGCTCCTTCTTGAATATGTTCTCGCCACCCAGTACGGATTCCACTTCGCATGTCGTGCGGAGGATCTGAAATGTTTTCGTTATTTAATTCGGAATGTTTTCTACTTGTGTAACGAAATTTTTATTCTACGCAATTCCCTTTTGAACATGTAATAAAACTTTTTAACGTAAATAATTAATAAAATACAAGGTAACATTTCATTTTCATCAACAAGTACAGAATTGCTGATTATTAATTATTATTAATTGCCTGATTATTTTTTTTAATATTTTACACTATTTATTTTGTTTCTTGAGTATTAATTGTTCTGTCATCCTTATTCTTGTACCTATAATATGTTCATACACCCGTGTACATATTAACTATAACGAACATGTGCATATGCATATCTAGGGTTAGATGTGCAACTGTGCATAACCGTGTAGAGCTCGTCTAATCTAAAATGACGCGCCCCACTACTTAGTTAGTTGATTTCGATGTGTGAGTGCAAATATTGATAACGACACTTCATCTGTGTAGGAGCCAATGAACGACGCGTGCTCCTACGTTTAAATCTTACCGCAACTGAATGACCAATTACAACGGCATTTGTATATGTATTGCGTCCATATTTTAAACTTGCTTGTGTGCGTTAGTGCGATAATGGGGCGCGTCATTTTAGATTAGACGAGCTCTACGTAACTATGACTACATGCATATGTATGTCCGCATTCGTGTCAGAATCCAGGTGCAAGTCCGTATCCGTGCGTTTTCCTGTCCGATACCCGTACAAGTATGCATGACTGTATCCTAATGTATGTGTCTGCACCTGTCCTTATAAGTCCTTGTGTGGAGCGTACAATCGTTATGTAATATCGTGGTAAAAATAATGGAAACCTTAGTGCTAAGCCCGATTTAAGTGACAACCATTGTGCCAAGCCCGATTTAAGTGTCAATTACTGTGCCAAACCCGATTTAAGTAACAATTATTGTGCCAAACCAGATTTAAGTAAAAATAATTGTGCCAACCTCGAATTAAGTGACTACCATTGTGACAAACTCGAGAGCGATCGATTCTATTGTGTACGTAAGTTTGCCTGTTATTGGATTTACATTTAAGTGTTTACGATTTTTCATGTAATATTTAATGTAACAAAAAGTGTAAATATGATGGCAAATAAATAAATAACTCGGGTTTGGCATAACGGTTTCGATTATTGTTTTATACTCATGTCCGCAGTGACCACTTCCCAATCGGGCACCGCTAGTTCGCCCCGTACGGCGGGGTTGCAGCCCCGTTGCTCTATCACTCGGGCTAGGCTGTGGGGGGGGATGGGGGGGTCTATACTCACGTCCGCAGTGACCGCTTTCCAGTCGGGCACCCTCGAGGCCCGCGGCGGAGCGTCGGTCAACCGCTTGCGAGCCGCCGTGAGCTCGCCCCGTAGGGCGGGGTCGTTGCCCGCCTCCGAGGAGGAGAGCCCTACCTCTATCACTCGCCGGGCTAGGCTGGAGGGGGAGGTTTTTTATATGGCTTTAAACTGTAGGTAATATGGACAGTGTTCAAAGTCTGGAGATTTGTATATGGCTTCAATTTGTGGGTAATATGGTTTAGAGGCTCTATTTTTGAATCGCTCGCCTTGAATCGAACGGTTTTCGATTTCGATTTTCGGCATGAAAAGTTTAATATTTTTGAAATCACATTGGTAACACCGAAAGAGTACGGTTCAAAAATAGGAAACACCATCATCACACATCAAAATATCGAATTTTTCATGACGAAAATCAAAATTTCGAAGCGAGCGATTCAAAAATAGGGTCCCAGGCCTACTTTCTTTCGTAAGCAGGTTATTATGATTATACTTTGTTTAATATAGGATGATAATTTTGACAGCTCACTAATTTTTATTTTAAATAAAAATAAAAAAATAAAATTGTTGGTCCTTGGCGCACGCCGCGCACGCACGAAGTGTCATGTTTTTTTACGGTAAAATGTACTATGGATAATGTTATACTTCATGGACAGGCACCGCCCCTTTAGTGAAGTGCCACGAATAACGAATAACAACAGACCATCGAAAATCGGTTTTGAAATAAAATAATCGAATATTCAAAATTAACATTTAGACAAATATATCATTTTTTCTAACTTAATTCTAATTTATTGTTTGTATTTCACCCTAAGAGACCTTTCACAACGATTTCGACTCGCGCGTATTCTTCGGAATAAGCTGACTGACCAAATAAAAATACTCACGTGTCGAAATCGTCGTTGTTCCACAACGGTTTTTAATGTCGAATTAATAAATTATTAATTCTAAGGAAAAATAATAGTTTGTTTTGTATAATACATACAGCATAACCATGCAACTATCGATTCCAACTTCTATGAAAATGATAATCGATAATCGAATAGATTCATTAACGATTGTACATTACCCCATCACTACTGTGAGCTGTCAAAATTATCATCCTATATTTGACAAAGTATAAGAGTGGACTGTTGTCTTAAATGAGTTCAATGCGCTGAGCAAAGAATTACAAAGGCAATGAGAGGCTGCCGAACCTCGTAAAAAGTAAATGAATAATGAATCGTGAATTCGTCTAAATATTTAAATTTTGAATATGGTTGATTGTGGCCACTACCTATTATAATAATAACTTTTTTGGTTTGTGTATATATTATGTCAAATTTGCTTAAACATAAGTACTTTGTAATTAACGTGTCCATCAATATTTGTGTCATCCTGCACCGCCCTGTAATTTTTCATACTATAATCTCTCCAGTCGTCTAGTAGAGAAAGCTATGAAGCTTTAAGTCCGCCATTGTACGTAATAGTGCATGAAGTTATAAATAAAATTAAATATTAATTATAAAGGCATTATTATATATATTCCCTGAACTAAATCTAACCTCTGAATAGCGAACGACATCTTGGCACCGTGTTGTGGATCGGGGTGTGCCGGGGCGTCATCTCGTAAGCGTTGCATCGCCTCGCCTGTAGACCATGGGATACCATCAACATCATTATCATGATCATCATCCTACAATCATCACATATATCGCCGAGTTAGTAGACCCGTGATTATAAACACGATTATGTCATGATTTACGTGCAGTGAGTCTCAAAGCCCAGAGTGATCAATCCCAGCTACTGCCAGAGACCGCTCTCATACATTCATTCATCATACATTCTTACACTCATCCATTCGTACATACATACGTTAATCCACTCGTATATACATGCATTCATACATTCATCCAATCATACAGGCATACCGCCATTACATTCATCCATTCGTACATACATGCATTCATACTTTCATCCATTCATACAGGCATACACCCATACATTCATCCATTCATACACTCATACATCCACGCATTCATACATTCATACACTCATAAATTAACGCAACTTAAAAAGACGATCTCAGATTAGAACATTTATCATCATCATCATATCAGTCATCAATCAACTCACCAGCAGTCTGTACGAAGTCCAAAGGATCAACAGCCTTGTCGCACTGGTCCCTTATAGCGTCCAACGCCCGGGTATACCCGGCCAACAAGCTTCGGTAGTGCTCGGCTGCGGCCGCGTCGTTGGGCCGGGACACGCGCTGCGTTGCCGCCTGTACTAGTTTCGGGGCTAGCAGTTCCGCCTGTGAAAATATGTGAAAATTTCAGTACAGAAAGCAGAACATCTATCTACCACCAGAATAAATTGAGTTAGCATTTTTCGTCCAGTTTTGCAACTGTTTTTCGTAACTATTTATGTTATTTATATCAGCCTGAATCATCCCACTGCTAGGCAAAGGCATCCCCCCTATTCTTCCATACTTCGCGAAAGTAACTAGTCAAGAAATAACACTTTTTATATTATAGAAATATTACTTATTTGGGTAACTGGTTCTGAAAACATTACTTTGGGTGCGAGTATAAGTCAGAGACGGTACAAAGACACTTCATACCGTAGGTATTCATGAGGCGAATGGGACGAATGGAACTGACAAAGCGGCTGGGACAAATGGAACGGACGGAATTGACGAAGCGGACGGAACGTAAAGGGTTGAATAGAATGGATGGGTCAGGTGTGAAAGATGGGGCGATTGAAACGGATGAGATACTCTATGGATCTAAATACTATTCTTATATTTTATTATTATTATGTAAGACACATTAACGAATATTCGCACACAGCGTTAATGAATAAATAGCAAATAAATGATAAAATTTGAAATAAACACATCATATCAGCCAAAAAACGCCCACTGCTGGGCATAGGCCTCCCCCCGGTGGCCGGTCCTGTGCCTTCCGCATCCAGCTGATACCTGCGATCTTCACCAGGTCGTCGGTTCATCTTGTGGGAGGCCCACGCTGCGTCGAAATAAATGTACGAAATAAAAACAATGCAATAAAATACTGACCTGTTCCACGCACCGTTGTACCTCACTGCCAGTACCAGATGCCCCAGAGGTGGCGGCGGTGAGTCTTGCCGTGCGTTGCACCCGCCCCAACTGAGCCAATAGCTCAGCTATCTTGCGCTCCAATAGGAACTTGCGTTTGACCTCGTCTGCAATGTTGGGGGATTTTTTTTATTCTACAGTGACAAACGAGCAGGCCCACCTGATGGTAAGCGGTAACTGTCACCCATAACATATATGATTCATGCATTGAGATTGTAGATAGTAGTAGAAGATGCGGCGATACTAATGTCTTCCCTCATCTGTTATTCGAAAAACTCGGGCATTATACAAAAGAATATTATTCAATTAAGGAAACATGTATGGGTTGCCTACTCTCACCCTGGTCCTAAAGGGTTGCCATAGAGACAATCTACTCTCATATGTTATTTAATCGAGTTATATGTCAAATGAAAGGTATTTCTTTCCCTTAACAAACAATATATCGTTGCCTAGGCAAAACTTTGTCAGAACGGATATATCGGTGACCATTCATAAAATAAATAAATTAAAATTAATTCATGAATATTCAACAATATCTCCGTTTAGGCTACGTTCTTCCTAGGCAACCACATATTGTTGGATAGGGGAAAGAATTACCTTTTATTTGACATATAACTCGATTAAATAACAGATTAGAGTAAATTGTCTCCATGGCAACCCTTTAGGACCAGGGTGAGAGTAGGCAACCCATACATGTTTCCTTAATTGAGTAATATTCTTTCGTATAATGCACGATTTTAACTCGGTTAAATAATAGATGAGGGCAGATTGTCTCCATGGCAATCCCATCGAAGGACCAGTGTGATAGTATACTAACCTGATGGCACCCTTTTAGCCGCATATTAACGAAGTCACGGTACGTATGGGGTACGGTATAGGATAGAGGATTCCCCGAAAACTTAGGAGGTGGACTTTAGGCCCACTTCCAAAACAGCGCGATATGGCAAACTCAATTAACGAGTTAAGCTCGCCTTTGTACATCTCTGTTAGTGTAATGTATAATTATGTCATGTTTGTGTACAATAAAGAATAAAAATTGGTAACATGCCGGCTATCCGTGTGGTGTCCGACAGAGTAGAATAGCACCAACCCCTTACACTCGTGGGTGTCGTACAAGGCGACTGATGTTTTCGAGACAAAAGATCAAAAGTCTCTTAGGCTGAAAAACACACTGCGATCTCCAACCCGCCTGCCAAACGTGGAGATTATGGCAAGAACCTCTCCTTTCGTGGGAGAGGCCCTAAGTCCTGCAGTGGACTGTTATGGGGTGTGATGATGATGATGGTAACGCGCCAGGACACAACGGCACTTCTGTAGCGACATCTATCACTCCAATAGGGAAAATCTACAACACTCACATTACGAGTACACGAAAGGTTGGCAAGCATCCGCACTGACCGTCCTACATCGCGCTAGAGAAGTGTGCCAACTTCTTCAAATAAACTACTTCCGACGATCAACTGTCGGTCCCTTGGTCACAACACCCGGCCAGGTGGGAACCTAATTAGCCTTTTCCACCTTCTCCTTCGCTTTCCAACATTGGCGGCTACCTATATTTTATATTTCCTGTACCGCCAAACGTCTAATAAATAATCATAAATAAATAAATAATCGTGGACAAATTCACACAGCGCCATCTAGCCCCAAACTAAGCAAGGCTTGTGCTATGGGTGCTAGCTTATTGATATACTACTTAATTATATACTTTTTTATTAAAAATACATACTTATTATACATAGAACACCCAGACCCGTAACAGAAATTAAAATTCATCATTTAAATTTCTGCCCGGCCGGGAATCGAACCCGGGACCTCTTGCGTGGCTGACTGGCATGTTGACCACTGAACCACTTAGGTCGTCTAATCTCAGGAGCATAGAAACATACCTGTCTCAGCATCAGCCAACACATCCAAGTCTTGCATGGGAGGCTCAGCGAGGAAGTCCTCGACGACTCGGGCCACGGCCGCGCGCTCCGACAGCCGACGCAGCTCGCGGAGACGCTCCGAGAGACCGCTGCATACGATATGGGCCCC
Organism: Blastobasis lacticolella; assembly: GCA_905147135.1. Lineage (NCBI taxonomy): Eukaryota > Metazoa > Arthropoda > Insecta > Lepidoptera > Blastobasidae > Blastobasis > Blastobasis lacticolella. The sequence goes on along the minus strand of LR990062.1, from coordinate 14,115,913 downwards.
GATAAGTATCTTTTTTTTAGTTTTACAGTTTTTTTATGTCATACGGTAGACAAACAGGCATAGGCGTAGGAGGAGGGGGGGCCGGGTGGGCCGTGCCCACTCCAGGATGGGGTGCTCACTGGTTGTACATTGGCGATTGACTCGGCTTCATCGGCCACCTCAGGGGCCAGGCCCCCCCTAGAAAATAGCCCTAGATACGCCAATGCAAACAGGCAAGCGGGCCACCTGATGGAAAGTGGTCGTTACTGCCTATAGATATTAGCAACACTGATAGTATCGCCAATGCGTTGCACACCTCTATAACTCGTCGCTCTGGCATTGAAAAGGTAAATGCCCCTCCACTGCCAAAGCCACGGTTCCCCAAATCCCCACCCCATGGAGCACTGGAGACCTTACTCACCAGCTGAAACACAATACTATTTAAAAGAGTATTGTTAGCTGCGGTATTCTGTAAGGTGGAGGTACTTCCCCAGTCGGGCGGCTCCAATACGAACGAGCTATGCCCTACCTCTCTTAAAAAAGTTTTATTGCATATGCATTATTTTTAAAAAGGTTACATGATTAATCTTTCACTACACATTATCGGGTTTGTTACCACGGTTAGTATTGTTTTTACCACGATATTTCGAGTTGTGAAAAGTGAAAGTGTAGTAAATAACGTAGTATAGCAGAATAACGTGTTATAGAAGTGGGCAACGCGTTGGCGATAGTCTCGGTGTTGCTAATGTCTATAGGCAGTGGTGACCACTTTGCATCAGGTGGCCCGCTTGCCTGTTTGCCTATAGCATGACATAAAAAAAAAACACGAAAGTCTTAAAACCTATGTTACATTATAAAGTTGTAATGCCTACTTCTATTTAAAATAGAATACATTTCAAATCCAAAACATCTAAGATTCATGCATTTAGGTTGCGGGCAACAAAAATACAGAACCGCAGGTGCGTTGTCACTGTAAGCACTAAGATAAAGTGCCTCATGCCTGTAACTGCGCTGGCTACCTTATCCTTCAAACCGGAACAAGCAAGCATAATTGGTTGCCGGCAGAAATAGATAAGGCGGAGTCACCCAGGCGGACTCCTCAGGCTTGACAGAGTCCTGATATCTGAAAATGATGAAATTTAATTAAACCAGTAGCTTCAAACAGTAACTCACTTGGCCTTATCCTGCTGGTACTTGAGTGCGCAGTCGACCAGAAGCTGTTCAGACTCAGAGATGAGGATGCTGGCATCTTCCTTCTCCTGGCCGTGAGCACCTTCGTTCACCTGAGGAGGGAATATTGTGTTTCATCATCCTTGGAATTTGCACAAAGGTTTTTCAGCGTTTTTTATACCACTGAGGTGGCAAACAAGCTTACGGCCCGCCTGATGGTAAGCAGTCACCGCAGCCTATGGACGTTTGCAATACCAGGGGCACCACCCACGCGTTGCCGACCCCGTAAAAACCTTTTAACCCCTTTCTTAAAGGAATTCAGCTTGTACTCTCCAGGGAAAACCTCTCCAGGTAGTTCATTCCACAACCTTAGTGTGCGTGGGAGAAAGTTCTTATTGTGAATGGGTTTATGTTCTTTGTAACGAGAGTCATTTATTTGTTGCATCAAATGGTATTACAATAACATTTGATGTTCTATTTTTTAATGGCTCGCTCTTTTTTTATACCACTACACTATAGACAAGTTTACGGCCTGCCTGAGGGTTTGCTTTAATTTTTTTGGCTGAATATTCAAGAATTTTATTTATAAGAATGATTTTTGTTCTATTTTAAATGGGAGGTTATAATTTAAGATTATAATTTTATTTAAAGTTATGATTAATTTCTTTTTCATTTATTTGGGTTCGAGGAACTTTACCTCGATATCGATATGATAAGTTAATATATGTATTTAGCTTGAAAAATATATTTACCAATTTCTTTAAATTTTTTAATATTATATATGGGGGTAACATTTTTTTTATTATAAATTTAGTTAAATTTAGTATAAATTAATAGAATAAATATTCTTTCTTAAGTTTTCAAAACAAATGCTTTAAACAAGCTCATTAATTAAGTAAATAGTATATTAAATTAATTAAAAAAATTGTAAAAAATTATTTATTAATGGATTAATAATAAAAAAAGAAAAATAAATAACTGTTAAAATTTGTCCCGTTAATACATAAGGAGTTTCTACTGGTCGAGCTCCAATTCAAGTTAATAAAATAATTCAAAATAAAATTTGATTTATTGGATAAAATTGAATTCCTTGATTTTTTTTATTAAAAGTAAAAGGTAAAATAATTAAAATTAAAATTGATATTACTAAAGCAATTACTCCTCCTAATTTATTAGGGATAGAACGTAAAATAGCATAGGCGAATAAAAAATACTTTTTTTAGACGTTCTTGTGGATTTTTATAATAAATGTTTAAGCAGTGTCGACATTTTCGCGGCGAGTATATCTCTTTATAGAAAGAGAGTATACGAATTGTTGTTATAAGTAACTTCTTGAATAGCAATCAGCCCAAGCAACCGGCGCCTAAACATGATCTTGTTGGGTACTATTGCGCAGATTAATATGTTCATTGTTAATCATTTTATTAAATTCAATATTTCTTGCGCTGTATACTGTAAGCTCAAGGATAAAAGTAAAATGTTGTATGTGAATTATGGAACTGTAAGTCTGTTGATATGTTTTGTTTATGTGTAATACTTGTGTAAGACTGTTTGTTTTCCTCAATAAATAAATAAAAATAAAAAAATAAGAAATAAAAAAATAAGAAATAAAAAAATATCATTAAGGTTGAATATGAATGGTTGGTAAGCAGTGTCTTTCTGAGTGTAGTCATAAGGGGAAAGTATACGTAGAAAACTGGGAACCTGCGTCGCCATTTGACACCGAATGTAGGACAAATTCTGATTGATATTGATTCTTAGATTAACCCAATCAAGATGGATTAGAAAGTCGATCATTTTCACTACAAAAGTAAATTTACATATAATGTATAACTGCTATCCCGGCGCGATGGCCTGAAAACATTAGATCCTAAAACAGAGATGACCCAAAATCGTATGTATATATGTATGTATGTGATCTCTTTATTGCATCAATTTATAACATTACAGGAAATAAAAATACACTTTATAATGCAAAGGCGAGCCTATCCCACAACGGGATTTCTTCCAGCTTTGATAAGCCGAGAAGACCTTGAATCGTAATAGTATCAGGAGGGCTGACCCCTAATAGGGAACAAGCCAAGAAATTGATTGATTGATTGATAGTCTAATAAATGTTCAATACGAAATACTGCTTTCATTCCACTAATTCCGTTGTTCACAACAATGGAGCTCTGAAACAAAAAATCAAATAGGTATTGTATATATACATCGGCACTGTGTAAGACTTCCCGTATATTTTATGTTGTAATTACTTATTGTATTATTTTTGTCTTTTTTTTTTTTTTTTTTTTTTGTTGTCATGTTATTGTGTCATTGTTATTTGTGTCAATAAATGGTCTTTCTTTTCTTTCTTTTTAAAAATAAAGTGCGCACACTTGACCTGAATAACTATACTAACCAGCAGAGCAACGTCTATGATCTCTCTGACGGCTCTCTGGCCCTCGGCGGCGACCTCTGGCGTGGAGTTGCGTTTCTTCAGCCATTTCTCAGCGATCTCCACTCTGAAAATAAAAAAATATTGATAATTTAAAGAAAATGGATTTGTCGTGACTGATGGGGAAACTAAGTTTTTTTACATATCCAGCACGCTTTTGGTCGCAGACTTGAAAAAAGTACAGATGCGATTTTACACTAACGTTAAGTGAAGTATGCAAGGTACGACAATTTGTTGACAGTTCATTTTGTTGTTCATGACTTACACACATACACCATGTTTGACAATCCATCACCATTTTGTTTGATTGTGTGCCACACTGTCACGCCTGTGACAGTGTCAAAGCACGCACACACATAAATGGCCCGCCATTCTTATGCTTCACTCATGATTTTAGAGAGTATGTGTCCGTATTTTTTTCAGGTCCATGGCTTTTGTCAAAACATGTAGTCGCAAAATTATAGCTTAGCTAATCAATGTACGCAACCTACGCAATTTTTATAGTAAATAAGTAAAAATAGCAAAAAGTTACACTTACTGAGTTTGCAAGTAGGATTTCTTCGACTCCTCTTCCTACAAGAAGAAAGCAAAAATTAGACAGGCTTAACATATAAATACTACATAATGAGATATTAGAAATAAAAAACAGTTCAAACAATTGCAATAGACACAATTCTAAAAATAAGAAAACAAGGCCGTTAGATGTATAAAAATTTCGATATTTTGCGTAAGTATCTTTTCCGAATAACTTCGGTTACCAAATTCAATACTTGAGAATCCTCTCTAAGCAGCGCCATCTAGTGAGGCACGCGCGATCTACACTTTTTATTATTTGAATAGCTGTCTGAGAGTTCCCTGTTACTCTAATTTAGTTTAGTTTATTTATCAACCATTAAAAATTAAATGTACATAATATTGCATTAATTTTAAGGCAATTCACAATGATATTGTCAACATAAACATAAACCTTTGGCTTTGGCCACCTTCGGCCACCTCCGGCCACCTTGGGCACCTTTGGCTTTGGCCACCCTGGGCCACCTTCGGGCACCTTCGGCCACCTTCGGCCATCGTTGGCCACCTATGACCACATTCGGCATCATCGGCCAAAAAACCACTTTCGGCGAAACCTCACGACCGAGTTTCGGGCCGAAACCGAAGGTTTCGCCGAAGGTGCTTTTAATTATTTATGACAAATAAATTGCAAGTTTTTTTTATCATCTCTAGATCTAATTCTATTCAAATTACCATTCTATATTATACAGACAATACAAAAGTTAAATATTAATATCAAATGTCCATACCTCCTCAACATCAAGTTTCAAGACCAATCCAGCGCGCTGTCCGTTCGTCCTGGAAATAATACATTTATAAGTCTGATGTTTTTTTTTTGTTTATACGCCCACCGCAATGGGCAATGAGCCCTTTTATAGATAATATCCATAAATCGAATATTAGGTATACATTGCAAACGACCTCGTAAAGATCGCAGGTACCAGCTGAATGCGGAAGGCACGGGACCGGCCGCCGTGGTTCTCTGGGGGAGGCCTATGTCCAGCAGTGGGCGTCTTTCGGCTGATATGATGATAATGATTACAAACGCAGCATCACGTTGCCAACCCACGTCATAGCCTACGTCACTGCAACTTTAGGCGGACCCCGGGCCCTCGCCTGCGAGAGCACAGGGACATTAACGCCAAGATGATTATTTTAACTGCTTGTCACACTCTCCGAGACGCAACTTGTAGAAAACAATGATGAAAGAAACTCCTTATTGCATTAAGGAGGACCGGCCCTATAGTTCAATTTCTATGGCGATAACTGATTGTGAGATGCTAGGTAATTATGGTTCTATTGCTAGTTCTTTTAGGGCACATCCGTCGACCATTTTATTTATCAAAAGGCACACACGCATTAAACAAGGTGTCTATAATTACATACGCATTATTTAACAATGTAGGCACATAAAATTAATTTGTCCTAGTAAAAGGAGTTTCTTTCATCATTGGTGTCAAATTTTTTTTATTTATGTCATTGTACTGTAAAAACAAATGTATCGTGGCGTCCATATATGTAATACTTAAATGCTTTCGTCATTTCTTTCTATTACATTAGTTGAACACTAACCGATGCTCTTACGGTGAGGGAAAACATCGTGATGTAACCTGCACATTCAGGCGACTGAATGTGTAACCATGATCCAATCGGGTCAGGTTCCCCTGATAGCAGGATCATAGAGGTCAGATGGCAGCCGCTCCACTGTAATTATCTGATCTGCCAAATCCTGGATCATGGTCGGATCCCTGGCCCTCGCGAGGGCACAACCGGGATATTAACACCAAGATGATTATTTTTTTACTAGGCTGTTATTCAATCATCAATATCCTACCTGATGCTATCCAGCAGTGCTTCGAAAGCCTCCAAGACCCCCTTCCTAGAGTTGAAGGTCACCCACGTCATGGTATCCTGGTCCTCGGCGGCGCCCACCTCCTTCGCGAGAGTCTCGGTTTTGGTGAGCAGGGTCCTGGTGGAAGGAGACAAGGATCAGGAAAAGTAGTAAAAAATGTAGAAAGCAAAAACTGAAAAGTGATTTTTGTTTGATCGAAAGCTTCCTTCTGAATATTTTGATAACCTATAAAACATAAAAAAAATTCAATTTTAAATAATTTTTGTTCAATATAAATATTTTCAGAATACACTTATTGGAAGTCAGTAATAAACAATATAATCAATTATCAATCATACTTAATTGAAATTAAATAAACATCACAAAATTACAAATATCATGTGTGCTACCATGTATATAGTCTACTGTTATTTTAAATTTTACTAAATATAAAATTTAAAATAACAGTATGTCATAATGTGATTAGAGCAGTTGAGTGTTTTTAATAAACAAACTATAAAATTTGGTAAATCAGTTTCTTTAAAATTCGCATTATAGTTGAGACTATCAAAATACAATAAATATAATATAAAACATTAAATTATTTAAATTAAAAAGTTACGTCAATAAAATAAAATATCACAGTATAAATAAATATTCGTGGACAAATTCACACAGCGCTTTTTAGCCCCAAACTAAGCAAAGCTTGTACTATAGGTGCTAGATAACTGATATACTACTTAAATACTTTTTTCAATACATACTTATTATACATAGAACACCCAGACCCGTAACGGAAACTAAAATTCATCATTTCAATTTCTGCCCGGCCGGGAATCGAACCCGGGACCTCTTGCGTGGCAGACCGAAATGTCGACCATTGAACCACTCAGGTCGTCGAAACATTCAGGTCGTCTGAACCACTCAGGTCGTCAAGGACTATTACTATACTCGGAGATGGAAACCCCATAGAGCAGGGTTAGAGTAGGTAACCCAGCTGGCAGCCTGACTCCGGTGTGACAGCTAGTTGGTCTGCGGCGCGGGCTGTGCTCTTGGAGAGTTCATTGTCCGTGTTCTTGAAGTGTTCGTTACGAACAAAAGACTGTATTTTTCCACTTTTCATGGCAAACCCAAAATTTAAAGTAAATATAGTAATTAAACCTGTTTCCTTACGTAAAACTGCCTATAAATCTTAAAATATTGTTTTCTTAAATGTATAATATTCTTTCATATAACGCACGATTTTTTTTAATAACAGATGGGTGAAGATATTTATTATAAGTTTTTTGTGCCTAAATAATAAAAAAATGTCCTTATCACCTGCATCGGTCCACGATCTCGTCTCTCATGGCGGCCTGGGGCGCTGCGGAGGGCGGGGGCGCCAGCTCGGGACGCGCCATGATGGCGGATAGCGCCCCCGCCGCTTTCGATAGCGACAGCGCTGTGGGGGTTATGTCGGCCTAGGGGAATAGAACGGGAAATAGGTATCAGTAGAATTCATAATTGTTAAATATGTATACTGTAAACATCATAAGGAAGGAGGCACACTAAATGAACAGCGATACTAAAGTCCACTAGCCTCCAAATACGAAACGGTCACCAATTCGGTCATTTGTTTTTACTGAATTGCCTGCGAGTGTAAATAATCATCTTAGCGCTAACATCCCGGTTATACTCTCGCGCACGAGGGCCCGGGGTCCACCTTGACCATGATCCAGGATTTGGCAGATCAGGTAATAACAGTGGAGCGACTGCCATCTGACCGCCGTGACCCTGCTAAAAGGGAAGCCTGATCAGATTCGATCAAGGTTACACATTCAGTCGCCTGAATGTGCAAGTTTTATCACGATGTCTTTCCTCACCGTAAGAGCATTGGTTCAGTGCAATTGGAGCAATGTTCTACTAATGTACATAACTCAGAGAAGAGTCATTGGTATAATTGCCTGCGAGGGTATTCCTTGATCATTACAATCTGGATGCCTTCTAGGCTAGAGTGAATAGACTGTTTCAATACGGGCATGCTCCATCTTCGGCCGCATCGTCACTTACCAACAGGTGAGATGGCGGTCAAATGTATATAATATTGTAAAATCTTTTGAAAACTGTGATACGCAATAAATAAATGAAATGCCTGCTACAGTCCATTCGCGATCAGACACATCGTTGTCCGCCGGCCTAACCCCGCCCCTCGACCAATCGGGTCGCAGCAAATTGGAAAGCTAAGAACACAGTGATCAGTGAATTTAATGAATGTTTAGTAGATAAAACTGCTAAAAGTAATGATATTTAAATTAGCCGACTGTTATCGTACCATTGAAAACTCAATGCTATAGAGTTGATGTGGGCCCAAATAAAAAAAAGATGTTGGTGCCAAATAACTAACCTTTCAAGATGAGTGACGTAAAATAATTATTTATTGGCGAAACAATTTTAATAGATGCTAATCGATGGAAGAAATGCTGCGACCACGTGATCCAGACGCGTCATGGAGAATGCAGAACAAAATTCTCTCTTATTAAATACAAATGAAGATTCTAGCGACACTGATTAAAAATATTACACAATGATTTATTTGTTTGAGAAAATTAAATGATTTTTATGCGTAATGCACTTAATCTTTCGTGAAACATAAACCGTCCGAAATTTTACTCCACTGTGAAAGCACCTTTACCCTAGAATCGTCACTATTTTCTTACGGCAAATGGGTATAGTTTGTACATAAAGGTTATATTAAGATAAATCTTCGCCAAATCCGTTAACATGGTCAAGACGGACCCCGGGCCCTCGTTCTCGAGAGCACAACCGGGCCATTTACTCCTAGATTATTTTTATATTGTGATAAAACTTACACTACTCTCCTTCCTGACAGCATCAGCGAAGGCATTCCCAGCTACATCCAGCTTCAGAACAGCCTCAGTGATCTCTTTCTTGACGTCCCCTTTGCTCGCGGCGACTTCCTTGACCGCCATCTTGAGATCGTCTACTTGCTGCTTTATCTTGCTTTCTTCATCTTTTGCCTGGAGGATGAAGGAGAGTTTAGCGCAGTGAAGTTATCTATAAATAAAAGTGGCTTGTAGAAAAATGCATGAAATGATCCATAAACAGATGTAGCTTGAAAATAAAAAAAAATAAAAAAAAATTTTTTGAGAATTATTGCAGAATTATTATTTTCTGAGATATAATAATAATATAATATTATTTCAGAAATTTAAATAGTATATTTGCACAATCAATTGAAAATATCAACGCAATAGGTACATACAACAATACGATTATTGCAGTTACGATTAACAGTAATAATTAAATTAGTTGAATATTTAAATGTTATTCATTGAAATAAAATTACATGAATGTCAGTTAAATAATTATATCTCGCTACGCTCATGAAATATTCTTAGAAAATTTTTAGTGCAGATGGCAGCACAAGTACAACATACTTAAGCACAAAACTGTTTATGGGTGTAGACGTCGCGAAGCTAGCCGAACGTAGCCGACAAGTTTCGATCGACAGTTGTTGAGATTTTCCGAGAGCCGATTCAAAAAGAAAAAATAGTTCAAATAATTGTAATAGATGGCATTAATTAGATACCTACGATTCCCAAAAATAAATCTACACGAGACCGTTAGATGTTGATGATGATAAAAATGTAGACATTTTGCGCGTTCTTAGAAAAGGAACTAATACTAAGTATAGTTTCACGAAAACGGTTACCAAATTTAATACATGAGAATCCTATCTAAGCAGCGCCATCTAGTACAATTTAATACAGCCTCTAATAGAATAAATGACAGCTGTCAAACTCTTAACCAATAACAAAACTGACATCTGACCTATAGCAAGCACCCTTAGACAGATGAGAATTTTTTTTCTAGTACTACATTTCCCGTGGACGCTGAGTGTCTAATATGTACTCGAACGTTATCCGGACAGTCAGTAGGCAGTAGACGTAACACTGTTGGCAACAATTCTCTTATTTCAACTATTCAAATCGTTACTTTTGCGATTACATATGATAGATTTAATACTTTCAGTTTATAGTAATGGAACTTTGTTAGCAACAGAGCCCGTGAAATCAATGATACGGATTCGCAAAAGTAACAATTTCAATCATTGAAATCAGATAATTGTTAGCAACATCGTTACGTAATAAGCCAACTGACCGTGTGAGGGCATGGACTGGCATGTCAGTTATAAATGTCATAGACAGCGTTATACGTACGTTATCCGGATGCGGATGCTGCAGCACCCGGCAGCAAGAGTCCCGCAGCGCGTCCGCAGCGGATGCGGCCCGGGATGCGGACGGGACGCCCTGTCTTGCTAAGTCCGGGTGGGACTCGCTGATTGATACCTGCGGTGGGTGGGACAAGTTAATACGGCTAAAAAGCGTGAGAGAAAATCAAAGAGCAATATAGGTCCATTTTTGTATCCCAGCTTTTGAACAAGTGATACAAAAATGTACCTTATTCTATGAGTAATACATTCCACTTTTATTTCACGCTTTTTGTTTCCGAATTTAATCAAAAGTAATCAGCGTATAAGATACAAAAGTGACTTTCATCTGGTGCGCTGGCAGTCCAAAAGTGCATCCATCACCATAGGCGTAGGAAGCGGGGGGGCCGGGTGGGCCGTGTCCACCCCAGAGTGGTCTGATGCCCACCCCAGGATTGGGTGCTCACTGACTGTACATTGGCGATTGACTCGGCTTCATCGGCCACTTCAGGGGCCAGGCCCCCATTGGAAAAGCCCTAGATACGCTAATGTCCATCACACTTTCGTATTGTACGTGGCAGGCCCTTTCGATCCGCCACCTCTAGGTGATATTAAACCTATATAATCTTTGCGAAAGTACAACGTATATTAAATATTTAAATACTACTGTAAACCTTATGAATCACATAAGTAATGAAGAATTCATTGGCGGTGTTCTGGTGAGATTATTGCTTAACCGTTTGAACCACCATCATCAGTCTCATCAATCGTCATCGTCATTCATCGATTCACTGCTTCTTTATCTTAAATTTATTTATTAAAGCCCCGACGAAAAGAAAAAGCGCCTTTGAGACTTTGAGTATCTGTCTGTGGCATCGTTGCTCCCAAATGGATAGACCGATTTGGATTCGCTTTTCTATATTTAAATAGCCAATTTGATCGAGATGGTCTAATATTAATCCTGTATGTGATCTATAGCCATAAACAATAAATAAAATAGAAGCCTAGACTCTCCAAAGACGAGGAGATGTCTCTTTGTAGCGCCTTGTGGTACAGGGAAAGGTGGAAAGCACGAGACCACGCGGAAGATCACCGATGCGCTGGACCGACCAAGTGAAAGCTGCAGTTAATGGTTCTCTCTATGAGTGTACTAGAAAGCAGCAGTTCGAGAGGAGTGGCGCCGGATAGTGAAGCGTGCTGCCAATTCTCAACCGACGACCACGACCACTCTGTCATGAGTGTAGCGACTTAGAAGAAGACTCACCAAATACCCGCAATCAGCCCCGTACTCTGCGCCGGCGCAAGCGGCTGTTACCACGTCCCGTAGTGATTGCACGAATTGGTCACGTGGTATTGATGACTCATTATGGAGACACGCTGGGGATGTATCGTTATTATTAATGGATAGAAAGAAGGAGAGTGTAGCGCAAATATCACACTACACTACACAAACTAGTGGAGTCGACGCGACTTTTTTCGCGCACACCAATTTTACCCCTATCTACCCTTTTTTCTTGCTTATAACCCTTCCTCTTGAATCACTCTATCTATTGTTGGAACTCGCATTAAAATCCGTCAAGATCTAAGTGTACATAGACACATATACACAGACGGCGGGAAGAGATTTTGTGTTATACTATTTATTTACCATAAATTTACAGCGTTACAGTACTTACAAATTACTAATACACTGCAAATATCAATAAATATACAAAACCTTAAATTAAAAACTTAAGAACATCATTAAATTAAAACAAAATTAAATACATAATCATGTATACTATGTATACTTAGATAAATAAATAATAATTCTTTGATAATTCACACAACGCCCTTTAGCCCCAAAGTAAGCAAGCTTACGTTATGGATGCTGGACAAATGATAAATTACTAACTTACTTTTAAATATGCCTATTATACCTTCATATAACACCCAGATTCAGAACATAAATTAATATTCATCATTACAATTTTAAGATTCAAGAGGAAGGATAATTTATAAGCAAGAAAAAAAACATAGGTAGGGGTAAAGTGTAGACGCAGCGTGGGTAGGCCTCCTACAAGGTGGACCGACGAACTGGTAAGGATCGCAGGTACCAGCTGGATGCGGAAAGCACAGGACCGGTCTTTGTGGAGATCTCTGGGGGAGGCCTATGCCCAGCAGTGGGCGTCTTCTAGCTGATATGATGCTGATGATGATGAAAGTAAGTGTACGCGAACGATTTCACACCGGGTTTACAAATTACAAACAAACCATAACCACTCACCGACAACCTCCTGTTGTCTCTGCACAGTGTCGACGCACTGGGCGTACGGCAGTGCACTGAGCGGTGCGGTCCCGTCGTGAGCGCGGGCCGCGCCCGTCCCGCGGGCCAGGGCCGCTGCCGCCGCGCGGGCCGAGCTGGGCCCGGCGGAGTGGACGCACTGGTGGGGGTGGGGTGGGTTGATATGAGGGGCCATATACACAATAGAAATTTTAAAATGTGCTTACAAGTGCACAATACGCATTACAAAAGAAATTTAAAAAAGTGCTTACTAATGCACAAATGCACAATAAAAAAGAAATTTATAAAAGTGCTTACAAATGCACAAATGCACAATACACATTACAAAAGACATTTAAAAAGTACTTACAAATGCACAAGTGCACAATACGCATTACAAAATTAATTCGAAAAAGTACAATGAAATGAGCAAATACGCAATACACATTATAAAAAAAAATATCTAATATAGTGCTTACAAATGCACAAATGCACATTACAAAAGAAATTGAAAAAAGTACTTACCAAATTATTGATAGCGTCGGTCAAAAGCCGACAAGCGTCTAAAAGTCTTCTACGAAGATTGGTATTGTCAGGATCCTGTAATGGCAATTATGTCCTAAATACTTGCGATCTTATTCATCAAATTCCCTTATAATAAGTTTAAAACGTGAATTATTTTAAAACACTAATTAGGCCTATAAAACGTAGTTTAAAATTCCTTATTCATAAACCTCTATTAGCGATAAAATACAAAGACAGATTAAATAAAATACAGAAATACAGAATACAGAGGTTTGATAAAATACAAATTAGCAACATCATCAATTTGCCATCACATATCAAAATTAATATCGAATTGATTTCGAAAATAGAGTATGTTTAGATGCCAGTAAGTCGCAAAAATTTTATAAAAAATATTTTGTCAAGTTTTTATGTGGGTTTTAAAATACCCATTTTCATTTGTCGTCAGTTTTGCCTTCTTAAACAGATGTAATTTTATGAAAAGGGAAATTATCAAAATGAAATGACATTCACCAGTAAGCTTACTGTTGCCTGATTATAGCTACAAAGTTTCATTGTAACCTGATTGGCCATGTCCAAAAAATTGAAAAATTTGCTTGTATGAAGATTCCAGTTTTCCTTATTTTCGCCACACAAAAAGTCCTTTAAAATGTAATGCCCTAATATTTCCTTTGCAAACCCCTTAAAGCGTACCTGGCAAAGCCTCTCAGCGGCTCGCAGAGTGTTGTAGGTGGCGAAGCGCATCTCCTGCGCGGCCTCTTCTACGCGGTTGCTCTGCACCGAGTCCTGGATATGACAACTGTTTTAGAACATTGCGATGACGAACCGTTTTCCGTTTCAAAATAAGAGTTGGCGTATAGAAAGCAGAAGATCAACCTCACCAAAAGTGGTACCTATAAATAGATTAAATAATTATAAATTATTTATTTAATTAACAAAAAGTACCTTAAAAATATGGTTACTGGAAGCTCCTTTTAAGCTTAACCTGTGTCAGGAGGGTGTAAAATGAGCTAACAAATATATGTGCGTCCATGAAGATGCTAGCTCATATGGTACTTACTGGTTTTGGGTAGGTTGAAGTGTTGACTTTTGTCTGTTAAGCGGAATTAAAACTGATCGTAACCGTGACGACTCGAGCCGTTCAGCATTATTTGCGTGAAAGTTTCTACCTGGCATTGTCGGGCAAGGTCCCACTCTGCCTGGCTTAGTCGGACGCGATCCTGACCGATCCCGATCTCGATCCGATCCCGAACCGATCCCGACACAATCCCAACATAATTCCAAACCGATACCGAACCGATCCGGTCTTATCCCGCCCCGATCCCGATCCGATCCCGACTTTATCCCGTCCCGATCCCAACACAATCCCAAACCAATCCCGATCAGATCCCGGCCTTATCCCGTCCCGATCCCAACACAATCCCAAACCGATCCCGGCGTTATCCGTCCCGATCCCAACACAATCCCAAACCGATCCCGCCCCTATCCCGGCCTTATCCCGTCCCGATCCCAACACAATCCCAAACCGATCCCGGCGTTATCCGTCCCGATCCCAACACAATCCCAAACCGATCCCGCCCCTATCCCGGCCTTATCCCGTCCCGATCCCAACACAATCCCGAACCGATCCTGGTCTAATCCTGGCCTTATGCCGTCCCGATCCCAACACAATCCCGAACCGATCCTGGTCTGATCCCGGCCTTATGCCGTCCCGATCCCAACACAATCCCGAACCGACCCCGGCCCGATCCCGATCTTATCCTGCAAAATCAGTACAATAAGAACTAACATTGCTATACGCGTCTACAGAGACACTAGCTCATCTTATACTGGTTTAAGATAAGTCTACATGCTGTCGACATCTGTCACCGCACCCACCTGTGACATCCTTGCCAAGGCTATGCCACCTTATCCCAAAACCAGTATAAAAAGAACTAACATTTCTAAACGCATCTACAGAGACGCTAGCTCATCTTATACTGGTTTTTGTTATGTCTATGTCGACTACACCTAAAGACACCTGGAACCCACCTCTGAAATCCTTGCCACCGCCACGCCATTGGCTGCCAACTGGTTGGCAGCATTCGCCACGGTCTTGGCGGACCGCTGCAGGGACTCGCGCTTGGCAGCGCTGGCCACCACGGTGCCAGTCAACGAGCTCAGCTTGTTGGCGCATTGGGAGAGAGAGTGTTGCAGTTGCCTGGAAGGTTATAGTGGGTTTTAATGTTTGTCGGCAGAGCCTATGACAGTGCAATGCAGGACATAGGATAATAGATTAGATTTATTTATTTATCTATGAAAATAACTTTATATTATTATATATTTCATAACATAAGTAACTCACAAGGATATCGTCTTAAATTTGAATATTACAATGTCATGGTAAATTACAAAAATTTGTAGCATGTCAAATTATAAATCACTAAATAATAAAATAAAAATGTGAGGACATGGGGTTTTACATTTAACAATATAAGAAGTCTCCGTCGGGAGTGGTACGGCAATTGACTGCAAAATCAAATAATTTGCTTATTACATTTCACTAAATTCATTAGCCAATAATTAGAAGTGTGAGAGCAAATCAAAGTGGAATGTATGGCTCATAGAATAAGGTATATTTTTGTATAATTTATATTATGTTACGCTTCGCTCCGCTTTTCAAAAGCCGGGATACAAAAATGAACCTTATTTTATGAGCAATAGCATTCCATCTTGATTTGCATCACGCTTTTTGCTTCTGAATTTCGGCTACTAAATTTAGTCAAATGTAACTGCATAAGCAACATTTTATGAGTTGTCAAAACACATAATGTTTATGAAAGTACGTATGTGATACAAGCTCATCATTTGACAATGACCCAGCAAAAGTACGTAGGTACGTAGTATATGTGTACCAAAAACATTGGAAAGTTAGCGACCTTCATGACTGAGTAGAGCGGCCCCTTAGGTAAAATGCGTGCCAAACGTCAGCTTGACGATCAATTTGGTTCTCAAAGACACATTTGTAAACAAACGATTTTAGTTTAGACAGGCCCTTTTTTTGTTTTTGCTCTGTGATGTATACCTTTTTAAACAATAGGATTTATTCATGGATCTATTACTTCGTAAACCAATTTTTTCTTTATTGTCTTGTACGGAAAGCCAGATTTACTATAAGCTAGAAGTTCTTTAATTTACCTACCCTGCTACCTACTACCTTGCATGCTATATTTCTCTTTACTGTAGAATGGCGTCTGTACTTTTTTCAGGTCCGTGACCAAAACAATGTTTCTCAAAGCGTGCATGTTTACGATGCGGACAAGCAATGGTGGTTCCGGAAAATATGTGACAAAAAAACTTACTTCATATCACCCTTGACCTCAGTAGGTTCCAGAGGCAGCAACAAGGCATTCAGCTCTCCAGCATCCAGCACTCCCAAGGCCTTGTCTGCTCCATTCACCAGGATTGGACTCTCTAACTCCTAAAAGATGAAGATAGAGTGTGTATAGCTTTGTAGGGGATACATATAATATGAAAAAATGTGCTATTTAAACTGGGGGTGAAGACCTGGTGTCCTATAGTACAGGTTGTGTACAACCTATAGCAGGCGCCAGTCTTCACACAAAGTTTTGTGTTAAAACTAAATTAACCTAAAATGTCTGTATAATACCTACTACATGACTACTAAACTTGGTGTGAAGAAAATAAATAAAATTATATTATTATTATTCTGTTAGGAAGAGTAAAAATCCTCAATAGCTTCGTTGCGCTCTCGCGTGTAAAATCTCCATCCTTGGCCTCATCGTCACGTGAGATGGTCAAAAACCTGTCCAGCTACATGTAGAAAAAAATTCTACCTTCAACACCCTGGTCGTGGCGTCCACAACTTCAGGCCCGTCCAAAGGCTGCCAGGTCAACACGCGGGTGTTCAGAGTTCCAACCAGTGCTGACATCTCGGCTAACACCCTTGTGAGGTGGTCTTTCAGGCTGAAAGAATATGGAATGGAAGTTAGTGAATTATGAATTGTAATTGTGAATTAGCCGATGTCGGAGTCGAAATGGAAGTCGATGTCGGAGTCTCAATGGAAGTAGCTCTCGGTGTCGATGTCGCAGTCGAAATGGAAGTAGTAATCGATGTCGAATTGGAAGTCGCCGATGTCGGAGTGGAAATGGAAATCGATGTCGGAGTCTAAATGGAAGTCGATGTCGGAGTCTCAATGGAAGTAGCTCTCGGTGTCGATGTCGCAGTCCAAATGGAAGTTGCCATCGGTGTCGATATCGAAGTCGAAATGAAAGTAGCTCTCGGTGTCGTTATCGGAGCCGAAATGAAAGCCGCTAATGTCGGAGTCTAAATGGGAGTCGAAGTCGGAGTTGAAATGGAACTCGCTGATGTCGGAGTAAAAACGGAAGTCAATGTAGGAGTCGAAATGGCACTCGCCAATGTTGGAGTTGAAATGGAAGTCCCCGATGGCGAAGTCGTAATGGAAGTCTATGTCGGAGTCTAAATGGAAGTCCCCGATGGCGGAGTCGTAATGGAAGTCTATGTCGGAGTCTAAATGGAAGTCCCCGATGGCGGAGTCGTAATAGAAGTCAATGTCGGAGTCGAAATGGAAATTTCCGATGGCGAAGTTCGCTCGGTTGACTACGCACCTACAGGTGGCCCGCATGCCTGGTTGGTTTGCCATATTACATCAAAATAGTCGATTTCAGAGTCAAAATGTCGATGTCGGAGTCGAATCGCCGTTAAAGTCGATGTTGTTGTCAAAATTGAAGTCGCTATCGAAATCGATGTCGGAGGTGAAATTATCCGAATAGCCTTCCAAAGTTTTGCATTTAAAATATTAGTAAGATAGGATTATAAGAGTCTATTCTAGATAGTCATACTCACTGCCGCCTCTGTCGCGCGAGCGGGGCTAGTACTCCCAGTTAGAGTAGGCACTATAGCACTGGTAGGACAGTCATACTCACTGCCGCCGCTGGCCCTCGTCGCCGGTGTCGACGGCCCCGGCCGCGGCGACCGCGTACGCGACGGCGGCGGGCGCGAGCGGGCCTAGTACTCCCAGTTAGAGTAGGCACTATAGCACTGGTAGGACAGTCATACTCACTGCCGCCGCTGGCCCTCGTCGCCGGTGTCGACGGCCCCGGCCGCGGCGACCGCGTACGCGACGGCGGCGGGCGCGAGCGGGCCTAGTACTCCCAGTTAGAGTAGGCACTATAGCACTGGTAGGACAGTCATACTCACTGCCGCCGCTGGCCCTCGTCGCCGGTGTCGACGGCCCCGGCCGCGGCGACCGCGTACGCGACGGCGGCGGGCGCGAGCGGGCCTAGTACTCCCAGTTAGAGTAGGCACTATAGCACTGGTAGGACAGTCATACTCACTGCCGCCGCTGGCCCTCGTCGCCGGTGTCGACGGCCCCGGCCGCGGCGACCGCGTACGCGACGGCGGCGGGCGCGAGCGGGCCTAGTACTCCCAGTTAGAGTAGGCACTATAGCACTGGTAGGACAGTCATACTCACTGCCGCCGCTGGCCCTCGTCGCCGGTGTCGACGGCCCCGGCCGCGGCGACCGCGTACGCGACGGCGGCGGGCGCGAGCGGGCCTAGTACTCCCAGTTAGAGTAGGCACTATAGCACTGGTAGGACAGTCATACTCACTGCCGCCGCTGGCCCTCGTCGCCGGTGTCGACGGCCCCGGCCGCGGCGACCGCGTACGCGACGGCGGCGGGCGCGAGCGGGCCTAGTACTCCCAGTTAGAGTAGGCACTATAGCACTGGTAGGACAGTCATACTCACTGCCGCCGCTGGCCCTCGTCGCCAGTGTCGACGGCCCCGGCCGCGGCGACCGCGTACGCGACGGTGGCGGGCGCGAGCGGGCCTAGTACTCCCAGTTAGAGTAGGCACTATAGCACTGGTAGGACAGTCATACTCACTGCCGCCGCTGGCCCTCGTCGCCGGTGTCGACGGCCCCGGCCGCGGCGACCGCGTACGCGACGGCGGCGGGCGCGAGCGGGCCTAGTACTCCCAGTTAGAGTAGGCACTATAGCACTGGTAGGACAGTCATACTCACTGCCGCCGCTGGCCCTCGTCGCCGGTGTCGACGGCCCCGGCCGCGGCGACCGCGTACGCGACGGCGGCGGGCGCGAGCGGGCCTAGTACTCCCAGTTAGAGTAGGCACTATAGCACTGGTAGGACAGTCATACTCACTGCCGCCGCTGGCCCTCGTCGCCGGTGTCGACGGCCCCGGCCGCGGCGACCGCGTACGCGACGGCGGCGGGCGCGAGCGGGCCTAGTACTCCCAGTTAGAGTAGGCACTATAGCACTGGTAGGACAGTCATACTCACTGCCGCCGCTGGCCCTCGTCGCCGGTGTCGACGGCCCCGGCCGCGGCGACCGCGTACGCGACGGCGGCGGGCGCGAGCGGGCCTAGTACTCCCAGTTAGAGTAGGCACTATAGCACTGGTAGGACAGTCATACTCACTGCCGCCGCTGGCCCTCGTCGCCGGTGTCGACGGCCCCGGCCGCGGCGACCGCGTACGCGACGGCGGCGGGCGCGAGCGGGCCTAGTACTCCCAGTTAGAGTAGGCACTATAGCACTGGTAGGACAGTCATACTCACTGCCGCCGCTGGCCCTCGTCGCCGGTGTCGACGGCCCCGGCCGCGGCGACCGCGTACGCGACGGCGGCGGGCGCGAGCGGGCCTAGTACTCCCAGTTAGAGTAGGCACTATAGCACTGGTAGGACAGTCATACTCACTGCCGCCGCTGGCCCTCGTCGCCGGTGTCGACGGCCCCGGCCGCGGCGACCGCGTACGCGACGGCGGCGGGCGCGAGCGGGCCTAGTACTCCCAGTTAGAGTAGGCACTATAGCACTGGTAGGACAGTCATACTCACTGCCGCCGCTGGCCCTCGTCGCCGGTGTCGACGGCCCCGGCCGCGGCGACCGCGTACGCGACGGCGGCGGGCGCGAGCGGGCCTAGTACTCCCAGTTAGAGTAGGCACTATAGCACTGGTAGGACAGTCATACTCACTGCCGCCGCTGGCCCTCGTCGCCGGTGTCGACGGCCCCGGCCGCGGCGACCGCGTACGCGACGGCGGCGGGCGCGAGCGGGCCTAGTACTCCCAGTTAGAGTAGGCACTATAGCACTGGTAGGACAGTCATACTCACTGCCGCCGCTGGCCCTCGTCGCCGGTGTCGACGGCCCCGGCCGCGGCGACCGCGTACGCGACGGCGGCGGGCGCGAGCGGGGCCCCTCGCGGAGCGCCGCCCGCCGCCGCGCAGGCGAGCGCTCGAGTCTTGTAGAAGGATGGCGGGATCGACTGCGGGAGATGTTGGAGGTTGTATTTGGACGTAAAGTTTTTTAGTAACATGGAATGTGGGTTGTGGGGTGTGGGGTGTGTGGTGAGGGGCGTGGGGTGTGGGATGTGAGGGGTGTGTGGTGAGGGGTGTGGGATGTAGGATGTGGGGTGTGGGGTGTGGGATGAGGGGTGTGGGATGTGAGGTATGGGGTGTGGGATGTAGGATGTGGGGTGTGGGATGAGGGGCGTGGGATGTGAGAGGTGTGTGGTGAGGGGTGTGGGATGTGAGGTATGGGGTGTGGGATGTAGGATGTGGGGTGTGGGATGTGAGGTATGGGGTGTGGGATGAGGGGTGTGGGATGTAGGATGTGGGGTGTGGTATAAGGGTTGTGGGATGTGAGGTATGGGGTGTGGGATGAGAGGTGTGGGATGTGAGGTATGGGGTGTGGGATAAGGGGTGTGGCATGTAGGATGTGGGGTGTGGGATGTGAGGTATGGGATGTGGGATGAGGGGTGTGGGATGAGGGGTGTAGGATGTGGGGTGTGGGATGAGGGGTGTGGGATGAGGGATGAGGGGTGTGGGATCTGGGATCTGTGGTGTGGGCTTTGGGATGTTGAAACACAGGACATACCTTAACCGCTGGCTGATCTCCTGCAGGTGCTTGCAGTAGCTGATCCAGCCTTTTCCGCAGCGATTCCAGGTCCTCAGCAGCCTCGTCCAAGGCCGCGCACTGGGCTGTCGATAGCGCACTGTTGGTTGTGAACCTGTGTGGAGGATATTGTAGTGATGGTATGTAATTGTTGTTTTAGACCAATCAAGTGTTTTTAGAAAACCTTATACTGATATGCAGACAAAAAAATCAACGTCTTCGACACATCAATAATTAGAATTTTTAACGCGTTTACTGAATACTCCAGACCATACTCAATCATTCCTAAACTGTCCGATACAATACACATGGCGAGCGATGTGATGGTAGAATATGACTTTTTCTGTTCCACCAAGTCGACCAGTGTCATGTACATGACTAACGTTACTCCAAACAGGATCCCACATGCCTATGTCCTAGTGGTCGTACGGGTCTGCTAGGTTGGAAGCCGGCGCGAGGATATTTATAAGCGTGCGAGAGAGGGGGCTATATCGCCCGTTCCATTCAATCTGACAGAGACAACTACATAGTGCCATTTCATACAAACCATGTCTTGTTTGTACCGCAAAGGTGGCAAACAAGCTTACGGCAGCCTATGGACGTTTGCGATACCAGGGGCATCACCCACGCGTTGCCAACCCCGTAAAACCTTTTCACCCCTTTCTTGAAGAACTCCATGTTGTACTCTCCAGGGAAAATGTTGTGCGTTATCTCTCAGCCTACGTTTGGAATACTGTATTTTTGTATATAGATAGGGTTCTACAAATAAAATTATTCATTACATGCTCAACATCGAGTTTCACTACGCTTCTTCTACACCTGTTTACCTGAGCAAACAACAACTCTCACATCGAGTCTCACTACGTTTCTCCTACATCTGTTTACCTGAGCAGGTGACAACTCTCAGCATCGAGTTTCACTACGATCCTCCTACACCTGTTTACCTGAGCAAGTGGCAACACTCAACATTGAGTTTCACTACGCTTCTCCTGCACCTGTTTACCTGAGCCAGTGACAACTCTAAATATCGAGTTTCACTACGCTTCGCCTACATCTTTACCTGAGCAAGTGACGACTCTCAGCATCGAGTTTCACTACGCTTCTCCTACACCTACCTGAACAAGTGACAACTCTCATCATCGAGTTTCACTACGCTTCGCCTACACCTACCTGAGCAAGTGACACCTCTCAACATTGAGTTTCACTACGCTTCGCCTACAACTTTACCTGAGCAAGTGACGACTCTCAGCATCGAGTTTCACTACGCTTCGCCTACACCTACCTGAGCAAGTGACACCTCTCAACATCGAGTTTCACTACGCTTCTCCTACACCTACCTGAACAAGTGACAACTCTCATCATCGAGTTTCACTACGCTTCGCCTACACCTTTACCTGAGCAAGTGACGACTCTCAGCATCGAGCTTCACTACGCTTCTCCTACACCTACCTGAACAAGTGACAACTCTCATCATCGAGTTTCACTACGCTTATCCTACACCTTTACCTGAGCAAGTGAGTCGTCACTTAAGAGTCGTCTCAGCATCGAGTTTCACTACGCTTCTCCTACACCTATTTCATCCTGAGATAAACATATACAGACAGACAAACAAACACCACACGCACACTGACGGGCGCAAAGACGCAAACGCGCGCGCACACACACACACATATAAACACACTCACACTGGGTTTACATTTTCATCTTTTATATTTATTGTTGTTTTCTTTTTTTTTCATTTTGTCGCTTGCCATAAGATTATTTGCTTAAATATTCTTTGAGTACATCATCTAAAATATTTATTTGCAAGGGATGCAGGAGGTTGGGAGCCTGTAAATCTGTAACACAGGTTTTCAGCCTACTACAGACTCCACCTCAATAAGGATTCGAATTTTACAATGTATAAAGTATCTATATAGCAATGTAACCTGATACCTTTTTGAGATAAATAAATTTATTTGTATTGTATTTACCTTAGCAAGTGACAACTCTCGGCCAGTGCAGCGGTCTGTTGAGAAAGCGCCTTTCGCTCGTTGCCTGACGGGATCGCAGACAGCATTGCGTCTATGGCAGACACACGTTTGGCACAGTCCTGGCAATGCAAAATTAGAAGGCTTAATAAAAAGAAATAGATATCGTAGATACGGTTGGATTTATTTGGAATTCGTTGTTTGCCATCCGTTGTGTGCTAATGAGTTACCATGAAAGAACAAGGATGGTAACAGATGATTACATTGACCTGAACGAAATGATCATTAATTCACCAGTTCCACTGAGAGTGATAAAGTAGACGATCATGATAATTACACTGACGTGTATGAAATGGTCATTAATTCAAGACACGTTGTTATGAATGCCCGTGACACAGATATCAACACCCTTAAGAAGCGTTGGTAGCCTGGTTATGGTGTCCGACACGTAAGCTAGAGGCCCGGGTTCGAATCCCAGTGCGATCATGTACCAATTACTCTTTTCTGACTTATGTACATTTGTTGTATTTAACCAAAGAGATTGGAAAGTTACCTACCTTCATGCCAGTCTATAGAGAGGGCTGTGACAGCTTTTTCATATAAAATATGCGTGCCAGGTCAGAGACAAAACATAATGAAATCTTCATTTTCTGTTAGCAGACAATAAAAAGGGATGTCCTCTCTGTCGATATTTTCTTTCGATGTATTGTAATAAGCGATATTATTGATATCGATGTAATAAGAATTATTCTTAAGTCATCACCATCCCGGCTTAAGTAGGTACTTGCCATAATAAGGTTCTTTCCCTTAAAGTGTACAATGTTTAATTGCACTTTTTGCCTTGTTTCTTTGTGTATTTTATTTGTAAATTAGCAATTATAAAATCTATAAAAAAATGGCGTTTATTAGGTACAGCATGTGTGAACTACTTCAGAAGACCTTCCAACTTATTTATTACCGCGTCACATACAATCATTAGGTAATCGGTAGATACTAATATTGTAAAGAAAAAATATTTGTATTTTAGTTTCTTTGTAATAAATTAACTCAAAAAGTACTGGACCGTTTTTTAAAATCACTTTAAGCTACATTATTCCCAGTGACATAGGTCACTTTTATCCCGGAAAAGTTATAAGTTCCTGCGGGAAAGTTGATTGTTTACAGAGATCGAACTGCGCGTGAGTTAAAGCCGCTGCTGACTGATCAATAGATATTTTTAGTTTACATCGATACTAGGGAAGCGCAACGAACACATACATCACTATCACACGCCCTATCCAAATAAATGTTACATATATCTTGGGATTAAATAAATAATTATGAATTGTCGATGTTTTCACACTATATATTACAGAGTTTGTATTATTTAAGTCAAGAAATGACTGAAACCACGAAATATTTCAAATAAAAAAGCTCATGAAACAAGAATCTTTAACACATTCTGTTCAACTCTACACACATTATACGAGCGATAACCAGCGACTTACAATATACTTAAAGCACTTCACTAAAACGTTTAACACAAAATATTAAATTATTTTGCAAATACATAAACTGAATCGTTTGTTTACAAATTAGTGTCTGACAATCAAATTACTTGTCACGCTGACAGCATGGCATGAATTTTATCTGAGGGCCACTCTTCATGACCATGAAGGTAGCTAACTTTCCAATCTCTTTGTATTCAACCCGTTTTCCATTGTCATACTTATAACACTGCGATCTCCAACCCGCATGCCAAGCGTGGAGATTACGGCAATAACCTCCCCTTTCGCGGGAGAGGCCCTTAGTCCTGCAGTGGACTGTTACGGGCTGTGATGAAGGAAGATTTACCTCTGCGAAGTGTTGGGTCGCCCTTATGGTGTCCAGTTCATGGGCGTCTTCAGGAAGTGGCTGCTGTACTTGATATGCTCGTTCTACCATATGGTCGCATTCTTGTTTTATCGCCTGTGGGGTGACAATTATTGGGAGTAAGACATAGGTTCAAGAGAGTTTTTCAAGAGAAGTAGGGCATAGCAGGGTATCCCGTTCGAATTGGAGCCGCCCGACTGGGGATAGACCTCCACCTTACAGAATATCGCAGCCAAATAATACTCTTTTAAATAGTATTGTGTTTCAGCCGGTGAGTAAGGTTTCCAGTGGCCTTCTTGCCTGTTTGCCTACCGTATGTCATAAAACAAAAACAAAAAGGGTACGGTCCGGCTCTGCCTGGCATTGTCGGGCGCTGCCCGGCTCTATTTGGTATTGTCGGACACGGTCAGGGGTGATACCGCTTATCTCCAGTTGAACGCCATTTTGATCCCACCCTGTGGAATGACGTCACAGAATTTGTACCGCCCAACTGGGTATTAGTCTGAATGAACGAAATGAATGCCATTGGGGAATATATAGTAACGATCCGTTTCGCATTTTGATTTCGAAACACCGTACTTTTAAATTGAATAAAATGCTAGAAAACTGTAGGGTCTTTAAGATATAATATTATCAAATTATTGTGTACGTAGTGGTGTAGAGCCTATTCGAATTGCATGTTGTTACGTCATTCCATATGGTAGGATCAAGATGGCGGCATACTATCAGAGATCGGCGGTACCACTGGCGGCAGTGGTCGACGTGGGGTTGGGTGTGCTCCGGTCCTGAGGCGACCGGTATGTCATGTTTCGGAAAACCGGAAGTTTTTCTACTACCCTTCTTTTTAACGGTTGAAAGAGAAATTTAATGTCCTGCTCAATAAAGAAATAAATGACTTTGACTTTCACTTTGGTATCTCACACACCAAATCTAAGAAAAGTAAGGTTAAAGGATGAGGGCGTGAGTGTGTATACATGTACAGAGCGCGCGCGCGTTCATGTCCATCGGGTCCGACCATGTAACTCGAAGCGAGAGTCGTGCGCGAGAGCACAACTGGGATATTAACGCCAAGATGAATATTTTTATATCTATCACTAGTGGGAAGAATTACCTCTAGCTCCTTTTGGCTGTGTACGGCCTGAGCATTGCCAGCCACATCTTTCAGCTTCTCTGCTTCCGCCGATACTGCGTTCACGAAGTCCTGTACATTGGGAATCATTTCTTTATTCAAGAAAAACCAACAGCTATGATTATAGTATAAAATATTACTGGCAGCACAAATAAATAAATAAATAAATAAATAATCGTGTACAAATTTACACAGCGCTATCTAGCCCCAAAGTAAGCAAAGCTTGTGTTATGGGTGCTAGATAACTGATTAACTACTTACATACTTTTTTTTAAATACATACTTATTATACATAGAACACCCAGACCCGTAACAGAAATTAAAATTCATCATTTCAATTTCTGCCCGCCGGGAATCGAATCCGGGACCTCTTGCGTGGCAGACCGGCATGTTGACCACTGAACCACTCAGGTCGTCGCCAGCACAGAGACAATTATAGGTTTACTTTTTTTACTAACGGTCGCACGACCGCCGCCAAATTAGGAGCGCCCTAATTCTGATCCACGTCCCGCATTCATCTTTGAAACTTCAAGCTCCCACGTGGTCGATATGTAGCGACATCTATTACTCCAATAGGGAAACTCAACAATACTTTACTTTTAGGTACAATTATTCCACGTACGACAGAAATAATTGTACCTATCGTTTTCATACATTTAGCACTCCATCCAGTTCACGGCTTCATACATATATTATGTAACACCCAGTATACTCGTATGCCTCAGAAGTTGGCACACTTTTCTAGCGCGATGTAGGGTGCTCAGTGCCATCTAGCGCGGAAGCTTGCTAACCTTGTGTTCGTGTAATGTGTGTATTGTTGAGCTTCACTAGTGAAGCACCGACAAAAGTGCCACAAGAAATAAATAAATAAATATTATTTGTTTAAATACATAATACTATATATGAGTGTACATAGGTAATATACCGTGTGAAGTGTGAAAAAAAATACGTTGTCTTTGTTGTTTGTTGTTGTGTAAGGGAGTGGGACTGAGTCGCACGACCGCGCTACTGCCGTCCCTTTCCCTCCATTCTCTGCGCGACACTGCACTGAGAGCACGCGTCGTTAGCGCGCGGATTAAATTAAAAAAATTATATTAATTATTTAGTTCGATAATTATAAGCCAAACGATAATCCAATTGAAACACCACAATATTAATTAGTAATTCAAATGTAGAAATAACAATTTAAAATTCAATTACATAATATTTTGATTAATTTTCATTTAACGGTGTAAACCAACTTGAGCCAGATGGAACACCAACTACCACCATGTCACTCGTCTGCAACATATTGGGTGAGTTTTTTATTTTAAATTATTATAGATATTTCAACTCAGTTGTATACGCGGCCATATGTGTGGGTGAACCTTAATACCTGGTATTAAGGTTCACCCACACATATGGCCGCGTGCACAACTGAGTTGAAATATCTATATTATTATTTTCTTCCACTATGCACATGTGATAGTTTATACCGCTTGTTTTTGAATATCAAGGAGGTATGTTTAAAATGTTTTTTTAAACGTGTTTATTTATTTATTTAACAATTTATTGTACACAAGAAAATTAAAGATATAGTACAAATTAGATATTAGACAACAGGCACTACTTATCTCTAAAAAGAAATCTCTTCCAGCAGGCCTACAAAAAGAGAGATATGATAAATATACGCAGATACGACGTGCACAATAATTATATACTATAAATAAATACATACATAATATTCTATACATACTAATAGGTATATATGAATAAAATAAACATATACTACATTAATACATAATATATATTAAGGCATTGTAATACGTCTAGGCACACTGAGATAGATAGTGATCCTTTACACGCTTTTTAAATATATGGATAGATTGGCTGTCACGCACTTCGTGCGGAAGAGAATTCCACGGTCTTGCTGCATGAACAGTGAAGGAATAGGAAAGGAAGTCGGAATGGTGAGCAGGAATTGTTAGCAACGATCTTACGCTAGAACGACAAGGCTTATCTTGTGGACGGGCAAAGTGAAACCGTTCACAGAGGTATGAGGGAGCGGGAGAGATATACAGGACTTTATAAAGGGTGGATAGGATATGAGCATTCCTGCGTAGGCGGATTGGGAGCCATTTGAGCTGTTGTTATTGTTTGCAGACGTCGAACCGGAGGCGGCAGGTCGTTACAGATTTTTGTTGAAGCGTATTTGAAGGTACCAGAAAATGCCGAGGACCTATTGTTGTAATACATTTAGCACTCCATCCAGTACACGGTTTCATACACATATTATGTAACACCCTGTATACTACTTCCGACGATCAACTGTCGGACCCTTGGTCCTTTGGTTACATCACCCTTTACCCTTTTCCAAGTTCGCCATCTTCCCTTGCCAACATTGGCGGCTACATTATCCCTTCACCGCCAAAGATCTTTTTTTCAACAAGCTCACGGCCTGCCTTATGGCAAGCAATCACCATCACCCATAATATGAAAAGATCTAGCCTTATCGAGAGCTCACTCACCGCAATATCAACGACGTTCCCTTTGGCGCTGCGGCCCGGCGAGTGCTGGAGTACTGCCAGATGCAGGGCTTGCACTGCCGACTCCACGCCGCGGCCGGCTTCGGGTGACTGGGGGGATGAGGTTGTTATGAGCTTACTTACAATGCCTAATTACTTAAAATACCAGCTCGCTTCGATTCGAATAAGTTTACAATTTTCATTTTTAGCATGAAAAATTCGATATATCGATTAATGATGACGAAATGAACCCTTTCAGTGTTGGCAAAGTGATTTATAAAACATAGAATTTGAAATCTAAACCGTATAAATCGAAGCGAGTTATTAAAAAAATAGAGCCCCAGGAGGCTCTTCCGACTGTAGAACTCCCCATTAAAATGTAGAGTAGACTCAAATCCACTAAGTGCCATGCCTCTAAGTTACGCTTATGTATTAGCGCAAGAGCACAAAATATCAATGCTAAAGTAATCGTGGTGACAAAAACTCGATGTATGTGGTAAACAATTATAGTGTGATCCGGAAGATACTGGCTGTCTTTTGTCCGGCAGAGTAGAATAGCACTAACCCCTTACACTCGTGGGTGTCGTACAAGGCGACTAATGTTTCGAGGCAAAAGATCTAAAGTCTCCGTAGGCTGGAAAATGGGCAGCAGCGTTTTCCATTGTTAGTTTAATAACACTGCGATCTCCAACCCGTCTGCCAAGCGTGGAGATTATGGCAATAACCTCCTCGTAGGGAGAGGCCCTAATATCCTGCAGTGGATTGTTATGTGCTGTGGTGATGATGATGTGTAAAACTCGTCTATACTATAACACGCCTATATAATAACCCTAAGTTTCCTTCTGTAAATCTGAAATACTCACATTAGGTGCTCGTTTGCGCTTAACATTGGCTGCGTCTAAAGCCCTGATGGCGTCCGCCAGCCTTCGAGCGTACTGCGCGTACACTTTCTTTGTTTCCTCGTCGTTGGCCGGCGATTCCGCCATGTCCTGGAAGGGTTGGGGTTCGGTTTAGGATTGAGATGGAACAGAGAAGAATATTTATTATTTAAAATTTATAAAGGTGAACCAACAGACAGCAAACCTGATGGAAAGCAAGAACTGTCCCAGACCCAGAATATCTACCAAACTGAATTAGGTGAAACATGGTTAGATTTTAAGCTGTGCCCCAAGCAACCAAACTGTGAAAATCCTTTTCTACATTTTTGCGTAATACGAGCACGCTTTCCACAATGAGGAAGTTTCCTAATATCGATATTGCCATATTTAATGACATAGTGTTAAAATATAGATCAAATCTAACAAGCCGATTAAAAATATTTTGAAATCCGTCCATAAATGACTGAGTTATACAATATTTAAGTTTACATATTTTTTCGCGAAATTTTCGCTGCCGCGATCTAGCTGTGACGTCACCATGCCGGCATCCCGCCCGCCGCTATGGCGCTACACTTGAACTACGAGACACAAAATGTATGTTATTATGGCCGCTATAACAACAAATAATAATAATCTTCATTAAATAAAAATATAGGGGGTTATGTATGCTATCGTAGCAGTTAGACTAGCCTCAAACTACGAAATGGTCACCCATCCTGTTCCCGAACATAGCAAGCATTGCTTAACCTCGGTTATCGGTCTCGCAAGGACGCTGCCACTAGATTAGTGCCGCTCTCCCAAAGTGTGATGCTTGTAAGTTTTACCATCTAGGCCATAGAGAAAAACTAAATACATCTGAAACGCCTTTAAAACCACGTTTTATGTATGGAGACCCCCCTTTATTTTTATTTAATGACGATTATTATTATTTGTTGTTATAGCGGCCATAATAACACACATTTTGTGTCAAGTAGTTCAAGTGTCTAGCTATTACGGTTCCGAAGATACAGTCACTAAGAGTTTCAGTGTATGGGTAGCGCCTTAGTGGCGGGCGGGATGCCGGCATGGTGACGTCACGCACGAATTCACGCCCCTAATGAAATTATTCTTGCAATAGCAACTTTAAAGTCTCATAACTTTTTAATTTCTTGAGACAATAATTCTTTAATTTCTTAACAGCATTATGCTGAGACTGGTCCATTTCGGTTTCCATTACATCACTGGCTGGTCTTATGTAATTTTCAATAATTATAATTTACTGTACTTACCTTAGGTTAAGGATGTAATGAAGATCCGAATAAAATACTGTCTATGTCTATGTCTATGTCTAGATATTTCAACATTTTTTTCATCGTTTTGTTTCATTTGACTCAAATTTTTATACTCAATTGAAAAAAAAATTTTGGAAAGTTCCTCATTAGATTTTTGACCATATTTCCTGAAATATCTTCAATAACGTACAAAGACGGATTTTGAACAGTTTCATAATAACTATTAAGGATTTTATTGTCATAGGAAAATTTTTTTTTTTCAAAAATACCCTTATATCGTTGTATATATGTAATTGACAATGGATTAAAACTTGTTTTCACAAATTACAGTACCTAGGTGAACAGCTTTTTCACTTTAATTATTAGGCAAATCTTACAAATCAATAACACAACTACTATGTTATACGCAGCCTACTAACCTGAGCATGCTCCATGATCTTGGTTGTCAACTTCCTGATCTCCGTGTTTTCTGCCGGCTCCAGCTTCCTCACCAGCTTCCCAGCTGCCAGGTCCAGCTTGAACTCTTCCAGAAGCTTCTCCAGGACCTTCGCATCAGCTGTTAGTTCTGCGACTTTGGTGCTGTATTCAGGCTCCGAGGCTAATGGTTTCCAGGAGTGAGAGAATGCTTTCAGGTTGGAGGTGAGGTCGTTCGCAGATACTATGAGGGTGTTCTTGCAGTCTTCGTGATGGATCATGGGCGCCACTATCTGGAATATTAAAGTGAGGTCCTCTTAAAGTGGTTCGATTCTCATACAAATTATTGATAAGTTTTGATCGGGATTTTTTCTGGGGTTTGATGTATTAGGAAGACTTAAGTTATTACACTGATCGAGAGATTTTAATGAAGAATCATCTGTGTGTAACAATATATGGGGGTGTTCTAGGAACTTCGATTACTAATGAGTGCGCCTTCTAATACCGTTGGCGAAGCGAGGTTGGTTGGTTAAACAAGGTCTTCCGGTGGCGACCTTGAGACTGGTTGAACAGTCCCGAAAGCCGATTGGATCAGTTGCTGTTCGTATTGAAACTGGCTTGACCACTTTGACTTATACTCTTTTTTATTGGAATTGTGTCAGGTCGTGTATATGAGGACGACCCTACCTTGGAGGTGTAGACGAGCCCGGCGGCGGCGGCGGCGGCGCCCACCCCCGCGCTGCAGACGGCGGGGGCTGTGTGTGTATGAGGACGACCCTACCTTGGCGGTGTAGACGAGCCCGGCGGCGGCGGCGGCGGCACCCACCCCCGCGCTGCAGACGGCGGGGGCTGTGTGTGTATGAGGACGACCCTACCTTGGCGGTGTAGACGAGCCCGGCGGCGGCGCCCACCCCCGCGCTGCAGACGGCAGGGGCTGTGTGTGTATGAGAACGACCCTACCTTGGCGGTGTAGACGAGCCCGGCGGCGGCGCCCACCCCCGCGCTGCAGACGGCGGGGGCTGTGTGTGTATGAGGACGACCCTACCTTGGCGGTGTAGACGAGCCCGGCGGCGGCGGCGGCGGCGCCCACCCCCGCGCTGCAGACGGCGGGGGCTGTGTGTGTATGAGGACGACCCTACCTTGGCGGTGTAGACGAGCCCGGCGGCGGCGGCGGCGGCACCCACCCCCGCGCTGCAGACGGCGGGGGCTGTGTCTGTATGAGGACGACCCTACCTTGGCGGTGTAGACGAGCCCGGCGGCGGCGGCGGCGGCACCCACCCCCGCGCTGCAGACGGCGGGGGCTGTGTGTGTATGAGGACGACCCTACCTTGGCGGTGTAGACGAGCCCGGCGGCGGCGCCCACCCCCGCGCTGCAGACGGCGGGGGCTGTGTGTGTATGAGGACGACCCTACCTTGGCGGTGTAGACGAGCCCGGCGGCGGCGGCGGCGGCACCCACCCCCGCGCTGCAGACGGCGGGGGCTGTGTGTGTATGAGGACGACCCTACCTTGGCGGTGTAGACGAGCCCGGCGGCGGCGGCGGCGGCACCCACCCCCGCGCTGCAGACGGCGGGGGCTGTGTGTGTATGAGGACGACCCTACCTTGGCGGTGTAGACGAGCCCGGCGGCGGCGGCGGCGGCACCCACCCCCGCGCTGCAGACGGCGGGGGCTGTGTCTGTATGAGGACGACCCTACCTTGGCGGTGTAGACGAGCCCGGCGGCGGCGGCGGCGGCACCCACCCCCGCGCTGCAGACGGCGGGGGCTGTGTGTGTATGAGGACGACCCTACCTTGGCGGTGTAGACGAGCCCGGCGGCGGCGCCCACCCCCGCGCTGCAGACGGCGGGGGCTGTGTGTGTATGAGGACGACCCTACCTTGGCGGTGTAGACGAGCCCGGCGGCGGCGGCGGCGGCACCCACCCCCGCGCTGCAGACGGCGGGGGCTGTGTGTGTATGAGGACGACCCTACCTTGGCGGTGTAGACGAGCCCGGCGGCGGCGGCGGCGGCACCCACCCCCGCGCTGCAGACGGCGGGGGCTGTGTGTGTATGAGGACGACCCTACCTTGGCGGTGTAGACGAGCCCGGCGGCGGCGGCGGCGGCACCCACCCCCGCGCTGCAGACGGCGGGGGCTGTGTGTGTATGAGGACGACCCTACCTTGGCGGTGTAGACGAGCCCGGCGGCGGCGGCGGCGGCGCCCACCCCCGCGCTGCAGACGGCGGGGGCTGTGTGTATGAGGACGACCCTACC
This sequence comes from Blastobasis lacticolella, assembly GCA_905147135.1. NCBI lineage: Eukaryota > Metazoa > Arthropoda > Insecta > Lepidoptera > Blastobasidae > Blastobasis > Blastobasis lacticolella. The sequence goes on along the minus strand of LR990062.1, from coordinate 14,082,761 downwards.
TTGGCGGTGTAGACGAGCCCGGCGGCGGCGGCGGCGGCGCCCACCCCCGCGCTGCAGACGGCGGGGGCTGTGTGTATGAGGACGACCCTACCTTGGCGGTGTAGACGAGCCCGGCGGCGGCGGCGGCGGCGCCCACCCCCGCGCTGCAGACGGCGGGGGCTGTGTGTATGAGGACGACCCTACCTTGGCGGTGTAGACGAGCCCGGCGGCGGCGGCGGCGGCGCCCACCCCCGCGCTGCAGACGGCGGGGGCTGTGTGTATGAGGACGACCCTACCTTGGCGGTGTAGACGAGCCCGGCGGCGGCGGCGGCGGCGCCCACCCCCGCGCTGCAGACGGCGGGCGCGCCGCCCAGCGCGGTGCCGGCGAGGGTGAGTGCAGCTGCGCGGTCCGCTATGGCCTTCGCGCGGGATAATACCTGTAAGCGAGATGGATACATGAATTTATGTTGTGGGATATGGCACAAGCCCAAAAGGATATAAATAAAAATAATAAATGATGTTTCCTTTTGGTTAGACAAGTCAGACAGGTGTAGTTTTGTGACTGTTTCGGACGACGTCATATTCTGTGTTAGTCTTTTATATTTTTGCGCACAGTTATCGAAGTAGTGTCAGTCATGCAGTTGAGTTAGGTTAAGTCAAATCCAATTCAATTTTCTGTTGAATCTAGCTTCAGTACATTTAGTTTAATTTTCAGGTTAATTTTGTCCAATTCAGTCCATTTCAGTCCTGTTGAACCCAGCTCCATTCAGTTCAGTCCAGTTTGACTCAGTTCAGCCAGGTCCAATCTAATCCAATGTATTCAGTCCAACCTAGTCCAGTCGCGTCAAGCATACCTCGGCATAGCATACTATTGTGATTTATATGAATTATTGTTATGATAATTATTATTATTTTTTATTTAATTGACATGGATTAATATTATATCTAATTTTGTATGTAGAAATTTAAGCTTGTTTACTGTTATATTTTGACGTTCATAAGTGTTTCGTCGAAACCTTATCTGAATAAATGATTTTTGAATTGAATTGATATTATTTCAATTTTAAGATGAAAACATTCTCACTCAAAGACTCACTACTTTTGTATTTCATTGTTTTAAGAAAAAAATTTAAGTTTTGAACAAGAAACCCTATTTTTGTAATAATTAATTATTATATTTGATCTTTATTTTATTTTATTGGTTTACCAACAGATGTACACTACATCTAACATCTAACTCTATGGTATTACAATATTTTTGTTAGTGCCTATCCAATTACAGGTAAACACATCATTTACAAAAAATAGTTACATTATTGCTGGTTTCGCAGAACAATAACATTAGTTGTAAGTACATGTTTTATAACATTTTACGATACCATGCAAAGATCACTTAGGTACTATATTTAATAAAAATGTGTCTATACAGACACATTTTTAGTACAAGACACAAAGGGCCTTAAATCTATTAACACTTCCACCGTTAAACATATCCACCTCCTCCACCTTGCAAAGTTCATAATGCTGATGACAAATACGGGAAATGATACTGTGACGGCCTAAGTTCGTTCTATAGTATTTCTTGGCGAACGTGTTGGTGTTAACAATACGGCAATTAATTTTAGGAACATTTAAATTTAACTGCGCCAACAAGTAAGGTGAATCTATAAGGTTGTTATTGATTTTAAAAACAAAGACTTCGTTAGCAACCCATCGGCGCTCCTCCAATGTTGTCATCTTGAAGAAGGTTAGTCGGTTTGAGTAGGAAGTCAACGAGTGTAGTTTTCTTTGATGTAACGTCAAGTAGAATAAAAATCGTCTTTGTACCTTCTCCAGTCTCTCTGAGTTGCATTTATACTGGGGGTTCCACACACAAGAACCGTATTCAAGATTACTGCGGACCAAGGAGCAGTAGGCAATCTTCAGAGCGGATAATGATTTAAATTGTTTACATTTTTGCCAAACAAATAAATAAATAAATAAAATAAATAAATAAATAAATTATTTATTTCATTAACAAAAAGTACCTTAAATCTATGGTTGCTGGAGACTCCTTTTAAGCTTAGCCTGTGTCAGGAGGCACCTTATCTACTTATATACAATGGAATTGGTACGTAGTACACAGTTGCAGTGCAGTTGGTCTAGTTACAATTAGATAATATGAAAACAATTCAATTGATGAAATATAAAATAAATAACTTAAAAATTAATTAATAATTAAAAATTAATATAAATTTTGTTAATAAAGGTGTAAAAAATGTGTGCATATGTGTGAGTGTGGGTGTGTTGTGTGCATGTGTGTGTGTGTGTGTGTGTATGTGAGCGTGTGACTGCATCTGTACAAGATTTTGGCACTGGTGGTAGATATTGTGATCAAGTCATACATTCCAACAGGTTCTCAATTTCTCTATAGTTTTTGCCTTCTAACCAAGTCTTTATTGTTTTCTTGCACTCATAGTACAGTTTAGGGTAAATGGTCAACCTCTTATTTAAAAGGTTATACAAATGAGCTGAGCGTTTGTGATACTGTCTATCGGCGAATGTGGTGTTAGTTTTTGGAAGGAACGCTACTATATCTTTCCTTCTTCTGTTCGTAATGTTTGAGTCGTAAGGTAATGTCTTATGTTTCCTTAGCACGGTGTTAATGATGTACAATGTCCTCATAGTCGGCAACCTACACATTTGATACAGAGTATCGGTCGGAAAACACCTCTCTTTAAAATAAATAACTTTGAGGAGGCTACGTTGGGCACGCTCCACCTCAAGGAAACGAGTTTTAGCTGCACCCCCCCACACCGGCAGGCAGTAAGCCAACACAGACTGAGCCAGTGACACGTATATGTCTATGAGGATATCCCTAGACGAGTCACGGGGCCCAGCGACCGCCCTTGGGACCACATGTCTTAAACATTTAAAAATCCAGGTAAGTTTTCGCAATCTGGAGATCACATGCTCACCGTGCAGATACCATGACAATCTCTGGTCCACGATAATACCCAAATATTTTGCATGAGAGATTTTTTTAATACATGGGCAGCAACAGTTTGTTGTGTTTGGTGGGTTTCCGCAGCTGTGAATTTTGATGGTGAAATTATTTGTAGGTTGATTGTTGTTACAAATACTAAAACAGATGTAGTTGGTTTTGGAAGTGTTTAATGTGAGAACATTGTTTCTCAGCCACTTATTTATTTGAGCCAAACCCCTTTCAGCACTTGTTCTAACTGCATCCCAACTGTCACCGGTGAAGACAATGGCAGTATCATCAGCATACGAAAATATTTTGGCATTAGGAATGTTCATCAGACATAGGTCATTTAAATATATTAAGAATAGCGTTGGGCTGAGAACACTACCTTGAGGTACGCCGTGTGTTACCCCCACCTCTGCACCGATGCAGTTTCCCAGTTTAACTTTTTGTGTTCTACCGGTTAAGTAGTCTTTGAATAGGCAGAATGCGGTATCTCTTATTCCTAACTTACGAAGCTTGTGCAGGAGAATGGGAACAGACACGGTATCAAACGCCTTTTTAAGGTCCAGAAAAACTGACATACATTTGGCTTTGTTATCTAGTGCTTCAACTATGGTCGAACTCAGGGCCATTACAGCATCCTCTGTTGATTTATCTGGTCTGAATCCAAATTGGGATGGGGACAAAAGGTTGAAGGTGTTTAAATAATTGTTAAGTCTCTTATTAAGCAGCTTTTCCAGAATTTTTGAGATAGCAGGAAGCACAGAGATAGGCCTGTAGTTACTGACATCGTGCCTGTCCCCACCCTTGTGCACCGGTGTAACAATGGATTGCTTAAGGGGGATCTGGGAATATGCCTCTGTCAAAGCAGAGATTGGCAAGATACGTTATAACCGGTACAATCTCATCTTTAGCCATTTTAAGAAATTTAGTGGAAATCCCACCATTCTGTAGGCCTTCTTTACAATCTCATCCAAATGAGGATTAAAAGACAGTTTACTGTCCAAGATCACCCCCAAGTCCCTAATGCTGTTGACCTCCTCCAATTCTCTATTATTTGTATAATATTTTGTGTTTAATGGTGTTTTCTTTTTCGTGAATTTAATATGTTTACATTTACTTATATTTAGCGGTAGTTGGTTTGGTTTTGTTTAGTTGGTTTCGTTTGGTTATTATATAATATTAATACAACTTACCTACCTACATTATAATTGTTTACGTTTGATAGAGCTGACAATAAAACTCAATTTAGTAAAACGGTTTTTTCATAAATAATTTAAGAAACAATTATTAATATTTAATTGTTATATTTTGCATGCTCCATCTTCGGTCGCATCGTCACTTACCAACAGGTGAGATGGCGGTCAAATGCCTGTCTTCTAAATTTTTTTTTTTTTTTTTATTATTAAATTTTCGAATGGATTTTGTTTTTAAAGAAAATGAAATCTGTTTCTTGGTGTAGTAGGTATGTGGTGTTAAATTTTGAGAATATTCTATTGAAAGCATTATTACTCAATTTGTTACAAGAGTTTTGTAATAATAATGTTGATTCTATACATAAATTAGTTTGATTTAACCTTTCGAAGCAGTGTCCGAACTATCCAAATTTTCCGGGTACCAAATTAAGGCGGATAATTGTAAGTCCTAAGGTCAACCCAGTCTAGCTGAAGCAATTAAATTGAAGCAAATTCAACAGATAAACCCAGTCCAGCCCAGTACAGTTCAACTCAGTCCAGTCTAGTCTAGCTGAGCCCAGCCCAGTCCAGTCTAGTGCAACCCAGCCCAGTCCAATCCGGTCAAGCATACCACTGTCTCCGGCTGTGAGTCCGGAGTCGAGCTAACGACATACAGTAGTCGCGTTGCACGTTTGCAGAACCGAACTGGCCGCTTACAAGCTCTGGACAAGATAACAACCAACCCAACCCAGTCCGGTCAAGTTCAACAAAGCCCAGCGAAGTATAACAAAGTTCAGTTCAACAGATATTTTTTATTTTTATTTTTTTATACCACCAAGGTGGTAAAGAAGCTTACGGCCCGCCTGATGGTAAGCAGTCACCGCAGCCTATGGACGTTTGCAATACCAGGGGCATCACCCACGCGTTGCCGACCCCGTAAAAACCTTCTAACCCCTTTCTTGAAGCACTCCATGTTATACTTCTCCAGGGAAAACCTCTCCTGTAGTTCATTCCACAACCTTAGTGTGCGTGGGAGAGAGTTCCTTTGGAACCGCACAGTTTGCGACCAATTTGGCTGTCGGCTTATTGGCATCAACCTGATGGAAAGCGGCCACCGTCGTCCAGGATATCTGCGATCTAAGGGGAGCTGATGCGGTGCTGGCCTTTGAGGTACCTGTAAACCCAATCCATCCTAGTACAGCCCAGTCCTGTCTTGTCAGGCTGAGCCCAGGGAAGTCCAATCTAGTCAGGCGCGAATCCAGGGGGGGTCCAAGAGTGCAATTGCTCCCTCCCCCAAGTAGCCCCCCCTGGTTTTATTAGCCAAAAGACTAAAAATTCCAAGCTCACTGCGCTTGCTTCATTATTTTATTCTTTTTATCAATCACTGCAGCTCTTTTTCATTTATCTTAAGAACCGAAATGTCAAAAATTAACTTCGCTCGCTCATTCATAGGTTTCAGCTACTTTTCTTACCGTTCGCCAATCTTCGTTTCAGTTAATTTTGTTACTTTTGCCAAGCTCATTCATTGGTTTCCCTAAGTTACTTTTGTAAAGATCACCTCTTGCTGTTAAAACCCAAAATATCCAACATTTCGAGCTGGCCACGGTCACTCATCTATTAGATGATCATCTCGGGTTTAAAAAACCTTAAAAGAAAATTTCGACCTCATTCATTCATTGATTACCCCAGCTTTTAAGACCCAAAATGCCAAAAATTTCGAGCTCGCCCCGCTCGCTTACACATTTATTGTTCACCTCAGCTTTTAAAACCTAAAATTTCCGAAGTCGCTCGCTCGCTCATTCGTTTATTGACTACCACCCCACTTAACAACGTCAAATTATTTTAGCTCAGGGCGCTCGGTTATTGATTGATCTGTACTTTTGCCAACCCAGCCCAGTCCGATCCGGTGAAACATACCTCTGTCTCCTGCTGTGGGTCCGCAGTGGTACTAACGACGTACAGCAGTCGCGCTGTGCGTTCGCTGAGAGCCGCGCCGGCCGCCTGGGCACTCTGGATACAATTTTTAAATTAATTAAATATCATTTATTTCAAGTTTCACAGACCCATATTCTCATTACATTTCATTAATAATTATAGTTTACAATATTAATAAATACATTCATCTTCAGCATTACAACGTCACTTTCAAAACAAAAATAAATCATAGGTATATATGTCAGATAAACTTATACAAATGTCAGCCTTTAAATAATATGTATAACTGTCATATGTCATAAATATGTATAACTATGAGTATGGCGTATTAAAAATCCACCAGATAGCGCTATTGAGAAGTAAGGTCCGATGTCAAAATACTGAGCTATTAAACAGAAACAACTACTGTAAAGTGTGGCAACTACAACCAATAGCAGGGCTGTGTTTTAACATAAGAATTCAGGCCTCAGTAGCGCATCATTCATTAGAAATTATTTGGGCGCTGTGAAGGTTTTACGATTTAAAAATCCTAAAGATGGCGGTTGAGGGTACTCTTGACCTGGTCTTCTGAAAAAAAATTCTACAACTTCAAAATTTTTGTAAGTATGGATAGATAAAACTATTAGCTATATATTATGTTTACCTGTCGATCTCCTGCCGCGCATAGATTCCTGGTGGCTTGAGTGAGAGCCCCTATGGCATCCAATAAGGATTTGCGGGATCTCTCCGAACCGTGGTTGGAAAGCAGAGCGGCGTCTGAGGAAAATAATATCAAATTGCTTTACCCTGTTAAAAATTTTATAAGTTTTTATATTACCGAAACAGCACACTTAAAAATAATTCAATAATATCCTTTACGTTCACAACAACATCAAGTCAACCCTGAACTTATCTAAACATTCTTATTTAACTTATACAGAAAACAACAAGCAAGCGGATAACCTGATTTACAACAATAAACTTAAAATAACATTTAAATTATGGCTACTGAACAAATAAATTTGCATGCATGGTCACCCTACTCCGCCTGAATGAACCCACAGGCGGTTACCTTTGATGATCTGCGGCATTAGGGTGGACACGTTGCGGACGGCCTCGGACGCTGCGGCGTAGTCTACCGTCTCACCCTCTGCAATAAACATAGAAAAGTAAGTATCTATTTGAATTCAAATGTTCGTTGTCGTCTCGTGTGTATACAAAAAACAATAATAATTGTATTGGTGTCAATATCGCGGTTTAGCTCTCGCACGCAAGGGCCCAAGGTCCGCCATGACTATTTCCCAGAATGTACCAGGTTAGGTAATTACAAAGGAGCGACTGCCATCTGAACTCCGGTTCCCTGTTAACAAGGGAATCCGACCAGATTGGAACATGGTTAGACAAATCAAATCAAAGTTTATTTATTGAGTAGGACATCACATCTCTTTCAATCGTTCAAGCCGTTCGCCTGAATTCATCAAGTGTGTTGATAAAGATCATGGTTACAGATTCCCATATCATCAGAATCTCAATTGAATAAATCATCGTCATACTGGCCGGAAGACGCCCACTGCTGGGCATAGGCCTCCCCAGAGATCTCCACGGCGGCCGGTCCCGTGCCTTCCACATCCAGATGGCACCCGCGATCTTTACCAGGTCGTCGGTCCACCTCGCGGGAGGCCTGTCCACGCTATCTTCCGGTATGTGGTCCGGTGGTGGTATTGAATGAATGAATGATGAATGAATGAATGATCACTCACGCTGAGCGGCCAGCAACGATGCAGAAGCGGCCGCGGCGCGCGCCAGACGCGACTCCAATTGTTCTTGCACTGCCTTAAGGCGAGACTCGTCTAGAGGCGGCAATGGCGACGGGGTCGATGATACCTGACAGGGAAGGATGTAATATAGTGGCGAAATCTGTAGGGGCACACAACAGGACGAAAACGTCATTTTATTCATTCGTATAGCAAAAAATAGAGTTTACGAGAAACACATTCAACGACAAAGGAGGACCGGCAGAAATGTGTGGCCTATATGACCAACAACGTTAGCGATATGTCATTGGAAAGGATTTTTCATTTGCTACAACTTTTACTATGGCGACAATTCTCGAATCGTTGTGCGAAAAAAGGTTATGGTCAAATACAATTGGTCATAATAGTAAAAATGAAGTTTACTTTAATTGACCATTACTTTTCCTCACAGTGATTCGAGGATTGTCGCCATAGTAAAAGTTGTAGCAAATGAAAAATCTTTTCCAATGACGTATCGCTCAACGTTATTGGTCATGTAGGCTGGTTTGCCCGGACCTCCTTTAAATCAAGCGAAGTCAGCCATTTAATTGCTTCGTCAGTAAGGGTGAAAACGTCATTGGAATAGCCAGACAGTAAAGGATAGCGCCCGCCTTGATTAAAATTTAAAGACCATGATAAGATAGCTTTGACACGTTATGGAGAGTGTAATAAATAAATATGGACATTGGACAAATTGATATAGCGCCATCTAGAATCGAAGTAAGCAAATCTTGTACTATGGGTGCTAGATAGCTGATAAACTACTTATATACTTTAAAACACATACTTATCATACACATAACACTCAGACTTTTAACAGAAATTAAAATTCATCATTTCTGCTCGGCCGGAAATCCAACCCGGGAGACAAGTCGTGAAAGTTCAATGAGTAAATTAAAGGGGAACCAAAGAATCATGGGAAGGAAAAGAAAGCGACAGAATTAGCGACTAAGGTTGTGGAATGAACTTCCTGGAGAGGTTTACCCTGGAGAGTACAACATGGAGTTCTTCAAGAAAGGGGTGAAAAGGTTTTTACGGGGTCGGCTACGCGTGGGTGATGCCCCTGGTATTGCAAACGTCCATAGGCAGCGGTGACTGTTTACCATCAGGCGGGCCGTAAGCTTGTTTGCCACCTTGGTGGTATAAAAAAAAACTAGTTTAATAATAGAAAGAAATTTAACCTTCTGCAATTCCTGTTCAGCAGCTTTGAGACGAGTTTCTGCCTCCTTGACACTGTGTGCCAACTGGTCCTTCCGTCTCTTCTCTTCTGCCATCTTGATCGCAAGAATCCTCTCTTCTTCTGCTCTCTTCTTATCTTCTTCTGCTTGCCTCATCAATGCTTCCGCGGCCTGGGATTGGGATTTAGATGTTTTATTTTTTATCAAAATAATCTAGTTCCCGGTGTGGAATACTGGGGTGGTGATTTGGGGAACCTTGGCTGTGGCAATCGAGGGGCATTTGCCTTGTTGCAGCCATAGCAAAGTGTTGTAGAGGTGGGCAACGCATTGTCCTTACCCCTGATGTTGCTAATGGCTCTAAGCGGCGGTGACCACTTTCCATCAGGTGGCCTACTTACCTGCCTGTCGTATGACATAAAAAAATCATCGATCCTTAATATACTATACACTTTAACCATACTAATATTACTAACCTTCCTCTTAGTCTCTTCTGCGGCTTGCCTCTGCATTTCTTCCGCGACTCGTCTCTTCTCTACTTCTTCTGCTTTCTTCTGCTGAGCCTCGTGAGCTTTCTTCGCCAGTACACCCTCTTGCACTTTCTTCTCAACTTTTGTGTCGGCGAATGTTGGTGGTGGCGGTGGCGGTGGTAGCGCATCACCTGAGAATTGTCGAAAACTATTAGTGGTGATTACTACGAATACAGAGCAGAATAGAAATTGCCAGTCGTGGACGTAGCTAAGTTTCTAATCATTTTTATTTTTGTAAGCATTTCTGATCGATTCTTGACAGCTGACAGCTGCCAAAGGGATTATTGTGGTGAGGGGTTAGCGCGTAGCGCGTGTTGCATGAAAAAATATTTTTATTCTAATTTAATACAAATTGTAATTATCGAATCTGTGTTTGTGTATTAAATAAATCAATGTGTTGACGAGCAACCGTGTAGTTTATCTACAAACCACGTCTGACACTTTTATTTTGAAGTAATAGAAATAAAAATGTAATGAAGAGTCGGTGCGCGAGTCCAGCATCATAGGGGAAATCAAGGAAGCGAGATCGGTCACGTGGAGAGTATTGATAACAAAATGGAGTGCTAGCTAGTTTTTGAAAAACTTTACAATATAAATATTTGGTTGCAGGTACGTAGAAATTTTCCAAAATAACCTTCTAATCTATACCAATATTATGAAGAGAAATTATTTGCTACTTGCGTAGTTACTTGTGTAAAAATTTGTACACTACCGGTTTTAAGAATTCTTAAATTTCCTAAAATGTTTTCAACGTGTAACATAGGTTATAGTTCTTCCTGAAATTCAGTGTGGCTCTTACGGGAACGGGTCCGTAATAACCCAATTTTACGCGAACAAAGTTGCGTGCAAAAAAACTAGTTGTCTATTTTATAGTATTACTCACCCTGACTCTCCTCAGCCCGTAGCTGATGAAGGAACTCCTGGCAGATAGCGACTTCTGGAGACACGACGCGGACAGGCCTGATGCTGCCGTGGTCGCCCACCTTACGCATCGGCACCGGGGGCTTGGGCTTGGCGACTGGTTTTCCTGGGAAACCGGTCTAGGTTTTAATCTAGGTACTTGAGGTAAGGTCTTTAGAGCTGCATGGGGTGGGGATTTGGAGAACCGAGGTTTTGGTAGTAATCATGATCTTGGCGTTAATGTCCCAGTTGTGCTCTCGCGGACGAGGGCCCGGGGTCCGCCTTGACCATGATCCAGGATTTGGCAGATCAGGTAATTACAGTGGAGCGACTGACACTAAGTGGAGTGGCAGTAAATATAAATAAATAATCCAATCATTTCTCCTCAGTAACGTATACTTAATTTGATATGCAACTAAGATAGGTACATTATTAGGACATCAGAACATGTTGGTTACATATACATATTTGTGGGGACTGGTGCCTGAACTAGGGAAACCTGTACTACAGGTCACTAGGTCTCCATCCCAGAACAAACTGTTTTCGGTTTAAAGAACTTTATTTCTCATAAGATTTCGAGATTTCGTTTGTCTTTTTCCTGCCGGAGCTTCGTGTACCGGGATTTGAGGTAGACAACGCATTGGTACCCCTGGTGTTGCTAATATCTATAGGCTGCAGTCAGCACTTTCCATCAGGTGCTTGTCTGTTTGTCTACTGTATGATGGTACATGGTTTTTGACACTGTGATCTCACTTGATGGTAAGCGACGGTGCGGGTCCGAAGTGTTCCGAAGCACTAAGCCTATTCACTCTCCCCTTGAAGGAATCCACTATTCGGAGAACGCAATCGCATGTAGTATTCCATTCTTACGCATTAGAAAGGTCGAGCCAGGCGCCCCAAAGCAAGGACCGTCGTAGACTGTTGATGAATACGTATATACAAAAGCCGCCAAAACTCACCACCTTTCCCGCAAATCTCCTTAATCCCCTGAACCGCCTTCTCCAAGCCATCCTGGCTGCGCATCAGCTCCTCAGCCAACCGCTGGCTGCAGGGGTCCCGCATCCGGCTGGCGGTGCCCACCAGCTCCTTGGCTGATGATGAGAGGCCCTCGGCAGAGGTGAGGAGCGCAGCTTGGCAGTGGGGGTTGTTGATGGATGGGGCTGTCAGCTGGGGGTGGAGAGGAGTAAGGTACTTGATTTTGAGGAGCTTCCAGTTAGATTTGAGGGTGAGGCTTTACTGACATGTGATAGAATGAAGAAATGGCTTGCTACGAGTAAGTTTGCAATTGTATGCAATCAATAGTCAATATTGTCAAAATTACTTATTCAGTTTAGGAGTATACGTAGCACTTATGGAAGTTTTTCGAACTGTAAGCAGTCGAGTGGATCATAATTAATGTGTAAGAAAGGATATAGACGATCAACGGACACACTCTCATTATCTTTAGGACGAGCTGTGGAAGTATAATCGAGGGGTCTTTTCCTCATCTCAAGACATTTATTGTGTTTATTTATGTTAACTGTGGTTATGGGGCGCAGCGGCATAAGCCAGTCCCGCCCACGGAAAGCCCAAGGTAACCAGGCACCAGACATTATCATAATCAAATCAGCTGTAGGACATCACTACTGAAGACTTCCCTCACGCCACGACGACTTTGCGATGTGCCTCTTGCATCTATCGGCTCTCTACGACCTTCAAGACGTCGTTCGTCCATTTCGTGGAGCAGTCCTACGCTGCGATCTTCAGTACAGAGGTCACCACAACCTCCCCAAAACCAGTATAAGATGAGCTATCATCTCTATAGCAAGCAATATAAGCTCCTTTAGCTAAGGAGTCGGATGCGAGAGCCAACGGCTTAAGTCGCGAGGATGTCCAAGAATGGGCGAAATGAAGGACAATGAGTCGGAGAGCGAACCCTGGCAGAAGCCGGGAAGCCGCTCGGATGATGATGATGATGACGAGCAATGTTAGCTCTGTTAATACTGATTTTAGCTAGGTTGAGTGCTGCCTACTTTACACGGTCGTCACTCGAGAATCAATTGCACCTGATAATCTGTTTGTGCTACAGACCTGCGCGGCGGCATACAGCGCGGCCGAAGCCGCCTCCACCCCCGCCGCGGCATAAGCCAGCCGGGCGCCCGGCGGGCCGCCCAACGCAGCCGCCGCCCCGCGGCTGATAACCTGCTGTACCGTTATTGGTAATACAGACCTGCGCGGCGGCATACAGCGCGGCCGAAGCCGCCTCCACCCCCGCCGCGGCATAAGCCAGCCGGGCGCCCGGCGGGCCGCCCAACGCAGCCGCCGCCGCGCGCCCGTCGGAGCACATCCGCTGGGCTCGGGAGCACGCCGCGCCTGTTAGTTGCTGGACCTGAGTAGATAAGTGTAGTAAGAGATTTTCCGAGAGCAAACAAAGAAAAAAATTGTTCAATACAACATAAGACATGTATGTATGTATGTATGTAAACTCTTTATTGCTTAATAAATACAGGAAATACAAAAATAATTTTACAAAGCAAAGGCGGGCTTATCCCACAATGGGATTTCTTCCAGCCAACATTAAACAATCTGAAAGGACATTTAAGAACCCGTGGAGGCAATAATTTAAGACCTCATGTCTTAAATTAAATTACTACTACTTAAATTATACTATCTACTAATTATTATTACTACAACTAATTATTTGAACATTACCTTATGTTTAATTAAGTACATTAAGACATAATGTTTACTTGGCAATTTCTACAATACAAATAAACAACAAAACATTTCTTACAAACTTAAATTAGGCAAAAATATTGTTGTGTCATGAAAAACTAGAGCTCAGCACAGCATATGCTGTAGGCAGTGAGACCACAGCTCTGACATTCAGCTATGTCCTGTAGTTAGTGCGTGAATTACTCGCCAATAATTGTAATAAATGGCGTTGATTAGACACGATTCTCAAAAATAAATCGAAACTAGACCATTATCTAATCTGTACACTTATGTCCACATTTTGCGTTTTCTACTCAGAAAAGGATTAGTACCTAAACCAAATATATTTTCATGAAATATCTTTACGAGTAACTTCGGTTACCAAATTCAATACTTGAGAATCCAGTCTAAGCAGCGCCATGCTGAAATGTGAGGGACGCCTAACTACACCAGTAACCTAGCTTATTTATTTCAAGGGATTAAAAGTACCCTATGTCAGTCGGAAATAATGTAGCTTTCAAAATTTTTCCGTATTTAAAATCTTAAAGTAAAGCATTACGGGACACGGGGAACGGGGCACGGGACACGGGACACGGGAGACGGGACACAGGACAGTTGCTTACCTGTTGCTCCTTTGCTGGCCGGTCGCGTTTTCCAAACATGAATACCAGCTTATTATCAGCATCTGCGATAGCTTGCGAGCTCTTTTCGACTGCCTGTAAACATATCATAAGTAGATACATTTTGTACTATTCTATGGGGTGGTAATGATGACGATGATGTTGAGTGTGTCAATGATGGTGATGGTCGAGGCAGATGATAATGATGGCGATAGCGATGGTGACTATGATGATGATTGTATGGTTTATGGTGGCCGTACAGTCTTTAGATGATGGTTGATGGTACAGTGCTCGAAGTAAGAAGTGATAATAAGTGATAATCATTACTTCTATGTGAATGTGACGTCTGTTTTTATTTTCAACACTTAAGGTCTCACTATTAAGTGTTGAAAATTTGTACATAAGAGTTACTTTTATGGTACTTTTAACAGCTAATGTCAAAGCCATTGCTGTGCCTTTAACCTATGGTATGGTGTATTTATTTATAAGTGTAGACTTGGTTGCTTGTGGTTGGTAGATACACACACTTTGACTTGAACACTGATTGATTTAATGGCTACTGGTAAGAGATGTACACTGTTGGGTGTGCAGTGGACACCTAACTCTAACAATATGTAAACTGGGTTATAAATAGAATGAAATATTGCACTGACTCGACAGCGCGCCGAATGCACGGTGTTTGCACCGTACAATGATATTGATGTCAGTGATGTCGATACAGATGATAGTGAAGATGTCAATTATGGCGGTAGCGATGATGACGATGACGAAAATATTGATGTTAATGACGATGAACCAAGCGATGTCAATGTAGATGATAGTGAAGATGACAACGATGGTAATGCCTGGCCTGGTGTGATGTTGAGCACAGTACAGGCAATGATCGTGATGATAATGATGCTAGTGATGTCGATGCAGTTAATTATGAAATGAATAATAATGGTGGTAGCGATGGTAACGATCACGATGATATTGAAGTTAATTATGATGGTATTAATGATGATGATTATGTATTTTACTGTGTGCAATAAAATGTTAAATAAATAAATAAATAAATGATGTTAGCGATGTCAATGCAGATGATAGTGAAGATGACAATGATCTTGATCTTGATGTTACTGATAATGATGATACTAGCGATATCTGTACAGATAATGATAAAGTGAACAATAATGGTGGTGATGATGCCGTTTATGACTATTCTGAGGGAGCCTGGTATCCCGCTAGCGGCGGTGACGATGATGTCTAATCCAGTGTAGTCAATAATGGTGATGATGAAGATGAACCTAGTGATGTCGATGCAGTTAATGATGAAGTGAATAATAATGGCGGTATCGATGGTGACGATGACGATGATATTGAAGTTACTTATTATGGTGACGATGAAGACGCTAGGTATGTCAATGTAGATGATAGTGAAGATGAAAATTATGGTGACAATGATCTTGGTATTACTGATAATGACGATACTTGCGATATCGATGCAAATAATGATAAAGTGAATAATGACAGTGGTGGTGATGCAACTGATAATGACGATACTAGCAATATCGATATAAATAATGATAAAGTTAATAATGACAGTGGTGGTGATGTAACTGATAATGACGATACTAGCAACATCGATGCAAATAATGATAAAGTAAATAATTACAGTGGTGGTGATGCAACTGATAATGACGATACTAGCAATATCGATGCAAATAATGATAAAGTGAATAATGACAGTGGTGGTGATGTAACTGATAATGACGATATTAGCAATATCGATGCTAATAATGATAAAGTGAATAATGACAGTGGTGGTGATGCAACTGATAATGACGATACTAGCAATATCGATGCAAATAATGATAAAGTGAATAATGACAGTGGTGGTGATGTAACTGATAATGAAGATACTAGCAATATCGATGCAAATAATTATAAAGTGAATAATGATAGTGGTAGTGATGTAACTGATAATGACGATACTAGCAATATCGATGCAAATAATGATAAAGTGAATAATGATAGTGGTGGTGATGTAACTGATAATGACGATACTAGCAATATCGATGCAAATAATGATAAAGTGAATAATGATAGTGGTGGTGATGTAACTGATAATGATGATACTGGCAATATCGATGCAAATAATGATAAAGTGAATAATGATAGTGGTGGTGATGTAACTGATAATGATGATACTAGCAATATCGATGCAAATAATGATAAAGTGAATAATGACAGTGGTGGTGATGTAACTGATAATGATGATACAAGCAATATCGATGGTGGTGATAATGCCATTGATGACAATGACAATAAAGGCTCACCGCCTTATCCCCATCCTGTGCCGCGGCGGCTGTAAGCTCCCTCAGCGCTTGGCACCAGTCTCTCAGAGACTGCAACGCGGTGTCACGTTCTGTGGGGGGCTGGCAGCCGGCCAGAGACACAGTGTCTGAAGGGGAATGGATGGATTTAGGTGTAATTATAGTTCTAGTCACTAGGTAGGCTAGTCATGACCCCGGACTGGGACGGGGACACAACCGAGATTAATGCCAGGATGATGATACAATACAATACAAAAACTCTTTCTTTGCACACTACAGGATACATACATGGGATAAAATAGATTATAGTAAGCAGTACAAAGGGCGGTCTTATCACTAGAGTGATCTCTTCCAGACAACCTTGTTGATGATGAAGTCCTAGTCCATAGTACAAGAAATCATTACATCCATTTTAAAGGTATGTTCCGAGTTTTCTACCGCGTAGGTACCTTTGTTTACGAGTAGCCCGATATATCGACGCAGTTGCATGCATCTTGGTCACGGGACGACTGAAACGACGAAGCCCATCTACCCGCTTTCTCAAAAGTTGTCTGCTACCATCGGAACTCGAACTCACTTTTAAGTCACGGTACACTACATTGACCATATTACTTACTATTTTAGTCTTATTTTGACCTTGTTCTGGAACCCGTAGAAGCTGTATCTCCAAGTAGTGATTGATAGATTTAGTCGACTATTGAGTAAATACTCAATGAAGACAATAATCACACCTTTCAAGAAAATTTCGCAAATTATGCGGTCTTCGAGTGATACGGTTTAGCCTATAACGGAGACTCTAGTTTTGCCTCGAAAACATTAGTCGCCTTGTACGACACCCGCGAGTATGAGTTACTTAAAATACAAAAATTGTATTAGAGAACAGAAAGTTGAGTATTATACCTTTCACGATAATCGGTAACGCTGCGGAGATGGTAGCAATCGCCTCTTCCGCTGTCTTGTAGTTTTTGTCATCAGGATCTGTGACAAATTATAATACTTTAACCATATATTCATTACTCATATGTTATTTAATCAAGTTATTATAACGGACGAGAGTGCATTATCTAGACGGAAATATCGGTAAACATTCATAAATAAAAGAAAACTATTTGTATGAGTGAATTTTCTGAATAACAGATGAAGGAAGATAATACTATGTAATAGTCGGTAAGCTAATTACGTAACTCTGTTGCTAACAATTCACTCATTTCTATAATTGAAATTATTACTTTTACGATTACGTAACATCGATTTGATTTCAGTTGCTAAAAAAGTTCCATTGCAATACACTGAAACTATTAAATGTCAAAAAAATCGCAAAAGTAACAATTTCAATCATAGAAATCAGAAAATTATTAGCAACAATTACTAATAATTAGCAATCTTCTACTATCCGTCGATCATATTTCCACCACTGACCAGTATCAGCAGTGGCAGCGACCAAGATGGCGGCGGCGGCGCGAAGTCGGGGCGCTTCGGAAGCGAGTCTGGCGCGGGCTTCGTCTTGCTGCGCAGGGGATAGTTGGGACGACTCTGCTGGCTGGGGGTCGAGGTCAGGTCAAGGTTACGTGATAGTCTAAATAATAATAATAATAAATATTCGTGGACAAATTCACACAGCGCCATCTAGCCCCAAACTAAGCAAAGCTTGTACTATGGGTGCTAGATAACTGATATACTACTTAAATACTTTTTTAAATAGGTACATACTTATTATACATAGAACACCCAGACCCGTAACAGAAATTAAAATTCATCATTTCAATTTCTGCGCGGCCGGGAATCGAACCTGGGACCTCTTGCGTGGCGGGCATGTTGACCATTGAACCACTCAGGTCGTCGTTACAATACTCTTGGGCAAAATCAAAATTCAATATCAAAAATAATAAACTTCCAGAAATAATAAAAAGCGTAAAGAAAGATAGCAAATTTATATCAACGTTGAAAAATCATCTTATCAATAGATCCAACTATAACAAACTAGAGTATATAGATGATAAAGAAGTATCTAAGCTACGAGTTATATAAGATAGGATTAAAAATTTGTGTCAAGTTAAATTGGGTTAAAAATCTTATCCTCTCTACCAAATTGCATTGCCCGATATATATAATAATGTACTATTAGTACGAACTTGTTAATACTTTTGTAAGACCTGTATATGGTGCAAACAAATTTGATTTGATTTGGGCCGATTTGTCCGACAACCAAAAAATAAGTAAAAAAATATTAAAAGGTCGGACCAACTGGCTCAAAAGTTCCATGAGGAGATGACTTTTGCCTGAGAATCGTCAAGACGGAAAAGTAAATGTTGGAAATTGTCTTTTGTCTGTGGATGTAACAAATATACATATTGAAAAGTTAGGTTTATTCAGATGCAACTCCTTAGTCTATGGTGTTGGCTAAATGGTGGGGGGTTTTGTGCGGTTGACTTAAGTTGAATTGAGATTCATCTTTGATCACAAAGTGACAATGAAACCTATCCACCCTGAGGGCCTATCGGCTATCTCAGTGGACAACTGAATTTGACATAAAAAAATGTGACACTACTCTAATTTGGTAGACGCTATTGCCAGTTTTTAACGTAGATGACGTGGTGTAGAATTATCTAGTGTCAAATACAGTTGTCAACTGAGTTAGCCAATAGCCCCGCTGTAAGGATGTCATATCAGTAAATCTTCTGGATGTCAAAAATGCCACATTAGCGTTTCATATTATAATACATACTAAACTGCCACAAACTTATCTGATTCGGTGGTCAAAACTGGATCTAAGTGACGCCATTTTGAATTATTATATTGGACCAGGGGACCAGGGTCCCACAGTTGATCGTCGGAAGTTGTATATATGCCGTGGAAGTTGGCACATTTCTCTAGCGCGATGTAGGATTGTTAGCGCCATCTATGTGCGGATGCTTGCCAACCTTGTGTTTGTGTACTCGTAATGTGTGTATCGTTGAGTTTTCTCTATTGGAGCAGTAGAGCGATAGATGTCGCTACAACGCTAAAGTGGCCTTTTTAGACCCCCTAATGAATGTTGATCATCTCACCAAATTGAGCAGGTCCTCAGCAGCAGATATCTGGTCCTGGACCCCTGCTGAGCTCTTCGCGAACTTCTCCCTGGTAGATTCTAGGTCTGTAGGGGAATTGAAAATAAAAAACCATTTTATCTTTATCTTACAAACAAGCACATCCTATTTAATGTTAAAATTGTTTGTTTAAACTTATAATTTAATAAAATAAATAAAACGACTGTACTTATCTATATTAAAAAGACGAAATTATATAACTGTAATTGTCATTAATTACCTACCTGTAATTAGTATGAAGTTAAAACATTAGAAATTAAAATTGACATGTACCTGGTACTCTCTACTGGACCGGTACTGGTACTCTCTACTGGACCGATACTGGTACTCACTACTGGACCGGTATTGGTACTCTCTACTGGACCGATACTGGTACTCTCTACTGGACCGGTATTGGTACTCTCTACTGGACCGATACTGGTACTCTCTACTGGACCGGTATTGGTACTCTCTACTGGACCGATACTGGTACTCTCTACTGGACCGGTATTGGTACTCTCTACTGGACCGATACTGGTACTCTCTACTGGACCGGTATTGGTACTCTCTACTGGACCGATACTGGTACTCTCTACTGGACCGGTATTGGTACTCTCTACTGGACCGGTACTGACAGGTACATGTCAGTATTAATTTCTAATTACAGGTAGGTAATTAAGGTCAATTACAGTTACATAATTTCGTTATTTATCTAATAAGTACAGTCATTTTATTTTACTGGGAGATGAGAAGTATGACATTAAGTATGACATTAACTAGCGACATGCTAATTAGAATAAGACCACGCTATAAAAAAACTCTGTAAGGAAACTTTTAAACGTATTAATAAAAGTCATAACAAACAATTTGATTTCTGTAGGATTGTTTATTTTCGTGAGTTATGAAAAATATTACTAAATAATGGGCAAAACAATGAGGAGTTTTCCAGTAGGTATTGTCAGTTGTTTTCAAAAAGCATCAATAGATGGCGCTCCTACAATTTTGGTAATCTTTTTTTAGTCTGTATGATGGTGGCAATTATATTTCGTCGCTTCATTCTTCAGATATAAGATAATTCACAACGTAGTCCCTTTAGCCTACAAGGTAGCTTCGCACGTTTATTTAAAGTAAAATCGATTTGTTTTCAATCGATCATTTTTATTTTTTGTCGATCCTACGTATCGATACAGCCAGCCGCCATTTTTACGTCATTCCTTTTTCGTGCGAGGTAGCGAGCACATCGTGCACACGTGGTGCACAACAAATTGTTAAAATTTTATTTCAAAAGTAGAAACGCAGCGCCGAAAACAAGATTCGGTATTTTAAAAGAAAAAGCAAAGAACCTACGATGTCACAAAGTGGCGATATTCTCGGATTCCACTTCAGATTCCGATAAAAATTCATGTAAGTACCTACAATATTTTCGCCGAATGTAGTTACTTTTATAATTTATGCATTGAGTGTATTAATACAAAACCGGGGGGTTGGCCGTGAGTCAACACGACGGTGATTTAGCTTTAATGTATATACAATAAAAAATGAATATAATTAAAATTTCATCTGGAGGTTGGTCGAGAATCAACACGACGATATCAAATAACTACGCATACACCGCCTGGGGGTTGGTCGTGAATCATCACGAAGGCAATATGCAATAATCTAGTTTTGTCAACCTGGTGATGATGGAGGTTTTTAGATACTTTAGATTCCGATTAAAACTAAGTAAGTTTCTATTTTACGCGATTTTCGCTTAATGTGATACGTGTAATTTATGCATCGAGTGCTTCAATGTAAAACCTGGGGGTTGGCCGTGAGTCAACACGATGGTAAAAACCTGGACGTTGGTCGAGAATCAACGCGACGGTAAAATTATACACCTGGATGTTGGTCGAGAACCAACACGACGGTATTGACACAAAGCCTGGAGGTTGGTCGTGAACCATCACGAAGGCAATGTGCATATTCACCTGGATGTTGGTCGAGAACCAACACGACGGTATCGACACAGAGCCTGGAGGTTGGTCGTGAACCATCACGAAGGCAATGTGCAATAATCCCAAGTGTCTCAACCTGCTGATGATCAAGAATCATTTAGAGGTCTATGACATCTACCTACCCGCCACCGTCGATCGAGAATCGGCAGTGCGGATTTATTTTGTGGATATACCCACATTCTTCACATATCCGTGGTTTTATCTTCGGAATGGTTTTTCGTTGATCGGGGATCAATACAAACACCTTAATATATTATGAACACTCGATGAACGATGAGAATAATACTTTAAACAGTGGGGCATTAAGTACCTACTAGTAAAGTAGGGGGTGTAATCGACCACTCGTTCGTAAACTCGTTTATTCTAAAACGGACATAATATGAATTTGTCTGCGGTTTTAGACATCGACACACCTCCGAATGCAATTACTGAGAGGTATTACTTGCTACTGAGGCGTAAACAGACCTGCCCCAGGTTGCCGTCGCCGCTAGAGTAGCGAAAGAGCCTTCGTCGGTGCCGTCCGATGCGCCCGCGCACAGTTGGTGCGGGTCCTCGAAGCCAATATCCATAACGAACCCGAGCACGGGAACAAAATACATAATACAAGTCTATTGTGACTCCCTTACAAGGAAAATATCCTTAAGAGTTATTTAGTGCCGAAAAACATAAAGTTACCCAGGCTCAAAAATAAAATTTCGTAAGCGGTCATCTGCGCCGCAACACGTACTCCAACGAGGAGAATACCATATTCATCGCCGTCAAATATCTGAGTGACGCTCGCCGCATACTCTTGCGATCTTTATTTTATGGACTCGAAATCGAGAATAAAACTGATAATAATAACGCCTAACGATAAGGCGTCCTTGAGTGTCGTCCGTAACACTCACCGAAACGAAACGCTATTCGAAAGTACTGTGTGGGAATTGGCTCCATCGACATACCCTTTGCTCGCCTACGCGAGCCCGGGAAAATGGCCGGCGCGCGGGCATCCGCAGCGAGCGCCGGCCAAGCAGCCCCCGCGTCGCGGAAGCCGCCGGCCGCCGCAGCCGCGCCTACATAGTCACCTAAGTGACTCAGGTGCGCCACGTTGGTCGCGGACAATTATTTTATAATTAATTGTTGGCATTGATTCGGGACGGTTTAGAAGTCCCATTCTATAAGTCTGTGGCACAATATCTATGTTGCCCCTGGTATAGACAAGTATTCTGTCTCCTGACCAATACCAAACTTTTTGCTCCTGACAAAAAGAAGTCCCCTAGTCCATTAAAATGTTAGTAGATTCGGGTACGATTTTAGTGTTCAGCCGAACACCTTGCATTGGGCAGGCGGCAGCCCCACATACCTAATCAATTTTTATCTAAAATATTCCCGCCACCTGAACCGATTGGGAAAAAAGATTCACCATTAATCTAAAATCACAAATAAATTTATACCGACCGATACGATATACGATCGGACCACAGAATCATTTCAAAATAAATTCCAAGAAACACATTTTTAAATATGATAAATTTAAAATTGTGAACCATAAAAGCTTTAATTCGATGGCAGAATTTACAACTTTTCAGCCTTACCGTATTAGTATCTCGGTTGCCCCGCGAGGGTTTACTAAAGTGACGACTAAGGTCTTCACCTTCTTAAGGTCTCAAGGCTCAAAATCCGTGCTATAGCACGATATAGCTATAGTATACTTAGACGATATAATTTGCATTGGCAATGACTTCGAGGAATGTCTAAGCAATGTTAACGAGGCCCAGATTACTTCAATGTCTCGTATTCATAGTCAACGTTAACAAACGCAACTTGCAACCTAAAAATATGTGTAAAATTCTAGTGTTTATATGTTTTAATTTTGAGAATTTCACTTAATTTTTTTTAACTGGAGAACAGTGACATTATAGCACAATCAGTGTATATATTTTCGTCTCTTCCCCGTTGCACAATATAAGTTCGCTCAACTTATTGTGCTGTCAGTAGCAGCTTATCTAGCGCTACAATACAGCTGATTGCACACAACATTTTTGATCTATTGTTAAAATGTATTTAAAAATATAATAGCTACTTAAACTTTAGCATAAATATCCCCCCGTTCTACGTTCTTTGAGGATCTTAATTGATGAGCGCAAAACATTGGCCCTTTATTGTCCCGCAGGCCTTCATTATGTAAACGAGAACTTCACTTATGGCTATCGTACTGACTGGGGTACCGTCTATGGCGACGATTGGGTCAACGGGTGTTGGAAGCAATGTGAACTCAAGTATCCCATTAACTGGATTTACTAAACCTAAAAATGTTGCATCATACGATCATAATTGTGATATATTGGTACGAGTAGATAACACCACAGCTATCAGCTATGTAAATTGTTAAGGAAGTATTGAATACCTTCATGCAAAGAATCTAGCGCGGCATATTTCGTTATGTGATATTAAGGTTGACAAGGACTCAAGAGAGTAAAGGACATAGAGTGGAAACTTTCTGACTCGGCTTACCGATAGATAGTCCACACTTTTAGACAGACTATGACTGAGGTACCGGTAGATTACCGATTTCATGTCTCGCGTCAATGCCGACTGTGAGCCCTATTTATCCTGCAAACAGGACTCGGAGGCTATCGCAGTAGATGCGATTAATCTCATGCATTCTCACTTGCCGCACTTCTCTCGATTTGCAATTTTGATTGCAGAATAATACTGATCCATATGAAGATTTTAACGAATTTGTGATAACATTTTAAGTAATCGTTTTAATACGAATGCTTCGTATGACACTTTGAACAATCATCGTTCAGCTCCGTATCCCATTTTGGTCCCAGTTAGGATGTTCGAATTAAACGATCACTAAAAGGAGCTTTCAAATTCAATCCAAGCGTGCCTAAGTATACTGCCACTTGGAATTCACGAGAGTGTATATAACATTTCAAATTCGGTCCCGTCCGAATAAATAAAACATAATAAAAAGTTAACCAGAACATTAGGAATATTGGCCCTGTGTACCACACACACAGGGTACAAACGCTATCACTTTTAAGGATTATAATATTAATACCACCTCAAATAGCATTAAAATCATAATTAGTTACAAAATTAGGGTCAGGTCGCTAGTATCCAGGGCTCTTTCGTACCTAATTTACGCATAACCCCTTCCATCACACTCGATGAGTATCTGATTAGAATCGAGCAACTCAGTACTGGCACATACTAAGTATCTCTTTCTGTCGTGCAAACCACACCATAAACAAGTCACGGACAAACCATTAGCCAATGGATTGGCAGGGTGATGGCAGAGAGCAGTGTGTCATGGGTCCATGTGCTGTGGCTCGGTGTGCCCGGCGTCCGGTGTCCGACGCTGGGGCCGGCGGCGTCTCCGCGGCGGGGCCCGCAATGCGGTGGCCGCAGGACCAGCACATCGCGTTTTCGCCAGATATTATATCAGGCCGATCGCTGATGTCGGCCGATTTGTTAAACCAGTTTGCTTTCTTAATAATGAATTAACCACAGTGTCCATTATGTTATATGTTTAATTTACGGTTGATACCGTATAATTAATACATTGTTTAAAATGTATGAATAATTAATATTTTGTTTAAAATTTGCAAAACTTCCCTCTCCAAACATCTACGTTGTGAATTATCTTATATCTGAAGAATGAAGCGACGAAATATAATATATGATCAAACGAACTTCGCGAAGTTCGATCGATATTATATGAGTCGCTTCATTCGAAGATATAACACCCGCCCGCCCATATTCCCAGGCGTGGGGAAGTTTCGCATAGCATCTCTAAAAAGAATGACGTAAAAATGGCGGCTGGCTGTATCGATACGTAGGATCGACAAAAAATAAAAATGATCGATTGAAAACAAATCGATTTTACTTTAAATAAACGTGCGAAGCTACCTTGTAGGCTAAAGGGACTACGTTGTGAATTATCTTATATCTTCGAATGAAGCGACTCATATAATATCGATCGAACTTCGCGAAGTTCGTTTGATCATATATAATTTCATGCAGCCAACTACTGCTAAACTTTAAAATAATTTGTTTATTAATATAAACATAACTGTTGAAGGTTGGACAAAATGTACAAAGAAATATTTATATAACTTGGCACTATGTTCTATTATTATTACAACCTCTAAAATGGTTGAAAACTATTGACAAATACAATATTATCCAATACAACGTACCCAGTGAAACTATTTCAGGCGATTATCAATTACCAAAATTGTCGGAGCGCCATCTAGTGATACCTATTGGAAAACTGCTCATTAAAAGGAAGTGCGGGAGATAATTTTCATTATGATTAATTATTTGGACAAACTAAAAGTACAAGTTCAAGCTAATAGTAACTGAATGTTTACAAGAAAGACACACTTTATAATTTTTCCAACTGTCAGTCAATACAGACCTAACGTGGTCCTATTATATTTATTTAAATCCGTCATTAGAATATATAATATACCTATCATTATATTAGACGTGACTTCCACGCGGCGTACCTTTCCGATTTGTAAGTCCGTCTAATATAATAATATATCCAAAGAACGCGAGTTTAGTTTGAAACAAACATCCGTCATACACCAACCTGCAACCCCAGCGCAAGTCTCCCTGATCCCATCCAGATGTCTCTCCAACACCTCTCCATGCATCCTGATCTCTTGTTGCTGCTTCTGCTGCTTCTCTGCCAGGACTTGGCAGCCGGTCTCGTCGTCGCTCAGCTGGCTGGCTGCCGAGACCAGACCCTGGGCTGAGGAGGAGAGGGAGTCCACGGAGGAGAGGAGAACGGACTGGCAGCGGGGGGCGTGGATCGTTGGCGCTGTTATCTGGAAGGATGAAAGAAGTATTATAGGTAAGTCAACGGCTTAAGACGCGAAGATGCTGACCAGGCGAAATGAAGTAGTTGGAAAGTTTTGTCAGGGCTACCTACCAGGAGTCTGTCAAGCCTGAGGAGTACGCCTGGGTGAGTACCACCGCCTTATATATTTCTGACGTCAAGCAAGAGTGCTCGCATTGTTGTGTTCCGGTTTGAAGGATAAGGTAGCCAGCGCAATTACAGGCATGAGGCATTTCATGTTAGTGCTTACAGTGACAACGCATCTGCGGTTCTGCATTTTTGGGCGACAGTTATCGCTTACAACTGGCTAGCCCTACGGGAAATGTCAGAATAAAAACTTCTCTTTATAGCCAGTGTCACTCAATAGCTTTTTCCTACCCCAGTAACTCAGGCGTATGTAGACCCATCTGCATCATACAGAACTCCTCAGAGCCCTAGCATTACCATCGACGGCGTCGCTGGCAGCCAAGGCTCGCGTTTCACTGCTCTAAAGGCGAGCTCTCTGTTCTGCTAGCGATGATAGCTTCAGGAGCTGTCAGGTGACGTGCCTGTTTCTCTGCCGTATAGTTTTCAAGTGGCGACCACGCACCGGACACAGCGTGGGGAGGCCTCCCACAAGGTGGACCGACGACCGCAGTAAACATCGCAGGGTACCACTTGGATGCGGAAGTACCGGTGGAGATCTCTGGGGGAGGCCTATGCCCAGCAGTGGGCGTCTTTCAGCTTATATGATGATGAGGTACCCACCTGTACCGAGCTCCTGAGAGCCCTAGCATTGTCATCGACGGCGTCGCTGGCGGCCCCCAGGGCAGCCCCCTTGCTGCCAGCCGTGGCGGCCAGGGCTCGCGTTTCGCTGCTAAGGAGGCGGGCGCGTTCTTCCGCTAGCGATGATAGTTCCAGGAGCTGGAAGAAATTGTAATCGTGATGAGGAGTACTGATAGGTGTCGGTGACGGTGATGGTAACAATGATGGTCACGTTGACGGTCACGACTATTGTCACGGTCACAGTAGCGATCACGGTTACGGTCACAGTTACGGTTACGGTTGACCTGAACACATTACATACAAACATACGATTCGGATGTGGAATAAGCTCCCAGCCACAGTGTTTCCTTTGAACTATGACATGGGATCGTTCAAGAGGTATATTAGAGGTCTCCTCAGAGGTGGGCAACGCATTGGTGACTCCCTTGGTGTTGCTGATGTCCATGGGCGGCGGTGACCACTTTCCATCAGGTGGCCCGCATGCCTGTATGTCTGCCGTACTACATAACATGCACACTAAGGTGGTGGAATGAACTACCTGAAGAGGTTTTCTGTGAAGAGTACAACATGGAGTTCTTCTAGAAAGGGGTGAAAAGGTTGTTACGGGGTCGGCAACGCGTGGGTGATGCCCCTGGTATTGCAAACGTCCATAGGCTGCGGTGACTGCTTACCATCAGGCGGGCCGTAAGCTTGTTTGCCACCTTTGTAATATAAAAAAAAGCTTAAAAACCCTCCACACTCACCAGTAACTCGCGAGCGCGGTTCGCTCGCGGACTGAACACGAACGACAACTTCTGCGAGCACGCCGCGAACGTTCGTCCCGCTTCCTCCATGTCCTGGCAATGTAGAGAGAGTGAGATATACATATTTTTTAATATATTATATTAGGCATCTTGTCAAGGGAGAAGCTTCTGCAGCGGTACTGCCGATCTCCAATCGCTTGATCCCATCCCTCTGGAATGACGTCACAGCATGCATTTCGGATATTCTGTGACGTCATTCCAGAGGGTGGTATCGTGCGATTGGGTGGGATGGGAATTGGGAAGAAAGAATGGAGGGAATAATAATTTTTATTCAAAGGCTGGTCCAGTTTGCTTGAATACTTCTGTACTCATATTGTTTGTTTTAAAACTAGTAACAGACGTTCCGTTATGGCTGTAGCCGACCAACCGTCGGTTGCAGGCGATACTAATCCCTACAATGTACAAAATGAATTCGCTTTTGGATTAATTCGAATGCGCGGGGGAGCTGATCTTGGTCGGACGCCTGACCACGTCTACCGCATCCAAAAGCGACTTCATTTTCTACAATGTAAGGATTAATATCGACTGCAATTGACGGTTGGTCAGCTCCAACCAAAACGGAACGTCTGTTACTAGTTTAAGTTTATTTAATGTGTTATTGGACCAAATAAATATATGAGATAGCTCAATGAGTGTGAAAATTTACCATTGGGGGGGGGGGGGAGGTCCTTACGAAGGCACAACATACAACCTCCATTATCATTTTCACTGCACATATTATCGGGTTTGTTACCACGGTTAGCATTGTTTTTACCTCGATATTTCGACGCAGTTGCATGCGTCATGGTCACGGGTTGACTGGTGCCGCTGTGTGAAGTCGCTAAAAGCAATACCGTGGTAACAAACCCGATAACATGTGTAGTGAAAGTGTAGTAAATAACCACAAAAGTCTTAAAACCTCCATCATCATCATAATCATCATCACCATCATCATAACCCTCACCGGCCCGTTCTCCAAGCCGTCGCAGACGCCCCTTACGGCGGCCGCCCACGCGCGCACGTCCGCGAGGCTCGCCGCGCGCGCGTTGGGGTCCGCGCACGTTGATGATAGCACGCACGTGTCTGTAAGCCCAAATAACTAAGTAAAAACTCTTCATTGCACACACAAAAATTATACGTAACAGGAAAAAAATTGAAATAATGTATATGCGCGCAAAGGCGGCCTTATCGCTCTTACAGTCAACCTTTCAAAGTCAAAGATTAAGAGAGATTTCCGATCGTATGTCTCACTAAACTGAAACTCTATTTTGAAATATTCTGAAGCTTGAGAGAGATTTCTGATCGTATGTCTCACACTAAACTCAAACTCCATTCTGAAATATTGTGAAACTTGAGAGAGATTTCTGATCGTATGTATAACACTAAACTCAAACTCTATTCTTAAATAATATGAAGCGTAAGAGAGATTTCTGATCAGAAAGAAACAGTAATAAAGTATTTCTGTAACTAAAAAAAATAACTTACGGCTATAAAGAAATAGTAATAGTATAAGATTTTCTTCAAATTTATGTCCGTCTGTTTGTTCTGTTTAGTAGTTCCGGGTCCAACTTAAAATCTAAGCCATGTTTATCAAATCGGTTAAGTAGAACCAGAGATACAGCTAAACCTCTCCGTGGTACTAGATTTCATACATTAGGGAGTTCATGTAAAATAGTCGTCCGGGAAAAAGATAAACTGCCCTAAAAACGATTACAAAGCTAGTGTTCTAAATATAGTAAAACTAATTGTGACATGTAATTCATTACCTTCCATGACTTCCGGCAATAATTCCGATATGGTCGCCATCGCCTGCTCGGACGCTACCAAGTCTTGGTTCTGAGGATCTGCAATCACAATATTATAATAACAAGTATATTTTTTTATACCACTAGGTAATATCCTAATAATGATATCCTGATGATATAAGGGGAGGCCTATGCCAGCAGTGGGCGTCATCTGGCTGATATGATGAAAGTAATATCAGTGAGCGAGCGGTGAGCGCGAATATGACAGCGGATAGGGATGAATGGAGTAAGAAAACATACTGTGCCGACCCCAAATGAATGGGATAAGGGCAGGCAAATGATGATGAAGGTGGCAAACAAGCTTATGCCAGCCTGATGGTAAGCGGTTACCGCAGCCTATGAGGTATGCAATACAAGGGGTATCACTTCCGTGTTGTCGATCCTATAATAGTAATATAAGATAAGGAACTCGCATTAAAATGGTATATTAAAACATGAGTGTCACGAATGTTTTAATACCTAATTATATGCAGTTGCATAGTACTACTTTATCTACACTCATATTCTCATACCTATAATTTTTCAACTTTGCTGCGAGTTAGTTCTGTTGTACATACGCGTAACTCTGAATTATTTACTTATGTTAGTACCTCTTACGGTGAGGGAGAACATCGTGATGAAACCTGCACATTCAGGCGACTGGATGTGTAACCATGATCCAATCTGGTCAGGTTCCCCTGGTAGCAGGGTCATAGTGGTCAGGTGACAGTCGCTCCACTGAATTTACGTGGCCTGTCAAATCCTGGATCATGATCAATGCGGACCTCGGGCTCTCACGCGCTCTCACAACCGGGACATTAACGCCAAGATGACTAGTTTTCTCAAGCCGGCATTTCAGTTCCTCTTAACTATTATTGTCAGTATTCAGAATTATCACTTTTTATGTGTATGGTGTCCGGCAGAGTAGAATAGCACCAACCCCTTCCACTCGTGGGTGTCATAAAAGGCGACTAATGTTTCCAGGCAAAATATCTAGAGCCTTCATAGGCTGGAAAATGGGCAGCATCATTTGCATTTCCATTGTCATATTTATAACACTGCGATCTCCAATCCGACTGCCAAACGTGGAGATTATGGTAATAACCTTCGTGGGAAGGGCTCTAAGTCCTGGACTGTTATGGGCTGTGATGATGATGATAAGTACGTCACAAGTAAGACACGTCATTTCCTAGTCTATGGAAGGTTACTCACCAGCCATAGCCAACATGGCGGCTGCCACCGCGGCGTTAATTTGAGCAATCCTCGGCGCCAGGCCGCGCTCCATTTCAGCCGCCCGTTGCGGGGACGGCAGCGGGGAAGATGGCGGCTGAGGAAAAGGTATTAATAAAGGTTATTAGGAAAGGCTTTCCTTTCAAAGTACTATGCCTATACCAATTCGTGAATTGATCAGTGATGATACGGATAAAATGATAATATAATGATAAATTAACATAGTGCACATGCAACGGCTCTGTTCTTCATTTTTCTTCTGTTCATGTAAGTATGTTTGTCTAGTTGTTGTTTCCTCATTTCATGTTGTTTGTTATTAATGGTTTTGCTTGTGCATTTTTATGTCACTTTCTTTTTCTTAACACTTTTTTTTTGTTTCACGGCTCCGGAGTCGAGCCCCTGTCCTTTAAAAATACCTATTTGGAGGTCAGTGATTCAACCCGTTTGATCAATTATGTTATGTGTTTGTATTGTTACTTACCTAAATGTTTTCTATTTCCATAATATCGTGTGCTTGCTTATTTGAATAAGACCGATAAACCGTATAATAGGCAATACCTGATCCAGCTTCTTCTCAGCCTGGGCGGCGCGCTCCCTCGCCGCGGCCGCGCTTTGGATGAACCGAAGTCTTTCGGGCGAAGGAGGCTCTTCCGCGGCCATGTTTTCTTCTGGAAAACGGTTTATTGTTTAGTAAGAGCAAGCCACTGTCCTAATGAGGAGTTTTCCAGTAGGTATTGATAGTTGGTTTCAAAAAGCATCAATAGATGGCGCCCCTACAATTTTGGTAATCTTTTTATAATCTATATGATGGTGGCAGTGATTTCATACAGCAAACTAATACTAAACTTAAAAATAAAATGTTTATTAATATAAACATAACTGTTAAAGGTTGAACGAAGTGTAAAAAGAAATATTTATAGAAGTTGGCACTATGTTCCATTATTATTTCAACCTCTAAAATGGTTGAAAACTATTGACAAATACAATATTATCCAATACAACGTACCCAGTGTTTATATCCTGTTTGCTAAGAACATATTTCAAGCGATTATCAATTACCAAAATTGTCGGGGCGCCATCTAGTGAGTGGTTTGGAATGCTTTAGATACCTGTTGGAAAACTGCTCATTGGCAACGCTCGTGCGACCATGGTAATATAAAAAGAGATCTGTCTATATTTAAAAATATTATCTTCCCTTGTCTAGTCCATAACTTATATATTTATGTCGCTTGTTTAAATAATATGTCTAGCTTTATATATCTATATGTATATTATAATATAATTTATTGATATATTCAATTATTGTGCACGTCGTTTAATTGAATATTTGCCAAATTCATGAACTTTGAAAGTTACGTCTAACGAACGATATTGCCCCGAGTTTACGGAGCTCCTCCATGCATTGTCACAACACTAACCTAACCCACCCGAATTAAAACGTAATGCAAACTATTATTATTGTGATTAAGTTAGCATTGTGACCCTATTTTGAGGAGCTCCGTAAACTCGGGTCAATTTCGTTCTTTAAAAATTACATTAAAAATTCTTGAAATTGGCAAATTTTCTATTAAATAATAGCATACGAAGCTGGCCGTTTAATGAACTGGCTAATTTAACCATCCGGCTGCGACATATGCATTACTTTAGTCTAGCATCTCTCTTCTATGGGCCTGCTGGAAGAAATTTCTTGTTAGAAAAAAGCTGCGTCTGTTGGATTTTTTATACTGTTGTAGTTATCTGTATATCATTATTGTGTACAATAATCAGTTAATTAAATAAATAAATGGTGCGAAATAGGAGACATCAAAACCGCCCGTCGCACGACTACGGTTGTACGAACGTTGCCAATTAGGACAGCGCTAAAGAGCACATTGACGAATGAAGCTCTCTCAAACAAGTGCTATAATGCGTTCATTTTCAAGTTAAGTTCAAGTTATGTTCTTAAAAGTTACGAATAAATGAATTGAATTGAAGTAAACCTTTCCCAAACTCCCGAATAATGCGTTCTGCGTCCTACCTAGAATGGAGCGTTAAATTAGTCTAGCCAGGCATTCGACCGCCACCTCACCTGGTGGTAAGTGCCGATGCGGCTGAAGATGGAGCATGCCTGTCTTGGAACAACCTATCGCCTTGAACACATCCAAATTATAAAACTCTCCACTCAAGAACTCGTCAAAGAAAATACTCACCATCCAAATCAGCATACGACTTCAACAGTCTATCCAGAGCCTTCGCCAGGTCCATCGTGCCAGTCTTCAAGTCTTCGCCAAACTCCTGGCGGCTTTCCACCAGCGGCTTCCAGGCCACGGCCAGCTGCTGGGCTGATGATGAGAGGTTCTCAGCAGCAGCCGAGAGCGCACTCTGGCAGTGCTTCTGGGCTATCGATGGGGCGGTGAGCTGGAAAAGTATAAATTGAAATTGAAAGAAAGAAAAGAAATTTATTACACATAGCACACCACGTCACAATAACAGTTACAATTACAGACAACGGAAACATTAATACTTAAAATATCTAGAACAATACTTAGTCTCCCATGCCACTGTCGGTGCCGCGGCGGCCAGCGTGAGTGGTCCCCACAGTCTCACAGCCACTCACAGCGCTGGTATTCTGTGGGCCCAGTTTTTGGGTACATCACGGCCGTTATACAACCTAAATATATATAAATAAACGTAATAACCAACCCCTTACACTCATGGGTGTCGTACAAGGCGACTAATGTTTTCGAGGCAAAAGATTAAGAGTCTCCGTAGTCTGGAAAATGGGCAGCAGCATTTTCCATTGCTATATATAAACACTGCGATCTCCAACCCGCCTGCCAAGCGTGGAGATTATGGCAATAACCTCCCCTTTCGTGGGAGAGGCCCTAAGTCCTGCAGTGGACTGTTACGGACTGTGATATGAAACGTAATAATAAAAACAAAATATGTAGATATTTCAGACAGATACATCCATAGTGTTAGTAACAATATCTCTTGCATACCACTGTTAGTAGTTATTGTATAAGACGTATGTTCGATGTGGAGTTTCACCTAGTGACGCAGCACGGGGGAATCCCAATCCTTGAACACATTTTGAGACTGCTGGTGGTGGAGCGCAGCCGAATAAGCATAGAAGCTGATCGCTTTCGGATTGTGGCATAAGAATCATTCGTATACTTTTTTATTGGACGACCTGAGTGGTGCAATGGTCAACATGCCGGTCTGCCACGCAAGAGGTCCCGGGTTCGATTCCCGGCCGGGCAGAAATTGGAATGATGAATTTTAATTTCTGTGACGGGTCTGGGTTTTCTATGTATAATAAGTATGTATTTAAAAAAAAAAGTATTTAATTAGTATATCAGTTATCTAGCACCCATAGTACAAGCTTTGCTTAGTTTGGGGCTAGATGGCGCTGTGTGAATTTGTCCACGAATATTTATTTATTTTATTTATTTATACTAAAAGTAAAATAAGAAATACACTTTATTTAAGGGTTTTGAATGTATAAATTGTATTATTGACTAACTTCGTCCGCGTGGGAATAGTATATTTTTCCTTGTAGACCATTTAAATGACCTCCCAAATGTATGAAAGCTAGTACTATGGAGAGGTCAAGCTATAACCTTGGTTCAACCCAACCGATTAAATGAAACATGGCTTAGATTTTAAGTTAGACCACAAACTATCTAATCGAATTGAAATTCGTTTAGTAGTTTTTCCATATTTCTTCTAGTTTAGCCGGTTACGCCTATTACGGTTCTACATCAATCATACCCTATATGTAGCCTAGGCTTAATAGCCACACAAAATAAAGTTTCATTCAAATACGTCCAGTACCTCCGGAGATTAGCGGGTACAAACAGACAGGCAGACAGTGCTTTTTTTAATTGTTTCTGTTTGTTTGTGAATGCTTTTTTCTTATTTGATCCAAATAAATAGATAAATATTAAATAAAGATAATTTCACACCGCTTGATATCCTTGATGAGGCAACGTAAATTACTAGGAGCTTACTTCCAGCAAAGTTAAGAAAATTATATCATGAATGTCATATTATGTCATGAGTGTAAGTGGATAAAATAGTGTATGCAACTGCATTTAATTAGGTATTAAAATACTCGTTTCAAACACACACGTTTATCACACGGCTGTTTATATACGAGTTGCATAAC
The DNA here is from genome assembly GCA_905147135.1 of Blastobasis lacticolella. Taxonomy (NCBI): domain Eukaryota; kingdom Metazoa; phylum Arthropoda; class Insecta; order Lepidoptera; family Blastobasidae; genus Blastobasis; species Blastobasis lacticolella. The sequence goes on along the minus strand of LR990062.1, from coordinate 14,048,091 downwards.
TACTATTACATCATAAAATAAACCGCCAAAATTTCTGAACATCGTTGTTTTTCTTTCGATATTAATTATCGCTAATCGATACTAAAAAGCAATATTAACTATCATCGATGTTTTTATAAATATTGGGTGGAAGTATTCGTTATATTAGATAACGGGTATATTATAAGAGTATAAAAATATACTTATAACACCTAATATTAATACATAATATTTTCCGCTACTAATTACTATTATAACACAAGATCACCATAATATTGTTGTGCTATTTTTTCTGTTATATTGTTATATATGCAATTAATGTCGTCGAAAGTCGCAAATCTAATGTTTGTACGTGGTAATACAAATATATTGATTAATAATGCATTTTTATACATATACGATTATATTTCGTCGCTTCATTCTTCAGATATAAGATAATTCACAACGTAGTCCCTTTAGCCTACAAGGTAGCTTCGCACGTTTATTTAAACTAAAATCGATTTGTTTTCAATCGATCATTTTTCTTCTATCCGATCCTACGTATCGATACAGCCAGCCGTCATTTTTACGTCATTCCTTTTTCGTGCGAGGTAGCGAGCACATCGTGCACACGTGGTGCACATCAAATTATTAACATTTTATTTCAAAAGTAGAAACGCAGCGCCGAAAACAAGATTCGGTATTTTGAAAGAAAAAGCAAAAAACCTATATAAAATAAGTGGCGATATTCTCGGATTCCACTTCAGATTCCGATAAAAATTCATGAAAGTACCTACAATATTTTTGCCGAATGTAGTTACTTTTATAATTTATGCATTGAGTGTTTTAATACAAAACCTGGGGGTTGGCCGTGAGTCAACACGACGGTGATTTAGCTTAATGTATATACAATAAAAAATTAAGAATATAATTAAAATTTCATCTGGAGGTTGGTCGAGAATCAACCGCCAGTAACAAATAACTACGCATATGCACCTCCTGGGGGTTGGTCGTGAATCAACACGAAGGCAATATGCAATAATCTAGTGTCTCAACCTGCTGATGATCGAGGTTTTTAGATACTTGAAATTCCGATTAAAACTCAAGTAAGTACCTATTTTACGCGATTTTCGCTTAATGTGATACGTGTAATTTATGCATCGAGTGTTTCAATGTAAAACCTGGGGGTTGGCCGTGAGTCAACACGATGGTAAAAACCGGGATGTTGGTCGAGAATCAACGCGACGGTAAAATTATTCACCTGGATGTTGGTCGAGAACCAACACGACGGTATCGACACAAAGCCTGGGGGTTGGTCGTGAACCATCACGAAGGCAATGTGCATATTCACCAGGATGTTGGTCGAGAACCAACACGACGGTATCGACACAGAGCCTGGAGGTTGGTCGTGAACCATCACGAAGGCAATGTGCATATTCACCAGGATGTTGGTCGAGAACCAACACGACGGTATCGACACAGAGCCTGGAGGTTGGTCGTGAACCATCACGAAGGCAATGTGCATATTCACCAGGATGTTGGTCGAGAACCAACACGACGGTATCGACACAAAGCCTAGAGGTTGGTCGTGAACCATCACGAAGGCAATGTGCAATAATACCAAGTGTCTCCACCTGCTGATGATCAAGAATCATTTAGAGGTTTATGACATCTACCTACCCGCCACCGTCGATCGAGAATCGGCTGCGTGCGGGAAACTATTATTTTGTGGATATACCCACATTCTTCACATATCCGTAGTTTTATCTTCGGAATGGTTTTTAGTTGATCGGGGATCAATACAAACACCTTAATATATTATGAACACTCGATGAACGATGAGAATAATACTTTAAACAGTGGGGCGTTAAGTACCTACTAGTAAAGTAGAGGGTGTAATCGAGCACTCGTTCGTAAACTCGTTTGTTCTAAAACTGACATAATATGATTTTGTCTGGGGTTTTAGACATCGACACACCTCCGGATGCAATTACTGAGAGGTATTACTTGCTACTGAGCCGTCAGCTGACCTGCCCCAGGTCGCCGTCGCCGCTAGAGTAGCGAAAGAGCCTTCGTCGGAGCCGTCCGATGCGCCCGCGCACAGTTAGACCCACAGCTGGTGCGGGCCCTCGAAGCCAATATCCACAACGAACCCGAGCACGGGAACAAAATACATAACAATATGAGTCCCTTACAAGGAAAAGATCCTTAAGAGTTATTTAGTGCCGGAAAACATAAAGTTAACCCAGGCTCAAAAATAAAATGTCGTAATAATAAATTTTAGGCTCGATAACCGAAAGCGCCCGCGGCCGCGACAAGAAAGCGGCGACGGCGCAGCGGTAACTCGGTGCCGGCGTCGCTGCGGTAACCCGCGCCGCAAGACGTAACACGTACTCCAACGAGGAGAATACCACATTCATCGCCGTCAAATATCTGAGTGTCGCCCGCCGCATCTTGCGATCTTTATTTTATGGACTCGAAATCGAGAATAAAACTAATAATAATTACGCCTAACGAGAGGCGTCCTTGAATGTCGTCCGTAACACTCACCGAACCGAAACGCTATTCGGAAGTATTGTGTGCGATTTGGCTCCATCGACATACCCCTTGCTCGGCCACGCAAGCCCGGGAAAACGGGCGGCTCCCCCCGCGCCGCCGTCACCGGGCCGCAGCGAGCGTCGGCCAAGCAGCCCCCGCGCCGCGGAAGCCGCCGGCCGCCGCAGCCGCGCCTACATAGTCACCTAAGTGACTCGGGTGCACCACGTTGACGCGGACAATTATTTTATAATTAATTCGGGACGGTTTAGAAGTCCCATTCCATAAGTCTGTGGCACAATATCTATGTTGCCAGTACAAGACAAGTATTCTGTCTCCTGACCAATACCAAACTTTTTGCTCCTGACGAAAAGAAGGATATGACCTAGTCCATCAAAATGTTAGTAGATTTGGGTGCGATTTCAGAGTGTTCAGCCGAACACCTTGCATCGGGTAGGCGGCAGCCCCACATACCTGATCAATTTTTATTCAAAATATTTCCGGCACCTAAACCGAATGGGAAAAAAGATTCACCATAAATCTAAAATCACATAATAAATTTATACCGACCACCTATATCGGACCACAGAAACAGAATCATTTCAAAATAAATTCCAAGAAACTCATTTTAAAATATGATAAATTTAAATATGTGAACCATAAAAGCTTTAATTCGATGGCAGAATTTACAAATTTTCAGCTTTACCGTATTAGTCTCTCGGTTGCCCCGCGAGGGTTTACTAAAGTGATGACTAAGGTCTTCACCTTCTTAAGGTCTCAAGGCTCAAAATTCGTGCTATACTTTAGCATTTGTATTGGCAATGACTTCGAGGAATGTCTAAGCAATGTTAACGAGACTCAGATTACTTCAATGTCTCGGATTCATAGTCAACGTTAACAAAAGCAACTTGCAACCTAAAAATATGTGTAAAATTCTAGTGTTTATATGTTTTAATTCTGAGAATTTCACTTAATCTTTTTAACTAGAGAAAAGCGACATTATAGCACAATCAGTGTATATATTTTCGTCTCTTCCCCGTTGCACAATATAAGGTCGCTCAACTTATTGCGCTGTCAGTAGCAGCTTGTCCAGCGCTACAAAACTTTGGAGACAAATTTTTAATCTATTGTTAAAATGCATTTAAAAATATATAATCTACTTATACTATACCATAAATATCCCCCCGTTCCACGTTCTTTGAGGATCTTAATTGATGGGCGCAAAACTATGGGCGCAAAACCCTTTATTGTCCTTCAGGACTTAATTATGTAAACGAGAACTTCACTTATGCCTCTCGTACTGACTGGGGAACCGTCTTTGGCGACGATTGGGTCAACGGGTGTTGGCAGCAATGTGAACTCAAGTATCACATTAACTGGATTTACTAAATCTAAAAATGTTGGATCATACGATAATAATTGTGCTATACTGTTGAGTAATAACACCACAGCTATCAGTTATGTAAATTGTCAAGAAAGTATTGAATACCTTCATGCAATGAATCTAGCGCGGCATATTTCGTTATGTGATATTTAAGGTTGACGAGGACTCAAGAGAGTAAAGGACATAGAGTGGAAACTCTCTGACTCAGCTTACCGATAGATAGTTTACACTGTTAGACAGACTTGAGGTATCGGTAGATTACCGATTTCATGTCTCGCGTCAATGCCGACTGTGAGCGGTATTTATCCTGCAAACAGGACTCGGAGGCTATCGCAGTAGATGCGATTAATCTCATACATTCTCACTTGCCACACTTCTCTCAATTTACAAATTTGTTTGCAGAATAATAATAATCCATATGAAGATTCGAACGAATTTGTGATAACATTTTAAGTAATTGTTTTAATACGAATGCTTCGTATTGAATCGATACTTTGAACGATCATCGTTCAGCTCCGTATCCCATTTTGGTCTTAGTTAGGATGTTCGAATTAAACGATCACTAAAAGGAGCTTTCAAATACAATCCAAGCTTGCCTAGGTATACAGCCACTTGGAATCCACGAGAGTGTATTGGATAATATTTCAAATTCGGTCCCGTCCAAATAATTAACCAGAACATTAGAAATATTAACTAGAACATCAACAAATAAAAAGTTAACCAGAACATTAGGAATATTACTGGCTCTGTGTACCACACACACAGGGTACAAACATTTTTATTAGTTACAACATTAGGGTCAGGTCGCTAGTAACCAGGGCTCTTTCGTACCTAATGTACGCATAACCCCTGCCATCACACTCGAGGAGTAACTGATTAGAATCGAACAACTCAGTACTGGCACATACTAAGTATCTCTTTCTGTCGTGCAAACCACACCATAAACAAGTCACGGCCCAAACCATTAGCCAATGGATTGGCACGGTGATGACAGAGAGCAGTGTGTCATGGGTCCATGTGCTGTGGCTCGGTGTGCCCGGCGTCCGGTGTCCGGCGCTGGGGCCGGCGGCGTCTCCGCGGCGGCGCCCGCAATGCGCTGGCCGCAAGGACCAGCACATCGCGTTTTCGCCAGATATTATATCAGGCCGCCGCAGCTGATGACGGCCGATTTGTTAAACCCGTTTGCTTTCTTAATAATGAATTAACCAGTGTCCATTATGTAATATGTTTCATTTACGGTTGATATCTTATAATTATTACATTGTTTAAAATGTATGAATAATTAATATTTTGTTTAAAATTTGCAAAACTTCCCTCTCCAAACATCTACGTTGTGAATTATCTTATATCTGAAGAATGAAGCGACGAAATATAATATATGATCAAACGAACTTCGCGAAGTTCGATCGATATTATATGAGTCGCTTCATTCGAAGATATAACACCCGCCCGCCCATATTCCCAGGCGTGGGGAAGTTTCGCATAGCATCTCTAAAAAGAATGACGTAAAAATGGCGGCTGGCTGTATCGATACGTAGGATCGGATAGAAGAAAAATGATCGATTGAAAACAAATCGATTTTACTTTAAATAAACGTGCGAAGCTACCTTGTAGGCTAAAGGGACTACGTTGTGAATTATCTTATATCTTCGAATGAAGCGACTCATATAATATCGATCGAACTTCGCGAAGTTCGTTTGATCATATATTTTGTTCCCCAAGGTACTAAATCAACTGTAAATAATATGTAATACAAACTGAAAAACGGCGACCGTTATACGGTACATAAAATTGCATAAAAGCGGTGATATAATGGCTACATAAGCTGATGATGTCTTAGGAATATTTTTGTTAAGTATATCGATATCGATAATATTGCTTAATATAAAATATCGAAAGAATATATCGACAGAGTGAACATCCCTTTTTATTTGATGCTGACAAAAACTTAAGGAGATTTAATTATTTTTTGTCTCTGACCTTGCACGCATTTTTGGAATGAAAAAGCTGTCACAGCGCCCTCTATAGACTGGCAAGAAGGTCGCTAGCATTCCAATCTCTTTGACTGCAACCATCAATGCGAGTAATTAGATGCCCTTCTTCTTGATGTTAGATTCTGAAAAGAAAACTTTCTTTTCGGCTAGCCCCCACTCGTTCCCACGATAACAACTCCTATTTTTCTTCTCCAATTCTGTAAGGAATCCTTCTGTTATTCTGTAAGAAATCCTAGTGTACCAACCTTGGCAACAGCCAGCAGGTCCCTGGCGGCGCCCACGCAGTCGACCCCGGCGGAGTCCAAGCGCTCCGCCCCCTCGGGCTCCGCGGCCTCGGCGGCGCCGGTGAGTTCGTTGGCCTTTAGCAGCAGCTGGGTCATGGCGTCGCCTACGCGCTTGGCTAGCTCGATTATCTGGGGGTGAGAATTTCTTTACTTAAAACTTCATGCACGTCACAGTACAATGGCGGACTTCAAGTAACGTAGCTTTTATTAAAAGTCAACCAGAGCCAGAACCAGAGAACAAAAATTACAAGCAAATAAAAAGGAGAGAAAAGAACATATAATAGACTAATGTAGCATTAAATTTAAATTAGAATTAAATCTAGACAAAAATGTCGGTCTTTTAATGTTTGATACATTGAAAGACCTAAATTTTAGTATAACAGGAGAGAGAAAACAAGAAACTAAACATAACAAGCTACTGGCACACCCAACAACACTACTGCCCAAACACTTCAAAAAGTAAGGTGATGAAGATAATGATGGAGCCAGGAAGTGAATGGTAGAGCTCTTCAAAACGGTAGTTCGTTTTTTATTTAATAGATGTATGATATATATGATATAACTGAATATCCAATAAACCAATCGTTTGGTTGATTTTATAGGAAGTTTTTAGTTTTCAGAAGTTTTTAGAGAAAGTTTTTATTAGGAAGCGTAAGAAGTTACTCTTAGCTAAGAGTTACTATTGTTTAAATGAATTTTTTAATGAGAAAAATTGATATATCAATGACTTATTTTGTATTAAGGCTCTATATCTGTACTTGTTATGACTTAGAATATAATTTTTCTAATGATTTTTATCGGTTATTGTCATTTAATTTAATAAGAATTGATTGTTGACATGTACTTAAACTTGATAAGGTGAAATTTAACTTAATTTTATTTTAATAATTGACATATTCTCATTTTTGACGTATCGCTAGTTGATTAATTAATTAATTTGTTATTAATGAACATGTAATAATTTATGCAATATGGAATCTAGATTTAATTGTTAAGATAATTTTGTTTTCTATATTTTTTATTATTTTGCAGTGCCCTCACAGGATCACATGAGATACTTACCTATTTTTAAGATCTAATGTTATTATATTACCATGTGAAGCAATAAATAAATGACATAAAAAATATACTTTAGCGTTCCCCGTGGACCGTCTAACAAAATACAGAATATCTACTATCATGTAGAGCTCGTCTAATCTCAAATGACGCGCCCCACTATCGCATTAACGCACACAAGCAAGTTTGAAATATGGACGCAATACATATACAAATGCCGTTGTAATTGGTCATTCAGTTGCCGGTGAGACACCAACGTAGGAGCTCGCGTCGTTCGATTGGAGCAGTCGACGCTCCCACACAGATGAAGTGTCGTTATCAATATTTGCACTCACTCATCGAAATCAACTAACTAAGTAGTTGGGCGCGTCATTTTAGATTAGACGAGCTCTACCTCCTAGGCAAAAAAAAACTATAAACCTATTTTTTTATTCTACGCAGTGACAATCGAGCAAACAGCCTACCTGATGGTAAGCGGAAACTATCGCCCATAACGTCTACAATTCCTACATTTAGATTGCATGTAACAAAAATGCAGAACCACAGGTGCGTTGTCACTGTGAGGACTAAGATAAAATGCATCATGCCTGTAATTGCGTTGGCTACCTTATCCTTCAAATCGGAACTTCAAATAGCAATCTACATCAAATTTTCTACAACTTTTGCTTTTTACACATTTTAATATTAATAAGACAATTTTAATTTAACATTTTTTATGTTTAATTTGACTGGATTACGCAAGCATCGTTGCTTTGCGGCGGAAATAGATAAGGCGGTGGTACTCACCCAGGCGGACTCCTCAGGCTTGACAGAGTCCTACCACCTGATAAGCCACAGGTGGTAGGACTCCGTCAACCAAGGTAGTTGAATAGAATTTTCTTACATTTCGTGATTGCCAAATCAGAAAAATATATTTATAAATGAGTTCAAATAAAGTTCTAGACAAAAAGATGCACAAAATGTATTGATCATAAGTTTAAGTATTATTATTATTAACCTGTTATGATCTGATACTCACGTTATCCTCCCTGTCGGGGTCCAAGCCGCGGCCGTTCCTTCCGAACGTGTAGATCAGTTTGCCGGACACGTCCGCGTACACCAGGGCTTTATCTTGAATTTTCTGGTGGACAAAATATTCCCAATATATTTTCTATTGCATTCGAAATGGGCAAACTGCAATAACATGTATTATGTTAGCACAGATCTTAAACCATAAAAATTTACTTTACTTTACTCTTTTTACTCAGCGTTTTTATTTCGTTTTAGATTTTAACAGGTCTACCATGTTTGTCTATCGATAATTCAATTCAATTCAATTCATTTATTTTGATAAACATAAATTTACACGTCAAATGTCATCAAATTCTTGAGTAGTCATTATTCTTAAAATAATGTTACAACAGATAAAGGATATCACAATCTTAATGTTAATTAATTACAAATTTAGATGTCATAAACATTATTATTATTATTACAATTCAATTCAATCATTAAAAATGTATATATATATTATTTGATGTCAATGTTTGTTTATATTATTTAATACAAGTGTCTTTATAATCGATAACTATAGACCGACCAGTGTGACCACACAACTGATACATCATCGCCCGCCTTGGAATTTCAGAGCTGTCCGCAGGATGCAGGACGCGGGTGTGTTATTAGGAAAGCTGCCCAGCATCCCTACCTCCTATCACCGCTAGCATGCCGCCATTTTGATGCAATTGAGTGTGGACTAATCGCGACAGCCAGAGCCAGAGCTGTCTTGCTGCGATTGATTTAAACTCAATTGCATCAAAATAGCGGCGGACTATCGGAGATAGGCGGTACCGCTGCAGAAGGCAGGCCGCATTGCCCCGCTGGATGGCGAGGCTAATTCTGCCCGAAGTAGTGGGCAGCCTACCGGTCTTTAAATATTATTTGTCTGTGTAAATTTACAATTAATCTTGTATGCAAGTCTTGTATTGGGTCAGCTGTGGAACTGTCAGTACGGTCAGCTGTAGGTCAGCATCCAGCTGTTAAATCAGCTGTAGACCTGTAGATCAGCTGTTGTGCTAGTGAAGCATAAGTAAAAGTAAGGGCGATACTCACAGCATGCTCGTCTAGATTGACGCCGCAGTAGTAAGTAAAATGCGGTGAATAGGTTTTGAAAGGGTCTGCAATATTTACGCGTATATTGCTAGCGTCCAAAAGTGCAATAGTGATGCAACAGCTGTGGGTCAGCTCTGGCGTACCAGAGCCGTAGCTGTGGGTCAACTATGGGATAGACGTGGGTCAACTATGGTAGAGCTCGTCTAGTCTAAAATGACGCGCCCCACTACTCAGTTAGTTGATTTCGATGTGTGAGTGCAAATATTGATAACGACACTTCATCTGTGTGGGAGCCAATTAACGACGCGTGCTCCTACGTTTGAATCTTACCGGCAACTGAATGACCAATTACAACGGCATTTGTATATGTATTGCGTCCATATTTTAAACTTGCTTGTGTGCGTTAATGTGATAGTGTGTGTAGCGATGCGTAGATTAGACGAGCTCTACAGCTTTGTGTGGGTCAACTGGCCGCCGGATGTGGGTCAACTGCCTGTCAGCGGTAAATCAACTGTTGCGCTGCTGTGACTTATTAAAAGGCAGTAAGAGCGATAGACCTACTCATTGCACGGCATCGTGCTTACCTACCTATGTATCAAATGTAACCTTGTTGTTGTTTCTTCGTTTGTACTTACCGATTATATGATGTTCTTGTCGTTTTAATGTTATATTATATCTATAGCCGAGTACAGACACTCATGTTTTAATACCCCCTTTTATATGTATGTGGTGTCTTTTCTGTGTCAATAAAACTTTTTCTATTTCCATTTCTACTCACATCATGATCATCCACCCCCGTAAGCTCGCAAACCGCTTTGGCTGCTTCGGCCGCCTCCCGCATTCGTTCTAGGAGCTCCTGTCTCGATTCTGGATCACGGGTGCTGCCTAGGGCCTGGGAGGCTAGGGGGAAAGCAAGAAAATGAATCCATGTTCAATAGTGAATAGGCTTCATCCTCAAATCAGGTAAGTTGAGGTCAAATGCAAGCTATTGATAATAATAAAAATTCAGTTCAGGCCAGTAAATGTTCCTTTCAGGCCACGGTGGTCACCTTGTGAGTCGCGATGAGCAGATGGTGACAAGGTATAGTACCTACTCATCAAGATAATTCCAAAGAGCCAAAACACGATGGGGTTATCTTGATGCGTTCATTAGTTCCCATGCCCACCTTCCGACTCCATCATCAGACCAGCTCTATCATCATCATCATCGTCATCTTGGCGTTATAATCATAATCATAATCATTTATTCAGTCATCACAGGTACATAAAGGTGGTAAATAATAATAGTAGCGGCTCCATGATGCGCCTTAAAGCATACTAAATATGACAAGTTTCACATGAACTTGATTGTTTATAATACAATTAAAAAGTAAATTAAATAAATGTCAAATCACTAAAATTCATTATGTCAAATAATTAAAATTGAATGTCTTAAGTTAAAATAATTAAATTATAATGACAAATAATAATAATTCAAATGTACTAATTATTCCATAAAATGTCAATAAAATATAAAATGTCAAGTAATAATAATTCAAATTTAATAGTTATTTCATAAAGTGCCACTAAAAAAATGTTAATCTGAATTATTAAAATAATGTCATCGCCCTTAAAAAAATAAAAATAAAATGTATTCCTACCAAATAGAATGCTAAAATATCCAAATGTCAAAGTTTTCTTAAATTGATGTCACTAAGGTAATCATTAATATTATAATAGCATTTATCAATTAGCAAATTAGTTAAAAATACTTTAAAATTTTTAACATCCAGAGATTTTGCAAATTCTGGTAGTTTGTTGTATAGTTTGGGACCCATTTCAGTAATATTTTTACTCATCATTGCTGTTTTGCAGCAATGTGTCTCTATTATAATGTTTCTGGGTCTAAGCTTAATGGAGTCAACTACAGGCTTCTTTTTAAATATGTTTGGGTTGCAATGCACGAATACGCAACACTCCAAAATGTACAGGCACGGAAAGGTTAATAGTTTCATTGATTTAAAATGAGGCTGGCAGGAGTCCACAGGTTTGATGCCACACATTGCCCTAATACACCTTTTTTGAGCCCTAAACACAGTTTCCCTCTCTGAAGAGTTGCCCCAAAAAATTATGCCATATCGCAAAGTTGCAATCACAAATCCATGATATGACGTTAGGACTGTTTGCCGGTCTGCTACTTTGGATAACTTATATAAGGCAAATGAGAACTTAGATAATTTTTTACAAACGTCCTGTGAATGTGTTACCCATGTCATATTGTTGTCCACATAGAGCCCTAGAAATTTAACTGTTTGTGTTTCGGCTATTGTTTGATTTTTATGTATAATTTTTAGCGTGTCGGTCTTTTTTCTTTGTGTAAATTGCATTATATTAGTTTTTTCAATATTAATTTTTAGATTGTTCATGTCAAGCCAGTTTATTACATTATTTAAAGTATTATTTATTTCTAATTGATAATCAATGTCATTATTGTGGTCAAAAAATATTGTATTGTCATCGGCAAAAAGTGTCATTTGATATTTACTTGATTTTACAATGTCATTAATAAATATTAAAAATAATAAAGGTCCAAGAACACTACCTTGAGGAACTCCATATTTAATGGTCTGGCTGTCAGAAATATAAGTTTCTTCCTCTTTGGAATCTATTGATATTTGTGTCAATTTAGTATACTGTTTTCGACCTTCTAGATAGGATGCTATTAAATTTAAAGAGTTGCCACGGAATCCATAACGCTCCAATTTCCATAGCAGCAGCTTGTGATCAACGCGATCAAATGCCTTTGACATGTCCATGAATATGGCACATGATGGAGACCTCTTATCCATGTGTGTAACAGCATGTTTCACTAAATCATAAATTGCCATACTTGTCGTTTTATCTTTCCTAAAGCCGTTTTGCTCCGTAATTAATAAATTGTGTTTCTCTAAGAAATTATAAAAAATTTCGTGAATAATCTTTTCAAAAATTTTTGATATAACTGGTAAAAGAGCTACTGGACGATAATTTGACATGTCACTTTCGTCACCTTTTTTGAAAAGCGGCACAACAATAGCCGTTTTCAGTTTATTCGGAAAGGTACCTGTAGATAAACATAGGTTTACTAAGTGACTTAAGGGATTGGCAATTAATGTGACAATGATTGACAATTACGTTAATGTCCCGGTTGTGCTCTCGCGCACGAGGGCCCGGGGTCCGCCGTGACCATGATCCAGGATTTGGCAGGTCAGGTAATTACAGTGGAGCGACTGCCATCTGACCTCCGTGACCCTGCTACCAGGTGAAAATGACCCGATTGGATCATGGTTACACATTCAGTCGCCTGAATTTGCAGATTTCATTAAGATGTTTTCCCTCACCGTAAATCAGACCAGCTCCATCGTACCATATTAATGTATTGTCATGCAAGTTACACAGGTATTCAAAATTTGAGCCCAATCGGATATCAACAAATGGTTGAAATATTTTTTGCAAATTTTGACGGACAACTTACATACTAACAGTGCTGTTAAAGGAACTGATTAAGGAAGAGCTCCATGAATGCTCTTATTCAAATAAAAATTATAAAAAAAGACAATTCAATGGCCTAAGCTTATTGTTGAAACAAAAAATTACTCTACGATCTTACCCTTGCCTAGTTCCGGCAGCAGTTCTTTGATGGTGTTCAAGGAGTTGGCCGCTGTGGAGTAGTCGATGTTCTTCGGATCTGCAAAGTCAAATTCAGTTATAAATCATTCAAGTAAGAATACAATCCTAGCCTGTATCTAAGTTACATAGGTATACCAAAAGATCAATTGAATGCCAGGAAGTGGATCAAATAAGTCTTGCAAAATTTGTACTTAACTTTCCTGAAGCCAAAAGTAAAGTTAAATAAAATGACAGAAAAAGTCAGATAACACCCGACCAAGTTTACATACACCCAAATATTTTCTAAGCTACTCAACTAATTTTAATGAAGCAAAGCTAAGAACCATCTTGAATAAACTGGCTTTCAAAAAGAAAGAAACACAATCTCAGTCCATTTTTTCCACAGATACACAAAGCCATAGAGACATTTAAAAATTATAACGCCCCTCTTTTTTTCGTCGGTGAAGTCGGATAACCCCCGACCAAGTGTACATATTCTCAAATATATTCTAAACCACAATAAAGAAAACCAAAAAATCACCTCGATTAAACTGACTTTCAAATTAAGCAAACCGCATCCAAATCAATTCATCCGTTCGAGAGTAACGACCACAGACAGGCATACACATTCACCAACACAGACCCACACATCAAACAAACACCCCTCATTCCGATCGGTGGTTAAAACCGCCCTGATCTTACCAGCAAAGGCGCTCAAATACAAGGCGACGGCTGCGTTGAGCCGCCCCACGCCGTCCACGGACTCGGCTTCCAGCTTCCGCGCCGCGGCGTCCGAGAGCGCTGGCCCGGAGTATTCCTAAGCAAATGGGAAGCGTCAGTATTATATAATGTTATTCTGTTTAAGAATAGAAATAGAAATAGAAATAGAAATAGAAATAGAAATAGAAATAGAAATAGAAATAGAAATAGAAATAGAAATAGAAATAGAAATAGAAATAGAAATAGAAATAGAAATAGAAATAGAAATAGAAATAGAAATAGAAATAGAAATAGAAATAGAAATAGAAATAGAAATAGAAATAGAAATAGAAATAGAAATAGAAATAGAAATAGAAATAGAAATAGAAATAGAAATAGAAATAGAAATAGAAATAGAAATAGAAATAGAAATAGAAATAGAAATAGAAATAGAAATAGAAATAGAAATAGAAATAGAAATAGAAATAGAAATAGAAATAGAAATAGAAATAGAAATAGAAATAGAAATAGAAATAGAAATAGAAATAGAAATAGAAATAGAAATAGAAATAGAAATAGAAATAGAAATAGAAATAGAAATAGAAATAGAAATAGAAATAGAAATAGAAATAGAAATAGAAATAGAAATAGAAATAGAAATAGAAATAGAAATAGAAATAGAAATAGAAATAGAAATAGAAATAGAAATAGAAATAGAAATAGAAATAGAAATAGAAATAGAAATAGAAATAGAAATATAAATAGAAATAGAAATAGAAATAGAAATAGAAATAGAAATAGAAAACATTTATTTACACAACAAATGGCTCAAAGGAGTTGAATCACTGTATTCAAGACTGTATTCAATAAAAAAAATATGTTCTGTGAGGGCGCCGTAGGTCAGCATCCAGCTGTTAGACCTATAGATCAGCTGTTGCGCAACTGTGGCTTGGTTGTCCTACCTCATCGAGTACAAGAAAAATTCTACTTTGTACCACTTGACCGAGCGAAGTGGATAAAGGAAAGTAGGAAGTCGAAGCCGGGACAAACCCTAGGATGATCATCATCATCCGAGCGGTCAATCCCGGCTTCTGCCAGGGTCCGCTTTCCTACTCAATCTTCTCCACTTTGCCCGGTCCGAGGCATCCTCGCGTCGTAAGCCGTCGGCTCTCGCATCCGAGTCAGCGATGTCAATCCATCGCTTCTTGGGTCGCCCACGTTGCCTCTTTCCTGATATCGGCAGGTTCAGGCACCAATTTCCCACGTATCCCTGAGGCTTACGAAACACGTGACGAACCATCTTATCCGCGATATCTCTCAGGCCAAGGCTGCCTAACACTAAGATAACGCTAGCATGATGATGAGTAGTACTGGTGGTTTTGCCTAAGCATATTATTTACAACACTGGCCGTGTGGTCCGGCAGAGTAGAATAGCACCAACCCCTTACACTCGTGGGTGTCGTACAAGGCGACAAATTCGAGACAAAGTTTTAAAATCTCCGTAGGCTGGAAAATGGGCAGCAGCGTTTTCCATTGTTATATTTATAACCCGCCTGCCAAGCTTGAAGATTATGGCAACAACCTCCCTATTAGTTGGAGTCCTGCAGTGGACTGTTATGGGCTGTGGTGATGATATTATTCACATTAGTGAGGTCAGATGGCAGTCGCTCCCCTGATCTGCCAAATCCTAGATGGTCAAGGCGGACCCCGGGCCCTCGTGCGCGAGAGCATAACCTGGACATTAACGCCAAGATGATAATATATCATCATCGTCATCATATTGACGGTATGTCCTGGTTGCGCCCCCGAGCGGCACGTGAGGGCCCAGGGTCCGCCTTTCTCCTACTCCTGGCCCACCTCGCTTGGTCTTCGGCATCCTTAGTGGTGAGCTTATAATATATATTATCCATATTAGTTCCCATACCTGTGTCAGTATACCAGCGGCCTTATCAGCGGCCTCTCCAATACAACGAGACGCCGCCAGCACTGAAGCTCTCCGCAGCGCGCTCTCCGTACGTTCGTCTTGGATGAAGCTCTTGCGAGATCGCTGTGGAGAGTATTCCCATGTGAATTTTAATTTTTGTTACGGGTCTGGGTGTTCTATGTATAATAAGTATATATTAAAAAAAGTATATAAGTAGTTTATGAGTTGTCTAGCACCCATAGCACAAGCTTTGCTTACTTTGGGGCTAGATGGCGCTGTGTGAATTTGTACACGATTATTTATTAATTTTATACTCACACGCACACACAAACTACAAACTTAGTTTAAGTAAGACAACACAACGCTAGGCGGCGCTGCTTTGCGACCGTAGAGTTGCAAATGTTCTACATCGCGCTAACGAATTGCATATGGCCATAGCATTTTTTGGTGTTTCCCGAGGATGCTTAGTGGAGAAGCGAAACACGTGTCAATGTTAAAATAGATTGGTTGATATATGGCATGTGTATGATATATTATCATGTTGTGACGGCAGCCGATCCAACCCTCCAAAATCTGTATAAAAGAAGCTATGTGGCTTATCTTATACTGGATTCCTGTAGGTTGGTCCATAACCTTGACTTGTATATTTGTCTTTTGGCAATTGCGGACTCGTCTACCAAAACCTCCATTGCAAATGCTTGCTTTTTATCTGTTCCAGTTTGAAGGATAAGGTAGCCAGCGCAATTACAGACATGAGGCATTCCATCTTAGTGCTCACAGTGACAACGCATCTGTGGTTCTGTATTCTTGTTGCCTGCAATCTAAATGCATGAATCGTGGATGTTATGGGCGGCAGTTACCGCTTACCATCAGGTGGGCTATTTGCTCTTTTGTCTGTATATTTAAAAAAACATTACGTTAATTACGGATCGCTTCTATATGAATACCTTCGAGCAAGCATTGACCTAGATACGACTGGCTGCCGACCGCCGCATCAATCTCGCCGCATCAGCGAAAACGCATCAAGACTGCGCCGCCCGGCGCAATGAATACGTATTTGCGAAATTCACTTTAGATCCAACCTCGATCATTGTCACATCTATTTTTAGTTCATAATTTATTAATTGTAACCTATTCTTAATTAAATTTTTAATTTCATTTCTTCGTTTTTTTTAAGTCCTTCGGCTGTAGCCTTCGTATTTCGTTGTTCATTCCAAGAGAATGTTTATTTGTTTATTTATTTATTAGGTAGGTACTCACTCTCAACGCATCACTTCGCCGTCTCACTGCGGGGTCGATAGCGAAGTAGATCTGTGTGGAGAGGTCCGCAATTCTCTTCGCTTGCTCTTCTGCTTCTTCTGCGTTCTGGGAGGAGAAGGAGGATTATAGGAAAGAGTGATCTCAATAGAGTAGAGGTTAATTTTTTCTTCTTTAGAATCAGGAATACAGTCATTAACGACGGAGTATCCTCTCCACCTCTATAGCACGTTGCTCTGGCAGCAAAAAGGCAAAAGCCCCTCCACTGCCAAAGCCACGGTTCCCCAAACCCCCACCCCATGGAGCACTGGAGACCTTACTCACCGGCAGAAACACAACACTATTTAAAAGAGTATTGTTTGGCTGCGGTATTCTGTAAGGTGGAGGTACTTCCCCAGTCGGGCGGCTCCAATTCGAACGGGATACCCCGCTATGCCCTACCTCTCTTAGATAGAAAAGCTTGTTATAAAAAAATCCTTACAAACTCCCCATCCTTGGTAGCTTTCTTCAAAGCGTCTACCGCCTTTCGCAGCTCCTCCAGTTCTGCCAACAATCTCCTCCTGGCTTCGTCACTGGACTGCTTTCCGGCTGTCGCTGTCACTCCTGGGAATGGTTGGATGTCATTATTTATTTTTTTTACTTATTGACTAGCCAGGCATTTGACCGCCTTATCACCTGGTGGTAAGTGACGATGCGGCCGAAGATGGAGCATACCTGACTAGGAACAGCCTATTCACTCTAGCTTTGAAGGGATACAGATTATCTATATAGATAGACAGATAGATATTTGACGACCTGAGTGGTTCAATGGTAAACATGCCACGCAAGAGCTCCCGGGTTCGATTCCCGGCCGGGCAGAAATTGAAATGATGAATTTTAATTTCTGTTACGGGTCTGGGTGTTCTATGTATTATAAGTATGTATTTAAAAAGTATTTAAGTAGTATATCAGTTATCTAGCACCCATAGTACAAGCTTTGCTTATTTTGGGGCTAGATGGCGCTGTGTGAATTAGTCCACGAATATTTATTTATTATCATCATCATACTAGCGGTCAATCCCGGGCAATACAGTACAGTCCGTTTGTAATGACATCGAAAGGGATTGACAAACAAGTCATAATAAGCGGACGTCATACAAAGCGTTTTGTGAAATGAAAAACCTTTTTTATGTTAATATGAATGTACTTAAGTAGTTTAATACATAAACATAGTAATTACATATGTATACATACATATTAAATCAAAATCAAAATTGCACGTAATCAGCACATTATAACACATACAAGTGTATTTTTATTGTAAGTAATCTGTAATTTTTGTCTGCTTTTGTTTTTTCATTTTACATTTTTTGACATAATTTATTAAAAATGGGTCATAATAAGCGACATGTCACTGTAAGGGAAGTCATTATATCCGACTATTTATAAAGAATTTCATATGAAAACCAAACTTCGTAGTATAGTTACGTCATAATAACCGGTTGGTCAATATAGGCGGAGTCATAATAAACGGATTCTACTGTAACTATTTTTCTGACATTTTGTACTGATTGATTGTACTGATTGATTGTACTGATGATTTAATTTAAAATTCGACATCTTATTTTCAGTAATAAATTCGATTTACTAATGTAGTTTGTAAGTCATGAATGTTTTTTTCCTAACTCAAATATGGACATTGTCTGAGATAAATTTATTTTATTATTAATATTGTCATTTAGCGCCTGGTCCAAATTACAAATCACCAGAAGGCTGGCCTCTTTTTGGATCAGCGTTTAAGCCTCGCTATTCAGCGGGACAACGCGGCCAGCCTTCTGGGGACTTTTCCAGATTCGGGGGACCTGGGTCAAGTTTTTTATCTTTAGTTCAGTTAAAATTAAGGTTTTTGGTTTTAGAGTAAGAATTTTTTTATATTTTTTCTTATTAATGTTAATATTTGTCATTTAAAATGTAAATAAAATGTACCTTATTTATTATTTATAAAGCAATAGTTGTATAGCATGGCTGATGTGTTTATTACATTTGGCTATTGAGTCGTCGAAATTTAGAAGCAATTACATCCATTTTTGTATATGATTATGGTGAAAGTGTTATGGTTACTTCTGAAAGAGACAAATAATTGTATCTTATCTTCAAATAATGTTACCTTCACTTATGTCTTCCATACGTGCTTCAATTGCGTCCACAATTTTCTTCGCTTCCTCAAGAGTAGCGTTGGATGGCTCTGAAATAGGAATCGGTATATTTTAGGTACATACTGAAAACACCCGCATCAGAAAAGTTTTCTGAAGTCCGTTAAAGTAAGGGAAAGCTATCAACCAATATCAAGTAGAATCTCAGATCCATTTAAAAAGTCATTGTCTACATTCCACTACATTCTGAAATGAATGAAAATAAATAAATGAAAAATTACACAACACATACCAAAATCAAAGGAAAAAAAATATCCAACCAACAGCCCTATCGCTTAAAGCGATTTCTTCCAGGCAACCTCAGACACCTAGACATCAGAATATACTCTAGGATACTTAAACCTTGGAAGCAAGTCTGTTCTACAGAACATTACAGTCGCATATATATTTTTTTTCTTTCATTAGGATTCGATTAGCATATTGATGGCGTATATGCAAGTCGAATGCGAGTGGATTTCCTACAAAGAGCTAGGTAGAGACTGCTTCTCAGCGGCTGCTAGGGTTGCCAACGTTTTTAAGACCAAATATAGTATTTTCGGATTCGGTAGCCATAAAAATATAGTAGATAAATATAGGGAATTCATTAAAATATATACAGGTTGTAAAAAGACCGCTAGCATTAATTGAAACCTCATATTCTACCCATGAAACTGAACAACTTTCTCCAAGAAACATACCCACGGAAACTCATAATTTAGGCAGAAAGCGAGATTCTTTTTTTTTTAAGTTGTTATTTTATACTAAAATATATCAAGTATCGATAACTACATCGTTCACAATTAATTTCGACACTCAAAGTTCAAATTTAAGTTGAAATAAATGCAATTAAAGTATGTACGCAATGTAAAGCGTGCAGGCGCGGAGTCAGTGGCCACTGGTCACGTGGGCGAGCAAGGGGCGTGCGCCGGATGATGTACATTGCGCGTCGCAATTAATTATTTTTCTTTACCATTAATTATTAAGTCATTTCCGCGGGTATGTTTCTTGGGGAAAGTTGTTCAGTTACATGAGGTTACAATTGATGCTAGCGGTATTTTTACACCCTGTCTAGTAGATATTTTTAATAAAATATATTTGCATTGTATGCATTTGTAGTTAGTTGGTCCAGGATAGTGTTTAATTGAGTTATTTCTTGATTCTCAACACTAAAATTTAGGTCGCATTCCGTTTTACGGTAAATGATACTGATAAGCGATTTTGCTGATAAAACATACCTAGTAGTTTCGCCTACTATATTACAATTTTAAAATAATAGTAGGCGGACACCAAAAACAGTGGGATACTATATTTATTTATTTATTTATTTAATACTTTATGCACAAAATAGTACAAAGGTGGACTTAATCATATAGTATAGTTGGCAACTCTAGCGGCTGCTTAAGTCCAATAAGTCTTAAATCTTTAATGGGATACCCGTTGATATAAGGGAGAGTGTGACCATTTGTATCTTCATCCGTAAAAGGGGACCGGCAGAAATGTATGAACCTACATATACTCGTAGGTAGGTAGAGATCGTCTAGTCTAAGATGACGCGCCCCACTACTTAGTTAGTTAATTTCGATGTGTGAGTGCAAATATTGATAACGACGCTTCATCTGTGTGGGAGCCAATGAACGACGCGTGCTCCTACGTTTGAATCTCACCGGCAACTGAATGACCAATTACAACGGCATTTGTATATGTATTGCGTCCATATTTTAAACTTGCTTGTGTGCGGTAATGCGATAGTGGGGCGCGGCATTTTAGATTAGACGAGCTCTAGATAATATGTAATTCGCAATTTTTTGTACTCATGTCCAAAGTTAATTAATTTATAAAGTATTTCATGTCCTAATAAATAAATATTTTCGATTTATGACAAGGATATAAATTGACAATGTTCATTGTCAAATTATTTCAATAATCACTCCCCAACCGAGTAAGAAGCCTTCTAGGCAAGCCAAGTTATGAAGGAGGTCCGGAAAACCCAGCCTATATGACCAATAACGTTGAGCGATGTCATTAGAAAGGATTTTTATTGTCAATAACAGTACAAAATGATGTTTACTTTGAATACCCGTAACATTTTTCTCCATCGATTCTAGAATTATTGCCATAGTAAAAATGTAAAATCGTTTCCAATGACATATCGCTGAACGTTATTGGTCCGGTTTTCCGGACCTCCTTTATAACTTGGCTTACCTAGAAGGCTTTTACTCGGTTGGGGAGTATTTATTGAAATAATTTGACAAAATGAACATTGTTTACTTGTCTTTGTCATAAATTGAAAATATTTATTTAGTAGGACATGCAATACTTTATAATTTAATAACTTTGGACATAAGTACAAAAAATTGCAAATTACATATTACGTACCTACCTACGAGTATATGTTATTCATTTTATGTATTTTTGGTAATCCAGATGGAAACAGTAACAATATTTCGAATGTATTTTGGACGATGTAAATAAATAAATAAATATGAATATGGATATTAATATGAATATGAACATGAATATGAATAAAAACATTGACATGAACATGAACACGAACATGAACAAGAACATGAACATGAATATGTATGTGACTATGACTATAACAATGAATATGAACATGACTATGACTATGACAATGAACATTCGCATTCACATGAACCCCGCTTACCGGACAGCAGCGAGACGAATTGCACGGCGTGCGCGTTGACGTTGTTGAGCTGCTTCACGCAGCGGAGCGACATGTCCGGCCGGAGCGGCACCGCCCCCGACTGTCATCATCGTCATCAGTCACTCATCATTACCATTATATCAGCCGGAAGACACCCACTGCTGGGCATAGGCCTTCCCCAGAGATCTCCACAAAGGTCAGTCAAGTCTAGGGGTAACTTGCGAGATGATGACAGAGATTAAGCAACGTTCGCAGAGTTCCCGAACTGGATTGGTGACCGTTTTGTAATTTGACCACCGCAACGTGCTCGCCACCCGTTAGGTTGCTTCCTATTACCGTAAGCGAAGCGAAGTTGACCAAGATCTTTCGCTGGGGACCTAGAGACTGGTTGAACAGTCCCAGCAGCCGATTCATCATCACAGCCCATAACAGTCCACTGCAGGACTTAGGGGCTCTCCCGCGAAAGGGGAGCTTATTGCCATAATCTCCACGCTCGGCAGGCGGGTTGGAGATGGCAGTGTTATAAATATAACAATGGAAAACGCTGCTGCCCATTTCTCAGCCTACGGAGACTAAATCTTTTGCCTCGAAAACATTAGTCGCCTTCTACGGCACCCACGAGTGTAAGGGGTTGGTGCTATTCTACTCTGCCGAGCACCACACGGCCATTGCATATAGCTAATATACTTCCTTAGTGAGTCAGGCAACTGAATTTGTAACCATGACCAATCTGATTAGGTTCCTCGCAGGGTCACGGAGGTCAGATGGTAGTCGCTCCACTGTAATTACCTGATCGCTAAATCCTGGATGGTCAAGGCGGACCCCGGGCCCTCGTTGTTGAGAGCACATTAACGACAAGATTATTATATTTTGTTAGTGATATAACAGTCCTTACCGAGGCTTGCTGTTGTTTGGACCCCATGTTGGTGATGACCATCTGCTGTACCGTCATCACCTTGGTGCCTGAACTCGCGGACTGGCCTGGGGAATGGAGAGAGTGAACGATTCTTTTTATGTCGGTAGACGAACAGGCAACGGGGCCACCTGATGGAAAGTGGTGGTTATTTTTTTATCCTATATTTAAATAGGGAGAGCAACGAGGTAGGCTAATTTCATAGGTATGTTGCTAACAAAGGTTTGCCGGTAGAAAACTCAACTGTTGAGTAAAGCTCGCCTTTGTAGTTACCAACTTTGTACTCGTCACTTACCAACAGGTGAGATGGCGGTCAAATGCCTGTCTTGTCATAAAAAAAGTTACCTTCTGTTAAATTGTATCTATTATTTTTGTGTACAATAAAGAATAAAGAACAATTTTCCGATTTCAATTATTGAAATTGTTACTTTTGCTAACAAAGTTCCAATCCAATGAACTGAAACTATTAAATCGATGATACGTAATCGCAAAAGTAACAATTTCAATCATTGTAATCGGATAATTGTTATTAACAGAGTTTCGTAATTAGCCTACTGGTCACCTGATGGTAAGTAGTCACCGCTGCCCATGGACTTTCGCAACACCAGGGGAGCCGAGAATGCTTTGGCCTATGAGAAAGGTATTGACTGGAAGTTGAACTGGACTGGGTGACTGAAAGATGTGCGAAGGTTCCTTATTTTATTTACCTATGTATCATTCTACGCAGTGACAAACAAATAGATAGCCCACCATGATGGACAGCGGTAACACACACACACACACACACACACACACACACACACACACGCACACGCACACACACACGCATGCATGCATTTATTCATGCACGACTATAGCACATATCCCACTAACATACAGGTCTACTCTCGCAATGTTAATGGCTAAATGGCATATATGACGACACTATCGAACACAGCCTCTTAAGACAACCTTATCCTTCAAACCGGAACACAACAATGGGAGCACTCTTGCTTGACGGCAGAAATAGAGGCGGTGGTACTCACCCAGGCGGACTCCTCGGCTTGACAGAGTCCTACCTCCGGATAATACATTACCTGGTTGGTAGTCCACCATCTGGCTGGGTCCCACGAACGATTGCTCCACCACCTTGTACGGGTTGTTCTGCACCATTGTTATTACGTTGCCCCTACAAAGGGAATAATAGATATTGTATGGATTTGATAGTTATTGGCTGACACCACAATAATTTGGGCATGTGTCATTCTCTAAACTAGAGATGAAATCGATATCCGGGTACTATCCGACTTCCGGTTAATCCGGCCTTAATTTACCATCCGGCCGGTTACCGGATAGTACGTTAATATCCGGTCGAATACCGGATAGCAAGGAATTTATGAAAAGTACATAAAAGAGATTTTGTTTGTCAGAATAAATTCTAAACATTAGGCAAAGCACTGTTAGTTAGGTATCTGTTGTTCATATATTACGTTACAAAAAATATTTTTTTGCAATCTGATATTTAACGTCATAATTTTTAAAGACTATATTCGCAAAAGACGGAATTCTTAAAACGTAGACAGGACAGGACTTTTTTCGGTCCATTCTTAACCTAAGGTAAGGTAAGGTAAAACATAATATCAATTTTTTTTTATAACACCAAGGTGGCAAACAAGCTTACGGCCTGCCTAATGGTAAGCAGACACCGCAGCCTATAAACGTAAGAGCACCAAAGGAGAGCCTGTTACCTGTTACTGAAGACCTCCTCCTGGCAGACGACGCCATGTTCCTGATGGTGCGAGGATCCCGCGGCCAGCATCCGTTTCCTGATGATGTCGATGTAGTCCTCTATGATGTCGCGGATGCGGTACGCGTCGTTGGTTTTCACGGCGTATTCCTTGTCGCTGGAGAAGATGGGTGCCCGTGGTTTATTGTGAGACAGGTTATATAGACGCCGCACTGGTCTAGTTGCAGCATGCCAAGACTAGGGTTGCCAACCCTACTATATAATATAGTATCCTACTATATTAGGAGTCTACCTACTATAAATTAAAAATTATAATATAGTAGGCGAAACTACTATATTTAATTAGCACAACATTACCACTTACCGCAAAACGGAACGCGTCCATAAGATCCTCAAAAGAAAAATTTTCCTGATGCAAATCGAATAATTCAGAACGATCTTGAGTCTTGATATTTGTATGATGTGACGTCAAACTCCCTACCTACTATATTTATATGGTTTCTAAACCCGAAAATACTATATTTGGCCTAGCCAAGACCGATCCCCGAGGTTAAGCAACGCACAGTTCGGGAACGTTCGTTCTTTGAGAGAGAGAGTTCAGTTCGTACTTTGAGACTAGTCGAAATTCAGCACCACAGCGAGCTCGCTTGGCCGTGTCGTGTCTGGCCCCTTACACTCTTGGGTGTCGTACAAAGTGACTATTTTCGAAGCAAAATTGCTAAGAGTCTCCGTAGGCTGGACAACGGGTAGCAGCGTTTTCTATTGTTATATTTAATAACACTGCGATCTCCAACCCGTCTGCCAAGCGTGGAGATTATGGCAATAATCTCTACGTGGGAGATGCCCTAAGTCCTGCAGTGGACTGTTATGGGTTGTGATGATAATGAACGAGCGCGCCACTCCTTAGGTGTGTCCTAGTACCGTTTGCGAAGCGAGGTTGACCAAGGTCTTCCGCTGGGGACGCGGAGACTGGCTGAACAGTTTCGACTTCCTTGACGGCATTTATTGATTTATGGTTGTTATATCTGATTAGGGTTGCCACCCTTACTATAATAAATAGTATCGTACTATATTTGAGTCATTTGTACTATATATTATAGAAAAATAATATAGTGCGAAAATACTATATTTTCATCGATAATACAACTGTCGAGGTTTATTATTTTATTTTGTAACGGGAACGCATGCCCATTGCCTGGCGCAGCATGGATATTTTAATATGAAAATTGAATTTAATGAACTCAACAAATAAAATAAAAATTTTTGGTGTATGTACAATACTCAATTTTGTTTTCTGTGGATATTGGATAAATTAACCGATGGACTAAATGGAATTATTGTTTTGTTTACACATGAAACTAGGTTACTGTATAGGTAGAAGTAGGTACCTATACAGATTTTTTTATTTTCAGAAGCGCAAGTTTCCTTGCTCGTAATTTCTTTTCTTCTCTCCATTCCTGCAACTTCCTACAAACTACAACATTTATGGGAAGTATTTATTTCTGTAATAAATATAAAATCAAAAGAAGAGAGGAATAGAGCATCGATAAATTTAATAAAAAAATTATTGTCTAAGTATAAATATTTTAATAGTCGATAGATAATAAATAATAGTTGATTGTTGGCTAAAGCCAAAAATAACTAAAAATAAAATAGGTAAAAATAAATAGTTAATGAAGATAAATGTGTACTTTTTATTTAGCAAAATTTCCCAATAGTACTATATTTTTTGCTATTAGATAAGAAAAATACTATATTTCTCCAAAAAAAAGGTGGCAACCCTATATCTGATACATCTTCTCACCTATAATCTCCGAAGTTGAGTGTGAAAGTATCATTCTTGGTGGCGTGGTAGGACTGCACCTGGGTCAGCGGCCAGACCTGCAGAACTTCCTTGGTGTTCTCGTCCAGACGCAGGATCGACCCAGAGTTGACGCCTAGGAGACGGGGCACCAGTTTCTTTTTGTCTTTCTGCTTCTCCTGTGGGTGACATTTTACGTAGGTATGCAGATATAATAAAATAATTTGCCCAAACACACCACCACAACACCTTATCGATTACGCTTCACAACAAATACAAAGATCAAATGGGTATATATGTATGTCGCAGCTGGATAGTTAAATTAGCCAGTTAATGAAACGGCTAGCTTCTTATGCTATTATTTAATTGAAAATTTGCCAATTTCAAGAATTTATAAAGTAATGTTTAAAGAAAGAAATTGACCCGAGTTTACGGAGCTCCTCCAAATATTGTCACAATGCTAACTTAATCACAATAATCTCAAACAATAATAATAGTTTGCATTAGGTTTTAATTCGGTTGGGTTAGGTTAATGTTGTGACAATGCATGGAGGAGCTCCGTAAACTCGGGGCAATATCGTTCGTTAGACGTAACTTTCAAAGTTCATGAATTTGGCAAATATTCAATTAAATAACTGCTTAGAAAGCTAGCCATTTAATTAACCGGCTAATTTAACCATCCGGCTGCGACATATACATCGGCGTTGTGTAGTCTCCGCGTGTATTTTGTTTTAATAATTTTGTATTTTTATGTCTTTTTGGTTTATTGTTTTTTTATGTTGTGGTGTTGTTGTTTGTGTCAATAAATGTTCTTTCTTTCAAAATAAAATCATCTTGGCGTCAATATTTACTAGCTATTGCCCGCGACTTCATCTGCGTGGACTATTAACAAATCCTTTGTTGAACGCAAAACAGATGAACTGATTTTTCACCGAATTCAAAACCAACAAAATCATAAACAGAACTGATTTATTTTGCCGAGGATTTTACATTTTATCGGTGGGGTCGAGTTCCGCAAAAGCATGGTCCATTCGTTTAGTATAATGGAGTGCGCTGGGAGTCTGGATGCACTTAAAGAGTTTAGACATTCCATGGGATATATGGCACTTCCCTGGTCTATATTTACTTATCGTATGGCTTTTAAGTTCCTACTGCTACTTAAATTTTCAATTTACATTTATTTATTTATTTTATTTATTTAACCATTTATTGTGCACAAAGAAATTTACAATAATATGAACATAAAGATAACAATCACAAAAGGTACAGCTTATTTCTAAAAAGAAATGTCTTACAGCAGACCTACCGAAGAGAGAGGGCTAGAATAGAGAGGCAGATATGCCGTGCACCCAAATACATAATATAATTGAATTACTTAAATAAGTATCTATATATATATAATAGTAATATTAGCTACATATATAATAAATAACACAAATACTAAATAAATACCTATAAATATATAATATTATGGATTGCAAGTGGAAAGATAATGCTCTTTTAATCTTTTTTTAAAAATACCGAGTGAGGTACTGTTACGAACAGTATGCGGCAGCGAGTTCCATAGCCTAGCTACATGAACAGTAAATGATTTCATTTCGTCAAGTAGGCGAGAGCTTCGGCCGAAAGGGACTGAAAATCTTCCGCTTGCCCGCTGTACTTGGTATCCGGACATTCAAATATAATGTGATTTACTGACTGCTCAGGGCAGCCGCAGTAGGTATTAAATGTCTCGCAGATATAGATAAGTCTGGAGATGCACAATAAGCTATGAAAGAATTAGATATCAGCTATAATCTATACATAGTATACAACAAAGTCGCTTCAGGACGTTTGTCCCTATCATAGAGAAAATATTTACTAACGTAATAGAGCAGCCATCAAAAACAAAAATATTGTACCAACCTGTCACGTGCGAGAGGTGCGGGGGGAGGCTGCTAAGTCATAGAATGACCGATGAAATGTTATCATTTTCTTAATTTTGGCCCTCGAATGGTTCGTACAATTTTTAATGCACAAGATGGCGTTTTTTTGAATATCCAAGCCACTGTCAGATTGGTCCGCTTCGCGCAATGTCTCAGAACTGACTGCGGCCACTGTTGTCCATGGACCGCAAAGTGTGGTTCAAAGAAAATACTTGCGGTGTCTCCTCTATTAGAGCTCGTCTAATCTAAGATGACGCGCCCCACTATCGCATTAACGCACACAAGCAAGTTTAAAATATGGACGCAATACATATACAAATGCCGTTGTAATTGGTCATTAAGTT
This sequence comes from Blastobasis lacticolella, assembly GCA_905147135.1. Lineage (NCBI taxonomy): Eukaryota > Metazoa > Arthropoda > Insecta > Lepidoptera > Blastobasidae > Blastobasis > Blastobasis lacticolella. The sequence goes on along the minus strand of LR990062.1, from coordinate 14,019,737 downwards.
GCCGATAAGATTCAAACGTAGGAGCACGCGTCGTTCATTGGCTCCCACACAGATGAAGTGTCGTTATCAATATTTGCACTCACACATCGAAATCAACTAACTAAGTAGTGGGGCGCGTCATTTTAAACTAGACGAGCTCTACTTTAGTAAATATTTTCTCTATGGTCCCTATGTATAATATATACTTATACTAATCTTTATATATATAATTCTTCTGTGAGTGTGTATGTCACTGAACTTCTCTCAAACGACTGGCTCGATTTTGATGAAATTTTTTGTGTGTGTTCAAGGGGATCTGGGAATGGTTTAGATTCACACCTAAGGTGTAGGGTAGGTGTAGGGTAGGTGTAGGGTAGGTGTAGGGTAGGTGTAGGGTAGGTGTAGGGTAGGTGTAGGGTAGGTGTAGGGTAGGTGTAGGGTAGGTGTAGGGTAGGTGTAGGGTAAGTGTAAGGTAGGTGTAGGGTAGGTGTAGGGTAGGTGTAGGGTAAGTGTAAGGTAGGTGTAGGGTAGGTGTAGGGTAGATGTAGGGTAGGTGTAAGGTAGGTGTAGGGTAGGTGTAGGGTAGGTGTAGGGTAGGTGTAGGGTAGGTGTAGGGTAAGTGTAGGGTAGGTGTAGGGTAGGTGTAGGGTAAGTGTAAGGTAGGTGTAGGGTAGGTGTAGGGTAGGTGTAGGGTAGGTGTAGGGTAGGTGTAGGGTAGGTGTAGGGTAGGTGTAGGGTAGGTGTAGGGTAGGTGTAGGGTAGGTGTAGGGTAGGTGTAGGGTAGGTGTAGGGTAGGTGTAGGGTAGGTGTAGGGTAAGTGTAAGGTAGGTGTAGGGTAGGTGTAGGGTAGGTGTAGGGTAAGTGTAAGGTAGGTGTAGGGTAGGTGTAGGGTAGGTGTAGGGTAGGTGTAGGGTAGGTGTAGGGTAGGTGTAGGGTAGGTGTAGGGTAGGTGTAGGGTAGGTGTAGGGTAGGTGTAGGGTAGGTGTAGGGTAGGTGTAGGGTAAGTGTAAGGTAGGTGTAGGGTAGGTGTAGGGTAGGTGTAGGGTAAGTGTAAGGTAGGTGTAGGGTAGGTGTAGGGTAGATGTAGGGTAGGTGTAAGGTAGGTGTAGGGTAGGTGTAGGGTAGGTGTAGGGTAGGTGTAGGGTAGGTGTAGGGTAGGTGTAGGGTAGGTGTACGGTAGGTGTAGGGCAGGTGTAGGGTTAGAACGCTACGCGAACGAAGTCGCGCCGGGTCCACTAGTAATATTATAAAGAGGAAATGTTTGATTTTTTGTTTGTTTGTTTGTATTGAATAGGCTTCGAAACTACTGGACCGATTTCAAAAATTCTTTAACCGTTGGGAAGCTACACTATCCCCGGGTGACATAGGCTATATACCCGTGTACCCGTAGTGGTAGAGCTCGTCTAATCTAAAATGACGCGCCCCACTATCGCATTAACGCACACAAGCAAGTTTAAAATATGGACGCAATACATATACAAAACCCGTTGTAATTGGTCATTCAGTTGCCGGTGAGATTCAAACGTAGAATAACGCGTCGTTTATTGGCTCCCACACAGATGAAGTGTTATCAATATTTGCACTCACACATCGAAATCAACTAACTAAGTAGTGGGGCGCGTCATTTTAGACTAGACGAGCTCTACCCGTGCGAAGCCATATGCATCTACGTTCGCTTAGTTTTTAAACAACGCAACGGATTTTAATGTAGTTTTCAACAATAGATGAAGGAAGGTTTATAAGAAAGAAAAGAGGGTAGGTAGAGGTAAAGTAGGTGTATGCGAATGAAGTCGCGACGGGCCCACTAGTGTAACAAAAAAGAACAAACTCCTTCACAACTTCCAAAGGAACCAGACCCACCTTAACAACGAAGAAAGTGACCCCATATGTGGGTAAATCCCTCGCCGTCTTGTTGTACAAGTGCTTCGCCTCCAAGGAGTTCAAACCGCTGTGGTTACGGTGCAGCTTGAAGATTTTCTTCTCAGCACTCTTGGAGCAGTACTGGGATGGCAGGTACTCGTTCAGACTGGTGGGGATGGTTGCCAGTTCATTCCAGTATTACAGTAGATGCCATATATATATTGGCAATAGTAGTCGTACAGTTCTCGGTCGAAACTTTGTTTGTTTGAGCAATTGTTAAATTTTAATTTATTTATTTTATACGATTGGCGAACAGGCTAGCCGGCTATCTGCTGGAAAGTGGTCACCGCTGCCTATCGACATTAGCAACACTAGGAATATTGCAAATGCCCACCTCTTTAATTATTTCAAAAAGCCATATTTGTTAAAACTTGTAGAGCTTATTTTTTAAAGAACCATTTTAGTTAATTACTGCCTACCTGTGTTAATAGGAAAAAACAGCATCATGCGTTAAAATATTGAATTTTTCATACCGCAAATCGACACTGAAACCACGCGAGTGGTTCAAAATATGAGACTCTATTCATCTTTCTTAGCTTACTTACTTCTCTATCAGGCCTGGCTTGTGTTTGTCCTCCTGGAAGTCCCCGTAGTGGATCTGGCATTGGATCGCCGCGAACTCCAGCGCTGCGGGAGAAGACTGTCATTGTAAAATCAGGTCCGGTAGGAACTTTGGGGGCTACTACCTTCCCCCCTAGCCCCACCACCTTCCTCCCAATACATATACAGGGGGGAGGGGGGTAACCAAACGACGGACTATAGATCTGAACAGTTCTTTGCCCGTGACTTGGTCCGCGTAAAATTCAGTTAAGCGGAACTACATTGGATTTCGGAATACATTGTAGCCTACGTGCTATTCTGGGCTATTAGCTCTGTTACGGACAGGTTTCATCAAAATCCGTTCCGAAGAAGTGGGCAACACCCCTTCAAACTTGGATGTTCATCATCATCAACGACCTGGGTACGAGCGATTCATATTACAGTGATTGTGCAAAGAACACAAGATCAATGTGTCTTCCCCTTAATAGAGACAATAAGAAAAGTGTTAATGGACACATTCTTAGTTATTATAGCAAATTATGTTAAATTCAAATTACTTATTACGTAACAGAAATTAAAATTCATCATTAGAATCGAACCCGGGACATCTTGCGTGACTGACTGGCATGTTGACCACTGAACCACTCAGGTCGTCTATTGGCTGTTTCAGTGGGCCGAGTTGGCACTTTCAAAGTAAGCCATTTGATTGGCCACGGGGGGACTTATGTCTGCTGGACAGGCTGAGAACTGGCCACGAAAGATGTGTCGAGTCTCGCACAGATGCGGATGGCGAGACTCCCTGGCCTGTGTTTGGTGTGCCCTGGTAAACTAAGCATGCAGCGTATTACCCAGGAATGTTCGAACCGAAAGTATGCTGGAAATCTCCAGGACCTTTTCATCCTTACATATCACAAATTTTATACTACGTTGGACAGTGTCATTATTGGAATATGATTAAATAATGCACTGAAATACGCAGTGTGGGTAGGCCTCCCACAAGGTGGACCGACGACCTGGTACGGATCGCAGGTATCAGCTGGACCGGCCTTTATGGAGATCTCAGGGGAGGCCTATCCCTAGCAGTGGGCGCCTTTCGACTGATATGATGATGATGATGATGACTAAATAAACAAAATAAGCCGTGTAGTCGACTCATCCCGCCGGAAAACTGTACCTAGCGAGATGTGAGAAGAGTACTAAAACGCCTACGAATTGTTTTCTAGCAAATAATTGTGTTGCTAGGGAAATTTGCTAATGCTTTTCAAAAGGATCAATTAAAATTAGTGACAATCCAATCTACATACATAGACTCTTAGATCTTTTAAACTACGCAACAGATTTTATTGCGAATTTAAAAACTTTTCTCTTGATAGAGTTATTCAAGGGGAAGGTTCAAAAGCAAGAAAAAAAGATTAGTAAAAGGGAACTCAGAAGAAACGATGTTATTGGTTTAAAGAAATAACTTTATATTAGATACTACATATGCAACAAGTTACAATATCAGCGGTCAGGAGCGAAGTGACTAAAGAATGAATGTAATATTTTAAGAATGAACGAGATCTTAACAATAATTGAATGAAACGTATGACAATGAGTGAGGCGCCACGATGACAGGTAGTTAGTACAGTGGCCACACGCCAGACTTCCTCGGTGGAACACGAGATGGCGCTCAACAAAAATCCGTGTCCTTATAGTAGGCAAGGGGTAAAGTGTATGCGAACAAAGTCGCGCCAAGTTTTTTTTTTTGAAGACTATACAAGTCCACTAGTTAAGTAGGTATGAAGTAAAAAATAACATTAAACTTTATTTTAAAAATACCTTTATTTTTATTACTACATCAGACTTAATACATAATATAAGAAAACATTCATCTAACACATCAGCTGCTGCGTCGTTGTATTACTCACATCCCCACGTTACGTGAGGTAAGTAGCACCCCAACAGAAAAAGCTTTTTGGCGTCTGTGCGGGGAACCCTCCTATCGTCCATACATAGTATAAAACAAAGTCCGTCCATAGGCTGCGGTTACTGCTTACCATCAGTCAGGCCGCAAGCTTGTTTGCCATCTTAGTGGTATAAAAAAAAAAAGATCTCTATGTATGTATATTATGTGCGCTTAGATCATTTACACTACGCAACGGATTTTAATGTGTTTTGTAACAAATAGATAGATTTATACAAGGGGAAGATAAGCAAGAAAAAAAAGGTAGATATAAGTATTGTAGGTGTACGCGAACGAAGTCGCGCCGGGTCCACTAGTTATGTAAAACGTAATTATAATGCAGGGGCGCTAAATTACCAGTATATTAATCTGGATTAAGTTAATCTGGATGCCTTCAAGGCTAGAGTGAATAGGCTGTTACGAGACGGGCATGCTTCATCTTCGGCCGCATCGTCACTTACCAACAGGTGAGATGGCGGTCAAATGCCTGTCTTGTCATAAAAAAAAAATACCAATCAAAATATTAGTTCCCATCCCTTAAACGTTACGCCCCCGGTTCACTTAGACACCGCACAGACTATTTTCCTCTAAGTTTTTGACATTATAGAGTTTTCTCATTTATTTCAATCTTCTCGATTAAATTAAGTAGGTAAGTTTCAAGTACATGCCTATCTATCTAATAATAATACAATATGTACAAAGAATGCTTAAATACCAATAGTAAAGTAGGTTCAATAGAAAAAGACGAAAGTAGAGCATATAGAGGTAATTATAAGTATTATCCATAAAAAGCTAAAGAAGTATCTAAATAAGTCAAATTTTCAATTATTTAAATAAGGCAATGTAAAGTCTCGTCGGATACTAACGTTAGTTCAAAAATTTCTCTCTGCCTGTTAAGGTAGGCAACACGATAAATGTAAAAAAATTCAATATTTTATTATTTTGGTATTACTTTGTGTGTGATAATATACCCAGTGGGTACGTTTCCAGTGGGTACGATCGGGAATAAAAGTCTTGAAGAAGTATTACGTATTCATAGTATTGTATTATAGTGGCACAGTAATGTTTTGTAGAACAGAGTCACCTACTTTAAGACATATTCTAGAGTTAATTTTGTTTCATCATCACAGCCCGTATCAGTCCACTGCAGGACTTGGGCCTCTCCCACGAGGGGAGGTTGTTGCCATAACCTCCACGCTTGGCAGGCGGGTTGGAGATCGCAGTGTTTTAATAATACAATGGAAAATGCTGCTGCCCATTTTCCAGACTACGGAGACTCTTGATCTTTTGCCTCGAAAACATTAGTCGCCTTGTACGACACCCATGAGTGTAAGGGGTTGGTGCTATTTTACTCTGCCGGACACCACACGGCCAATTTTGTTTACTAGATATGTATGGTTGCATTGTATTTTTTTTAAGTAAGCAAAAATTTTAATTTATCCATTCAATAATTCATTATATTTTGATTTCTGTAAATAATACTTATTTAATCGTTCGCATGCTCTGTTGTCTATTTCAATCGAAATGTATTTTAAAGCCTACCTATCTACTCTACCCATCCATTACAAAATTAGTGACCAAATCACAAAAGTTCCAGACATCACATAACCCCTGCACCCCCAGGTTGTCCATCCCGACTGACGATCTGCCTCAGCTCGTAGTCCTGTATCACCTGGAAGATCTTAGTCTTCGCCTGGTTCAGATAATAGGGGGAGAAATTCTTCAACGTCGAGCCTATAGTCATTAAGAATACGTCTAGGTTATCTGTAGGATCTAGCTGCTGGGATGGCGTGGTGTTGATCTGTGTTTCAGCATTGGCACGCACCGTGACTACTTCTTGTAAAGGGTTGATCACTGGCTTTACATCCTCGATGTCCATTTCGCTCTGAAACGTCACATCTTCGATACCCATAGTCGCTGACTCTGGTGCGACGTTGTAGTGTGGCATCAGGAACTCCATTTCGTTCTCGTATCTGTACCTGGATATCAAATATACATGAGAATATCAAAAATATTAAGATATTACGGAATAATGTAATAAGGGAACGTCGGTGGCTGAGTGGTTAAGGTAAGCGAGAAGTATCGGGTTCGAATACCACTGCCGCCATGTAACAATTACTCTTTCCTGAGTTATATACATTAGTGGATGCTAACCGATACTCTTACGGTGAGGGAAACATCGTGATGAAACCTGCATATTCAGGCGACTTTTTTTTTTATGACATACGATAGGCAAACAGGCAAGCGGGCCACCTGATGGGAAGTAGTCACCACTGCCTATAGACATTAGCAACACCAAGACTGTCGCCAATGCGTTGCCCACCTCTATAATGCTCTGGCAGCAAAAAGGCAAAAGCCACTCCACTGCCAAAGCCACGGTTCCCCAAATCCCCACCCCATGGAGCACTGGAAACCTTACTCACCGGCAGAAACTCAATACTATTTAGTATTATTTAGCTGCGATATTCTGTAAGGTGGAGGTACTTCCCCAGTCGGGCGGCTCCAATTCGAACGAGATACCCCGCTATGCCCTACCTCTCTTAAAATGACTGCATGTGTAACCATGATCCAGTCTAGTCTGGTTCCCCTGGTAACAAGTTCGCGGAAGTCAGATGACAGTTGCTCCACTGTAATTACCTGATGTGCCAAATCAAGTATCATGATCAAGGTGGATCCCGGGCCCTTGCATGTAAGTACACCAGGGAACGTGCTGGAGTGAAATAAGATGATAGTCAGGTCATTAGCAAGTGGGACAATCTGTAGCCGTATTCACAATGATCCGAAACCGTTTCCGAACGATTCGACACGAAATTCGTGAGCGGCGAATCCGTGTCGATCAATTAGAAAACTGTTATTCAGAATCCCGATAAATTCCACGGAAACTCTACTCTCTATAACATATGAAAATTTCATCAAAATTAACTGAAATCACATTTTCCTAAGAACTTTTGCGGGGTCCTTTATCGATTCCGTGTCCGAATCCGATTTCCGAGCCATTGTGAATACGGCTACTGGTCGCCTATTCCTGAAGGTGTGACGGTATGTATGCATGGAGTAGGTACCTGAATATTGGTCTGTCGGGGAACTGCGCACGCGTTTTGATCTTGCGACGCATCATGTCGCGCATGTTTATCCACCTGGCTTTGCATAGAGTGGCTGGAACCGAGAACGGTAACCAAATTTAATTATATTAATACTAAATACCGCAATTTGGGCGCCAGGTTTTTCGAGTTGCGGAGAATGCCTATACCTAATCTAGGCAACCTAATATTGTCTCTAATAACACTGGAATATGGCAAAAACTCGAGTCGAGTATGCCGACGTACGAATGGGTGAAACTTGAAACCCCTTTATCATGGCTTTGCCGTAGTCGGATAATAAAGTTAAACAACATTTTCGGCGCGCAGTTTTGAAAATAGCGTGCAAAACGTGGTTTTGTTTGTGGCTTATTTTTATGTTTATACTAGTGGACCCGGCGCGACTTCGTACGCGTACACCTATTTTACCCTTACCTACCCTTTTTTTCTTACTTAAAAACCTTCCACTTGAATCACTCTCTCTATTAAAAAAAACCGCATCAAAATCCGTTGCGTAGTTTCAAAGATTTAAGCATACAAAGGGACATAGGGACAGAGAAAGCGACTTTGTTTTATACTATGTAGTGATGTTGTTCTGGTGGAATCAATAAATATGTACAAAATTTAACAAACAGGCTAACTAGAATGCAACCTACAGTTGCCGAACACTAAACCCTTTACCTCGATCTAAAATGCCCGAAGAAAGCCTCAAACAAAAGACAACTATGTTACCCGCCATTTTCAAAACTCTTTGCAGCTATTGTTTGTACTCTAGGCCTACTGTACCTACTTCTTGTTTAGGTTTGTTGTATTGCAATAAATAAAATAGTATTAAGTAGAAATAATGGTAGCTAAGTATAGATAGGTAAGTATTAGATAGGTGCTTACCTGGTTTGTTCATCAACTCCCCAATCTTGGTCCAAATCACTTCCCTGGCATCAAAGTTGTGGTGGTCCGGATGCCGAGGATTATATAGCAGAGGAAACTCCTTCACTTGCTTTATTAGAAGTTTGTCGAATTTCTGGTTGTATTTTGGAGCCATGATACGTTATGACAACATAAACAAATCTCCTTCCTAATACTGGCTGGTAGGTCTCTTGAAAAAATAACAATAATTCTTCTTTATAATCTGTAATCTTCGTAGCGATGCAGCGATTGAATAAAAAATTCCAAATTTGAAACACTTTAGCGCCAATCTTCGATAAATTCTTTCTTCTCTATTTTCACTGGCCGGTATTTCGAACACTTTGGTTTTCGGTAGAGTTTATATGCAAAATTATGTTTGGAATCGGTGTTATTGCGTTTTAAAAACCGCAGATTGGTTATTTTTACTGTGAATGAGACGGGAACGTGCTGCGATCGACTCGACGGCGCGACGGGGTCGCGGCGCGGCGTGAGCCAGTGCGAAGTCTTTGCAGCGATTTAGCGCTTGGATATAGATAAATTTTATTTCTCTTTGCATTGTAATTTTAGAGCACATCGATGAGTAGGTGCAGAAACTCAACCTAACCTTTTTAGACTTTGGATCCTTTCCGTTTTGTACACGCATATATAGTGATGCTAGCTTTTTTTTACTGAGAGCACAACCGGGACATTACCGGGACACACCAAGATGATTATTATTTATCCTATCTGGACGATCCCAAACTTGGTATGTTTTGAAAATATTTTTATTAAAATAAAACATTGAATAATCGTCTAAGAAAGTTCTTTCCTTTGTTACCCCACTCGATAGATTTTAAGGCAAAAAAATATTTTTACATACAAGTTAATTTCATCACTCTCATCCTAATAGAAAAATTTTAAGAACTGAAGAACTGCGTAGAACGTACACGTGTGCCTAACGGCTATTAAGTTGCAGTTGTTTTTTGCGTACACGTAGGACACAGAATATAACAATAATAATACACTATCAACGTAACCTAGGACAACAACATGCAAAGCGCTACAAACGCTGCATTGCCGCACGCACTCGCGAGCTCGGCGTCGTCACGCGGCCGTCGCGCGGAGCGGCAACGTCGCGCGCCCGCCTCGTGACGTCACCGTGGCACGCGAGGCGGCCAACGCGCCCAGCTAGAGTGCCACAAACTTATATGAACCGGTAACGGCGTCGCTGTTTTGGATAACAAAGTAACATTTCATAATGGCGACACTTAGTTCCAGTTTTGGCCACTGGATCGGATAAATTTGTAGCACTCTAGCTCCTGCTGATATGCTAAAGTAGTCGAGATCTGTAAAGCCCATTTTGCAAGGTGTCATAATTTCTTTGTAGGTATAGGTTTAATCTTTATCTGTGGTTTGTGTCAGTTTATTTTGTAATCATGTGGTTTGTGTTTTTATAAATATGAGTTTCAGTTGCCTGAAATAAATGAATAAATAAATAACATAAAGTTCATTTTCTACCAAATTCTGTCGCACACTACAGAATATGACGCTTGCCGAAAATGCCTATTTATCGACTTAGGAAAATGATGACGCCTGTCAAAATGGGCTTCTTACATCTCGATAATTTTATATGGCAGCGCCTCCTACGAGTATCAGTAATGTAGATAATGAGCCAAATGTAGTTTGTAAGAAGACATTTCAAAAGAGGCGCTGTTGTCTTTATCTTTCGGAAGATACGTCTACGGCCTAGCTAATGATTGTAGTTCCACTGACTACCACGACGAAACTCTTACGAAAATAATTCTAGATAGAGGGTGTTTCAGTTGAGGAAAATGTTTGAGTTATTGTTCCCACACAGTTTCAAGTTATATGTATACAGAAGGATAAGTATGTAATCTTGCTCACATAAAATAAGCTCGTTGATGTATTTTATAATTGCGTTAAGAATCGCAAATATGTTTGTGATAAATAAGTACCTACCTACTATTATTATTAGAGTAGAGTGTTTAATAAGTATTAGATTTTCTACCGTCTTGCAAGTTTTTTTAATAATGTGGTGTCCAATAGACTGCAGAGGCAAAAGAATTCACAGTTTTTTTTATAATAATCAAGTTTATTAACTCCCACACCTAGCTACTATGAACTAATTCGGGTGGGTCGTTAACACTATATATGTTACTCACTATACGGGTCATTGCCGAGCCGTGTGGTGTCCGGGAGCCGTGTGGTGTCCAGCAGAGTAGAATAGCACCAACCCCTCACACTCATGGATGTCGTACAAGGCGACTTATGTTTTCGAGGCAAAAGATCAAGAGTCTCCGTAGTCTGGAAAAAGGGCAGCAGCATTTTCCGTAGATATATTTAAATACTGCGATCTCCAACACGCCTGCCAAGCGTGGAGATTATGGCAATAACCTCTCCTTTCGTGGAAGAGGCCCTAAGTCCTGCAGTGGACTGTTACGGGCTGTGATGATGATACGGGTCATTAACAGATACCACATAATTCCAATATGTATGTGAGTAGGTATTCCAATGGCAACGAAGTCCCTCTCACGCGATTGGGTCGCCAAATGTCAAATTGAAATTACTTTATACTTTTTTTGTCGCCCTTTTTGTGCCGTGGCAATTTCAAGTTCCATTTCTTGCTACGCGCCAACTTACCAATAACTTGTACTTTATTACACATATTATCAGGTTCATTACCACGGTCGTTATTGTTGTGTTGTGACCAAGACGCTTGAAACTGCGTCGAAATATCGAGGTAAAAACAATACTAACTGTATAATATATGTGATGAAAGTGTAGTGAATAACCTCGAAAGTCGTAAAACCTAACTTATACTTTGTACATACTAGAGTTAATAGAGTACCCGCAAAATAAGTCATTAGTAAATTATTCTTGTTGGCTGACTATCTTTAGTTCCATTTTCAGCCGCGAGCACCACTACTACACTACAAAACTTTGTATCTACCTAAGTAGAACTGACTAAATCAGTTCTAGAGCTCGTCTAGTCTAAAATGACGCGCCCCACTACTTAGTTAGTTTATTTCGATGTGTGAGTGCAAATATTGATAACGACACTTCATCTGCATGGGAGCCAATGAACGACGCGTGCTCCTACGTTTGAATTTTACCGGCAACTGAATGACCAATTACAATGGCATTTGTATATGTATTGTGTCCATATTTTAAACTTGCTTGTGTGCGTCAATGCGATAGTGGGGCGCGTCATTTTAGATTAGACAAGCTCTACGCGCCAACTTATCCTTAATAGAGGCGCCTCATACGTTCTGTCTTTGTAAACTACCTATAATGGCTCTAATTAGTTAATGACGTGTCGTTTTGTCTGGAGCCGACTAACCGTCAGTTGCAGTTGATACTAATCCTTACGTAGTATAAAACAAAGTCGCTTTTGGGTTCGGGGGACGAGGTCGGACGTCCGACCAAGGTCGATCGCATTCGAATCAATCAAAAAGCGATTATATTTTGTACTACGTAAGGATTAGTATCGACTGCAACTGATGGTTGGCCGGCGCCAGCCAAATCAGAGTGTTTGTTACTAGTAACTCTTCCTTTGTTTGTTACTACTAGTCTATTTTCTTTACACATGTTAAGTACAGACTTGGTAACTTGTAGGAAGATAGTCTTGCAGTGTGCTGTGGTCACCGAGCCAGTTTAGTTTTGATTCGGACAATTCCGAGTAATATTCTGCAGCACAAGCATCGCTTCCATAGTGTTTTAAATTGGGGCTAGATGGCGCTGTGTGTACAAGATTGTTAATTTAATTTTTTATTTATACGCCTACATAATCTCCGAAAATTGCTCGAGACTTCTAAAATTATTTCACTATATTAGAAGCTAACTATTCCGGAGCAACATGGGGAACCGAATTATTTGTGTACAGAAAGAAAATATTAGTCATTGCAGTATATTCAAACAGAATAGAACAACGTTAAGTAATAATCGCAGAAATCTATTTTGACTTATTTAATGTACAAAGAAATCTAAAGAAAAATCTATATTTATTTAAATTAGCCAATATAGTTGCATTTCTATGGTGATAATCGTGCTCTACATTAATTGTCTTTTTTGTCGAAACATACTTTAAGAGGTAATTTCCTAGGGAGGAGGTGGAGTCGGGAGTGTTGGTTGCATAGATATGTATAAAATACTCATAGGGTAGGTAGGGGTAAAATAGGCGTGAACGAAGTCGCGCCCTTTTTACCCTTTTTTCTTGCTTGTAAACTTTCCTCTCGAATCGCTCTAACTATTGTTGAACCCACATTAAAATCCGTTGTGTAGTTTCAAAGATACATAAGGATAGACGGCAAAATGCGACTTTGTTCAATACTATGTACAGATTTAGACATAGCTACAGGACATTAAAGACCACAATTTGTTGAAGTATTTTCCTGTAGTGAGGTAGGCACCCAATTTAGTCCAGCGGTATGTAAAATATACAAATATTATTTAGACATCGAAAACCAAACAAACACTGTAACTAACGTTTTCCTTATTTTAATATTTAAAACCAACTTGCTTACAGTTACATTACAAAATTATTGTTCGTAAAATATTAACACGTTATCATTAGTACAACAGCAATCCTCCTACCACATTCAATAGAGTTTACATTCAGGTGACACATCTGTTAGAATGTGGTGAGTGGTAGCTGTCGCCCATAAGGCCTACGATGTATGTTACATAAATGCAGGTGCGCTGTCACTGTTGATGGAACTAAGATGATAAGCCTTTAATTATTCTGGTTACCCGTAACACGCTTGGTGATGGTACCCACCCAGGGCCTAAACGAGATTGACCGAGTCCTTCCACAAGTTTCCCCCATAATTCCATAACATATTCTATTGTAAAAACATAGGATCCGTTGTGGAAATCTTCACGTCATTCCCTTGCGCCTCGTGCCTCTGTTTCTGTACAATCTGCTGCAAATCGTGCTCTTGCACCACTGCGAAGATTTTGCTCTTCGCCAAGTTTAAGTGGTAGGGAGAAAATGTCTTCAGCGTCGCTCCAATGCTTAGGAGGAATGCGTCAACTGGATCCGAAGGTTCCAACTCTGTTGGAGCAGCTTCGCTATAAGACGCCTCAGCTTTAGTCTCTTCAAAATTTTTGCTTTTCTTCGATCTACCTCGCTTTCTTTCTTTCTTCACCGGCTTCTCGACTTCGCTGTCACTATCAGCTGCCGCTTCTAAGTACTCCTCGGCAATATCCGTTTCATTCATTTTTGCGTTGAATCCTGGCACATCGTTATCATTGTCGATATCGTTGGTTTGGTCGCCGTCCGAGTCGTATTCGTTGGACGGTAGCGACACCTCTCGGTAGAAGGCGCGCATAAATTGCAGCTCGTTGCAGTATTTGTAGGGGCGGCTTCGTTGGTTCGGGTTTATGAGACTCTTGCGCACGATACGGCGGCTCACGTCGCGAATATTCACCCAGCGCATCTTGCAGTCGGCCGCTGGAATGTTGAAAGAAATAAAGAAATAATAGTATTATTAGATCATAGCTGATTTGTATTCGAATAAAAGCTTTTACAACACTAAAACAGCTTAGCAAGGCTTACGATAAACTATTTATGAGAGTAGGTTCGGCAAAAAAGGACATCGCGCACGAGAGCAACAAACAATAGGGTAACGATCGATTCTACTACGATTCCATTGGAGCTATGAATTAATTTATCTCAAAATTGAAAGTAGGGTTTGGCCCAATTTTCTACACTAAGGAAACTTTGGAAACCAAACACAGTGTGTGTGACAGTAGGTATCATATAACTCAATAGTTATAAAATATTGCACCAAGCACTAGTCCACACATGTTCAAGTGCGGAAAAAGGAGCCCATTAATCTAAACCTAAACTAGTCCGCACAGGGTAACACAGAGCGGCTCATTTTTCCTTAATTCAAAAAGCAGCTACAGTAGGTACCTAGAAGCATGATAACATAGTTAAATGTAATGTAATGTGTTTTTTGTGTTAAATGTAAATTATTATGTCGTGGCATCCTTTGTAATAAATATTTTCTTTCTTTCTTTCTTTCAGAAATCTAAATAAATTGTGTGTAAGAAAAAATATATATACCTACATAACTTATCGAAGTCTAAATAAATGTATATCCTCCTTCTAATTATAAAGACAAAAGTTGTCCTGCTGTATTTTTATTGTTTGTTTCTATTGAAACGTGCTTTACAAATCATCGACATCAAATAGTGTGAACCTATTCATCTAATACCTACGTAGATAGGAAATCTCAATTTTAGTTTCAATAAACCCAATCTAAGAAAAACATTTCCTATTCAACATTGTCAACAATGTGACGAACAAAAAGGTACGCCTTACCTAAGCGAATATAATCGAGCGAGAACCCACAGTAGCGCCTCTCAACAACAAAACAACAAATGACAACATCGCAAAATGTGAAACCGACTCACCTGGACGGCGTAATTCATCTCCGATCTTCTGCCAAGCCACTTCCCTCGCATTAAAGTCCATATACTTGGCATAACTGCAGTCGTACAACACTGGGTTATCCTTCACTAGCCTTATAAGCTTTATGTCGAGTTTCTCTGTGAAATTCTTCGGGTTGGGCATCGTAAAATGGCGTCGGAGTCGCGGTCGCCGGTCGTCTCGCGTCTCGTGATGTGAGCGCGCTAGGGTTGCGTGCGTTTGGAGCGGGTGGCGCGGTGTCGATAGTTCGGTTGAGAAGTGTTTTATAGTAAGTGATTGAATTACGTTTGTAAATTTTAAGTTACTGTTGTATAGTTTTGAGTTTTAGATAATAGTTAGGTGTCACACGGAAAAGTCGAACAGTGCTAGTTTAGAGCGACAGAAATCAAATGTCATGAAATCAAATGACTGATTCATTAGTCATTTAATTTTATTATAATATAAAAAAATATTAAAATGAACCGATAGAAAAAAAGTATTATTTGTGGGTTTTTATCACATGAAAAATGAAAAAAATGAAAATGAAAAAGTGTTTATTGAATTAGGATTACGTTAATTAATCTCTTTTCAAAAGTCAAAAATCTAACGGAAAACAAAGGGAAGTTAAGCGAGCTCATCCAGGTAGGGGGCGACGCATGCAGACCGATCAGCGCGTACGAGGGCTTACTCCGGCGAGACACCGTTCACCGATACGCGCCACGCACATAACCGCCTATAGGCGAATCATGTGCAGCGCGCGCCCGGCCCCAGCCAGCCCGCCGGCGCTCACACCCGCACGCACCAGCCGGCCTACCCGCGTCGCCCCCTGAGCTCGGAACAAATAAGTAAAAAGAATGTCGTATGTCTGTCAGTATGTCACACTACACAAACCCGCTTTACTTTAATAATTAATCTTAACAATACTAATAAAATAATAAATAGGAAATCTACAGCACAATAGCATTGCACTTTTAAAACAAAATAATTAAAGTAAAAAATGGGGGCAGCGAGAGTAAAAATACCCGTTGTCCGCCAATTTTTTATTTGATTGACAACGCCACTAAAACCTCTATTGTCCCCGAATACGAGTATATACGATATACGATAAATACTCGATATCGACATCACAATAAAAGCATCGACACCGCCCCGCACAGCCGCCGCTGCACGGACCGGCAACGTCGTGCGTCGTGTCGTCGCGCAGTCGGCGCCGACGAGACGATCGATATCGTGGCGTTTCACTCGCACCCGCGGTGTCGGCAACGCCGCATGGCGCGCGGTACGTAAACAATGATAACAGCTGATGTTTTGACAGCTATTAGAGCTGTAGATTAGCTGGTATGAGCGGTAGGGTTATAAACGGGTTATAGAGGTAGGTTTGGTTTTGGTGAGTAACAGTAATAAATAATGTAGGTATACATAGTTTAAAATATCTATCCCTATGTATCTATGTACGCTCAGATCTTTTAAACAACGCAACGGATTTTAATGCAGTTTTCAACAATGGATAGAGTGATTCAAGAGAAAGGTTTATAAGCAAGAAAAAAAGGGTATGTAGGGGTAAAGATGGATTAACATTTGTACAAATTAGTTGTGGAACTCTGACATCCAAACTAGGCAAAAGCCTGTATCTTGGAGATAAGTGTTCTGCCGTAAAGCCAAAGATGTTTTTTATGGTTACAACCACATTGAGCGTTACCTGTACCTACTCGTACACAAATTACACATATAAATAGTTACAAAGACAAGCATAATAAACTATACGTTACGTTTATACTTAGTATTTATAATTTAACACTTTGTCTTGTCTCTCCATGACGGAACTCCATTATTATCTATGAATTAAAAAACTTTTTGTACACTAGTTCCACCAACCAGTTTCGAATTACTCATCCTCAGGCAATCCATTGATTCATCAAGATTGCCTGAAGATGAGTAATTCGAAACTTTAATAAAATTTGTATAATAAAGTGCAACTAGTGTACAAAAAGTTATTTAATTCATAGTATTTATATGTTTTTGTGTGTAGTATGTTGTTTCCAGGATTCATTGTAGATAGGAAAACACCGACACTAGTTAATATTGTGATAACAGAGTTAACTGAGTTCGTAAGTTTGAGTGGTTGTGTTTGAAGTAAAGAAGCCATCTGTTAAATTATAGGAAACACAACCGGTCGGCGTAGATACCTATTAAGTACTTATATAGTTGTGAAACTGGATACCTATTAAATATATATAGTAGTTGGCCGTGTGGTGACCGGCAGAGTAGAATAGCACCAACCCCTTACACTCATGGGTGTCGTACAAGGCGACTCATGTTTTCGAGGCAAAAGATCAAGAGTCTCCGTAGTCTGGAAAATGAGCAGCTGCATTATCCATTGTTATATTTAAACACTTCAATCTCCAACCCGCCTGCCAAGCGTGGAGATTATGGCAATAACCTCCCCTTTCGTGGGAGAGGCCCTAAGTCCTGCAGTGGACTGTTACGGGCTGTGATGATGATATAGTAGTATCTATCTATAGTAGGAAATAGGTACTTATCTGTTAAACTTATTGTTGACACTAATTTTGGTTCCGTGATCAGTCTGAGTCACAAAATTGTCACGTTTGTGAGTAACATATCTTGGGGTTACTCATAGGCACTGATTTAGGTATGCATGGTCATCTTGGCGTTAATGTCCCTGTTGTCACGCGCCTGCTAGAGCACAACCGGGAGGGCCGCGAGTGCCCAGGATCCGCCTTGACCATGATCCAGAATTTGGCAGATCAGGTAATAACAACGGAGCGTCTGCCGTCTAACTTCATGGTATCTTTCTCGGTGCCTAGACGCAATGCCAGATTACTTAATTTTAGACCGTTCGCACTTAAAAGTATCGAAACGAATGTAGGTAGTAATGAAATAGTTTATAGACTGTGCAGGGAACATAACAAACTATGTAACTTCGAAAATTGTGCTGACATACTACACTGTTCTTTATTACAATATAAAAAATATTTGTATAATATACTAAATACGTCTTCTTGCCATTTACACTAACAATCATTATTTAGTTGTTGAATTTTAGTGGTGGTAGATATAGATTAATTTTTTAATTATGAGCGATCGATTCTACTGCGAACGTAAGTTTGCCTGTTATTGGATTTACATTTAAGTGTTTACTATTTTTCATGTAATATTTAATGTGCCAAAAAGTGTAAATCTGTTGGCAAATAAAAAAATAAAATAAAATAAATAAAATAACTTCTGTGACCCAGGGGAACCAGGCCCGATTGGATCATGGTATTAGGAATGCATAAGTTCAATCAAAATTAAGCCCATGGTACCTACCTAGGCATATATAGGGGAGGGGGCTCCCCGTAGCATACGATGCAAAAATTCGTGGAATACTGCACAGATGTGTATAATCTGTGCTACAAAATACATTTATATATAATACCGCTCGATCGTCATAGTTTGTTCATTGTATTAAATGCTTTATTTATTTTATTATCATAGTCCTCTGTGATATCTTTGTCGTGACAACGAACGCATAAATAAATGCTCTATCGACACTACTTACATCATATAATACATGATGATATGTACTGTAGTACTGCTTGCTATACTGAGTTTAAAGTAAAAATGCAAATGTTTAATTGATGTTATATTGATAACTTTGGTTTAAAGAATGATATAAAATACATATAATACCTTAGATCTAATTCAAATGGAACACATTTGAATTACCACCTAGCCAGTGCTATGTGTGCCCATGGACGCAAGCTAATAGCTTGCGTCCTACTGGCTCCGACCTATCTAAACCTACACGCCTATATCCTACTTGCTCTAACCTACTTAACCGACTAGAGCCCCGGTTACCCTATAGGAGCAGCAGGCCAACTCGAATGCCTACCTAACTTAGAGCCCGTCCAAACATACGGCCTCCGACACCTACCTGTCCTAGAACCCGTCCTTACCTAAGGCCTGCATGAGCACACACGCTACAGTACCATAGTTTGTTGAATGGCTTACGACGCGAGGATGCCCAAGACCGGGCGAAATGGAGGGAAATTACTCACAAAGCGGACCCTGGCAGAATCCGGGGCTGACTGATGATGATGATGATGATGATCATAGATATCATAGATTGTTCACATCTTTTGGAGGGAACATTTATTTATTTATGTATTTATACTTCATGCACAAACAGTACAATGGCAGACTTAAAGCTAAAATAGCAATATCACTTAGACCTTTAAAGGTTTTCCCTGGCGAGTACAGCATGGAGTTCTTCAAGAAAGGAGTTAAAAGGTTTTTACGGGGTCGGCAACGCGTGGGTGATGCCCCTGGTATTGCAAACGTCCATAGCTTGCGGTGACTGCTTACCATCAGGCAGGCCGCAAGCTTGTTTGCCACCATAGATGTATTAAAAAAAAAACCTTTAAACAGAGCCCTGCGTTCAAACTTTTTAATATCATTATCGAATCCCTGGACTAAATATCGGCGTAAAACATTCTTGTGGCGTGCATGTAGTTTATGCAATGGTTTGTGCATAGATCATGACTTGGATTTATTCAATAGTAAACTCAAATCTGTTAGGCGGTTGTTAACGCGGTCATATTGGCTTTTAACTAGTATATTTTTGCGCCCCCGTGTGGAAGCTATAGCTACGCCCGTGGTAGGTACTATTGCATTTTTAGCGATTTCACGTTGTTTTGGTGTCTGGTAGAGTAGAATGGAACCGTCAACCATGGACCTCCTGAATTTTAAGAAAGACTTAGACTGCTAGGACCTCCAGACCGGAAAATATGCAGCAGCGTTTTCTATCGGATTGTTTTAAACACTTACTAGGTTCACGCTGCGATCGCACCAGCATATCAGCATTGAAAAGTAAAAAATACGAAACAAGAAAATATTCTACAAATAAATTATTTTATGTTTAGTTTAGAGGGGTTGAGGCCGATTTTATTTAGGCGGCTTTTAGTTAATTTTTTTAACAAATAAGTATTTTCTGAACTGTTCCTACATATCAGATAAGAACCCATTCATCATCATCATCCGAGCGGTCAATCCCGGCTTCCGCCACGGTCCGCTTTCTTACTCTTTCTTCTCCACTTAGCCAAATCATCGGCATCCTCACGTCGTAAGCCGTTGGCTCTCGCTTTCGACTCGGCGAAGACAATCTATCGTTTCTTGGGTGTCCTGCGGGAGCTCTTTACTGATACACTGAGCAGGTATATGTTATTTATCCGTCTATAGGTACCTTTCTTTTTTTATGTGCCTGACAAACAGGCAAGCGAGCCACCTGATGAAAGGGGAAACACCAGGGGAGTCACCAATGCGTTGCCCGCCTCTGAAAAGACCTCTAATATACCTCTTGAACGATCATATGTCATAGTCCAAAGGTACCTAGATAGGTAATGCAATGCCAAACAAGCGCTGCATTCGAATCGTACGTGCTCTACTAAGTAAATGTTATTGAGTCACAGATAGGATTGTTCTCTTTATAGACACACGTTAGCGAATACTGTATGCAAATAGTGAGTAATGATACGTTTGGTAGACGTTGTATTTACATATGTATGCTAATTTTGTAGCTATGACGAGCTAGCCATTTGACTGCTATGTTTTATTTATGATATAAATTATTGGCAATTTAATAATCTACACAAAAATTTACAAATTAGTTTACAATAAGTACCTATTTGGACTCTATATTTGGATACCTCATCATCACAGCCCGTAACAGTCCACTGCAGGACTTCTGGCCTCTCCTAGGAAAGGGGAGGCTATTGCCATAATCTCCACGCTTGGCAGGCGGGTTGGAGATCGCAGTGTTTAAATATAACAATGGAAAATGCTGCTGCCCATTATCCAGACTACGGAGACTTTTGTTCTTTTGCCTCGAAAACATTAGTCGCCTTGTACGACACCCATGAGTGTAAGGGGTTGGTGCTATTCTACTCTGCCGGTCACCACACGGCACCTATTGGATAACTATTACCTCGCATTTCTGATAATTACCGTCTTTCCCCGAAGTACCGCTCTAAATCCAACGATGACTAATTGGTTACCACCACATATTCATCGGATCGTTCCTCGAAGAGCATATGGTTGAACACACAGAGAGTCAACGCCTCTTTGTATAGATCCATCCATAATAGATTGTAGGCATAAGGAATCCAATCCGTCTGAGGGCAAGGGATCGCTGACAAAACGACCAGCCCGGTGTTGAATAGAATTACGTGAAAGGAGTCGGTATTGGTGTGAAGCCTGCGGACGTCTTAAGAGACTAAGAGACTATAGAGGGAACTGCTGGTCTAGCCATCTTTGACAGCTCCGCTTGCGTGATGCGTGTATGGTAGAAAGTTGACAGGTCGAAGTTCGACTATTCCTACCAACATCTACATTGACTCTGATTGTGTAGGATTATCCGCCAATCCGCCTCCTTTGTACACCGAAAGTACGTGAATTGTCTATGGACCAAGATGTCTACTACAAACGTTAACTTATGTCAGATAACGTTAGCTTATGTCAAATCCCATACATTTTTTCTACCACAAATGATTGTAGATTAACGAAACCTCTTGACTAAGGCCGCTTGGCTGACTAAATGATACTCACGCAATCAAGGACCAACTTAGAGTGGAGGTGCGAAAAAGGGAACCTTAACCTAAACCTAAACATTGAGGTGCTCCAGTTTATAGATTATATTAGACTGTGAGGGTGCCGTAGGTTATCCTACGTCATCGTGTTTAAGAAAAAATCCACTTTGTAGCGATATTTACGAGTCCCACAAAACGTTGGTGTACCATACCATTTTGTTTTAATGGTCTCAAACTTAATTTTTCGTAGCATATAGTACTTACTTATCCTCTTCATCATCACAGCCCGTAACAGGCCACTGCAGGACTTAGGTCCTCTCCCACGAAAGGGCAGGTTATTGCCATAATCTCCACGCTTGGCAGGCGGGTTGGAGATCGCAGTGTTTAAATATAACAATGGAAAATGCTGCTGCCCATTTTCCAGACTACGGAGACTCGTGATCTTTTGCCTCGAAAACATTAGTCGCTTTGTACGACACCCATGAGCGTAAGGGGTTGGTGCTATTCTACTCTGCCGGACACCATACGGCCAATATCCTCTTGTGTGGGTTCTATAAGTTAAAATAAACCGGTCGGCCTTACATCCTCTTAGCAGTTTCGCTTTTCAGCCACATTGAAGTCACTTTTCTTTTTATAACTATGTGCCCTCAAAGTCTATACATTTCAAGTATACCAGCTTTAAATTTAATTCTAGACTTACCCTGTGCCTCTGTTACCGGATGACGGCCCTCCAATATGGCGTCTCTGGTCTGCAGGTAGAGGAGATTCAGCTGGACTGGATCCCTGAGAAAATCATTTCATATTAAGTATCTTTAAGTGTGTTGCCAGTGATGACCTACGGAACAGAGACGTGGCCGCTCCCGGCGGATCCCGCGGGATAGTCGAATGCTATCAGAGTTTCCGGCCGAATGCGGCTGAAAACTGGGAAACTGCCAGTAATAAAAATAAAATATAAATATTCGTGGACAAATTCGCACAGCGCCATCTAGCCCCAAACTAAGCAAAGCTTGTACTATGGGTGCTAGATAACTGATATACTACTTAAATACTTGTTTTTTTTAATACATACTTATTATACATAGAACACCCAGACCCGTAACAGAAAATAATAATAATATACCTTACTGTGCCTTTGTATAGTAAGTACCTAGTCTGAATACGATTTGCCATTTATGTTAACAAATCACTTTTACGTACACATCTCGTCAATCCGCCCAAACAAACAAGAACATGTGCACCTTTAATCAGTAATTTTCCTCCTGTTTTGTCAAAGAACCATTTAAAACGCATCACTAATTACTTTTGTTGAATTGAGACGCATTATTTGTTTACATTAATGGTCAAAGCGGACCTTGAGCCGTCGTGCTCGAGAATACAATCGGGAGTTTAATGCCTAAATTATAATATTTTATTTGTTTACATTAAAGGAAAATTTAAATGAGCTGAGACAAGATACTTAGGTATATAATACCTATCGGTAATGCGCTTATTACACATGCCTAAATTCAGAAACAAAGAGAGTCAGAACAAATCAAAGTGGAATGTATTGCTCATAGAATAAGGTCCATTTTTGTATCACTTGCGGTCACGCGTCACTCCGCTTTTCCAAAATTCGAGATACAAAAATTGACCTTATTTTTTAAATAATACATTCCACTTTGATTTGCTCTCACGCTTTATGTTTCTGAATTCAGTAACTGAATTTAGGAATGTGTAATAAGCGCTTAACATGACAGACCATGGACTTATTATTATAAAAAGTCCATGTTAAAGACCGATATAGGCAGATACGTCATTACTGTATCTATACGACGTCAGCAACTGCACATGTCAGCATTCCATAAGCTTGACTCACCTTTTGGCTGATCACCAGCTGATTTCGTCACTGACGATTTGTCATTAAGATACCTAAGTCGTTAATGTTAACAGGTTCTTGAAAGAAGTTCTTACATATCTCAAGAACGCGTGACTCAATAAGCAAACGATACAATATAGTAATATTTAAAGGAATTGGTACCTATCATAAGGAAAGTCTAGTTGACTTTCCTTATACACTAGATAAGCAGGCTCTACTTACCTACGGAACTAACGTTTTATAATACTCACGAGTTTGAAAGCGAGGAATAAAGTTGTAGGTAATATATTAAATAAATGTATAGTAAATATATTCGAAAAACTGATTTGAACAAATCAATATCCACTTTATGAAATGAAAATAGGTAAAAATCTCAACTGGTGAAAATGGCGGGAAACCAACAGTTTTTTCGCGCGCTTGCGAGCGTTGAAAGGGAAACAGCCAAGTACTCAGTAAATTGTTTCTTGATTTTTTTTTATCTTGTAAATCCTTTCCTTAAGTAATATGAAATCGCTTTCCACGTCTGTTTCTCTGTTGTCTATCTGTCTACCTGTATATCCGCTAGCTCCTCCTAAACCAACGGATTTTGATGCGGTTTTCACACTAATTTAGATAATTCTTCCGAAAGGTTGATTATGAATACATGCACATATTATTAGAAAATACCCGAGAGCACCCGTGCGAAGCCGGGACGGGTCGCTAATAAAATATAAAGTACCTACTTAGGTACATTACCTATTGTTAAATTTATTTTGAATATTTTAGCAACATTACGTGGCCGCTTTCCGTCAGGTGGTCCATGTGCCTCCCCAAGCAATAAAATAGTAGTCTATGCAACTCGCATATAAAAGTGGGTATTAAAACACGAGTGTCTGTTTTAATACCTAATTATATGCAGTTGCATATACTATTTTTTCTGGACTCATATTTTCATGTTAAAATTTCGTACCTATAATTTTCTCAACTATAATGGAAGTAAGCTGCAAGTCACTTCTGTTGACACACTTCGCTACTTTCACATTGATATAATTATTTGCTTCAAACAAGAAAAAACATGAATAAATATAAATTAAAACAATTAGAAAAATATTCTGTTTAGCGGGATAATATTCTATACTTCTGAATACATACTTATAATACATAGAACAAATCCAGATCCTTAAAAGAAATTAAAATTCATTATTTCAATTTCGAACACGGGACCTCTTGCTTGGCAGACCGGCATGGTGACCATTGAACCACTCAGGTCGTAATTGGCACATTACGCTATAAGTGTAGATAAAAGCTTTTAAACCCTCTTTTACATACCTGGAATCAATGTTCCTGTCCGAGAAGAAGAGTCTCCGCTTGAAGAGCAGCGTCGTCGCTGGGTCCACGCCCAGCTCCCTGAGCGTCTTATGCGGGTCCAGCCATTCCACTGTGCAATGAAATTTAGACGTTATCATAATAGCAATACGACTCTTTTTGGATTTAATTTGTAGTATCCTATTTATTGCTAATGTATTTGCAATCTCATTGTGGAGCGTGCGAAGCGCGAAGATTATGACAAACACTCCATTCATGTGGCGGCGGCTCATATTGGGCTGTTCATGAAACATATGTGCAATATTTTTGTGTTTATTGATGCCGAGACTCCGCGACGCAGCCGACTCCGCGAAAATGTATCGTAACAGCATATCGACATATCCAAAACAGTATAAGATGAGCTATCGTCTCTATTGACGCGCAAAGTTAGCTACTTTTATACTGGTTTAATGTAGGTCGTTCGATATGCTGTCTTCTGTACGTAAAGCAACAACCAACTGCAGACGAGATAATATTTATTGATTTATTTACACTTTATACAAAATTATAGTTAAAAACTTATGCGTTGCACTTAGGTACCGCAGCCAACTGAGGCGCTGTTCCTCTTTGCGAAACGGTCCGAATGTTCGATATTATATGCTTATATTTTTCTTCTACGTCTCTTTGATAACATTATTTTCCTGCGGTTCAAAATAAGATCTTTGCGCAGGTCCATTGGCGTAACGTTAACACATGGTACCTACTATTAAGACACAACTGTACCTACTTAGTTTATTGACTCGATAATGTTACTTGACTCTAAATAATATGTAGGTAATTGATAATAATTGAGCTCTAAGTCAAACTCAAAGTCAAACATATTTATTTAGGTTCTTTAAAAACACTTATGAACGTCAAACTAAACACAGTTGTAAAAAAATTACAGTGCACAAAACATATTATCAAGACTCGAAAAAAATCTAGCTTGTAAGTATCTACAAAATTAATAATAACGTGATATAAAATTAAATTAGTAATAAGTGACTAATTTCACTAAATATCATATTATTACACATATGTTAATGTCAAACTTAATTCAATTATAATTATCAGATATGTCATTGAATACCATTTAATATTTGTAATAGGAATTTGTATACTTACTTACTGTAATTATTATAATTACGATCAATGAGAAATAAAATTTGAAATTATCATACTAAATTTATGTCAAGACAGTCAACAACATCCAAAAATAATATTCAACAACAAACAACTAAAAGCAATAAACAACAACAGGTACTTAGGAAGTATTGTTTTCTAATCAACTAATAGCCTCGTTACGACGCGATTATTACTTATATTTGATAGTTAAGAGTTATTGATTTAGGTCACTTGAATGTATTAGCATTCCGTTTCATTTGAAACTAAACCCATAATTCCCCATTATCTGATACCGTCTAATATATAAAAACTCAGCATTCCGTAAACAACTCTGAAAATTTCATCAATTCAATTCATCGTCAATTTCGTAACACCCAGTAATTTCACCGAAAATTATCAATTCTGACCGGTACCTGACGATATGAGTTCAGCCGGTCTGCCAAGGAGATGTCCCGTTTTCCATTCCCGGCTGGACAGAAATTGAAATGATGCACGAATTTTTATTTCTGTTCCGTTTCTGAGTGTTGCATGTTTGTATTGACTGAGTTTCCTGGCACCCATAATACAAGCTTTGCTTGCTTTTTGACTAGATAGCGCTGTGTGAATTATCCAAGCTTTTTTTTTTCAAACTAAACCCATTGTACCTCATTACCTAATAAGATCTAATAACTAAAAAACCTATTCTCATAACGAATGAACGTATTGACATCATAGAGAAAAAACTTTATTATGTCTGTGATTGACATATCACAAAAAAATCGTTTTTGACAGGTGCTTAGAAAAGCACCTGAGAACGATATCACTTAATTTCAAATTGACTGATGCCCGATGGCACTAAACTTAGCTTGAACGCACACTCATGCAGTGCGCTGCGCAGTGCACTGCACGATGTGGCAAAACTTGTTACACGCCGAGCAATTTGTATGCAAGTACATTGACAGATGGCGGAATATCCCACTGTGCAGCGCGCCGCGCGGCGCACTGCATGATGGGGCAACACCCGCAATTGAAGCCCGAAATGTCAGTTCTGTATGAATTTTGTCTACGTTTTTCAATTTGACCCCATCGTGCAGCGTGCGGTGCGATGTCAGTAGATGTCAACATGAAACGTCACATCTGACTGTTTCTTTTTACCAACAGTTCGAATCTTTCCTCTTTATGTGACACAGTTGACACACATATATCTGTCTACTTTTTTTAGTACAGATACAACGCGTGTGAATGAAATAGGAAACCGACCTTGTCAAAGAAAGTTTGACAGCTGATGCGTAAGCCCCTCCCCTTTTTCTGATTCTTTAACATTATCGAAGTTGTTTCGCTTTCGTGATCCTGTCGTCATTCTCTTCTCAGTTCATCCCGAATTATAAATAAGGCATGTTTGGTTCTAGAACACTAGTTTCTAAAAAGAAATGCTGGTACTCGTAGAAATCTACATTTTGGATGGCACCTGTCACACTTAAAACTGTAATAACTCTGATACTATTGGTGCTAGAATACTAGTTCCTAAAGAGAAATGATAGTGCTCGTCGACATCTACATTTCAGTTGACAGCTGTCAAACTTTATACTGTAATAACTCTTAAACTATCACTTCTAGAACACTAGTTTCTGAAGAGAAATGATAGTGCTCGTCGACATCTACAGTTCGGCTGTCAAACTTAATACTATAATAACTCTGAAACTATCGCTCCTTGAACACTAGTTCCTGAAGAGAAATGATAGTCGAGATCTACATTCCGTATGACAGCTGTCAATCTTAAAACTGTAATAACTCTGAAACTATTTGCCTTAAAACGCTTGTTCCAGAACAGCAAATACTTATAGATATCGACGGGCACTATCATTCTTTTTTAGGATCCAGTTTTCTAAGAGCAATGGTTTTCGAGTAATTTAAGTTATATTCACTCTCTTTATACTTACTACTGATGTTATACTTTGTAGTTATAGTTTTGAATGAGCCACCGTGGTATACACTCAGTTTAAGTAAACATTCGTAAAGGACAGAAATTCAAAATTCAAAATTCAAAATTTTAAATTACTACGTTTCAAAACATTTTGTCGTAATATTGTCCCAAATCATGTCTTCAACCAGTTGAGGACAAATTTAAGCAGTGCGGTTTATCCTACAACAGAATCAATCAATGTGAATAAAAATTCCTAACATGACCGAATCAATATTCTGAATTTAAAAATTTTGAAGTTTTTATGTTCTTATATCCTCAAGATAATTTAATTGAATGTATTATCATAGAGCCTGTAACCATCGGACAATCAATACGCTTTTAACGAAAATCGGCCAAGTAGTTTTTCAGCTAGAATAAACATCCATACAAACATTCATATAAACATACATACACACAAACCCCTTTCCCCCGCAAGAGGAACATTGACGACATACGACAGAGACGACATTGTTCCACTTGCTATGGTTCTGACAAATCTCTGTCGATTCTTCCACGTTTATCAACTTTACATACATAGATTGTTAACTTCATTACCCTCCCTTAGCTCCATCGTAGTCGGGTAAAAAGAATCATTTATAGTATAGTATTCGCGGAAGTTGCATGGTTCAATTTCTTTAGATATTACTGATGTTATACTTTTTAGTTAAAATATGGAATGACTTACCACGGTCTACAGATGGTGAATCTATGGACACCTGTCAGAAGTAAACATCCAAAGAAAAAATTCGTTTTCAAAGATTTTAAAGTAAAATTATGTCTTCTTCCGGGGATGAAGACATGTTGGCCGTACTGCAGATGGTTAATATGCAAAAATGTAGACGACCTCGACGTAACTATTGGGTGCACCCTATATGGAATACCGGTGTAAAAATAGACTTACCAGTTGATGGTAAAACTGGAAATGTATCCGGACCGTTTTCAGCAGGTTTTCAGGATGTCACCATTATGTTATAATCAAATATTAACCCGAGCCAGATCAAGGTTACAAAAACGGCACACAAATTGTAATGTAGCATTGACAATAATATAAATTAAATAATCATCGTGGCGTCATTATGATGATGTTGACTTCAATATAATGTTTTATAAGCTTGTTGAAAAATATCCTGCACCATACGATTATAATCGATCAGATTACTCTAAACGGAACGTGAGAGACAAGATGCGGATCATGATAGTAAGGAAATTGAACGGCAAATTACGTGGGGACAATAATGTCTGACCATGCCAGCCCGGTAGGCACGGGAAGGAGAGTTCAACTCACGAAGCGATGGCTAGACGTCGATAAGAACGACATGCGTGCCAACAAACTCACCACCAAGGATACCGAACACCGAGCGAAGTGGACCAAGAGGAGTAGGAAGGCGGACTCCTGGCAACCGAAATTTAACACCAAGACGATGATAATGATGATCTTGGCGTCAAATCCTGTTTGTGCTCTCGCACGCGAGGACCCGGGGCCCGCTTTGACTATGATCCAAGATTTAGCAGATCAGGCAATTACAGTGGAACGACTGCCAACTGACCTCCATACATAAGGTCGACATAAGGTCAATAATCATGCGAGTCGTTTAAAATAACGCGCGTAAAAGCGTCGAAAAAGCTCTCGTGCAAACGTTGCCTAACTCACAATCATTCGTAAATCTCTCGTGCGATCATTGCCTAACGTGAAAAACCAGAATAACACCACCGTTTTCTTTGTTGTCACCGTGACGTGGCACTGCGTGGTGCGCCGCGCAGTGCACTGCACTGCATTAGTGGAGCTAGTCGCTTATTAGGCGACGCTTAAGTTGATTTCTTAAGATACTCCTAGGCATTTAGGCGTCACAAAATCGACGTCATAAATATCATAATCAAGCTTATCAATTAAATAATTGCGCAAAAAGCTCGCCGTTTAATTAACCGGCTAATTTAACCACCCGGCTACGACATTTAAAATGCTTTTTCTTGAAACTTCACCTAAACTTTAGTGCAATCGGGGATAAATCTCCTAAAAACTGACTCACAAACACTGAAAACATTCGGACTTTATTACGGAAAGTACTGACCATCATCGTCAGTCTTAAGTTTCTTGGAGTCCTTGACTTTTTGCTGCTACAGCTGCCGCAGGGTCAGCGTACCATCATCGGCCGGAGCTCCTCAGACTGCTCCAGTGGCTTTTCGCCTCCGGCTGCCGGTACCAGGCGACGAGGCCCTACGATCAATGGATTGATATCGCCAAGTCGCACGCGAGAACTAATGGCTTCCGACGCGAGGACGCCCAAGACCGGGCGCAGTCGAAAAGGTTAGGTAGGAAAGCGGATCCTGGTACAAGCTGAATTGACCTATCGGACGATAACGATTAGGATTGAAAATAGGTACTGACCATTATCATCAGTCTTGAGTTTCTTGCTCAGCTGCGTCATCTTGGCGTCCTTGGCTTTCTCCTGCTTGACTCGCCGCAAGGTGAGGGTGCCAGTGATTGGCCGCTCCTTCTCTTCAGCTTGCTCCAGGGGCTCGTGACACTGAGGAGGGGGAAACACGTCACTTAGGTCAACATGGGTGATGCCCTGGTATTGCAAACGTCCATAGGCCTCGGTGACTGCTTACCATCAGGCAGGCTTGTTTGCCACCTTTGTGGTATAAAAAACATCCCTTGGCATCCTAACGTCGTAATAGCCACAGCGTTGGAAAGGGTCGATGGCCTAATGGCTAATAGGTCCGACTCGTAAGCGAGAGGGACCGAGTTAAATACCTATTGCCATTTACCAATGACTTTATCTGAGTTATGTGCATTAGTTGAACATTCCTATGTTCTTACGGTGAGGGAAATCATCGTGACGAAACCTGCACATTCAGGCGACTGAATATAACTGTCATCACCGTCACGGAGCTCAGATAGCAATCGTTTTACTGTAATTACCTGATCTGCAAATCCTGGATCACAGTCACACTTTCAAACTAATTACTGGCGCGCGAGAGCACAACCGGGATATTAACGCCAAGACGTTTATGACCTGGAATCGTTGAAGAGGTATAATGGAATGCTAAATTTCAACTACTAAACCATGAAACTTACCAGTCCATATTCGTCATGGTTGGCGATTCGAAGCCGGCTGCAGATGTGCTGCATCAAGTCACCAACCGTTTTCGCCTCGTTCACTTGAAGTGTCTTCACGGAGTCTGCAACAATTATGCTAATATAGTATAGGTAATTTCTATCAAAGAGGACCTATGGGATGTTATGGCTGATCAGGTAGCAGGACTCTGTCAAGCCTGGTGGATAATTGTGGTAGTAGGCGTTATAGCAACTTTTGTTCAGCTTGGAAATAGTTATCTAACGACGTGAGGGAACTTCGTGAGGACATCTGCATTTTGGCTAATGAATACGTAACAATGAGCTAATCTGATCACAGAGATCTTGCTCTCTGATCTTTGCTGTAAACTGATTTACCAAATACTATTTTCTAGACGTACACCAGGCCCTCGAGATCGAACCGGGATACTGACGCAAGATGATTATTTACTTACCATCCAGCAACCGAAGCCTCAGGTTCCTCGTCCGACTCTGGAAGTGCAAGGAGTCACCATCTCGCAGCATGTAGTAGTCCAGTTGGCGGAATTGCTCCAACCAAATGCCGGACTTGTCGTTGTCAGCCGACATCAGGAAGAGACCATGATCTAAAAGAGGAGTTTGAGAATGTTACTGTTGTTGTTGATAGACGATCATAAGTCAGGTCATGTGGTATGAACGTCAAATAGAAATTGTAGCATACTGTTCGAAAGGGAATAAAGTAGAAAACATTTTAAAATTAAAATAATATCGTAAAAGCTGGTGGTTATTTTTTTTATTACAATTCAAAATCACTGTCAGTTTTCCTTTTCAGACAAACAAGCAAGCGGGCCACCTAATGGGCATCAGCAACACCAGGGGCGCTATCAATGCGTTGCCTGCCTCTAAAGAGGTTTTTACGAGAGGTAGGGCATAGCGGGGTATCCCGTTCGAATTGGAGCCGCCTGACTGGGGAAGTACCTCCACCTTACAGAATACCGCAGCTAAACAATACTCTTTTAAATAGTGTTGTGTTTCTGCCGGTTAGTAAGGTTTCCTGTGCTCCATGGGGCGGGGATTTGGGGAACCGTGGCATTGGCAGTGGAGGGGCATTTGTCTTTTTGCTGCCAGAGCAACGTGTTATAGAGGTGGGCAGCGCATTGGCGATACTCTTGGTGTTGCTAATGTCTATAGGCAGTGGTAACCACTTTCCAGCAGGTGGCCCGCTTGCCTGTTTGCCTACTGTATGACATAAAAAAAAAGAGACCTCTGATACGCTGTACAGAACCATACGGTCCCGTGACAGCATAAGCTAAGCCAGGTCCATTTGCCTTAGTTATTTTTATTGTTTAGATGTAGTGGTAAGGCACGATATTTTGTTTAAGGCAATAAATGATTCTTATTCTTCTAATATACCTCTTAAACAACCCCATATCATGTCAAGGGAAACACTGCGTCAAATGTGGACAGACTTCAAAAAGGACTCTTTGGCGGTGGAAGGTGATAAGGCAGCCGCCAATGTTGGCAAGCGAAGATGGTAAGAAGTTGGAAAAGGGTAATTACCCACCTGGCCGGGTGTTGTGACCAGGGGACCAAGGGTCCAACAGTTGATCGTCGGAAGTTGTGTTTATGCCGTGGAAGTTGGCACATTTCTCTAGCGCGATGTAGGACGGTTAGCGCCATCTATGTGCGGATGCTTGTCAACCTTTTGTTCGTGTACTCGTAAAGTGAGTATTGTTGAAGTTCCCTGTTGGAGCGATAGATGTCCAATAGCTTAAAACTACAATCATAATTACCTTTGTGATCGCCTACAGCGTTCAGTTTCTCGACAATATGCGCCTGCGCCTCCCTCACGTTCATAGTTCCGTCGAAAAGGAGCGTGCGGGTCACAGAGCCTCCCTCAGTGATGATGCGTAGCGATAGTGGCGCCATCTTGGTTTTATAGTGTCTCGTTTGCTGCGGCTGTGGTCAAAGGGTACAGTGAGAACTCTTGCACAAATTAATAGGGTATGTACCCCGAGCTTATAAGAGATTAATGCTGCTCACAATTTTGGGGTAGCCCCCCCCCCCCCCCCTTCTTCGTACCTTGCTATGGTCCTGACAAATCTCTCTCGCTTCTTACACATTCTCATTCTTCGTTTCAATTAAGGTACATTATTCAGGATTAATTCCTATTTCCAGAGGCAACAATTCAAAAATTCTGAGTTCTAAAAGCCCACTCTTTCGTTAAATTACGTAAATTGCAAGTTATTTCGATCGCCCCAGCTTTTAAGAGCTTAAGTAACAGACGTTCCGTTTTGTGGAGCCGACCAACCGTCAGTTGCAGTTGATACTAATCCTTACGCAGTATAAAATAAAGTCGCTTTTGGGTGGTGGACGGACGTGACCGGACGTCCGACCAAGGTCTTTTTGTTTTATCAATATGCATTTGACCTCAACTCACCTGATGGAAGGCGACGATGAGGTCGAAGATGTAGCATACGTGCCTAGAAGATACCTATTCATTCTGACTCTTTTCTGAGTTATGTACATTAGTTGAACACTTATCAATGCTCTTACGGTAAGGAAAACATCGTGATGAAACCTGCACATTTAGGCGACTGAACGTGTAACCATGATCCAATCTGGTCAGGCTCCCCTGGTAGCAGGGTCACGAAGGTCAGATGGCAATCGCTCCACTGTAATTACCTGATCTGTAAAATTCTGGATCATTATCAAGGCGGACCCCGGGCCTTCTAAAATATGGACAGAGTCACAGCTACAATAACATATTTGTACAGTGTTTCTGTAACCGGAAGTGGTTTGACGCCACTGGGATTGACGGTTATAACAACTCATTACCTATTAAAATATAATATTAACAGTTTCCTTACACGTTCTGTTCAAATGTACATTTCTTAAATTATACCTAACTTGAACTGCAGGAGTTATTAGCTTCTACTAAGAAAATTTATTAAGATACAAACAAAATATTTACAGAACCCTATTATTAAAAAATAAAATCTCACTGGTGCCCAGAAAAGTGGCTTTTACTTGCACATCACATCACATTGCAGCAAGAGCTCATAACAGTCCAGTAGCCGTATTCACAATGATTCGAAACCGTTTCCGAACGATTCGACACGAAATTCGAGAGCGGCGAATCCGTGTCGATCGATTCGAAAACTGTTATTTAGAATCCCGATGGATTCCACGGAAACTCTACACTCTATAACATATGAAAATTTCATCAAAATTAACTGAAACCACATTTTTCTAAGAACTTTTCGGGGTCCTTTGTCGATTTCGTATCCAAATCCGATTTCCGAGCCATTGTGAATACGGCTACAGTTCTAAAATTGAACCTCCTTCACGTTAGTGAAGGACTGCAGGCGTAAGTACACTATATCTGCACGATTTGTCCCAAACGTTTATTCAATTTTGGTTTCTATAAATAAAGTGGAGTTCTTCAAGAAAAGGGTGAAAAGGTTTTTACGGACTCGGCAACGCGTGAGTGATGCCCCTGGTATTGCAAACGGCCATAGGCTGCGGTGACTGCTTACCACCATCAGGCAGGCCGTAAGATTGTTTGCCAACAGTGTGGCATAAAAAAGAAAATTGCTGCAACCGCATAATTGGGCTGCACGGACTGCACGTTTTGGGTCCGGTTTTTGTACCCGCATAGTCACCCGGTGACTATGCGGGTACGGGTACGGGTACGACGCGTATACATGTTCTGTCTGGTGTAAGCAGCAACGTATAAAGGAACCCAGGAGAAGTATGATGATGTAAATGGTCTGTCGATGATAGTGGTGACATTTTTGCCTTAGGAGGTGGTTAGGATTATTAGAACGGAAAAAAGATTTGAAAGTTAGCTAGTTCATGTTTCAGTAGAGAGGTCCTCTTGGGTAAAATGCGTGCCAAACGTCAGCTTGACAATCAATTTGGTTGTCAAAGACACATTTTTAAACAATCGGTTTCAGTGTATTTATTAGTGAAATAATTTAATATTTGTGCCAACCTTCACGCATTTTTTTGTGTAGTGTTTAGTGTAGGATGTTCAGGTTGCAGTGTTGAATACTCCACGGAAGATTATGGCATTGCCCTCCGCTACAGAGGTGCTCAAGACCAGCTACAATGTAATGGGCTGTTGATGTGAGATATTCCTTCGATAAATAGAACGCTTCATAGTCCATAACATTAGTTTCAGAGTGCCACAAACACAACTGATCCGGTTCCCAAAGCTGGTAGGTCCCGTAAACTTTAATATATTTAAGGATATTACTGATAATAAGCGTCGCCATTTTGAAATATCATGTCAACTCAAACAACAGCGATTCTGTCACCGGTCAGATAAGTTTGTTGCACTTAAAACGTTATTACTTACAGTACAACAAATCTCACCCGGCGACAGAGTCGCTGTTGTTAAAATTGACATGACATTTCAAACTGGCGATCCTTAGTTCAAGCTTTGGCCACCGGGTCGGATAAGTTTGCAATATTATTATGTTATAGTATTAATATTCAGTGACATTACAGTTCGGTTGAAAGGGAGGAAAAGTTTTGAAATATAAACGTTCGTAGACCGCAGGAATGACGCTAGCCTAACCGTTATTTATTTATGACAGCCTGAATCATCCCACTGCTGGGCAAAGGCCTCCCCCTTATTCTTCAGTTTGCCAGTCCCTGTCGAATGCCAACAACGCGTCTCTCCATCGTATACCGCTGTAGCGGTTTAGCTTCTATTATTCCCATATAAATTCGTGGTTCTCGTCAGATTTTATGTCTATCTCATAACGATAACCTAAATCTCACAAATTACTGACTAGAGCAGACTCGCTTGTCAAAACGATAAAATGTATACAACGCCAATTTCACATCAAGGTCAAATTATCTAGAGAAATTTCCTTAAATACCTAGCAAGATACGTTGCTATAGTAATTAATTCGAAATACGATCTCAATTTGGATAGCTTGCAATTAAAGCTTACACAGATTTAGGTTTGACAGATTTTTATAATGGTTTTGAGTTTTTAACCGGCGACGGAAAAAGAGAGGTGTCTATAATTAAACTGGCGCTCAAATAGAGAAAACTGCATCCAAATCAGTCCATCTGTTCGAGAACTACTATGCCACAGACAAAACATAAAGCCACAGGTACGCAGATTCGTAGACACGTGAAGAGCGTCGGTGGCCGAGCGGTTAGAGTATCCGACTTGTAAGCCAGAGGTCCGGGGTTCGAATCCCGCTCCGGCCATGTACCAACGACTGTTTTCTGAGTTATGTACATTAGTTGAATACTAACCGAGGCTCTTACGGTGAGGGAAAACATCGTGATGAAACCTGCGCATTCAGGCGACTGGATGTGTAAGCATGATCCAATCTGGTCAGGTCCCCTGGTAGCAGGGGCATGGAGGTCAGATGGCAGTCGCTCCACTGTAATTACCTGACCTGCCAAATCCTGGATCATGGTCACGGCGGACCCCGGGCCCACTCGTACGGCGGACTCTTGCGCGAGTGCAACACCAATGATTATTTTTAGTGATGTGCAGGAGGTTAAGTTCAAGAGTGAGTAAGTATTATAGGCAGTCGATATCACTGTTTACAAACACAAGTTAAATAACAAATTAAATATCTTGAATATATTTTTTGCCCGCGACTTCGACAGCATAAAATTCAGTTCCTACTATTTGAACCCGTTCCCGTGGGAGCCACAAT
The DNA here is from genome assembly GCA_905147135.1 of Blastobasis lacticolella. Taxonomy (NCBI): domain Eukaryota; kingdom Metazoa; phylum Arthropoda; class Insecta; order Lepidoptera; family Blastobasidae; genus Blastobasis; species Blastobasis lacticolella. Next base: position 13,983,381 of record LR990062.1, on the reverse strand, counting down.
AGAATTTCGGGAGAAACTACAAGCTATATTACTCGCTGATAAAGTAGCTAGCAACAGGAAAAATAATTTAAAAAATCGGTGAAGTAGTTTTTGAGTTTATCCTTTACAAACAAACTATCAACTTTTTCTGTTAACCACACGACTTAAACCACAAGTACTACCTTTTACACAAATAAATACCAATACACAATCCTCAATACTACCTTCCGATATAACTTTAACACATAACAAACACAGGTTGACTCACACTAAATGATTCCGATCAATATTCCAATAAACGTGTACACCAACCGGTTAGCAAGAGCCCAAGAACACAAACAACTAATATGCAGTCAGCCCAGTCACTATCCTACCGACCGAAGTGACCGAAGTGACCGAGTAGATGAGTTCATACTTAGCTTACGCACTATAGTTTAGTTTACTATAGTCGGCAACAGTTGATACAGGATGGAGCTGATTAGCTTGTTGGATGTCGAATAATCTTACTTCATTACGCAAAATGTAAACTAGAAGAAGGTCATCTTATAGTAATGGCCGAAATGCGGCGTACACTTTCATCTTTGTATAGATTTTGTTTATATTTTGTACCTAGTTACAAAAACACATTTGTAACAGGTGAAAAATTAAATTTATCGCTCGCATCAAACACATAAATTTGCCGCATCAAAAAAATAAATAATAATATAAAAATAAAATAAAATAAAATAGTCGAGTGAGATGCCATACTATTGGGGGAGAAGTTCATTATACTGTAAATTATTATATTAATATTTTTTTGTTATAAAAATAGGTTTCAAAATAAAATCAATTTTATTTATTTAAGTAAGTACTTTTCATTTTTTTTATGTAAGTACTATTTTTTACGTACCTACCTGCTGCTTAACTGTTTTATAATTGTGTATTCCATTCAATTCAAATTCAAATAATTGGCAAATTCTTTTAATACTTATTAGTACTCAACTCTGCTGGCCGATATCTTTCCTTTATTAAGCAATAAAGTGTCTTTCTATCTATATACTCTATTGGTAACCACAATTATATGACCTATACCTATTTAAATTATTATTATTATGTTTCTTCGAAACACACAGCGTTGAGTGAAGAAGCTGTCTAAGATTTTACCTTAATAAATGATGCAAACATACCAATCAATCCGCATATTACCTCCTTGTTGCTCATTCCAGCAGCAGTGCGGCTTTACTACTTCCATTGAAGCGCGCTGAAACTTGTCATAACATGTTTACCTCATAGCGTCTACAGATTTTGCCGGCAATGAATGCAAAATCTTATATTTGTTTAAAAAATAGTTTTTATTACTTATTTCGGTGCGAAATATGTATTAGTGGTGTTGTGTAATTTGGTAACTATGTTTTTGATGTGTTTTTGTGCAATAAGCGTGCAAAATCGGTAAGTCGAGGCCGTAAATACTGATGCCGGGCGGGTGCTCCGGACGAAGCTGTGTTGCTGGGCATCCCTCATCGTCTTTTAGCCAATGATGAGGCGGATGAAGGTGAAGGTGTAGCTACCGCGCACCGCAGCGTCCGTGTCTACTTGCCACCCGCGCATTGGGTTGGAGTGTAGCAGTTGCACCCTTTGGTATCCTCTAACCGCGCATTGTCTTTCTAAATAACTAACAAGACAGGTTAGTTACATCTTGCACAGTTATCTCTTATTTGTGAAATTTATCTGGTGTCTCGTAAATGCTTGAAGTAAATTATGGAAGTTATGATTTGTACTTATATTATTGTTACAAGCTGTTAGACATCCAAACAATATAAAATAAAATATATGTACAAAATGTTTACACAGAAGAGGAGTAAAAAAATAAAAATAAGAAAATAAAGTAAACTTTCCTGGAGCTAATAGTACATGACATGAGAGAGAACGACAAACATGTATTACATAACAGCTATGTAGGTAATATTAGTACAGAAATTGATAAAGAAGTAGTTAAACTGAATACTAATAAGAAGGATCTTAGATCTTACTCCCTTACAACAATTTGACTCACCGACTCGGGCGAGTCATCATCTTTCCCGGCGTATGCCAGGGTATGCTTGGAGCAGTGTTCATTATAAATCTACCATAGGGATGAATACCTAAAGCGACACCAGGATTTGTGCAATGTAATGCCTCTGGTGTTGTAAATGTCCATGGATTGCTGTACCTGCTACCATCAGGCTATGAGCATGTTTGCCATTTTAGTGGTATAAAATAAATTAAAGTATATGAAAAGAACTCTCACATTTATAAGACTGTGGACTATTTAGCCATCACAGAGGGAGTTTTGCCTGGTCTCTCAAACATAGGTCTACCATGAACTAGTTATTAAAACAAGATCTAGTAAATTGGGAAGCGGCTAACCCACAAGATCTCAATCCCAGTTCTCTGTTACGTAACTTTTAGCCCAAAGTTAGGGATAAGAGCTTTCTTCATAAGTATACCTCTACGTCCAGATGCTCTTTCACTTCTTATTCAATTCCTGGCAGGTATGCAGACCTGGTTAGATGGTCCAAATTACTTTAGGAAATAAAAAATAATAATTAAATATAATAATAATTATAGTTAAGTACTGATTAAGACTCAAAAAAAAAAAAAAAAAAAGCTAAGGAACATGTGCAGGCAAATACAAATCAATTTGGAAGCAATCCATTTATATGGAAGATAATAACGGGTAATCTATGTAATTTTCCCTATAAATCAAACCATTGCAATTTCCCATTTGTGGAATACTTACTATTCACTTACTATGATGGTACAGTAACCCAAAGTGAGTCTGGGTACTGTAGGAATAATAGATCTTTTATGATTAAAAAAAAAATGATCCTTAGAGGAAAAAAAATTTAAACTGATAGGTCAGTCAGTATTGCTTACTTCCATATCCCAATAAATATTTAATGTGGTAATAATGATTACTAGGAGTTAATGTGGCCTAATGAGTTTCTGTGTATATTACTAGCTGTGAGGTTCTTAGATATAGCTTAGCTGGCTGACTTCGCTTGATTTAAATTTGTAGTTGAATGTGTTTCTCGTATATTGTATTTTTGCCATACGAATAAATAAATGGGGCCTAATGAGGGCCGACCCCCTGAGGGTTGAACTCCGACTGTTTGCAGCAGTCACCAATTGAATGATAGAGAAGTAGAGATGCATCTCACTGTCTCATCAGTGGTCTATTTTGCTGATATTCTAATAGCCCACTAGAACAGGGTGACACTGGAAAACCAGACACAGTGGCAATTTCAGAACTCAATTTCTGAACCAGTCCTGGAGCTGGAATACCCCAGGTACTCTACCTCAACCTGTACACAATACAGTGATAAGGATAGGATAAATTATAGGTACTATCTAGGGACACATTTTATTATTTAGCTAACCTAACTATTCCAAGGGTGCTTACATTGTCGTTGGACTCAGGTCTTTATGAAGTCTTTAGACAGGGCATACCCAGAGAGAGGAGGTCGATGCCATTTCAAGCGTTATTTGAGATTTTTTGAACGTGCTAACAGCAAGTCTCCACAAGAACCCAGTAACACACTTACCACCGTTGCAGCGGATGCACGATGGGGAGCTCACCTAGACAACTGTAGTCTGTTAGACATCTGGACATCATATCAGAAATGATGGTGTTACAATCTGAATGGTGATGTTTGCCGTATATATGGAGCTGTAAAAGTACATGCAGCAAGCCTTCAGTGTGCAAACATTCTAGTTCAGTACATATAACAGGACATTACTGTATGTAGTTGCAGGTCAAATCAGCAGTTTAAAACACCTGACAAAATGCAGAATTTGTATGCAATACAGACTTGTGAGCTCATTGTCACTTCTTTAACATTTGATGTGGCTTAAAACATTAATAATGGGATTTTCTTTTTCTCATACGCTGGGCGAGTTTTAATGTAAAACTCAAAAAACATTTGAGTATTAAGTATTGAATGTAAGTTCTTTAATGGTGTTACATAATTTAGTTGCCACCTAGGTAAATAGCCTTTTACAACAGACGGAGGTACTCATTTCCATGCTTTCCTGAATTTGACTGCACGTCTCACTGACAGCGGTGTACCTTTCGGGAAGGTACAGCGGCATAGCCGACCGCCTTTTAAAAATGCTCTTGCCGGAATGGCATTTGTTGCCCCGGGCCTCGGAGGCCTTGATTCGTAACTGGGGCGTCCGTGTTGTGAACATATCGTCTTGACATCACCCTCACACTGGTAATCCTCTCAGGGAGGTATAGCGGCATGGCCGACCGCCTTTAAGGAAACAAACCCGTGCTAAAATGGCATCTGTTGCCCCAGGCCGCGGAGGCCTCGTGGGCGTCCCAGACTGTTGACTCGGCTCGGTTGGGCGAGAATATGTCACTTGGGACTCAAACGATGACTTGACGAAATATTGCGATGCATTCAGTAAGACGGAAATTTCGGCTTGCGTGGCCTCCGTCTAATCTGATAACGCAAGTTCTCAATCACATGAACACGGCAGAGAGACCTTACATATTAATTGCGCCGTACTAGACTCAGTGCGCCTGGATGCCCTACCTGGGGGCCCGAGCTCTGAAGGAGCTGGTACCAGTAGAGAATCTGAGCGAAAACCTGATAGATCTCGCAATTGGGAGACGCTCACCCCTCCACAAGTGGACAAACTGCAAATCTTGGCTTGAAAAAGGAGAGGGGGAGGGGGTGAAGCTACTCACTGTAGTTTAGAGGAAAGAGAGAGAGAGTTATGCTCTCATAAGTACCTAAAGTTACTGGTTACTAAGATGAAACAAACTATTAATTCAGGAATTTTGCAAACTAATATACTAATAACTTGAATATGTATAATGTAATGACCTGCACTTATGCCACAGTATTATCCTTTCCTCCTCCTGAGTAATATTGTCTGCAGAAATATCCAAGTGTATGATTATGCAGATGTCTTCCTGAGGTCAGAAGAAGAGTCAAAGCCGTTCTTCTTGACATGTCATGCAGTGTGCATAGGGAGATGGTGGACTATTTTAAAAAGTAATATAATAGTTTTGTGTCAAACACAGGCACTCTCTTGGGCTGTGGTTTACTCAGAGAAATAGCTTTTAGAATCTGCTGCACATAAAGGTTTATCATATATTCTCATTTAATGGGACACAATGGTGGAAATAACCAACTTGTATAAAATATACCCACTGTACAGGTTAGAATGTCTTTTAAAAATAAGGTATCTAGAAATATAGCTAGCTCCTGGCCTTCAGGAGGTTTAGGGTGATGTAATGTGAATTAAAAGAAACATTTATAAAAATATAATTAAAAAAGGTATTTCTAAATAGCAGGCCCTCTAAATCTTTATTTATGGAGAACATGGAGAGGCACCAACAAGGATTTTCCTAGAGAACAACCCTTAGACAAGTAGGGAAAACTGGAAGAGTTTATAATGTACAAAAATTTTACTGTCATCAGGTTGGCAGAAAAACAGACTCAGCTCAGATTTCATATTGATTTTTACTTTTGGTAAGGTGTTCATTACCTGATTTAAACCCAGAGACTGTTGTGTAGTGATTAACTATTAAGTGTAATTACTGTTAATGTTACTATTGTTTGTGAGGGCTTCCCTAATAAGACTCTTATATTCAGCTTTACATTTTTATGGTTATTTTTAAGGTTACAATTGTTGCTGACGTCATTAGCAATATAATATGTTGATTTTTGGAATAACATTTCATAGAAATTTCTATAATTTTGAAAGGAGTCGTGGTATTTTTGACATACTAAAATGTTTCATGTTTCAGAATACATAAACTAAACATTAAAATTGCATATTATTTCAATTATTTGATCACATAGCGTCTGCAATCCTCTTTCACCAGCAGTAAACAAACAAGTCTTCACTCAACGCTGTGTGTTTCGAAGAAACATAATATAACTGTTTTGCATTACAACAAAACAGATATTATGTGTATGAGAAACACACAGCGTTGCAGCAAGGTTCTTGCTGGTGGATCATGAAGACTTCGATGAGGTAAACATGTTATGACAAGTTTCAGCGCGCTTCAATGGAAGTAGTAAAGCCGCACTGCTGCTGGAATGAGCAACAAGGAGGTAATATGCGGATTGATTGGTATGTTTGCATCATTTATTAAGGTAAAATCTTAGACAGCTTCTTCACTCAACGCTGTGTGTTTCTCATACACATAATATCTGTTTTGTTGTAATGCAAAACAGTTATATTATTGTGGTAGACAATCATCCTGTAACATACTACTGAACAGTCCATTTAACTCGTTCCTTTGTAAACACTGATATCTACATAAGGATAATGTTCGTATTAGAATCATGCATTACAGCCAGGACAATAATTTATTTTAATGGATGTACTCATTTCGAATGAATCCAACCCGATTCCTGCCAGGATCCAGAAAAGCAGTAATGCTTTTCCTTCTCTGCTTCGATCTTCAAATCGTCGTCGAAAAAACTAAGTCGTTGGTTCTCGCATCCGACTCAGCAATGTCAGTCAATTGCTTCTTGGGCTTCCCGCTGCGGTGGCTTTCCTGATACACGCTGGGTCAAAATGCGAGGTTACCAATCATATGTACAGCTAAACTAATGTCCAGAAATTGCTGATTCCAGAAAAAACCGTTTATTTTGACGTCAGGATTTTCACTTACAAACTACCTATAACCTGTCCAGACTGGCTTGACTTATTTGGTTAAGGAAATTATGTATTTAAAAGGATAATGTACAGCAGTATTCGTTGACATTCACGTTCTATGTGTTTCTTATGTAATTCAATCATGGAGGCACTGGGAATCGTACTCGATACCTATCTCTCGCTTACGAGTTGGACCCCTCAACCATTAGGCCATCGACGCTCCTATTAAATACCTACATTATATTCTTATAATGAGCAGTTATCCAATAGGTATCTAAAGCATTCCTAACCACTCACTAGATGGCGCCCCAACAATTTTGGTAATTGATAATCGCTAGAAATAGGTTCTTAGCAAACAGGATATAAACACTGGGTACGTTGTATTGGATAATATTGTATTTGTCAATAGTTTTCAACCATTTTAGAGGTTGTAATAATAATAGAACATAGTGCCAACTTCTATAAATATTTATTTTTACACTTCGTTCAACCTTTAACAGTTATGTTTATATTAATAAACATTTTATTTTTACGGACTGGCTATTTCGCCATCATACACCTTGTTCATTTCATTCATTCAGAACGATTCCGAATGGTCAAAATAGCATCGATGGCAAAATAGCCACGGACTGGCTATTTCGCCATCATACACTTTGTTCATTTCATTCATTCAGAACGATTCCGAATGGTCAAAATAGCATCGATGGCAAAATAGCCACGGACTGGCTATTTCGCCATCATACACCTTGTTCATTTCATTCATTCAAAACGATTCCTAATGGTCAAAATAGCATCGATGGCAAAATAGCCAGTAAATCGCTATTTTGCCATCCCGTCAAATTCTCACCCGGCGGACCAAGAATCTGAAATTAGATTCTTGGTGCTAGCCGACTCTATTTATCCCTCTACATAATGGCTACACCTTTTCACATTTATACCACAATTAAAAAATGTACAATATTGCAAATAAAGTTAATTATACCAGTTTTTAACTAAAGAATGTGTAAGTAATAAAGCATAAAGAAATAGTATCCATGTCAACGGTTATCTGCTAAGCAGTTACCTAGGAGATGTTCGGCCAGCGCAAAGAGAAGGGCCGAGGGTAGACTCACTTTCGCTTTTTGAAGGAAAACCGAAGTAAAACTGAATACCAGATATCACAGATTAACTAGACGAACCTACGTATCCAGATACAGAGAAGGTCCATGGTACAGACTGACACGGCTATCTGTCGTCTTTGATTATTGATCCTAGTCATGGCTCCAAAATTTTGTCTATTTTGCCATCTCGTTTTCACTCACACAAACTTAAATCTATGTAGTGGTTGTGTATCTGTACATTCCACTCGAGCTTATTTTCACCGTAGCACTGGCTATTTCCACTCTGTCATTCGTTCTATATTCGTTCTGAACAAATGAATTTGAATGAATTCGATGGCAAAATAGCGACGGCCTTATTTTTAAGTTTAGTATTAGTTGGCTGTATGAAATCACTGCCACCATCATACAGATTATGTAAAGATTACCAAAATTTTAGGAGCGCCATCTATTGATGCTTTTTGAAACCAACTATCAATACCTACTGGAAAACTCCTCATTGCTTCCTAGTTTCTTTGTAAATATATCAATCACAGGTAACTCTATACTATAAGTTTCAGTGCCTGCTGAAAATATGAGGGCAAAAATGCTTGTTCAAAATTATGACAACTTATTATGGTAAGGTGACTGCATAGTGGTACAACGTAGGTAGAGCTCGTCTAGTCTAAGATGACGCGCCCCACTACTTAGTTAGTTGATTTCGATATGTGAGTGCAAATATTGATAACGACACTTCATCTGTGTGGGAGCCAATGAACGACGCGTGCTGCTACGTTTGAATCTTACCGGCAACTGAATGACCAATTACAACGGCATTTGTATATGTATTGCGTCCATATCTTAAACTTGCTTGTGTGCGTTAATGCGATAGTGGGGCGCGTCATTTTAGATTAGACGAGGTCTAAATTCTTAGAAGTTTGTGAGTGAGTGTCTTAGGACTCTTCAATACGATTCAATTATAGGGAAAATCAGCATCATTCATCAAAATATTGAATTTGTCATCCCGAAAAAATAAAAATTGAAAAACGTTAAGACTCGAGACGAGGGGTTCAAAAGTACAGCCATTGGAGGCATCTAGTGTCTGAGGCTAACCAGCAAAGTCGCTTCTCGCCGTCTGTCGCTATGTATCTATGTAGATTTATGTGTATCTATGTACGCTTAGATCTTTTAAACTAAGCAACAAATTTTAATACGGGTTTCAACAATAGATATAGTGATTCAAGAGGTTTATAAGCAAAAAAGAGTGTTGGTAGGAATAAAGTAGGTGTAGAGTTGGGGTAGGGGTAGGGTAGGGTAGGTGCAGGACGCCACGCGAACAAAGTCGCGCTGGGTTCCCTAGTGATTTATTAAAAATAACTTCAAGAGATTTGTCCAGACGTAGCCACTGGAACAATGGGGTCTCAGCCCACGCCTCCGGGAAAAAGGCATAACGGTATGTAGATATGTATGCATGTAAATACAACGACCATGGAAACACGAAGTAGGTACCTACTGCGATTGGAAGTGTCTACTACCTATTAAGGCGCATTTTCATTGGTCGATAAATCGGTCGTTAGCCCGAATTCGGGGACTTCCCGCATGCGGGCTAATGACCAATGAAATTCATCGGTCGATAACTCGGTCGATTCAATGCGTGCGGGGGCTTACCGCATTCGGGATAACGACTAATTAAATTAGTCAGTCGATAACTTGGTCGATACAAAGCATTCGGGGACTCCCTCATAGCACCTCGGTCATTAGACGTTATCAACACGGTTGTTTCGCGGTTTTTGTACCTTGCATGCGGGACGCTAACGACCAAAGTAAACGGTTCCCCGCATGCGGGCCCTATGGCATGCGTTACAGAAATCTCCCGTACCCCGCATACGGGCGCTAACGACCAATGAAAATGCGCCTTTACGGTTCTAAAGATATTGCCCTTGGCAGACAGACGGGCAGAGAGCGGAGGCTTAGGACATCAGGGTTACTTTTCCACCATTCGGGTACAGAATAGATGCTAAGTTCGGGTACGGAACGCTTAATCGTGTCCAAAATTAGTGCAATATAAAACTGGTAAATAGGTTGTGTTTGAGACCTACCATTTATTTAGATCCATTTAAAAGACATCAGCGAGGTCTGCTTTGTATTGAACTCTTTTGTACGTTTGAAAAGTCATAATTATAAATCTATGTTTCAAATCAAATCAATCAAATCAAAATTTCTTTATTGATTAGGACATTAAATATCTCTTTCAATCGTCAAAAAGGAGGGGGGTAGGAAAGTAGGAAGGAAACACACAGTGACACGCTGACCGCCCTATGTCTGTAGATAAACGTATCCCTCGCCAACCACAACCGAACCGGGCTCGACAATGCCAGACAGAGCCGGAGCGCTATATTATATTATATACTCGTAGGTATGTGTAGTATAATTAAGAAAAACCACCTAAAACTACAGCAAGAGTAAGCCAGTCCACCAAGGCAGCACCCGTTCACGAGTATAACGCAGGGCCCAGCCATCGTCCAATTCAACCATATTTGAGGGAAAAGAGCGACCCGGCCCCCACGCTACCGCCAGACAGACTTTTAAGTGAGCGTGCATCACACATGCTGCATGTGATAGGTAGTTGCTCCCACCCTACTCTATCCTATCCCTACCCTATCGCTACCTTACCCCTACCCTATCCTACCATTGCCTTAACCCCACCCTACCACTACCCTACCCCTACCCTACCACTATCCTACCCCGACCCTACCACTATCCTACCCCTACCCCACCCTATACCACCTTACCGCTATCTTACTCCTACCCTACCCTACCCCTACTCTAACTACTACCCTACCTCTACCCTAGCGCAGACAGGAGACACCATGTGTGGGAGAGGAAGGAAAATTAACGCCGCTTCCAAGGTGGTTCTCTGTGGGGGAAAGAAACGGCAAGAAACCCACAGAGCCTACGTTAATTCTTTTTTTTTTTTAATATGTCTTATGTACTAATACATTATTTAATTGTCCTATATACTATCTTAAAAGTAAATACCTGTATAGAACAGCAGTTCAGTCCCATGGACTTTTGTCATTTACATATTCAGATATACTATAATAACTTTTTTGACATAATTTGTTTTTTATAGCGACTTTAAATTTATTCAATGGTAAATTCTGAATATCTGTTGGAACCTTATTATAAAAGCGTACACATTGACCCATAAATGATTTGTGGACTTTGGCTAGACGACAAGCACCAGCAACAAGCTTATCTTTATTTCTCGTATTAATATTATGAACATCACTATTCTTCTTAAATAAGTGTAAATTTTTATGAACATACATTAAATTCTCATATATATATTGTGACGGCATTGTCATTATATCAATGTTCCTGAATTTATCTCTTAGTGAAGTTCTAGGTCTCAATTGATAAATCGCGCGAATAGCCCTTTTCTGCAGTACAAATTCATTGTGCCAGTCGGCAGCGTGTCCCCACAGCAGTATGCCATAGGCCATAATACTGTGGAAATAACTAAAGTAAACTAATCTTGCTGTAGCCTCGTCAGAAATACTCCGTATTTTCTTTACAGCATATGCTGCAGAACTTAGCCTTTTCGCCAATTTATCAATGTGAGGACCCCATTGCAATTTATTATCCAGGGTAAAGCCTAAAAATACTGTAGAATCAACAAAATTCAAATTTTCGCCTTTTATTTGTACATTAGTGGGCACTGATCTAACATTTGGCAAAGAGAATTTTAAACATTTTGTCTTCTTGCCATTCAGTAATAAATTATTAACCGTAAACCAGTTTACCACTTCTGCAATAGCCTTGTTCACGTCTTCATATGTTAATTGTTGTCTTTTTACTTTAAACACTAAAGATGTATCGTCCGCGAACAAGACAATTTCATGGGCATCTTTTACAAAGTACGGTAAGTCATTTACATAAACAAGAAACAAAAACGGGCCCAAAATAGATCCCTGGGGGACACCCAAAGAGACAACAGACCCCATAGATCTCTCTCCGTTCACATCAACTTTTTGAATTCTATGACTCAAGTATGAATTTAGCAAGTTCAGGGCCAAGTCCTTTATTCCATAATGTTGTAATTTCCTGACCAAAATGTCATGATTAACGCAATCAAAGGCTTTGGATAAATCACAGAAAACCCCTAAGGCATCACGTGATTCCTCCCACGCCCCAAAGATATGTTTAATAAGTTCAACACCTGCATCAGTTGTTGAACGACCGCGAGTAAAACCGAATTGTTTATGATGCAATAGGTTACTTCCATAAAAATGAGCTTTTAGTTGATTTAATATGATTTTCTCAAATATTTTACTTAGAGTCGGTAAAATTGAAACTGGTCTAAAATTTGTAGGATCCGTTGTATTACCAGTTTTCAACAATGGAATAACTTTACTGTGCTTCATCAGGTCAGGAAATTCACCATTATCAACACAATTATTAAATATATTCGCTAAGTGGACAGCAATAACATCAATTACAGAGCTAATAATTTTTACCGACATACCATCAATGTCGGCAGTTGCTTTCATTTTTATGGTTTTAAAAGCCTTAACTATATCTTGAGGTGTTGCATGCTCGAACTTAAAATCGATGACACTCTCGGGTACATTTTGTTTTAACAAGGATTCAGCGAGAGCAGGAGACGAACTTAAGGATTTCGTAGTTGACACTGGAATGTCTGTAAAAAATTTATTGAATGCCTCCGCAACTTCCGAGTTTTTGGTAACAACATTATCATTTATCTTTAAACTGTACTTAGTATCGCGATTTGTTACTTTTCCAGTTTCACTATTTATTATCTGCCATGTGGATTTTACTACATCTGTGCTATTTTTCAGTTTGTGTTTAACGAAATTCGATTTAGCTGTAGCACAAACGCGTTTAAATAACTTCGAATAATGTTTAACATACTCAGCAAATTCTACGCTATTATTATACGCCCGTTTAAAATAAGACTGCATAATCTTTCATTCTGTAACAACGGTCCGAATTAGTGCAATAGTAAACTGGCGGGTAAGAGCGTCGGTGGCCGAGCGGTTAGAGTATACGACTCGTAAGCCAGAGGTCCCGAGTTCGAATGCCGCTCCGGGCCATGTACCAATGACTGTTTTCTGAGTTATGTACATTAGTTGAATACTAACCGATGCTCTTACGGTGAGGGAAAACATCATGATGAAACCTGCACATTCAGGCGACTGGATGTGTAACCATGATCCAATCTGGTCAGGTTTCTCATGGAGGTCAGATGGCAGTCGCTCCACTGTAATTACCTAACCTGCCAAATCCTGGATCATGGTCAAGGCGGACCCCGGGCCCTCGTGCGCGAGAGCACAACCGGGACATTAACGCCAAGATGATTTAGTAAACTGGCGGGTATAATATAAATTTTAATTAAATTCATATAAAAAATACATTAACGGAGCGTCGCTCGCGTTGAACTCCTTTGTATGAAAGATCAATATTATCTTAAAACACATTTGTGCAAAGATGTTTTATCTTTAAATACTTAAAAGTTCTTTGCATTTATGACAATTATCACGCGGTTGTACGATTGGCAGCAACTGGATTTGGCGGGTAATTACAGTGTGTAAAGCCGCGGTGGTCCGCGGACCGCTGCCGCTGGAGTCAAAATATAGTCCGTGAACAATTTAAAAATTCACAGGCGATTCCAAGGATTAGCGAACTTGTACAGATGATGCATGAAAAATATCATCAATTTAAAATTGATTTAATTTTCATAAATAAATATTATAATCTCAATTAAAATGGTGCATTGCCCGTGCAATGTCGTCTGCCCGGCCTGCCCCAAGTCGTTCTTACTCGAAGACTTATTTAAGGCCTCAGACAGTGCCATCCGCGTCGCTCGGTTTTAAACTGGAAAAATATAAGAAATAATAAAAACAGAATCTTTAACCTATTTCTCATTGACACGAAAAAAAGAAGAAGAAGAGTAATTAAGATAATTTAGTTAAAGTTACTCTGATATTTTGATTGGCGTTCATTTAAGGTTTGATTCAGTTTATTTTTCTTCACATCATGGTCGCCTGCGAACAACAAAGAAATCAAAGTGGTCCCTGGTCCCGACAAGGTTGGAAACCCTCGTAACCCTATTTGTTAACAGGTGAACCTGACCAGATTTATTCATGGTTAAACATTCAAATGTATGTACAAGTTTCATCAGGATGTTTTCACACACATTTTTTAAGAGAATCGGTTAGTGTGCTACTACTGTACAAAACTTAGAATGACTCTTTCATTGGTACATGGCGGCAGTGTGGTTGCTGAATTTAGTATTTATGGCCGGGTCAGATAAGTTTGTGGCACTTTATGAATGTTGGAATGTAGAATCTCACCTAGAATTTTTTTTCAAGTCGCCATTTGATTCTGATAACATTTCTTCATCTTAGTAAGTAATTGATGACGCTAGGCAAATGCTAAAAAGTTACTAAGGCCATCGCCATTGGCGCTGATCCTAAATATAAAGTGTTCTACCATCAGCTGATCCTCAAGCCTCCGACCCTGGTGCTGCTGGTCTAGGCGGCGGGTCCGCTGTAGACGATATCATCCAATCGCCAATGGAACTCCTCTGTCTTATAAAGGTCGTTTTTATATGGGTTTATAGATGACTTGATGAGCTAAAGATTTTGCTTGGCTCTTAGTTCGTTTGAAGGTCAGACTAGTCCGGAAGGTGTGTTATACCGGCCCAAGCAATACTTCAGCCCAGAGCAGCGCCTGTTGCTATATAAAGGACAGCAGGCCGGTGAAACTTAGAGATGCGCCGTACGAATTGTCGATGATCAAGTTCAAATCATAATCATGCTGACAAGCAAGTTAGAACAATGGAGTACTGCTGCCACCTCTGGGACGGATCAGCCAAATACCAACTGGCTGCTTTGGATTTGGTGGAAAAACGTGCAAAGAAATTAATTTGTGATCCGCAGTTGATTGAAACTAAGCTGCAGAGCCTCGAGCATCGGCGTAGGGTTGCGCGTTTGTCGGTCTTCTACAAGTTGCACTTCGGAGAGTGTGCGAAGCAGTTGCACGACCTCATTCCGCCGGCCTCTTTCCGCTATCGGGAGACGCGACGCGATCCCGGCGAGCGCTTCATCCTTCTTCAAGCTATCCGCACTAGCCGCTTTGGCTCAACTTTTATAATGCGTACGGCTAAGGAGTGGAATGCGTTGCCTGCGAGTATGTTCCCTGATTAATATAATCTGAATGCCTGCAAGGCTAGAGTGAATAGGCTGTTCCTAGACAGGCATGCTCCATCATCGGCCGCATCGTCACTTACCACCAGAGGGCCTATCGGCTATCTCAGTGGACAACTGACTTTGACATAAAAAAATCTGACACTACTCTAATTTGGTAGACGCTATTGCCAGTTTTCAACGTAGATGACGTGGTGTAGAATTATCTAGTGTCAAATACAGTTGTCAACTGAGTTAGCCAATAGCCCCGCAGGTGGGGTGACGGTCAAATGCCTGGCTAGTCAATCAGAAAAAAAATAAAAAATAAAAAGAATCACTGGCTGACCGAAGGGACTTCAGCTCCCTATGTGTGTTCTACCGGCTATACAACGCGGGTGTTAACAAAAAATGTTCAATGCATTTCGGTACAGTGACTAATACGATATGGTGGAAATAGTAGGGTGTTTCCTCAGAGTGAACTTTCTGTAGGGTAGACATTTCTGTACAGTGGACGTATCGGTAGAGTGGACATTTTGTTATAGTGAACATTTCAATGTGAACGTTTTAATACAATGGAAAATATGAGAGTATTGACAAGTTTCTAATGCTCTCGATATTTTCCATCTAATTCGTGTGAAATTTTCAAATAGAATTCAATTTCTCCAGTCGCAGTGTAGGATCTTACACACATATACACAAACACCCACATACAGAGTGAGTGGGAGAAAGACTTTTGGCTGTAAGATTATCATACTGCTTGGTACAAATATAAATAAATTTATTGAAAAAATCTAGTTAATACATATTATGTTGTTACACGTTTCCAGTACAACTAGTGTTACAGATAAATGGAAAGGTCATTATGGCCTCCACACTAGGACAGGCCTGTATCGTGGGGCCAGATTGTATCTAAGGATTAATCTATGCTTAGGTAAAACTATACTGTGGACGCCAGCGCCCACCGCGCCCGCGGCTCCCGTCAGCGCACCGATATCGCGCCAACGTCGTCGCGTGGAGGCTTCAACTCCACAAGAATCGGCGGTATCGAAGACCCCATGCGCCCCCGACGTGGATGTGAACCCGTGATGAGGAAGGATTTGTCACGGTCCAGAAGAAGAGCTCGTGCTGCTCAGAATTTTCGCGGCACTACAGTAACCGGTCCCAATTTTTCTTTTTTATACCGCCAAGGTGGCAAACAAGCTTATGGCCTGCCTGATGGTAAGCAACTACCTGCTGCGCGCTGCTACACCGACGAGGGCGCTCTACGTGTCACGCCTTCATTACACAATGACGGCAAAGGACATGGAGGAGCACATCCGCTTAACCAAGAAGAACCTCGTGAGGGTCCAACTCTTGGAATCAAGGCATGAACATACGTTCAACTCGTTAGTGTTGTTGGTTCCCACTGCAGATTCGGATTTCTTCATGAGGGAAGATTATTGACCGAAGGGTGTGGTGTACCGGCGATTCCGTGGGTGACTCAGAATTTTCGGTGCCGCCGAAACGACATTAAGTAAATAAATGTTTAACAATGGAAATGTTAGTGGATTTTCCCTTTTATACAGACACGTTTTTAGTAAATACTGTACCTAGGTGATGTTTGTATGGTATATTAAAATGTCAAAAACATGTAGGTACTTACAAATAAATAAATAAAAGTTTTTTAAATCTTGTGGAATACATTTCAATTTTAGATGTAAATTATGTTATTGTTCTGCGGAAACTAGCAATAATGTAAATATCTTTTATTTTTATTTTATTTTATTTTATTTACTTAAGGAAAACCAACAGCAATGATTACAATATGAAATAATACTGGCAGCACAGAGCCAATTACAGGTTTCCACCGATAGAAACTGGTTAAACTGGCTGGTTATCTACACTCATAGCGTAATGTTCCAATTACATATTCGAAAACAGTCGTTTAAGGGTACACTTTTTTCACGACAGACTATAAAATTTTAAAAAATTACTTTTCGATACAGCATTTCCCATACTATTTTCATGACAGCTGTATCGTAAAATAACTTTTTAATCATTATGCAACACTTATATTTTTTAAATTCTCGTCGGGCGCCCGGACACGGTCAAATGTAGGCTGAATACATAGGTGTCTTTAACAAATTCAAATTCAAAATTTAAATTTTCCTGTTTATATTCTGTGTAATTATTTTCCCGCTAAACAAAATATTTTTTGTAATTGTTGTAATTTGTGTTTGTGAATGTTTTTTCTTATTTTAAGCAAATAAATAGATAAATGTAAAAGTAGTTAAGTGAATTTCCCGTCGCTTGATATCCTCGACGCGTAGATACAACAGAACTGACTCGCAGCTTACTACCAGCAAAGTTGAGAAAATTATAGGTACGATATTTTAACATAAAAATACGAGTGTAGATAAAGTAGTGTATGCAACTGCATATAATTAGGTATTAAAACACTCGTGTCAAACTATTATCATACTCGGCTACGCCTCGTATGATAAACAGACACTCATGTTTTAATACCCCCTTTTATATGACAGTTGCATAAACTACTATTGTAAATGAGGTGTTTACCTGTAATTGGATAGGCACTAACAAAACTATTGTAATACCTTACATTTAGATGTTAGATGTAGTGTAAATCTGTTGGTAAACCAAAAAAATATAATAAAATAAATGTATAGGTTTTAAGATATAAATAAATAAGATTTTTATATATTAGTTTACACTTTATAATAATTTGTATATAGGTTTTAACTTTGTTTTTGTAACAGTTTATTTTGTATTTATGTTGTTTGTGTATTTATAAATATGGGTTTCAGTTGCCTGAAATAAATGAATAAATAACAATGTCATAGTGAAATAAATTCAAGTAATTAAAAAAAAAGTAAAAATAAAAGAAGAAATAGAAATAAGTACTTAGGATAAGATTTTAGTGCGCGTGCGTGCGTTCAAGCGTGCGTGCGTGTGTGCGTGCGTGTGTATTTTCTTTATTGGATTACTTTCAAAATGACTTCAGTCTCCGAGTATGATAAAGTAAGTAGCCACGCGGTTACCAGTTTCCTCGCCTCCCAAACTGAAGAGGATTTAATGTCGCACTTACGCGCAACTAAGCTGTAAATAAAGGGAATTTTGAATGTGAGGTATTTATTTGCAAATACAGTTTTTACAGGGTTTGGTGGAATACGGTAAACCCGCTTTGCCACTAATAACAGGTGACTTCAGGGTGTCTTGGTGAGCAATTGAGAACACCTTGAGGACGTACAGTTGGCGGACATTCAGGACACCGGCCTCCGAATAAAAATCCTTAGTTGGGAATCTATATGGCTTCTTAAATATCACTTCCAGGTTGGACCTTTGCGCTCTTTTAACGTAGAACATCGTGGAGACACCAGCCCCACCCCAGACAGGTAAGCAGTAAGAAACGATCGATTCGCATAATACTCTATTGATAAACTTAAAGAGAATGGGATCGGCCGAGTTGCGGAGGGCTCTAAATATGTTAATTAGGTTTCTTAACTTAAGCGCGCGGTTGTTTTATGCGATAATCGCTACGTTACACGCAATGCGATAGACGCAGATCATTTCAAATCAGGTAATATAATGATAGACCATTGTTTTACGCGGTTAACGCAGCGGCAAGCGCAGCGTGAGATGCAATGCGTCACACGCACATATAAAAATATTTTATCTTCATAGGTTATACAAGGAGTATCCTTGTTTATTGCCTTGTTTATCCTTTATTTAGTGTCCGTTCAACGCAAGCGGTTAGCGCTTGCGCATACAATCGCAAACAATTTAAATATCGCTGCGAACGGAGCGTCAAACGCATAAAACAATATTGCACTATGTAGCTCACACGTAGAAAAAATTACAATGCGCTCGCAGCAGCGTTTAGCGCATGCGTTAGCCGTAAAAAAAAAGGGTGCCTTGTTTTGGAACGCAGACGCGGTAGACGCATCCGTTGATCGCATTCGTCTGACGCTGCGATCTGCGCATAAAACAACCGCGCGCTTTAGTGGCAAGCAAGCCAATGTGGTCTTTAAAAGAGAGCCTGTCATCGATTTGAACTCCCATGTATTATGGACTCCGTCCTCGTAACTGCTTCACAGCTTCAGGGAGAGATAGAACAGGAGTGGATTTGAATTTCGGTTAGAGTTGGTGGAGCTGATGCTGAAGTCTTGTAGAGACAGAGGTATTTCGTTTTTTGGAGGTTCAGTATCAGCAGATTATTATCTAGCTATCTCTTGACAGTTCTCATGCCGAGCTCCATCTTAACTCTGACTTTTTTCCAGAAACCCAATTGCAGTATCATCCGCGTAACAGATCAGCCTCATATCTTGAGAAGACAGGCGGTGAATGTCTTTCATATAAATAATAATGATAGTTTGACACCAAAATTTTAAACCGCAGTTTTGGTATTGGCATTGCAACTTTGAATTGTATAGTTACAACCAAATTACGTTGCTGTAAAACTGTATGAACATAAATCATCATCGCAGCCCGTAACAGTCCACTGCAGGACTTAGGGCCTCTCCCACGAAAGAGGAGGTTATTGCCATAATCTCCACGCTTGGCAGGCGGGTTGGAAATCGCAGTGTTTAAATAATACAATGGAAAATGCTGATGCCCATTTTCCAGACTACGGAGACTCTTGATCTTTTGCCTCGAAAACATTAGTCGCCTTGTACGACCCCCATGAGTGTAAGGGGTTGGTGCTATTCTACTCTGCCGGACACCACACGGCCCTATGAACATAAATAAATATTTTCAATCTGTGAAAATTTAGACACAGTGGACTATGTGAACCTAAAGGCCACTTATGCCACAACTAATAAGGTAATGAATCATCCAATTGTAACGAGGTCATCCAAAAATATCCATTGACATTTAAATAAAATGCGGGTATAACAACATTTAGTGAGATTGGTTGAAAAGCCGTGTGATTAAAGTTATATACAGGGTGTATTTACGCTTACTTCTAGTTGAGACGGGTATTTAAAACAAAACTGCAAAGTATTATAACAATCAGTCCAGTATTTACCGAAAAATTAACGAATTTAAATTTATCACTCAGGAGCAGCCTGTATGTAGTTGCATGGTCTAGGAACTATCCTAAACATTGCAAACTCTTTTGAATTGCATTAAAACTTCACATCAGATGACAGATCAAATTAAATAAAACAAATTTAATTTGCTTGAAGAAATAGTTTTATAGTTTTTTGTCTAAATGAAGAAAGACCTATTTTATGATGCTGCTGAGTAGCAGTCTTAGACAGGGTTTCATTATTTGTCCAGAGGCTAATGTCACCCTGTATAACCCCAAATTTTAAGCGGAAGTACGTAAACAGCCAATTTCACGTATAATTTATAGGCTTTTAAATCAACGAGGGTCATCTTAATTACTATACAATTTCATACAGACAAACAGACTCTCAACAAGCTCATGGAATTCGTTTAGTTCATAATTGTACATAGTACTTATTGGCTGTCATGGAATATTTCCAGCTTATGGTGTTACTTTTTGGAACTACTAGTCTGGTAAGTATACAGGGTGTCCCGTAAGGTTACGATAAGTTGGGATAGGGTGATCGAGGAAGTCACTATGGTCACCAGAAAAATATAAAATAATCGCTCATGGATAGTTTTAAAATCATGCCAATTTTTGTTTTTTATCAAAAATTTAACACCCGTTGAGCCTATTTCATTAACTGTGACTACAAATATTGCTTCAGAACAAAATAAAAAACTGTTATGTAAACGTAAATAACCTTTCTACAATCTGAAATAAAAAAAACAATACATATCTGACCAAGATCATAAAGAAAATCATGTTTTTCCCTTGCCAAGGACTTAACAATTACGATTTCACTCAACTTTATCAGTTCGCTCTCGGCGATCGTGTCGAGTGCTCGCTTGTTATGTCCACTTACCCGATTTGAGTTACACCTTAGTGATGTGCGATTGCGTTATCGATATAATTTTCATCGACCCGTCGACATGGACAAATATTTATCAAGATCGGATTCATTAAGTAGTCTCGGCTCTAACAGCTCGAAGAGACCTGCAGATGAATCAAACGAAGAATGGCGTGTACCGAAACGTCCTGCCCCTTCAAACCAGGTGAAATTTGATAAAACTAGAAACCTAAATACGAGTAACAGCTTCGAACCTCTCGAGTTGGATGAAAATATCGCCGCGAGTAATGAATTCAAGGAAGCAACTGTCCCTGTGAAGAAAATTGGGCATGTGCCACCAATAATCCTGGAAATGAAACCGGAGTGGACTCACCAAACACTGCGTGAACTTATCTTGAAATTTAGCAATCGATTCCATCTGCAATATAGGAATGGTAATAAAGTTGCAGTCATCTGCTACTCGCCGGAAGCTCACCAGAAGATCAAAGAAGGCCTCCGAAACAGCGAAACTTGTTTCCTTACATATACACGTAAAGATGAGAAAACTCCAAAAGTGGTTATTAAAGGATTACCATCCTACGCTAAGGATATACTCTCAGATGAATTGGGAAGGGTTGGTTTTCCAGGCACGATGGTAAAGCCACTAAAAACCTCAAGTCCGAATGTTGTATGTCCACCACTAATAGTTCAACTACCTGTTGGTTCTGATATTACGAAATTCCGCCGTATCAAGTACCTCCTTAACTGCGTCATATCCATTTAAAAATTCAAGAGAAGCAATACCATGGGCACTCAATGTTTTAGATGCCAGCGATTCGGCCACTCATTAATTAACTGCAACATGGAGCCTCGTTGCGTCAAATGCACCGAAACTCACGCTACGTCTGCCTGTCCAAAGCAAGACAGGTCAACACCGGCTATGTGCTGCAATTGTGGCGAAGAACATCCCGCCAACTACAGCAAATGTCCAGCACGTAACAAATACCTCATGAAATTGGAATTCAATAGTAAACGAAACATTAATAAAATATCTGAGAAAATAGATAGAGAAATACCAAGCAGCTTCCAGCGAGCGTCGTTGCCTCCGACAATTACTAAGAAGACTACTTGGATTGATGTAGTGTCTAATAACAACGCTGATAAGCCGCAACCGACAGCAGCCGATAAGCGAAATACTCCAGCATCAGCTTCTGACGATGCCACAATATTAGAAATGCTAGATATCCTCATGGTATTAAAAAATGTAAAATCCCAGTATCTTGCATGCCCTTCAATGCTTGATAAAGTCATGTTAATACTCTCACATCTTGGTCGGTATGTTTAATGGTAATGATAATAATCTGAAGATGCTTTACTGGAATGCAGATGGGTTGCATCCTAAACTAAACGAACTGATTGACTTTTCGGTCAATAAAACACCAGTCGACATTATTGCGGTAAGTGAAACTAAGCTTTCCATTAAGACTAAAATTCATGTACCTGGCTTTAAGTGCTACCGTCAGGATAGGAAACCAAATGGTAAAGGTCAAGGTGTAGCTATTTTCATTAGAGAGACCATTAAACACTGCCTTATTGACATCCCTGATACACTAAACATTGAGGCCGTTGGTATAAGAATGTCAATTTCTGGTCTTAGCCACACCATCGTCTCGATATATCAATCGGCAAACCTACCACTAATGAGGTCAGATCTTGACAAGCTTCTCAAGCTGGGCAGTCACGTCATTATCCTTGGTGACTTTAATGCAAACCATGCCTATTGGGGCAGTACCTAGACAAACACTAGGGGAAGAGTGCTATTCTCTCATATGTTGGATCAGGATTATGTTATTCATTATCCTGACGGATATACCCAAGTGAACTACACCGTAGATCGCAAACCTACAAAACCAGATTTAGCGTTAACATTACATGTAAATAATGTTCACAAGCCTGAAACCATACACGCTCTTTCCTCTAACCACTTTCCTGTTTTATTCACGGTAAGTGGTTGCATTGAAACTATTCCAAAATCTCCGTATTATCGTTACCGTGACGGGGACTGGAATAAATATCGGGCCACATTGGACCAACATGTTCATGTTTCACCTCATGTCTATAAGAGTAAACAGGAGATTGACGACGCAATTGACTTCCTAGAACAATGTATACTTGATGCAAGGGACAAACACATACCGACCTCAGCGCCGGTTGAAATGAATCTAAAGTTACCCCGGTTTATTAAAACCTTAATACGTGATAGAAATTACTTACGCCGTCGACTTCTGAATGCTACGGACTACCACCTAAAATGTTAACTGCAAAATTTGATCAAATTGCATCGACAGAGGATCAAGCTGGCCCTGACTGCACATCAGGATAGGTTATGGAATCATAAACTGCAAAAAGTTGATAACCCTAGAACGGATATCTGGCGTGTGGTTAAATCTTTGAAACCTAAATCTGTGGATATACCACCCCTAATGGGTATGGACAACGTTGTTACTTCTGACCCTACCGATCAATGTGAAGTCTTAGCTCGATCCTTTCGAGACAACATGATGTTGACTCACCATTGGCATGATGAGACATTACATTCGCAGGTCCATGAATCGATGTCCACTTTAAATAATTACAACATTAATAATGTAAATAACCTAATTACACCACTACAAGTACGCAAAATTCTAATGAAATTAAAAACAAGTAAAAGTCCCGGCGATGATGGTATAAACAACATCCTTTTGAAAAACTTGTCAATGAAGTGTGTGGTATTCTTAACTAAAATTTTTAATGGATGTCTTATCTTAGGATACTTTCCGCAAAAATGGAAAAGAGCCAAAGTAATTGCCATAAAGAAGCCTGGAAAGGACAGTACGCTGCCTACAAGTTACCGACCAATAAGTTTATTGTCGTGCCTTGCTAAACTGTTCAAAAAACTCATTTTAGTTCGTCTCTCTAGCGTCTCATCACACGTCTTAAGTAAGGAGCAATTCGGGTTCAGAGCTGGTCACTCAACCAGTCATCAATTAGCCAGAGTTTCAGAACATGTGGCTCATCATCTCAATTTAAACCAGTCTACAGGCATGATTCTTCTTGATCTAGAAAAGGCTTTCGATTCAGTCTGGCACGACGGTCTAATACACAAGCTTATTTCGCTTAAAATTCCTCTCGACCTGATCAAAATCTTGCAGTCTTATCTGAGTAATCGCTATTTCTATGTACGCATTAAGAGCTCCTGTTCTGCTCTGCAAACTGTGCCAGCTGGTGTCCCACAAGGCTCAATTTTAGACCCTTACTTATTTATTTTATATATTCATGACATCCCGATCCAGCCTCGTACTTACCTGGGCTGTTTTGCTGATGATACGGCATCCTATACATCATCCAATGACACCAACTTAATTATAGGGCGGCTGCAATTATCCCTTGACGTATTAAAAGAATACTTCACCAAATGGAAACTTAAGCTCAATGGTAGCAAGACTGAAGCAATCATGTTCACCCGACAGCGACAGTCACCAGCTAGAAGACTTACGATTGATGGCCATACAATACCTTGGAATAATTCCGTACGGTATCTCGGTGTAACAATGGATAATAAGCTAAATTGGTCAAAACATATAGCAATCTTACGTGTTAAGGGAGCACAGGCAATTGGTGCTTTAAATCCCATATTAAATCGTAAAAGCAACATTAGCGCTAATACTAAGATGAAAATTTATTCCACTTTGGTGAGACCTTGTATCACTTATGCTTGCCCAGTATGGAGCAGTACTTGCGTTACTAATTATGAGAATTTACAAGTTATCCAAAATAAAGCTATTAAAATTGCTTACAATACACAATTTAAAACCAATTTACTTGAAATTCATAGAAGAACTAATTTTCCTACTTTACGAAATTATATTCTAAAACTAACTTATAATTTTTATTCTAAGCTAAAACACCATGGTAACAGCTTGGTATCAAACATCGGAATATCCCGTATTACCGACTTGCCTTACATCGATACTTACCGAACGTACCGCTTACCCCATCACTACGTATTGTTCCCACCGAGTGACAACTGGCCACACATACCGACCAGACAAGTGAGACCCGCCGGCGCGGCACCTGCTGCCCCGCGTGTCCGCTAGTAAATAGAGGGCGCGGGGGGCGCGGAAGCTCATGCATGTTTCTATTACATCGCGTATTCTGAGGGTATCTTGAAATTCTTTTATAATAATTATTGCAACAAAGTATAAACACTACCTACATAATGTTTACACTAGTATACTACTTAGTAATAATACGATCTAATTAATGTTTTCGGTGTCAATTATCGGTTGGTTTGTGATGAAAGCAGATGTAATAAACTTAAAAAGGTGTGTTGTAGCCTGAAAGTGTA
Source organism: Blastobasis lacticolella (assembly GCA_905147135.1). Taxonomy (NCBI): domain Eukaryota; kingdom Metazoa; phylum Arthropoda; class Insecta; order Lepidoptera; family Blastobasidae; genus Blastobasis; species Blastobasis lacticolella. The sequence goes on along the minus strand of LR990062.1, from coordinate 13,958,204 downwards.
TTGTATAACTGGATGTACTTCGTAACTGTTTTTTTAAGCTATGTAAGTGTTCAAATAGTTTATTTTAATAAAGGCATTTTGAAAACAAACAACAAACTCAACTTTATCAGTATCCTGAAAAAAAAAATGTACCATGCTTCTCTGGCAAGTCTCTTCAAAAGTTAGCTTATTTTATCACCATTCTAAAATAGTATAACACTTATTTAGTTAATTCAAATCAAATCAAATCAAAATTTCTTTATTGATTAGGACATTAAATATCTCTTTCAATCGTCAAAAAGGAGGGGGGTAGGAAAGTAGGAAGGAAACACACAGTGACACGCTGACCGCCCTATGTCTCTAGATAAACGTATCCCTCGCCAACCACAACCGAACCGGGCTCGACAATGCCAGACAGAGCCGGAACGCTATATTATATTATATACTCGTAGGTATGTCTAGTATAATTAAGAAAAACCACCTAAAACTACAGCAAGAGTAAGCCAGTCCACCAAGGCAGCACCCGTTCACGAGTATAACGCAGGGCCCAGCCATCGTCCAATTCAACCATATTTGAGGGAAAAGAGCGACCCGGCCCCCACGCCACAATTCATAATACGTCAGCTAAAATAAATTTTCAGGAACAGTACCCTAATCTTGCATGAAAAAAAAAGAAGACGCTTAAACTTAGTCCCAAATTCGTATGGATTTTTATGTCTACATGTCTACAGTCTAGACTCTAGGCCAAATGACATACGATTTACCCTGTGACCAGAAAAATAACCAATACTACATTGACATGACACAATGAAACAATAACAACATTTAGTGAGATTGGTTGAAGAGCCGTGTGATTAAAGTTATATACAGGTTGTCCTTACGCTTACTTCTAGTTGAATACGGTATTTAAAACAAAACTGCAAAGTATTATAACAATCAGTCTAGTATTTACCGTAAAATTAACGATTTTAAATTTATCACTCAGGAGCAGCCTGTATGTAGTTGCATGGTCTAGGAACTACCCAAAACATTGCAAACTCTTTTGAATTGCATTAAAACTTCACATCAGATGACAGATCAAATTAAATAAAACAAATTGTATTGTAATTTGACAATAATTTTAAGTGTGACATAACGTCACTTGCTCCTCATGAGTCATATCATGACTGTCAATAGTTAATTGTAGATCAATTCATTGGTGTTTTTGTTATACAGAATGTTGTGATTGTTGCCGATTAAGTTACAATTTAATTTGTTAAATTAATATAGTTTTATAGTTTTTTGTCTAATTGAAGAAAGACCTATTTTATGATGCTGCTGAGTAGCAGTCTTAGACAGGGTTTCATTATTTGTCCAGAGGCTAAAGTCACCCTGTATAACCCCAAATTTTAAGCGGAAGTACGTAAACAGCCAATTTCACGTATAATTTATAGGCTTTTAAATCAACGAGGGTCATCTTAATTACTATACAATTTCATACAGACAAACAGACTGTAACAAGCTCATGGAATTCGTTTAGTTCATAATTGTACATAGTACTTATTGGCTGTCATGGAATATTTCCAGCTTATGGTGTTACTTTTTGGAACTACTAGTCTGGTAAGTATACAGGGTGTCCCGTAAGGTTACGATAAGTTGGGATAGGGTGATCGAGGAAGTCACTATGGTCACCAGAAAAATATAAAATAATTGCTCATGAATATTTTTAAAATCATGCCATTTATTGCTTTTTATCAAAAATTGAACACCCGATTTCATTAACTGTGACTACAAATATTGCTTCAGAACAAAATAAAAAACTGTTATGTAAACGTAAATAACCTTTCTACAATCTGAAATAAAAAAAACAATACATATCTGACCAAGATCATAAAGAAAATCATGTTTTTCCCTTGCCAAGGACTTAACAATTACGATTTCACTCAACTTTATCAGTTCGCTCTCGGCGATCGTGTCGAGTGCTCGCTTGTTATCTCCACTTACCCGATTTGAGTTACACCTTAGTGATGTGCGATTGCGTTATCGATATAATTTTTATCGACCCGTCGACATGGACAAATATTTATCAAGATCGGATTCATTAGGTAGTCTCTAACAGCTAGTAGGCTCTAACAGCTCGAAGAGACCTGCAGATGAATCAAACGAAGAATGGCGTGTACCGAAACGTCCTGCCCCTTCAAACCAGGTGAAATTTGATAAAACTAGAAACCTAAATACGAGTAACAGCTTCGAACCTCTCGAGTTGGATGAAAATATCGCCGCGAGTAATGAATTCAAGGAAGCAACTGTCCCTGTGAAGAAAATTGGGCATGTGCCACCAATAATCCTGGAAATGAAACCGGAGTGGACTCACCAAACACTGCGTGAACTTATCTTGAAATTTAGCAATCGATTCCATCTGCAATATAGGAATGGTAATAAAGTTGCAGTCATCTGCTACTCGCCGGAAGCTCACCAGAAGATCAAAGAAGGCCTCCGAAACAGCTAAACTTGTTTCCTTACATATACACGTAAAGATGAGAAAACTCCAAAAGTGGTTATTAAAGGATTACCATCCTACGCTAAGGATATACTCTCAGATGACTTGGGAAAGGTTGGTTTTCCAGGCACGATGGTAAAGCCACTAAAAACCTCAAGTCCGAATGTTGTATGTCCACCACTAATAGTTCAACTACCTGTTGGTTCTGATATTACGAAATTCCGCCGTATCAAGTACCTCCTTAACTGCGTCATATCCATTGAAAAATTCAAGAGAAGCAATACCATGGGCACTCAATGTTTTAGATGCCAGCGATTCGGCCACTCATCAATTAACTGCAACATGGAGCCTCGTTGCGTCAAATGCACCGAAACTCACGCTACGTCTGCCTGTCCAAAGCAAGACAGGTCAACACCGGCTATGTGCTGCAATTGTGGCGAAGAACATCCCGCAAACTACAGCAAATGTCCAGCGCGTAACAAATACCTCATGAAATTGGAATTCAATAGTAAACGAAACATTAATAAAATATCTGAGAAAATAGATAGAGAAATACCAAGCAGCTTCCAGCGAGCGTCGTTGCCTCCGACAATTACTAAGAAGACTACTTGGATTGCTGTAGTGTCTAATAACAACGCTGATAAGCCGCAACCGACAGCAGCCGATAAGCGAAATACTCCAGCATCAGCTTCTGACGATGCCACAATATTAGAAATGCTAGATATCCTCATGGTATTAAAAAATGTAAAATCCCAGTATCTTGCATGCCCTTCAATGCTTGATAAAGTCATGTTAATACTCTCACATCTTGGTCGGTATGTTTAATGGTAATGATAATAATCTGAAGATGCTTTACTGGAATGCAGATGGGTTGCATCCTAAACTAAACGAACTGATTGACTTTTCGGTCAATAAAACACCAGTCGACATTATTGCGGTAAGTGAAACTAAGCTTTCCATTAAGACTAAAATTCATGTACCTGGCTTTAAGTGCTACCGTCAGGATAGGAAACCAAATGGTAAAGGTCAAGGTGTAGCTATTTTCATTAGAGAGACCATTAAACACTGCCTTATTGACATCCCTGATACACTAAACATTGAGGCCGTTGGTATAAGAATGTCAATTTCTGGTCTTAGCCACACCATCGTCTCGATATCGGCAATCGGCACACCTACCACTAATGAGGTCAGATCTTGACAAGCTTCTCAAGCTGGGCAGTCACGTCATTATCCTTGGTGACTTTAATGCAAACCATGCCTATTGGGGCAGTACCTACACAAACACTAGGGGAAGAGTGCTATTCTCTCATATGTTGGATCAGGATTATGTTATTCATTATCCTGACGGATATACCCAAGTGAACTACACCGTAGATCGCAAACCTACAAAACCAGATTTAGCGTTAACATTACATGTAAATAATGTTCACAAGCCTGAAACCATACACGCTCTTTCCTCTAACCACTTTCCTGTTTTATTCACGGTAAGTGGTTGCATTGAAACTATTCCAAAATCTCCGTATTATCGTTACCGTGACGGGGACTGGAATAAATATCGGGCCACATTGGACCAACATGTTCATGTTTCACCTCATGTCTATAAGAGTAAACAGGAGATTGACGACGCAATTGACTTCCTAGAACAATGTATACTTGATGCAAGGGACAAACACATACCGACCTCAGCGCCGGTTGAAATGAATCTAAAGTTTATTAAAACCTTAATACGTGATAGAAATTACTTACGCCGTCGACTTCTGAATGCTACGGACTACCACCTAAAATGTAAACTGCAAAATTTTATCAAATTGCATCGACAGAGGATCAAGCTGGCCCTGACTGCACATCAGGATAGGTTATGGAATCATAAACTGCAAAAAGTTGATAACCCTAGAACGGATATCTGGCGTGTGGTTAAATCTTTGAAACCTAAATCTGTGGATATACCACCCCTAATGGGTATGGACAACGTTGTTACTTCTGACCCTACCGATCAATGTGAAGTCTTAGCTCGATCCTTTCGAGACAACATGATGTTGACTCACCATTGGCATGATGAGACATTACATTCGCAGGTCCATGAATCGATGTCCACTTTAAATAATTACAACATTAATAATGTAAATAACCTAATTACACCACTACAAGTACGCAAAATTCTAATGAAATTAAAAACAAGTAAAAGTCCCGGCGATGATGGTATAAACAACATCCTTTTGAAAAACTTGTCAATGAAGTGTGTGGTATTCTTAACTAAAAATTTTAATGGATGTCTTATCTTAGGATACTTTCCGCAAAAATGGAAAAGAGCCAAAGTAATTGCCATAAAGAAGCCTGGAAAGGACAGTACGCTGCCTACAAGTTACCGACCAATAAGTTTATTGTCGTGCCTTGCTAAACTGTTCGAAAAACTCATTTTAGTTCGTCTCTCTAGCGTCTCATCACACGTCTTAAGTAAGGAGCAATTCGGGTTCAGAGCTGGTCACTCAACCAGTCATCAATTAGCCAGAGTCTCAGAACATGTGGCTCATCATCTCAATTTAAACCAGTCTACAGGCATGATTCTTCTTGATCTAGAAAAGGCTTTCGATTCAGTCTGGCACGACGGTCTAATACACAAGCTTATTTCGCTTAAAATTCCTCTCGACCTGATCAAAATCTTGCAGTCTTATCTGAGTAATCGCTATTTCTATGTACGCATTAAGAGCTCCTGTTCTGCTCTGCAAACTGTGCCAGCTGGTGTCCCACAAGGCTCAATTTTAGGCCCTTACTTATTTATTTTATACAGGGTGTTTCATAATACATGTATAAAGCCGTGAACTGGATGGAGTGCTAAACGTATTAAAACGATAGGTACAATTCTTTTTTTCGTGCGTGGAATAGTTACCGAGAAAATGACTATCGAACTTTTTCTTTTTCAATGTCGATAATCACATTTTGAAAACGAAAGACCGCATCTCTAGAAATCAGTTGTAATAGATCACTCAAGTTCATAATCAGGTCAATCAACTGAATAATACAATTTTACCAGTTACAGATAGGATATAGGTTTTGTCCCTTTAAGTCTTTTCTACCTACCGTTTCATATGAGTTTTAAAATTCAATCTAATGATCACTATGATCAATACCTCAAGTGGCTGGTTAATAAAATTATTATTACAAGCAGCTCGTGAGCAGTCCGGTACAAAAACAAGACATTTCGATGTTTGTTTCTACTTTAATTTATTTGTTTTTTGTTGCCTTCAACACAATGTTGCACCTAGGTACATAGTCTTCAAACTAATTGCGAAAACACAATAAACATTAATAGGCAAAAAAGTTACAGCTTGATTTCGCGTCTGCGCCATATCTTCTATTGTACTAGGCTGTCATGACTGAAGCAGGTGGACTATGTACGGGATACTGATATCACAGGGTGCCAATAAAGTACATTCACTAGATTTTAATATTTTTGGAAAGTGCAGCAAAACTACACGATATTGTTGTTATACTTTTTTGTCTATTTTTTCACTCAGTTTACATCCTGTTAAATGCATGTGGTGAGTCTTGGCACAAGTTTATGCATTTCTCGTTGAACTTTTCCGCCAGCTCCGAAATAAGGAAAGATGTCATTTTAGTACCTATCTAATAGTAATTATTAAATTCTACTCATGTTTGAATTCAAGAAGGTGAATATTAAATTTGAATAGCTGAAAAAATACCTAGCAACACTATTTACGTACTAGGATTTAAGCATTTAGGTTGCAGGCAACAAACATGCAGAACAGCAGATGCGTTGTCACTGTGAGGACTAAGATGAAATGCGTCATGCCTGTATTTGCACTGGCTTATTTTATGGACACCCCACGTACTAGGCGCAATATTAAGGAGGTCTAAATAATCCGTTTTGTATTTTTTGGTTTCGAGGGTTCTGTACAAAAAAATATTGTAATCAATTATGATTTTAATTCAAAAGGTTCATTCATAGTTTTTACGAAAGTGCACCACCACCTAACTAATAGCAAAGTAGTCTTATTCAAATTACTGTAGCATATTAATGTAGCAAACTCTAATTAATGTAACATCTTTGTCTTTTTACGAGTTTGCTTTCTCATGTCATGTCTGTCAGTCATGTTTCAGTGTCGCGTAGGTAATCGTACCTATCGTTTTCACGAACATTTCTTATCAACTAAAATTAACTTAATGATTCTTAGTTGATGGAGCTTTACCTGTAAATATCCCATGCTTCACCCAATTGGAGAACCTAGGTCACCTAGGTGGAGCACGGACCCAAACACAATTTTAGAAATTACTGTCTAGGTTACTGTCATTGTACCAAACTACCCGATAAAATCGTGATAAGCAAATGTAGGCCATCGCCATAAGGATTATTATTAAGCCCACAGTTGGATTCGCTTGAGACTCACTTTAACAAATAAAAAAAAATCAACATTATGGTGCAACTACCAGGAGAACATAAAACGAGAGAACATAAAAGGCGAAATAAGTTAGACCCCTAAAACACGGATCCCTAAGTACGAATCCTTTTGCACGTGCCGTCAAGGTCAAGGCCGGCGCCGGAGCTGTGGCGGCGCTTTTGACATCAAAATGGAAACTGAAAGCTACAAAATCTAAAAATAGAATACTTTGGCGGGCCGTTCTTTATTTTGTGATTTGACCCACGGCGCGACTTCCATTGACGAAATTTGCCTACTTTCGCGTCGTATTCGTTCATTCAGTTTTTAGCTTTTCGCGTGACCGAAATGATTGTTGCGTTGTAGTTGTAGGATACCTAAGTACCTATTGTGAAGATAACTGTGATAAGAGTGTTAACGATGTGAACGAATGATTTATAGCTCCAGGTACCAGTATTAACGTAGTCTTGTCTGTGTTCAGCGTTCAACGTTTAAGTATTGTGATAATCATTATTCTGTGTATGAATGCAAGCTAGCAGTAGGCCAAACACCATGGTACCTACCTATTTACGTATTGCATAGCAACCAGAGCCTGCGTAGTGTTGTGTATCTGTGTGTATGGAGTGTACCTACCTAGCTACGCTACGATACGAGTGCAAGCTTACTTGATAGATAATACCTATCAGTCATCTGAGCCACAAGAAAGCAAGAAAGTATGGCACCTGACGCTGTTTGTTTTCATAAAATAACTTTAAAAAGGTACGTACCTACATGCTTTAAAGGTCTAGGTTCTAGCTAGACTTTAAGATATGCTACCTAGCTAGTACCTAATCGTAACGTTAGGAGGTTCTTTTCCGACGGGAAATAGGCAGAAAAGACAACGCTTTTATCTGTTCATGAAAACATGTAGGTATTTAGTAAAACCTGTCTGTAATCTGTTTCAACAAAACTAGTCTCATAAGTGGTTCCCTACGCTACGTAGGTCCCTAGATGAGTGAACCATTTTAGTAGGACATAGTACCTACTTATTTGTGTAGAACGATTTATCAATTGAACGAATTCTGTTTTAGTTATGTAGCTATCTTTAGTATGTTTTTCAAGAACGTTGGTGGCTGGGCGGTTGAGTATCCGACGTAAGCGAGAGAGGTGCCGGGTTCGAATCCCGCTGTGGCAATGTACCAATGACTCTTTTCTGAGTTCAGTGGCGTTACTGTCATACAAGCCCAAAAGCCGGGCTTGCCTTATAAAAATAATTATCGATAAAAAATCAAAGATAATGCGAGCGCGAACTATTTAAAGTTCGCGCTCCTAATGCATTTCAAACTGCCGCGCCGCAAAGCAGCGCCATCGTGCGCCCAGGTTACGAAACACGATCCGAACGCACACGCAAGTTGAGGAAATTGAGACTCGGTCAGTCATCTCGCTCGCACGCGCTGGCTTGTAAGCGGGCTTTGATTCCGGCCGGTATGTCTCTTTCTTACATATGAAAACTGTCCTATAATGAGATATAACTATACGTTTGTTTATATGGTAAATTGTACGAGACTAAGCCCTGCATGCGTATGAAGTTGTACACGGATCTTTGAAATTGGCAACTTCGCGCATGCGCAGTAGGTACGTTTGTTGAATGCTGTAATACGTACCAACTTCACTATTGTTTTGTTTGAGCCGTTTGGGCGGATAAGTAATTAGTTTTTTGTTGTGTTTGTGTTGTGTTTTGTAGTAAAAGTGATTTAATTAGATTGATTAACAATAGACGAAGTAGAGTCCCTTGTGATGGTTTAAAATGTGCACAAGTTTTGATTTGCATGGAAAAGGTAAAGTTTATAATCATTTCTCAGAAAATAACAAATTATTTCCGTAATGTGGCAAGGGGATGGATTTATTTTTAATAACCGTAAAAACTACACAAACTTCATCTCTCGGCTTGCCTTACTCTGAACCCCTAGGCACGCCACTGTCTGAGTTATGTACATTAGTTGAAATTAACCGATGCTCCTATGGTGAGGGAAACATCATGATGAAATCTGCAAATTCTGGCAACTGAAATTGTAACCATGATCCAATCGAGTCAGGTTCCCCTGGTAGCAGGGTCATGGAGGTCAGATGGTAGTCGCTCCACTGTAACAAATTATTTTCTCTCCACAAAATTATTAGACTATGGTCCATGATCTAGGATTTGGCAGATTAGGTAATTAATTGCAGTGGAGCGACTGCCATCTGACATTCCTGGCTCCTAACCCTGCTACCAAGGGAACCTGACCAGATTGGATCATGGTTACTTACACATTCAGTCGTCTGAACTGAATGTGTAAGTTTCATCACGATGATTTCCCTCACCGTAAAAGCATCGGTTAGTATTCAGCTACTGTGCATAACTTAGCAAAGAGTTAGTGGTACATGGCGGCAGTGGGATTCGAACCCGGTACCTCACGCGTACGAGTCGGATACCGCAACCTTAGGCCACCGACGCTCCGACCATTTAAGCATACCTACCTATCGAAAATAATTAGTGTAGGCAAGTTCCTAGTTAATTTGGTAGAGCCTATTCATAAGTAGGTAACATTTAGTACGACGCCTGGTAGTAAGATGAAGGAGGTTGGTTTGTTTTGATATGAATGGCACGAGGTTATTACTCGTTCTTATGGTGTGTACACACTCAACGTACGCCAACGAAGGGCTGTCGGCCGAATTATTTGGACTTCTAAGGTCTAATACTTGCATTTCGTGGTCAAGCAAACGATCTTTGGGAGTTTTGGGAACCGATTCGGGCTCGTATTTGCACGTTTGTTTGTTGGCCTTCGGTATCCGCCCAAACTGCGATTGGATGATTACTTCTATCCGTTTGATGTTACCGCCACGCTGCACTGCGGATTGCCGGCTGGCACACGCCAACGGACAATCGTTAGCCGAAACGGGTGCGCGTCACACATCGCCCGGTGTGTACGCAGCATTAGGCTCCTGGTAGTAGGCTTGAGGAGGTTGCTTTGTTTTGATAGGGGTCGCACGAGGTTATTAACCTGTTTTTTATATGATCATCAACTTGAAATAGAGCTGCGCTTCAACGTAGTCGATATGGTTATTTATCTTTAAAAATTATTTTTTTTTATTAAAATTAAAATTCAATGTCCGGATAAAATGAAGTCGCCAGTGCACTCCTTGAAAGCTCTACTTTAACACCCTTTCGGCTTTATACATGTATTATGAAACACCCTGTATATTCATGACATCCCGATCCAGCCTCGTACTTACCTGGGCTGTTTTGCTGATGATACGGCATCCTATACATCATCCAATGACACCAACTTAATTATAGGGCGGCTGCAATTATCCCTTGACGTATTAAAAGAATACTTCACCAAATGGAAACTTAAGCTCAATGGTAGCAAGACTGAAGCAATCATGTTCACCCGACAGCGACAGTCACCAGCTAGAAGACTTACGATTGATGGCCATACAATACCTTGGAATAATTCCGTACGGTATCTCGGTGTAACAATGGGTAATAAGCTAAATTGGTCAAAACATATAGCAATCTTAACATGGCACCATGGTAACAGCTTGGTATCAAACATCGGAATATCCCGTATTACCGATTTGCCTTATATCGATACTTACCGAACGTACCGCTTACCCCATCACTACGTATTGTTCCCACCGAGTGACAACTGGCCACACATACCGACCAGACAAGTGAGACCCGCCGGCGCGGCACCTGCTGCCCCGCGTGTCCGCTAGTAAATAGAGGGCGCGGGGGGCGCGGAAGCTCATGCATGTTTCTATTACATCGCGTATTTTGAGGGTATCTTGAAATTCTTTTATAATAATTATTGCAACAAAGTATAAACACTACCTACATAATGTTTACACTAGTATACTACTTAGTAATAATACGATCTAATTAATGTTTTCGGTGTCAATTATCGGTTGGTTTGTGATGAAAGCAGATGTAATAAACTTAAAAAGGTGTGTTGTATCCTGAAAGTGTATTGTATAACTGGATGTACTTCGTAACTGTTTTTTTAAGCTATGTAAGTGTTCAAATAGTTTATTTTAATAAAGGCATTTTGAAAACAAACAACAAACTCAACTTTATCAGTATCCTGAAAAAAAAAATGTACCATGCAACTCTGGCAAGTCTCTTCAAAAGTTAGCTTATTTTATCACCATTCTAAAATAGTATAACACTTATTTAGTTAATTCATAATACGTCAGCTAAAATAAATTTTCAGGAACAGTACCCTAATCTTGCATGAAAAAAAAAGAAGACGCTTAAACTTAGTCCCAAATTCGTATGGATTTTTATGTCTACATGTCTACAGTCTAGACTCTAGGCCAAATGACATACGATTTACCCTGTGACCAGAAAAATAACCAATACTACATTGACATGACACAATGAAACAATAACAACATTTAGTGAGATTGGTTGAAGAGCCGTGTGATTAAAGTTATATACAGGTTGTCCTTACGCTTACTTCTAGTTGAATACGGTATTTAAAACAAAACTGCAAAGTATTATAACAATCAGTCTAGTATTTACCGTAAAATTAACGATTTTAAATTTATCACTCAGGAGCAGCCTGTATGTAGTTGCATGGTCTAGGAACTACCCAAAACATTGCAAACTCTTTTGAATTGCATTAAAACTTCACATCAGATGACAGATCAAATTAAATAAAACAAATTGTATTGTAATTTGACAATAATTTTAAGTGTGACATAACGTCACTTGCTCCTCATGTGTCATGTCATGATTGTCAATAGTTAATTGTAGATCAATTCATTGGTGTTTTTGTTATACAGAATGTTGTGATTGTTACCGATTAAGTTACAATTTAATTTGTTTGAAGAAATAGTTTTATAGTTTTTTGTCTAATTGAAGAAATACCTATTTTATGATGCTGCTGAGTAGCAGTCCTAGACAGGATTTCATTATTTGTCCAGAGGCTAAAGTCACCCTGTATAACCCCAAATTTTAAGCGGAAGTACGTAAACAGCCAATTTCACGTATAATTTATAGGCTTTTAAATCAACGAGGGTCATCTTAATTACTATACAATTTCATACAGACAAACAGACTGTAACAAGCTCATGGATTTCGTTTAGTTCATAATTGTACATAGTACTTATTGGCTGTCATGGAATATTTACAGCTTATGGTGTTACTTTTTGGAACTACTAGTCTGGTAAGTATACAGGGTGCCCCGTAAGATTACGATAAGTTGGGATAGGGTGATCGAGGAAGTCACTATGGTCACCAGAAAAATATAAAATAATCGCTCATGGATATTTTTAAAATCATGGCAATTTTTGTTTTTTATCAAAAATTGAACAACCGTTGAGCCTATTTCATTATATGTGACTACAAATATTGCTTTAGAAAAAAATAAAAAACTGTTATGTAAACGTAAATAACCTTTCTACAATCTGAAATAAAAAAAACAATACATATCTGACCAAGATCATAAAGAAAATCATGTTTTTCCCTTGCCAAGGACTTAACAATTACGATTTCACTCAACTTTATCAGTGTCCTGAAAAAAAAATGTACCATACAACTCTGGCAAGTTTCTTCAAAAGTTAGCTTATTTTATCAATATTCTAAAATAGTATAACACTTATTTAGTTAATTCATAATACGACAGCTAAAATAAATTTTCAGGAAAAAAAAAGAAGACGCTAAAACTTAGTCCCAAATTCGTATGGATTTTTATGTCTACATATCTACAGTCTAGACTCTAGGCCAAATGACATACGATTTACCCTGTGACCAGAAAAATAACCAATACTACATTGACATGACACGTTCAATATCAAAGCTTGACATGGCCTAGACTGTAATTTTGTAAAGAAAATTATGATTGAGTGAATTTGAATTGGTAATCTAGTTGTGTTTTAGGACGGTGCCATATTAATTCATCATATCAGTTAATCCATAATATCGTAACCTTACGGGACACCTGTATATCTCTATACATTGTATAAAACAAAGTGATCCATGATCCAATCTGGTCAGGATTCCCTGGTAATAAAATGAATAATCCTAGACTAACTTATAAGATTGATGGCAATTCGCTCCAAAGTGTATCCTCGCAAAGAGATTTGGGAGTAACTGTAACTGAAAATTTAAAATGGGAGGAACATATTATTGGAATAACTAAAAGGGCAAATTCATTACTATACTGCATTCGTAAAGCCTTCTCAATAATTAGCAAAGACTTATTTTTGAAACTGTATAAAACATATATCAGACCAATACTGGAATACTGCTTTCTTGTATGGAACCCATATTTGAAAAAAGACATCAGCCTGTTAGAGCGAGTACAGAGAAGAGCTACAAAAATGGTAGTAGGGATTGGAAGTAAAAGCTACGAGGAACGCTTACAGGAACTTGGACTATCAACACTGGAAAGACGTAGACAACGTGGTGATCTGATAGAAACATATAAGATACTATATGGACATTATGATGTGAAGGGACTAGAAACCATCTACAACTTAAATAATAACAAAAACCTCAGAGGCCATACACTGAAATTGTCAAGATCACAGGGAACCAGTAACCCCAGACACAACTTTTTGCCAAATAGGGTTGTCAGTGCATGGAATGAATTGTCGGAATCAGTGATCAGTGCTCCATCGGTGAACTGTTTTAAAAATAGACTGGATAGACATTACAAGAACTAAATATTGTGATATACACGCATCAGCTTGCAGCTGCTAGTGTAAAATAAATAATAATAATAATATGCGATACCGGTACTGCCTTATTCATTTGGAATAATTCACTGGTCACAGACTGAACTTAACCATATTCAGCGCACCATAAACACAAGTCTTACAAAACATCGAAATCACCATCCTAAAGCATGTATTCAAAGACTAACATTACCACGCATTGAAGGAGGACGAGGACTGATCGACATACCAAACCTGCACACCAAACAAATTCAAATACTTAGATCATACTTTCATGCAAAAACGGAACATTCGACGCTACACTTACATATTACAGAATTAGATATTAAGTACACTCCACTCAACCTAGCCGACAGACAAGCGATAGTTCGGCCCGAGGACGTTAAAAAAAATAGAAACTTGGGCTGGAAAAAGCCTTCATGGGAGACACCGAACCCACCTGAGCCAGCCACATTTCGATAAAGAGAAGTCGAACGAATGGCTCAAGAGAGGTGAACTGTTCCCAGAGACAGAGGGATTTATGTTTGCGATTCAAAACGAAGTAATAGCCACTCGGAACTACATTAAATATATAATCAAAGACACCACCCAACGAACTGATACATGTAGACATTGCAATAGCGCCTCTGAAACCATTCAACATATCACGGGAGGCTGTAAATCTCTTGCACAAACTGATTACAAACACCGCCATGACCAGGTTGCCTCAATAATCCATCAACAGTTAGCCTTCAAATAATAAATAGACACAAACCGTTCTTGAAAATAGTGCACATAAAATATACTGGGATAGAACTATATTAACAGATAAAACTATACACTGCAATAGACCGGACATCACAGTTTTTGATAAAAGTCAACAAACAGTATACTTAATAGACATAGCTATACCAAACACCCATAACATCCAGGCCACTATTTCAGAAAAACGAAGTAAATACCAAGATCTTGCAATTGAGTTGAAAACTCAGTGGAACGCCAAAATAGTGCAAATCATTCCCGTAGTCCTATCATCAACTGGAGTCGTACCGAAATCACTGAGTCAAAGTCTCGAAACATTACAAATGCCATCACACGTTACCCATATGCTACAGAAAGCAGTCGTTTTCAACACCTGCCGCATCACCCGCAAGTTCTTGACATCTTCGACCATCACATCCGCGGTGATACAGTTTTGATAATATATTAAAGTTAGCTTCTACCTACCACGTTTGGCTAAGGCCCGCGTGATAGGATATTGTACCCTTTAAAAAGGAGAAATCAATAAAATAAAACTAATAATAATAATAAGGTCACGGAGGTCAGACTCTCTCCACTCAGAGTCGCTCCACTGTAATTACCTATCTGATCTGCCGAACGAATCCTGGATCATGGTCAAGGCGGACCCCGAGCCCTCGTGCGCGAGAACACAACCGGGGGGCTAATTTCATCCGTTTTCCCGAATTGATCCCTAGCGCCCGTTTCCGGAAGGCGAGTCCATCGTATCACCGTAAAGTTTCGATCACAAATATGCCATGTCTAAGGCCATGTACGTAAAGGATACAATACAATACAAAACTCTTTATTGCACACCAGAGAACACAAGTATAGATACAAAAAATATGGTAGATAGTACAAAGGGCGGTCTTATCACTAATGGGATCTCTTCCAGACAACCTTGGTATGGAGAGAAGCACAGGATTATAACAAAAGACAGGTAGTGCACACAAAAGAATCACTTATAACAAAAAATAAAAATAAAAATACATACATCTTCACAACAAAATACCCACAGATCCATAAATAAAGGATAAAAACCCAGAACCACAGCACACACAATTATCCCACTACAGACATTAGTATAAAGCCGCTTTACTTTATTTTTAAATGTGTGCAGTGAAAGGATTTGGTTCACTTTGTGTGTGTGAGTCAAAAAGGTAGAAGGGAACACGGCAATCATGCAAAATAAGGCAGAAGGTTAAGTAGTGACGGCAAGTACTCAAATACTCAAATACTCTTTATTACATAAAATTCAAAATTTTACATGTCATTTATAAATAAAATTGAAATTAATACAGTCTATCACATTATAGGTCAATATCAACGTTAGGAGATTAATTTAATTAAAACGTCTTAATACTATTGTTATTTGAATTTGTCATCAAAGAATTCTTTCAAGCTGTAATAAGCTTTTGCTATTAACAATACTTTTAGTTTGTTTTTAAATGTCAAGATAATCTTTTATTTACAGTGCCTTGAAGTTATACCGGAGCGCGCCTACACGAACTATGTCAACAAGGATTACGTAAAGTGGGCGACGTATAAGACGCAGCGTTACACTCGCAGAGGCAAATACTACTTCCATATTGATGGCGAGACTTTGCAATTGTGGAACAACAACGTTACGGTGAGGATTCGGTGGGGGGTAGGTACTACTTTGTGGGTGGGGTGAGAGCCCAGGAATTGGACCTATCCTATTGCCTGTCTCCGATAGTACGCCGCCATCTTGCAAAGAACTAATCACAGCAAGCCAGAGCTGCCTTGCTGCGATTGCTTTAAACTCAATGAGGAGTTTTCCAGTAGGTATTATCAATTGGTTTCAAAAAGCCTCAACCTCAAGATGGCGCTCCTACAATTTTGGTAATTTTTTTCCAAAAGGTTCAACGAAATGTATTTTAATACAAACCTTTCATATTATTTGTGATTTGTATTGCGTCCATTTTTTATCCTAGTGTCCATGAAACGAATTGACTCAGTCAAATTGATGTTTATTTTGTTTGTAATAATTTATTACAACCTCTAAAGGGTTAAAAACTATTGATGATAACAATATTATCCAATACAACGTACTCAGTGATTATATCCTCTTTGCTAAGAACCTTTTTCAAGCGATAATCAATTACCAAAATTGTCGGGGCGCCATCTAGTGAGTCGTTAAGAATGCTTTAGATACCTATTGGAAAACTCCTCATTGCACCAAGATGGCGGCGTATTAACTGAGATCGGCGTTACGGCTGCAGGGCCTGCTTTGTTTTTGAAGGACGATAATCACAAGCTTCATCTCTAGACCTTCATGGGAGTAATTTGCCTTACCACCAGCCATCCATAACCCGAAACAAGGACGAAATATTTACACCCCTATAAATTTACCTGGTTTGTTTTATTGTTTCTTCTTCCGTGAACCAATTGTCATGGTACGCGCGTCAAAATCACAACGCACGTGGTCTAGGGCCCCGGCCAGACAGAAAAGACATAAAACGAAGACTAAGGAGATCAGTTCAAACAGGAGTTGTAGGTAAAATACTTCATCATCACAGCCCATAACAGTCCACTGCAGGACTTGGTGCCTCTGCCACGAAAGGGGAGGTTGTTGCCATAATTTCCACGCTTGGAAGGCGGGTTGGAGATCGCAGTGTAATATAACGACGGAAAACGCTGCTGCCCATTTCCCAGCCTACGGAGACTCTTACATTTTATGCCTCGAAATCATTATTCTCCTTGTACGACACCCACGAGTGTAAGGGGTTGGTGCTACCAACCCCCTACACCCTTTTGAAAAGATGGAGGGGGGGAGAGGTTACTTGGTTGGAGGTAGCTACTTATTTGTAAAAAATCTGTCCCCAGGTCCATTTGATATTCAACGAGTTCTTGCACAACGAATACCGTCGGTCGTTCGTAGAGATGCATTTTAAGCTGTGTGATCTGATCAACGCCGACAAATACGTTGGTGGCTTTTTGAGAGAAGCTGGCGCAGTCTGTCCTTTACTACCCGTAAGTACCAGCGGTGTTATGGCCTGTCCAAAATTGAATGACGCCATCTTGATCCCATCATGTGGAACGTCACAGAATTCGTACCGCCGAACTCAGTATCGGTCAGAATGAACGAAACGAATGGGGAATTGGGGAATATAGTAACGATTTCCTACATTAATTTTTAAACATCGTACTTTTTAAATTGAATAAAACACTAGAATTGGACTTTATTGTAGAATATTTTTAAATTATTTTCGTACTTTGTTAGTTTTAGTGCATCATAAGTATTCTGCAATGTGAAAATTATGTTAGTAGAACGGAACATAAAATTCACTCCCATGAAGTTAGAGTATAACTTCATGTCGTTCAAAATGGTACATTTCAGTCCAATTCACTGGTTAGGCTCTATTGGAATAGAGCCTATTCGAACTGGATGTTGTGACGTCATTCCACAGAATAGGACCAAGACGGCGGCGTACTATTGGAGATCGGCGGTTCAAATAAGAGTGGCAAGCTTGCTTCTCGCTGAGTCCACTGTATCAAATACCCACTCTGTCGATACATCCACTTCATCTACACGAAGTCCTTGCGCTCTGGACAAAGCCGAACACTACCAATTGAGTAGGGTATTTTAAACAAAACTGCAAAGTATCATAACAATTAGTCCAGCATTTACCGAAAAATCAACGATTTTAAATTTATCCCTCATATCTTTTGGTCTAGGCAGTACCCTAAACATTGCAAACGCTTTTGAATTACATTAAAGCTCCACGCCAGATGAAAGCTTAAATTTAATAAAAATAATTGTATTGTAATTTGACAATAATTTGAAGTGTCATATAACGTCTCTCGCTTTTCATGTGTCATGTCATGAATGTCAATAATTAAATCTAGATCAATTCATTCGTGTTGTCGTGATACAGTATGTGTAATTGTTGCCGATTAAGTTACAATTTAATTTAAGAAAAAATTATTTCATTGTTTTTTGTCTATTTAACGAAAACTCTATATTATTATGCTTCTGAGTAGGAGTCTTAAACAGGGTTTCATTAATACGTACCGAATTTAAAAGTCCATTTTCAATGTGGCGGCATGGCGTGGATGAGTTTTCCGCAGCACCGTATATATGTAATGAAACCATTGAATATATTTACAAAAATAATAATTTAGGGCGATTAAGAAATAGTAAAAGAATCATAATAATTTTTATGTCTGTCTGTTTGTTCACGCTAACCTCCGGAACTAATTGACGGATTTGAATAAATCTTTTTTTGTTGTGTAGCTATTAAGCCGGGCTACATAGATTTTAAACCAGTACACCTGATGTAGAACCTAGAAATAGTCTAGCTAAACTGTAAGACATTTTGAAGGGGTTTTTACTGTGTGGTAGTACGGGTTCCGACTTAAAATCTACATCCATAGGCCATATTTCATCTAATTCGGCTGGGTAGAACCATAGATACAGCTTGACCTCTCCGTAGTACTAGCTTTCATACAATAGGGAGGTCATTTAAAATGGTCATTGGGAAAAGATAAACTAGGTAGAGCTCGTCTAATCTAAAATGACGCGCCCCACTATCGCATTACCGCACACAAGCAAGTTTAAAATATGGACGCAATACATATACAAATGCCGTTGTAATTGGTCATTCAGTTGCCGGTGAGATTCAAACGTAGGAACACGCGTCGTTCATTGGCTCCCACACAGATGAAGTGTCGTTATCAATATTTGCACTCACACATCGAAATCAACTAACTAAGTAGTGGGGCGCGTCATCTTAGACTAGACGAGCTCTACCCTAAAACCAATTTCCACGCGGGCAAAAGCTAGTAAACTATAAACTAAATACTTCATTCTGCAGGGCGTACACCACTTCCGCAACTTGTCAGTGCCAGCGCAGAATTTCCCCAACGTGTTTCCATTCGAGAAGGGCCGCGTGGATATCAACGTGAACCTCACCAGCTCTGGGTTGCCAATAGCGGCTGGATCGTTGGTATGCACATTTAAACAGTAGCAGTAACACAAGTTGTACGATTTTTTCTATTGGTGATTTGTCTGTGGCAACACCAGTCACTTTTTGGGAATAATGAGGGTATATTTTTTTTGTATTAACCGAACTATGTCTTGTGAAAATTAATCGTAAAGGCGAGATATATTGGCAAAATCATGTTTAAAACTGAATAAATACTCTGTGTGTTGCGTAGTAGTAATTATTATCTACAAATTAGTGCCTGTGCAGTTCTCAGTGCGGCTGTGGCATATATCCGCAAACTATGGACCACCTCGTTTTATGCTCGGCGTGCCCTAAAACTTGTACTATGCGACTTGTTCGCGGCCAGTTCAAACGCTGTATGCGTCGCCGAATACTGAGCGAATAAAGTGTAAGTCAGAGTTTAGTCCATCGACTCGATAAGAAGAAGAGATGCCTATGCAGAGGACAAGTTATTTAAATAGGTGGTGGCAGAAACAGGATAAGGACCGCCTCTGCTACCTCCTTAGTTATTTGTTTATGTCACCGGGTACCTAACAAACGCTAATGGTTGTGTTCCAGTAGTTATGCGCATACCTACTATTGAACACAACCACGTATGGTAGTTTACCGCACTTCATCAGCATATCAGAAATTCTTATTTACGGTTTAGATCGGTATTAAAGCCTGCAGCCGTAACGCTGATCTGCGATAGTACGACGCCATGTTGATGCAATTGAGTCGGGACCAATCGCAGCAAGCCCAGAGCCAGAGCTGCTTGCTGCGATTGGTTTAAACTCAATGAGCAGTTTTCCAATAGGTATCCAAAGCATTCCTAGATGGCGCCCCGACAATTTTGGTAATTGATAATCGCTTGAAATGGGTTCTTAGCAAAGAGGATATAAACACTGGGTACGTTGTATTGGATAATATTGTATTTATCAATAGTTTTTAACTATTTTAGAGGTTGTAATAAATTACAAACAAAACAAATATCAATTTGACTGAGTCAATTCGTTTCATGGACACTAGGATCAAGAATGGACTCAATACAAATATGAAAGGTTTGTATTAAAATACATTTCGTTGAACCTTTTGGTAAAAATTTACTAAAATTGTAGGAGCGCCATCTATTGATGCTTTTTCAAACTAATTGACAATACCTACCTACTGGAAAACTCCTCATTGCATCAAAATGGCGGCGTACAATCGGAGATAGGCGGTACCACTCCTGCCAAGAGGTTTCGTTAATCTACAATCGTTTGTGGTAGAAAATATGTATGGGATTTGACATAAGCTAACGTTATATGACATAAGCTGTTTGTGGTAAAAATTCTTGGTCCATAGACAATTCACGTACTTTCGGTGTACAAAGAAGGCGGATTAGCCATGAAGGTATAGATAAAAATGGAGTCCACACTAGGAACAACCGCTTGAGTCAAATACCTACATAACTCTATCTTACTCTCTGTGGACTTCTCTTTTTAGTGTATTGCCATGTATTGCCGTGTTTGTAAATTAAAATGAAGGATACCCTATTTAGAAAGAGAGGGCCTGCCCACATAGAGCGAAATGGAAACACATAGATATGCTTCAAGTAGGTATTCGAAGTGTGGTCTCCATACCTTTTATCTATAACTTCATGGGATTAGCGGATGATCCTACACAATCAGAGGCAATGTAGATGTTAGTACTTCGAACGAACTTCGACCTGTCAATTTTCTACCATACACGCATCACGCAAGCGGAGCTGTCAAAGATGGCTAGACCGGCTGTTCTGCTATAATAGGTACGGTAAGTGCCCATAACACAGAGGAACCCATAGTAAATATATGAAACTGTTGACAATACAAGGCTTTCTTTATATTATTTTAATGATTGACATACAATAAATAATAATAAATAAATAAATCATTTATTATCAACTGTACGCCACAACACAAAAATTACAAACATATCAACACACACAATCATACGAAATCAAAACAATAAAAAATCAGAAAATAATATTACGTAATTTTTACAAGTTAACACTGCGTTATATTACTTCGCTTTTCAAAAGGCGTGATACAAAAATTTACCTTATTTTATGAGCAATAGGTACATTCCATTTTCATTTGCTCTATTTAAGCGCTTATTACTAGAGATGAAACGGATAGTTGTTTGGCCGGATACCGGATATCCGGCAAGCCTCCTGGCCGGATAGCCGGATATCCGGCGGCCGGATATTCACAGGTCATAGTCTCTGAACAAGTTTGTGCAAGCTGTAATCGCGGCGTGGGGGGAGTTACAAAGTCACACCTATGCCCGAGAAAATTGAAGAACGCTCAATGCGATGGTGTGAGCATGTGCTCCGCCCCAAAGATCACCTTAGTGCAAGTAGCCCTAAATTTGACGACGACGACTCGCTGACGCGGAATACATCCACACGCCACCTGGCTGACGGCGGACCAACGTGACCTGAAGGACAATATTATTGACGCTGCTACTGCTTAAAATAGAGAGAAATGGAGGAAGCAGTTAATGGAAAAGCATAAAAGAAGAGACCAGAAAACTATTAAATTTTTTTGCTAACCTACCAAATGAACGATACGAGTAGAATAGGTGCCGATGCCGACATAACAATAGTTCTTTGATAATTATTTATGGTTTTTAAACGTTTTGATACGACTTTTTACTCGACTGCTACAGAAGGGCATATATTTCCGAAGAGCAAAATCACTTTTATGGGGCTTTTCATAACTTTTTTACTATCCGGTATCCGGCCGGATATTAACGCATTATCCGGTATCCGGCCGGATAGTAAATTATGGCCGGATAGGCCGGATACCGGATAGTAGCCGGATATCCGTTACATCTCTACTTATTACATTTGACTAATTTAGCCAAATGTAATAAGAAATTAAACCTACCCTCAATAAAAGTTACAAAAAAGATACCTAAACAAAAACATAATTAAACAAGTGCCTTGACTTAACTCGTTTTATACTGTAGCAGGAATATGTAGGTGATGTTGTGAGTGAAATCAATTGAAAAAGACTGTAGGTAGGTACCTAAGTGTTACAATTAAATAAAGACATGTGCAAGAGTGACTTACAAAGTGTAATTAATGAATACTTAATTTGACGAATTCGATGAGACGTCCATTTACCTGTTTGCTACTTGGTTAGAAAGACAGTTTACTTTTATGATTGAATAAAACAATTTGACGGATTTTCTTTTCCGCGATACCTAATAGCAAACGCTGAATAACGCGCTTATTACAAATGGCTAAATTCAGAAGCAAAAAGCGTGAGCGCAAATCAAAGTGGAATGTAAGTTTTAAGAGAGGTAGGGCATAGCGGGGTATCCCGTTTGAATTGGAGCCGCCCGACTGGAGAAGTACCTCCACCTTACAGAATACCGCAGCTAAACAATACTCTTTTAAATAGTATTGTGTTTCTGCCGGTGAGTAAGGTTTCCAGAGCTCCATGGGGTGGGAATTTGGGGAACCGTGGCTTTGGCAGTGGAGGGATATTTGCCTTTTTGCTGCCAGAGTAACGTGTTATAGAGGTGGGCAACGCATTGGCGATAGTCTCGGTGTTGCTAATGTCTATAGGCAGTGGTGACCACTTTCTATCAGGTGGCCAGCTTGCCTGTTTGCCTATCGTATGACATAAAAAAAAATTGGTATGTAAAGGTACGGGACTCACATGCGACGTACCTTTTCGATTTGTTAGGTAGAACGTTTCGGTAGGGTTACACCCACCGTGGTCACGAGCAGACTGCAGTGGAGAGCACACGGCACCGATCGGCGTAAACTGCAGCATCAGCACAACGTGACCGCGCCATGTGAATGACGCGGCCCCAGCGGTTCGGCACCGTGTATCGGCCATTGACGCAAACAATCGCTCGCACCATCCGTAGATTAGCATTTAACGAAATAACACTCCACTGCAGCACTAAAGGCCTCTCCCACGAAAGGGGAGGTTATTGTCATAATCTCCATGCTTGGCCGGCAGGTTGGAGATCGCAGTGTTATACCGACGAGTGTAAGGGGTTTGGTGCTATTCTACTCTGCACACGGCTACTGTGATGACAGGCGTGAGGCATTTTATCTTAGTCCTCACAGTGACAAAGCACCAGGGATCTGCATTTTTTACCTGCAACCTTAAATGTATAAATTGTAGATGTTATGAGCGACAGGTACCACTTGCCATCGGGTGGGTTGCTCGTTTATCACTTAGTAGCATAAAAAACCTTAGGTTAAAAGTAATTATTGCTTTTTCAGGCGTCCGGCTGTGGACTCGATATGTACCTGTCTTCTAAATATCCTAAAAATATTTTCAAAACGTACCATGTTTGAGCTTCTTCTGGTAAACGGCTGAATTATTTTTTCTGATGAGAAATCGCCACAAAAGTAATTTTGAAAATATTCAGTATCTCTTTTTAATTTCTCGGTAAAAGTTCCTTGAATTTTAATAATTATATGCAAATATATACCCTTACATAGAACAATAAAGCGTATATTTTTTTATACCACTAAAAAGCTGGCAGCCTGCCTGATGGTAAACAGTCACCGCAGCCTAGCATATTCAGCTATGACGAGATAAAAATAAAAAGACAATTCAAATTCCCTTTCTATAATTTATTTCTAAATGTTACAGATATAACTAAATAAAAAAGAAATTAGACAAATTTCGATTTAGATATGACTAAAGAGTGTACAATAGATATACAATTATGACACATAATCTCAAAATACAAGTCTGCAATAGACATGCAGACCTACATTGCTAGATATTAACATTTGGTATGTACCATCCCCGATCAATATAACTTCTGAGGAATATTTTACATAATAATTAAACCAATACTTTCATTTAAATAATCAGGAATTGTGATTTCTAATTGGTTTGGTTGGTGGTTTGGTGACACTTATATGCGTAATTATTATAAAGGCAAAATGCTGTATACAAAAAAAAAAAATTGTAAGAAATAGTCTTACTAAGTAAAATATTTAACATTAAAAATAGCACCAAAATAAATGCTTGTCCGATTTGTTATTCACATTAATCTTTTACACAACATCCAAGTCACAATTCCTGACCACAATTACTAAAACTAAACTAATATTCTGTTGCACCAGCAAATATTACAAAAATATTGACTATCATGTTTTGGAAGAGTTCCCAAAAATGTACATTTTTTTACATAATGTGACATGAAAACAAATTGTTACATACACATAAATCTACATGGTTTGTTACTAAATTCCGGTATCTGTAATTTTATAAACATAATGTAAGTACCTATTTAAATATATGCTTAACATGCCTATCCTTTTGGGAAATAGGCATGGCGTTATGTGTGCATGTATATCATATTATACCAGTTCTTAAGGCTTACGCGGTGTGAAAGTGCTGCCACCTACAAACAATCATTTCTAGCTAACCAGACTAATGCGCTTGACTAAATTCTGTCATCTGAATTCAGAAGCAAAAAGCGTGAGAGCAAATCAAAGTGTATTGTATAGCCCATAGAATAAGGTTCATTTTTGTATCACTTATATTACGATACGTGTCGTTCCGCTTTTTAAAAGGCGAGATAAATTTTTGTATCCATTACACTTTAATTTTTTTCACGCTTTTTGTTTCTGAATTTAGAAAAATGTTCTAAGCACATAAATTAAAAAAGCCTAAGTTTTTCTTATCGAGTCGATGGACTTAACTCCCCCTTGCACTTTGTTCGCAAAGTATTCGGCGACGCATACAGCAAAAGTCTAAGTACACAATTTAGAGACCTCCTCCTCAATGCTGAGGATCGCGACTCTGCCGACGTAGCAAGGTCGATCTCGTTCTCCATGAGCTACGGGCCGCGTTCACCGGCATTCCCAGACTTTCCAACACCTGGTTGAGCCATTGCTTGGGGCTTTGGCCTCTTGGTCTTCTGCCTTCTACGTACCGGTTACAATTAGTTTCACCAAGATGTTGGTATCTCGGCGAGCAATGTGTCCAAAATACTGGATTGTCCTGTAGAGGCAAACAGATAACCGGTGTTTGCCCTCAAGACCCAGCTCTTTCAGTATGGAGACATTCGTTCGAAAAGCAGCAATGTAGAAAAAGGAATGAACTTTTTCTACATTTTATTTTTCATACGGTAGGCAAACAGGCAATCGGGCCACCTGATGGAATGTGTCAATAGACAGAGTATCGCTAATGCGTTTCCCACCTCTATAACACGTTGCTCTGGCAGCAAAAAGGCAAATGCCCCCCCACTGCCAAAGCCACGGTTCCCCAATTCCCCACCCCATGGAGCACTGGAGACCTTACTCACCGGCAGAAACACAATACTATTTAAAAGAGCTTGTTTAGCTGCGGTATACTAAACACCAAAGTTTTCATAGACAACGTCTAAATGGGCTAATATTTTGAATTTTGCTAAAAACATTAAATTTTTACGATACTTGTTGTTTGACGATGTTCGTGAACACGTTAAAAAACCTTTGTTACTATTTCTGGACATACCTATTTAGCTTTAGTTCGTAATAAATGATTTTTCCTAAAGTGGTAGCACTTCACATCTCTTAGGGCCTTAAGCGCTACATCTGTAATTGGTGTAGTATACCTTTATGTAATCCTATTTGAAATATTTCATTGTTAGTTATATTTTATAATATATAACATTTATTAAGGCAGTTGTTTATATTATTGCAGTTGTAGTGAACAGAAAGCTTTCTTGTAAAATCCACAAAGTAGCCATTAACCGATACAAATTTAGATTTAATTGTAATACAATGCAGTACAAAAATTTATAAAATGTTTTACCTATATATATTTTACAATAACAGTCAAGCAAATATTCGATGTAATATAGCGATAACGAATACCTCATAAGAAACTTACATAGCGTTTGGTAAGAAATATGTTTAATATTGCATATTAATTTAGTAAGTAAAAAGATAAATAGTTTACAAGGATTATGTATGGTCCAGAGAATTTATTTTATAATCTTAAAATAAAGAATGATGGTTTTCGCAATACAAAATTCAAAGATGGCGCTACTGAGAGATAAGGTCCGTTATCAATATACTACCTTGTCATTGGACAATAAAATTAAAAAACATCTAGGTGTTAATGTCCCCGGTTGTGCTCTCGCACACGAGAGCCCGAAGTCGGCCTATACCATGATCCAAGATTTGCCAGCCCAGGTAATTACAATGGAGCGACTGTCGTCTAACCTCCGTGGCCCTGTTAACAGGGGAACCTGACCAGCGGGGCTATTGGCTAACTCAGTTGACAACTGTATTTGACACTAGATAATTCTACACCACGTCATCTACGTTGAAGGGTCAGATTTTTTTATGTCAAATTCAGTTGTCCACTGAGATAGCCGATAGGCCCTCAGATTGGATCACGGTTACACATTCAGTCGCCTGAATGTGCAGGTTTCATCACGATGTTTTCCCTGACCGTCAGAGCATCGCTTAGTGTTCAACGTACATAGCTCAGAAAAGATTCATTGGCAAGCTGCACTGGGGTATAAACCCGGCACCTCAGGGTACGAGTCAGACCCCTAACCATTAGGCCACCGACGCTGTCGGATCGATTCCAGCCAACGACAGGGTTTTATTTTGACATCAGACCTTACGTTTCAACAACGCCCACTGGTGAATTTTAGTATTGCAAAAACCCTTATTTGAGGGCTTAGTATGGAATGGGCTGCAGCGATATTTTATACCACTTTTTTTTTTCAAAAAGATCATATTTGGGCGCATTTATGAAACGGCCGGCCGTTTGCTGACAGCTAGCTACTGTAAATAAATAAAAAGTACGACATTCGTCACTAGGTGGCGTTGCTTAGACAGGATTCTCAAGGTAAGGTACTTTAGGCTGTCAGAAAGCGTCCATTAAAAAATCATTGCCGTCAAATTGGTTAAATATCTCTAGTTTGTACTGTAGTGATATACTACCGTCTAAAGTCATGATAGAAGTCGATTCAAATGTCCAAGGCCAGCGTAGACGAGGGATATTTTGTACACGAAAGTTTAATATCCGCAAATTGTCGAATAAATGTCCGTCCGTCCATTGTGCATGACACGTGTATTATATTAGAAAGTGCTTTTTTTATTTAAAAGTTTATTGTGGAAAGGAAATACATTTAATTTTAATAGAGAAAGAGGGTTTTAGTGATCTTTTTTTATACCACTAAAGTGGCAAACAAGCTTACGGCCTGCCTGATGGTAAGCAGTCACCTCAGCGTATGGACGTTTGCAATACCAGGGGCATCACCCACGCGTTGACGTTTATTCTGAAATTCACACAAGATGTCGCCACTGAGAACTAAAGTCTGTTGCCAAAATACTGCCGAGCTATTGGACAGAGCCAACTGCTGTGTGAATCCATTGCAGGCTTTATTTTGACATAAGATCCCACGTCGTAGTAGCGACATCTGGTGGATTTTAAAAATCACGAAACCACTGTTTTATTTGTTCAATGTTTTGAACTGAATGAAAAGACAACTGACACCCCTCACTGTCAATGATTTGGTTTCAATTTAAACGCACTTTGCCTTAACATCGTTATCTCCAGCCGTAACATCTCGTTTTTGTGCCCACCAGTTGGTGCTAATGTCAACGTCTTGGCATTGTCAAAAAAACGCTTGCTATTGGCTGAAATCCAACGGTCAACTTTGAGCGTTTGAGTCTGGCCAATAGCGTTACGTATTTTGACAACGTACTCGCCAGTGGCGCCATCTAGTGGAACTTTGGTCGCGCGATAGCCCTCAATTCGTCGGCATCTCAACAGACAAGACACTCGACAGTGGTAAGCACTATATTTTGATGGAATTAAGTGCCTTTAGAACCGTTCCTCGTCTGCACAGGCCTTTATATCATGATACATTTAACTTTGATAGATGAGTTTAGATTTAATCTCAAGTATTTTGTTAAGATAACGACATTGAATGTAGATAATATATAATTTTAATAGTAAGTTATTAATGCAAATAGTTTTATATCAGGCCCAGAACACACGCCGCAACATCAATGGCAATACGCAAGAAACTGTCAACCATTTTCATTTTTTCGTGACTTAAATATATTGCGTCGTGTGTGTCGGCCTTAAATGCACATGAAATTACAACCATTATACATATTTAATATATGTTACTTAATTGTTAGTGTACAAAAATATTTGTTA
Source organism: Blastobasis lacticolella (assembly GCA_905147135.1). NCBI lineage: Eukaryota > Metazoa > Arthropoda > Insecta > Lepidoptera > Blastobasidae > Blastobasis > Blastobasis lacticolella. Next base: position 13,929,769 of record LR990062.1, on the reverse strand, counting down.
ATCTCTAATTACGATTGTGTGTAATTCAGGTGTTTATCGATTTTTCGATTTAGGAAATAAACCTTTTATAATCACTGTTTACTAAAGTTCATTCGCGGTAGAAAAATAGTGAGTCAGAAAGCTAAGTTCACAATGACCAGTTGATGGCAGAAAAGTATATAAAAGAATGCCTCACTGGTTGGAATAAACAGCAAATACTAGACTGGCTGCTAAGCTAAGGGATACCATTGATTTTATTTTTAATTTAAGACAATTAAGTTGATATTTATCCATTAATAAACTTAATAATATTTTAAACATACATTGTTTGAATTTTCACTCCTTTGTGAATACACCTTTACTCACTATTTTCTTAACGCGAATGGACTATATACATAGTAGGGGGGCATATACACAATTTCATCTGTCATTCATGATTTCTTTTCAAATCGTGATTTTTTACGAGCTGTGAATACGACCACAACGCCGTGCTTCTAAAATGACAACAGGTTTTTAGTACTTAGGTATCCATTTTTCGGTTGGTCTTACCAACATACCTACTTGTTAAAAATCCTGACATGACAAGCAGTTTTGTAGGCCAGAGACCAATAACCCATTTCTCAGGTACATGGGGCTTACCATGAGCTCTTATATCAGGACCTAAACAGAACTGCGCTGCTTAGAACGAGACAGCGCTATACGGGAGCACATGAGCTTGTCTCGTTCTAAGCAGGGCAGTTCTATTCAGGTCGGGCTATAAGAGTTCATGGTACGCCCTCTGGTCCCCTTCAATATTAATGGATTATCTTTGTATTCTCTTGGTTAGTATTTTATTCCAATGAGGAGTTATTGGTTTCAAAAAGCATCAATAGATGGCGCTCCTACAATTTTGGTAATTTTTTACCAAAAGGTTCAACGAAATGTATTTTAATACAATATTTTCATATTTGTATTGCGTCCATTCTTAATCCTAGTGTCCATGAAACGAATTGACTAAGTTAAATTGATATTTGTTTTGTTTGTAATAATTTTATACATCCTCTAAAATGGTTAAAAACTATTGATAAATACAATATTATCCAATACAACATTCCCAGTGTTTACAACCTTTTTGCTAAGAACCTATTTCAAGCGATTATCAATTACCAAAATTGTCGGGGCGCCATCTAGTGAGTGGTTAGGAATGCTTTAGATACCTATTGGAAAACTGCTCATTACAATGTTATTTCAAAATTAATTTTAAGCCTAGACAACTAGGCACCAAAATCTTTCACAATTTATTTTATAAAAATACATACACAATCGTCAACAACATAGCCCTGTTTTCGGTGGGCAATAGTTCAGTAATCATTTACAATACAATGTATAACGATCAAAACATACAGGCCGTTAATAGTATACTTGTCCTTAACATAGTTTTAAAATTGAACGACATCACGAGCTGCCCAGTCATAAGAAAGTAGCCAGTACTGTTGCCAACAATTCTCCGATTTCAATTATTGAAGTTACTTTCGCGATTACGTATGATCGATTCAGTTTCAGTTAATTGCGATGGAACTTTGTTCAAAATTCAAAATTCAAAATTTATTTATTGATTAGGACAATAAATATCTCTATCAATCGTCAAAAAGGAGGGGGATAGGAAAGTAGGAAGGAAACACACAGTGACACGCAGACCGCCCTATGACCGTAGATAAACGTATCCCTCGCCAACCGAACCGTGCTCGACAATGCCAGGCAGAGCCGGAACGCTATAGCAACTGAACCCGTGAAATCGATGATATGGAATCGCAAAAGTAACAATTAAAATAATTGCAATTAGAGAATTGTCGACAACAACGTTGCGTTACTAGCCTACAGTTATCATTAGACTGGACTTTTGTGCTGATCCAAAATGGTCCTGTGTTGCTGCCACACAGGCGTGTTTGTAAGTTAATACCAGTGTCCGACCGAATGTTATCACAACCTTTTGTAGGTAGGATTCATCTTAACACTTACGCTGCGGCCGACGCAACAATTGCGTCTACAATCAGCGCTACGCGTGTGCGCGCGACGCACCGCAGACTCAAATAGCATCTCTGGTATTTGAGTAAGCAGTGGAATTGTTAATATTAGTGATATTAATATGCAATATGAATAAAAAAAACGACAACCGAAGCCAAGCCGAAAGTTTAAAAGCTCTAAAGGATTGGCTACAAGCCACAGTTCATTATATGAATCATTTTAAAACTTCAATATTAAAGGTTTACATTGACTGTTTATCATAAAAATAAAGTTTAAATCATCTCTAGAAGTTTATTTAGAGATGATAAAAATATTACCTTGGAACTTATTTGTCAAAAATAATAACGAATTAAATCACTTTTTGTACACTAGTTCCATTTTATTATACAAATTTTATTAAATTGCAACTGGGTTCGAATTACTCATCTTCAGGCAAAAATAATAACATTTCGAAATATGACGTTTCAATTATGAAATGAAATTCAATTATGACGTTTGCTTTGGCTTCGGCCCGAAACTCGGAAGAAGCTTCGATCGGACACTAGTTGATACAGACAGTAACAATAACAATGATGAAAAAAAACTCCTTACTCAGTAAGGACAGGCCCTATGGTTCAATTCCTATGGTGACGGACGACAGGCCATGAGCGTGCCGATACGCCATATTATGTACTATGATGCTAGGGAATTCTAGTTCTTAAGCTAGCTCTTTCTGGACACCGTCGACAATTTTATATTACATCAAGGTAAAAACAATACTAACCATGGTTATAAACCCAATAAGTTGTGCGATGAAAGTGTATATCAAAAGTAAATATAAAATGCATTATTTGACAGTATGTTTTGGTATAGAAGTTCAATTGATAGTCTAGACTGAGGGAGTCTAGATTGAGCGGTGCATTATTCTACGTCATCAGTACAAGAAAAGTTCCACTTTGTAGTGATAGTAGACATTTAGGAGACCCACAAAACGTTGCCCATGCACATTATCATTATCATTCCATAAACGGTTCCCCTCCTCCATCTTGTTTAATAGCTTCTCTTGCACCGCCTACCTTTTTCTTTACCCTTTATCTCCTGGTTGACTGGTAGATAAGGCTATTTTAGCTTCAAGTCCGCCTTTGTACTATTTTGTGCATGAAGATTAAATAAATAAATAAATTATTGTTACCAAAAAGCAAAGTTTTTTTTTTTATCTCAAACGGTAGACAAACAGGCAAGCGGGCCACCTGATGGAAAGTGGTCACCACTACCTATAGACATTAGCAATACCAAGAGTATCGCTAATGCGTTGCCTACCTCTACAACACGTTGCTCTGGCAGCAAAAGGCAAATGCCACCCCACTGCCTCTGCCAAAGCCACAGTTCCCCAAATCCCCACCCCATGGAGCACTTTAATGTGGCTCACAAGCCAAACTACCAAAAGGATGTAAGGCACCCCGGTTTTTTTTACATCTAGAACCCACACAAGAAGGTATGTAAGCACAAGAAGGCTACGAAAAGTCGAAGTCTGAGTCACAAGCCTGAGTTTATGCCATGTTGTCTATAGCCAGACCATCGTTTTGTGAGTCTGCTGAACCTCTGCTCCTAAACCTCGATTTTTTCTTATACTTGTTGACGTAGAATAACCTCACAGTCTAATAAACTATTCAAGCGTTCTTTGAGTATGGGATTCTAGGGCTTTTAGCTGCTTCATCAGTATTGCATACAATTGGTATATTTATATATTGTCACCAATCTTGTAGATAAACAGATATTAGTGAAAAAGTATGACTTCATTATTTACGTTAAATAATATTATAATAATACGCAATAAATATAACTATACGTGAAAAGGTTAACTTTGGTTCTTACTAGAGCAACTGTGTAAGCACATAGGCGTAGGAAACACAATGCAATACAAACAATTAAATAATACAAGTTATTTTTGAGCTTAATGCCTTTAAAGCACCCTATGTGTATAGACATAAAGCTCAAACTCGCCCGTCCAAATGCATTGTGTTTCCTAGACCTTTGTTACCAAATTACACCTTACATTTAACACTATATACTGTACCATACCGTATCACCATCACTTTGGTTCGTGGTAGTTGCCGCTTTCCCATTGAAAATTGCAAACTTAAGCATCCCATTTTTTACACAACACGATTTTTTCTTTATCACCACACTGTTTCACACTTCACGACAAATCGACTATTATATAGTACACTTTTAGTGGCAGCACTACATACACTACACTCTCAAATATCGTATATTTTCAGAGTAAGGAAGGGACTGTAAAATCAGTTCTTTGGAAAGATGACACCGTATTTCTGTCAAGCGCCAAGACCACAGCCTCTGTCAGAACATGGTGCGACTTCAACGATATCTTCAATTTTTCTATACATGTCTATCCCACTATTCTGTAATAGAATAACCACTATATTATGTCATATTCTCTCCTGCTGGTCACCTTTTATCACCGCTTGACAGTTGTTTTGGCGCCAAATGCAGATGGCGCCAGCGGGTGACACTCAAACCTTATTGGCTAATCGCTCCGCCATATTGTTTTGCCTTGTCCCTGATTGGTTGGACGTCCACTATGGCGCCAATTCTATAACCAATCAAATAATGATACAGCAGCCTTGTTATCTTTTTTTTCACCTTGTTGTGGAAGGTGAAGCGCTGTTTTAGTTCAAATAGCTTCCAAATACAAGTTTTTTGGGCAAGGCAAAGTTACGGAAGTATGTTGCATCTTCGTAGCAAGCAATTCTTTGTTTGTTGATTTCCATATAGAAACGTATTTAGCTCCAGCTTAAATACTTGTGTAACACTGAAAATATCAAGCCAAACTCGTCTCTACCGTTGTAGGAATAAAATCGAAGATCACTTGTGTCCACATGGCCGTAAACAGCCATGTCTTTCGGCGTCTGCTTGACGATTTTGCTATTCTGTGACGATTTACCACGTCAAGCAATTCTCGTCTCTATTCGCATAGGCATTAATATCGAAGATCGTTAGCGCCGAGACCGTCACGTCTCAGGACGACCACGTAACGTGGACGTGGCGTGGTCGCGACGGTCTTAGCTGGCATTGTCGTCTATGAACTCCACATAGGTGAAGGGGAAATGGCCGACTCGTCCGTTTATCTCGCCCTCCCATTGGCCGTTAATGTTCATCTTCGTCACCTGAAATAATAAAAAATATGTATTCGTGGACAAATTCACACAGCGCCATCTAGCCCCAAATTAAGCAAAGCTTGTGCTATGGGTGCTAGATAACTGATATACTGCTTAAATACTTTTAAATGCATACTTATTATACATAGAACACCCAGACCCGAAACAGAAATTAAAATTCATCATTTCAATTTCTGCCCGGCCGGGAATCAAACCCGGGACCTCTTGCGTGGCAGACCGGCATGTTGACCATTGAACCACTCAGGTCGTCGTGTTGGGTTGTAGGTTAATTTAATTTTAGTAAGATAATTTATTTATTAAGTTCTCATGTTTATTTCGTTTTTATTTTTGTATATTGTTTGGTTAATACATTTTGCTAAATTCCCATAATAATAATATGTTTAGTCCAATGACGATAGTAAATCCTTAATCTGTAAGGAGGACTGGCCCTATAGTTCAATTTCTGCGGCGATGAGAGGTCATTAGCGTGCCGATTGATAGCCGATTTGCGATGCTATTCTCTAGCAAAATGTTTTCCTTCTATAACCCACACAAGAGTATAGGTAGGTCGAACGAAAAGTCGAAAGTTTGGGTCGCAAAAACTTATTTGTCATGCCAGATTGTATACGGGCAGACCAAAATTTTATGGGTCTCCTACACCTCTATAGTTGGAGATGAAATTAAAGATCAAAAATGTAAACACACAACTGTCAATGTCAAAGAGACTATCCAGGGATATAAAACCATTGGTTTGCATCGCCAAATGGTTAAGCATCATGCACATTTTTCAGTGTGATTTACAATAACTGGTAAACTTTCGAAAACGAAACTATTTATTTCATTTTGTATGTAATAATTTTAATCAATATTTCATTGATTTTAAATAATCCACCATTTGGGTTAGTTTTTTTATTGTAGCAACCCATTTGGTTACATTTTTTATCTTTAATTCGATCCCTTACTATACTATCGCTACAAAGAGTTTTTTTTGTACTCAATGACGTAGTATAATCTACGGTACCTCACAGTCTAAAAGGTATACACGTTTTATTTGACAGTCCTCCGAAAAGGAGTTTCTTTCGTCATTGAGACAAAATGCCACAGCGCTATCTAGCCACACTACTACCCAATCTTGTACTATTGGTGCTAGATGACTGACTGACTGACTGGCTTACAAACGGGCAATATTTGCACTGCAATATATTGGCCACTCCCGACTGAAATAGACATTGTCATCGTGAATCAATAATAGGGTCCCGCGGTATAGTTGAATGTTTACAGATATCCGAACTTTATCTATATGTCGCAGCCAAATGGTTAAATTAGCCGGTTAATTAAACGGCTAGCTATTTAAGCAGTTATTTAATTGAAAATTGGCCAAATTCATGAACTTTGAAAGTAAAGTCAAATGAACGATATTGCCTCGTGTTTACGGAGCTCTTCCATTCATTGTCATAACGCTAACCTAAACTAACCGAATAGAAACCTAATGCAAACTATTATTATACTTTGAAGTTATTGTGGGTAGGTTAGCATTGGAACAATGTGTGAAAGAGCTGCGTAAACTCGAGGCAATATCGTTCTTTGAACATAACTTTAAAATCTTATGAAACTGGCAAATTTTCAACTAAATAATTGCTCAAAAAGCTAGCCGTTTAGTTAACCAGCTAATTTAATAATATGGCTGCGACATATATAAAGAAACTGTAAGTAATCGCTCACCTTAACGACTTCACCTTCTTGCAACTTGAGAGCGGTCTTGTCATACGCGTTGGGTACGCGAGTCTGCCTCACTCGCGCTAGCGCTGGCAATTGCCTCTGAAATGGAAAACAATTGTAATTATATATTTATTTATTTAATGTTATAGGGCAGACAAACAGGCAAGCGGGCCACCTGATGGAAAGTGGTCACCGCCGCCCATGGACATCAGCAACACCAGGGGTGTCACCAATGCGTTGCTCGCCTCTGAAGAGACCTCTAATATACCTCTCTGATATAGACCACATTATAGTCATTATAGTTATAGTCTGAATATAGACCACATTATAGAACTCTACTCGTCGGCGGCCGAGTGGTTAAGGTATCTGACTCGTAAGCAAGAGGTACCGGATTCGAATCCCACTGCCGCCATGTCTGAGTTATGTACATTAGTTGAATGCTAACCGATGCTCTTACAGTGAGGGAAATCGTAATGATACCTGCACATTCAGGCGACTGAATGTGTAACCATGATCCAATCTGGTCTGGTAGCTGGATCACGGAGATCAGATGGCAGTCGCTTCACCGACCTGAGACGACCTGAGTAGTTCAGTGGTCAACTGCCGGTCTGCCACGCATGAGGTCTCGGGTTCGATTCCCGGCCGGGCAGAAATTCCAATGATGAATTTTAATTTCTGTTACGGGTCTGGGTGTTCTATGCATAATAAGTATGTGTTTAAAAAAAGTATATAAGTAGTTTATCAGTTATCTAGCACCCATAGCACAATCGTGGACAAATTCACACAGCGCCATCTAGCCCCAAACTAAGCAAAGCTTGTGCTATGGGTCCTAGCTAACTGGTATACTACATATATACTTTTTTTAAATACATACTTATTATACATAGAACACCCAGACCCGTAACAGAAATTAAAATTCATCATTTCAATTTCTGTCCGGCCGGGAATCGAACCCGGGACCTCTTGCGTGGCTGACTGGCATGTTGACCACTGAACCACTCAGGTCGTCAATTTACCACCAACCAACCCAACCTATACATATCAACCTTATTTACCACCTTTGTGGTACCTCACTTCGCCAACGTTATTAGGAGACCACCCAATGAGTGGCGAGCTTGTTGCGGTGCTGAACATTAAATTACGCCCCACTATGTAGACTCTCTGTTGGTCACCACGCGAAGGTTCGAAAGAACGTTTCTGTCGCACGATTCGGATGTATAATGAGCTCCAGCCATAGTGTTTCCTTTGGACTATGACATGGGATCGTTTAAAAGGTATATTAGAGGTCGCTTCAGAGGCGGGCAACGCATTGGTAACTCTCATGCTGATGCTGATGTCCAAAGGCGGCGGTGACCACTTTCCATCAGGTGGCCCGCTTTTCTGTTTGTCTGCCGTATGAGATGAAAAACGAAATTAGCCTCAACCCAGGAAACAGTCACCCATCCTGTTACTGTCTCAAATACGGACCTGTAGGTTGGGCCGCTGCCGGGGCCCCTGCGGGCTGGGGGGGTCGCCGTCGCCGCCGCTGCGCCGGATGTCACCCACCTGGGTCGACAAACAAAAATATATAAATTACTCACAATTAACCTAAATTCGATCTTTCTAAGGCTGGCGAGTATGTTCCCTGAGCAACACATTCCCAATAGTAGGTCATCATTATCATCATCATTAACAGCCAGAAGACGCCCACTGCTGGGCATAGGATTCCGATTAATGTAAGAAGCGACAGAGATTTGTCAGGACCGTAGCAAGCGGAACAATGTAGTCTCTGCCTACCCCTACGGGAATAATGACCGCCAGAAGGATCCGCCGGAAAACTCCCGACCAATTAAACATTTATTCAAATATTTTTAAACTACAGAACCGATTTTAATGAAATAAAGCTAAGAACTATCTCCATTAAACTGATACACGCCTCCACAAATACACAAACTCATAACACCCCTCTTTTTTCTTTGGGGCTGACATGCCGTTGTGTTCTATCTACGGGCTTTGCCACACCACTCATTCTCACCGCTGCGACTCCTGTGTAGCCAGGATTTACAGTGGCGACCACACACAGCTCCTGAGTTTTGACACTCAGGCGCGCCCGATGACAAGCTGATACTGTCTTGGAAACTGCACCAAATTAAATTAAGAAGCAATAGGTTGTGTCCTATATGTCGCCACAAGCCTATTAAGAGTACTCACCCGCTCGACGTAAGGCACGGGAATGGATCCGGTGCGCCCCTGCGTGTTCCGAGCCGTCCACCACTGTTCTTCGTCCCTGTTTATGACACTCAGCCGCTCGCCGCGACGGAACGGCAGATCGTCGGCGTCCTGGGAACGGGGGAAGGAGTGGTTTTGATAAATAAAAAATAAATTAATAAATAATTTATTATTAAATCGTAGCAGAATACATTTCAATGTAACATCTAAAAAAGTAAAAGGTAAATAATAATAAATAATTTCCCTGTGTTTCAGGTGAGAAATAATAAAACTTAATTTAATAATAGGTAGAACAATTTTGTATTCATCTGAAAATAATCACAAACCAAGTATTATTATTAATAAGTACATCGATATTTTAATTATAAATTATCTTAGAAACACACACACACACTGCTGACAGGGGCGGCCTGATTCACTCGCTGTCATCATCATCTTGACGTTAATGTCCCGGATGTGCTCTCGCGCACGAGGGCCCGGGGTCCACCTGGACCATGATCCAGGATTTGGCCAATCATGTAATTACAGTGGAGCGACTGCCATCTGACATCCGTGACCCTGCCACCAGGGGAACCTGACCAGATTGGATCATGGTTACAAATTCAGTTGCCTGAATTTGCAGGTTTCATCACAATGTTTTCTCTCACCATGAGAGCCTAACTCTCCCGCTGTGATATCTCTAAATCTACATTTTTCTAGGTACATATCTCCATTAACAATGTAATTGAAATGCCTATACCAGCCAACGACATTTTTGCAACTATCTTCGACAATCGTATATTGTCGATGTCACAGCCCACCCAGTTCTATAATTTAATAATAAATTAGATAACTATTAATATCTGTTATAAATATTTAATTATTTTTTTGTCATGCAGTAGGCAAACAGGCAAGCAGGCCACCTGATGGAAAGTGGTCACCACTGCATATTGACATTAGCAACACAAGAGTATCGCCAATGCGTTGCCTATAACACGTTGCTCTGGCAGCAAAAAGGCAAATGCCCCTCCACTGCCAAAGCCACGGTTCCATGGAGCACTGGAAACCTTACTCACCGGCAGAAACACAATACGATTTAAAAGAATATTATTTGGCTGCGATATTCTGTAAGGTGGAGGTACTTCCCCAGTCGGGCGGCTCCAATTCGAACGAGATACCCCGCTATGCCCTACCTCTCTTAAAATTCATATTTAGGTATTATCATAAGATTCCGATTTATATCACACTACCGGTTCTGACTTCGTTTCCGATACTTCTCTCAAGTTTTTTTTTTATAATTGGATAGGTCAGGCATTTGGCCACCTCACCTGGTGTTAAGTGACGATGCGAAGCATGCCTGTCTAGGATGAAGAAACAAATGTGAAAGAGTAAATGAATCGACAGGAAGCACGTTGGGACTCGCGAGGTGGGAGGGTCCCCGCGAGCGCTGAATGTATAAACAATACTCTTTGAATCGAAGCGGAACCGGAAGTGTGATAACAATCTGAATTTCCGGCGTATCGGAATCGAAACCGAAGCTCCGTAACATCCCTGGAAGAAGTTCTCTAAATTATTGTAAAATCCACTGTGTGGTTTATGAGTCACTGGAGATACAGATAGACGCGGAAAGCGACTTTATTTTGTACTATGTAAGGAAAGGACTGAAATAAGTAAACACTTTCAATGCAGCGGTCAAAAGCTACCGTCATTATTACCTTCATCAAAAAGACAAAATTGTTACTTTAACAGTGTATCCTAAATCCTAACCCATAGTAGAATTAGCAACCACGTTAAATAAACCGTTGTTACGCCAGACGTTTCCTGCTTTCTATTTTGGTCCCAAATTCGTCTGCGATACGCACCGTCCGCACAAAAATTAGTCACACACCGCTCGCTCCAGATTCTAGCACACATCTGGAATCTGGACGTGTGTATGTTGTAAATGTATGAAAAAAGTTGCTACAATACTGGGTCACTGTACCATTGGAACTCGGTTTGGAATGCCGTTCCGATTCTGTCAATAAACTAGATTACTGGAGAGAAACGAAAATATAATTTTCCTTGCTTTTTTCCCGACTGCGGCGAAGTAATAAAGGCGGAGTATTTGGCCTGTATATTTGTGTGTTTGTATGTATGATCAGTCCAGACTGACTTGTCTTATTTGGTGAACAAACAATGCCCAAAATCACGACTTGCCATATCAATCAGAAACACATAGAATGTGAATTTCAACGAATACTGCTGCAAATTATCTAATCTAATAATCTGTTTCTATTGTCCCCTCTTTCGATATTGTGCGATTATTACATACGATTTATCTTCTCTCTATTCGTGTCTGGCAACAGATTAATATTTTCAAAATAAAATAAAAACGAATCACTTATTATTATATAGATCTATTATTAGCAACACCAAAGTCCAAAGATATTTATTATTTTTGAGTCGATAAAATTTTTGAACCGTCAAGGCGGACGTTTAACCTTCTACATTGAGAGGAGTACGCCAAATATGCCTTTAGGAGGGTAAAGTGAGCGGTACTGGAGGGCGGGAGTCACTCTACCCATATTGTTTCCACAGTAGATATATGAAACTATCACAACATTTGCATCAGGGATTTACCACAGACATCTGTACATGTGTGTGTATTCGAGTTGTGTGTAGGTGTATAACAGTGTATCTTCCAATGACGAAAGAAATTCATTATAAGAGGGAAGGGCACACTGTCAAGTAATGCGTGCCTACCTAAACATACGTGTACCAGAAAATTGCCGACAAATGTGCCCAAAAAGAACTTGCATAAGAACTAGTGTTCCCTGGCATCAGCCAGGCTTATGCTTATGTTCTTATGCTATGATTAGCACAAAAATGGCGTATCGGCACTCTCATGGTCTGTCGTCGCCATAGGAATTGAACCATAGGGCCTGTCCTCCTACCTTAGGAGTACCTTTCGTCATAGATATATTTTTTTTTTCATATACCAACAGAGTACATAAATAAAAAAATGCAAGTTAGCTTAGACTTAGGTATACGCACCTCAATTAAAGGCACATTAAACATTTTCAACCTAAGTACGAGTAAGTACTCAAAATAATAAAGTATCAAAACAATACAATTTGAGAAATACATGTTTACCAACAACATTTACACAATAGTAAATCTCAGTAGGTACACATGATTTTAATTTCCACAAAAACTTATACGAGTATTGTTACACCATTTTAAAAAGTAAACATAAAAACAGCATGGAAACCGTACGTCTGTCAATATAGGACTTGATCACTGAGCACATGTGCTCAGCCCATTTCCCCCCAAATTGTAACAACAAAAGCCACTCACATTCCCGAAGAAGTCGAACTTGGCCACCACCACCTCCAACACCGTATGGGGCTGCGCCGGCGGCGGGGCCGCCTGCGCCGCCGCCGTCTGCGGCAACGGCCGCACCAACGGAGTGGTATCCAAGTAGTGGAGACGGTAGAACGCCAACAGGGCCGGCATGTCGGAGAACATCTGATCGCCGATTCGATAGCGGGTGGTGCTGTCCGCCGAGATCACCCGGTTGATTATGTAGTGGGATACGCGGTCGTCCTCCCTGGAAGAGGTTGTTATTAGTCCTGTTGGGAACGGAAACTCAGGCGATTGGATGTGTAACTATGGTTCTATCTGGTCAGGTTCCCCTGTTAGCATGGTCACGGAGGTCAGATGGCCACAAGGTGGACCGATGACTTGGCAAAAATCGCAGGTACCAGCTGGATGCGAAAGGCACAAGACCGGCCTTTGTGGAGATCTTTGGGGGAGGCCTATGTCCAGCAGTGGGCGTCTTTCGGCTGATATTAGGATGATAACGATATTGGGGCTTTCAAGAAACGACCCTAATGACCCTAGTGTCGCGGATGTCCATGAGTGGTGGTGATCACTGACCATCAAGAGCTGCTCACTTGTTTCCTTCCCTTTATTAGAAGATGTTTCCCGCGCCTTTCATCCGCGCGCATTTAAGAATCCCTGTAAACAATCAACTATTCCGCGGGATCCTACCCTGATTTAACACTCGGAAATAATAAAGCTTCCTATTAGTGAGAGAATTTTCAAAATCGGTGCAGCAGCTTCGAAGATTACGCCCATGCCCTCAACATACAAACCTTTCCTCTAAACATACTAGCCGGCCCGTCGCGACTTCGTTCGCGTATTGTCCTACCCTATAACCTTCCTCTTGAATCACTCCATTGTTGAAAACCGCATTAAAACCCGTTGCGTAGTTTAAAAGATCTAAGCGTACGTAGATACAGTCGGCGGAAAGCGACTTTGTTTTATACTATGTATTGAAGGACAGAAAAAAACGTGGTACCTAATTGTCTCTTCTAAAGTCTGCGTTTCTTACAGTTCATTCATACACCCAATCATGCCCTAACTTTAGACCGTCCTTATGTCAATCACGACAAGAGTCAAAATCGTACAGCAAACGCCGTCGCACGATGCGCTACCGTACATTTAGCATGTAACAAGAATGCTGAACGTCAGGGTCGGGAGATGATGATAATTACATAATTAGCATTGTAGTGCCTTCAGAACGTGGTTAGGGCGTGTGGTGTTAGCCTGAGTGGAATACTGCGTATGGACTTCCTAATTTTACGTAGGCGCGTTTGCGATCCAATAACAATTCTATCGTGCCATTAGAAAATATACTGAACCGATTTTAATGTCAAAAATCAGTTGCTAAAATAAGAGGGCATTAACTGCCCTGCTTATGCCCAAAGACCTCGTCCTTGACCCCAGGGCAATTTTTTTTTATGTCATACGGTAGGCAAACAGGCAAGCGGGCCACCTGATGGAAAGTGGTCACCACTGCCTATAGACATTAGCAACACCGAGAGGATCGCCAATGCGTTGCACACCGACAATTACAGGTGTCGTCGTACAAGGCTCTCTTTCCATGCATTGCACGGTTCCACACGACTGGGAGACGGCCTGGTGTATCAGGACTTTCCCTGTATATATTGACTGCCCCAACACTGCTTGGGTTTACGCTGGAACACCATAGCGAAAACTATCTATGAGGTCCTATGGTGTTCCGATACAAAGCGGCTGTGGATACATAGAGGGGTTTTAGTGGGCCCATTTTCGGGCAATCCCACATGTCCACGTCAGTCCCCCAGGTGACGTGGTATCTTTCGAAGATGCCCCTCTTAAAAAAAAAGCTGGCTCCTCCGTAGACAAGACACAGCATATTCTGTTACGTAGGAAACTAAGTTAGATGGGTGTCTAGTCTATCTATTACCATTATACAACACTACACACACACTACATCTCATGGGAGCATATAGGGGGGTCAGTGTGTTCGGTCCAGTCCGGGTCCCTTATCATACAATAAAAAAAATTCGTGGAATACTGGACAGACGGCAATCTGTGCTACAAAATACATATAACACGCGCCGCCCGATCGTCATCGTAACGATTCCTTGTCGTGACAACGAGCTATAGCTATGTGAGAGAAACTAGCTTTTATTAAGACATTAACCAAAAGTAATATATCTGAGTGGTTCAGTGGTGAATATGCCAGTCGCCACGCAAGAGGTCCCGGGTTCGATTCCCGGCCGGGCAGAAATTTCAATGATGAATTTTAATTTCTGTTACGGGTCTGGGTGTTCTATGTATAATAAGTATGTATTTAAAAGTATATAAGTAGTTTATCAGTTAGCAAGCACCCATAGTTTGATTGATGTAACTATCTTGTTTAGTCAATTTACTTCCTTTTGTTTTTTATATTTTCTTCTTTTATATCTAGTTTTACTGTTTATTTTGTTTACATTAATTAGGCATAAGCTGTGTATGTAAACTTATTTGAAATAAATAAATAAATAAATAGTACAAGCTTTGCTTAGTTTGGGGCTAGATGGCGCTGTGTGAGTTTGTCCACGATTATTTATTTATTTATTTTATCTTCCAACATTACTTATATACTTATTCTATTTAAAAATACTTAAAGCAACTATCATTTGCTCGCAGCCCAATGTTTATGTTATTTCGAAATGACTGATACCGACGGTCAAAACTTCGCTTTTTTCAGCGGAAAGCCGGTCAAAACTAGTTTTTAAGTTTGTACATATTTGTGCCCGTATCCCTCCCCATGTGGAAGCTATAGATACGCACGTGCTACGTATATTCCCACGCAGCGTCTGACTGTTTGTTCGCGATAAACTAAATAACTACCGAACGGATTTTCATGTGGTTTTACTACTAGATTGAGTGGTTCGCGAGGAAGGTTTAGGTTAATATCCGTTACATAATTTGTTAAGGTTAATACCCGTGCGAAGCCGGGCGGGTCGGTTGGAAGATATTTCAAAGGAGCAGGATTCTGAGGCGTATGAATAAACCCAAAAAAAATTGTGAAATTTAGATATAAGTGCTCAATATTGCCTCCACCGCTCTTTAGATCTCCTTTCAGAGGGTCTAAGGTGGCTGGAAGAAATCCCATTGTGGGATAAGCCCGCCTTTGCTTTGTAAAATATCATTTTTCTTAATACTGTATTTATTTTTAAATTGCAATAAAGAGTTTACATAAAAATTGCATTGGAATTTATGTGTTTGTCTTTGTGTCTGTGCGCGCATCACGCGAAACCAGCTGAACTGAATTTGATAGGATTGGGATGGTTCACAGTTTGGGAGCTTGGGGATCAACTGAAAACCTAATAAATGTTTCATCAAATTCGAGTGGGTAGAACCGGAGATACAGCTCGACCTCTACGCAATACCAGTATGTTGCTCTGCCGGGCAACGCTATGCTGAGTCCAGTGTTGGGCAAAATTTAATTGCAAGTTACAATTAAAAATAACAATTGATTAATTGTTAATTGTAAAATATCAATTAACAATTGATTAATTGTTAACTGTGACGTTGCAATTAACAATTGATTAATTGTTAATTGTGACGTTGCAATTAACAATTGATTAATTGTTAATTGCGAAATTTAATTGTGACGTTGCAATTAACAATTAATCAATTGTTAACTGTTCTTGTAATTAAACTTTAATTAAATTTAAATAATGTAAATAGTAATATTATAAGATTAAGGAGTGGCACAGGGTAGGGCTTTCACAAGCTTGACCTTAATGGCCATGCTAAATCGTTCTTCATGATAGCCACACAGAATATATATACTAGTACTTAAGAATAGAAAATTCTTTCCGCAAATAGCTTTCAACATAATAATGCGTTTACATATTATTTTGTCTCTCTCGCGTCCTACTCTTACCTCTCAGCCCTCGAGCGGCCCGTTCGGGCCGCATAACAATATAAATCTGTGATTGTTAATTGTTAGTTTTAATTGTCTCTTGTAACAATTAAAAATATTAATTGAATTATTTTAATTGTCTCTTGCAATTAACGTGAGTTTATTTAAATAAATTAATTGCAATACGCAATTAACAGATTAATTGCAATTAAATCAATTGTGATTAAATTAATTGCAATTAATTTTTCAATCAATTAATATGATGATTAAAATATCAATTGTTCATGCCCAACACTGGCTGAGTCAAGAACTTTTTGTGCTACAGCACACACATACGACTTACCTATACGTTTTAATAATGTTTAAGTTACGTCGTGACAATTTAAGTTGTACTTAGTTCATATATTTTTATAATTTGTTCTTTACTAGCATAAGTTGTTTGTATGTGCATGAAGCATAAAATAAATCTCTATTCTATTCTATTCAATACTGGCCATTCATACACTAAGGAGGTTATTGAAAATTATATTTGCGAGCAAAAACTATTTCCACGCGGGCAGATAATCACGAGAAAGAAATAACGGGCAAATAATCAACATCTTGGCGATAACGTGCCGGTTGTGCTCTCGCGCACGATGGCACGGGGTTCGTCTTGACCATGATCCAGGATTATGCAGATCAGTTAATTACAGTGGAGCGACTGCCTTCTGACCTCCTTGACCCTGCTACCAGGGGAACCTGATCAGATTGGACCATGGTTACACAGTCAGTCGCCAGAATGTGCAGGTTTTATCACGATGTTTTCGTACGATTCTCATCGGTCACAATTCAAATGTACATAACTAAGAAAAAGTCATTGGTACATGGCCGCAGTAGGATTCGAACCCGGTACCTCTCGCTTACGAGTCGGATACTTAAACCAATCAGCCACCGACTCTCCTCGGCGGGCAAATGTAGCATAACCAGGTAATAAAAAAATTATAAAAAAAAACAGTGTAAAGTTTACACTGTAAACCAACTCACCGCACACACAGCACATAGTCCCCAGGTATGGTCCTGGAGTCCCGCACGAGGAACACTCCGCTCTCAGCCTCGTTGAGGAGCAGCCTCGTCGCTTCCGCGCGCGAGAGGTCCTTGAAGTACCAGCTGGAAACCGGGTTAAGTCGTTTAGCAAGGATTGGAAAGTTTTCAACTAAACCTACACCTTTTTTTTACGCTGGGTATGCATTACGCACGATATCCTTAGGGGGGGGGGGGGGGGGGAGGCCTGTGTGGGACTCCCAACAGTCGCTGGTGTACCCACTAAATCCCGTAGCGCTCCTGCATAGCCTGAAAGGAGGTGTCATGAGAGTAGCCAAAGCCTTATCATCCACGACATCTCCGGAACTAAACCTATACCTGGCTGAACTCAGTCGACTAAATTCGGAAGCGAAAAGCTTGAGGGCATGTCAAACTGGAATATATTGTTTATAGAATTAGGCTTCTTTTATTTCACGCCTTTTGGAAAGCGAAGCGACGCGTAATAATTATACAATTGCGCTGGCTCGGTCACGTTGAGCCTACTCTGATCGTCCGAATGAGAAACGTCCAGTGGGACGTCAAAGATACCGCTGGCTGGATGAAGTGCTGTAGGATCTGTTCAGAGCTTCAGAGGTCGAGAAAGAAGGAAACGGTTCAGGATCGACATGAGTGGTGTCCTTTTTTTTTTTTAATGTTACTTAGCAGACAAACAGCCAAGCGGGCCGCCTGATGGAAAGTGGTCACCGCCGCCTATGGACATCAGCAACACCAGGGGAGTCACCAATGCGTTGCCCGCCTCTAAAGAGACCTCTAATATACCTCTTGAACGATCCCATGTCATAGTCCAAAGGAAACACTGTGGCTGGGAGCTCATTCCACATCCGAATCGTACGAGCGAGAAACGTTCTTTCGAACCTTCGCGTGGTGACCAACAGAGGGTCTACGTAGTGGGGATGAGTACCCAGCCCACGGCGGGTGGTGCGATGGCGGAATTGTGCTGTGGGCACCAGATCGAAAAGTTCCTCGGAACACTCCCCATTGTACAGCCAATAGAACACACACAGGGAGCCAAAGTCCCTTCGGTTAGCCAGTGGTTCTAACTTGCTTGTTCGTATGGGATCGTCGACAATTCGTACGGCGCGTCTCTGTACGGAGTCCAAATGATTAAGCAGGTCGGCAGTTTCGCCGGCCCAAAGATGGGAACAATACTCCATATGAGGCCGCACCTGTGCCTTGTACAGCAGCAGGCGCTGCCCTGGGGTGAAGTATCGCCTGGACCGGTTAAGCACGCCAAGCTTTTTCTTTTGTTGTCGGAGGCCAAGATCCTCTTTGGGTCGCTGAGCCGGCGCAGTAAGTTAATACAAAACTGAACCTTATTCTAAAAGC
Organism: Blastobasis lacticolella; assembly: GCA_905147135.1. Classification (NCBI taxonomy): domain Eukaryota; kingdom Metazoa; phylum Arthropoda; class Insecta; order Lepidoptera; family Blastobasidae; genus Blastobasis; species Blastobasis lacticolella. The sequence continues at coordinate 13,911,091 of LR990062.1, read as the reverse complement.
AATACATTCCACTTTAATCTTGCTTCCACGCTTTTTGCTTCTGAATTTGAACGACTGAATTTAACCTGATAAGCCTGATAAGAAGTGAAGGCTGAAGTGGCAGTGAGCTGGCCACGTAGCTCGCTGAACTGATAGCCGATCGGGCGGAAAGGTTCTGCAGTGGAGACCAACTACCAGTAACCGCAGGGGGCCACCCAAGAGATATACGGATATGAGTATACGACACCGACAGTAACACATAATAGAAGTGGTAAACTAATCACGTACGGCACAGTTATGTCCAGCGAGTGAAGGAGAAAGTGGGAGTCATGTCATGAGTGGAAATGAAATCAAAAGTGGACGATAGAATTAAATGGCGATCACTCCACCGAAAAGAGCGAGGCTCTTAAGATGTAAACAATCGAACAAACAAGGCTACACAGAGATCCCAACAAAACGCGTGGTTTTCATCCGTGTAGCTGTGTGGCTTTGCGTATCTGTCTGTGGCAGAGTAGCTCCCGAACGGATGGACCGATTTGGATGCGGTTTTCTTTGTTTGAAAGCCAATTTAATTGAGATGGCTCTTAGCTTTATTGCATTAAAATCGGTTGAGTAGTTTAGAAAATATTTGAGATTAAGTAAACTTGGTCTGGGGTTATCCAACTTTTTTTATCGGTTAGGTTTTAACCTAACTAGAGGCTATTTTTGTAGTTTTATATATTTGTTCAGCCGTATATAGTATAAAGGAAATGAGATGCCGATGTGAACCTAATAGGTATCATCAATTTGACGTCATTGTCGAGTCGACAAACAGACAGTTTTATTTTGCATTAAGGATAATAATATTAGTTTGGTGTGTAAAAGGACGTGATAGAATAATTGGTCAACAAACAGCATGATAATAACATTTTCATTATTTATAACTTCTTAGTAGTAGAAACTTAAAAGCCATAAGACAAATATATTAAGTGTGGGAGCAATTACATACTAATATGTTTAGTATGTGGCTCTTATTCTTAGAGAGATCTGATACTTTAACATGTACTAAGAATGGGCTCAGAGCTAAAGAACTTAGCACACGGTTTACCAATCTAATCAGTATTAGATATTTTATATTTTTTTATATTATTAGGTAATGGGCAAGCAGCCAAAGTCTTGTATGTCTATATTTGGGCTGGTGTGTTCAATTATTGTCCTCAATCCGCCGAAACACTACACATCGCTGTACAACATTTTTGAGTTTACTTTTAACCACTTATCGAGTATATTTTTAAAACTATTGGTTGATGGCTCGTCAACGATCTCTTTGGGCATTTATAAATTGATGAATTTGTTGGTAAATGTGGTTATATAATGTCATCATTAGGTAATATAATTTACATAATGACATGACTCACCGCACCAGAGATAGAGCATGTTACTCTAGCAATATGGTTCTGGCACTGCTATAGAAAGAGTAGCTACTACAAATTATAATACATAATTATAATGCAATAGTTAGTAAGGATTTTTGTTACTCTTTCAATAAAAAAAGTGCTAGGAATGTGAAATTTTGAAGTGTCATATTATAAAGAGGAAAGCTTTGTATGTTTGTAAGTTTTAATGTTTGGGGTAATCTCTGAATCTGCACTGATTTTGACAATTGTTTTACTAATAGGAAGCCACATTTGATAGACAAATTATTAAGTAAGGGGTAGTTTTCGTCAGAGAGGGAGAATACCAACCTAAGTAAGGGGTAGTTTTCGTCAGAGAGGGAGAATACCAACCAGATTTTTTTATTCTGTCAACTTGTACACAAATTCTATATTTATTACTATTAGTACAAATAGTAGAATATCTAAGTAAACATTTTCATTCCCAATTTTAAATTAATTATGATGAAAGAAATACGTAATGCTCCTGCACAGCTACTACAATGCCAGTAGCATAATATTTACGTTTTGTTTATTTTAAACCGGCTGTTAACCTGTCTTCGACATATCTGGGACAGTCGTAAACAGAAACTGTTTAGAATTAGGGTCAACTGTACCGTAATTACTGAATGTCAATAAAAAAGTTACGGTCTTCCTAGTATACAGTTTGCTTCAATGTGAACATCGTCATCATCATGAATAGTCCATAACATGCTTGCTCTACTTGAACCTCCTCCACGCTTGCTATAAACTCCACACCAAGCAGACAAGTTGGACATAGTGATGATTCTTTCGTCAAAGTATTGACACCTACTAAAATTAGTAGTACTCAAATCGTTTAATGGTAATACTCATATGAATACTCCAAAAGTGAAGTAGTCCAGTTTAGAACTGAGAAACTCAATTCGAATATGTGTGGAATCGATTTGACACTTTTCGATACTGATGATAAATTATTTAATACCAAACATATTTGGTATCAAAACAAAAGTATCGATTAAGTACTTCTTTTATTTCTTTGTACCAAATTATCACTAGCGCACAAACTCAACAGAAGACACTGCTGCCCAGTTACTGGTCTGGTTTAGATCCCATAAGCCTCTAAAGATATATTGGCTCTCTGTGTTCTCTACCACCTGTACAACGTTCCACCTGGGAATGTTCTGAAGAACTGTGTAACTTGGGCTCACTGTCACTCCAACTATTGGATATATTTTCCTCCACATAACCAAGATGCCTGGCATCAATCTAATGCACGGGCTTCATGAGCCTTTTTATCGCATTCAAAGTGAATTTACTAAATCATAAATTCTCACAAGTATACGACAAAATTAATTTATGTTTCAGAGAACGAGTACAAATTCCAAAACCCACAGCTGGCTGTTAAAATTTAATTATGTAGTTCTAGGTGCTAATTTGAGATTTATCATTGTACTTGGTGAAATTGGGTTACCTTCCATATATTTATTAGGGGTACTAATATTTTGCAGCAGCAATGAGTGCGGCTCAGACAGTGTGTTAGTAGCTGAAATTCTATACACCCTAGTAAATCAAAGAAAAATAGCGATTGTCTAACAGACGCTTTTTAGCTTTATGTTTGTTAAACCATACCAAGAATTGAAAATGTATGCATTGAAAGGAGCTTTAGTAGGGTACCCTAATATTAGGGTTGTATATGGAAATAACATCTAAACATAAAAAATCCGTTTCACATGTGTCAAGGTTACACAAACATGAAGACATGAGACTTAAAGCAGGTTTACATCTTTCTGTATTCAGAAACTAATTAATTACTGTATAAATCAGAAAATAACGTTACGTTTTTGACGAAAACCGCAATATCTATGAAACTAGTCTGAATTTAGGAAGGTGTAAACTGGTTTAAGAATTATGGTTGAGCTGTACTTAGTATTAAGAAAACATAGAATGAGAAAAGCACCTGGATTTGTCGTTTTGATCGAACGACACCCCGATAGTAGGGTTCGCCATGCCTCTGGACACCACAATAAGCTTTCCGAAGAACACAAATTACCGAATAGGTGTCATGTTCGCCGGAAACGAAAACAAACTCAAATCATAACTTCCGCGGAGGCAGTACGCGTGTTATAACTAGTTTTCCACTAAAACGCAGCCTCGTATCTGCTTCTCAACACCATAGGACAACAATCCCACACCAACAATACGAGATAATTGGAAATTGTTGACATGGATGTCCCGATTATCATCATTAGAACGGCATGTAAGGATCACACGTTTAGGCGATGACGGCGCAGCAGATTAACACAACAGTTCTCCAGACCACCTTCCACTAACTAAACACCAGATATTCTAAATAATAGTGTCTAAAATTATCACTGAATTATAAATAATTCCACGGAGTCACACCACACACACGCGAAGTTTCTGATTTCTCTGATGACGGAGCATAGACAGTTTTTTTGGCAGACGGGAGGAGACGAGACGATAAACTTAGGAACTCTTCTTTCATGTCCTAGAACTTTGCAAAAGAATTTCGGAAATCTTGAGTTTTGTTAATAAATTATTTCTAAATTGGAATTGGTATTTGTTCAATACATGCAATATTCATCGATTGCAAATAAAATATATTATCTTATAACGACGTTATAACGTGGTTACATGTAACAAATAACGGTTACTTTTATTTTACTTGGAGCAACACTGATATTACACATCATCTTCTAAATTTTAGTCTATGGTTAGTGGACTTTTTCATTTTTGGTGGGAATTTGTGCAGTGAAGTTGTGGTTCTTATTGAATTACTCTTTTATTGTAATTTTACTTTTAATCTGCGGCTACGTCCGCGTGGAAATAGATTTTATGACAGTTTAGCTTTTACCCGGGTTTAAATTTTAAATCAAATAAATATTGAAATACAAATTCACACAGCTCCACGTAGCCACAAAGTAAGCAAAACTAATAAACTATTACTACACCCAGACCAGTAACAGAAATTAGAATTCATTATTTCAATAAGCCGGGAATCGAACCCGGGACCTCTGTACGGCGAACCGGCGTGTCTACATGACCTCCGTATTGGGTAAATACTAGTTCTAGTACTACGGGGAGATCAAGCTGTATATCTGGTGTACCTACCCGAATTAGATGAATCATGGATTAGATTTTAAAAAGAAGTAGTATTTTACCATATTTTACCCATAATAGGTATTTTACATTGGACTTTAAGCTGTTAAACTATCAAGCAAAATCGAATTAAAATCCGTTCGGTAGCTGTTGCGTGATGCGCGAACAAACAAATAAACATACAGACAACAATATCAAAAACTACTAAAAACCTATTTAAACCGAATAGGAAAAAAAAACCGTAAAAGATCAAATAAGTTTATTATAAACTAGCTTTTTTGCTCGCGCCTTTGTCTGCGTAAAGTTCCCGTGGAAACCAAATTGAATTTCGGGAAAACTATGCCACTCCCATTAATGAAAGAATTTGTAAAATCGATTTAGTAGTTTTGAATAACAAACAAACACTAAATTTTAATAATTTGTTTTCAGCCCCACAGGATAGTTAAAATCCCGGCGGTCTGTGAATCTCCCTGCTGGGCCCGCGACACTTGACCGCGTTACGATTAGTTTTTGCGCCTTCAATGTGATTTCCTTCCAACGCAGTCAAGAGGGCTTTGGCTGTATGGGCTAAATCCCTTTGCTTTCCTTATCCGAGTGATAGATTGAACAAAAAAGAACTCTATGGTTAGTGTCCATTGTTTTTCTACAATGTTATTTTTCTGACTGCTGGCTGGGTGCACGAAAAATTGATATCGCTACGTTGAGTGTGAGTTTGTGCTAGTGTTCGTGTCCGATATTGTGATTTATTCGACATAGATCACGAGGATGTCGTCACCGAGCGCTGGGAAACGTCGTATGGACACAGATGTCATCAAACTGTATCCTTTCTTTGTTATCGTCATTACAAAGGTACTGCGTTAGAGGGCCACCATGTAAATAAGTGGCTGAACTGAAGGGCCATCAGCTGATTGTCATGCCCCCATAAAATCGATATGGGGTGTGTGTGCCTCGTATTTCCCAGATAATTCCTTGTTACACTGGATGTGGGAGTTATCTAATCCATATTTTGCCTAAGCAATGAGCCCTTTGGATTGATCGCTACGAAAATGCATCAGTCTTTGTGTGAGTCCATGGGCCTACGTATCTATATATAACACGTAGATAAAGGTAGCAAGTGAGCGTGCTCTTCCGTGAGCCCGAATGGATTGTAATATTTCGTAACTTCTAAGTAGGCCATGGTCTGAATTGCGCATTTTTTTTCTATGCGCGTAGTGGCCTTAGACTCTATGCATGGATTTAATTCCATTAAAGCCCATAATCAATGTTAATTTTTCTACACCTTTATCAGATGCAAACAATAACATTCGTCTTAATTACCTGTCAGGCTTCTAATATTTTTTTTTCTGTGCCTTGAATACCCGTTTTTATGTAAACAATTTACAAATAATAAAAGTTACTGGTCATGATTGTCCAATTTGAGGTCATTACTATTTTAGTTAAAAATTAAATTTTGGCAATCCGCCAAGTACAATTTCACGAGGTGAAAATGTAAATACACAAGCCATTGATCAGTGATTTCATGAGATAATCTGTGTAGATGAACATGTCTATTAATTAACAATCAGTATTATGACATGGGAAGTTACTGGAAGCTTTATTTCTGTAGTAATTAACACAAAAATCTGTTTACAATTAACTGTGTTGTATGACTAAGTTTGTTTATGCAAATTAAACAGTATCACTGTTGATTTTTGGCTAATATATGATGATTACCTACTGTCATAAACATATGTGCTCTAAAATAGATTCATATTTGAATGAACTCATTCAGTTTTATTCTTCATTTATATTTCTTTGTTATTCATACCATATTTGTGTATTCATACACTGATTTTACTGTGAAACTACAGTTACCTTTTGACAAGAGCTGATAATGGTTTAATTACTTCAATGATAACTCAATCTTATCTCCAAGCAATAAGGCACAATTTTCCAAATTTGTCATGTTTATCTTGATAACAAGTTTGTTAACTTGTAAATTTTATTCAGCTATCACAAAGCTGTTATTGTGTTAGTTAATGCATTAGTTATACCAGATCTGGCCAGTGACTTTGTCCAGTTAAATATTGGAAGAAAGAAAGACATTTATTATACATAGCACATCATGACACAATAGTTACACATAATTGCAAAAGGCTGTTGGTAGGCTTTGTTCTTACATGTGTTAATTTGTGTTTATAAAAACTGTGATATTCATCAAAATCAGTTCAGTACTTTTTGCACAAACAAAATAAACATCCTCATCCTAGCAGTCAGTCCTATATCCTACCAGGGTCCGCTATACTCCTTTATCTTATCCACTTAACCTGATCTTTGGCAACCCAATATCGTACTTCATTTCCTCTTGGGTCTCCCGTGGGACCTCTTTTCTGACACTGACAGTGGAAGAACGAACACACACCCACTTACAAAATAATATTAGTAAGACTACTTTAGAATTACAAAGTCATCTATCTACCTACTACGCATTGGCAATTTTCGAAGGTATCTAATTGGGCAAATCTGATATTCTTAAGAACTGTTTCGTAATATTAAAATGTGTTGAATCATGTTGTTATGGGCAGTTTACTACCCACTTTTGCATTGGGTGATTCATTGATAGTAAATAGTCTAGTCATTATTATGCTCATTTAGACTTTAAAAAAATGTAACTGGCTACAGTTGCTTTCCTCTATGACTAGGCAATTCTAAACCTTTATTGTAGAGAAACATTTTATGTTATCTGAGCTTACCTTCCTTGTACAAACAGTACAAATAAAAATACAAATGTTAGTATTGGTATTCTGATATAAAATTCGGCAGGTAACCTAAATTGTTTAACAAAATTTAATTCTTGTCAAAAACCAATTTTTTTTTCTCAAATATTGAACTTTAATTACAAGTTTCTAAATGCATGTTTTTATAGGTCAAAATAATACCAACTAAAGTCAACTTTTTCAAATAATGTGATACCTACCCCTCCAGAAAATATTGTTCCCAAAGTCCACTTGACTACACTACTACACACATGTACTAGCTAAACATTCATATATTTACATACACACGTAAATATACACAATATGAGTAAACACTCCCTGCAATTTAGTAGGTTCTTTGACCCCTTGACAATACAATTAACCACATGCATTAGCGTTGTCTAGTGCAGAGTTTCTCAAACTATCGGCTCCCGTACCCCTATCAAAGTTTTCCGATGACAGCGAACCCCTTAACACCCTTCACATCAATTTTAGAAGTAATTTCGGACAATGTTAACCTTATTATTATATTAGACGGGACTTACGCGCGACGTATGTGTAGAGTCGCGAGTTTAGTTTGGAATTTTAACTTTAATTTTGACGTCTTTATCATGCGTGACCGTCCATGACTCGCATAAGTATGTTGTAGTAAAGGATAAAATGAAATTCACCGCTTTGCGTCAACATGCATGGCGTACGCCTGACAGTCATACAGCCAATATTACGTAAATCTTGTCGCGAACCCCTACTGTCGAATGACGAACCCCTAGGGGATCACGCATCCCACTTTGAGAAACCCTGGTCTAGTGAATTAGCTATGTTTGAATTAGGGTTGCCACCCGTACTATAATATATAGGTATCGTACTATATTTTAGACAGTTGTACTATAGATTATAGAAAAACAATATAGTACGAAAAAAACTATATTTTGATCGATAATACAACTGTCGAACGTTTTTATATTAAATTGTAACAGGAGCACTTCCCCCGGAAAGTTTCAAAAGGAAACATTCATTGTTACGCCTTGTTCCTGTAGGGGTAGGAAGAAACCACATTGTTGCATTTGTTGGTCAAAGCCAATAGCTACCAAGAATATATATGTAATAATTATTAAGTACCTAATAATATAAATAAATTCGTACTATATTTTTACATAGATTTCCTAAAGCACTATATATTTTTGATATTAAAAAAGAAAAATACTATTTTTGTCCAATAAAAAGGTGGCAACCCTAGTTTGAATCGACTTTTCCAGTATTGCACTCTACAGGCACAGATAGTCCTCCGTGCTATAGGTCCGGAGGTGACAGAATTATATAGTATGCTTTTAACACTTTTCCAGTTAACATACACCGTTTTGCCGCTTCACACTACCCGCTCAAATTATGACCTTGAATGAATAAACGTGAACTGTAATAGCAAAGCGTTGAAGTTTTCGCCCTTTTACTGAAGGTTTTTTTATCTAAAAGGTTATGTTTTATAATAATTAAATAAAAAACAAGTGCGTATATGGTGAAGCGACAGTGTACGTACGTTGATTTAATAGACCTTGGCGTGTGGCCAAAATGCGAACTAACTTTTGCTACTAGATACGGTAATAAAGTACGTATAAGGAAGCGCCCCTACTAAATGCTTTATTTATTTAACTGTTTATTGCTCTTGTGGAACATTACGTCTTCCAAAAGGTTGAATGGGAGATATCGCTTAAAGCGATAAGACCGCCTTTGCGCGCATGTATGTAATGCTGATTCTTGTATATTGTCTTGTAATATGTGTGCAATAAAGAGTTTTTACTTACTTAACTGCTTTGTACTAGCTTGTGGAATTGTAGGGCTGATTTTTCAATCCTCAGATAAAACATATCAGTCTGGTAGTGTCCGACCGAAGGTCCTCTGGTCGAAGCCGAAGCCGATTAATCAGCTATCACCACAACCTTTGGCCAAATCCGAAGGCTTAAAAGCTCTAAGAAATTTTGTACAAGCTACAATTAATAATAATAAATGATTTAACTTTAATTATTGAAGGCTTAGGGACTGTATAATAAAGAAAGGTAAATTTATCATCTCTAGAAGTTGATCAAGAGATGATAAAAATTATTACTTATACCTTGCAATTTATTTGTCAAAAAAAATTAAAGCCACCTTTGCCGAAACATGTCGCTTCGGCCGGGTTTCGGGCTGAAGCTGAAGGTGGTTTTTAGGCCGAAGGTGGCCGAAGCTTCGGAGAAACAGACACAACCTGGTTTTATTATGCGACTTAATTAATATTGTATCATTGCTTCATATCACTATTTATGTGAAAACTTTAATTTGGCCGATATTACAGTATCGAGCAGAATTTTTTATCTAAGCATTGTAAATTGACCCTAAAGCCTATGTCGGCATCCCACTGTATAGGCAATGAGATTTTGCCCGCGAATTCGTCCGCGTAAAATTCAGTTATAACGTTCCGACTTCCGACCCGTTCCCGCGGAAACCACAATGAATTCCGAGATAAATAATAGCATATGTGCTATTCTGGGCTATAAGCTATATTGCTGCCAAATTTCATCATAATCCGTTAGTAGTTCTTGCGTGAAGGAGTAACATTTATCCTTACAAACTTCACATACTTGTAGGATGAATATGATAGGAAGGATGTCGAGTGCCACAACTATGTTGCAAATTCCATCTACAGGGTACGAAGAACCACGAAATGGCAATGAAATTTCATGTGTCTGAAGCATACCTATTGCTGAATCAGAAATTGGAATGTTTAAACCTATTGCTGAATCAGAAATTGGAATGTTTAAAAAGTAGATACTTAAATTTGTTTGTGGCGGTTCCTTAATCGCGTTCGTAATTTGAATTTCGTACAAGTTTATTTCGCTTCGTGCGGATTACAGAGAGCCCCAAAGACTTCTATATAGTAGCGTAAATAACCCTCAGTAAAAGTAGCTAATGCATTCAAATCTAGTCTTTGTGTGTGTGTATTTTTTTTCCGAATACCTACAATTCCGCCATCGCACCACCCGCCGGGCTGGCTCGTCCACATTTTACTTTGTTGGTGTCCGCACGCGACAGTTCTAACGAGCCATATTGCCCAAAGTTTGAACGATGGATGCTAGATAACTGACATACTACTTAAATACTTTAATTTCGTCATAAATATATCGTCATACTTTTAAATACATACTTATTATACATAAAACGGGTGTCCGTCAGACTGACCCAGACCAGAAGTTGCTTCCCGCCGTCTATCCCTCTGTTTCAATGTACCTTTTTTTTATGCCGCAGCCTATGGACGTTTGCAATACCAGGGGCATCACCCACGCGTTTCCGACCCCGTAAAAACCTTTTAACCCCTTTCTTGAAGAACCTACGTATACGTACGCTTAGATCTTCTAAAATGCGCAACTGATTCTAATGCGGTGTTCAACAATAGATAGAGTAATTCAAGAGGTAGGTAGGGACAGGACGCCAAGCGAATAAAGTCACACCGGGCCTGCCAGTTAAGCATATTATTATTTTTATTTTATTAGGAAAACTTACAGCTAAATTAGGTTACATTTAAATTGTTGGATAAATGGGTAACACGCATTTACAAGTTTTCACCAGTAGGTACGAAAATACAGTGACATTGTATCAAAACATTATAGTCTTAACTAGGAACGTAAGAATAAGTATCAACTTTCTAGCTGCCTCCTAGATAGATCGTCGTAAGTAGAGTGCTTTTGGCAATGCCCTCCGCTAATGCGGTAGCGGCTCAAGCTCGATTGATATTTAATGTGTAACAGACTCGTAAAATGTAGATCACAGATAATATTATCGTAAATTACATATTTCTTATCGAGCTGTCTGTTGAATAGATTATATGCTTCACAAATTTCGCAATTTCTCACGTCTATCTACGCAACTTGATAAGGAAATTGTAATACGTAGATAGGTACAGTACATAAGCATAATTGCACGACCGCCGTATGAATAATATTCTTCTGCAGTTGCTAGGTTTTTGCAGTGTTGATGAAATAAATTTTTACTTCTAATATATAAAATTCTCGTGTCACAGTTTTCGTTGCCATACTCCTCCGAAACGGCTTGACCGATTTTGATAAAATTTTTTGTGCTTATCCGGTATCTATGAGAATCGGCCAACATCTATTTTTCATCCCCCTAAATGTTAGGGGTATTTTTTATTTTTTAGACAAAATTTTTAATTTCTATTTTTTTATGATACAACATACAAAAATTATTTATATGGCAAAACAACGTTTGCCGGGTCAGCTAGTATTAAATAAATATTATTTAAAGAGAGATAGGGCATAGCGGGGTATCCCGTTCGAATTTGAGCCGCCCGACTGGGGAAGTACCTCCACCTTACAGAATACCGCAGCTAAACAATATTCTTTTAAATAGTATTGTGTTTCTGCCGGTGAGTAAGGTTTCCAGTTCTCCATGGGGTGGGAATTTGGGGAACGTGGCTTTGGCAGTGGAGGGACATTTGCCTTTTTGCTGCCAGAGTAACGTGTTATAGAGGTGGGCAACGCATTGCCGATACTCTCGGTGTTGCTAATGTCTATAGGCAGTGGTGACCACTTTCAATTAGGGCTTGCCTGATTGCCTACCGTATGACATAAAAAAAATTGCCCTGGGGTCAAGGACGAGGTCTTTGGGCATAAGCAGGACAGTTAATGCCCTCTTATTTCAAAATATTTTCGTCAATTTGTTTAGGAAAATTTATGATTGTGGAAAAGTCACGAGAGCTGTGGCAGACGATCAGGCATCACCTACCTGATGGAAAGTGGTCACCATTGTCTGTGCACTAAACATGAGGCCCGCGAATCCGCGAACTTTCTAATGGCACGATAGAATTGTTATTGGATCGCAAACGCATCTCAATCGCATGTTGACACGTGTTTGGTATTCTTCTAATAACAAAATACCAATCAAATTCGATTGGTCTTTGGTTGGTGTTACAATCGTAGCTCGATTCGATTGTGTGATAAAACGAATACCGTGTGTCTTATTTGACAAAGGTCTTCAGTGCGGACAATTTAATTTATGTAAAATAAAACGGAAAATTACATATCTAAATTTCCGTTATTTTTGTTACACTTTTTATAACTCAAGAACGGCTAAACCGATTTGGCTGAAAATTGGTGAGAAGGGAGCTTAGAACCAGGAGACGGACATACGTTGAAGTTGGTAGGTGTAGGGTAGGTGTAGGGTAGGTGTAGAGTAGGTGTAGGGTAGGGTAGAACTAGGGGTATTGTCAGAACGCTACGCGTCCACTAGTTATATGTATATAAAGTAAGTCGATCGTGCAAATTTTACGTTCATTTGTTCAGTCTCTTGGTCGGTAGATTTTAGAAGGCAACACCAAGAGTCGATTCGATTACAACTCAATTGCGCTTACCCTCAAGTATTTTGAAGAATACTCAAGTTGTCTCGAGTTGTAATCTATCTGTAATCGAATCGCAATCGAATTGTGAGATAAGTAAAAATAGCCTACTTGAGGTCCATGGGTACTAATGCATTATTACCTCTGAATCCCGGGGCACGTTGCTCCGGTTGCAAATAAGCAAATGGGAAGCCCTTCCACCACAGAAGTAAATATAAACTTCCACCGCCAAAGCCACCGTTCCATATTCCTAAATTCAGTACCATTACACATGCCTAAATTCAGTAACTAAATTCAGAAACAAAAAGCGTGAGAGCGAATCAAAGTGGAATGTATTGCTCAAATAATAAGGTCCATTTTTGTATCTTGGATTTTTGAAAAGCGGAGCGACGCGTGACTTAATATAAGTGATACAAAAATGGACCTTATTCTATGAGCAGTACATTCCACTTTGATTTGCTCTCACGCTATTTGTTTCTGAATTTAAAAGCACGGAAGCACTGAAGCACGGAAACCTTACTCACCGGTCGGAATACCTTTGTTTGTTATCGTAGTGGCACCGGCCGTGTGGTGTCCGGCAGAGTAGAATAGCACCAACCCCTTACACTCGTGGGTGTCGTACAAGGCGACTAATGTTTTCGAGGCAAAAGATCTAAGCGCCTCCGTAGACTGGAAAATGGGCAGCAGCGTTTTCCATTGTTATATTATAACACTGCGATCTCCAACCCGCCTGCCAAGCGTGGAGATTATGGCAATAACCTCCCTTTTTGTGGGAGAGGCCCTAAGTCCTGCAGTGGACTGTTATGGGCTGTGATGTGTAGTGGCACTCGATAGTTTCAGCCTGTCCCTGTAGGATTCTGCCTATGTACAGGGAGTTCCTTCACTTATGTCACCATCCATTGGTTATTTTATATATACAATTGCTTAATAAATTGCTCGGTACTGCAAAAAAATAGTAACGTAATAACATTCATTTTGTATGAAACTTCTGTGGTTCAATGATGCTCAGTCAAAGTACTGCAGCTCACGACTTTAAGTCTTCTATGAAAATGTTAAAATTTTATCTAAATCATAACATTTTAAGTTTTTTTTTATATTCCACGTAGTTTATCTATGAAATCAATCAGCATAGTTAGTTTAGTAACAATACAGGAATTTTTATACAATAGGTAATGTTACAAAACAATTTGACGACCTGAGTGGTTCAGTGGTCAACATGCCAGTCGCCACGCATGAGCTCCCGGGTTCGATTCCCGGCCGGGTACAAATTGAAATAATGAATTTTAATTTCTGTTACGGGTCTGGGTGTTCTATATATAATAAGTATGTATTTAAAAAGTATTTAAGTAGTATATCAGTTATCTAGCACCCATAGTACAAGCTTTGCTTAGTTTGGGGCTAGATGGCGCTGTTTGAATTTGTCCACGAATATTTATTTATTCTTATTTCTTACAAATTTTACCTGGGAGTTATTTATATTGATAAAAACAGCCCATGACATGACATAACGACCGAAATCGATAAGTTTGCGATCGCTATGTCGAAACTGCATCCCCTGCCCCGGCTCCGCACGCGTAGTAGATATATTCCTACAATTTTTTTGTCATCTTTTCGGTGTAAGCTCCCGGGCGGCTTCACATTTCCGTCATTTTCAACCATTATCGTCATATTGGAACCGATTTACACAAGACCTTAACAAATTATTCCTCATGAATCACTCTGTTTATTGGCGAAAACCGCATGAAAAGCCGTTCAGTAGTTTTTGAGTTTATCGCGAACAGATAGACAGACAGGCGCGACTATTTACTTATGTACATAGTATAAAACAAAGTCGCTTCCCGCCGTCTGTCCCTATAATAATAATAATATATCTTTATTAAAGGCAATAAAAAACCCAATATACAATAATTACAATAAAATAAATAATGAATAATATAAAAATACAATACTAATAATAATAATGTAAATTGAGTGTTAAAAATACACTGTCGTCTGTCACCATCATTTTTTGTTCTGGTCTCTATGGACAGACAGCCAATACTTAAAAATAGGACTAGTGAGATCCTCAGAGACGGCCCTGAGTATGCTGTTGCCAGAAGTGCGCAGCGCGCTCCAGAAGGAGGCTATGCGGGACCTGACGATTGCAATGTAATCCGGCACGCGGTGTTCGGCGAACATGCCCGACGCGCTGCAGTAGCGCGGCATACCCATGAGAATGCGAAATGAGTCGTTATATTGCACTCTCATGGAGTTACGCGATTTACCAGAGAAGTTAGTCCATAGTTGGCAAGTGTAGAAACACTGACAAAGGCTTTAAAAAGTGTTATTTTAACTTCTTTACTACACTTGCCAAACCTGCGCGCGAGCATGTTCGCCCTCACCGACAACGCCCTCGTCTCTCTCTATGTCAGCGTCGTCTCTGAGGTCCTCTGTTGGAATATGCTATGCTATGTATCTATGTACGCTTAGATCTTTTAGACTACGCAACGGATTTTAATGCGGTTTTTAACGATAGATAGAGTGATTCATGAGGAAGATATATAAGTAAGAAACAAGGGTAGGGTAGGAGGTGCACAGGCGGTCCGGCTCTGTCAGGCATTGTCGGGCACTGACCGGCTCTGTCTGGTATTGTCTGACACGGTCCGGCCGTTGTCGCTGTGGGATGGGTGTGCTCCGGCCCTGGGGCGGCCAACATGTCACTGTGTGTTTCCTACCTACTTTCCTACCCCCTCCTCTTTGACGATTGAAAGAAATATGTAATGTCCTACACAATGAAGGATTTTGAATTTAAAATTTGGAATTCTACACGAATGAAGTCACGCCTGGTTAACTAGTTGTTATATAATATGTAGTGAAATAGTATAAAAATTTAATTAATAAACGGTGTAGTCTATATGCATTTTAATCACATGAAACATACCGTCTACATAGGTACGTATCTATGTAGACTTTGCAACCGCATCCATTGCTCGCGGTTGCTGCACCGGTTGAATCACAAACCGCAGTTTTCAAGGATGAATGGGCGTACTATGAAGGAGATAAATGATTCATATGTATGAGTATAGGATAAATAAATATGTTTAAATATCGGGCTACTCGTCAACAAGGTACGTGGTAGGAAACCCTTAAAATGTGTGATAATAACCGCTTGAATTTAAAACATTGCGATCCATTTAATAAATTAAATACAGTGTGATAAGTCAGTTCCTTTTACAAATAAGAATAATAATATTAAAAAAAATTGTTTACTTACATCGTATAAATATAATATTTACATACATAAAAGCAAAAATAATATAGTATGTATAATAATAATAATTCCTAAAGTGTAGATATATTTTTTAACATAATACAATCGCCTAAATTCAGAAGCAAAAAGTGCGAGAGCAAGTGAAATGTATTGCTAATAGAATAAGCCAATACATTACAAACCCGATACCAATAACAAACCCGATAATTGTGTAGTGAAAGTGTACTGAATAACCACGAAAGTCTGAAAACCTATATTGGTTTTGTACCTTTTATTTAATTGTTACACCGCTACGCTTCCCAAAAAGCGTAGTACAAAAACGGACTGAAACTTACATTCCACTTTGATTTGCTGGCAGTCGCTACACAGACCTGATCTGCCAAAACCTGGACTGGTCTGGTCAGAGCACAACCGGGACATTACGGACAACGGGTCAAGAATTTTTTTATCTTTATTTAAGGAGTTTTGTCAAGTCTACAATAGTCAGTTCTACAATAGTACCTCCTTATTACCTCCTTAATAGTGCCTACCTATGTTTGGAGCCAACTGAGTACTATTATCAAATGTAAATACGACATGAGTGGTATAACAGCGCCCTGGCGTCTTCATCGAAGTCTGCCAGAGCTCTGTACAAGCTTGTAAACTTTGGTTACTTCAAATCAAGAGTGAATAGATATTTTCTGGGCACGCATGCTCATCTTCGACCTCATCGTCGCTTTCCTACAGGTGAGTTGAGGTCAAATGCAAGCCCATAGATATTTAAATAAAATGATATACGGAAAGATGATATTATAGATATTTTTTATATGTTATGCAAGCCTATAGATGTAAAAAAAAAAATGACATACGGAAAGATGATATTATAGATATTTTTTATATGTTACATTGTTTGTACGTAAATCGATGGTTTCCTTAGCACACCCACAGCATAGAAAGTAAACACGAGGTTACCATACTCGGCGGGCTCAACGAGTTCTGCGTCAAGTTCTTCGGACCGCCTGGCAGTGAGTACCTACCATTTTAATTTAATTGAATGACTATAGTCAGTGCCAAATGCATTGGCAATAGCGTGCCTAGATCTCTTGGGCGACTACTGGCATTATTTCTTGAAATATACACGAGAACTGTTATAAAGATTTATATTTTGTTAAATTGTAACGAATAAGACTATTTAATTAAAGCGTTAAAGCTATCGTTACTCGTATCGCTTACAAATTAGTTGTGACTGAAAGGTCGATGACCGCTATTGCCAATCGGTAGGTTAATTAAGTAACGCTGATGCCAACAATGATTGAAACTGTTACTTTTGCTATTACGTATCATCGATTTTAATGGGTTGAGTTGATAACAAAGTTCCATAGCAATAAACTGAAATTATTATATCAAAAGTACAAATTTCATTTATTGAAATCAGTTACGTTATTCGTCTACGGGTTTTCCGGTGGGGACTGGTTGAACAGTCGCTTTATGGAGTTGACATTCAATTATTTTCCATTCCCAGTTAAGGGAGAGGCAGAGGAGGCCAGTTGGCCGAGGTCCAGGTATAGGCTCGTATCTTGAAGGTTAGATAGATAGATATACCCGGGCATTTTACGTAACTTGACGACTTGGCGCCTCTTTTACGTGAGGTTGGAAATTATGGTTTGGGTAACAGTGATGTTCCTGCCAACCCAATTCCTCTACAAAATTCGAAAGACCCTTCAGCGTCCGGAAGATCTCCGGTCTCTCAGCCTCAGGTTTCAATGTCGTAATTGTCTGGGAATACCGCTGCAAGAAGCTCGTTCCATAGCTTACGAGGCGGGAAGTTGAAGTGAAAATCGAAAATCTTACGGTGGTGGTCGACATGTTCTGTGTTAGAATCTATTTGTGTATGTAGGTAATCCTTTTCAGAAAGTAACCATGATCCAACATGGCCAAGTTGCCCTCACGGAGGTCAGATGGCAAGTGTTTCACTATAATTACTTGATCTCAAGCCGAACCCTAGGCTCTCGTTTGCGATAGCACAACCGCGACATGAATGCCAATATGATTTTATTTATTTATCCTTTTCAGAAAATAAGTTACTACTAAAATATCTCGAATTTTTCGCCCTTTGGAACGTCTGCCAGGTGATTTTCCCCGGTTGCATTTGCGATTTTCAGTTCTTTCAGACTATTTATTTCAACTGGATCTACCACTACCTTTGGAAATATGCTGGTTTAAGTTTCTTTTTAACCCCTGGCGAAAAAAGAGGAGTGTTATAAGTTTGATGCGTGTGTCTGTGTATCTGTTTGTGTCTGTGGCGTGGTAGCTCCCGAACGGATGATCCGATTTGGATGCGGTAGTTTGGTCGAGATGGTGGTGATGAAACAAAGCTTCTTAGCTTTATTTCATTAAAATGGGTTCAGTAGTTTAAAAAATATTACGTAAACTTGATAGAGGGTTGCCCGACTTCTTTCAGTCAGTTAAGTTATTAGGAAAATGTATGATTGTGGAAGGGACACGACAGCTGTAGCAAGAACTGGCACGCGGACCTGTGTAGAAAATATTTTCCGTTTTAGCTTATGATAAAATTACCCGACGAAAACGGGCGGAACGTCCTCGAACACGTTACTCATGTACGTCGTTATCTAGAAATGACGATTCCTACGATATCTCTATGTGAACAACCTTAGGGGTCGACGTTCTATAATTGTAGACATAAACACACGGGCGAGTGCGTTAACTCCGAAATTCGCTATCGGGAACCGGTGGTAGGGCTAGTTCGTTGACTCCACGGGAATAGGGGATGCATTCTGGCGGGATGCCCCTTCAGTCTCGTGTCGGGGCCTTACCAGACGGGGGTCGTGACCTTACCTTTTGTATTCGTTTTTGCTGAACTGTCCCGTCTATGTTTTGCCTCTATACTTGAGACAAACAAGCATTTATTACACTAAATCACATGGCACAGCAGGCAAAAGGATATCATAAACTACAATGACGGCAGTAACGACGATGTAGTATAGTGTTGTATCGTTACCCGTGCCATTTGAAGTCGTGCAACGGGGTCACGCTCAGCAGTAGCCATGGCTGCTGCCGTAGCACTGGTTTTCAGTGTGCCCCTCAGTGAAGCACGGACGAAAGTGATAGAAAGATACATAGTTAAATAATCCTAATTAAGGGAAAATATCTAAATTCGTTTACGTTTCTCGCTCGTAGAGTGTTTCCTTTGGACTATGCCATGGGATCGTTCAAGAGGTATATTAGAGGTCTCTTTAGAGGCGGGTAACGCATTGGTGACTTCCCTGGTGTTGCTGATGTCCATAGGCGGCGGTGACCACTTTCCATCAGGTGGCCCGCTTGCCTGTTTGTCTGCTGTGCTGTGTAACATGAAATAAAAATATAAAATAATATTTTCAAAAATAAAACGTGCCCCAAGTCCCTTGTAGAAGGTATTGTTCCTAAAATACTGGCCGCATTGATCATTTGGCCAAGATATTTGCCAGCCTTTGGCCATACATAAATAGGAAATAGATAATACAATATAATAAACACAAAATACGTCTAATAATTATAATGTGTCAAGTGTTTACCGTGTAATGCAGAGATAAGGGCTTTGTCTAGTCTGAAGCACGTGTTATCGTAACAAAGAACGATAGATTTATTTATGGTTATCTAATTTTTCTTTTCATGTTTGTTCTGATTGGGCACCTGGAAAATCCTGCGTATATCAAGCAGAGAGGCTTATGGCCAGGCGTTTCACCGCTGCAACTCCTATTTAGTTTTGAGCGTCGCTGGCCTAATAGTTAAGGGGTCCGACTCGATTTTGATGTCGCGCAGTATAAGAATATAGTAGATAATGCTCAATCTATACTCCGTAACCATGTCGCTGCTGGTTCAAAGAATGCGGCAGTTGCCATACAAATGTGAGGAATTAATGCTTTTTCTCGAAACTGACGAGATCGATTTTGATACCCTCTTTTATCAATCTGGATGCATGCAAATGGATGCAGCTGAGACACCCTAACCCATAGATCATCACTGTAATGCTGATTTATAGACCACTTTTGCCCAGCCTTTATTGTTAACTAAATTATAAATTAACTCAACCACTTTCCATCAGGTGGCCCGCTTGCCTGTTTCCCTACGGCGCGACATAAAAAAAAATGAATAAATAAATTTATAATACTTAGTAATTCACTAAAACGGTTCTTTTACTAATAAGTTCTACATACAATTTTGATAAAGCAATATGACCCTTTGCAGTATCAGAACAATCGCTCTGACCACAAACGAATTAGTTCCGACCAACGTTCCGTTAGGTCAACGACCGCTATTGCTCATCTATTTGGCACCTACCATAGCTAGCTAGAGTCTACTAGAGCAACGACCCCGGTCTTCAGGAATTTCGCCAGCTTATTATTCGTTCATAATTAGGCACTTAACTTATACCTAAACACTTCTAGATATTATTATTCATCTAAGACTACCTACTAGGGCTAATGGTTAAACTTGTTCGTTTTTAATGCTAAATGTTCACAACTAACATTAATGATTGTTTGAATCATTAAAGTCTTTAGACCTTTAATAGTAGTTTATGCAACTGTCATATAAAAGGGGGTATTAAAACATGAGTGTCTGTTTATCATACGAGGCGTAGCCGAGTATGATAATAGTTTGACACGAGTGTTTTAATACCTAATTATATGCAGTTGCATACACTACTTTATCTACACTCTAATATTTTTATGTTAAAATATCGTACCTATAATTTTCTCAACTTAGCTGGAAGTAAGCTGCGAGTCAGTTCTGTTGTATCTACGCGTCAAGGATATCAAGCGGCGGGAAATACACTTAACTATATTCACATTTATCTATTTATTTGCTTAAAATAAGGAAAAACATTCACAAACACAAATTACAACAATAACTAAAAATATTCTGTTTAGCGGGAAAATAATTACACAGAACATAAACAGGAAAATTCAAATTTTGAATTTGAATATGTTAAAGACATCTAAGTATTCAGCCTACATTACGCCGTGTCCCGGCGCCCGACAAAAAATAAAAAAATAAAAGTGTTGCATAATGATTAAAAAGTTATTTTATCTACACTCATAGCGTAATGTTCCAATTACATATTCGAAAACAGTCGTTTAAGGGTACACTTTTTTCACGCCAGTCTATAAAATTTTAAAAAATTACTTTTCGATACAGCATTTCCCATACTATTTTCATGACAGCTGTATCGTAAAATAACTTTTTAATCATTATGCAACACTTATATATTTTAAATTCTCGTCGGGCGCCTGGACACGGTCAAATGTAGGCTGAATACCTAGATGTCTTTAACAAATTCAAATTCAAAATTTAAATTTTCCTGTTTATATTCTGTGTAATTATTTTCCCGCTAAACAAAATATTTTTTGTAATTGTTGTAATTTGTGTTTGTGAATGTTTTTTCTTATTTTAAGTAAATAAATAGATAAATGTGAGAGTAGTAAAGTGAATTTCCCGCCGCTTGATATCCTCGACGCGTAGATACAACAGAACAGACTCGCAGCTTACTACCAGCAAAGTTGAGAAAATTATAGGTACGATATTTTAACATAAAAATACGAGTATATATAAAGTAGTGTATGCAACTGCTACAGCTGTAATGAAAATGGTATGGGAAATGCTGTATCGAAAAGTAATTTTTTTAAATTTTATAGTCTGGCGTGAAAAATGTGTACCCTTAAACGACTGTTTTCGAATATGTAATTGGAACATTACGCTATGAGTGTAGATAAAGTATCTTTCTTGAAAACGTGACATCATCATCATCTTGGCGTTATGTCCCGGTTGCTACTGTTTTTACTACGGTTGATTCCGCCTTTCTTGAAAACGCGTGACTTGAGCCAAATCTTTAGCAACTTTTCCTACAGTTTCGATGAAAGAAACTCACTATTTTATCAATGCAAAAACTCTATTCTACGACGACCTGAGTGATTCAGTGGTTATCATGCCGGTCTGAAGAGGTCCCGGGTTCGATGTGTACCCTTAAACGACTGTTTTCGAATATGTAATTGGAACATTATGCTATGAGTGTAGATAAAGTATCTTTCTTGAAAACGTGACATCATCATCATCTTGGCGTTATGTCCCGGTTGCTACTGTTTTTACTACGGTTGATTCCGCCTTTCTTGAAAACGCGTGACTTGAGCCAAATCTTTAGCAACTTTTTCTACAGTTTCGATGAAAGAAACTCACTATTTTATCAATGCAAAAACTCTATTCTACGACGACCTGAGTGATTCAGTGGTTATCATGCCGGTCTGAAGAGGTCCCGGGTTCGATTCCCGACCGGGCAGAAATTGAAATGATGAGTTTTAATTTCTGTTACTGGTCTGGGTGTTGTATGTATAATAAGTATGTATTTAAAGAGGCTGTTAACGACTCATATGTAGATTATCAGTTGTCTAGCACCCATAACACAAGCTTTGCTTACTTAGGGGCTAGATGGCGCTGTGTGAATTGTCCAAGCATTTTTTTATACCACTAAGGTGGCAAACAAGCTTACGGCCTGCCTGATGGTAAGCAATCACCGCAGCCTATGGACGTTTGCAATACCAGGGGCATCACCCACGCGTTGTCGACCCCGTAAAAACCTTTTTACCCCTTTCTTGAACAACTCCATGTGGTAGGTACTCTTCAGGGAAAACCTCTCCAGGCAGTTCATTCCCAACAATTTTATTCATACCTCGATCATATCATGACCTCCTCCCATCCTTTCCAAATTTGGAAGGGCGTCAAAACAAACTGTAGAGGTCGCCTTTTATTTGTTTACTCTCTTTGGGTTAATAATTCGTTTCGACGAAGACATTGTCTGGTTTATTGCTGTTTACTTTATTACGTTTTTTATTGTTTATTACTTACTACGTTATTACTTTTCGTAGAGTTGTTATTACTTGAGATAGGCGATCGAATGCTGAGACGCTAGAGTCATAACTTAAGCTCCAGCGCGCTCCTGCAAATGTAGTTTGGTCATATTTACAATATTATGCTATCAAAGCCAATGAAGTTTTGTAGACGTGACGATGATTTACTTTTATTGGCGTATATTGACTGTATAATATAGTTAGGTAATTTAAATCATCTGTAAAAGTTCATATAGTGACGTTAAAAAATTTACCTAGCAATAATAATAAAATATTTGTCAAAAAAATAGAAACCAGGTCGTTTTGTTCGGCCGAAGGTGGCCGAAACCGAAGACGGACTCTTTTTTTTATTTTTTTATAGACTAGCTAGGCATTTGAGCGCTACCTCACCAGGTGGTAAGTGACGATGCGACTCTATCAGAAACATCTATCTGGCTTTGCAGAGAAAGGTTGCCTCATTATGCATCTTCCACCGTCTATAATCTGTACCATGAGGTGCTCTGAGGAATTGTTCGAACTTAAACCAAACCAGCTGCACAATTTCACCACCGCACAACCCGCCGCAAATTGTGATTCCATCCGTGCCACCTGGATGAGTGGCGCTCGACCACGATTTTCCTGAAACTTCTTGCCTCGTACGACCGCTATGGAGCGAGCTTCCTGCAGCGGTGTTTTCAGACAATTACGACATTGAAATCCTCAAGAAACGAGCCTATACTTATTTTGTGAATGTCTATGTGCGGTGATTACTTACCATGCCATAGGTGACCGTGACGCTTGCTCATTTGCGTCCCTCTAATATACATAAACAAGGTTAGGCTATACTATGTCGACCTGAGTGATTCAGTGGTCAACATGCAACATGCGGTCTGCCACGCAAGAGTTCCCCCCCGGTTCGATTCCCGGCCGGGTAGATTTTGAAATGATGAATTGTTTTATTTTCTTTTAGGGGTCTGGGTATTATATGTATAATAAGTATGTATTTAAGTAGTTTATCAGTTATCTTAGCACCCCATAGTACAAACGCAAAACTAAGCTTTGCTTAGTATGGAGCTAGATGGCGCTGTGTCAATTTATCCACTATTATTTATTGATATCACGACCTTTGTGTTCCAGCGCCATACGAGGGCGGCGTCTGGCGCGTGCGCGTGCACCTCCCCGACCACTACCCGTTCAAATCGCCCTCCATAGGCTTCATGAACAAGGTCTACCATCCGAACATCGACGAGGTCTCCGGCACCGTCTGTCTGGACGTCATCAACCAGGCGTGGACCGCGCTCTACGGTATAGTACCTTTCTTTTATTTTTCTCATGGAGCCAACTGCCAGGTAAGGTTCTAGAGTAGTGACCAGGGGGTCTAAAAAGGCCACATTAGCGTTTTATATTATGATTCATATTCGATACATACTTATCTGATCCGATGACCAATACAGGAACTAAGTGACGCCATTTTGAATTGTCATGTCAATCAATGTCAACAATAGTGACGCTGCAGATAAGTTTGTTACAAATTAAGATGAATCGGTAATGTGGCCTTTATAGACCCCCAGATCACAAGTTCCCCTGAATCCGCAGTGCAGGTAAAATAAATTTCGAAATGTATTATTTGCCTATATATTACACAGCCGCCAACTCGATAGCGCGATCTAATTTTACAGCAGAGCCATCTATTGTGTAAGACTAAAACTAAGTTAATGAGGGCGTTCAAATCGCCCTCCATAGGCTTCATGAACAAGGTCTACCATCCGAACATCGACGAGGTCTCCGGCACCGTCTGTCTGGACGTCATCAACCAGGCGTGGACCGCGCTCTACGGTATGGTACCTACCTACTATCTTATTTTTACCTTACCTGGGTGGAGCCGGGGTAAGTAAAGGTTCCACAGAATCCACAGGTGGTGTTGTTCAGTATGAAATAATTTCGATTTTTTCCTCCTGAATACCGTGGGAGGGAGGGAGGGGAGGCTCGGGGAGGCAAGAGAGCGTGGTTGCCGGCTGGTTATACTGGACTCGCATGAGACCTAGGCGCGTTCCAGCTATAAACTCTGCCTTGGGAGTACCTATAGCCGGGAAGGCTGTTTAGGTATCATCGAATGCGACACCCCACAAAAAATTACAATTATTGGAATTGGGGGCACGGCAATGCTCTCAACTCCCGCCAATATGAGTGAAAACAGTCGGATTCTAAACTGTAACTCAAGCTCAGCCCTGCTGTTGGTGTCGATGGGCGGTGGTAATCACTTACACCATCAGGTGACCATCTTGCTGGTTTGTCTCTCTCTATTATAATAAAAATTTGCTGATCCAATGAGGCTCGTGGTTTACCGACTCACATTAACACGATGCTGCAGTCAAACAATACAATCCTATTTTAATTATACTCGTAAATGCGAAAGTTTGTAAAGATGTTTGGATGATTTTTACTCCTTGTGCAAAATCTAGCTTTAAAAATTGTTGTGTCCCTACCCGTGAGTAAGCTTTCCAGTGGGGTGTGGTTTTGGGGAACCGTGGCTTTGACATTTGCCTTGTTCCTGTCAAAGCAACGTGTTAAGAGGTGGACAACGCATTGGTGATACACCTTATGATGCTAATGTCTTTAGACAGCGGTGACCACTTCCCATCAGTTGGCCCGCTTGCCTTACCTACCGTATGATATAAAAATACCCATCCTTCTCCCTTACAGATCTGTCGAACATATTCGAGTCGTTTCTACCTCAGCTGCTGACCTACCCGAACCCCATAGACCCGCTCAACGGGGACGCGGCCGCTATGTACCTGCACAAACCTGAGGAGTATAAGAAGAAGGTGTCAGGTGAGAGGTTTATCTGAGCGAGTAATGAAGGTTGAGGTTGAAAATTAATTCCTTGAGGTACGGTTGCTCGAAACTCTTAAGTATAACAGTTTAGTTTTAGAGGCGTTGTTGAAGATGCGGCTACTGAGCAACCGAAAAGAAAAGTCCAAATTATCACTACACGCAGTCTGTCAACGAAGTCGTGATAAATTTGAGGGCGCCACAATCTTATGAAGTGACAATTGAAGTACTCAGCTTGACAGTAATTAATTGATGCAAGACCAGTAGTTCCTTTTCACGACTTTGTCGACAGACTGTAATATGTTAACTTTTACTTTAGTATAGTGTACGAGCAACCGTTCCTAGAGCGCAAACCAGAAGAGACGTTTGACATTGCCACAGGCAGGTCAACCAAAAAAAATTGGAAACTCAGAATATACCGATTTTTTTATTTGTAAAAATCAACGTCTCACCAAGCTCTAAACCTGTATCTATCAAGTTGGGGCCACTTTTATACACAGTTAAGTTTTTAGTCTGTTTTATTTATCATTAAAAATTAGATTTACCACAAAACCATTAGGAAACTATAGCTCTAAATGTCAGCATCACGACAACGAAAAAAGCCACCGAATAAATTCGTCCTATGACTGACGTCCACAGACTATGTGCGCCGTTTCGCGACAGAAGAGGCTCTCCAGGAGAAAGACGCCATCACAGGCATGGGGAGCGCGCCCGCGTCATCAGGCTCGAAACCGTCCAACGGCACAGCGAACAACAACGCCAGCGATACAGAGTCCTCAATGTCCGCATTTAGCGACGACGAGGCCCAAGATATGGAGTTATAACACAGCGTGCGGCCCCCTCGCTCTCTCACTGCCGTGAGTGTCTGAATGACGTTTGCGTTTCTTGGTCTGTGGTCTGTCGTTGGTGTTGCCGGGTTGCCAATGAGTTCCGATGTTTTGAGGTGTTTTTGGGAAGGGTTCTTTGCGCGGGAATTTGTGCTGAAATTTGATTCGTATAATTAATTGCGACTTGTTCTAATTATAATCTGACAATGTTAAAGTTGAAAGTGTTGAGGTATTGTGTAGCGTTCTGGTACGGCTCGATGCCAACCAACAACGGACCACAGACGGAACAGGGGATGATTTGAAATAGCAGCCAGTTACAATAAACTTATTTTTATTCTGTGTCCTACAGTAATTGGGAATGTAAAACAGCAGCCCTGCCTGCCGCCTTAAACAACAACTGAATATTTTTTAATGGACCACAAATGCCAAGTTGTAGGATGTTAGTTTTAGACTCGGATAATGCTCATAAATTGTTTAAAATTATTAAAATTTAGGGGGGTGCGGCAGGCGCGGCGGATTCGTGCTTTAAAGATCAGAGAAGAAATAATAATGTTCGTGATGTTAATTGCATGGTTATTTAAAATAATCGTAAAATTCGTGTTTAATAATTAGCCGTCGGTGTGTTTGTTGAATGTTGTTGGACTAGGATTGTCTTTGGCTTGTCTATGATTATAGTGGCGGCGCTGTGGATTGTCGGGTTTGCCGTATTTGAAATTACAACAATTACGACATTGATTGCAAATTGGATAATACTATTTCGTGATACCTTCTTAAGTCTATATTCTTCTTTTTCTATATGTTTTCCTTTTCTGAAATAAGTAAGTCATATCAGTGAAAATTACTGTTAAAATTAAATATATTTCTTCTGTAGTTATTACACAGCTCAATTTTCTAAAGTTTATTAAATTTGACAATACACTTCGCCGCCACATAACTAGTATCTCTTACGCTTAAGATTAGACGCTGTAAAATAGGGAAAAAACGTGTTCAAAATTTACATTTGGCGTAAACTTCTAAAGTGTATTTAGGTGGAATACTCAGCCCTGAATATAAAACCGCTGTTCGATGTTGTTCAAGGCCATTGAATACTTTGTGTTGAACACAGGTGTTCTATAGTTCGATAATTCAATTTTAAAATTGTTGACCGGTACTGTACTGTAGCCCTGTAAATTTCCTAAATCACATTTGAATTTACCAACAATATCAATGGAAGGGTATGAGTATTGCACACGTAAATAGTTTGTTAGTTCGGCTTTGGGAAAGATAAAAAGAGAGTGAAAAAAATTACCGTAGGATTATCTTTAATGTACGAAACATTAATTAGATTTTAATGAAAATGTATAATTAGTATGCTAACATACTCGTAACTTTTTAATACGATATATCACAGTTTTAATCGTCTGTTATTCTTGATGCTGGCAACACTGCGGTGTGAGTGAGCGAGATAGCATTTTGTAAATAATCTTCTGTCCCCATAGCATAAATCCAACTTAAATCTATGTTAAATAAATCCGTAACAACGGACCTCAGTCATCACTTTATATCTCATAGGTAATTAATTATTTTTTATTATTATAGTGTTAATTTTTAATGAATGTGTCGTGTTTGTATGTGTTTTGATCCCTCTGACATGGCTGTTTGTCAATTCTCATTGATATTCATCGCGGCACTGCAAAGTCT
The DNA here is from genome assembly GCA_905147135.1 of Blastobasis lacticolella. Lineage (NCBI taxonomy): Eukaryota > Metazoa > Arthropoda > Insecta > Lepidoptera > Blastobasidae > Blastobasis > Blastobasis lacticolella. The sequence goes on along the minus strand of LR990062.1, from coordinate 13,883,037 downwards.
ATGCTTTGCATTATTAGCATATTGAGGCTAGCGACGTTTGCAGATATCGTGCTGCCCGATTGGCATATTTTTATTTATTGATGTAGTAATTTATCTGTCAAATGAATTTACTGGAGGTGCCTTTCCATTGTGATGTCTCTACGCAGTCCACTGATCAACGAATCGCTGTTTAATTTGCCGTAATCAGCTTGAAAACTTCAATAAAACCTCAACATTGTAACTAATAAACTTTTAGCAATAATCATCGAATGCCCAGTATTTATTTTTATTAATTTACGCCTCAAGTTGTTTGTATTTATACATAATTATGCTTCTCAAGCAGGCGTAAGTAATTGATTCGACTGCTACACGGAGCACGTGTAATAAATCAGTTACGATGAGAACGTAATTTATGCCAAAAAGGAAACATGATTTCTGAAATTGTGAAAATGCACCTATTGTTACAAGTTGTTATAAGGAAATCAACATTGCGGACGTAGTTAGTAGTTCTGGTTTTAATTCACTGTTATTGTTTCTAAGACATCATATTAAGTCGCCACTATACGTTTTCTTTCTATGAGGTTTATCCCGGCTTCAGTATTTAACGAATTGTCATCGGGGAATGCGATCTGTCATTCGTTTACTGATGATGAGTCAATAGAATAACAGCCTATCACAGATTTACATATTTATGTTATTCAATGATTTGCGGGTACTTTTTACTGTTAATGCGTTGGTTACAATTAATTGACAGATACCTTAAATACTACTAGACCGCTAGGTATGCTTACTAAATTATTATTATTATAATACTTTATTGTACAAATAGTAAACTCGTAATTAACAGAAGTTAAAAAGAGACTCACCATTACTAACTATTAAGATTTATTTTCCAACTAAATAAATAATAAAAAAATACTTCTTATTTTTTAAAATAATCATCGCCAAAATGTAATGTTGTAAAGCATGTCAATTCGAGGGTTGAGAATAATATGTGACAGCCTAGTTTTAACTGCTTGTTTCTGTTCGCAATATTTTTTGTAGATTTATTTTCTGTTGTGCCCACATCCGGGCTAGTTTAGCAAAATCACGAATTAATTCTATTTAATATTAGTAGTCGAGTCGTGCTAAGTATGTCGTACAGTTGAAGACATTGTAAGAAAGACGATTATGTTTTGCCATAGTTTTTGTCTAACATTAGTTGAAGGACGAAGCGTTTGAAAGGATAAATGGACGGTGTTTTCAATTAAATTTAAGTCTATTTTTAAGTATTACAACAAAGCTACCAAAAAAGGGAAATATCTTCTCTCGCATATTGAATAAAGATTTTATTATAATTTGTCGATGTATTTATTGCGCAAATCGTAGATGTTATGGGCGACAGTTGCTGCTCACCATCAGGTGAACATCATAAAAAAAAAGAACTGTCAGCTCGGTAATCATCGCGTAGAATAAAAAAAAAATTTAAAAGACATATTTAGCATGACGCTACTATATTGTGTTGTGACGAAATGGCGGTCCAGTTTATTATTGTAGTATATATGTAGTATCTTTGCCTACCATGTTACTAACTATTATATTGCCCATCAGCGAAAACTTACGAAAGCCTCACACATGATCCTCTATAATAGAATCTTACATTAATAGTGCACAAATATTTTACGAATAAATCGGTAACAATACTATATCCGCTAGAAATAAATCTGAAATTTAGTAGTTTATCAAAACACAACTTAATATCATGCATGCTCCCATTCATTCCAAATGAATGGAGCTTGTTACTAAGTTACTAATCACGTGACTTCTAAGTCTACATAACGTTTAGAGTGCAAAATTCATCAGCTGATTAGTGTCAATGACATTTCGGCCAGCCGGCATGCCATTGACATCGCCGCATTTTTAGAGTATTTTTATAAAATAAATTGTCGTTGCTTCTCTTTAAATATTTTACACTATTATTGTAAGATTATATAATGCATATTATGTATATGATTTATATTCAGTCAAATATATATTTTCTATTACGTAGATAACCATTCTAATGGGATGTGACAAGCAAATCCTGCCAAAAATAATTTTACTGATGGAAAGAATTTTGGGGTGTTCCTCTATGGTCTACAAAATAAACTACTTACTATTACAATATTAAAAATATTCTAAAATAAATTATATATAGATATGTATTACTTTCCATTGACTTAAATCTATTCTAGAACCTGTATAAATTTGAAATTTCTAACTATTCGTACTTAAAATAATACTTGTACATTCTGCTGTTGTATTTCATGTTTATTATAATGTATACTTTATCTAAATATTTATTTTTATGCAGTGTCATATTTACTGGGTATCATTTAGAACTTGGCGGCTACACTACACGGGTCCCATTTTCTTTGTTTCGCCGCTTTTTAATGACCACAAATAACAGCTGTAATTTTTTTTTCTTTTTCCCGTTCAAGCACATTGTAGCATAAATAACACATATCAGTGGCATCCGAACAGGCGAGAACACCCCAAAAAGCCTTATATTACATACGGATCTCTAAAAATGACGCGTTGCGAACCTTAAAGTGTTGCAATCGTATTCGTACTGTTAAGATTTAGGTTTAAAATCATAGATGTATCACGAGATATATAATTGTAAAATATTTTATGGACATAATTCGCTTTGCCACAAAAAGAAATAGCTTACGCGTGTTCCTAAAAGAACTGTACAAAAATCTGGGGGCGCGGAAGTGCCCCCGCCAAGACTAGAATAATAATTGACAACTTAACGAATGTTAAGATGCTGTTCTAATATACGGAGCTGCTTGTCTGATAAAGTACGTATATTGCTAACTGGGTTTCACGGAGATTTGTACACGAGAGTCATCATACCCCGTGGCATTACAATCGTCCATAGAATTTGGTAAATGCTCACCGTACAGCGGGCCATAGCCTTGTTTTCACATTTACACTTTAGTGGTATAATAAAATAATTTCCAGGTTTTTTTTGTGGCAAAGACAGTTATGTGTACATTAACAGGAGCCATAATAATAATATTTTGGGATAAGGAGAAAATTAACACGTTCTAGTTGTATTAAAGTTGGGTTGATGACATTTATTATACTTAAAATTGTATTTTTTTGTTCAAAAATGCTGAAATAAACTGATCCACCCAGCTTTTCATTTTTGATATGCACTAAGTAGGTTTATGGTCGCTGTGGTACGATTTATGTAATAGTTTAATTCGTAGGAATATGCACGGCTAAAGCACACGTTTTTACGTTTTTGGAAAGTCTCTTTGGGATAAATATTGAAATGTTTTTTTTTTTAAATTCACGTTGTACGTACCCACGTTTATGTAAATATTTACATTAATTATATGATATTCAAAGTACATTGCTAAATATTGTTGAACGAAAACTTAAAAACGTATGCTGATCGAAGTGTTGGATTTAATGGAAAAAATTGTGGGGTTTTTGAAAGGCAAAATACTGCCAAAATTCTAAATATTACGGGCCATTATAATGAATTATCTATATAAATAAAACGTCATAGTTGTTTGGAGTATAGAGGTTAAACTAATTAGTAGATACCTACGAAAGAGCAATATGACCGTTAATCGGAAATCGGTCATTAAACTTGTATCGGAACAGAATAAATGGTTTATATTATATTCTATTTTTATTTTATTACATGTAATAAACTTACGTTATTTTTAAAATTAGTTTGGTTCGTTTCATTTGATTGGAGAATTCTAAAAATTCAGACAAGAACTTGGCCAGGAGCACTACTACGCGCCTTCGGCTAACTGTACTGTAGTGGATTCTCAGCTTGCTTACATATTCACATTCATATTACCTGTGGGTGGAACTATTAGTGAAGCAAAACGCTGGGACCACGGTTAAAGTTTTGCGTGCTTGCGAGGCCGATAACAGATAAGCAACGTGCGGCATACCGAAGCGTCAATCCAAAAGTTATCATAGCAAATTCATTATTTATTTTATCTACACTCATAGCGTAATGTTCCAATTTCATATTCGAAAACAGTTGTTTAAGGATACACTTTTTTCATGCCAGTCTATAAAATTTTAAAAAATTACTTTTCGATACAGCATTTCCCATACTAATTTCATTACAGCTGTATCGTAAAATAACTTTTAAATCATTATGCAACACTTTTATTTTTTAAATTTTTGTCTGGCGCCGAGACGCGGCGAAATGTAGGCTGAATACCTAAATGTCTTTGACAAATTCAAATTCAAAATTCAAATTTTCCTGTTTATATTCTGTGTAATTATTTTCCCGCTAAACAGAATATTTTTTCTAATTGTTGTAATTTGTGTTTGTAAATGTTTTTTCTTGTTTGAAGCAAATAAATAGATAAATGTGAAAGTAATTAAGTGAATTTCCCGCCGCTTGATATCCTCAATGCGTAGATACAACAGAACTGACTCGCTGTTTACTTCCAGCAAAGTTGAGAAAATTATAGGTACGATATTATAACATAAAAATATGAGTGTAGATAAATTAGTGTATGCAACTGCATATAATTAGGTATTAAAACACTCGTGTCAAACTATGTATTATCATACTCGCCTACGCCTCGTATGTTAAACAGACACTCATGTTTTAATACCTCCTTTTATAAGACAGTTGCATAAACTACTATATAATGCACATAGGCACCTATTTGCCCTTAATCGCGCGCACAACGCGCACCAATTATGGCGTCTTTTTTATCGCATAATAAATATGTGCTTTAGGCCGACCCCAGGCCCCCGCCTGCTGCGCGGGGGCGCAACTGGGAGTAAATGACAAGATGATGTCGATGAAGAAATAAGAAAAGATAAGGATGAAGTTGCTAAGTCGTACGATTCGGATGTGGAATGAGCTCCCAGCCATAGTGTTTTCTTTGGACTATGACATGGGATCGTTCAAGAGGTATATTACTGGTCTCCTTAGAGGCAAGCAACGCGCTCCAGTAGTGGTTAGTATTGCTAATGTTCATAGGAGGCGGTGAGCACTTTCCATAAGGTGGCCTACTTGCCTGTTTGTCTGCCGTATGATATAAGGAAAAAATATTTTTTTGTGTCCTACAATTCGACTTTTCGTAGCGACAATACTTACAAATCCTCTTGTGTGGATTCTGTAAGTAAAAAAAAACCGGTCGGCCTCACATCCTTTTGGCAGTTTCGCTTTTCATCCACATTAGAGTCATTGTTCTTTTTGGTGACTATAACGTGTCTAAAAACCGAAAGTGTGCATCACGAACGCAGAGAAACTGGACGTTCAGTTCTGAACATAGGCCTGCCCTCGTCGATCGACTCTGTGACTTCCTGCCTGCGTCCATCGGTTCCCTACACCATTTATGAGGTTGCTCGTCCAACTCGTGGGTGCCGTCCCACCCAACCTTTCAAAACAATGTGCAATGCGCCCGCAATTATGCTTATTGCAAAATGTATTGCAACATTATGCTCTGAAGAGCTTCCCACAGCTAGATCGCGACAGCAATATTTTCGCAAGAAAATATGTAAACTTAAATATTCTATAGGTAACTCAGTCATTTATCGACAGATTTCGAAAATGTTTGCACTGGCTTGTTAGTTTTGATCTATATTTTAACATTCATGTAATTAAATATAGAGTTATGCTCGGAGTTTCTTTGCGCGATCGAGTCAGAAATGAGGAGATCCGCAAGCGAACCAAGGTCACCGACATAGCTCTAAGGATTGCCAGACTGAAGTGGCAGTGGGCAGGGCACATAGCTCGAAGAACAGATGGCGGATGGGGCAGTAAAGTTCTCGAGTGGCGATAACGTACCGGAAGACGCAGCGTGGTTAGGCCTCCTACAAGGTGGACCGACGACCTTGTAAGGATCGCAGGTACCAGCTGGATGCGGAAAGCACAGGACCGGCCTTTGTGGAGATCTCTGGGGGAGGCCTATGCCCAGCAGTTGGTGTCTTCTGGCTGATATGATGAATTAAATATAGTAACGTAGTTGCTACTCCGCCCCATTGACTATCGGTTCTGCGAGCTCGCGACCTGTCCATTGACACTTCAGTGGTGACTCTGGCGTCTATGTCGGTGACCTTAATCCCCTTTAGGTTCTTTTTTATGTCATACGGTAGGCAAACAGGCAAGCGGGCCACGTGATGGAAAGTGGTCACCACTGCCTATAGACATTAGCAACACCAAGAGTATCGCTAATGCGTTGCCCACCTCTATAACACGTTGCTCTGGCAGCAAAAAGCAAATGCCACTCCACTGCCAAAGCCACGGTTCCCCAAATCCCCGTCCCATGGAGCACTGGAAACCTTACTCACCGGCAGAAACACAATACTATTTAAAAGAGTATTATTTAGCTGCGATATTCTGTAAGGTGGAGGTACTTCCCCAGTCGGGCGGCTCCAATTCGAACGAGATACCCCGCTATGCCCTACCTCTCTTAAATATGGTAATAAAGGTTAATATGGTCCCCTATATCAGAATGTCCACACCAAAGAGCAAAAAAAATTGCCGGTCTATGAAGGTAGCCAACTTTCCAATCTTTTGGTTCACACCATCAGAATGTCCACTTTATCAGAATGTTTATGTACCAGAATGACAGTTACGTGAAGTGAACATTTTGCTGTGTGTGCACTGTGGCTTAATTCTAGGGCCAAAATTCTCTATACATGATACGAAAACTGCTGTCCGCGATCGATTTGGGAACACGGCGATTTACCAAAAGAAGCCCTTTACAGGAGGTAGCTAGTTTGCCACCTTAGTGGTATAAAAAAAAACTGGTTTTAAATAAAACAACGCACTGATTTATTAACATAATCTATTAAAAATAAACATTTAACAACAAGCCTTATGTACAGGACGCCATCCTATCTACAGTCATACAGCGCTAATGTGGGAAAAGATAATGTTATACAAGAATGCGGTCACTCTATGATAAACTGTTGGTTGAGCAAAATACCAAAGAACTCATCCAAAAAATACACCAAAAAATTTAGAAAGTCCGACCAAAAATGAAAAATTGTTGAACATTTTTATTATGTATACCTCAAGCCACGCATAGTGGGGGCCGTTCTCGAGCTGTGATATTTCAAATTCAACATTTCATCTACCCAAAAAACTGTACTGTAATTGATCTTCGATAGTATACGACTATCGAAGATAGTTGAGAGAATATTTTTTGGTTGCAATAGACATTTCAATATCATTACTCATGGAGATATGTGTCTAGGAAAATTTCGAAATCGAGATGTCACAACGTGAGAATTAGGCCCCTGGGCCACGCTCTACGACCATTAAGAGTCATATTTAAGCTTGAAAATCTAGAATTCGATTGCAATAATAGAAAGATTTTCAGATTTCAAAAAGAACTACAGTGTCCAGAATAATGCGTGCTACTCGGTGCTACCATAATTTTGTTGGTCGGAACTTTCAAATTCTGGTACTTTTTGTATGTACCGGTGAATGCGGTCTCGACGTAATTCTGTCAACGGATCGGAATCGGGAAGATTTCGTTACGCCATCGTACCGCCGACACGTTTCCAAACGAAAAGCTACGTGTTTGGTACTCATTCTGGGATTTGTGCTCAAACTGCCAATTTTCATCAAAATCCGTCCGATACTTCTTACGCTCCTTCGCGCAAGAGCGTAGGTTTTCAACTAATGTACATAACCCGGAAAAGAGTTTTTGGTACATGGCCACAGAGGGATTCGATCCCGGTTCCTCTCGCTTACGAGCGGCCACCGACGCTCCTAAATCCAGAATCGAATAGAGAATATATGAAAGTATTATGCCATTTGGCTACAGCCGCACTGGCAGTTAGCTTGTTCAGCGCTTGGACCTCTAGCTGGGGTAGCGAAGTAAAAAGAATGTATGAGTCTGTTCTGTCACACTGTGCGCCTGATGGCTTCGCGACCAGCTACCTAATTGTCAGTCCGACCTTAGCCTTTCGAGTTCAAACTACCCACTGTACTTGTCTTGGTTTTATGTCTGCTACATACACAATACACAACCTCATGTCACATCTTTTTCCCATTGGGGTAGGCAGAGACCAGAATCGTTCCACTTGCTATGGTCCTGACAGATGTTCCTCGCTTGTAAGTTCACTACAAGGCTCCTAATGCGATGGGACCACGGTTTCAAGTTTGAATATAACCACCTCCCTGTTTTCGAATAAACTTAATAGAAAATGCTGCCGACCAATTTATTCTGGGCTGTGTGGCAGGTTTTACTTTAACAGGGCATTCGACTGTCATGTCAGCTGATGGGTAGGGACGGTTCGCCTCTCATACAGACATATAGAAATATAGTCATTTTGGCGTTAAGTCCAGGTTCTGCTCTCGCGCACTAGGGCCCGAGGTCCGTCTTGACCATTTGGCAGAACTGGTAATTACAGTGGAGTGACTGTCTGACTCTGCTCAACAAGGGGAACCTGACTAGACCTCTCAGACAGACAAAACAGTAAAACACTCAGGGTTGGTGCTACTCTACCGTGTAGTACCTAGCTAATAATCGATGGGTACTGACTCCTTACCTAACAAAACATTTGTGTCATATCCATTTGATAGTAATTTTCATAAATTCAAGAAGCAATTATAAACTATAGGATTTTTAGAGTGACCGCTAGATAAATGCTTATACTGGCGCGGAACCACATTTTCCATCGTACATTAGCATTTTTAAAACGCCAATAGTACCCTATAGCCTACGTTTATACACTTTAAAACATTCTTCCATTTCCTTTTGTGGTATAATTAATTTAGGAATTGTCTATAATTAATTGTAGATTTGTGCGTTTTGGACTGTGATTGTGATGCGACCCGTCATCTCATGTATTTTTGATTCGAATTTGTCAAAATTTGTAACCATTGCAAAATTACTGAGTAAATAAATGCATAATTTTAAATACATACTTGCCTAGCACCTAAACGGTGGGGAGGGGCAAATAATCTACCAATACAACAAATGATGTATGTCAAACTAATATATTTCTAATATGTGAAAACAATAAAAGCTTACAACAATAGTTAAGTCTAATATAAAATACTAATATAAAAATGTGAAATAAACAAAACAAAAGTCTTTATAAAAAAACCTTGGAGCATTGAGTGCCTCTGCCCGTTACTGACAAGAAAACAATTCCAGGCACGCATTCAGAATGCCACTGGTTTGCATACGGTATATATTGGTAAGATTATTTGACTCTAAACTATCTCTTATCAAGTTCCCAGTTCTGGTAAGTTTACCAATCCCACGGTAACAATAGTCTTACGTTTACACTATGTCCTATAAAGTTTTAAGTAGGTATTGCGGTGAGATTTTGGTTGTCTAGAACGTAATAGTGGAAACAATTTGAGCTCAATCTCAAGTCTTCAAAGCTTGCCACAGTTCTAGCTTGGCTTGAGGGCTGTAGCAATCGATTGCAATTCGTTCCCCAAACTTGGAAATGCTAACCATTGGAAATGTAAAAGGTTTGACAGGATTCTAGATTAAATGAGACGTCACATCTCCCTAAACGGTATGAGCATAACAGAGCGCAATACAAACCTGCCAAACCTCCACGGTAAGTCCAACCGATGATCTTACGGGTAAATATCACAAACACATCCCAATTGCACTATTAAAGAGTTCATTTACACCGAATCCGTCGAATGTAGCTAGTATTTCACTTCACAGTCCAAAACACACGGTAACACTTTAACTCTATCCGATGATGAGGCCACAACCGAACTTAAATTGTTGTTTTGACTGGTTCGCCATGGCTGAGAGGGCGAACGTGAAGGGCAGCGGTTGTAGTTTCTTCTCGAGCACCGCACCAATGTTCCAGTTTGAGTCCACCATTCCTGCAGATTTGAAACAAAGACATGTGAGTGGAAATTATAGGTTTTATGATTAATAATAAAAGCAAAGGGGTCTATGGCAGCATGCTTAGGTTAAGCAACGTAGAATTCGACAGCCGGATCGCCTAACTTGAATTGAATGCCGCCATCTTATCCTATAGCGATAGGGACCACTCGCAGCAAGGTAACCCAGGCACTGAGATGGGCGGGGCCGGGAACCGGATGGGTGACCGTTTCGTACGTCGAAAGTTCAGCATCGCAACGAGCTCGTCACTCCTTAGGTGTGCCTTCTAATACCGCTGCGAAGCGAGGTTGATCAACGCCTTCGTGAGACTGCTTGAACAGTCTCGGGAGCCAGGAATCAGAATGGGGACTGTAATCTATCTCAATATTATTTTATAGAGGTTATTCTGTAAGAGGTGGACCATTAGAGACGTCCCTCTGTTCGCGTCGTTCGGGCCTTAAAAAATACCGAATTTTACGACGATATCGCGGGTATAAATAAAACAATAATAAGCCAATCTCACCCCTAAACACGAGCTCCGCCTTTGGTATGGTGACCTGGTAGCCGACGGTGCCCACCGACTCCATCCCTCGGAACGAGGTGTCCATCTCCGCGACCACCTGCGAAAGAATTATAGTTGGGGAGACTCCATTAAGTTGTGCCAAAATTTTTATAGTAAAAAAAGCTCCCCTTAGGTTGCAGATGTGGTGGGCGACGGTGACCACTTTCCATCATGTGTGAATCCCTCCCTAGGTAAAAAGAAGTAACAATGTGTATCTGTCGCAGCCGGATGGTTAAATTAGCCGGTTAACTAAACGGCTAGCTTTTTGAGCAATTATTAAGTTGAAAATTTGCCAGTTTCATAAGATTTTAAAGTGATGTTGAAAGAACGATATTGCCTCGAGTTTACGCAGCTCTTTCACACATTGTTCCGATGCTAACCTACCCACAATAACTTCAAAGTATAATAATAGTTTGCATTAGGTTTCTATTCGGTTAGTTTAGGTTAGCATTATGACAATGAATGGAAGAGCTCCGTAAACTCGAGGGAATATCGTTCATTTGACTTTACGTTACGTTAATTTGGCCAATTTTCAATTAAATAACTGCTTAAATAGCTAGCCGTTTAATTAACCGGCTAATTTAACCATTTGGCTGCGACATATCCACGATTCAGTTTTCTAACAGGCCGTTTAGTTAGGACTAGGTAAACCAGAAAAAAAAGGAGAAGCAACATTATGTGCCTAACTAAACGTGGAGTAAGCTCCATTAATTAATTAATTTATTAAAGACTTATGCACAAAAGTACAGTGGCGGACTTAAAGCTAAAATAGCCTTATCTACCAGTCAACCGGGATAATCTAAGCCTGAGAAAGGTAGGCGGATTAATGTGGAGTAAGCTCCAATGATTGTTATTCGTAATCTAATCTAATTATTTCAATTGTATTTTGATTGTTGAAATTAGCTGTTGATAATTTTATATCACTTATTGTTATGACGATGTATATATAATACTATAAATAAATAAATAACATTAATGTGGATTAAACTACATTAATCCACATTAATGGCAGTCCGCCATTGTACTGTAATGTGCATGAAGTTTTAAATAAATAAATAAATAATAAATAATAATGTGACGGTAAAAAACACCAACCCACCTGCAGCTGTTCACTGGCCTGCTTGAAGTAGCACAAGTGGAAGCCCGCCGAGCCTAGCGTCGCTGACACTTCTGAGTCTGTAAATATAAAAATGGATGGTCCATTTTCGAGTTTGTTACGTAGGTGTAAAGCTCGTCTAAGCTGAAATGACGCGCCCCACTATCGCATTAACGCACACAAGCAAATTTAAAATATGGACGCAATACATATACAAATGCCGTTGTAATTGGTCATTCAGCTGCCGGTGAGACACAAACGTAGGAGCACGCGTCGTTCGATTGGTTATCAATATTTGCACTCACACATCGAAATCAACTAATTAAGTAGTGGGGCGCAACATTTCAGCTTCGACAAGCTTTACTTTTAAGTTAGCCGATGACTATGCATTCCCAATTCCTCATAGTAGCGTGCACCGACGATTTAGCGAACTTTGCGGAAACTCGGTCACGGACGTGATGCGATTTGTGCAGTTTTTGTTGATCTGACACCGATGGCAATCGCAAGGTTAGGTTAGGTTTAATTTCAATGTAATTAATATTTTTAATTAGAAATATAATTTAGTTATTCATAAAGTTATTTTTGTTTTCTTTGGGTCCACCGGCTGCGTGAATCCATAATTAGTTAGCTTAGGCATTTATATTATTATGGTTTCTATTATAAAACTATAGTGCCGATTTTGTGACGCCTGAATGCTTAGGAATCGTCAACTTAGGAGTCTATTTTTGACGTCAAGACGTCAACCTAAAACTACTATTAGAAGCTCCGATTTGGCTGGAGCCGACCAACCTTTAGTTGCAATCTATACTAATAATTACGATGCACAAAATAAAGTCACTTTTAGATTAATTCGGATGCGCGGCAACCCGACCTTTGTTGGACGTCCGACCGCGTTCCCTGCACCCAAAAGTGACTTATTGTATCCTGCTTAAAGATTAATATCAACTGCAACTGACGGTTGGTCGGCTCCAGCCAAAACGGAACGTCTGTTACAAATTATACTAATCCATTGAAACCTTCGAAACCCTGAATTCAACAGGTGAACTTTGGCTTTATCAATATTTTTGCGATTTATTGGCAGACTTTGTCCACAACTTGATAAAGGTTTTTCTCTGAACTTTTTAATGTAATTACTCTTGTTTGAGCTATAAATAATTTATCTATCTATCTATCTTTTTGTCAGTCTCTATCTGATATCATATCTGTCATTGAATTGTTCTCCTCGTCACTATTCTCTCCATGTTGCCGTTTGTAGCAGGTTACATTATTTTATCTACACTCATAGCATAATGTTCCAATATAATAGTAATATTCGAAAACGGTCGTTTAAGGGTACACTTTTTTCACGTGTTTGTGAATGTTTTTCCTTATTTTAATGTGAAAATAGTTAAGTGAATTTCCCGCCGCTTGATATCCTTGACGCGTAGATACAACAGAACTGACTCGCAGCTTACTTCCAGCTAAGTTGAGAAAATTATAGGTACGATATTTTAACATAAAAATATGAGTGTAGATAAAGTAGTGTATGCAACTGCATATAATTAGGTATTAAAACACTCGTGTCAAACTATTATCATAAACAGACACTCATGTTTTAATACCCCCTTTTATATGACAGTTGCATAAACTACTATTATGAGTATCTATTACAAAGGCTCGGGATATCGCTACGTATCCCTTAAGACAATTTCACTGCGAACCCAAATATGAAAGCGACAGGCGCGGTGCTAACAAACGCGGCCAGATGAGTCGTGCACACAGCTGTATAGCCGACGAACTATACTATACGCGTGCGGACGACCGGCCAGCTGAGTCCTCGCTGGGCTGATACGAATGCGTGGGCCATAGTCGATTAGTCCATTTATTTCGTATGGACTCACGTAGCACCAATTTTGTACTGCACTCGAGATTACGATTCAATTAGTGAGTTTAGCCTATGTTTAGTACCATTGGTCATAAATATCTCTTTCAATCGTCGTTGTGTATGGTGAGATGAATGAATAACACTTTATCTACACTCATAGCGTAATGTTCCAATTACATATTCAAAAACAGTCGTTTAAGGATACACTTTTTTCACGCCAGTCTATAAAAATTTTAAAAATTACTTTAAGCATTTCCCATACTACTCTCATGACAGCTGTAACGTAAAATAACTTTATAATCATTATGCAACACTTAAATTCTTTTTAATGCAAAACAAACAAATTCAAAATTCAAATTTTCCTGTTTATATTTGTGTCTAATTATTTTCCCGCTAAAAAGAATGTTCTTTTCTAATTGTCGTAACTTGTGTTTGTGAATGTTTTTTCGAATTTGAAGCAAATAAATGAATAAATGTGAAAGTAGTGACGTGAATTTCCCGTCGCTTGATATCCTCGACGCGTAGATACAACAGAACTGACTCGCAACTTACTTCTAGCAAAGTTGAGAAAATTATAGGTACGAAATTGTAACATGAAAATATGAGTGTAGATAAAGTTGTGTATGCAACTGCATATAATTAGGTAGGTTTTTGCTGCCAGAGTAACGTGTTATAGAGGTGGGCAACGCATTGGCGATAGTCTCGGTGTTGCTAATGTCTATAGGCAGTGGTGACCACTTTCCATCAGGTGGCCCGCTTACCGTTCGTTTCAAACTATTATCATACTCGGCTATGCCTCGTATGATAAACAGACCCTCATGTTTTAATACCCCCTTTTATATGACAGTTGCATAAACTACTATAATACATTTAAAAGAACACAATGGGTACTTAAAAAGATGAAATGTAGATGAGTGTGTTTCCCAGTGAGAGTGTAGTGACAACTTACCGGCCATGGTGTATCTGGCCGCCGCGGACGTGACGGCGATCTCGCCGCCCATGACGCGCGCGCCGGACTGGTACACCAGCTCGGCTCCCAGCGACAGGTTGCGTGATACCGACTGGACGGAGAGATGGACAATATTCAATATAGAAACATCAGCATAAACAATATAGTTACTCGCTATTACGTAGAGAACAAGAGTCTGGCTATACCACCTCCGCCGGGTACGGGAAAGAGAGGCCGGTGCAAGAAGCGATGGGTAGACCTGCGTGGCAACAATCTCACAAGGAAGCTGAAGGCCGACCGAAGTGGAGTAAAAGGTAGGGCATAGCGGGGTATCCCGTTCGAATTGGAGCTGTCCGACTGGGGAAATATCTCCATCTTACAGAATACAGTAGTATCACAAAATTACTATTTTAAATAGTATTGTGTTCTTGCCAGTGGGGTTCATGGGGTAGGGAAATCCCCAATGGGTAACCGTTGCTTTGGCAGTGGCGGACAGAGCAACGCGTTATAGAGGTGGGCAACGCATTGGCGATACCCCTGGTGTTGCTAATGTCAATAGGCAGCTTTGCCTGTTTGGATTAGTAGCAACTCGTCGCGCTGTTGCAACCACCCAGGTCGTCAAACCATGTCGTGGTTTGACGACCTGAGTGGTTCAGTTGGTTGAATGCCTTTCGCCACGCAGAGGTCACGGGTGCGATTCCCGGCCGAGCAGAAAACGAAATGATGGATTTAAATTTCTGATACGGTTTGAGTGTATAACAAGTATGTATTAAAAAAAATGTATATATGTAGTTTATTAGTTATCTAACACCCATAACACGAACTTTGCTTACATTGGGGCTAGATGGGGCTGTGTGAATTGTCCAAGCATATTTAAGTTTATTTAAACTACTCATTTTCTAACATGACGAGTTGCGAACATGACCAATTGCAACAGCGTGACGACTTGCGAAAATGACAATTTGCAACAGCAAAACAAGTTGCTACTTGCTGTTTACCTACGACATAAAAAAATTGACCAACGCCACTTATAGGCCCATAAGTGGCTCGAGCAAAAGCAAGTAAAAACCGTTCACCTGTAAATAGTGTCCGACGAACACGGCAGACTTCTCGCTGAAGTCGGGCTTCCCGACCGCAACCGCGAGCGTGTAGTCCGAGCCCTTGTATTCTAGCGTGCCCTGCGTCGCCGTCAGCTTGCATTCTTGCACCTGCAATTGAGTTTTTTATTGTAGTTGAGGGTTTTAAATCAGCATTTTCAAACATATTGCTTAACGCGTTCGCTGCGGCCGCCTCAACAGTTGAGTCGTGCCCAGCATTACGCGAGTGCGCACGACTCGTCTGGCCGGTCCATACAAAATTGGCGCACGGACTCAACAAACAAAATCAATAAAAATAAATTGAATCAATCTGTGTCGGCCCGCTCTGGGCTGTGATTGAGGATCACGTGTGACAGAGAAGTGTCCACTATCTCGGTCAGAGTAGTTTATCAGGTAGCAGGACTCTACCTAAGGACTCCGTCTGGCTGAGTACCACTGTCACTGCATAGCATACAAAAGTCGTATTTGGAGTTCCTCAGGATCAGGTTGAAGCCCTCTACTGTGCTGCATACAACGCGGTGCTTTGGGCGAAGTGCTCAATCGGTACGACACTCTCAGACTAGCTGAAGGCGAGTCCCTTGAGAGGGCTGTTCGAGCTGGATCGCTAATATTTTGGTTTGCTGTTGAAGAACAGCTCAACTAGATTTACCATAAGTACCTGAAGTGATGTTTTACCTGTGCAGCTCCTTTCACTCTAATCTCAGGCGATAGCTGGTGGATAAGGTTGAAATTGACATTCCCAGATGGGTCTAGGTCTCCTAAAATGACTGGGAACGCCTCCGTTGGTGAGATCTGTTTCGTGCCTATGTACGTCGCCCCCAACTTGTAGCCGTTCTGAGCAGAGCTCATTGTTATCGTGTGAGACATCTGGAATGTTACAATATGATTTCATTATTGTTCGCCTTATTTCTAGTAAGATTCATTTTTGTAGTAATGTGTTTAAAATGTCCCATTTCCTAATGAGGGCACTCACCAGTTGGGGCCACTGTCAAGTAAGGTTTTGTCACTGTCAAAATAATTTCTATTGGCTGAAATCCAACAGTCAACTTAGAGTGTTTGAGTGCGAGGTATTTTGATAATGGACCTTACTAGGCAGTAGCACCATCTAGTGGAATTTGAACTCATAATAGACTTCATTGCCTAAATAATAAGTATTTGATTGTTACAGCGCTCCAACACAAACCATTACCAGCTCAATGTTGCTACTGCCCATAGCCCCATTTTTCTAAATGCATTTTATACCATGTTTTTGTATTTTCTTTGTACATTCATAAAAGTTTTGTAAACCCAAATGGGGGGGAGGGGGAGGGGGGTTTCGATATTAGCCCCTGGGATGATTGGGGCTAATATAGAAACCGAAATGGAATGAAATTATTTGACTGACTAAAATTGACTGTTTACCTGAAAGTGATTTGAAATACCCTTGTTCACCATCAATTTTCCACCTTCGAAATTAACGGGCATCACATCTGGAACAATGTTAAGCATAGATATTTGAGACTTTAATATTATTTTGATTATCAGGTAGGCAGTTGTGAAGAACTATTGCATTGCATCTGGCTTCTCTCCAACCAAGATAATTCTTCCTGTTATTCTGATCTTAAGAATTTGTCTAATCTATTTTTATATCCTTTTGTGTTCCCTGCGGTCACCACTGCCTCAGGCAGCCCGTTCCAGGCTCTCACAACACGATTGGTCAGGAACATTTTTGAACCTATATCAAATTAGAAATAAATAATTTGTTCCATTCAAGCGTATTTAGGTATTTTCGCAAACTGAAAGATATTGCAAATAATTAAAAGAAAAAAATATGCATTGAAATAATTAAATTGCTTTAAAAATATGCACAAATATTTAGAAATAATATTTTTGCACCTATTCACACAGACAGAAAAAGTCGGAAAACCCCTAAGGATACTTGTACTCAAATATTTCCTAACTACTGAACCAATTTTAATGAAACAAAACCGTTTCCATTAAACTGGCTTTTAAGCAAAGAAAACCATATCTAAATCGGTGCATCTGTTCGGGAGGGACGATGCCACAGGCAGATATACAGATTTACACTTCAATCTTGTGACACCCCTCTCAGTCTCATATAAGTTAAGTAGTAAAAGTTTTATATAGCGCGCTATCTACATGCAATAACTGCCATCATGCGAAATACTGCTTTACATTGTACGTACACCATATTATCTTATCTCTAATACAAATAACCTATAACAGTCCCAGCCGAATGTTTCTCAATACCATGGCAAAGTTATCAAAAAGAAGCCTCAATAAATCTAAGCTATTAGGATCGCTACGATTTTAATCAACTCTTAACGCTTGTTGCGGGGTAAATTATCATTAGAAACTTGGATATATTGCTATATTACATCACAAGCTAACCAAACTTTACAGATTAGGTCAACACTTGTTTACAGGCTATTTCTGACTGAATGTGAGAAAAAAAGTGATATACACGGTTCTAATAAGAAAAATAATGAATGCGAACACTTTCTTACGAGCCAATTGTAGTTAAAATTCTAACCTTTGGTTTTTTTATGCAACTCGTCCAACGTTCCAGGGTTTTCACGTTTATTCTCAATCTCTGTGCTTGTTCCGTCAATATTTGTTAGCCCCGAATTATATACACGGTATCTGCTTGATATAGCACCCATTTTACCGAGGAATTCGCTATACTTTCCCTAAATTCCACAGAAATCGATGAACATGTGCAAAGAAACTGTCCGAATAAAAGACAATCGCACAGACGACATTGAGTGAAGTTGACAGTCAGTCCTACCAACTTTACAAACTTGTTATAAATAACGATGTTATCTTTTTACAGTGGCAACACCAAGTGTTTGTGCGCACTACGCGCACAAGTTGTGCCAAGTATAATGGGGTGTAAAATTGACACTACCAATGACCAATAAGTCGATGCGTCATGGTATGTTGTCAATTTTTGTCATATTGATTGTCATTTCTTGTTTCACTTGTTCGTGGAACGTTTGTGTTGTTATAAAAGTTGTTGCTGCGTTTTCTTGATATATTTCATAAACAGTGAACCCATCTTTCGCACAACGTAGTTAAAAACAAATAGAAACATGCCTAAAGTGGTGTCCAGAAGCATTGTCTGTTCAGACACTAAAGATCAAGAAGAATACAACGAGACGAAACCTCTCCACATTTATTACTGTTTATGTGGGCAAATGTCGCTAATACTGGACTGTACCCTCGACAAACTGCCTCGAAGACCTTCCGATGGAGCTAGAGTAATAGACGGATCAAAACACGCCCACAAAATCACTTCTGACCCTGACGAAACCGTGTATCTGAAGAAAGAAAAAGGTATAGAAAGACAGTATAGGATGAAATGCAAAAAATGTGCAATCCCAATATATTACAAGCCAAATCAAGACAACAATGTAATATTTATAATGAAAGGTGCATTAGTATCATCCGCGGGTGAAGGTGCTGTAACTGATATTTACAAACAGGTGGCCTTAGTACAACCAAAGAAGATTATGGTAACGAAACATACTAAGAACATGGGTAAATTCAGTTCGGTCACAGTTTCCACCATTGATGAAGAGGAAGACGAAATTGAAGCCAGGGAAGTGGCAGATAGTTATGCAAATAATGCTAGGATAATTGAGAAACAATTGGAAAGGAAAGGTATGAATAAAAGGCAAGCCGAGACTCCGGTACAACCTGTGGAAAAGAGAGTTAGAGGGACGTTGATTGACAAATAAATGCAAGTACCAATAAATTGTTGTTTGATTTTCTTGTTAGTATAGTCTTGACTGATTTTTCAATCCAAGGTTAAATAAAACACATCTGATAAATTATTATGTGACTAAATTGAAATTGTATAATTATTTCATAAATA
Source organism: Blastobasis lacticolella (assembly GCA_905147135.1). Taxonomy (NCBI): domain Eukaryota; kingdom Metazoa; phylum Arthropoda; class Insecta; order Lepidoptera; family Blastobasidae; genus Blastobasis; species Blastobasis lacticolella. Next base: position 13,863,780 of record LR990062.1, on the reverse strand, counting down.
AGAGGAAGTATAGTGTGTTTTAATTAAATTTGTAGTATATTACTTTATATGACATTTTATCTGAGTATGAAAAATTGGCGCTCTATCTAAAAAATCAAGATACTTGGGTACCTAAATATATGGCTGCCTGAACCCGGAGTTTGTCGCTAGGCAATTACAAACACAAACAATCTCTACCAAGTAAAAATTACCACATTATACATAGCTCCTTTTTAAACATGTGGATATTTATTCTTTGTACTTTAACTTTTATATAAAAAGTGACACTAATATTAAAACTTGTATTTATTAATATTTAGTCCACATACACTAAAAAGAGCCAAGAACATTACATTTTTCTTTATAATCTTGGTATCTTAAAAGATATTACTAATTTTCTTTGGACCCATGCAAAATGAGATCAGCGGGGCTATTGGCTAACTCAGTTGACAACTGTATTTGACACTAGATCATTCTACACCACGTCATCTACGTTGAAAACTGGCAATAGCGTCTACCAAATTAGAGTAGTGTCAGATTTTTTTATGTCAAATTCAGTTGTCCACTGAGATAGCCGATAGGCCCTCAGATAGTATAACAATACACTATGCTCTTACAAACTATAAACAATAAATTTAACTTTAATTCAAAAAGTCTTGTAATGCAGATGAACAATCACATCACATTACTATCAGATAGACAGTTTGCATATCGTCAAAACATGTCCACAACAGCAGCAGCACAGAATGTATTCGACAGCATTGTGACTGGTCTTGACGACAAGTGCAAGGTGGCGAGTATATTCTGTGACTTATCTAAAGCTTTCGATGTTATTGGTCATAAACTATTGTTAAATAAGCTTTTCGAGTATGGGATTAGGGACAATGCACATCGATTATTTTCATCCTTTCTATCAGAACGTAAACAAGCGGTACAGATCGAAATAAATGGCGAAAAAGTAAGATCGGACACAGGAAAGGTGGAAGTGGGTATCCCCCAGGGATCAGCCCTTGGGAATACTTTATTTCTCATTTTTATAAACGACTTACCATCGTTTATAACAAATGGTTTACCAGTGCTCTTCGCTGATGACACTACTGTTGTGGTCAGCAGTCGCACAAATGAAAATCTTAGTGCAAAAATACACCAAGTTTGTGCTCAGCTGCAGGAATGGTTTTCCGCAAATGGGCTTGTACTAAATATCAGCAAATCAAACGTAATGATTTTTACAGGAAGAAACAGTACCACACCCCTGTGTCTTATGAACAATCCGGTTCAACTTTGCGGTGAGTGTAGGTTTCTCGGCTTCATGCTGGACTCGAACCTTAACTGGAAGTGCCATGTTGACAAACTATGCGATAGGCTGAGTGGTGCGGTGTTTGCATTAAAAAAATTAAAACCACTAATATCTACAGAAGCACTTAGACAGGTATATTTTGCACATTTTAACTCCATAATGTCATATGGCACCATCATTTGGGGTAACTCGACGGATGCCAAAAGGGTGCTCCTTATGCAAAAACGAGCTGTACGTGCTATTTTTGGTTTGAAGCCTACCGACTCATGTAGGTCTCTATTTGCAACACACCGCATCATGACCCACTATTCATTATATATGCTTGAGGTACTTATGTACGTGAGACGTAACATAAATATGTACAGGGATATAAACAGTATGAGAGGAAGACAGACTCGTAACGCAGGTACTCTGAATGTTCAACCCCGTCGTATGGCACTTGCAGAGAAAAACCCACGTATTATTGGTCCCACATTCTACAACAAGCTGCCTGCAGACTTGCAGAGTGAACCGTCTGACGAAGCATTTCGGCGCAGGCTCAGAACCCTTTTATTGGATAATCCTTTGTACTCTGTAAATGAGTATTATGATATTATGTCCAAATGAATAATAGTTAAAATTGACGTTTTTCATTTAAGTTGACATTATATTGTTAATTGTTATTTGGTTGTTATTTCGACATTTTTATTATTTTATTGTGACATTTGAACTATTTTATTGAATTAATATTATTTTATAACATTTGGTTATTATTTCGACATTTTTATTATTGTAGTATTTATTGTGACATTTGAATTTTGACATTTCCATCATTTTATTATGAAATTCTTAAATTTATTTTTCAATCTATTGATTTGTTACGTTGTCATTTTGATTTCTGTAGGTACTTTTGTACAGATTAATAATAGTATTATTATGTATCAAATAATTATATTGTATCGCTAATTATTATTGACGAACCCTAAATGAATGCACATTTTTGTCTGTATTAACTGCTAGATATATAAATGTACTTGTGTTTACTTTGGGCAATAAATGAATCTGAATCTGAATCTGAATCATAAAATTACCTCTCTTTTGAGTTTAACATTTATAATAATAAATTCTCTTTTACTATTTGGCAACTAATGCCACATTTCATAAGCTGTCTTTGTTTTTCGGGCTTTCCTTCAGATGCAATCTTCACATCGAGACCCACATGGATATGGTCGGGACATTTAGATGCTTGGCATATTGTATTTTTCTTCTTAACCCAAAAAAATATTTCATAATGGACTGTGGAAAATAACTACTTGTAGTCTGCGGTGTATAGGAGGCATTGTCACTAAACCTTTGGCCAATTCTTTCAACTTGTCCCTTCTTGGGCTAATCAAATTCTGGGTGTTCTTTATTTTCTTTGACAATGACGTAAGCATACCTACTCTCTCTATTGATACATTTTCTAAAGAGTCCTCGGCTCTTTCTCTTCGTCAAACTGCAGGAGATTGTCAGGAACATTATCAGAACCTGCTTCCTGCTCATTATCACTGTCTGGATTACAGGGTGACCTCAAAGTCCTCAGTTCCCTATACAATTTCAGCCTCACCATCTTGAACCAATATTTCTTCCAGAAAACTATCACTCATTGGGAAATTCATGGTAACGGAAAGCTAAAACTAAAAAAACATTTAAAGCTTATAAAAAAGTTGTTACATAAACGGTCGCTACTGGGTATTTTTTTCACTCATTCTCACTTCAAATGTCCACAGCAGCCCAGCGAGCCGTGCAAAGAGTGCATCTCTTGTTGAGGGCCCGGGTCCGCCTTAACCATGATTCAGGATTTGGCGATCAAGTAATTATAGTGGAGCGACTACCATCTGACCTCCGTGACCCTGCTACCAGGGAAGCCTGACCAGATTGGATCATGACTACAAATTCAGTTGTCTGAGGTTTCATCACGACGTTTTCCCTCACCGTAAGAGCATCGGTTAGAATTCAGCTATTGTATATAACTCAGAAAAGAGTCATTGGTACTCCTACTCCACGTTTGAGCACATTAAGATCTCTATGAAGTCTCTATGAAGAGACTGAAGGATGTTGATTCATTATTTTCGTGGCAGCTGTTTCACTTTTTTTCACTGTTTGTTCTAAATATCCAGTCTGAGTCTGTGAGTCTTCTTTAACTTACCACATGGTAGCGCCATCTATCATCTGCATTACGTATCTTTATAGTCCAAGCGACTGACCTTCGCCTTCGCTGTACCGCCGATCTCCAATCGCATGAATCCCATCCCAATCCAATCCCATGAATCTGGAATGACGTCACAGAATATCCGAGATGCATGTTGTGACATCATTCCAGAGGGGTGGGATCATGCAGGTACAGGTTCTTAATAAATGCAGTAGGTATAGGTACTACATAACCTATCTAGGTTAGGTAATACCTAGGTGAGCTAATAAAGAGGCGCAAATTCATAATAGTACCTACGCGCTAAGAATTGAGTTTTACCCGATTTTTACGAAAAACAACTACCTACTAAGGTTCACAATGATTCGAAACCGTTTCCGAACGATTCGACACGAAATTCGTGAGCGGCGAATCCGTATCGATCGATTCAAAAACTGTTATTCAGAATCCCGATAGATTCCAAGGAAACTCTACTCTCTATAAAATATGAAAATTTCATCAAAATTAACTGAAACCACATTTTCCTAAGAACTTTTGCAGGGTCCTTTGTCGATTCCGTATCCGAATCCGATTTCCGAGCCATTGTGAATACGGCTACTGAAGAGACTTCGAGAGGACCCGTGGCGGTGGATAATCAATGCAACAAAATAAACCTTATAGTTACCTACATCGCATAGTGTCGTTTTTATCGGGAGGAGAATTGCGCCCGCACCACCAGGGTAATCTACTAATGCCTTGATTAAAATGTGATTGTATCGCAATCGCATCTCAATGGCAGTTTGACACGTTTTTGGTATTCTGTTACAATTAAAACTGCCGTTGAACTTCGATAGTGATTTAATTACAATTCGATCGAGCAATGTACCGATGTGTGTGTATATGTATGTTAATGTGTGTGTAATGTATGTTTAAGGACTCGATGCCCAGGGTCACGGCACACCGACCGTACGTGGCGCGCTTCCCAAAACGACGCTATGCGACATTTTGACATGGCCTTCGGACACATTCGAACAGTTTCCATATTCTTGCAGTTCCACTTTCGTGTAATTCCACATTTGTAAAACTCCATAGTTATACGTCCAAGTTCACCTTACCAGAGTAGTAAGTATAAACGCATACCTACTTTGCCTCATTACTGGGCACGGGCATATGGGCCGGATAAGCCTTTAAAATAGGTAGATTCCGACCTTTTTGCAGACAAGGATAAGCCAAAGATTTCGGAACGTTTTTGGGCAACCTAAACGTGCAACCAAAAATTTACTATGATGTTTTAAACTATCGCGGTTATTATTATCTACACAATGTGCAAAAATTTACTCTACGCCACTATAAAAGTGCTACAAGTATCATTTGGCACGTGGCCGATATCAAACAAAACGCCGCCAACTTGTAAAGCGTTACTTTTAACGGACAGCTGGAGTTGAGCTTAACACCCACGCCGTCATTGAATTGTCAAATGAGTCTTGTAGCACTTGTAATGACATCATAATGACCGTTTATAAGTCAATATACCTAAGACCCTACGCTCGGTAAGAGGACGTGCCGTCCTCAAGGCATTTTTGGGGATAATATGGAAAGTAATACACTTTAGCGGCCTACAGACTTGAGTCGTAATCATCGTTACGTCCGGTCCATCTCAAATCGGCGCACGGACTACTCTGGCCAGTCCATATTAAAAAAAATGTCTCAAGACGCGTACAGGCGTTGGGCGCGGCGTTGCCGGGCAAATAGTTAAATAGAAATAGAAATAAAGTTGAAATGTCAGATTTTACTGTAATTTATTCAAATTACATTCTTTCTCGTCCCCAACTTGACGTGCCGTCCTGTCTAAACAGTGTAGGTTGAGTTGAGATACTTTCTTCAGTGAGGCACATACCTTTGTGAAGGACCATACATATACTTTTTTTAACATCATCCAATGGGACCGCCGAACTCCAGCTGAACGTCGCCATCTTCATTTAATAGTATAGAATGACGTCACAACATCCAAATCGAAAAACAAATTATGACTTCAATTTTCCCACAATTTTTATTCATATGAAAACAGTTTTACAATGTTCCTTCTTTAAACAATATAATAATCTCAATAATATGACGGAATAAATATAAATTTTCACTTAAGTACATTTTTTATTTACAGAATGTACAATACAATTGAAATATGTGTTTACAACTAGCCAACACTGATTGGAATATGAAAGAAACTATAGTATTAAGAGGTGTCCAATACAGATAATTTGATGATTTAGTTAATTTAATTATAGATCTTTTTGTACATTATTTACAGATAAAATTTCAATCTTTTAAAGATAATAGATACTTTATAATGATAGAAGACAAAATGATATCGACAAGATTTCAAAAGACATACTACGCCTTTGACTTTGTAGTTCTATGTTAGTAGGTACTTAACTGTGGTACCTACTAAATAAATATATGCATAGATAACTTTTGCCCTCGACTTTGGCGTAAAATACAATGTTATGAAGTCTTCCTAACTACGGGAACCACTTTATATTTCTGGATATATTGTAGCCTATATTATACGTTATATACGTTGCTAAAATCTGTCCAGTAGTATTTACGTGATAGAGTATCGAATATCCATCGATCCAAACACCAATCCTTCAAATTTCTGTAAAGTTTATAACATCAGTAGGATAGGAGTGTTAAAAAAAGCAAAGACCGTAACCTGTCGATTTAAGAGGTTAGGGGCCTACCTAAAGCGAAGTTTCTAGACATAGTCAAAGGCGTTGTTGTCCTAAAACAATTATGTAGGTAATACAGTATTTTTAAAACATTATTTAAACATTAACAGCTGCAACGAAACATAAACATTTTCAAAATGTAAAATTCATACAAGTCAAAAAGTATCGTAAAATTTACAATTAAATAGTTTTTATAGGTAATTTTAAATATAATGGCAGAACATTGAAGGCCATTTTTAAACACAACGTCTTACGAAATAATAACGAGTGTTTTTGAGTGAATTCTATAAAGTTTGTCAATGGAAACAAATGTTAAAACTTGTTGGCACATAGATGTTGAGATTATAGAGGAAGCGTTAGTTGAGGGTTCTTCAAACCTTGATACATAAGTCCTTGGAAGGGTTCAAGTAAGTAGAAGCTTTACAAAATAAGTGGAGAGATCATTAAGGGTTATGTCTATGTATTTTTCGTAAGTTAAAATTGAGATTTGGAGTTTGGGATGCCAACATTTTCTTTCGCGAAGGTTGTTACTTTTTAATTAGTTTTTACTTTGTATTTGTTATATCTTTCCTTACTCCTTTCCTTGTTATACCTTGACTTCGCTGCGGCGGACTACACGTTTGAGTCGTAATTGGTGCTACGCGAGTGCGCACGACTCACCTGGCCGGTTCATTCGTGGAAAAGCCAATTCATTTTCCCAACTCCAAATAGATTAAATAGGCATTAGTTGGGCTCCAGAACGGAAAATAAAATTCCATTTACTACGAATTTCCTTAACTCTAAAGGAATGTGGTGCGGCACGGATTGGGATGATCCTCTACTATACTATGTGACTAAGTATACTTAACTCAGTCATTTAAAGAAAGGATTTGAAAAGAGTGACGCTGCCATTGCTTTTGGCTTATACAAAATACAGTATTTGTATTTATTCATGTGGTAAAAGTGCGAGCCATGACTTGAGGGTGGTGCAAAAATGACATATAATTTTCTTTTTTGAAAATATTGAAGTGAAAAAAAATTAAAAATATAAATTGGCACTAATATTTATGTAGCTATAATTTTAAACTGCATCGTACTATTCCAATTATTTAATAAAAAAATATTTTGTAAATTAAGATAGTTTTTCTTTTACTAAGTAAAAACATTCTGGGTCATCACAAAGGTTATGACTCGCAATTTTATCAGTACCTTATTTGTATTGTGCGACCTCTTGTCGGGTCTACAATTATGTGTTCAAAAATTGCGATCTTATGGAAAAAAATGACTGAGTTATACGTTACGTCGTTCGGAACACTGAGAAAGGGCACTTACTAGGGAACTTACACATCTAAAAGATTTTCGACGTTAATTATTACTCTTGTAACAGTCTATATTTCAGTGACGACCGATTTTTGTGGATAGAAACCTAGAATGGAGTGTTTGTATGGTACTAAATAAATTTATTGCTCATCTATGTAAGTTAGCTAGAAACCAAAAAATTGGGATAGTTTTATAATTAAAAGGTACCTGCTGGAACTGGTAGGCAAGGAGGTAGATAAGTATCTCCTTTGTTAAGTACTTCTTTTCCTAAAAATCTTTATTTGTTTTCTTTAAGTTTTCAATTTCAAACGTTTTGTGCTTCATTTGTTGTTTAATTACTTAGGTTCATTAATTTCTTTCCGTTAAGGTAATTACCTACCGTACCTTATTAATTCAATTTTTTATCATTTAGGTAATGCACAAATACAAATGTTATGGGAGTTGGTGGTACTATTTTTTCTTTTTATGAATTAAAATATAAAAAAATTGCTTTAAAACAATCCGAAGTAAAGAAACTTATCGACGCAAACTCCATTGATATAGAGAAAATGAGTAATTATTTAATAAGTACTACTTATATACGGCAATAACTTATGATGACATTTAGGAAAAATCTTAATGGTAACGGGGACTTCCAAATTATGTACGGTGAAATGATCTTATAAATACCCTAATAAATAGGAGTATACTACAGAAAATTGGATCTGTTTGTTTAAAAATTTAGTTTACAATCAGTTCGGAATAGTCTTCCTTTGGTATTGTCAAAGGGATACCTGATTAAATAATTCCTATCTTAAATGCACATAATATATTTTATAATCAATGGAAAAATAAGCAAATACTGTCCGAAATAATTGGGTAAGTAAATATGCACTTAAAAAAACCGAAAAAGTAAAAAATACCATAAAAAGTAGGTATCTAGTATTAAAAGTTCATATTGTAAAATTCGATTTTAAAAACGTCGTAAGTATTTTTAAATAAGTAATACTGAACTGGAACAATTAAAGCGCTTTATATGCATATTTAAACTCACGACACGACGAAATTTTGCTTCAAAGCGTTCAAAGAATGATATTTAGAAATAGGAACTAAATTCTAGGAAGTAAATTTCATTAGCCAATTTTTAAAAACTCCACTTTCTTTATCTTCTGTCTTATTATTTTATTTTAAACTTATTTAATTACAGACGTTTTAAAGTTTTTAACGCCTATTTATTGTTTTCCTCGAATTAATTTCTCTCTCGCGATTCGAAATAGTTACTAAGTTTTCAAGGCTTACAAAGGTGAGACTCTAAAGTTCAGTGAAATTTTTATTGAGTCACTTTAAAGTCTAACCTTGTCCCTTTCATGTTCTAATAATATTTCTATAATTTTATCAAATTAGTCCTAACCTACGGAACTACGAATCTCACTTCTTGTTGCACAATCGCAGTCAACAAGTTAATTTATTATGTTACAATTTACCGCCTAAAGTTGTTCCGCCTGGTCGAATTGGATTCTAAAAGTTACTGCACGTTAAAAACACAAGTTTGAGCATTACAGATTGAGTATACACCATTTTATCGAACGACTAAATACTGAACCGAATTTAGAACTAATTTTAATTTAAACCAGCACTGGTTTCCGTTTTCTTTTTCTTCTGTGGCGTGACGTGTGTCGTTTCGCGCCATTTCGCGCGCTCCGGCCGCCATCTTGCGCGTCAGGAGGGCGGCCATCTTGCGGCGGCTCCGCGTGGCTGCCAGCGGGTGCTATAACCGCTTGTAGGGGGGCGGCGGCATCGCGGGCTGATGGAAAGGGTGGTACTGGCGAGCAAGGATGTCGCCCTAAAACAGTCCAAATAGTTCCCTATACATTCATTACACTCTGAAATAATGTCACCCTGAAAAGTGGCAAGGATTAGTAGGACGGGCGTGCGTTAGTTTCAACGAGAGGATGTTAGTGCCCTAGTTTTCGTTGGATAGCATAAATACTTACAACTTGGGGTTGTTGGTTCTGTGCTTGCTTTATGTTCTTCTCCTGGACCATTAACTGATGCGCCGCTCTGTGAAAATTAATAGGGAATTATTGCTTTACACTTACTTGCGTAATTTCCTCGAATCATACCTAATATAAATTAGTTGATAGAGTGTCATTCAACTATGCAGCTGATTAATTATAAAAGATGACTGTATCGAGCAGTTGGTCAACTTATGAATAAAGTGCTTAAACTTGGTTGGCTGGTGTAATGGATTTCCTGACCAGCACTCCACTCACAATGAAGCGATTAAGTAAATGGTCATTAATAACATATGACCTGTCTAATGTAGCTAATGAAGGCAACCCAACACTGAAAGAGATAGCCTAACACGCCATCGTTGATAACAACTGTTTATAGTCTGAGGACTATAAGCAGTTGAGGATATGCAAAAAAAGTAATTGGTCACACTTTTCTATCCTGGTCTTGCTTGAAGTTCGGGATACCTGTAGCCGTATTCACAATGGCTCGGAATTCGGATTCGGATACGGAATCGACAAAGGAAAATCGCAAAAGTTCTTAGGAAAATGTGGTTTCAGTTAATTTTGATGAAATTTTCATATGTTATAGAGAGTAGAGTTTCCGTGGAATCTATCGGGATTCTGAATAACAGTTTTTGAATCGATCGACACGGATTCGCCACTCACGAATTTCGTGTCGAATCGTTCGGAAACGGTTTCGAATCATTGTGAATACGGCTACTGTACTGATGTTTTTTTTCATTTCATTACAATGGTATAAATTATGCATCGAAGCATCTACCAAGTACTTACCTGTCCATTTGTTCTTGCGTCATGTCGAGCGCCTCCTGCATCTCTCGCGACGTGTTCCTCACGAACTCCGGGTCACAGTACGCGCCCAGTCCCTGCTCTGCTAAGACCTAGGACGGTAAAAAAACAAAGTAAATAAGTAGTCTATCTTCTATCTATCAAACAAAGTTACCGACACAAAAGTACAAACGACTCAGTGAATTTCTCAAATTATTCAATACTAATTATACTTTGTACCTAATATACTACTAAGTCATGTTTTTTTATCTACACTCATCGAAAACAGTCGTCTATGAACTTTTGTCACTCCAGTCTATGAAATTTCTAACCTGTATGTACCTCGCATAAACTACTATTTAATTGATTTCACTTAGCTAAATCACACATTACCGCTAGGTGTGGCAAACAGGTTAATGCACTTTCTTCGCCTAGTTTATGTGTAACTTTAATTGAAAGATAGCCTAGATTCTATTCTGAACCACCCTCAACTATATACACCCTCCTTTCATGTTAGTCCTCACAGTGACAACGCGGTTACCTAGGTTAGCACCTGCGGCTCTTGATTTTTGTTGTCTGCGACCTAAATGTATGAATCGTCGATGTAACGTCGACAATGACCGCTTACCATCAGGTGGGCTGTCTGCTCATTTGTCATTATAAAATAATCAAATTAGCGTTAATGTCCCGGTTGTGCTCTCGAGACCGAGGGCTCGGGGTCCGCCTTGACCATGATCCAGGATTTGGCGATCAGGTAATTACAGTGGAGCGACTACCATCTGACCTCCGTGACCCTACTACCAGGGGAACCTGACCAGATTGAATCATGGTTACAAATTCAGTTGCCTGAATTTGCAGGTTCCCTCACCGTAAGAGCATCGGTTAGTATTCAACTAATGAACATAGCTCAGAAAAGAGTCATTGGTACATGGCCGCAGCGGGATTCGAACCCGGTACCTCTCGCTTGTGAGTTGAATACTCAACCGCCCGGCTACCGACGCTCATTTCTTATTCAGTAGGATAAAAAAACATTATAACACCCCCCTTTTCGTCTGAGGCTAAAAATCATCAACTCACCCTGGTGACGAGACTCTCCGCGGAGCCGACGACCGGCGCGGCGGCGTTCCGCGGGCTGCCCGGCAGCGAGACCACGCCGCGCGCGCTATCGCCGCCTAACCACACACGTGGGTAAGTACTACACTTATAGGCCAGATACACATGCTGGGTTTCAGCATGTTCGTTGTGGGAACGCGAGACGGTCAATTCCGAAGCGGAGGCACGATAGGGCGGCACCATAGGACACTGCGGCAAGGGCGATCTAGGAATCAGCTAGATAGTTGATACCTACTAATCCTTACGAAGAGACGCGCGCGACCTTGGTCGGATATCCGACCACGACCCACATCCGAAAATCGACTTTATATCTACTATATATGGATTAATATTAATTGTCTAGCTGCTTCCTAGATCGGTCCTACCGTGGTATCGTATGTACCTTAACAGCTCGATTGTACCCATTATCTGTTCATTACTTTGAGTCAAGTCAACACTTATCACACATGTAATTTTGACAAGTAATTGCCCAATCAACAGATTTTGGGCGACGCATAGGGTGTCGCATCCGATGAAGTCGTGAAAGCCTTCGAAGTAACAGGCGTCGTCAGGTGGAGTTCAGTAGCCGTATTCACAATGATTCGAAACCGTTTCCGAACGATTCGACACGAAATTGGTGAGTGGCAAATCCGGGTTTTAAAACTGTTATTCAGAATCCCGATAGATTCCACGGAAACTCTACGCTCTATAACATACGAAAATTTCATCAAAATTAACTGAAGCCACATTTTCCTAAGATCTTTTGCGGAGTCCTTTGTCGATTTCGTATCCGAATCCGATTTCCGAGCCATTGTGAATCCGGCTACAGGTAGTATGCGCTTAGGTCTTTCGTAGCGAGTTCGCATAACCAGCCGGCCGGTAGCGGTGATACTCATGAGAGTTTTTCGCTTCCCTCCTCTATCCCAGAGGGTGCCTTAGCAGTGGGTGCAAAATCAAAAAATAAGTAGTCGCTTGTGGCGCGATACCTTAGTTCAAAGTACAATCGCTTGAATAGCTTAAGGCTGACCGTCTCGCGAACTCACAACAAGAACAAGCATGCTGAAGACTAGCATGTGTATCTGTGCCTTATGGGATTGACTTGGTGTGGTGTGGTGACAAACAGCTTCGAGCTCCTATCTGACCAACTAGTTGATCGGTTCCATTGGTCAGAATGGAACGACAAGCCTTTCGCGTACTATAGATTTCGCTATCCAATATGCAGAGACTGTACCTATTCTGTACACTCTATCACCAATTGTTACTGCGGCGAAGGAAGGGTTTCCATTATACTGTGATACGGCACACAAGGCATTCGAAATATAAATTTAATATGAAAGAATAGCTATAAGTACCCAATAAAATAAAGACCTCAAACTAAATATTTAAGACGGAACAAAATATTACACCAAACCCTCTTTACAACAAATGCAGGAACTTTCCACTAAAATTACTGCCGCTATTCTGACATCAGAATGGGTGGTCAAAAATACAAATTACCAAGAATAAATCGTAGGTAATATCTAATATGAAAAAATCTATGGGTAGGAACTACACTACCCAGCATCACCGTCAGCTGGGTACTTCTCGTCTCAGTTTACCTTTTCGAGACAGAATTTTAATGTCTCACATGACTTGCGAGTAAACAAAAGACCCTGCAAATTGGATTAGCTAAAGATAGGTAAAGCCTTGCTTTCCTTGTTTTTAATATTGATTACGAAGCTATGTTGGTTTAACTTCATGTTAGTACCTAAGTATCTGAGATATGTAGGTAGTAGATACATATAGGTACCTATGCGTACTTAATCTTGCAATCGTCATACTTAAGTATTTTGCATTTGTTTACTAAACTAAGTCATTAAGTAGATATATTCAACTAAATGCTATCTCTAAAAAGCTCTTAGAAGCCAGCTCTAAATATTGAAGCAATAATGGTTTTTATGCTTCCTTCACAAATCTACCACTAAAATCAAAATCAATTGTGGCCCTCGTGAATCTTTTTTGATTTCATCAAAACTCTCTTTCGTGCATGTTTTATGAAAAACTAAATGTTAGTAACTAGGTAAATAGTTTTAAAGCCTCTAATTTCTTTAAACTAGTCACTAAAAAGCGGTCTATTTAGCGCTTTTGTTGTACGTAAATAGGTTTATGTTCATGCTGTTAATTCGTTAGAGATTCGTAATTTAAAAATTAATTAAGTAAGTTAGTTGTTGCAGCTGTTAGTCGAAATGTTCAAAGCATTGTGGGGTGCAAAACTTGATTTTAATGTATTTATGTTAGTAAAATATGTGATACGTAAAGCAGTGTTCGTGATTGTGACAATGTGGTTTATTGCAAAATTGAACCCGAGTGATTCTGTTACTTTTGGACTTTTACCAGAGCCTCCTGGATCCGTCATTCAGACATGTCTTTTGTATATTTCTAGAAAATATTATTCAATCTTTAAGGATACTACTTACTTAATATCAACAAACTAATAACTGAAATCGTCCTGACAACTTATTCCTAACCTATTCGTCAAACAATATATAAAATATGTTGTGGCCTGCCCACTTCAGAACTTTTGTCAAAATCACAATCTATAAATTCGTTAAGCATTTTATGTATAGTCTTACAATAGGCATAGCAAAATGTGGGCCTAGTGACCAGTTACTTTTAATAGAAACAGATTAGCTATTAGGAGCCAACGTGTCAAAAATCTCATTAATTCTTATTTTTCAAGTTTATAGAGATCATCCCGTTCCCGTTTTTAAGAGCGTTATGCCAAAATATTCGAGCTTGCCCATTCTTTGGTTAAGTTTAATTAAAATGACGGTTTTAATGGACAAATGTCGCTCGCTGCACTCGCTCATTCATGAATTGTAGTTAGTTAATTTTATTTCGAACTATCAAAAATATTGGCCTTATCCTTTCAATTTTAAAAAAGCTGGCCCTTATAGGTAGTATATGCTGGTAAGTTTTGGCTCCCCTAGTCAAATTCCATTGCTACGTACGCCTATTCTACACCATCTATGAACGGTCAAAAGCCCTGGCACAATACTCATGCCCCCTTATCATTGATCAAACCGAGTTAGTCCGTACTATTTTTATCTTCCCCATAGGCATGTCCTTCTCCATCGTTTTAAGATTTATATATCTCCCTATCGTATCGTAGCAATCAACTCTACAATACCACGGCTCAGATACCTTATCAACCTATCTAATTGAACCCAATACTGTATCGCCTTCATATCCAATTAGACTAAGATTACCTCATGAAAAAAAAAATAGACTGTCTCCCCGTTCAAATACCATAGCTACAACCCCCTATACACGTCCTACCCATAACCAGAACCCCTGGTGCCCGATCCCCGTGCAACGGTCCGCGGACCTGATGAGTGCGTCGAGTGGTGTCGCTCTAAAAGCGGGGCGCGCCGGAGAGCATGCGAGCTGGCCGCGCCCGACGACGCGCTGCGCACCATCCGACCTGACGTCACTGGCTTGATGGTCCGCAGACTCCTGCGCTCGCCTCCACGGCACACCCTGGCGTGGGAGAAAGCGAAGGGGATCTTCGCCGCAGCGTTGTAGCCGTACAGCGTCATCGTGCGAGACTCCGTCGGCGTACATTCGCTCGCGAGCAGCGGAGATATCTTCGGCTGTATCGTGCTGTCGAAGGGGGGATTCGGCGATGGAGATTTGTCTTCTGGAGATGCTTTCCTCGGTATGGACAGCTTTTCTCTAGAGGACGTGGAGTCTTCTGGATGGATACGCTGTCTAGACACGGGAGGTGTGTTCTTGACGGTGGCGGTTTCGGAGGGAGTCGAGAGGTAGTTGACGCAACCGAACGCTAAACCGATTTGGCCCAGCATTTCTGGGTAGTTCGATTTCTGATTGCTGTTGTTAGGTGATCATAGTTACCAATTCCACACGTGATGCAGTGAAAAGGAGAATGGTTGTGTT
The DNA here is from genome assembly GCA_905147135.1 of Blastobasis lacticolella. Lineage (NCBI taxonomy): Eukaryota > Metazoa > Arthropoda > Insecta > Lepidoptera > Blastobasidae > Blastobasis > Blastobasis lacticolella. The sequence goes on along the minus strand of LR990062.1, from coordinate 13,848,522 downwards.
AGAGATTAGTCACAAAGAAGCCGAGTTAAGGTGCTCAAGTCTTTAAGGATTGCTCAAAAAGAAAACCACTCGAGAAACCACACATGGACTACCTTGGTACATAGTGTTCTTTAGATCGTTTGTGGTTCTTCTGCAATGTAATAAGCGTTTGTTTTATATGTGAATTTATACATCTCCAGCCTTCGAATGAAATTGTTAGCTGAATTATTACAATATTAGCGAGGTTATGAAGCGGAAAGGGACTTACTCTAGCACTTGGTATATTTTCTCAGACTCCCCGTTGAAGATTAGCGGCCTCATTGGTATTTGCTCTTTCGGTTGACCATTCGCTCTGCGGATAATGTTGCCGTATTTGAAACATTACAAGGATTTATTACATATTAAAATACCAAAACATGGGTAATTCAATATCAGGAAAATAGGAGTCAAAGCTGGAGTAGAGAAGGGAGCCGTCTACATTGGAGATTGAAGAATCACCAATGGAGATAGTCAGAGAGGTATAAGAGGATGTACCGCAGTCGTTGGATCAAGAGAACTCTGAAGTGAAGACCCAGCGCTCCCTAGTATACGACAATATGCCGATGTGTCATATGCAAAACTAATAGACTGTGAAGGAATAACCTACGATAGGTTATTGGAGGATTACGTCATCGAGTATAAGAAAAGTTCCACTTTGTATGATACTAGACGTTTAGTAGACCCACAAAACGTTGATCTGCTCATGCATAGCCTGGGACAATTTTTTTTATTTCAGTTAACCAAACCTAGACTTTTCGTAGCGATAATACTTACATATCCTCTTGCGTGGTTACTATAAGTAAAAAAAACGGGTTGCCACACATCGTCTTGTCTGTTTCGCTGTTCAGCTACATTAAAGTCACTTTTCTTTTTTGTGACTATGGTTTGTTGTGGGTCTCCCAAAGATCTACTATCACTACAAAGTGGAATTATTCTTGGACTGGATGATGTAGGATAACCTACGGCACCCTCACAGTCTGTATAGAACATATGCCCTTTTAGTATTCACTCATAAATATGTATACCATGGAGCCAAGACGTGAGCGGAAAAATTATAGGGTAAGTTAATGTTCGAAAGCGAACAAAAAAGCTCTAAAAGATAGAATGACATTTTAACTTACAAATTAGGTGTCATTGGAACCCCCATGCCGTACTCCCGTTGCATCATTGAACTCAAATGATTTCCGACTGCGTCTAGAAAAAAGAAGAAAGAATTGGGAATTTGATTCCAGTTCTTATTTATTCCAATTTACCATTGTGAAATTCTTACCTGGTGGTCCTTCCCCTGGTTTCCTATGTCTACTGAAGTGCCTGTTAGGCCCATGCCTTCGTATACTTGACCAAACACCGCCGAATAACGAGTGGTTTCTCTGTAAGTTTGGAAAGAAGTTTAGCAAGTCTTTGGAAGATCGAATACCTGAGCATTACGGTAGGTGTTGATCTTAGATATCTACGTATCTGCCAACCTTAAGTATTCATTTTCCAATTCTTTTTTGTGCGTTATTAAACGCATTACTTAGTTTTTACCTATGTAAGTAGATCTAAGTTTAGATAATTTTTTTGTTAAATGTAAGGTAGGTGCTTTTTAATTTTTTTCCGTGTAGGATGTAATTTTGTAATATTGATATATACTTATATTTATAATTTTATTAATATTGTTTTTATGACAAATAATTTACTTTAGTTTCAGTTAATTAGTATCTCCTTAGATTATATAACATCTTACTATTGATACTCTGTAGTGTAGTCATGGACTTACTACCCAAAGGGACTGCGCACTGCCTTGACTAAAACCGGGCAGAGCGAGAGTCACCATCGATAGTCCTGTGTCCCTTTCTAGTGTTGCCACCATTGTTGATGCAAATTCCGAATTACTTTTATTACTTAGCGCGGACACCGACCTACCGATCAGGGCCAGGCAGAGTCGGACCGGGTGCAATCTGAAGGTCATATTTTCACCAGGGTTCAGCCCAAGGTTTCCCTGCTACTCGGAAAATATTGGTCCTAGAACACTAGTTCCTAGAGTGAAATGATAGCACTCCTCGAGATTTACTATGACAGCTGTCAAAGTTAAAGATTTTATAACTCGGAACCCATTGGTAATAAAACACTAATTTCTAGAGATAAATTATAGTACTTGTTGATCTACATTTCGAATGACAGTTGTCAAACTTAAAACTGCAATAATTCCTAAACTATTGGTGCTAGAACACTAGTTCCTAGAGTAATATAATAATACACATCGAGATCTAGATTTCAGATGACAGTTTTAAGTTTGACAGCTGTCATACGAAATGTAGATCTCAACAAGTACTGTCATTTCTCTCTAGAAACTAGTGTTTTAGGACCAATGAGTTCCGATTTATAAAAGATTTAACTTTGACAGCTGTCATACGAAATGTATATCTCGACGAGTACTATCATATCTCTTTAGAAACTAGTGTTCTAGAACCAATAGGTTCTGAATTATAATACATTTAAGTTTGACAGCTGTCACCCGAAATGTAGATATCGACGAGTACTATCACATATCTTTAGGAACTAGTGTTGTAGGACAAATCGTTACCGAACTCTTTTATCTGTTTTGTGGAACAAAAAGTCGTAGGTTGATAATTATGTCGGCTCGACGTTTGTCGAAAAAACGTTCAGTAGATCAAAAGGTTTATTGACAACTACTTTTCGGATTGTACGGATTACCCCATAATAATACCAAAGTCACGGTAAATATATTTCTCCAATAATGGCAACACCTAACATGACACTTGTCAAGTTAGAATGACGGTGATTATGCCAATAACATTGTGTTTACACTGTAAGAAAGGGACAAAGGACTATCGATGGTGACTCTCGCTCTGCCCGGTTTTAGTCAAAGCAGTGCGCAGTCCCTTTGGGTAGTAAGTCCATGAGTGTAGTATATTCCTAATATAACCTCCATCAATACCTCTATTAATTCTAGACTTACCCTGTGCATAGGAATATCACTCTCTGTGGTAATATCATCCAGGTTTCCTGATATTGCCCTCTTCAATTCTGGACCAGCCTCGTGCAAAGTCCTCAACCCAGCTTGCAGCGTCATCTGATGGTTCTGCTCTTCGTTCTGCCTTAACTCTTGCTCCTTACGTTTTTTGAACCTTTTGTGTATGAAAAGTATGATTTTAATACGATAGTTTTTGTGTTAGGAGGAAGTACTACGGAGTGGTTTGTTGGTTTCAGGTGCTACTATATTTTGTCGCTATAGAGTCTATGTTTTGTGTACCATATCTAAGTTCAAGCGTCTATAGCTAATTTAGTAATCCGATAAATTTAAATTTATTGATTTATAGATAGATAAAATTATTTATTTAGAAACATATTCAACTACTTTTTAGCTATTAAGTAATTATAACTTTAATTTTAACATTGAGTAATATTTGATTTTATCGAAACTAGCGTAGGTGCCAAAATATGTGGAAAAAATATGTAGAAAACAAAGCACAATCCCAAATTTCAACGTAGTAAATATAAATTGTTTTGGTCTAAATCTAAGAGTTTCAAAATACAACAAAGTGAGAACACAAAGAAAATCAATACCACAGTGGGATAAAAATTACAGATCTTCCAGGAATCGATTCACCATCATGCTAATTTCGGGGCAGTTAAGTTCTTAGAAAAACGGGGAAACACCTTTAGATATCAAGAGTTTAATCCTTACGAAAATCTTGGAACCATGCAGGGGGAACTCGGAAAATTTACCAACACTGCTTGGACACTTCTTTGCGTGGGAGTTACGCATATATCACATGTTATTGTGACTAATAGATGGACAATAATTAATCAGGTTTACCCACAGGAATACCTTTTAGAGAAAGCGCTAAGGGTAACATTCTCTGTCCTATTTTACCAACTTTAAGATGCGTTACTTACGCGTGATTCCTATGAAACAAAAATATTAAATCAGTCAACCGGAAATAATTAAACAATTGCAAATGAACAAGTTTGAGGAGACACAATTATAATTTTAATATTGCCCTGATTTCTACCTGTATCGAGTGATCATTCAATGGCTAACCGATAGATTCTTGATGTAGATAGCATATTTATCTGTATCTATTAAGGCAAGATTATCAAGATATCCCTATTCATCATTATCATCGCAAGAATAGAGCCTCTCTCAAAGTAGTTCACAATGTCTACCTTAGATACTTTCAACGCCCATTTCACTATAATACACTGTCCACTAGAAAATCAGTCCGTCGACATCCAAGCTTGATGATTCTTTGAGTTGTATACTGTGTTCTGTGAGTTCCGGATCCGGTTGAAGAATACCGAGTCAGATAACTTTGTGACATAATGTTAAAGTCACGCTTTTTTAAAATATTTTTTATTCAGCTGAAATCAAACTAACCTCCTGAAATAGTCCTGGATAAGGAATGTGGCGTAGAACTTTCCGACTGTGATCTCGTTGGGGTCTCCAGGCGGAGGCACCACCTGGTCCAAGAGCTTTGGCGATGTCCGCTTCCATATTTTCTTAATTACCGCCCTGAGTTCCGTGTTGCAGTCGTCAATGTTGCCTAAAGAATGTGTAATAATAAAGAATTTCTGTCTTTTGCGAAGAAATTCAGCACAAATTACACGGTGTAAGAAAGAAATAGGGAGACGTCATTATACATGTTTTATACGACTAATATATTGAATACCATTTCGAAATACTTCTTTTAAAATATCAATATAATTCAATAATTCTAAGAATCTTAATTAGGAATGTAAGGTAATTAAATACGTATATCTATCAATTACGAGTACTAACATACAGAGAATGGAACAGGTTTAAAACGAGACAGCCCCATACGTGTCACATAAGCTTGTCTCGTTCTAAGCAGGGTTCTATTTAGGTCCTGCTATAAGAGCTCATGGTAAGCCCCCGGGTACAGAAATAAAACTTAATTAGCAAGGTAGAGCTCGTCTAATCTAAAATGACGCGCCCCACTATCGCATTAACGCACACAAGCAAGTTTAAAATATGGACGCAATACATATATAAATGCCGTTTTATTTGGTCATTCAGTTGCCGGTGAGATTCAAACGTAGGAGAACGCGTCGTTCATTGGCTCCCACACAGATGAAGTGTCGTTATCAATATTTGCACTCACACATCGAAATCAACTAACTAAGTAGTGGGGCGCATCATTTTAGACTAGACGAGCTCTATCATTAGACGTGATGGTAATCAAGTACCTATCAATAACATAAAAAATAATACTTACCATCGGTTTTAATTTTGAGCGAAGTTCTAACGACAGCGAACAAGGTGGCGTTGAACAACACAGTGCCATCCGAATTGAGCGGCATGTTCATGGACACCAGTCTTTTACAGGCCACTCGGTGTGGACATAATTTACCGAAACCTGAAATTGAAGTTGTGGTCTTGATACTTGATAGTGGCAGAGTAAAACCCGCAATAATGAATAAAGACGGAGGGAATTATATTTATTGGTACATATATATTCAAACTAAACTCGCGTTCTTTACACATATTTTACGGCGGTGACCACTTTCCTACAGGTGGCGTGCCGTATAACATAAAAAAAATATATATATTAGACGGGACTCACACGCGAAGTACCTTTTCGATTTGTTTTCCCGGCAGGGTTACACCTACCGTCATCACGAGAAGGATGGAATTATAACTCAATCTTTCTTTGTTTAACCTTTTACTTACACAAACAGAAAAATACCCTCGCTAAAAATGGAACACTTGACCATAGGGAATAAAAGAGCGATACAAATGTATTGCTTCAAGAAGATATTGGGTGTATTCTTTCCAACTTTACTGAATCACTGTCTAAGAAGATGCTCCAGAGAGAGCGGCTCTCTCATTCACTACTAATTAGATGAATGTAAATGAACAGCTTACCTAAAGGAGGACTAATTTTTCTTAATAGTGTAACTACATCTAGATGTTTAATTCTACCCTTTGCATCTGGATCATATTCACTCCATAATCTGTAACAATAAATTATCAAAAATAGAGAATTTTCCAACAGTCGAAGAGCTTCTTTCAAGCTGATAAAGGATCAAGTAAAATGTATCAACACTTATACAGTTATTGGTGATATCATCATCACAGCCCGTAACAGTCCACTGCAGGACTTAGGGCCTCTCCCAAGAAAGGGGAGGTTATTGCAATAATCTCCACGCTTGGCAGGCGGGTTGGAGATCGCAGTGTTTAAATAATACAAAGGAAAATGCTGCTGCCCATTTTCCAGACTACGGAGACTCTTGATCTTTTGCCTCGAAAACATTAGTCGCCTTGTACGACACCCATGAGTGTAAGGGGTTGGTGCTATTCTACTCTGCCGGACTACCGGATTGGTGATATGGTACCTTATAAATTCATCTAAGTGGTGTGGTCCCAATATTGACCAGTCTCTGGTTAAATAGTCGAAGTTGTCCATGATGACAGCTACGAAGAGGTTAATGATCTGGAAATAGAAGAAATAAATTATTAAAGTATATAATCTGTAATTCAGACACCAATATAGAACATTCTCGTGTTAGAGCACTGAATGATTATAACACTCTTGAAATGCTAAACTTGCATTCTAATGAGAATAGAAATAACGCCAAAAAGATAAATAATAATGACCCCCAAGTCGCAGAGATTGAGCATAAAATCCTTAACCTTCTGAAGTTATCTTCTTCTGCGGGGCTATTGGCTAACTCAGTTGACAACTGTGTTTGACACTAGATAATTCTACACCACGTCATCTACGTTGAAAACTGGCAATAGCGTCTACCAAATTATAGTGTCAGATTTTTTTATGTCAAATTCAGTTGTCCACTGAGATAGCCGATAGGCCCTCTGGTCATATTCCGCCCATAAACTACACAATTTGGCGAAGCAACTATGAGGGGACTGTTAAGAGCTAGGATGATCTTTTCATAAAGGCGCTTCATTTTACGGAAGTCCTGTCACAGGCTTCCTAACAGCTATATGTCATCTGTAACAAAGCAACTCACCAAGAAGGAGCAGAGAACATAAAACGAGATGAAGTAAGGGAAGGCTAAGATGCTGCCGCAGCTGTCCTGCTCGGCCTCAGGGGGGGCCATGGTGGCGTTCACGTTGGCACCTACATCCTCCTCTTGGTAATTCTTATCACACTTGACCGTGGGCTCGGGGGAGACGGCCATCATGATTTCTTGCCACGCTTCGCCTGTGAGAACGTACATATAGGTAATTAGAAGTTTTAGAACGAAATTCCTAATCGGTTAACTCGTTGGTTAGGATGGCCGTGTGATGAGCGGAAGACTAGATTGTTGCACCAACGCCATACATTATCATTTAATGACATTATCAGGGTGAAAGGCGACTTATGTCGCATCATCTATTACCTCAGTAAATTATAAAGAGGACAGCAGCGTTTTGTTTTGAGTGATTTTAATACTGCGATCTCCATCCTGACTGCTAAGCGTTGGTAATACCAATGTAGAAGAGGCGGATGATGATAATACGCTTTAAGCATTTAATTAGGAACGTAATGAAATAGGTATAACAAAACACACAGAAAACTTACAGTCTGAGGTCTAACATCTAAATTCCAAGTACCGTCTGTTTACATAATTAGGTTTTGATATTCCTTAATAATATCACTGATTATTCCCAAAAATACAGTTTCCATTTTCACTAGTGACATTATAAGTAGATCTAGGTATTGGGCATTCAAAGTATTAAAGAAAAAAGAATGACTTTAAATTTACCTGTAGCAGAACGAAACAAAACGAGGATCGCTTGCGGAAACGTCTGGAAATTGTTGTTCCTCGTGATATCTGTCTCGTCATCTATAGCGATCTTTCCGAAAACCTAAAATTAAATTAAAAATCTATCATAAAAATTTGAAGACTACATCCTTCCAGTTGCTACGGTCCCGACAACACCTTTTTCGTATCTTCCACTATCATAGTTTTTTCATAATTGCTCGTCGGTTTAGGATACCCTTGAACTTGAGCTCTCTTTCAAATGATCTTGATTTTGATTGTGAACGAAAGCAGTAAAATAATCGTAATTCAGCGTGTTTTGAATTTAAGAGTTGTATTTTTCAATGCAACACGTTTACATTGTCACAAAGTTATATGACCCGATGACAGGGTCGCTGTTGTGACAATAAAGTGGCGACATTGAGTTCCTGTTTAGACTACCGAGTTAGATAAGTATGTGATAGGTAAATCTGTAGAATATCGATTTAAGGCGGCTTGCACCAAATTCTTAAAAGCAATTAAACTGTAAACTTCGTACAAAAATATGTTAAACGTCATTCTTAAAACGTGTTTAGAATTTGGTGCAAGCGGGGCTTATAATAACAATCAGTATAATTTCCCTAAACATCATACACCTTTCCCTAAGTTTCTGTGACTATACCAACATTCTCACTAGCCTCATATATTCTTTTTGTGGCCGCTTCAAAACTTTCACTCATCTCATCTTCTCGTCTATTATCATCTGGATTTTACTTACTTGCATCCCAACTACGGCGTAAATGAAGAACAGCATCAGAATCAATAAGGCGACATATGGCAGTGCTTGGAAGGACTTTATGAAGGTCCACAACAACGTTCGGATGCCTTCTCCCCTGGATAGTAGCTTCACCAGTCTCATTACTCGGAACAAGCGGAAGAAGTTTATGGAAGGTATCGAACTCTCCTGGAAAATTAGTATTTATGATATGATGTTTACCTCATCATCATTATTATATCAGTTATAGGATATCCATTGCTAGACAGCGGCTCCCCAGGGGAGTCAGGGACGGGTACTCTCCCCCCTTGCCCCTCAGGATTTTTGTCCTTTTTTTCCATTAGTTTCTATGATTTTTATAATGTAATTCTTTTCCTTTTCATTATTGCCTAGGGAGGCACACCTGATAGAAAGCGACCACCGTCATCCAGGACATCTGCAACCTAAGGAGAGCGGATGCGGTGCCGGCCTTTGAGGTTACTGTACACTTGCCTTTTGAAGAACCCCATGTTAAAGAACGAAGGAAAGACGAAAGAAAGTTCATTCTACATCAAGTCATCCACCTTGTTTTTATGTTTTTAGTAATTTACGTATTTGAATCGATTGAAGATTCTTGCTAAAAAACCTACTTTCTGTTGGTTTGTGGGTACTTCCTTCACGTAGAAACAGAGTACCTATTTAATTTTATTTCGCTGAAGATACTACTAAGAAAGCTATAAATAGGCTACCTTTTACACGAGCGAATTTAATCCGCTGGAAAGTCTTCGCTAGTTTACGAATACCAGCTAATAAAAAATTCTAAAAGAAAATAATTCATAAACACTTTATGACCTTCATTTCAAATAATAACAATAATCTCTTAGCTCGTGCAGTAGTTAGTGTTCATCTATTGTTTAGACAAATCAATGTGAGGTGCATTTGTGTAATCCTACTGAAGTGTCACCATTTGCTATGGCGTTTATATTTTACGCTATGCATTGACATTGTTGCATGTTGCTTACATGTTACTGTCCCATTTGTATGAATGAAACTATTAACATCGAAAGCTTTATGCAAGTTACTAGTTACTTTATTTACAATCGCTTTATTATAATACGTTTAGAATAGGTACAAGAGACCAATTTAAAACTTTAGCTGGCTTTAGTAGATATTCTTTCAACAAGGCGTTCCACAAGGTTCAGTATTAGGGCCATTTCTATTTCCCGTTTAGAGCCTAGGACGGGTTGGTGAATTTCACGTAAATCTTTTAATTTCTTATGATCATATGGCATACCTACTTGGATACTATAAAACGTATATTTATTGCAAGATGTATGAGATCTTAGTTGCTTACTTACGCCAATTTCATGTAAGTAGTTCATGGGTCGGAAAACCGGCTATTATTTTTCAGAACTCTGTTCTCTCTTTTTGTCAGATAGTCCAGGTATTGTCTATAACTTATCTATGCATAAGCGTGCTCCTTACCTTGACAACGTGCGTCCTCAATCCGCTTCCCTGCAATAAATATTTCGCTACAGTCGGAGATTATTCGATGCATCATTTTCAATACCAGTAGTATCATCTAGCGTGATTTTAACTCACAAAGATTTTTAGTTCCAGATACTAAGATTTCGCCATAGAAGTAATTGTAGTAATTAAAAATTAACTTTCTAGTGACGTATCACTGAGTCCCTAGTCAACAGGAATCTGAACAACAGTTCTGTCAATCCTTCTTTTAATTATTTAAGGGTGCCACCATATCATAATGTGTTGTTTACTGGTTAAAATGATCTCGTAAGTTTATATTTTATATATAAGTATAGCTTTAGCGTTTGTTTTATTACAACATCGACTATGTCCATGCACGGGACAGTAACTCTAGATTTTGATTGAGCCAACTATTCTTGTAAGACTTTCAAATTCAAGTGTCCCTCTATTCTCAAGTTGGCTTCACCAAATCACCACATAGTGAGAGTGACGCTAAGCACGGACCTGACAAAAATACGGACGCCATTCTACACTGGAGAGAAGTGAAGCAGGCAAGGTACGACAATTTCTTGACAGTTGATTTTGTTGTACATGATCTACACACTGACACGTACCACCGATCTGCGATAGTACGCCCTGCCGCCATCTTGATCCAATAAAGACCAATCGCAACAAGGCTGCTTGGGCTCTATTGGTCCCTATTACAAATGAATCAAGATGGCGGCGTACTTACTGAGTTAGGCGGTACGACGCAAGGTCTTGCAATCCGCCGCCAATCAATAAAATTTGCATGTGTGGCACTCTCACACACAAATAGCTGGCCATTTTTATTTTCACTCATGATTTTGGAGAGTGTCTGTCCATATTTTTTTCAAGTCCGTGATGCTAAGGTGTCCCTTTGCTTAGGTGCAGTGCGTTACCTGGTTCTTGAGCTCGTTCACTTGCGAGACAACGATGTCTATGATGCTGCCCAATACGATGATGAAGTCGAAAGTGTTCCAGGCGTCCCCGAAGTAGTTCTGGGGAAGGTACATACGTAGGTAGACGGCTAAACCCGATTATAGGTTTAACCAGTTAGGACAAACATCCTATCGAATCATTTTATTATGTCCTTTTTTATGCTTTCTGAATTCGGGCCCTCGCCCACGAAAATATAATTCAGTTGATGATGATAAGAATTCAGTTCCAAAAAAATCACGAATGAGGATTTCTTTTTTATAGTCTTCTGGTTCTACCGTACCTCTCCCTAGCATGTGTTATGGTCGGGCAAAATCTCCTCGTAGCATGAGCTACGTACTGATAAGCATATTCGTAGCAGATACTACGAATCAATCAGACCCTCTCCGTAGTATCTGCTACAGTTCCGCTAATCCTCCCCATTGCAAGTGCTACAGTCATATTAAATCTCCGTAGTATGAACTACGGTCCTCCTGATCATACCGTAGCAAGTGGTCCCGCTATCTCTGTAGCAAGTGCTACGGTCCCGCCAAACCTCTTTCGCTTCTTCCATTCATCCTTTTCATACATGCTCCTCATGCGAGTCTTTGCGACAATTTATAACATAATTTGACATAAAATTTGTGAGCTACGATAACACAGACAGACTAACAGTCAAACCTACACTTCAAACTTCTAACAACCCTCTTTTTGCTATATGGGGATTGACAATCGAGTACACAAAAGCCTGAACAAGAAATTTGTTTCTTTTACGAAATTATAAATGGTAACATTTAGAAACATTATTGGATTTAACCTTATACACTCCTTTATAAAACAACGGGCACATGGGCAATTTTCATACCCTCAAAATTTATCAACAAGATTTATTACTACCACATACCTTGAACCGAAACGCAGCGAGTTTGAAGATGAACTCGAGAGCGAAGACAGCAGTGAATATCATGTTGAGCATATCCAACGCTTTGCTGTACTCTATTGGCTGGTTGTGGTACTTCATGGCTAAGGTGATGGTGTTGATCATGATGAGGACGAATATAGCATACTCGAAGGGCTGGGAGGTGACGAACCACCACACTTTGTATTGGATGCGGTGTTTCGGGATATATCTGAAAAAAAAAATAGTTAGCGACATGTCATGGGCCGGAAAATTGTAAGTATGATTCCCGAGCGGAAATTTGACAATCAAGAGTTGTACTTGAAACCTGAGAATCGGGTCTACGATTGTAATCGAAATCTAGATTTTTAAACTTCAACTCTTGTAGTAATGGTCGTTCTACCTATATATCAAACTAAAATAAATTAAAATTAGATTTCAGTTTTATACCACATGATTTATATGGTTATTATAATCATTATGATTATGGATAAAGTAAAAAAAATTCTTAGAGTGCCAATCATGATATACGTTGCCCTATATGTATATCAAACTAAAATAAATTAAATTAGATTTCAGTTTTGTACCGCATGATTTATATGATTATTATAATCTTTATGATGGATTTTAGGACTATTATAGTTAGTTTGACATTGGTTTAATTATTACGATTTATATAATAATTTTTTTAGTATTTATATAGTATAAATAAATACTTACTGTAACACTGTTACTAGTAACGAATTGAACCGTCTGTAACAACAATACAATCATAAACTCACCTCCTGATCGGCTTAGCTTTCAAAGCGAACTCTATGCAATTCCTCTGGTTCTTATCGAGCTCGCAGTTCTTGTATTCCTGTTCACCCTCGTTTTGGAATGTCACTATGACGAAACCGACGAATATGTTCACCTACAACAGATTTTTATGTTACGTTACGATATGTTATGTTATGTGATGTGATGTGATGTGATGTGAAGTGACGTGACGTGACGCGACATGACGTGACGTGACGTGACGTGACGTGACGTGATGCGATGAGATGTGATGTGTTGTGATGTGATGATGTTGGGTTGTATTGTGTTACGTTACGTTACGTCATGTTATGGTATGTCATGTCGTCAAAAAATGGCAATAGGAGTCGTATCGCACGTACCATAAAGAAGGCAATTATAATAATGTAAATAATGTAATAGGCTGCAACAATTGGACGGAAGTTGGTGATGGGGCCGCGGTCCTCCGCGTTCGAGTCTATCGACACGTAGAGTAACCTGGAATGGGATACAATTTTTTTTATTAGTACCGCTTAGTGGACAGCAAGCTTACGGCCTGCCTGATGGTAAACAGTTATTGCAGCCTATGGACTTTTATCAGGTAGTAGGACTCTTTCAAGTCTGAGGAGTCAGCCTAGGTGAGTACCACCGCCTTTATCTATTTGTATTCCGGTTTGAAGGACAAGGTAGCCAGCCCAATTACAGGCATGAGGGATTTCATCTTAGTCCTCACAGTGACGAGGAAACTGCGGTTCTATATTTTTGTTGCCTGCAATCTAAATAAATGAATGGTAGATGTTATGGGCGACAGTTACCGCTTACCATCAGGAGAGCTGTCTGCTCGTTTGTCCCTACGTACGAGTGTATCCGTGGCAGCCTTGGCGTGAGAGATATCGCGGATAAGATCGAAGATGCATAGCAACAGTGGTTGGTAATGTACAATACATTAAGTAAGTAAGCCCCAGGGATATGTGGGAAATAGGTGGCCAAACCTGCCTGTATCAAGAAAGAGGTCCCGCAGGAGAACCAAGAAACGATAAAATGACATCGCCGAGTTGGAAGCGAGAGGATGCCGAAGATAGTGCAAAGTGGAAAAAACAAATTAGGAAAGCGGACCCGAACAGAAGCTGGGATTGACCGCTCGAATAATGCTGATGATTATAACCAGACATTAAAGTCAAGATGACCACTTAGTACTTACCCGGGCCACCCCTCGAAAGTGGACACGGTGAACAGAGTAAGCATTCCCTTCATCACGTTGTCGAAATGGAAGTCGTTCCGCTTCCACTCTCTGTCTTTCGCCGCGTAGTTCTGATTCTCATACACTAAATATGTTCCTCTGTAAGGGAAACAGAAGTTAGTAGTCGAGCAATATTTTGTAACTTTATTAATCGCACCAAAAGTATTTCATGTATAATTGGTTAGTCAGCCCCGTAAGCTTTTAACGGCTTCCCAATGCTATTTCTGTGGAAAAAGCCATGACTTTGACAAAGTTAATAGGTTTCTATGGAGAGTTCAACGGTCTAGTAAAATGTGGGCGTAGTTACTAGATGATTGCGCCACAGAACTTGCAAAATAGTAATAATTATCTTAATATGCGTGTTTGGATCAATGATGTGCATTCAAAACCACCGAATTGCGGAAATACACGTTGGCCAAAGTCTAGTTTTAGCCAAAATCGTTATAGAACAAAGCCTGGTGACATAAGTTAAGGAAATGTTAGACTAGTTATACTTCACAAGTTCAGAAAATTCATAAGTGACCTATGAATTAGACATTAGACACCTAGAACTTTTTAGAACATAGTTTATTGTCATATTTTGTATTTTCCAGGATGCATTTTTATAACACCTAGCAATCCTTGCTAATCCTAGGGAAAACGAAAGACTGTAATCCAAAAAAAAACTAGTTTGCTTTAAAATATGTCTCAATACTCACTGGCATTCATCTTCAGTCATTTTCGAGCCGTCGCTACAACTAAAGAATTTACCCTGAAACAAAGTCTCGCACGATTAGTTCCTGAAATACTTTAATTATCAATTACAGGTATTTGACAGTTACGAATTAATACTGAATTATTAAAAAACAATTAATGATTTAGTTTCGCATGCTTACTAAATATAATTAGAATTTAAATCTTCTATGTAAAAGTGTTCTACTCTATGTCAAATTGAACTCATTTCTCATGACAATCCCTATAATTTAATTTGAACTATGTAGCTTTCACCTAGACCAAAGCATAATAGCATTTAGGCATTAATAGAAATTACATTATTTAAGCGTCAGCAACAAAAGAGCTGATACGACGTAATAAAATCGCAGCTCAGACGTAATTATTAAATGAAGCATGAAAGGACATGCAAGAACTAAAACTGTCCGTACGTATCGAAAGGAACCGCATCATGCAAATTGCAATAAATAAGCAAAGATATTGTCTCTCCTCTGAGATTTTAAAAGCTAATCTAAAATATGAATTAAAAAACGACGTTACAATTTTGAACGTACACGTAAGGCTCAAATCATACCATCACTACAACACTGTCATTTTAAAAAGGCGTCAACCAGATTTACAAAAACCTCGCCATCCACAA
Source organism: Blastobasis lacticolella (assembly GCA_905147135.1). NCBI lineage: Eukaryota > Metazoa > Arthropoda > Insecta > Lepidoptera > Blastobasidae > Blastobasis > Blastobasis lacticolella. The sequence goes on along the minus strand of LR990062.1, from coordinate 13,833,350 downwards.
GCCGAAGTAGATGGAAACATAACACCGGACGCCAATGTAAAATGGCAGCACAATCTACAAAAGGATATCTAACGACCACATTCTAGACGCCACAACGAGCTCACCTTAAACAGCTGTACACCAACGACAGCGAACATAAATTGTAACAAATACGTAACTAGCATTATATTCCCTATAGTCTTAATTGCTACTATCACACATTTCACCACATACTGATGCGGCGGAGCATGCGGCGTGCGTGTTAGTGGGTCCATACGTTACCACCGAGCAAGGACAGTCCGAGTCGTGTCCGTCGCGGCGACAGGACATAGGGGGACAAGCAAATCCATGTTTAATCACAGTATCCAGACCTACGGGGACAAACTACGTGCCAGCTGCTTGGAAAAGACGCGACAATTGACGCTGGGTATGACTAAACAGATGTTCTGCATCCGAACTGCAGACACTGCGATCTAGCTCCAAAATTGCAAGATTTCTGCAGTATACGACATATTTTTGATGCTGCCAAAGCGTCTTACAATAGTAAGCAGCTATAGCAATAGTTGCTTTAGTGTCCCGGTCGCTTGGCATTTACAATACTGTCGTCGAATGCACAAAACTTGCATCGAATGTAATTTCGTGCTGGTTCGCTACAACTAATTTCTGAAAAACGTTTGTTCGAAAAAAGCTCCTTCGTACAAACGATCGTCGAAAAGTAGTCCGCACGAACAAACGTTCATGGAACAAACGACTTTGGATCGAGGCTCGAGTGCTGTTGTAATGCAGATGGTCTGTCGTGATTATTAGAACTCTGTATCGACGATTGTGACTACAATATCGATTTGGGAAATGAAGAAGCAATTGTATCAAGTTGTCGCATGGTTTCCACGAACCCTGGTAAGCTGGAAGCTTCAGGGCAACTACAGTTAACTTCAGGAGGGGGCATTGTTAGAATCCTCAATGTGTCAGGGGTAAACGCCAAGGTCGTCTATCGTCTCATTAGTCGACTAAATAATGGTCACTGCACTACACCTTTGGGTCCAATAGCGTTAGCCATGCGTCAACTAAAACTGGACGACACTTAAATTAAAATACCGATGACTATTCTGGCGCTACTATCCTCCAAAAAAGATAAATGTTTGGAGAATAATAGAACTGCCAAAACTGTAACAAATACATGATCTAACATAACTTAGGGGTTACCGATGATTTACACATGCTGTTTTGTATGGAAATTCGTTTTAAAAATAAAAATAACTGCTTCCATTGTTGTGAATCATATGTCATAAGAATGACTTCTATAGAGCACAGCTGACTTTAAATATCGCAGAAATATAGGCCATTTGAAGCTATAGGTAGCATTAGCCGGAATCGAGAATATTAGCAAATACGTTAGTAATAGCTATATTATCATGTTAATATATACGAGAACTATACGATACATATATAAATATATATAGCCCTAAGCAAAACTCTTGACCAATGCCAAGTAAACAAAAAAAAAGAGCACTCGGTGTAATAAAAAACAAACGATAGAGAAAAATAATAATCATGAGAAATGAGTGGTATGAGAAAGAGATAGTGAAGTGACATTAAAAAAAAGAGTAAGACAGAATAGTATTAAGACAGTTCACGAAATACCCAAAGGTGTAAATGAAACACTAGTGTATGAAGTCTGTATGCTGAGTACCACTCTCAAAAACGTGGTCACACGTGCAATGTCTCCAAGACATGATACTGGGGTTGTATTCGGTGTCGAGCTGCGACCTAGGCACTCTACTTACAACACTGCGGCAGAGCCGATCTACGAGGCAGCTAGATGGTTGATATTAATCTTACTCAGTATAAAATTAAGTCGCTTTTCGGGTGCAGCTCAGGTTAGCTCGGTCTCGAAAAGTGACTTTATTTTATGAAATGCGTCCTAGATCTGCCATACCACAGTGACGTATGTAGCCGCCTTTATAGAGTAAATCTAGACCAACCTCAACACCGACACGTTACCGAGATCATTTGACAAGTTTAAAGTACCTACATTTTAACAGAAAAAGGCATTCAAGATGCCCCGTATTTTACGGGTTACCCCGTTTTTCAAGTTATGATAATACAATATTTCTTTTTATTAAATCGCTGTTTTATTTGTATCCCGTAAAAATATTAACCCGTATTTTTCATTCTGGTAACTGGACTGTGAGAACTGAAAAAGTTACTTTAAAAAATTGGAAGATGTCCTCATTACCTATTCCATTTAATTTTTGTGTCTCTGCTTTTTGAGAAAGGAAGTCGGAACCGATACGTTTCCTACTTTCCTTTTTTATTTTTGTTGTGGGTTGCAAGTCAAGGATTGTCCTCGGGCGTACCTTGGTGTCAAAGTTCAGTATCTCTTTTGGATCTGGTTGCAATGAGAGATGGTCTTTGACCGACAAAGATAACGTCACTTTCATCGCACATGTTATAGGGTTTATTACCATGGTTAGTAAAAGGTAACGGCACAAGGTAAGACCGTACCGGTGTGCGATGAAAGTGTAGTGAATAACTACGAAAGTCTTAAAACCCATATTAAAAAAACTTCATTCTATACTAATTCCCAAGGATGACCCCCAAGCGGAACTTCACAGACACCTGCCATTGATCTTGATACCGTGTTGGTACTACGTCAGCTCCAGACTCACACAAGGCCACCGTGCCGTACTCGGAAGGGATTTCAATATAGCTAAGCCCCCTACCTTGAACATTTGTACGCCCATCACGGCAAACATGAACTGTAGCAGGGACGTTACCAACAATATGTTGCCGATCGTTTTTATTGCAACGATCACGCACTGTACAACGTGCTGTCATGGAAAAAACGAGTCAAGAATTGCCTTCGTGATTTAAATCGTCGATAGAGTACCGGGTCTCTCAGGGAGCGATGGCTAGCCAAGGCGGATGGATTGTATAGACAGTCTATATTTTCATTTTATTAATGTGTGGGAGATTGCTGGGCCCACTGAAAACCAGCGTTACAAACATTATGCTGAGGAGGATCCACTTACGCTGGATGCCCACGAACAATGCCATATACGGGAACCTAATTTTTTTTTTTTTCATTTTATTGTATTGTAAAATTACTGTATCGTGGCATCCATGTGTAATACATGTTTCTTTATCATCAGTGTAGCAAGATTCTTTGGCACGTGAAATATAACATTGTGTCTCGCTCACTTTAATGTGAATCAAAAGAACTAGCTGGAGTTATCTTGCCCTTTCGAGGCTGAATTCCGTAAATCAACGGTTTCAGATTTAGTTAAAACTTCAATATTGATTTATCTATCTTGTGTCCTCCTTTGCAACTTTTAAGTGAAATTCAAATTTTATAGTTATTAAAATAGAAAAAAAAACTGAATTTCAAGAAATACATTATTAAATATTGTGGCCGTACTACAACGCTGTTTTTCAGTGGGCTAAATAATCCCCCACCGACACTGTCAAGCAATACCTACATTAATAAAATGAATTTACAATTAAGCTGATCCTATAAAATAAACCTAAACAAAAGAACGAATAATTAAATTTCGTGTAGTATCTTTTCAGGTCACAAACTCTATTATAGAAAAGACATCTGCTTAAGAAGCTCGTTCCGTGAGACACCCCGTATATACAGCTATTTTAATTTTAACACAAAGGGACATTATGTTGGCTATTTTTAAATCCAACAATGTAAAATAAATCATAGATAGAATAATAGAATACACAATATGGCTAACCTACTTAAACATTTACATGTAATTAATTTAATAGTAGACAATGATTATTCTTTCCAAAAATTAAAATATTGAATTTTACAATTATGAAGTCCTTAAATCTAAAAATGCAATATGGAACACAACTGACCTTAAGGCCTTTGGCCCTATTGATGGCCCTTAGAGGCCTCAGCACCCTGAACACTCGCAAAATTTTCACCACCGATATACTACCAGACCTGCAAGAAATAGTAAGGATCGTCATCATTTCTGATGTGGAACTGTACACTGACACCACACTGGCTCTTCATACGGGGGACGACGAGAATTTTTATTCACATTGTCCCCCATTTCAGAATTTGGGGTGCAACGAAACTATAATTCTCGTTTTCCATAATATTTGGGTAAGCGGACCCTGGGCCCTCGTGTGCTGTGCGGGGGCGCAAGCACATAACGCCAAAATGATGATGATGATTTGTAATACCTATCTCTTTTCATTATTTTTGTTTTTAGCCATTTTTGTCCCCCTGCAGGGTAAAGCTTCCCTTCCAATCTTGCACGACTAACTTCCATCTCTTACAAATAAATATTTTGAATCAATGAATCTTTGGATATGATATATGGAACTGAGCTTTGGCCTTTTTAGCGTTTAGTGTTTATATACGAGTACATATTTTTTTATTTTTTTATTTCCTTACTGTTATATATTTATTTTGTTTAATTTGTTTCAAGTTTCTGGTATTTTTTTGTTTGTTTTTAATTTCACCTCTTTTACGAACATTTTTTGTGTTAAAAGTTTGTCTGAGCTGAATGCCAAAAGAATACCTTTTCATTTCATTTTGTTTTATTATTGTCACAGATCAGTAATTCGAGCATTTTCTAGAGGTGTCATATGTTTGTGATGTGTCGTTCGTGCCATCCGCGTCGCTCGGTTTTGGACTGGAAAAATTTAAGTAATAATCATATAAATATTTATATACATACATACATACATACATACTTTAACCTATCATTGACACGATAAGAAGAAGAAAATGCGTCGTCGTGTGCGAATCAAAACATATCGTATGCTATCCACCCACTTGAAGCTCATGGAGACGAGCGACACGCAGACGACGAGCATGTCGAGCACGTTGAAGGCGGAGCGCAGGAAGGCGCCGCGGTGCAGCAGCAGCCCGTACGTCACCAGCTTCAGGAACAGCTCCAGCGTGAAGATCGACGTGAAGAACACGTCGAACTGGGAGAGCAGCTGGGGAGGTTTCGATAGGAAATTAGAAAATAATTCGGCGCTGAAAATGATCATCATATCAGATCCAATCTGGTCAGGTTTCCCTGTTAACAGGCCTACGGAGGAAAGATGGCAGTCACTCCATTGTAACCTGATCTGCCAAATTCCAGATCTAGGTCAAGGCGGATCGCGGGCGAGTGCTCAATCGGGATATTGATGTCAAGATGAGCCGTAGACCCGAAACGGGTACAAAAAACTTTTCTGTTGTGTATTTTTCTCCACCAGTATCATCCAATCCACTGTAGTAGTAGAGACTCAAGTACCACTTAGGTACAGGACAAAACTGTGCCTAACTGGTTCCAAGTAGTTGGTCGCTCCAGTTCTATTTCTCAAAAAAGTTATCGAAAACTATACAATTGGTATCTAATCTACCTGGTAACCTAAGTTGCTAGTTCTATTCTAATTAAGACATAGCTAATATTTAAGCAAAACTCACCCAATTCCTAAACCCTTTCTGCGCAGCATCCAGAGGATCTTCTGCAGCCAACATGGCCGACGAGAACATGATGCAGACCAAGATGATATTTCCGAACGTAGACGACGCCGATATCTTGTAGCAGAACACTCGGAACCTGTTTTCAGAAATGTCAGTTTAAAACCAGATTTTAAAACTACCAAATCTAAAGTTGTACCACATTTAGATGATTTTGAAACTAGGATTGTGCACGATTGTTGCAAAGAAATGATTTCTTTAGGAATGATTACAACCAGTAGATACAGGTTGATATAAATATTAGTACTTACAGACATCGATATACGAACTTTGCAGCACATTAACCTTATAAAGCAGAACACGGGCTGGCATAAAATAAAAATACTGGCAAAACAATTTTCAAGCACACAACATACTCCATGCAGTGGCATGTTAAACCTAGAACAAGCCTATTTTCTAAATCTAATTGTCGCTAAGGAATTTCAGACATCATGCTCTGTATACAAAGGGGCAGATCTAGAACCTTCTAAACAAACAAACCTAGAGGGAAACACAGATATCTGGTGGTACCCAGTGTCGTCATTGATATGAATTTTGTAAGACCACACTCCATTTGATGGAAGTGAGAACAAACGTGCTGTGTTCGGTCGAAGATGATGGTGTCTTAGCTCATTTTACACTTGGAAGGGAATCTACTTCAGCGTACAAGGAGAAGAATCTCTTGCATACTGAAGTTGAAGTATGATAGATACAAGTAGCTTTGGAGGAAGACAATGATTTGAATGTAAATGCCAATCGGAAAAAACCACATCAAGGATAAGAGGATGGTAGTGCGTTCTTAGATTTTGATGAGAAAGTTCTAATGGCAGATCTCAATCATCTGAATTACAATTGAGCAAATGCCAAAGAAAATTCGGGACGGCCAATCATGGTGTAAAGAGCTCCAACTACTACACTTCCAAGACACCACACATAATGAAAACGCCAATCGTTCCGACAATGAGACACTGGTACCGTGACGTCATCACCACCATTCACCTGTTGGTCGGTGAGAATACGAAGAAACTACTAGCGTTTGGAATTGGCGGCGTCTGATTGGGCATATTCAGTTCGGAGACGCGCCGCGGGCGAGCCGTGACAAGCGTTCCTTCCTCTTCAGTTTGCCCAGCATCTTGGTGAGATAGAAAGAGATGACAGTAATCTAAACGCTATCGCTATTGGCTAGTCTTATCAATACCTTAAAGTTTAAACTTTAACCTAAGGTTACTAAAGTAGTATCATTAAAAGTCATGCCGAAATCCCTAAGGCAATTACCAAATACCTAAGTGGAAATCCTGGTCTAATTACTTAACTGCTTGTTATGCAATTAATCTAAAATATTTTCAAATGAGAGTGGGTGAGGCTAACTAATAAAAGTGTAGTTTTGAAGTAAACAGCTGAAATTATTGTAGTCGAGAAAGACAAAAGGCGTAAACGACAAAAAATAAACAAATAATCTTTAGAGGCAATAGTATACAAAATAAATATTATAAATTAGTTATTTAAAATCGATTAAAACGTGTAAATGTAATTAGGTGTAAACTCATAAATGTGCCACTGAATCGGTTGTTAATTTGTTCAAAACTTCAAAAAATATTCCAATTCTAAAGACAGATTTATGAGCTACAGTGAAATCATCCATCAAAGGCAAACAAAAAGAAACAAGAATAATTATAGAAGAACATCTACATGTTAAAGCTGGTCAACCGTCCTGAGGCCCTAACCTGTTGGTTTTGGAAAATATGAAGAAGGACGAAGCATCAGGGATTGGTTTCTTAGAGTCGTGTATGTCAACTTCTGACAGGCGCCTCGGTCTCGCCGACGAGGTGGTTGGTTTCCTCCTTAGCCGAGATTCGCCTTCAAACTCTGTATTCACTGTAGTATGATGGTTAGCTTTTGGATCCCAGACCAGGTCACGGGATTGATTTTAAGTTTGACCAATAAGGTCCTAAATTTTCTAAGGTAGGAACTTAACTAAACTGTTGATAGGATGTTACAATCAGTCAATATTAGCCTCCTTATTCATAAGTGTGCAAAGTTGTTCAGTATCTGCTATTATCATGACGTTCTTTAGACTTAATTTTATGAATCGCTCTATCAATTTACTTATCCATACAATTTTACAAAAATATTTATATCATGATACAAAGCAATATCAGTATTATAGTGTACTTTACTTGCAACATGTAAGTTTTTATTCTTGTAATTCCTAACCTTCCATAAGACGAACATATTATCAACTTATCTTACCTATATGATTCCTCTGGAGTCCTTCCATAATTTCCGGACCATCTTCCCTATTCTGAATTTCGTCTAGCTGCTCATCACATGCGATTTCTTCTTCTCTATCTTCTAGTTCTTCAGCTTCAATCTCTTCTGCATTCTCCCCTTCTGAACCTGTTTCTTCATATTCCCTCTCGGAACTGTTGGTGAAAACGGAGTAGGTACTTACTTATTTATAACAATATTTAATTTATAATTATTATCATTGTAATTGTTATAAGCCTTTAGATTTGTCAAGAAGCGACAGATTGCAATCGCTTAGGGATCTATCAGACATTGGCGGTCATACAACTCATTTCAGTAGCTTCCTGTGTGACAGATCCCTTATGTGAAATCCAACGGCTTACGACGGGACGATGCCGAAAACCAGACGAAGTGGAGAAGAAAATATAGGAAAGCGGTTTCTGAAAGAAGGCGGGATCGCCGGCTAGGATGATGATGATGATAATGAATAATATATATGAATAATATCAATTATATTAGGTCCTTGATACCTATGAATTTAGCGTTTAGTATGGCGAAAATTACGCGAACTGGAATTGGAACTCATACAATCGTATTTTTAAATTTCTTGAAAGGGACAAATCTGAAAATGTTATAATCTCCACGCTTGGCAGCCGGTTGGAGATCGCAGTGTTGTAAATATAAAAATGGAAAACGCTGCTGCCCATTTTCCTGCCTACGGAGAACCAGAACTTTTATCTCGATAACATTAGTCGCCTTGTACGACACCCATGACCGTAAACGGTTGGTGCTATTTTACTCTACCAGACACCACACTATATGACCTGAGTATTTAATCAGTATTAAGAATCTTCACACAGTTTAGACACTTAAGCCCTGGGATACGTCCCAAATATTTTTTCGTAGCAAGCGCGTTCTCGATGATTAGAAAAATCTTCAGACACCTAGAGATATTGAAAAAAAAACTCATCAACAACTTACTTATCCGTGGTGTAGGCCTCGTCATCATGGATGTACTCGTCGTCGGTCTCGACGTGGCCGCCCTCCGCGTCGATCACGCTGAGGGCCTCCTTCTCTTCGCCGGCCTGGGTTGATTAATTATAAACAATATGAAATATTAATATATTTATAATTAGACTGCGAAACCAGGTGAGCCGATGTAAAGAGAATCTGTTTAGGTGGGGATTTAGGATTAGGTTTAGGTTAAAGGGCTCCTTTATTCGCACTTGAACTCAAACTTGGTCCCTTGTACGTAGTTAAGGCATGTTAATTTAGCCAGCCCAGCTGCCTCCAGAAGTTCAGCAGTCTCTTCGGACGCTCGCAGATCTCTCGGAGGGACCCCGTTCCTAATGCGACTTTTACCCTGTGGTCCTTTAGTCCCTCACACTCCAGGACCACATGGGCCGCTGTTTCCTCGCCTACTAGGCATCCCCTGCATAAAGGGCTGTCTGTAGCTCTTATCGTGAACAGTAGTTTGTTCAGGGGGAGGTGTCCTGTTATTGTACCAATTACTGTCCTGAGACCTGTAGGTGGGGATATATAAATGACAGTTCTCAATGCGACTGTGGCATATCTCCGCAAACCATGGACCACCTCGTTTCGTGTTCGGCGTGTCCTAAAACTTGTATAATGGAGGACTTGTTCGAGACTAGTTCAAACGCTGTATGCGTCGCCGAATATTGGGCGAATAAAGTGTAAGTCAGAGTTTAGTCCATCGACTCGATAAGAAGGAGAATGTATTAACACTTAAACTTTTTATGTACCTAGTAGATACCTGCGTGGGTACAGAGGCATCAACCTACCCACCACCAGTATTAAATGAGGTCATAGTTTTGAGCCATAATTCTTAAATAATATGTGGGAGGATGCCCGTTGAATCCGGTCCAAATTAAGGGATACACATACTACTTTAATAAGCTTTTCTGCGTCTTTTTTGTTGAATAAATCCTGTCTATTCTATTTTATTCTATTCTAACCCATCACAACAACAACCATCCAATCACACTGACAGAGATCTTTCTGAGGTTGATAAAACTTTCTTGAATGGCAGACAGAGAGGTAGGGCGGGACATCTCGTTCGAATTGGAGCCGCCCGACTGGGGAAGTACCTCCACTTTGCAGAATATAAAATAATCATCTTAGCGTTATTGTCCCGGTTGTGCTCTCGCAGATGAGGGTCCGGGGTCCGCCTTGGCCATGGGGTAATTACAGTGGTGCGACTGCCATCTGACCCCCATGATCCTGCTACCAGGGGAACCTGACCAGATTGGATCAGTCGCCTGAACGTGCAGGTTTCATTACGATGTTTTCCCTCACCGTAAGAGCATCGGTTAGTGTTCAACCAACCTAACCTAACTCAGAGAAGAGTCATTGATAGATGCCGGCAGCGGGATTCGAACCCGGTACATCACGCTCACGAGTCGGATACCATAACTACTAGGCCACCGACGCTCCCAGCATTTGTAGCACAATTAATAACAAAATGTGTAATCTCACCTCCTCCTTTTCGATGTTGGTCAGCGATTCGGCGTCTGCCAAGTTGTCGACGGCGATGGCCAAGAACACGTTCAGAAGGATATCTGTGCAGTGCGTTGCTAAGGAAATTCGTTTTTTTATCACCTAGGTTCACGGTCAGGGTAGTGGTTACCGGGACGTGCATTTATCAGTATTCCATGTTTGCACAGTAGAACAGGCTGAGCTAGAAAATTTTAATATTGGGTCCTTACCTATGAAATTTGTGTTTATTTCCGCAAGTAGGTTTACATTTGCACAAATTTTTAAAATTTTATTATATAACATATCAAAATTAATACTTGAATTCAAAAATATGTTTAGATACCGATAAGTCGCTAATATTCAATTAAAATGTTTTTTCAGTTTTTATAAGGGTTTGAAAATACCCCATTTCAGTTATCATCTCTTTTACCAGGAATAATTTTATGAAAAGGGTATTTAAAACAATAAAAAGCACGCAACAGTTAGCTTAATGTTGTTTGATTTTGTTTGTTCTACAAAGTTTCATTATAATCGGATTCGTCATTTCCAAGAGACTGAAAAATTACAGTTTCCGTTAATTTCCCCAAACAAAACGCCAAATTCATATGTAAGGACCTAATACATCTTCAGATTTTATTACGGCCCAAATTACATGTGAGCTGATCCAAATGATAATCCTAAAAAAAAAATTTTTTGTCGTCATTGGCTGATTAAATAAGGATACAGTTGCCGCAGATGAACAGTATGATGAAGTAGATGCAGGCGACGATCCCGACGGAGCCGACGCCGCCGTACGCCTTTATGCCCTCGTACATCACCGCGTTCCAGTCCTCGCCCGTCAGGATCTGGGCCGAGGGAATCATCATGACTTGGTTAATCATGCTTTCTGGCAAGAATGGCGCCTGCTAGTAAGAAAACACCTTCAGATCTCTAGAACCGCTTTCCAGCTAAACTCGGAGGTGAAATTCAAGATCCCAAGTGGGCATCAATTGCCCTTATAATAAATAAACCCAAGGGGTGGATTGCTTAAAAAAGTGTTTTTTTAAACACTATAAGATTTAATTTAATTTGTATCTGTAAATTTTTATAGAAATAGAAATAGGAAACATTTATTTACACACAATAACACCACAAACACATAACAAATGGCTCAAAGGGGTTGAATCACTGACCTCCAAATAGGATATAGATCCTATCAATATTCCAATGATTTTAAATAATCCCCCTGAGTCTTTTTTACACTTTTGGTTTTGAATTTCATCTCCGACTTTAGATGCTTTCAATAATTTTTTATATTCATGAAAGGCATACGGTCAGAATAGATCAGACGGTCTTGATCACACTTGATGGTGTGCGGCCGCCATCGTCAAGTGAGCGGTATTTTTCATTGCAGTGGCACACGGAAGGACGGTCCACCTGATCGAAAGTGGCCACCGTTGTCCAGGACATCTGTAAGCTAAGGGGAGTGGATGTGGAATCTGTAGTGTTTCCGCTTTTTATCTGCGGCGACTCGCACAATTTTGCAGCAACATCCTTGACCGCAACGATGCCACTTGACAGATCGTGGCGAAGTTGCCATCGCAACGCGCAAACTTCTATTGAATTTCACATCCGACAACACATCCTACATTATATAGTTGCGATCAACCGCGAGTGAGGGCTGCCCATGAGATGGTGGCAGGGCTTCACATCCCCCTAGAAATATAGCCACAAATACCATAAAAACATTTTTATGTTCCTCAAACTTTGACTTTACGTAGCGATAATACTTACATATCCTCTTGTGTGGGTTCTATAAGTAAAAAAAATCGGTCGGCCTCACATCCTCTTGGCAACAATAAAGTATCTTTATTGTAACAAATTCTAATTTTTCTTGTACTCGATGACGTAGGATCATCGACCTCACAGTCTATACCGTCCTTTATCACCAACCCAACAAAGACTTAACAATATTTTTTTAATTTTTTTTAAACAAACCTGAAACACGGTCAACAACGCCTGCCAGAAGCAGTCGAAGTTGTGGCGGTCCTTCTCCTTGACCGGGTCGTAGTTGAACTTCCCGCCGAACACCTGCATCCCGAGCAGCGCGAAGATCATGATGAACAGGAACAGCAGCAGCAGCAGCGACGCGATCGACTGGATCGAGTTCAGCAGCGACGCCACCAGGTTGGACAGCGAGCGCCAGTATCTGGGGAGAGGTGGGTGTTTGAAAAGGTAGTATCGACGAGAGACGAGGTAGGTTTTTAAATGGGTAGTGTTTGGGGAGAAGATATATAGGTAGAATGTCGTTTTTTCTCGTTTTCGCATAAATGACCTCTCAGGTTGGCCGGAAGGGATCTCCTGCAGAGATAAGGTCGCCTTTGTAAACTATTTTCAAGTCTTGACTATGTAACATTGTTTTATATACAATAAATAATATATATAAATACAATATAAAGTACGAAGGCGAACTGTCTTTAATTAAAAATTACATAAAGGGTTGTAACGAAGCGTTACAACAACGGACCGCCGCGGCGCCGAGTTATCGAGCAGCGGTCACCCGTCCGGTAGGCATGCGGGTCTTCTGCTCCTTGGAGTCAGGTGCGGGCCTATGGGGCTAACCCCGTGCCCGGGCGTCTTCTCAGCCAGGCTATGTCCTGGCTGGTCAGGTAGTGACGCTGTGTTGCGTCATGTAGGTCTCGTCGTGCGTCAGATGGTGATCACGCGCTGAGGTAGCCTTGTTGAGGAGGGCTTGTGTGTTGAGCATGGTTTTCATTTTTTTTGTTGCAGATGGGGGCTCAGTCCATCTGTCGCATGTGCGCTGGTGAAGGAAGCGGTTGAGGTGATGCGTGGGCCTCTGGTGGGCTTCTAAGCAGCTCCCGGTGGTAAGGGCGACCCTCGGGGGGACGGGCGTGGAGAGGAGCGAGGCCCTGCAGGTGTACGTGTGGCCCGTTGTCGGCGCGGTCGAACATGCGACGCGCCAGACCCCGGACGAACTCTTCCACCGAAGGCATGCGCAGGTCGTGCGCAATCACGTCGTTGCGGACGTAGCGGCCCGCTCCGACGATGACACGCAGCGAGATGTTCTGCTGGGCTTGCAGTTCCCGGCGGTGGGTGTCGGCGCAGAGCGGGTACCAGGCGGGGGCGGCGTAGAGCAGGCGTGGGCGGATGTAGGCGCTGTAGATCTGCCTCTTCGTGCGGAGCGGCAGGCGGGACTGCAGTATCGGGCGCAGCAGCGCGCGCGCGGCTCGCGCCTGGCGGACGGAGTGCTCCACCTGCGGCGCCATGCGCAGCGCGCGGTCGATGGTGCAGCCCAGGTAGCGCACCGTGGGCTCCCAGCTCACGGCCTGTCCTCGGAGGCGCAGGGGTGGCGGCAGGTTGCGCTGGTTGCCGGTGACGAAGGCCGCCGTCTTGCCCACGTTGACCGACATCCTCCACCTATCCAGCCAGTCCGGCAGCAGGTCCAGCAATCGCTGCATCTTGGCCGCAGCGATGTCGGCACGGCGTGACGACACGAAGAAGGCGCTATCGTCCGCATACAGGGCCAGGAATGCGTCGTCTTCCCATTCTTCGAGTCTGCCGGCGAGGGTGGGGATGTCGTTCGTGTAGAGCGCGTAGAGAAGTGGGGAGAGGCAGCTCCCCTGGGGCACTCCGGCGAGAATGGGGCGGCACGAGGACTCCTTGTCCTCCACTGCGACATAGAACCGTCGCCCCGTCAGGAAGGAGGCGATCACCTTGAGCAGCGCCGGTAGTGTTGTGGTGTTGTCCCGCAGCTTCGACATGAGCCCCGCGTGCCACACTCGGTCGAAAGCCTTCTCAATGTCGAGAAAGACTCCGACGGTGTAGCGGTCTCGGTTTCGCTCGAATGCCAGGTGGTGCAGGACACGGGTGAGCTGGAGCGTGGTGCTGTGTTCGCTGCGGAAACCGAACTGCTCCTCACGCAGCTGGATGTGCGGGTGCAGTCTCCGCAGCAGAAGGCGCTCAAACAGCTTCGCGATGTGGGGGAGCAGGGTGATCGGGCGGTAGGACGACGGTTGGCGGCGGTCCTTCCCCTGCTTCGGGAGGACTATCACTTTCCCCATCTTCCACGACGTCGGGAAGTATCCCGTGCGTAGGCACCCATTAAACAGGCGCGACAGTGCCACCATGCACTTGCGGGGGAGCCTCTTCAGCGCCTCGGTTGTTATGCCGTCTGGCCCCGGCGACTTCCGCTTGGGCAGACGGTGGACGGCTCTTTCCACCTCCTTCGGTGACATGAAGGCGTCTCCGGGAGGCGGCGGGTGCTGGGTCTCCAGGAAGGCGTCCACTGAGGCCTCGACTGCAGCGTGGTGTTCGGCTTGGGCGGGGGCAGCGTCGTTGGGCGTGAACTGGTGCTGTAGGTGGTCGGCCAGTATCTCCGCCCTTTCTCCCGCTCTCCAGCAGTAACCGCCCGTTCCGTCGAGCAGGGGGCACATGGGCTCCTTGGTGTTAAGCAGCTTCCGGTTCAGGTGGTGTAGGCTGGTCTCGCGCTCGCCGACATGGTCGATGAGTTTCTCCCATGTGGCGCCGCGGAATTCACTCACAGCAGCCGAAAGCTGCTCGGAGACCATGTTTAGCTTCCTCTTCACACGTGGGCAGCTAGTGTGGGCCCACAGCTTGTTTAGTCGCCTTTTCTCCCGCAGAAGAGTCTGCAGTTCGGGCGGGAGCTCTTCGCGACGGTGGCTATCGTGGGAGGTGGTGGCGGGTTTTGCGGCCCGCTTCATCGCCTCTTGGATGGCTTTTGTGATGCGGTCGGCTGCCGCCTCGATTTCCTCAGGCGTGGAGAGGTGTCCCTCCTGGGCATAGTCCTCCAGGCTTCTCGTGAAGAGCGCCCAGTTGATCCTCGGCCGCTTCGGTCTTGGTGCGGTGCACACGGCGTTGTGCCCCAGGGTCACGAGGATCGGGAGGTGCTGAGAGTGGATGTCGTACAGCACCTCCACATGCACTGGGCTGGGCAGTCCTTTGTGGACGACTATGTCCAACACATCCGCTCGGTGATTTGCGCTGGTCGGTACGTGCGTCGGTGAGGTTGGGCCGACCACCTCGTACCCGTGCTCTTCAGCGTCTGCGTACAGCGTCCTTCCAGCGGCGTTGGCGATCCTGGAGTGCCAAGCAGGGTGCTTGGCGTTCAGGTCTCCTGCCACCAGTGTAGGCTCGCTGCTGTCGAGCACGGTATGGAAGTCGACTGGGTCCAGGGGGGTTTGGCTGCCAGGAGGTTTGTAGGCGGCGTAAAGCCTTACGTGCTTGTCCGCCACCTTGACACGCACGCCCACAGTTCTCGTTGTGCTGTATGGTGTTGAGTCCAGCTCCTCATGCACGACGTCCCTCCTCACCAGCGCGGCGGTGCCTCTGTATGCCACTCCCTGTGGCGACACCTCGTCGCGCCTGTAGATGTGGTAATTTGGAACCCCAAAGTGCTGGTCAGGTCGTAGCTTCGTCTCGCCCAGGAGGATAACGTGGGCGTCCTGCGACTGGGCGAGTGTGCGGAGGTCTTGCGTAGCGCTGCCGGAGATACCTCCGGGGTTCCAATATATTATTCGCAGTGTCGCCATTGGGAGTGCGTTGTGTCTGCTATATCAGGGAGGAGGGAGCGCAGGCCTTCCAGCACGATCTGTCGCACATCCCCCCCGCCCACCAGCGCAGCGTGTAGCCCGCGCAGGATGTCGGCGAAGATCAGGATCAGTTCCGCGGCGTCGTAGCTCGGTCTGGTCCCTGTCGTGGACTCTCCTCTCCTGGGACGCGCGGAGGCTGCAGTGGGGGCGGGGTTTGTCTCTCGGGGGGCAGTCGGCAGCTGTACATTTGCCGCTGTGGTGTTTTTAGCCTCCGCGGTTGCAGACCCCGACAATGTTGCAGTTTTCGACAGCGCTGCGGATGTCAATTTTGGGATGTTGTCTACTACCTTTGGCGTAATTTTTCCCGTGGGTGTTGGTGGCGGCAGTTGTTGTGGAGGCATCGGTGGTTCGGACGCTTGCTGAGTCGCTGTTGCGGTGGGGGTTTGCACTGCAGATGGTATTTCCCCGGCTCTGCGGTTTTCGCGTCTACGGCTACGGCGTTGCGCCGGGGGTTCCCCGTTTCTCGCGGACGCGGGATTTGCGGGTGGTCGCAGTGTGGTCACCCCTGCGCAGTCGGCTGGTGTTGGCGTCTGTGTGGGGGGTCTGGCGGGTCTCCCTTCCTGATTGACCTGTTGTGACAGGGGCAGGGGCTGCGGTTGCACTGGTTTAGTGGGTAGTGGCGGGGGAATTTGTAAACCCCGTTTTCTCGCCTCTCGCCGGAAATCGGGGCATCGGCGGTCGTTCGCCGTGTGCGGGCCTCCACAGTTGGCGCATGTGGGCGGCTGGTCTCTCGGGCGCGGGCAGTCGGCTGCGGCGTGCTCTTGGCCGCACTTCACGCATCTTGCCACCCGGTAGCAGTTGGCCGACGAGTGCCCAAATGCCTGGCATCTATGGCACTGCGGCGGACCGCTGCGGCCTTTCCAGGCCTCTATAGTGACGCCTGGCATGCATAGCAGCTCCCTTGTCGCGTATAGTTCGGCGAGCTTCGCTTGAGGTTGATGGTCTATTTGCGCGAAGAATAGGCACCCCGGCCTATCCCTCTTCGCCGGGATGTGTCGTGCGTGGGTGCAGTTGAAGCCCAAGGTGGTCAGGGCTTCTGTTAGTTCGGCGATCGGGGTGTCCGCCGGCAGTCCTCTGATGCCGACTTTCATAGGCAGCTCGCTTGTGGGCGTGTAGCACACGATAGGCGAGCGAGACGCCGGGGACTGGCACCGCGCCCCGCACGGCCCCCCGCGCCGCCGCGCTACACCGCCCCTCCCGCGCCCAGCAGCGAGGCCGCGTCACCGGCGCGCGATCCTGCATCGCGCTAACGGGACGGGCCGTCGAAACAACGGCAGCCCCCGGGACGACCGACTGTGCATCGCGCTAACGACCCGCACCCGATGTCCACTCAAGAGGCTCGAGACCAGGGTGTGAAGTCAGTTCTAACGGTACCGGCCTTAGGTTCGCATCCGGTTTTTGAGTATATAGTTTCCGTCGGCTTGGGGTTGCCGAGACGGCGAGGTACTGGTGATCCCGGAGGAAGGGGTCCAACCAGGTATCCTAACTGTCGGCTTGGGGTCGCCGAGTAGACAGTCAGGCTTAAAGGGGGGAAACCGAACTAGATTAGGACTTAGGCTCAACACATGTAGTCAAACCGAGACCGGGATAATTAGGGAATAGGACTTAGGCATCACGCCCGTCTGGACCCCCACCCCACCCCCACCCGCCCCAAGACACTCACTTGGTGACCTTGAACACCCGCAGCAGCCGGACGCAGCGCAGCACGGACACGCCGAGCGGCGGCATCACGCCCGTCTGGACCCCCACCCCCACCCCACCCCCACCCGCCCAAGACACTCACTTGGTGACCTTGAACACCCGCAGCAGCCGGACGCAGCGCAGCACGGACACGCCGAGCGGCGGCATCACGCACGTCTGGACCCCCACCCCACCCCCACCCGCCCCAAGACACTCACTTGGTGACCTTGAACACCCGCAGCAGCCGGACGCAGCGCAGCACGGACACGCCGAGCGGCGGCATCACGCACGTCTGGACCCCCACCCCACCCCCACCCGCTCCAAGACACTCACTTGGTGACCTTGAACACCCGCAGCAGCCGGACGCAGCGCAGCACGGACACGCCGAGCGGCGGCATCACGCCCGTCTGGACCCCCACCCCCACCCCACCCCCACCCGCCCAAGACACTCACTTGGTGACCTTGAACACCCGCAGCAGCCGGACGCAGCGCAGCACGGACACGCCGAGCGGCGGCATCACGCCCGTCTGGACCCCCACCCCCACCCCACCCCACCCGCCCCAAGAAACTCACTTGGTGACCTTGAACACCCGCAGCAGCCGGACGCAGCGCAGCACGGACACGCCGAGCGGCGGCATCACGCACGTCTGGACCCCCACCCCCACCCCACCCCACCCGCCCCAAGACACTCACTTGGTGACCTTGAACACCCGCAGCAGCCGGACGCAGCGCAGCACGGACACGCCGAGCGGCGGCATCACGCCCGTCTGGACCCCCACCCCCACCCCACCCCACCCGCCCCAAGACACTCACTTGGTGACCTTGAACACCCGCAGCAGCCGGACGCAGCGCAGCACGGACACGCCGAGCGGCGGCATCACGCCCGTCTGGACCCCCACCCCCACCCCACCCCACCCGCCCCAAGACACTCACTTGGTGACCTTGAACACCCGCAGCAGCCGGACGCAGCGCAGCACGGACACGCCGAGCGGCGGCATCACGCCCGTCTGGACCCCCACCCCCACCCCACCCCCCCCCGCCCAAGACACTCACTTGGTGACCTTGAACACCCGCAGCAGCCGGACGCAGCGCAGCACGGACACGCCGAGCGGCGGCATCACGCCCGTCTGGACCCCCACCCCACCCCCACCCGCCCCAAGACACTCACTTGGTGACCTTGAACACCCGCAGCAGCCGGACGCAGCGCAGCACGGACACGCCGAGCGGCGGCATCACGCCCGTCTGGACCCCCACCCCCACCCCCCCCCCACCCGCCCAAGACACTCACTTGGTGACCTTGAACACCCGCAGCAGCCGGACGCAGCGCAGCACGGACACGCTGAGCGGCGGCATCACGCCCGTCTGGACCCCCACCCCCCCCCCACCCCCACCCGCCCAAGACACTCACTTGGTGACCTTGAACACCCGCAGCAGCCGGACGCAGCGCAGCACGGACACGCCGAGCGGCGGCATCACGCCCGTCTGGACCCCCACCCCCACCCCACCCCACCCGCCCCAAGAAACTCACTTGGTGACCTTGAACACCCGCAGCAGCCGGACGCAGCGCAGCACGGACACGCCGAGCGGCGGCATCACGCACGTCTGGACCCCCACCCCCACCCCACCCCACCCGCCCCAAGACACTCACTTGGTGACCTTGAACACCCGCAGCAGCCGGACGCAGCGCAGCACGGACACGCCGAGCGGCGGCATCACGCCCGTCTGGACCCCCACCCCCACCCCACCCCACCCGCCCCAAGACACTCACTTGGTGACCTTGAACACCCGCAGCAGCCGGATGCAGCGCAGCACGGACACGCCGAGCGGCGGCATCACGCCCGTCTGGACCCCCACCCCCACCCCACCCCACCCGCCCCAAGAAACTCACTTGGTGACCTTGAACACCCGCAGCAGCCGGACGCAGCGCAGCACGGACACGCCGAGCGGCGGCATCACGCACGTCTGGACCCCCACCCCCACACCACCCCACCCGCCCCAAGACACTCACTTGGTGACCTTGAACACCCGCAGCAGCCGGACGCAGCGCAGCACGGACACGCCGAGCGGCGGCATCACGCACGTCTGGACCCCCACCCCCACACCACCCCACCCGCCCCAAGACACTCACTTGGTGACCTTGAACACCCGCAGCAGCCGGACGCAGCGCAGCACGGACACGCCGAGCGGCGGCATCACGCACGTCTGGACCCCCACCCCCACACCACCCCACCCGCCCCAAGACACTCACTTGGTGACCTTGAACACCCGCAGCAGCCGGACGCAGCGCAGCACGGACACGCCGAGCGGCGGCATCACGCCCGTCTGCGTCAGCACCATCTCGCTGATGGAGCCGATCACCACGAAGCAGTCGAACCGGTTGAATAGGGACACGAAGTAGCCCTGGGGGGGAGACGGTGTGATGTATTGTATGTGTCAGCTGTTAAGGTGTAGTGCTTAATCAACTGTAGACCGAGCCAAAAACTAGCTTAAGTTTGCCATTCCATCGAAGAACTCTAGACTGTGAGGGTGAGGTAGGTTAGCCTACGTCATCGAGTACAAGAAAAATTCCACTCTGTAGCGAAAGTAGACATTTAGGTGTCTCCACGGACAGACCAACGTCTACGGCATGGGCACAACCTGGCTTAAAATAATTTATTTATGTTACCCAAGCTGACTGAAGAAAAGTGACTTTTTCTTGTACTTGATAACGTATGAAAACCTACGGCGCCCTCACAGTCTATCAGAAAGGTCTCTTTATTTCTGTCCTGCATTATAATGCCCTTTTCTACCGAAGAAGAATGAGGAAGTTTCCAAAATTGTTTTTTCAATTAAATATAAAAGTTTGAGTCAAATGAAACAAAACGGTGAAAAAAATGTTGAAATATTTAAAGAAACAAAAAAGTTATGAGACTTTAAAGTTGCGATTTCAAGAATAATTTCATTAGGAGCGTGAATTCGTGCGTGATGTCACCACAGGCCGGCATCCCGCCCGCCACTATGGCGCTACCCATACACTGAAACTCTTAGTGACTGCATCTTCGGAACCGTAATAGCTCGACACTTGAACTACGAGACACAGCATGTGTGTTATTATGGCCGCTATAACAACAAATAATAATAATCGTCATTAAATAAAAATAAAAGGACTCCATTAATGTTTAATTATGTAATGATTTTAACAATATGTTATAAGTAATTTAACTAACAACATAATATGGACTGTTAAAAATAATATTTGTATGGTCTGAAATAAATGATTAATAATAATAATAATTAATAAAACGTGATTTTAAAGGCGTTTCTATGACCTAGATGGTAAAACTTCCAAGCATCACACTTTGGGAGAGCGGCACTGATCTAGTGGCAGCGTGCTTGTGAGACCGATAACCGAGGTTAAGCAATGCTCGCAATGTTCGGGAACAGGATGGGTGACCGTTTCGTGGTTTAAGGCTAATCTAACTGCTACGAGCTCGCCACTGGTTAGATGTGCCTATCAATATCGATATTAGGAAACTTCCTTATAGTATATCTATCCTGGCCATTGACCGTGAAGTAAGACCGTATCAGATGTTTATTAACGAGGCAGACCAGCTAGGATAGTATCCGGCAAGATTGAATATAGCCGCATCAACCACTCCTAGTCATGGATTCTGTAAAAGGCGCCTAATGTTTCAGAGGCATACCATATGTAACCTCCGTGACCAGAAATAAGCAATACAATACAATACAAAACTCTTTATTTGCACAACAGAGAACACAAATACAGATACAAAATATATGATAGGTAGTACAAAGGGCGGTCTTATCACTAATGTGATATCTTCCAGACAACCTTGCAATGTGAAATTAGGTAAATTGATTCAACATCATCATCATCATTATCATCCTAGCGTTAAACCTCGGTTTCGCTTTCGCGCGACACGCGATTCCCCTGGGATCTGCCTTGACCGCCTTTCTACTCTTCTTAAACCACTTCGCTCTAATCATCATCATCACAGTTCATAACAACCCACTGCAGGACTTAGGGCCTCTTCTACGAAAGGGGTGGTTATTGCCATAATCCCCACGCTTGGCAGGCGGGTTGGAGATCGCAGTGTTATAAATATAACAATGGAAAACGCTGCTGCCCATTTTCCAGCCTATGGAGGCTCTAGATCTTTTGCCAAGAAAATATTAGTCGCCTTGTACGACACCCACGAGTGTAAGGGGTTGGTGCTTGAGCGAATCTTCAAGCTCAATCTTGGGCGATTATCTATAATAAATTGTTTGATAAATTTACGAGTCAAACTAAAAGCTTTCAGCAATTACCTGTAATCCTAAACTGTACATCTTGACTAACATTTCCAACGTGAACAACGCAACGAAAAATGCGTTCCCGTACTCTTGGAAGAGGTCCAACCATTCCGGCTGCCTGGAAAAGACACAATTATAGGCAGGTAAATAAATGAAATGCAACAAAGATTTCAATACTTACACATGACACATGACACGGTAAAGAAATTAGGAATGAGTATACTAGCAGATATGCCTACCATGATTTATAATGGAATGGAAATATATATATTGAGTATAACCTTGGGAGTCTTCAAATAAAGAGTGAATAGGTATTTTCTAGGTGAGCATGCTACATCTTCGACCTCATCGTGGCTTTCCATCAGGTGGGTTGAGGTCAAATGCAAGCCTATTTATAATAAAATTAAAAAAATGGTTTTAAAGATTTCATTAATTTTTTTTTAATACCACCACAAACAAAGGCAAACGTGGCAAACAAGCTTACGGCCTGCCTGATGGTAAGCAGTCACCGCAGCCGGACGTTTGCAATACCAGGGGCATCACCCACGCGTTGCCGACCCCGTAAAAACCTATTAACCCCTTTTTTGAAGAACTCCATATCGTACTCTCCAGGGAAAACCTCTCCAGGCAGTTCATTCCACAACCTTAGTGAGCGTGGGAGAAAGTTCCTTTGGAAGATAGAGGAAGTGAGCAAAATTTAAAAGATGTAACTGTAGGTAGTTCTGGTTACCGTAGAAACGCGCGCGAGTTCATGTCCATCGGGCCCGACCGTCTAACTTGAACGGATTCTACATCGCCATCTCACTCGCTCAAACCGCAAGGGAAGGTGACCTTCATGTCTGAGACAGGCAATTTTTTATTGCTCTGTCTATCAAGCCATATTCAATATTTGCTACACGCTCATGAACTCGCTCGTGCACAGTAACTAGTATTTGCCTACCTTCACGGGAAAAATGCGTGTTATTATGTACATTAGTTTTTCTTTATCTACAAAATACTCACTGATAATGTTCGCTGGCCAGCACCACTGTGTTCAGGAACACCAAAACTATAATAAGCCAATAGAACGTCTGCGACTTCACCGCCTTCCTGCCGCCTCTCTTCATCCTGCGGTTCACCTGTAAGGAAGAAAATTTGATCGTTCAGTGCTGTTTATAACCGCCGAGGCAAATTGAGGGAATTGTGTATATGTGTATCTGTGCCTGTGGCAGTAGCCCTCGAATGGATTGATCTATTTCGATCCGGTCTTCGTTATTCGAAATGCTGTTTATCGATTTCTTAGTTTTGTTCTATTAAAACCGGTTCACTAGTTTCGGAAATTTTTGGGTATTTATGTCTATGTACATTTTGGTGGAGGCTTTCGACTTCTATTGTCTAAATTATTCAAAATGTTTTAATAATGACAGATACAAAATTTTTTAGAGGGATACAATCATACAATAACTTTTGGGGATTATTACTGTTCGTATCCGCAGGTGGTAGCCTTCGATTTCCTGCACGTGATCTCCGAGTAGCGCCAAATGCTGTTATGCTGATCATATGCATCATCATAATGCTGTTACCATATTATTATGCAGATGTCGGTGGCCACTTTCCATCAGGTGGACCGTCCGTCCGTGTGCCACCCTAAATGCAATAAAACAACAAAATGGAGCGTGCAGGGGCTCTATTTTTGAATTGCTAACATGTTCGGAACGGTTTTCAATTTTGATTTTCGTCATGAAAAATTCAATATTTCAAACAACACATTGGTAACACCAAAAGAGTTCGATTCAAAAATAGGGAAAAAATCAGCACCAAGCATAAATATATCGAATTTTTCATTCGAAACGAGGCGACCGATCCAAAAATAAAGTCATCCCCGGTCACCCATCACCACTACCCAAACAATTCCACCCAAGCACCAACTCACTTTATCGAACTCCTTCCGCCACAGTTTGCAGAAAGACTCCTTCTGCTGCTCCTTCGTCTCTATCCCGAGGTGGTCCGTCGAGTCGTGCTCGTTCGGGGTTTGGCCTGGGAATGAGATCGAAAGCTTTTGTGAATCATTACAATAGAGACACATTGCTGCAAAACAGTAAAAATATTACTGAAATGGGTCCCCATGTATAACAAACAACCAGAATTTGCAAAATCTCCTGATGTTAAAAATTTCAAGGTATTTTCAAATAATTTGCTAATTGAAAAGTGCTATTATAATATTAATGATTACCTTAGTGACATCAATTTAAGAAAACTTTGACATTTGGATATTTTAGCATTCTATTTGGTAGGAATAAATTTTGTTTATTTTATTTTTTTAAGGTCGATGACATTATTTTAATTATTTTAATAATTCAAATTGACATATTTTATTGACACTATGGAATAATTATTAAATTTGAATTATTATTACTTAACATTTTATATTTTATTGACATTTTATGGAAAAATTAGTACATTTCAATTATTATAATTTGTCATTGTAATTTAATTATTTAAACTTAAGACATTTAATCTTAATTATTTGACATACTGAATTTTAGTGATTTTACATTTATTTAATTTTCTTTTTAATTGTATTACAAACAATCAAGTTCATGTGAAACATGTAATATTTAGTATGTTTAAAGGCGCATCATGGAGCCGCTACCATTATTATATTATCACCTTTATGTTCCTGTGATGTCTGAATAAATGATTATGATTATGTGAATATGTATAGTAAATAGGTACGCGTTAGCTAAATGGAAAGAGGGTATTGCGTATTGGTATAATGTATTGGTGCCAATGGCCGTGTGGTGTCCGGCAGAGTAGAGTACCACCAACCCCTTACACTCGTGGGTGTCGTCGTACAAGGCGACTAATCTTTTCGAGACAAAAAATTAGAGTCTCCGAAGGCTAGAAAAGAGGCAGCAGCGTTTTCCATTGTTATATTTTTACACTGCGAACCCGCCTCCCAACTGTGACCTCCAACTTCACCAGTTTCCAGATCATTACAACCAGACACCTAGAAGTCTATAGTAAATAAGCTATTCCTAGATTTCTTATCGCTCAGACAGTTCATGCTCCATTTTTGGCAGAATCGTCATTACCACCAATGGCGGTCAACAAAATTTGCCGTGAAGGTTGCTAACTTTCCAATCTTTTTGGTCTAGTTGCTTCTTACAAAAATGAAAATCCTAAAATGCACTTACCCATAACATAGTCCCGCTTCTGATCGTTGGTGACCAGCTGATCAGCTTCAGGCTCCAAATACTCAGCCTGCGTGATCCAGTCGAGGTAGCCCTTCAGGTCTTCTTCTAACTGCTGCTTCTCTCGAAGCTTCTGGAAGTCCCCGCGGTTCTTCGCCTTCTCACGCTCTTTGGAGAACTCTCTGCGGAGTGGTGGTGAGAAATGGTGGTTAGGTAAATTTTTTTTTTACAGCAGTGTGTGACAAAAGAGTAAGCGGGACACCTGATGGTAAGTGACCACCGCTGTACATAGACATCAGCAACATCCGGGGAGTTGGGAATGCTTTGGGAGCCTTTGAGACAGGTATTGGGGATGAGCCTTTTTTTTATTTTATTTTTATACCTGTCTCAAGACAGGTATAAAAATAAAATAAAAAAAAGTTTATTAAATCTTGTGAAATACATTTCAATTTTAGATGTAAAAAACACGTAAAAGGTAAAAATAAAACGTAATGGTGTGGTACCAACTCCTCACAGTTGTGGGTGTCGTACAAGGCTATGAACGTTTTTGCGGCTGGAATTCTCGAAAATCGTACAGTAGAGTGAGGTAGAGGCAATGTCCAACAAATACAAGGCGCGTTTTATTGGAGCCTCTGTGTCTTGTATGTCTGTGTGTGACCATAGGTATGAAGGATTATATTTGGTGCTGCAATATACAATCCAGTTGGAAAGGATACATAAAATCGGGAAACTCTAATTCCGCGTAAACAAATTTTAATGAAGTTCAACTGCATAAATACTTAAGTATTTGTGCAGTTGAATAGACTACAGTACCTACTTAGTAGTAGTACTTCATTCAATAAATGAAAGCAGTTTTTTTTATACCACTAAGGTGGCAAACAAGCTTGCGGCCTGCCTGATGGTGCACAGTCACCGCAGCCTATGGACGTTTGCAATACCAGGGGCATCACATCACTCACGCGTTGCCGACCCCGTAAAAACCTTTTAACCCCTTTCTTGAAGAGCTCCATGATGTACTCTCCAGGGAAAACCTCTCCAGGTAGTTCATTCCACAACCTTAGTATGCGTGGGAGAAAGTTCCTTTGGAACCGCACAGTCCGCTACCAATTTGGCTCCAAGGTGTGTGGATGAACTCCCTGTCGATGGCCTTTTACCTACCACCCGCAAATTTTAGGGCTTAATTTTTCACAGGGACCACTTATTATTTTAGTAATAAATACTGTATATAACTGATAAGTACTAACCCGGACAACACACCGAGAATGAGGTTCATGACGAAGAAAGCCCCGAGGATGACCATGGACACGAAGTATATCCACTCCCAGCTGTTCCCCATCGCGTCTTGGATCTGGGGAAGTAATTAAAATTAAAATATTATTGTAATTACTCACACAATATTTTTAAACTTCGTCTAAAACCAATTTTACATCCAAGTAAACAAACCACTAATCGATCAAACCTCAAAATCCGACTAAAATAGATGATAATTCACACCATGCGCATGGATGACTAACTTTGTTTCATTATTCTAAGCAATTCACCACTTAAAGGGATCTACAAATAACCAAAATTTATTATTTTTCTATTTGTTAGGTTAGTTAGTAGTTATACGAATACTGATTCAGACTCTGTTGGATTGCTTTGGTGGCTATGAGTCGTACCCCGTACCAAGGGTGCCACTAGGGTAAATTACGGGCCGGATGGTACTTTGAGCAAGAGCAAGAAGTTTCATTTGCCCCGGAACCATTGCGTGCAATACGGCTCTATGATTGGTCAATTTAGTTCACTTACGACAGACACACAGTGCCGAGTATTGTCATTTGGAAGCCTGTACGGTAGAGCGCACTCTGAGACCTCATAGTAACGTTCCTGAATACTTGGGACAATGTCAGATCCCTATACTTACATTATACATGACGTCGGTCCATCCCTCGAGCGTGATGCACTGGAACACGGTCAGCATGCTGAGGCCGAAGTTGTCGAAGTTGGTGATCCCGAAGTTGGGTCCGATCCAGCCCTCGCGGCAGACCATGCTGGGGCCGAGCGAGGAGCAGTTGAAGCCGCTGTCCGCGTCGCACGGGTGCGGGGACTCCATCATCGTCTCTGTGGGTGGGTGCGTTTATTTTTATGAGGTTTTAGCTTGCGGTGTTAGTGTGTATGTTAGTATATGTGGGCATAATGTTGGAGTCATACTGGACATCAGGACACTTTCGCGAATCTATTTGCGTGAAAGACATTTGCGTGTATGGACGCTTGCGCGAATAGACATTTGCGCGAATGGATGTATCTTTGGAACTTTAACAATCAAGTACGACCTTTTCATAGAATATTCTTTAAAACCATAACAGACAAGTACTTAAAATTTTCATAGAATATGTGTTTCTATGGCCGCTATAAAACTAAACAACAAAAATAAAAATTGAAAAATGTCGGGTTATTTGTTTCGTTTTGGAAAAAATGGAACCTGATGTGGTGTCAAGGCATTGCTGGCCAACGGCTTACGATGCGAAGATGTCATAGACCGGGTGAAGTGGAAAAGAATGAGTAGGAAAGCGGCCGCTCGGATGATGATGATGATAGTAATGAGTCAGATATTTGACTGCCATTACAATACATTTCATGACTACAGTCACGATGAGCTAGCAAAACAAAACTAGAGTCATATTATTGTTTCGTTCTTTCTTTCGACATAGCTGCACTATGCTGAGTGGAGCCCTAAGCTTGCAGTGCTACTTTTATCACATAAACTGTAAACATATTTTGTATTTATTTTAAATTCCAAGGATTAAGATTTCTCTTTTTTCCATTCAAAACATCGTGACAAGAAACACAGCCAACATACCCGACTCTGTGTCGAAGCAGGTCTTATGCATCTTCCCCGAGAAGAGTTCGAGGCCGATGATGGCGTAGATGATGATCACGAAGATCACCAGCAGCGCGATGTGGAGCAGCGGAATCATCGCCTTCAGGATGGAGTTCAGCACGATCTGTAAGCCTGCGGGTTGGAGACAGTTATTAAAGTATAACTTTTTCAGGCTAGATGATTAGTACCATGTTATAAATACAATTTGTGTCTGGTATGAAACAAACAAACAAGTTTAACATTTCTATTAGACTCTGAGGGCGCCGTTATTTTTCTTTTTGGGGACTTTAATGTGTCTGAAAAGCGAAACTGCCTAGAGGATATGAGGCAGACCGATTTTATACATCTAGATATTTAAGGCGATAAGTGTGTACAATCACTAAAAATAAGCCGAAGTTTAGGTAATTAAAAATAATCATTGGCCTAGGTTGTGCATGGGCAAACCAACGTTTTGTGGGTGTACTAAACATAAAGGTACTATCGCTGCAAAGCGGATTTTATCTTGTACTCGATGATATAGGATAACCTTTTTTTATGTCATACGGTAGGCAAACAGGCAAGCGGGCCACCTGATAGAAAGTGGTCACCACTGCCTATAGACATTAGCAACACCAAGAGTATCGCCAATGCGTTGCCCACCTCTATAACACGTTGCTGTGGCAGCAAAAAGGCAAATGCCACTCCACTGCCAAAGCCACGGTTCTTCAAATCCCCACCCCATGGAGTACTGGAAACCTTACTCACCGGCAGAAACACAATACTATTTAAAAGAGTATTATTTAGCTGCGATATTCTGTAAGGTGGAGGTACTTCCCCAGCTCCGGCTCCAATTCGAACGAGATACCCAGCTATACCCTACCTCTCTTAAACCTACGGCGCCCTTACAGTCTATATCTATATAAAAGTGTCAGAAAGACAAGTAAGGCTGAGGATTGGCGTTGGAATTAACGCTTATTCGAAAGAAAACTACCTAGTAGGGAAAGCCGATTCGCCAGAGTCTTGTCCGTCTGTCACCAGCAGCAGGTCAATCAGCAGTGGGACCATGTGCAGGTATGGTAGACTTGGGCCCAGAAGATTGTGGCCCTGCCACTACCCATTACCCCCGCGCATAGCGGGGCTATTGGCTATTTCAGTGGACAACTGAATTTGACGAATTTCTGATAGACGCTATAGCCAGTAGCGAACGTAGATGATATAATTAGCTAATGTCAAATTCAGTTGTCAACTGAGTTAGCCAATAGCCCCGCTGAACGAGAAACGAATGCCTCAGTTGATATAGGGGTCCAAATCCTAGGTAACCTATACTTACTTGGCACTCCGGAGACCAGCCGAAGAGGCCGCAACACCCTGAACGCTCGGAGCGCCTTCACGTCGAACGCATCCTTGAATATGCTGGAGAGCACCGTGCTCACCATCCTGCGGGTAAAAATGGGATGATCAGATGCATTTTGGTAACCTCATCATCATCATATCAGCTGAAAGATGCCCACTACTGGGTATAAGGCCCCACCCTACTCCAGAGATTTCCACAAAAGCTGGATCTATGCCTTCCGCATCCAGCTGGTACCAGCGATCTTTACCTGCACAAGATTTATAGGAGGGAAACGCATTGGTGATGCTCCTGGTATCCCTATGTCCATAAGAAGCAGTGACCACTTTCCATCAGGTGGTAATAACTTGCATTGTTGTTTACTTATTAATTGAAGACATTGCACACTAACAAACGAGTAGACAGCCCACCTGATGCACAGTGGTGATCGTCCTCCATAACATTTACGATTTACTGTTACATTAAACACTTTAAAACGTATGTTTCATTAAACAAAATATTACAAATCAATCCAAAGATCTTTAACTGGCCACAGATAGGCTATAAAAATAGCTGATTTGCTGCGGTGCCCTTATACAATGTACTCGTAGGTAGAGCTCGTCTAGTCTAAAATGACGCGCCCAACTACTTAGTTAGTTGATTTCGATGAGTGAGTGCAAATATTAATATAAACACGACACTTAAGCTGTGTGGGAGCGTCGACTGCTCCAATCGAACGGCGCGTGCAACGTGAACGAGTCTCACCGGTAACTGAATGACCAATTACAACGGCATTTGTATATGTATTGCGTCCATATTTTAAACTTGCTTGTGTGCGTTAATGCGATAGTGGGGCGCGTCCTTAAACTTATGAACGAATTAAGATAACAATTTGATACCGAGGTAGCTAGTTAAGGTCTGGACTAAGACATAGGCCAGTTATATCCACCCCCCACCCGCAACGTAATCAATACGGATGGAAAGCATCTACCAAATAACAACTGCAATAACATTATCAAACACATAAATTATTATTAGAACAGGTAACAACTCATTAGAGTGGTCTAGATTTTGCCCGCGAATCTGCTACGCTTGGGCCAGAATTATCGTCGCACTTCGGTCAATTACTGTTACTCGTACATTTCAATTAATGTTACAGTAAGCTTGTTTAGAACCTTAGTATAGTACTAATAAAATGTATTGTAGTTATTCCGGTGCAAATCTAAAACACCTGAAGCAACAGGTGTTGCTAACCATACACAACGGTTACCACTTTCCGTCAGGTGGCTCGTTTGCCTGTTTACCTACAGATTAACATGTATTGGCATTGTTATATTTTATGAGCAGTAAAGTGTTTATCTATCTATCTATCTACATAACCTAACCGACAGAAAAACTCGGATAACCCCCGCCCAAATTTTCTTAAACTCAAATATTTTCTAAACTACTGCACCGATTTTATTGAAACAAAGCCAAGAACCATCTAAATGAAACTCGCTTTCAAATAGAGAAAACCGCATCTAAATCGGTCCATCCATTCGGGAGCTATGATGTCACAGACAGGCACAAAGCCACCGATACACACGTCAAACGTACGAGTATAACGCCTCTCTTTTTTGGTCGAGGGTTAAAAAACTGAGTTTAAGTAGCAGTATACTGAGGGCCACGATACTTTGCTCACAGATGATGGCGCTGTTTTGTGTACTGTGGCTGAACTTGACATTGTCAGTGTCTTTTTTTTTTATTACTTTACTAGCCAGGCATTTGACCGCCACCTCACCTGGTGGTAAGTGACGATGCGGTCGATGATGGAGCATGCCTGTCTAGGAACAGCCTATTCATTCTAGCCTTGAAGGCATCCAAATTATATTGATCAGGGAACACACACGCAGGCAACGCATTCCACTCCTTAGCCGTATGCATTATAAAAGTCGAGCCAAAGCGGCTTGTGCGGATAGTTGGAAGATCCACGCCATAAGGATGAAGCGCTCAGTTAAAGTTAGTTACACTTTCAGCCGGGCGCAAAGTCTCGTGGCCCTCACTCTAGGAAGAACTTAGCCTCGAGACATACCCAAAGAGATTGAAAAGTTAGCTACCACTTATAGTTAGACTGGCAAATTTATTTTTCTGTGTACTTACCCGATGACAACGATGGTGAAGTCGAGCAAATTCCACCCGTTCCTGAGATACGAGCCCTGGTGCATCATGAACCCGTATGCGATGATCTTCATCACGCACTCGATCGTGAAGATCACCATGAAAATGTATTCGATCTTCTCCTGTTGGGTGAGAAGGTTGGGTGGGTAAGTTTATGGCATACAAGCACTACTCGCCGTTAATAAGAATCAGCTGTGGGTCACTACATAATGGATCTAAGGCAACCTCACTTGCCTGCGGTCCACCTGCTTTTAGAGTGACGAGGCTTTGGCGGATCGACTTTTACATACATACATAAACCTCACGCTTGTGTCCTACAGGTGGGGTAGGCAGAGACTATGGACCGCCACTTTGCTCAGTACGGATCGGCTTTTTCCTATGTATGTATATATCAAAATTCTTGGCTTTTTCTAATACATGCGAGGCGGATGGTAGTCGCAGCACGTAAACAGCCAAAACACCACAAATTTTTTGGGAAACTTAATACCTCCTCCTAACAACCTTTTTTCCTCTTCCACATTCATATATCTTCCCATATATTTACGCCGATTGAGGGTATAGGTACCTGCCCTTTTTGGAGAAGTTAATGTATTTGATCCATGTATTTCCCGGTTGCCCACTGCCGACCCTTCCATTCACATCCTCACGAAAGATACCCTTCGTAAGCCGTTTTTCATCCATCTTCTACCTTCACAATCTTTATCAATTACACTTCACAACAAAGACCAAGTGGGTATATACATCGGCGCTGTGTAGTCTCCGTGTGTATTTTATGTTTTAATAATTGTGTTCTTTTTATGTATTTTTGGTTTACTGTTTTTTTTTATGTTGTGGTGTTGTTGTTTGTGTCAATAAATGTTCTTTCTTTCTTTCTTCCATTCACCCTTTCAGGTCTTGAAATCTACGAATATTATTGCTTATACCATTTGAGTACCTACTACATTATAATATTGTTGAGATACTTACAAGCACCCAGTTGGTATAGTTGGAGTCCCCAGCCGGGTAGGGCGTGTAGACGGCGAGCGCGATGCAGTTAGCAAAGATGGTGGTCAGGATCATCCACTCGAACGGTCTGAGTGCTGGTTCAGGATATCATATTGGCAATGTTGACGGCAGGGTTTGAGAATACCTATTGGATGACTCAAATTTCAAAGCAACTAGCATGTGAAACCACGTAAGTCCGTGCTTTACTGAGGGGCACACTGAAGACGTCATGGTGTCAGCTGTGGCTTAAGCTGAGTTCGGCCCCGTTGCACGTCTCCTTATGGCACTGGTAACGAAGCAACGATAGCATTGTCCCTTTCTCATTGTTTCTTGTATGCTGTATTATGCCATGCATTGTGCCTAAATGTACTGTGCCATGTGTGATATAGATGTAATAAACGATTACTATTTATTTATTTGTAATTGCCTAGGTCTAGTGGTGTGTGGTGCCGCCACCTCAAAGAATAGCACCACCCCATCTCTTCCCGTGGGTGTCGTAAGAGGCGACTAAGTGACAAATCCGAAAGGTAGGCAGCAGCATCTTTCTGGGTAGATTTACATCAACTGCACTGCGATCTCCAACCCGCCTGCAAAGCGTGGAGATTATGGCAATGACCTCCTCTTTCGTGGGAGAGGCCCGAAGTCCTGCAGTGGACTGTTATGGGCTGTGATGATGATGAATTGCCTAGGGAACTTACGGTCAGACGGTCCTTCTGATGGAAAACGACCACCGTTAACCAGGCTTTCTGCAACCTAAGTGGGGCAAACGCGGTGCCGGAATGTGGTAACAATGAGAATAGGTAACGAAGATATATTATTAATAAATATATAAATAAATAAATAATCGTGGACAAATTCACACAGCGCCATCTAGCCCCAAAGTAAGCAAAGCTTGTGTTATGGGTGCTAGATAACTGATAAACTACTTATATACTTATTTTTTAAATACATACTTATTATACATAGGACACCCAGACCCGTAACAGAAATTAAAATTCATCATTTCAATTTCTGCCCGGCCGGGAATCGAACCCGGGACCTCTTGCGTGGCAGACAACGGCATGTTGACCACTGAACCACTCAGGTCGCCAAAATAACATGTAACAAGAGGGTAGGTACTTACATAAAATGCAGAATGACTTTATGTCATACAGAAAATAACATATAACGTTGTTGACGTTTTGTTTTTTTAGGTATGATGAATTTTTGGACATGTTTGACGCATTTAATTTTGTATTGTTACTAAATTGTCATTTTAAATTTCTAATTTCTTTTGACATTTAATTTTTAAGTAATAGGTAAATAATTGTAAATTGTATGTGTATTCTTTTAATTGTTTTTCACATTCAAGAGCCAATCGATGTAATAAAATAAAATTTTGTGACATTGTAGATATTGATATACGAAAAAATAAATAAAAATTGTACGTTATGTTGTGGGTGCTTCAGGGTAATATCCGAAACTACTGAACATATTTTGGAAAATTCTTCTCGTAAAAGTAATAGGATCCCGGGGGACGTTTAAGTTCAGAATGTCCAATTCCCAAAATGTCCAACGGTTTCAAAGTGTCCAATTCCCATAATGTCCAATTCTTGAAATGTCCAATTCCCGAAATGTCCAATTCCCACAAAGTCCAATTCCCAAAATGTCCATTTTTAAGATTGTTGTTCATCATAAATACGGCCTCGTATCCTTTTACAATATAATAATCACATCAACAGCCCCTAACAGTTCACTACTTGACTTGATCCTCCTTCTCATTAGTAAAGTGTTGTTACCACAATCTTCACGCTTGAAAGACGGGTTTGGAGATTACAGTCATGTAAATACTCAACAGAAAACAATGCTGGACTTTTTCTTCTTTTTTTTTTTTTTTTTTTTTACTTAACTAGCCAGGCATTTGACCGCCACCTCACCTGGTGGTAAGTGACGATGCGGTCTATGATGGAGCATGCCTGTCTAGGAACAGCCTATTCACTCTAGCCTTGAAGGCATCCAGATTATATTGATCAGGGAACACACTCGCAGGCAACGCATTCCACTCCTTAGCCGTACGCATTATAAAAGTCGAGCCAAAGCGGCTCGTGCGGATAGTTGGAAGATCCACGACATAAGGATGAACGCTCGCCCGGATCGCGTCTCCCGATGGCGGAAAGGGGCCGGCGGAATGAGGTCGTGCAACTGCTTCGCACTCTCCGAAGTGCAACCTGTAGAAAACCGACAAACGCGCAACCCTACGCCGATGCTCGAGGCTCTGCAGCTTAGCCTGCGACATATATATATTATTATTATACTAGCTTTAGGCCGAGACTTCGTCCGCGTAAAATTCGGTTATTACATTCCGAACACGTTCCAAGGGTAACCATATAGCCTATGTATTATTCTGTGATTTAGGCTACACCATAGTCAAGTTTCATCAAAATCTGTTTAGTAGTTTGTGCGTGAAGGCGTAACAAATATCCATACATATGTTTGAGAGGTTAACTAGCTTGAACCTCCTTCCGTAGATCAAGAAGAAAATGTCCAGCATTGTTTTCTGTTGAGTATTTACATTACATAACAAGGTCACGGAGTTCAGTTGGCAGTCGCTCCACTGTAACAATCTGATCTGCCAAACCCTGGATCATGGTCAAGGCGGACCCCGGACCGTCGTGCGCGAGAGTACAACTGGGACATGACCCAAGGTACCTGTTAATTGTTAAGAGTACCGTAAATCGAACAATATTAATCGAAAATGCATTGGAATAGAACCATTATCCGGATCACTATTAGAGAAGATAGAATTAACCGGTTATAAGTTGATTAGCGGCTAATGGGTTGGCTCACAGTTGACTTAATCCTACCTATATTAGGATTGCGAGCGACCGGAAGCGGATTTTATAATAAATAATCGTGAACAAATTCACACAACGCCATCTAGCCCCAAACTAAACAAAGCTTGTACTATGGGTGCTAGCTAACTGATATACTACTTATATATATTTTTAAATACATTAGCATAGAACACCCAGACCCGTAACAGAAATTAAAATTCATCATTTAAATTTCTGCCCAGCCGGTGATCAAAGCCTTGCGAGGCTGACTGGCATGTTGACCACTGAACCACTCAGGTCGTCAAATATAGAATAGAATAGAATAATAATTTATTCGACATTTACATTTTTACTTACATTATATAGGTAGGTACACTGTGTAACAAAATGCCGAAACGGTTCCAGCTCAGCATATTGTCGCAGCCGCTGATTTTCGGCTGAAACCGGTTGATGAGATGGCGTACGTCCATAATTAAAAGTTTATATTTGTTCATTAGTAACCTTAATGCTAATAATGGGTTTTTACAAACATACCAAAAATAAAAATAAACTAATTTAACATATTAATTAAAGATGTCTTAATTTTTAATCAGATAGTCGTGTATATGTGTGTGTGTGTAAGTAATAATATCCTTAAATTTAAAATAGTGACATATATTACTATTATTATTGACAATACTTAAAACATAAATGAGACTCGAAATATCTAAATGAGTCCAAAATGAGATACATATAATATGCGCTTTAATGTTACGTACGTACGTTACGTAAATATAAGTACATAGTATAAAACAAAGTCGCTTCCCGCAGCCTGTCCCTACGTATCCATGTACGCTTAGATCTTTTAAACTACAATCTTATAAAACAGTAGATAGAGTGATTCAAGAGGAAGGCTTATAAGCAAGAAAAAACGAGTGGGTAGTGGTAAAGTGGGTGTACGCGAACGAAGTCGCTCCGGGTCCACTAGTTACAGATTCATTGGATCTCTCGTATACTCACACATAAATCCATTAATAAAAGCACTTTCTATTCTTAGAATAAAGTAGATAATGATTGATTTGGTTTCGTGCGAAAACTGCAAAACATGACACTTCAAAACAGAGCAGAATCTCTGCGGATATTAAACTAGCTACTCGATAGATCAGAGCTGACAGTGGTGTTTCATCTACTGTAATAAATGGTGGTTGCCTTCAATGTTATGACAGCTTTGTATGAGAATGCATGTATGATGTATGTGCGTATGTACGAGTATGAGGAGCGTTGCATTCCATTCGATTCCTTGATATGCGGCTGAGTCACAGCTTTTACGATATCTTTGTAAACATTGAAGCTATTTCTGCACGCGAATGCCCTTACTGGCGACGTTTTTATTAATTTGACACGATTTCTTTAGAGAACTACCTGGTTAGGGTTATGATAATTCCAGACAAAGAATGGGTGTATCGTTAATATTTGATTCGGAAAAGGAATATAAAAAAAAACTTAAGTATTCTAGATTAAGAAATACTTGTGTACAGACATTTTTATTCTAGAAACCTCGAAATTAATTTATAAAGGTGACAGTGCACCTGGACGCGCCGCACGCAGTGTCCGCATGCACAGAATTTGAATTCTTTATATTATGAAGTTCTATATGTTCGCACGCACATCTATCAGCCGCATCGGACTCAATAGGTGCTGCTTCCAGTGCGTCGCGATCAATGCGACCATCTCACTGTTGCGTAATGCGGATGATCCGGTGCGCAAGGCCATCAACAAAATAGTAAAGCTTGACCAGGAATTTATTATGAGATGCCGTCATATTGCAGAATTTTTTAGAACTCATTCCTTACACTGGCATCAGAAAGTAACAGCAACAAGCTTCCCCTTGACACTCTTGACAGATCTCATATAAGAGGATCCACAGACAACACTGCGTCAGAGCCGATCTAGAAGACAAGCGTGCAGTTGATACTAATCCTTACGATGCGGGGAATGTGGTCGGACGTCCGACTAAGGTCGGCTCGCCCGCGAACCTAAAAGCGGTTTGGTTGGAGTGTAGCAAAGGGGGCGATGAGGAAAAATAGAAACTCTTTTTGAGTTGCACCCTTTGGTATCCTCTAACCAGCGGTTTTATTTTATACTGAGTAAGTATTAGTATAAATTGCAAGCCGCCTCCCGCTGTCACTCTTGACGGATCTCTTAAAACATTCCTGGCTAGGTTTTAATTAAAATTACTGCACTGCGTGTACTGGCGCGTCCAAGAGTCTAAGTGAGCGTTCACCTTATCCTACATTGTTGCATTATTATTATAGACGCGAAACTATTGTTGTCTCGTTCCTTCTGAAGTGATATACAGTGCCTAGAAAGAGGTAGGATTATCTGTATGATCGTTTTGTGTTAGTTTGTTGATCATTGTAAAATAATACAAAGTTGTTATTACTATTGTGTGGTTAAGTGTGGATTTGTCGCCAAGCGTGTAAGTATAGTTTTACTTGTAGCTTTTCTACTATTAACAAGTTCTCAAATGAATAACAATTTTTCGTAACAAGCTTTTGGTTGAAAATCATAGGGATATTGTACTCAAGACCATTCTAAAGAGCCCAAACACGATGGGGTTATCTTACGTCCACTTTCCGACTCCATCATCAGACCAGCTCGGTACCATATTAATGCATTGTCATCCAAGTCATATACGTATACCAAGTTTCAGCTCAATTGAACGCCGGGAAGTGGGTCAAATTAGGCTTGCAAGTTGACTTGAACATTGTTAAATAAAAGCTTGTTTTAAGAGTTAAAAATTTCGACGAATGTAAACAAATGTGATTCTACCGTCAATAACGGATTATTAGTTCATAAAAAGATAGTAGTGCCCTCGGACCACCATAATATGGATTCGTGGTTCTCCAACGTGTTCGGAGGGGTAACACAGTATATTTTTCGTGAATTTATCAGAATTGTGTTTGTGAATTGGTTGGGGTACTTCTTTATGTAAGTAAACAAAAGACATACATACGATATAATCCGTGTGGTGTCAGCAG
Organism: Blastobasis lacticolella; assembly: GCA_905147135.1. Taxonomy (NCBI): domain Eukaryota; kingdom Metazoa; phylum Arthropoda; class Insecta; order Lepidoptera; family Blastobasidae; genus Blastobasis; species Blastobasis lacticolella. The sequence goes on along the minus strand of LR990062.1, from coordinate 13,795,248 downwards.
TGTGAAATTGTATCAACCCCTCGACTGGTCGAGGGTGTCGTAATCGGCAGCTAATGTCTTGACCAGAAAATGGGCAGCAGCTTTTTCTCACGTGCTTAGACGCTTTTGGATCGAGTCACAAGGACCAAGCTGATATGCCGGTGCTCCCGCCCATAGATGGGAACAATACTCCAAAAGTGGGTCTGACTTGAGCCTTGTATAGGAGAAGTCGTTGCTCCGGCGTGGAGAATTGCTTTGATCGTGTTAAGCACACCCAGCTTGAACTTAATAGTAAGCGGTAACTATCGCCCATAACATCTACGATTCATGCATTTAGGTTGCAGGCAGCAAGAATGCTGAAACGCAGGTGCGTTGTCACCGTTAGGAATAAGATGAAATGCCTCATGCCAGTTTCATTGGGTACCTTATCCTTCAAACCGGAACACGACTATGGAAGCATTGTTGCTTCAAAATAGATAAGGCGGTGGTACTCACCCAGGCGGACTTCTCAGACTTGACGGAGTAATACCACCTGATAGGATTATTAGGCTCTATCACTAAGTAATCATCTTTATCACGTGTTACTGGTTGACCTCGTGGTATCCGGCAGAGTAGAATGGCACCAACCTTTACACTCGTGGGTGTCGTACAAATCGACTAATATTTTGGAGGAAAAGATAAAGAGTCTCCGTAGGCTGGAAAATGGGCAGCAGCGTTGTCCATTGTTACATTTGCAACACTGCGATATCCAACCCGCCTGCCAAGCGTGGAGATTATGGCAATAGAGCTTATTGCCATTTTGTCGGAGAGGCCCGAAGTACTACAGCACCTAAAATACTTAGCCAGGCTTAAGTAGTGATTTTCGAAGTGGACTAAGAGTCTCCCAAAGTCATTTTTTCGCATAACTTACCTACGATGCCACATTCGGCTTTATGTGTTTGGGCTTCTCTATTTTGTATTAACAAAAATTAACTTTGTGTGATAATAATGAGGGTCTGATGAAGAAGCGGGAAGGTGGTCAGGCAGATAGGCACTCCTTAACTACGCCTGATAAACTCATCGAGTTTGGGCACGTTTTATATGTCTGTAGACGGTATCTTGCCAAAGTAGTACGCATGTAAAAGCGTCGTGTAAAATAATAATTTTAAAATTTATTTTATGTTTTCCTAAAACTACTTATACCGGAATTCCGGAACTGACAAACGTCCGGACATGGTCTACCAAAGGAGTAACTATTGGTACCACTGATTGGCACAGAAGACAGAACCTTATCCTACCCTGTTTACACTTTGGACCGACTCATTTTTTACGCGCATCCGCAAAATACGCGAATAGCTTAATAACCCCAGAGGAAAAAAAAGGGTTGTTATGAGTTCAAACTCATAACGTGTGTGTCTGTGTATCTGTGAACTCCCGAATGGATGGACCGATTTGGATGCGGTTATTTCTATTTAAAAGCCAGTTCAATCTAGCTTTGCTTAGCTTTGTTTAATCAAAATCAGTTCAGTAATTTAGGAAATATTTGTATAAATATAGATTTGGTCGGGGGTTAAACGACCTTTTCTGTCAGTTAGGTCAGTTTTATACAGGTAGGTTAATGTGAAGCATTCTGTACAAGATTACTATTTTTGTTTAGTTGATGATGTTGTCTCACTACGTCCGTCTCATACGTAAGATTTATTTTCAGGAGACAACTTGGTACAGATAACAATACTTCTCCCGATACTAGTGAGTCTGAGGAGGCCATAGAGCAGTCTGAGGAGGACAGAGAGCAGCCTGAGGAGGGCAGAGAACAGATGGCATCGGAAGGAAGAAATGAGGATGGTGCGTGTAGATCATTTATTATTATTTCTTTGTATTGCCTAGAGAGGCTCAACGGACAGTTCCTGATGGAAAGCGGCCATCCTCGTCCAGGACATCTGCAACCTAAGGGGAAAGGATGCGGTGCCGGCCTTTGAGGTGACGGCCATTTGAAGAACCCAATGTTATAGTGCAAAGGAAATACTTCGGGAGGGAGCTCAATCCACATCTTGCGCGTGCGCAGTAAGAAAGAACGCGATGCCCTTACGTTATTTGTATGCTCGTGTGTTATTATGAATCTTTGCATTCAATACTTTTAACCTCCGACGCGAAAAAGTAAAAGTCGTAATCATGAAGTATGGATAATTTATTATGTGTAGGTATCTGTTTTTATCCGGCCGTGTGGTGTCCGGCAGAGTAGAATAGCACCAACCCCTTACACTCGTGGGTGTCGTACAAGGCGACTAATGTTTTCGAGGCAAAAGATCTAGAGTCACCGTAGTCTGGAAAATGGGCAGCAGCGTTTTCCATTGTTACATTTAAACACTGCGATCTCCAACCCGCCTGCCAAGCGTGGAGATTATGGCAATAACCTGCTATTTCGTGGGAGAGGCCCTAAGTCCTGCAGTGGACTGTTACGGGCTGTGATGATGATCTGTTTTTATCTATGTTATCGTAGCTCTTGGGGGTCTAAACAGGCCACATTAGCGTTTTATATGTAATTCATATTAGTTTGTCACAAACTTATCTACAGCGTCGCTGTTGTTGACAATGACATGACCATTCAAAATGGCGTAACTTAGTTCCAGTATTAGCCACCGGATCGAATAAGTTTGTGGCACCCTAATATGAATTTATGTATTTTACTGTGTGCAATAAAATGTTAAATAAAATAAATAATAAATAAATGAATCATAATATGAAACGCTATTTTGGCCTTTTTGGACCCCCTGATCCGGTGGCCAATACTGGAACTAAGTGACTCCATCTTGAATTGTCATGTCAATGTCAACAACAGCGACGCTGCAGATAAGTTAGTGTCAAATTAATATGAATCATAATATGAACCGCTAATGTGGCTTTTTTAGACCCCCAGAACCAGGACGTCAGTGCGGGAGCTTTATGAAGTATCTGGGACACTACAAGACCATAAGATAATTTTTATTTGCAGCCACTTGGAGTATCTTTAGCTGAAATCAGTTTGCTTAAAGAAGGGAGCATTAGCTGCCCCTTATGCCAAAGATCTCGCCCATGACCAGGGTATTTTTAAGTTTTAAAATTTAAGTTAAAATTTATTTCATAAATGCTATAAAAACCTTGTAGCAACGGAACAAGAATATGATTCTTAAGTGATGCACTTTATGCCCTGGTATTATACATTCCCGTTCATATAAAAAATCGGTTAAGTAATGACCCCTTGACGAGCAGTGTAATGTAAAAGGTCGACCATGTGGTGTCCGGCGCCCGTGTGGTGTCCGCCAGAGTAGAATAGCACCAACCCCTTACACTTATGGGTGTCGTAAAAGGCGACTAATGTTTTCGAGGCAAAAGATCAAGAGTCTCCGTAGTCTGGAAAATGGGCAGCAGCATTTTCCATTGTTATATTGAAACACTGCAATCTCCAACCCGCCTGCCGAGCGTGGAGATTATGGCAATCCCCTCCCTTTCGTGGGAGAGACCCTAAGTCCTGCAGTAAACTGTTACGGGCTGTGATGATGAATGTAAAAGGGACACTTCACTTACATACATATATTAGTTGTTCTTGTACTATATTTTGTTACCCCTGGTATGGAGTAAATGGCTTTAATGAAAACAATTTGGACAACGCAATATGGCGCCTTTTAAGACGCCATACATAACGGGTTTACCCGTCATATTGATTTTATGTATTTTAAAGAGTATCTATTAAAAAATATGCTTGGACAATTCACACAGCGCCATCTGCGCCCAAAGTAAGAAAGTTTTTAAATACATACTTATTATACATACACCATCTAGATCCGTAACAGAAATTAAAATTCATCATTTTAATTTCTGCCTGACTGCGTGACTCTGAAGCGCTCAGAGTGGCTATTGGCTATCTCAGTGAACAGCACAATTTGACATAAAAAAATTTACACTACTCTAATTTGGTAGACGCTATAGCCAGTGGCCAACGTATAATCTGTCCAAACTGACTTGTCCTATTTGGTTAAGGAAATTATGTATTTAAATGGATAATGTGCAGCAGTATTCGTTGAAATTCTGGGTTTCTTGTATACTTCTAGACATCTATATACAATATACGTAGCGTGATTGATACGACAAGCCGTGATTTTGGGCATTGTTTGTTCACCAAATAAGACAAGTCAGAACAAACAGATCATGACGTAGTGTAGATTTTTTAATGTCAAATTCAGTTTCCAACTTAGTTAAACAGTACCTCTGCAGGTCATCATTACGATACAAGAAAACAAATAATCATACATAGGACTATATGTATGTGTGTATTATATATCTACAGGCCATACAATCCTTTGTAAGCGTCGTCATAAACTATTTACATATATTATCTGAGAGTACTGTCAGCTGCACAGTAAATGTACCCCCTAGCATTAAAAAGGTATGACATGGGCGCGGGGGGTCAGTTTTCTCTGCAGCTGACTGTACATACATAATCAATGTCCCTTTATTATAATTTCAGAAGACAAACGAAGGCGTCAAGACGAAGAAGAAGAGGCAAGGATCCAGGAGTATAGGAGCATCGGCCATATGATACGTATGGTAAGTTTAACCTTTCTGTTAAGGTAGATAAGGCAGCGTCGATAGCCGGTTAGGGTATCCGACTCTCAAGCGAAAGGTTACGGGTTCGAATACCACTGCGGCCATGTACCGGGTTACAAAGCTTGTTAGTGGTGTTAAATGATTGACTAATGTCATTTTTTTTCCAGGTAGACTTACAAAATTCTTCACTCCTACGACCCGCAATCGACGAAGACGAAGAACTACGAGGAATCTCTCACTCCATGAATGTAAACCCCGGAGAATTCTTCCCCAGGAGCGCTGTAGAGTATGGCCCCAGAAGTAAAGATGCAAATGTGGCGTCAGAAAATACTCAAGATTCTGTCGAGAGGGCCGAAAGCCAGCCACCAGTATCACCCAACACGTATAAAGAGAGAAAAGATCGAAACGTTGCTATAGCTACTCTGTTAAAGATGCAGTTGCCAGTGGCTACAACGAAAGCCAAAACCGATTGCGTGTCCGCACTTACTTCTTTACACTCGTCGCGTTCCTTATCGCCCTATTCATCAATGTCGCCTTCCTCATCTGAAGAGCCATCCAAATTAATGTCACCTGAATCTGAAACACTCACTACATTAACAGCAGATTCAACAGCTGCGGAGGCGGAATTATTGCCTAATTCAGGTAGCTCCACCGGTAAACCATCTAGTTCTGATAAACCAGTTTCGCCTGCAGCAGGACCATCCTCTTCATCTAAACCAGTACCATCAACTTCTGAATCACCCTCTTCATCAAAACTAGCATTACCTATTGATGATCAGCCTTCTACATCTAAAACGATGTCAGTTACTGCTGAATCACCCGCTTCGTCAATATCAGTCACACCCACAAATGTTGAAGCATTCTCTTCTTCTAAACTCATGTCACCTATTACCAGTTCATCCTCTTCGTCTAAGCCAGTGACACCTTCAGCTGAGTCACCCTCTTCATCAAAACTAGCATTAAATATTGATGATCAGCCTTCTACATTTAAAACGATGTCAGTTACTGCTGAATCACCCGCTTCGTCAATATCAGTCACACCCACAAATGTTGAAGCATCCTCTTCTTCTAAACTCATGTCACCTATTGCCAGTTCATCCTTTTCGTCTAAGCCAGTGACACCTTCAGCTGAGTCACCCTCTTCATCAAAACTAGCATTACCTATTGATGATCAGCCTTCTACATCTAACCCGATGTCAGTTACTGCTGAATCACCCGCTTCGTCACGATCAGTCATACCCACTACTGATCCATCCTCTTCATCTAAACTCATGTCACCTATTGCAAGTTCAACCTCTTCGTCTAAGCCAGTGACACCTTCAGCTGGGTCACCCTCTACATCAAAACTAGCATTACCTATTGATGATCAGCCTTCTACATCTAAAACGATGTCAGTTACTGCTGAATCACCCGCTTCGTCAATATCAGTCACACCCACAAATGTTGAAGCATCCTCTTCTTCTAAGCCAATGCCATTGCCTGTTGAACCATGCTATCCATCAAAACCAGTGTCATTTACTGTTAAATCATCTCCTACGTCTATACTAGACTTTCCTACTATTAAACGCTGCTCTTCGCTTACACTAGTATCACCCACTGCTGAATCGACTACATCGCCTAAATCAGCATCACCTACTGTTGTACCATCTCCTTCGCCTAAACGTGATTCTCAAACTGTAAAACGCTCCTGTTCGTTTACACTAGTGTCACCGAGTGCTGAATCAACCTCTTCGATTAAATCACTATCACCTACTACTGTAGCACCTCTTCCGCCTAACCCGGTCTCTCATACTATTGAAGAATCCTCTTTATCTACACAAGAGTCTCCAACTGCAGAATCAACCTCTTCGAGTGACTTATCGTCAACTGATTTTGTACCATCCCCTCCGAATAAACCAGTGACTTATGCTGAACGATCCTCTTCGCCTTTACCAAAGTCACCTACTATTGTAGGTTCCCGTTCCTTTCTATTAGTATCACCCATTGAAGATTACTTTCCCGTACTGCCTAAACCACCAACTCCTACTGTTGTACCATCTTCTCCGTCTAAACTTGTGTCTCATGGTATTGAAAGATCCTCTTCGTCTAAACTAGAGTCTCCTACAGTTAAACATACCTCGTCGTTCACACTAGTGTCATCTACTACTGAACCAACCTCTTCGGCTAACTCAGCGTCACCTGCTGTTGTATCATCTCCTCCGCCTTTACCAATATCTCATTCAATTGAACTATCCTCTTCGCCTAAACCAGTGTCGCCTACTGTCAAATGTACTTCAGTGTCTTATACTGTAGAACAATTCTTTTTGTCCAAATCATGGTCAGTAACACCTCCTGCTAAATCAGTATCTCCGGATAAACCAAGCTCTTCTATTATTGAACAACTGCTTTCACCTAAATCAGGGTCACCGACTGTAAAACCATCCTCTCCATCTGAGTCAGTGACGCCTACTACTCAGCCAATTTCTGCGACAATATCAGCGATTCCTGCTATTGAACGTCCCTCTACGTCTAAACCTGTGTCAGCACCTGTTGAACGATCCGCTTCACCTAAATCATCGTCACCTGCTACTGTACCACCTCCTTCGCCTAAACCAGTGTCTCATACTGTTAAACAATTCTCTTTGTCCAAATCATGGTCACCGACTGCAAAACTATATCCTTCATCTAAACCAGTAACACCTCCTGCTAAATCAGTATCTAAGCCAAAACCAAGCTCTTCTATTATTGAACGACCCCCTTCACCTAAATCAGGGCCACCGACTGCAAAACTATCCCCTTCATCTGAACCAGTAACACCTCCTGCAAAACCAATATCTCCGCCAAAACCAAGCTCTTCTATTATTGAACGACCCCCGTCACCTAAATCAGGGCCACCGACTGCAAAACTATCCCCTTCATCTGAACCAGTAACACCTCCTGCAAAACCAATATCTCCGCCAAAACCAAGCTCTTCTATTATTGAACGACCCCCTTCACCTAAATCAGGGTCACCGACTGCAAAACCATCCCCTCCATCTGAGTCAGTGACGCCTACTGCTAAGCCAATATCTGCGCCAAAACCAAGCTCTTCTTCTATTGAACGACCCCCTTTACCCAAACCAAGCTCTTCTATTATTGAACAACCCCCTTCACCCAAATCAGGGTCACCGACTGCAAAACTATCCCCTTCATCTGAACCAGTAACACCTCCTGCAAAACCAATATCTCCGCCAAAACCAATCTCTTCTATTATTGAACGACCCGCTTCACCTAAATCAGGGCCACCGACTGCAAAACTATCCCCTTCATCTGAACCAGTAACACCTCCTGCAAAACCAATATCTCCGCCAAAACCAAGCTCTTCTATTATTGAACGACCCCCTTCACCTAAATCAGGGTCACCGACTGCAAAACCATCCCCTCCATCTGAGTCAGGGACGCCTACTGCTAAGCCAATATCTGCGCCAAAACCAAGCTCTTCTTCTATTGAACGACCCCCTTTACCCAAACCAAGCTCTTCTATTATTGAACAACCCCCTTCACCCATATCAGGGTCACCGACTGCAAAACTATCCCCTTCATCTGCACCAGTAATACCTCCTGCAAAAGCAATATCTCCGACAACATCAGCGCCTCGTACTATTGAACGTCCCTCTACGTCCGAATCAGTGTCAGCATCTGTTGAACGATCCTCTTATCCCAAATTATCGTCACCTACTGCTAAACCAACCTCTTTGTCTAAAGCAGTGCCACCTATTCCCAAACCATCATCTTGGCCTCAACCCACACCAACGGTTAAACCATCAGCTCAACATGCACCAGTTCCACCCACATCTGAACCATTCTCGTCGTCCATACTATTGAATCCTACTGCTGAACCACCGCCATCTTCTAAACCATTGCCACCTACCATACTGTGAAACTTTGAGAGCAACAAAACGAATATAATATTAATAGACAGGCTCTTGACGAGTTTTGCAATACAAGATAAAGAAAAACACAATTTGGGATGATTCACGCAAGTGTCTGAGATTATGTCTACATCTTGCTGGAGTTTTGGTTATTCGTTGATGCTATCCACGAAAGTCTAGGAGAACTTTGATCATATTTTTAAACATTTTGTACATTATTTATATTATTAAGAATTTTTTAATGTAACGCTTCCTCTAATTTATAATTAACAGTAAACTATGTGGAAGTCTACTTAGTAAGTTTAAACGATTAATTGCATGTTATTTTTATGACTTTTGCTGTATTAGCTTTTAATAAAATAGATTTGAACATTTTTAATTCAATAGCAGAAGTTGTTTTCTTAAATTCAACATGAATAGCGCCTAATAAAATATTTTCCATGGTGATCCTCGTATTGGGTGGACTCTATGTCTTTTGCGATCTTTGTCCTTATCATACAGGGGGTAGTCCCACGGTGCTATTGCCGGGACTTCACAGCTATGAATGGTAAATCTCACATAAGCCCATCCATACACTACCAACTGCTTAAGGCCATTAATTAGTATAGGGACAATTGCCTAAGACCGGGCGAAGTGGACAAAGAGAAGTAAGAAGGCGGACCTCGGGCCCTCCCGTACAAGAGGCGCCGTATTGAACCCCTGACATCTGGTGTTAATGTTCCATTGTCCTTTTGCGTACGAGGGAACCAGGGTCTGCCTTTTTTGTTATTGTTTTGTTGGAGTTCTTCAAGAAAGGGGTGAAAAGGCTTTTATGGGTTCGGCAACGCGTGGGTAATGCCCCTGGTATTGCAAACGTAAGCTTGTTTGCCACCTTAGGGAAATAAAAAGAAATGTCTTGTATGTTATGTACTTGTTCTGCCTTGGAAGTTAGTGCAATAAACATATTTTAGTTTTATTACTTTAACTTGTAACACAACATGGTAGGCCTATAGCAGTCCCAGTTATTTCGGAGGGCGGATATTCCCGTGCAAACGTTGTGTACACAAAAGTATTATTGCCGATGTTAAAACGGCATTTCCTGGGGTTCACCTCGCCCATTCATACGTTCTGGCGTGGCTTGGCGGCGTGCCAGCGTTCTGCGAGCTTCGTCACCATGGATACAGCGCTGAGGTACGGTATTGACACAAAAGGTACTTACGGAATTGCAATTGTAATACAATTAGTGGATCCGGCGCGACTTCGTTCGCGTAGCGTCCTGCCCCTACCCCAACCTACCCTTGCTCCTACCCCTACCCTACCTCTACGCTTACCTTACACTTACCCTACACATACCCTGCACATATCTTCCCTTATTTTCTTGCCTATAAACCTTCCTCTTGAATCACTGTATCTATTGTTGAAAACTGCTTTGAAATCCATTGCGTAGTTTAAAAGATCTAAGCGTATATAGATACATATAGGGACAGACGGCGGAAAATGACTTTGTTATACTATGTATTTATTTATACATAGTAAAACAAATATGTATAGATATTCGGTCTGGGTGTTCTATGTATAATAAGTATGTATTTAAAAAGGATATAAGTAGTATATCAGTTAGCTAGCACCCATAGTACAAGCCTTGCTTAGTTTGAGGCTAGATGGCGCTGTGTGAATTTGTCCACGATTATTTATTTATTTATAGCGACCCACTCCGGCTGTGGATGCATTTACTCGGCCTTTCATTATTATAATATACTTGAATTATTTATTGATACAAATAAACCTTCCAAAAGAAATTCTCTAGCTGATGGTAAAAACCGCATTAAAATCCGTTGAGTGGATGTGAATGAGGCGAGAGAGGTGTATCAGGATCGTAGCTTGTGGCTCTCGATAGTCTCTGCCTACCCCTATGGGATACGGGCATGAGTGAGTATGATCTACCACGGGCACGATGGGCATGCCCATAACCTTAATTGAAGTCCATAGGCTAACGTATTATAGTAAGTAAAAGAACCTGTACAACAGAATGACAATTAATGAGAGTGGAGACACTTAATTCCAGTTTTGGCCACCGGGTCCGACAAAGTGGCGTCGGATTATATGCGAATTGGACCCAAAAATAAATTTAAAGTTAGCAAAAAGGACCCAGAAGGTGAGTAATATATAAGTGGTGGTGCCCACAACCGGTTTAAGGGGCTGGATCCGCGCCTGAGTATGAATCTATGTATGGTGAACTAAATGAGTGTACCTACTGCACCCACATTCTTCATCTGTATGATCGCTTCTTTAGTAATATGGAATTGGTATGTTTCTATATTCTATCTTTCAAACGAAATCATAAAGGAGCCGACGAGTCGATCGCACCTGCTGCCTGCCTTTGAACGTTATGAATTATTTGAAAACGAGTACACGGGACAGAGGCGTGAGCTTTATGTATGTATGTATTTATGTATGAGGACACGTAACATATGCATTCATAATATATTATTAGGTCATATTCTAAAGCATAGCGCCGGGGATTATAAGGAGATGAAGAGGTTGGCAGACTTGATGATGCTAAAGCATGCTTTTAAGAAGGATTTGCGTACAGTCCATCAACAGCCTAAACAGAGTCGATCATCATATTGGCTTCAATCTCCCCGGCAGCTTCAATATGAGCTAACCATGATTTAGTACTTGGCAGATTAGATAATTGCACTGGGGCGACTGCCATCTGGTCTCCGTGACCCCGTTAACAAAAAACCTGACCAGATTGGATCAGTTGTCTGATGGGCGTGTTTCCTCACGATGTTTTCCCTCATCGTAAGAGCATCGGTTGGTGTTCAACTAATGTACATCGGCCGTGTGGTGTCTGGCAGAGTAGAATAGCACAAACCCCTTACACTCGTGGGTGTCGTACAAGGCGACTAATGTTTTCGAGGCAAAAGATCTAAGCGCCTCCGTAGACTGGAAAATGGGCAGCAGCATTTTCCTCTGTTATATTATAATACTGCGATCTCCAACCCGCCTGCCAAGCGAGGAGATTATGGCAATAACCTCCCTTTTTGTGGACTGTTATGGGCTGTGATGATAATGTACATCTGGTTATCTATACTAATAATTTAAAGAGGAAAAGGTTGTTTGTTTGTGAGTTTTAATGTTGGGGTAATCTCCGAAACTACTGAACCGTTTTTGCAAATTCTATCACAAATGGGAAGCTTACTACTCCTGAGCGACATAGGCTACTCTTTATTGCGGAAAAATAATAGCGTCCCGCGGGATAATTGAATGTTTATAGCGATCCGAATTGCGCACGAGTGGAAACCGCAGGGGGCTGTTAGTAACTACTATACTATTGCGTTGCTGCGTATATATGTGCCATGAATCAGAAACTCATCGGCAATCCGGAACACCATCACCATAAAACTCTGACACGTCCAGTCTAAACAGAGTCGATGATAAAAATAAAAATACGCACCGTTCGTTGATCAAGTAAGGCCTGCGCAGACGAGGTGTGGAATAACCTACCTAAGCGACAGATGTCGGTAAACCACCGACAAAGTTAACGGCCTCGCTCGATTCGATTCGATTTCAATTTTTGTATCACTTATATTATGTTGCATGTCGTTCCGTTTTTGAAAAGGCGTGACACAAAAATGGACTTTATTTTATGAGCAATTTGACTTGCTCTAACGCTTTTTGATTCCGAATTTAGTCAAATGTAATAAGCGCAAAAGAGTGTTATTTGGAAGAGGAGTTGCTTGAAATCATTTTAAACATTTGCTTAGAAAAGGCCAAGTCGACGGCCAACACTAACACTGAAATTTATCTATACTAATATTATAAAGAGGAAAGGTTTGATTTTTTGTTTGTTTGTTTGTTTGTATTGAATACTAATATTGGCTTCAAAACTACTGGACCGATTTCAAAAATTCTTTCACAGTTGGGAAGCTACACTATCCCCGGGTGACATAGGCTGTATACCCGTGTACCCGTAGTGGTACCCGTGCGAAGCCGGGGCGGCTGCTAGTCGTTTATAAACTTAGTTGGGTAGATTATAGGTTGTCTGATATTTCTACAATTTTCAGATATTTCAGACCTACTATAAACCGGCATTAGTTATAGTTTTTTAACTTATAGATTTTAAACTTACCTATGAACTGTACGTTATGGATTACGATTGTTGCCTTTTAACTGTGGTATTCTGTGGTGACTTAATGTATTTCGACAATATCTATTTTGAAATTATATACGGTGGTCTGGGGTTACTTTGATTTTCGGGTAGAACATCACTTACTTTTATCTATTAATCAAGGATTAATAAGAATTTACTGTAAAGAATTGTATCAATAAATCAATGTCTGTGTCCTTTTTCATTCAAACATAACATGTTAAACTAACAACTTAACAGATAAAAGTTAGTGATTAATGTCTCCCCACAAATCAAAGTAACTACAGTCTACGCTAAGTATTTTGTTTGATACGTACACATTTTGACTGGATAAAAGTACAACCTACTACTCCCGACTACATAATTAAAACGATTAAATTAATAAACGGTACATAGTGTTTTTTTTAATTGTTAATTATTTATTAGTGACTTCACTGGTCCTAAATGTATGAAAAAAAAAGAGAACAAACCAGGGAAAAAAAAACTACTCCCGACTGTACCATGTATGCGCGCACCTTTACTCATTCCGAATTTCAGCTGGTATCCATCCGCTCATCATAGCTTTTATTTATATCAAAAAAATTTAAAGCATTGCAAAGCAAGACGAGTCTTATTACGTTCAAATCCAAGGTCGAAATTAGATTAACAACGGCCGGTGTAATTGAAAATTGTTTGACGTCCGTTTACGTTCGGCAGTAAGATTATTTGCATGTAAATACGTTTGTAGATTTATTTTAAATAGTTTCCAATGAAATAACTGAAGCTGTAGGTATTGTAAATATTATTACATTTGATTGAAGGCGTTGAACTGAAAATAAACTCGGAGATAGAATTTTAAACCGTATTGTTTACTTATCTATAAAAGTTCGGTTTTTTATAACATGAACATGAAAATGTTACTGTTGGTATGGAGATAATTAATAAGTAAGTTAATTTTAGTTAGACATTTTTATGTAATACGGCAGACAAACAGGCACCTGATGAAAGTGGTCACCGCTGCCTATGGACATCAGCAACACCAGGGGAGTTACCAATGCGTTGCCCGCCTCTAAAGAGACCTCTAATATACCTCTTGAACGATCCAATGTCATGTCCGAGCGATAAACGTTCTTTCGAACCTTCGCGTAGTTATCACTAGGGTGGGGTCTACGTAATGGGGATGACTACGGCGGGTGGTGTGATGGCGGAGTTGTGCTGTGGGGACCAGATCAAAAAGTTCCTCAGAACACTCCTCATTATACAGCCGGTAGAACCCACACAAAGGACCAAAGTCAAATGCCTCAATGTATCCTTCATTTACACACGATACCCTGCACAGTGAATTTAAATCTTACTGCCTTTACCACGCTATTACCTATTGTAGGTACTTAATACCTATAAGGAGCTACCAACATATAACCCGAATTGCAATTAAAAAACTGAAAAGCAAGCTATAATTTCTTTATTTTTTCATTTTTATATATATTTGAAATCGCCTTTTAGACGTGTATTTTGATACCTCACTTTATTGGATTTAGAGAAAAAAGATTTTCAGCGATCACAAAATGGTACCTCAAATCCGCCATTTACTAAAAACACCTCATACGTTAAAATCCATTCTGCCGTTAGGGATGTAGCCCGAGCCAAAGAAATAGACATGTCGCAGCCAAATGGTTAAATTAGCCGGTTAATTACACGGCTAGCTATTTAAGCAGTTATTTAATTGAAAATTGGCCAAATTCATGAACTTTGAAAGTAAAGTCAAATGAACGATATTGCCTCGAGTTTACGGAGCTCTTCCATTCATTGTCATAATGCTAACCTAAACTAACCGAATAGAAACCTAATGCAAACTATTACTATACTTTGAAATTATTGTGGGTAGGTTAGCATTGGAACAATGTGTTGAAGAGCTGCGTAAACTCGAGGCAATATCGTTCTTTAAACATCAGTTTAAAATCTTATGAATCTGGCAAATTTTCAACTAAATAATTGCTCAAAAAGCTAGCCGTTTAGTTAACCGGCTAATTTAACCATCCGGCTGCGACAGACATACCCACAAACATTCACTCGAAAAACAAAACCCTCTTATGCCGCAGTCGGGTAAAACGATCGACCCAGGCAGTCATTTTTCAGGGCATCACATCATCTCCCATTTCCCGTCACATCACGACCCTTACCTCCAATCCTCGTCACCAGCTCCCAAACCCCATAAAAAAGGATACTTCCACTCGACGATGTTGATGCACAGCTTCCGTAGCGGATTCTTCAGGGTTAGACAGAAAAGGGCCCGCTTCGGTCTTTCCAGTTGCACCTTGGGCCCCCGGCGGGGAGGCTTGCGGGGCGCGGGGGCCGGGACGGGCAGCCCGGGCTCCGGTGGCGCCTCGGGCGGCGGCGGAGGCTCGGGCGCTGGCTCCGATGCGCTCATGGTTGGCTGTAACAAACGGATTGGACTGTTAGCTACATTAAATAAATAAATAATCGTGGACAAATCCACACAGCGCCATCTAGCCCCAAAGTAAGGAAAGCTTGTGTTATGGGTGCTAGATAACTGATAAAACTACTTATATACTTCATTCATGGTGCAAATCTATTGCACTTGCAATATTTGTATTTAGGTAAATTACAATCTATCATCACGCTTTAAGCACCTACTTACTCACTTTCTGCATTGTCTACTGATTGACTGGAAGATAAAGCCTTCATGGCTTTAAGTCCACCAATTGTGTTATTGTGCAATAAAGTTTTAAATATATATATCCTCAATCTAGGGGTGTTAAAGCCAATCTTTTTCCACGATTTCCTTTATACCTAACCTGTAATTTTTAGCGGCGCATTTATAAAAATCAGGTAGGAATCTGTCAAGCTCTGAATCTGTCAAGCTTGATGAGTCCGTCCTATCTATTGCTGCTGCCAAGCAACAATGTTGCGTCGCCTGCTGCCTGATTTCTCTGCTAAAACTCGAAATTCCGGTGACCAAAAAATATTTTTTTTTGTGCCAGATTGCGCACGGGCTGACCAACGTTTTGTGGGTCTCCTAAACGTCTACTATCAAAACAAAGTGGAAGTTTTGTACTCGATGACATAGGATAACCCACGTCACCGTCACAGTCTAGTAGATGCTATGGGCGACAGTCACCGCCTACCAACAGGTCGGGCGACCCAGATATCGCTGGAGGGATGAAGTTCTGAAAGACCTGCTCGCACTAGGATCCTCGATTGGCAGGAGATGGCGCAGGATAGGGAGAGGTGGCGAGCTCTGGTGTCGGAGGCCAAGATCCACTTTGGTTCGCTGAGCCAGCGCAGTAAGTAAGTATTAGGTGGGCTAACTGCGTAGCATTAAAAAATCCCCTTTTATGGACTTTGGACATCCAAAATCTTTGAGCTGTAATATCCAGCGACAGCGTATTTCGGTGTTGTCAGTCAGTAATATTGTAGAAGAAACAGAGCAAGAGCAGAGAAAATCCGCTCCTGAGTCGTTCGGTATATTAATATACGGATATCTCAACTGTGTGCGAAGCCATTAGCCCCTAATCAGCTTATAACAAGCTCATTCGATCTTCCTTATGGTATATCGATACTTTACCATTATCCGGTATTGGGAATATATATTACCTGGCAATTTTCTTTCGCATTTCATCTGTTCTGATACTCATTGTATCGAGTTGCGAAGTAACGTAACGTAGACGAAAGATGGCGTTGCTGGTATTTTACATCGCGTTATTGATTCTCCCCGTCATAGTATACTTAGACGTATTAGTTTCTAGTTCTCGATGTATTCGTATTGCTTTAACGGTTGTTGTTTTTGTTGTGAACATTGACCGGCGATACGACCTGATCTACAGCCATAATAATCCGGCACCGACGCACTGTGGAAAGAATGTCGTCTGTGGTAGCTTAGACATATCCGTCGGCAACAGATTTTAGACATAGACATAGACATAGACAGTATTTTATTCGGATCCTCATCCTCATTTTAATGTAATTTCAACAATAGACAGCTTTTTTATACACAGCGCCATCTAGCCCCAAACTAAGCAAAGCTTGTGCTATTACTGCTCGATTACTGATATACTACTTAAATCCTTTTTTATTTAATACATACTTATTATACATATAACACCCAGACCGGTAACAGAAATTAAAATTCATCACTTCACTTTCTGCCCGGCCGGAAATCGAACCCGGGACCTCTTGCGTGGTAGACCACTGAGCCAACTCAGGTCGTCAACAACTGTGATTCAAGAGGAAGTTTTATAAGCAAGAAGAAAAGGATTATTATAGCCTTGGATATTTGGCCATCTTTCACCCATCACGTAACAATATATTAAAATAATAAGTAAGTAAACCATTCGTTCGCTCGGCTTGGAAAATCTGAGGAGATCCGCAAACAAACCAAGCTCACTGACATTCCCCAAACCATTGCCAGGCTTAAATGGAAGTGGGCCGAGCTTGCAAAGCAGATGGCCGATGGGGCAGTAAAGTTCTGGAGTGGCGATCACGTACCGGAAGACGCAGCGTGGGTATGCCTGCCACAAGGTGGACCGACGGAGGGCCTGGTAAAGATCGCAGATACTAGCTGGATGCGGAAGGCGCAGGACCGGCCTTTGTTAACATCTCTGGATATGATGATAAAAAAATCATCTTGGCTGTGCTAGTTGTGCTCTCGCGCAGGAGGGCCCGGGGTCCGCCTAGCTAGACCATGGTTCAGGATTTGGTAGATCAGGTAGTTACAGTGGAGCGACTGCTATCTGACCTCCGTGACCTTGCTACCAGGGGTATCTGACCAGATTCGATCATGGTTACAAATGCCTGAATGTGCTCTTTTCATCACAATCTTTCCCTCATCGTAAGAGCATCGGTTAGTGTTCATCTAACGTACAAAACTCAGTAAAGAGTCATTGGTATATAGTCGCAGCGGGAGTCGAACCCGGAACTCTCGCTTACGAGTCGGAGACCTTAACCACTTGGCCACCGGCGCTTCTCGCCTGACATGATGATAATGATAGATAAACCCACATAGGTAGATACCTTATTCTTGTTCATGGCATCTGTATCTCGTCTGAAATCATTATGTACAGGTAAACACCTTAATAGGTTCGCGAAATTCCAGAAAAATCATCATCACATTGTGTTATAGAGGATGTTTTAAAGTGTAAACAGCTTATATTATTATTTAGGCTTACCTCATACAAGGATTGACTGTCGCATCATAATATGATTTCTCTCAGGGATCGTCGATGGGTGGCGGATCAAATGTTTCTATTTAAAATTGTTAGGGGGCTGATTGACTGTTCGTCCTTGTTAAGTGGATTATCTTTCTCGGTGCCTAGACCTAATGCCAGAATAACTAATTTCAGACCTTTTACATTTAGAAACAGCAGAACGAATGTGGGTAGAAACGAGATAATTACTAGGTTATCCAAGGAACATAACAAGTTATTTAATACGGATAAGTCTGTCGATGTCTTTAACTTTTCTCTTTCAAAATACAAAACATGTTTATATAATTATATAAATCTGTAAACTCAGTTGTTTTTGTAACAAAATTGCCTAAGTATCTGTTAATTTGTGTAATATATTTTATTGTAATAGGTTAGTATTTACGTTATAAGCGCGATTTATTTATATAGTGCACGTAAGGTTTGCCTGTTATTGGCTTTACGTTTATGTTAATTGTTATTGTTACTATAGTTTAAGAGCATTGTAAAAAACAAGTGTAAATCTGTTGGCAAATTAAATAAATAAATAAAATAAATAAGTAAGACCCCATACCCCCAGCATTAAATATTATGCTGGCGGCAGAACGTCATATGTACTACAGTTTTACGTACCTGCAAGCAATTGCCACATTAGTCGCATTCATTTTTTTTTGTATCTTCGCAGTGGAAAAAATTAGTTCGTTTTCTTGTCAAGCTAAATTGAGCCGACTAATAATATTGGGGGTAATTTTCACTGACTCGACATATAAATCAAAGTAGGTAGGTGATATGATATTTCCAATATTGTAATTAACTAGTTTAGTTTATTCTATTCTATTAATTAGTGAAGTGAAATGACGATGTATATTTAATACTATGAATAAATTAATATGAATATGATACCTATAGGTATTTGCGAAATAATCACCCGGCCACTCCACATCCTGTACACCAATTTGTTTACAATCTATTGGGCAGTGTTAATGGTAAACTATTACCATAAGCACTTCGTAGCAAAGGAGAAACGTAAATATTTTACAGTAATTTATGATAATTTCTAATGAACCAACGAGAACATGCAACAGTGTTTACAACTGGATAGTAGCTACCTTTTTAGGTAGATTTAATTTAGATACCATACAAGATGTTTACTTTAGCTCGGGGGTTCTTTAGCCCAAAATACACAACAGCTTTGTTTAGTTTGTAAATTTGTACACACATATTTATTAACTTACCAGCTTTCGCCTGCGACTTCGTCCGAGTGGACTTCGAATGAACCCTATGTGTTAGTCCAGTTATAACCTATCTATGTGCCATATTTCCATCCAAATCCATTTAGCCGGTTTTTGCGTGATTGAGTAACAAACAAATATACAAACTTTCACCAATATTAGTTGGATTTACTCGTAATCGTTACTGGAGCATCGGTGGCCGAGCGGTTAGAGTATCCGACTCGTAAGCCAGAGGTCCCGGGTTCGAATTCCGCTCCGGCCATGTACCAATGACTGTTTCTGAGTTATGTGCATTAGTTGAATACTAACCGATGCTCTTACGGTGAGGGAAAACATCGTGATGAAACCTGCACATTCAGGCGACTGGATGTGTAACCATGATCCAATCTGGTCAGGTTCCCCTGGTAGCAGGGTCATGGAGGTCAGATGGCAGTCGCTCAACTGTAATTATCTGACCTACCAAATCCTGGATCATGGTCACGGCGGACCCCGCGCCCTCGTGCGCGAGAGCACAATCGGAACATTAACGACAAGATGATTATTTTTTTTATACTCGTAATCGTTACTGCTATTTCTGTCATCTTAGTATTTAGTGAAGGAAACAAAGGTTCTCTCACGGCGCGAGCTATGCTAGCCGTGCTGGGCCAGGTTACCCGCCTGCGCGGTATACAAAATAAATGCACTTAGAGAGCTTGCCACTTTTATTAACAGTGTGATTAAACTATTCTACGGTAGATACAGAAGGCAGCACAGAAACCTACACCAAACCGTATAAAAGTTCTTACATTCCTATGCACATGTTAACTGATGCTAGCTCATCTTAAACTGGTTTCGTGTAGGTCGATATGCCGTTCACTGTACTCATACACTGAAAGTTTAAAGTCACACACTGAAATAAATAAATATCGCCACAACATAAAAGTGAAAAAGCGGCCAAGTTCGGTAGAAACGACCCTATATCTTATGCCAAGTTGTGTGAGAGTTTCGAAGCAATTTGGGACATTTATCAAAGTTGTTGTTTTGTCATGAAATTGTGTAGGTCGGTTCGAAACTTCGAAAGTTGTTTAAGACTGTCTGGAAATGCTGCCCAGCGCAATTACTGGCACGAGGTTTGGCGGTGCAGGATAATTGTAGCCGCCAATGTTGGCAAGCGAAGATGGGAAGAAGGTCGAAAAGGGTAATTACCCACCTGGCCGGGTGTTGTGACCAGGGGACCAAGGGTCCGACAGTTGATCGTCGGAAGTTGTATATATGCCGTGGAAGTTGGCACATTTCTCTAACGCGATGCAGGACGGTTAGCGCCATCTATGTGCGGATGCTTGCCAACCTTGTGTTCGTGTACTCGTAAAGTGAGTATTGTTGAAGTTCCCTATTGGAGCGATAGATGTCGCTACACGAGGCATTAGTCCTCACAGTGACAATCTGCGGTTCTGTAGCCGTATTCACAATGATTCGAAACCGTTTCCGATCGATTCGAAACGAAATTCGTGAGTGGCGAATCCGTGTCGATCGATTCGAAAACTGTTATTCAGAATCCCGATAGTATCCACGGAAACTCTACTCTCTATAACATATGAACATTTTATCAAAATTAACTGAAACCACATTTTTCTAAAAACTTTTGCAGGGTCCTTAGTCGATTTCGTATCCGAATCCGATTTCCGAGCCATTGTGAATGCGGCTACTGTATTTTGTTATCTGCATCCTAAATGCATGAATTGTAGATGGGCGACAGTTACCGCTTACCATCAGGTGGGCTGTCTAATCATTTGTCACTGCGTTGAATAAAAAAATATACTACTAGCTGCTTAGGAGCTTCGGCAGGCGAGTGGTTAAGGTACCCACACCCACAAGGTAATATAAGGAAAAGGTGTTATAGGTACTGACGAGAATATTTGATATTTATCTTAAATCTTTTTCTTTAGTGGATCCTTTCTCTAACTCCAAAGATAAATTTAAAACTAACGTGAAGTCGATACTTTCGAACAAACCCCCTTGATTGCTCCTAGCTAAGCCATCTTCTCCACTTGTTTTGTAGCCGAACGAATATTATGTTAAATTATTGGTTTAACACTTTTATATTCAAGGTTTTTAAAATTTTTGTTGCCTATTTTCACATTAATTTTTTAACATTTCTGCACATATTAACAATTAAACTGTGGATAACTGTTATTGGCCCAGGTCTTAATTGTACTGAGATATGTATTTATGTCCGTAGCGTGGAAAATGGGCAGCAGCATTTTCCCTTGTTATATTTTATCACTGCAATCTCCAACCCGCCTGCCAAGCGTGGAGATTGTGATTAAGTTGTCTGTTGTTATTCCAATAAATAAATAAATAAATATGTATAATAAGTATATATTTAAAACAGTATATAAGTCGTTTATCAGTTTTTCTGGCATCCATAACTAGATGGCTAGGCTAGATGGCGCTCCGTGAATTTGTCCAAGCATATTTATTTATTTACTAGTGGACTCGACGCGACTTCGTTCGCTTACACATATTTTACCCCTACCTACCCCTTTTTTCATGCTTCTTTTTTCAAACCTTCCTCGTGAATCACTCTATCTATTGTTGAAAAGCGCATTAAAATCCATTGCACAGTTTTAAATATCTGCGTTTTTTTTAAATGTCGTACAGTAGGCAATCAGGCAAGCGGGCCACCTGCTGGAAAATGGTCACCACTGCCTATAGATATACGGTAGGAAGCGACTTTGTTTTATACTATGTACGAGTATAGATTTTTAATAGTGCAATATGCCAGAAGGACTGTAAATCGTAGTATTAAAAAACAGAAACTGCTTTAACAACGTTATCTACAAAACGAATGGATGATTCATTTTGTCTGTACGGCTGTAAACCTCGAAATTAATGCTGTATGAAGCAATGAGTAAGACAGTAACCTTGTTCTTTATTTCAATTGGAATGTTTTATCTATCAGCTATTTATAGTGGCTACATCATGGAGCAAGACATCATAAAAAATTTCAAGATAAAGAAACCACTGAATTTGTAACATGAAATGGTTATTCCACTAATAGTTTGAGCACGAAAACATTATGGCAAGGATTAGATTGGTCCTTTGCAAGGGACATGTTATTGTGAACGATCTTAAGAATTAAATTCGATCTTTGAAATACACTTTTCAAAATTCAGATTAAATATAGTACCAACCCTAGTGAGTCGGCAAGTTTACGTCATAATTTTCGAAGGCGACGGGAGTGGACCTTTTGTTAGTTCTCTATTTTGTGGTTTGAGTATCAAGAGTCAGCCTCAGTGGGTACAGACTCATTCCTAACTTTTGTCATCAGGCATATAGACATAGACATCATTTATTTTGACATCACAATACTCATAATACTTACATCGAATAAGTTACATTTCAAAATCTTAATTCTACTAACTTATATATATTTTCGATGTATCATATTGGTAGTTTTGAATGCACAAGTCACACGCCACGCCTGTCTGCCTGTTTGCGATAAACTCAAAAACTGCTGAACGGATTTTCAAGCGGTTTTCAACAATAGACAGAGTATATAAAACAAGACGAAGGTTTATAGAGAAGGACAACCCGCGAACGAAATCGCGGCTGGCCAGCTAGACAATAAAGTACATAATATTTATATAGGGAAACATTTCTTCTCTTCTCATTACACGTTACGACAATTTCATACATAAATTACAATTTAAAAAGCCATGACTTTGATAAAACTATACGATTTTACGGTTTCAACACTAGAAACTCCAAATTTCAAACGAAAGTGTTGCGGGCAGGAGTTACTACGAATAATTGCACCATTGAGATTGTGATTGTATGTATTTAAAAAGTATATAAGTAGTTTATCAGTTATCTAGCAGCTATAACACAAGCTTTGCATACTTTGGGGCTAGATGGCGTTGTGTGAATTTGTTCACGATTATTTCAAGAGAGGTAGGGCATAGCGGGGTATCTCGTTCGAATTGGAGCCGCCCGACTGGGGAAGTACCTCAACCTTACAGAATATCGCAGCTAAATAATACTCTTTTAAATAGTATTGTGTTTCTGCCGGTGAGTAAGGTTTCCAGTGCTCCATGGGGTGGGGATTTGGGGAACGGTGGCTTTGGCAGTGGAGTGGCATTTGCTTTTTGCTGCCAGAGCAACGTGTTATGGAGGTGGGCAACGCATTAGCGATACTCTTGGTGTTGCTAATGTCTATAGGCAGTGGTGACCACTTTCCATCAGGTGTCCCGCTTGCCTGTTTGCCTACCGTATGACATAATGACTTAAATTTGAAAAATAGTGAAATCCAGTGATTAATTAAAAAAATTGTCATATAAACGACCTGAAACGTGAATTTAGTGATAGTGAAATACCAGTTCATAAATAGTGTTAGAGAATAGATTGGGATCTACCTAAATGAAAACTACCGGCATCAACAGCTAAAAAAGTAAAGTAAAATTATTTAACTAAACCACAATGAATTGCCAACAGTGTAAACAAAATATTGAGCTAAGTGAGCTCCTGAAATGTACAGCATGCAATAACCCCTACCATTATAGATGTTTCAACATAACTACTGCTCAATTTTTAGGCGCATATGCCAACTATAAAAAATCTTGGATATGTCCCACATGCGGAAAATCTTCAAGACGTAAGCGGTGTGAAGCTCCACCACTGGATAATTTGGACAATTTGAACAACATGTCAGTTGAAGACACATCACCTTCACAAATATTGGGCGACACTATCATTGACTCCGGGCTCAATTCAATTCCTCAAGGCACGGTTAGTAGAAAAATCGAACAAGAAACCATTACTTACGACAAATTCAATCAACTAATCAAGACAGAATTTCAAAAGATCAAACAAGATATGATACAACAAATAACTACAGAGGTTACGAGAACACTGTCAAATGAAATAAATATAACAATCTCAAAACTACGCCAGGAATTTAAGAAAAGTACAGATCATATAACACAAGAACAACTACACATAAAAGACAGCATATCATCAATGACGGAAAAAATTAAGAGTTTAGAACTCGAAAAATCTAAAATACAAGATGACCTCCAGAATTTAAAATCAATAGGAAAAAATAATACACAGCTAGACTTAAACACAGATAAGAAAATTATTTTATACGGACTTCCTGAATACCACAATGAAACAGAACACCAATTAATAAATAGATTGAAAAATATATTTTTTGATATAATGATGGTAGATATAAATCCATTTATAGAAAAAGTTACGCGGCTAGGTAAAATGGGACAGAAGCGTCCAATCGAAATAGAACTCATATCAAAAAGAATGACTTCATACCTACTATCGAATTCGCGGGATTTTAAAAACACGGGACTTTACATTGCAGAATTCCTAAGTCGATCTGAGATCTTAATTAGCAAAAACCTAAGACAGAAACTACACGAAGCACGGAATGAAGGAAAACATGCAATTATGAAAGGAAGAAAATTATATGTCGATGGAATGGAATATGTGAACAGAGTCGAAAAGAGTACACCAGACACCAGCCAACCTCAGATTAAGCAGAAATCTAAAATTACACCTACTAAGTTAAATGGAACTTTTCGTCCCTTTTAATGTAATGTTCCAAAATGTCCAAAGCCTCGGTAACAAGGTACACATTCTAGAAAGTTTCCTATGTAATAAAAAATATGAAGCCATTTGCTTATCCGAAACATGGATAACTGATATGAGACAGAACAGTATGAAAATAGAAGGCTACACGATCGCGAGCTCATACTGCCGAAGCGTGCGAGAGCATGGAGGAGTGGCAATTTTACTGCGCGACGACGTACAATATGTGGAACGACAGGACATTAAAAAACTTTCGCGAGAATTTGTAATAGAATGTTGTTGTGTAGAATTAACTGAATACAATATCTTACTAATCTGCATCTATCGACCTGACCGTGAGATAGGTGAGTTCTATGAATGTTTAGACCAATTATTATCTAAAATTAAATACAAGGAACACAAACATATAATAATAGGCGGGGATTTTAACATAAATATATTAAAAAATTCGAACCAAAGTCAAAAACTTATAAATACTATGTCGGCCAGTAATTTTAAAAATATTATAACAGAGCCTACCAGAGTGACCGCTACTTCATCCACATGTATTGACCTAATATTCACCAACAACTATAACATTAAATACAAAACAATAATTAATGACTTCGGATTCTCAGACCATAATTGCGTAATATATACATTTGATAAACAGTTACAACATTTTCAAAACAACAACAAACCTTGGACGTCCCGAAAGAGAGTATTTAATAAAAATAATGTAAATTCATTTAAAGAACGATTAATTGACATTAACTGGGATCATTATTTAACGCACACAGATGACATTAACAAAAATTATTCTATATTCCAGGACATACTCCAGGACATATTAAACAAAACTATACCCATAAAACAAATAAAATTGAAAAACGATAATAGGAGAGGATGGCTTACGAAAGGCTTAAAAATATCCTGCAAACATAAAAGACTACTTAAAATATTATTAAATAATTCTCCAAACAATAGTACCCTTAAAATACATTATAAATTATATGAGAAGACTTTAAAAAAAACCGTCCTAGTTTCAAAACGTCAAAGTTACAGTAAGCTAATGGCACAGTCCCAAAACAAAATGAAGACGATGTGGAAAGTAGTTAATGAGGTCACAAAACAAAAACAAACGTATCGCAAAACAAATCTTAAGTTAAAAGTAAACAACGACATAATAGAATCACCCCACACAATCGCTAACATATTCAATGATTATTTCATAAATGTGAATGAGTCATCTGTGCGTACGTCGCACTCGCGACCCACCCTATCTCCCCAAAACGAAAGGTCTATGTACCTATCGCCTCTGTCAGAGTGCGAAGTTTATAAAATAATTCGTGGTCTAAAAAATAAAAACAGTACTGGAGTCGATGAAATACCATCAACTCTCTTACGGGCTTGCGCTACGGAACTAGTACCCCCCTTGACTAAATTGATAAACCAGTCATTTGAACAAGGCTGTTTTCCATCTAAATTAAAAATTTCCGTTATTAAACCACTTTTTAAGAAAGGAAATGTACTTGACCCTGGCAATTACCGCCCCATAGCGCTTCTAAATTCCATCTCAAAAGTATTCGAAACAGCGATGTACATAAAACTAAATAACTTCATACAAAAACATTCCATTCTACATGACAGTCAATACGGGTTTCGGAAAAAACGATCAACATCACTGGCAGTTTACAACTTTGTTCAACAAATTTTAAAGTATATTGATTCAAAGCAGCATGTCGTTGGACTATTATTAGACCTAAGCAAGGCCTACGACAAAGTGAGTCATACAATTTTGTTATCAAAGTTGTATAATGCGGGTATACGGGGTGTTGTCCACGACTGGTTTAGGTCCTATCTCTCAAAGAGAACTCAACATGTACTACTAGAACAATATGATGAAACTACCCGCGAAATAAAAATAATTCGTTCTGAAACAAAGGAATTAAAAGGGTCTATCCCTCAAGGAAGTATCCTCGGGTGTGTACTATTTCTATTGTATATAAATGACTTACCGAGAATCCTTGACATCCACTGCACTTTATTTGCGGACGACATTTCCTTGCTATTTAGCTTCACGAAAGACGAAAATTATAACAAGAAAATCACTGACACATTATCCTTAATTCACCATTGGATCAAAGCTCATAACTTAGAAATAAACTTTAAAAAAACACAATTGATTCAATTCCATCCACACCAAAGATCACCGTTACGAATCCAAATTACGTATGATAATAGGTGCATAAACGAGGTCCGACACGCCACGTTGTTAGGGCTACACCTTGACACTGAGCTAAACTGGAAAATACACGTATCCGACACAAAAACCAAACTGTCTAGATTTGTATACGCACTGAGTATTCTAAAGCGAGCGACGAATTACGAGACAGCGCTGTCTGCTTATCACGCGTACGCAGCAGCGTGGCTGCGCTATGGAATAACTCTGTGGGGTAACCACGCCGAATCACGCGACCTGTTTATAATGCAAAAAAAGTGCATACGTGTTCTAGCAAAAATCCGCCAGAGGGACAGCTGTAGACCTCATTTCATTGAAAAACGTATATTGACTCTGCCCTCATTGTTTATTTTGGAATCGGCCTTATTTGTCAGATATAATATACAACTTTTTACTAATAAATCCGACATTCCCGCGTTATCGAAACTTAGACCTAGAAACCAATTACTCCAACCTAACTCGACTATGCAATTATTTCGAAAAGGTCCCTATGCATCAGCTATTAGAATATACAATAAAATACCGGAAAAGTTAAGAAATGAATCGAACCACAACAAATTTAAAAAATGTTTAAAAGAATACCTCTTGGACAAGGCATATTACACAATTGGCGAATTTTTAAATAATACGTAATTTAATTAACCAGAATTAACTTGGATTTTAATCTTTCGACATATGTACCTGTTTTATTATTTATTGACATTTTATATTTATATTTGAATGTATTTAAACTTTGACATAATGTAATGTTATGTGTGTGTTTTGACAATTTGACAATTTGGTTTGATTAATTTATACTAGTTGAGTGGTTTGTAATCCTAAGACATATCTCATTAATAATGATTAATTGTATTCTACTACCTGACATTCGTAGTGCCTTTTATAAGGTGTTAAATGTGGAACGAATGCTTATTTGTAACAACCATATTATACCATTTAACAGCGAATAAATGAAATGAAATGAAATGAAATGAAATGAAATAAACAAAAAAAAAAAAAATTTGTTTATTATTGAGCAACAGAAGTTGACAAATTAAATGTACTGTCTACAATATGCATACAAAACCTCCAAATACGCCTGGTGACATAAGTTAGTGAAAATATTTTACTACCCCCTTATTTATTTCAGTCAGTATTCTGTGGCCAAGTAACAGTGCTTTCATTCTTGTGTGCCGCTTTGAACGGTAACGTATACCTACCTAGCTAGCATAATAACTGGCTAGAGACACATCCTCTTAGTCCTCACAGCTACAACGCACCTGCGGTTCTGCATTTTTATACGAAACCTTAATATTCAAAGAATAAACAACAAATACTACAAAAACTGTGATCAGAGTAAACTAAACAACAAAGGGCCTATACAAACTGCCTAATCAACCCCTTCTATTCAGCGATTCGCCCCAATAATTAGGAGTAAATATCCGCCAAACCCGACCCCGAGCCTTGCAGTGAGAAGTCGTTAATCAAAAGGCTTCGATGACAAGGGAAAAGCTGCTCAGAAATGGGACCCGGCGATTCATCCAACAAATCGATCAAATGTTGACGAACTTCAGAAATCTCAGAGGGTTCTTTCTTATACTACTAAGCACTTTAAGGGAGGTAGGGCATAGCGGGGTATCCCGTTTGAATTGGAGCCGCCCGACTGGGGAAGTACCTCCACCTTACAGAATACCGCAGCTAAACAATACTCTTTTAAATAGTTTTGTGTTTCTGCCGGTGAGTAAGGTTTCCAGAGCTCCATGGCGTGGGAATTTGGGGAACCGTGGCTTTGGCAGTGGAGGGATATTTGCCTTTTTGCTGCCAGAGTAACGTGTTATAGAGGTGGGCAACGCATTGGCGATAGTCTCGGTGTTGCTAATGTCTATAGGCAGTGGTGACCACTTTCCATCAGGTGGCTTGCTTGCCTGTTTGCCAATCGTATGAAAAAAAAAAAAAAAAAAAAATTGTTTCTTCACCGCACGAGGCGATTTGGTTCACAAGAGTTCTGCGAAAGAAGAAACCGAAGAATCGGG
The DNA here is from genome assembly GCA_905147135.1 of Blastobasis lacticolella. NCBI lineage: Eukaryota > Metazoa > Arthropoda > Insecta > Lepidoptera > Blastobasidae > Blastobasis > Blastobasis lacticolella. The sequence goes on along the minus strand of LR990062.1, from coordinate 13,766,456 downwards.
TGCTATTCACGCCTTCACGCCTACAGAGAATAAGTTATTTCTAGACAGGTATGCTCCATACCACCTTCGGTCACATCGTCGTTTCCCATTTGGTGACATTATATTTATTTTATTATGAAAAAATAAAGGGGCATTTTTTTACATTTGTTGACAAAAATAACAACACCACAAACTTGAAAAAGACACAAGAAAAAAAGACATAAAAGGAATACAATTATTATAACATGAAATACATGGGAAGACTATACAGTAGATTAATGGTAGTTTGTTGTGTATTTGAGGCATGTGAATAATTTCTAAACGTCCAGTCTCAAATCTACCGTGCGATAACCTGCGTCTATTTCAGTAATATTCCTAATATCCTTAATTAGACTACATGAAGGCGTTTGAAGGTCAGTTGACAAAAATAACTTCGTGGATATTTTGACTCGAATCAATATAGAGCGTAAAATAATGACCTAAATTATAGGCGGTGAAATATTTTTAAACATTTTTAATTCTTTCAGCACTTTTTAACTTTTTTTAAGACCTGGACTGGTACTGAAGGAGGAGAACAAGCCTGGAGAGGTTTTCCCTGGAGAGTACAACATGGACGTCTTCAAGAAAGGGGTAAAAAGGGGTTAAAGGTGGGTGTTGCCCCTGGTGTTGCAAACGTCCATAGGCTGCGATGACTGTGCACCATCAGGCAGGCCGTGAGCTTGTTTGCCACTTTAGTGGTATAAAAAAAAACTTCTGGTGGCAGGGTGCATGTGTCATTAAATGCTGGGTACCAAGTCCACGTTGTGCAAAGTGGTATTTCACATAAATTTACGCGCCGAATATGTAACCACACCAGTAAAATCTGTTCTGATTAAATACCTACGACAAATTAGAACACCAGCTTCGAGTGACACGTACTGTCGTCACCAACAAATCCCGGACATGTAAACAAAAAGCGGAGATTTATATTTCTGCATCGCGCTAACGAATTCGCAAGGGAAATCGCGGTGACAAATGGCGGGAAACATCCCATTGACACGGACATGTGTCCGCAAAGCCGACGTAAATGTGAACTGTGGAAATAGACCAAGTTCTTATCTGAATTTTTTACCATTTTTTTTCTTTAGTTGTGATGAAAGCAATTTTTCGTAAGCCAGCGTGTTGTTTGAAATTTCCCCCGTCTCTAAAGTCACAGCCACCTATGTGAAGTGTAAATATAGATATTTCATCTATTATACAGATCTTTTTAATTTTATTGGCAGTGTCACAATCAGTGGCCCTAGCACAAGTGTGTCCGCGACAAAGCTGGCGCCGTGAGAGAGCGTTTGTCTCTTTCTCTCAATACTAAGACGAAAGAGATAGCAATGCCTATGTCGCGCTTTTTCTCGCTTATCGCGCGCGAGAGTACCTTGTGCTGGGCCTACTGCCAACGACTAAATCGGAACTCTAGTAGAATCAATTTAAGACATTTGACATCTGTCTACGAGATAAGGTTCATTTTATGACGTGGACGCAATAAGGAAATGATGACAGCTGTCAAATATGATCTATTATATTATCCCTACGTTAACATAACAGCTTTTACTTACTAAAACTACATTTAGTACGTACTAAAACGCCAATAATCCCGATTTTGTCTTTTGAACAGACAAGTTGATGACACTGTAGTAAGGATTAATGACCTAACATTGACAATTTAAACAGTATAAATAGAACTAATAAAGTACCTAAAGTTCTTAAACACGTTAAGAATTTTGTGCAAGCGACCCTAAGTACTGTCTGTGTACTAACAACTTTTGGTAGGTCAATCATCATCATTACACCCCGTAACAGTTCACTGCAGGACTTGGGGCCTCTCCCACGAAAGGGGAGGTTATTGCCATAATCTCCCCGCTTAGCAGGCGGGTTGGAAATCGCAGTGTTTAAATATAACAATGGAAAATGCTGCTGCCCATTTTCCAGACTACGGAGACTCTTGATCTTTTGCCTCGAAAACATTAGTCGCCTTGTACGACACCCATGAGTGTAAGGGGTTGGTGCTATTCTACTCTGCCGAACACCACACGGCCAAGTTATAATATTAACTAGTAAATTTCACAGGTAATATAGTACATTTTTCAAACACCACACGGTCAGATGGGAGGGTGCACCGACCAGCACACATGCGTACAGTGATATTTTAGCAGTTAAAACTTGGCACCGCACTGCCAGGCGCTCGGTTTATACTGAAATAGATTTGACTGTCTATTATTATTTGGATCATTTATAAATTGGACGATTTAAATGTTACGTTTCGTGACAATCAGCTGTTTGGATTTTTTTGTGAGATTATAGTATTTTCGTGATTCATGTTACTTAGTGATAAACGAGCAGACAGCCCACCTGATTTTACGTGGGGCGTACCGAAATAATCGTATATAGAAAACTTATACACGAAATATATAAATTTATTTTTATTACGTTTTTGTTGTATTCGCCGTTGCAGTTAATGCACTTTTGCATTCGTTGAAATGAATTATTACAGCAACAATTCCCGTCTGAAATGCTATTGTCAAAATGGCGGATTGTTATGTTCCGAATACCAATTTTGGGTCTTGAAACCGTTGACCACTTAATAAATTTTTGATTCCAATGAATGTAAAGTAAATGTTAGGGCTGTACGGAGAATGGTTCATTAATTTGACATTTTCCTGTTTCAAAAACTCGCTTCTTTTCAGAGTGGTGTGTGAGCCCGCATTATGCAGGATTATGCGTCGTTTCAAGGTACCTCTATGGAGTTCAGATGTAATTTGTGACAAGCAAGTCATTGTATATTAATCAGCGGTAACGTTCTTTGTTCCTCTAAGGGAACTGTGAGTACATTTTCTGTTTTCGAGACAAACGAATTTTAGTAACTAAATTTAACTGAAGTGGTTGTTTACGTGCATTAAGTGTCTTAATATTAAGTTAATATGTATGTAGTTAAAACTACTTGACAAATGTAAATTGAGTATAATGTAATAATGCGCTTATTACGTTGAGTGTAGATACACTTCTAAACCCTGCATTTAAGATACTTAAATAAGACGTATCTGTACCTTAGGCTGTAAGGTTTGCCAGCGGAAAAAACAATTATTGAGTTCAACTCGCCTTAGTTCATCACTGATACGTTTTCCCAAAATAAAAATTTTTTTTTTTGCAATGTTTAACTTAAACTCGACATGGGAAGATTTCGTAAGAAATCATGCTTATTGCCTAGTGGTCATCTTGGCGGCGAGGGCCTGGGTTCCGCCTTGACCGTGATCCAGGATTTGGCAGACCAGGTAATTACAGTACTGAACTCTTCCTCCTGAACTCCGTGACCCTGTTAATAGATTGGATCATGGTTACACATTCAGTTTCCACATGGATACACGTTCACCGAAAGTGCACGTGCACATATCTCAGAAAAGTGTCATTGATACGGCGGCGCTGGGGTTCGAACGCGGTACCTCGGGCTACAACTCGGTCCTAACCATTAGGCCTCCGACACTCTTACACTTAGGTATTTGCCAATTAATCCCAAAAAGCCTTGTAACACTAACTACTAAATGTATCCAACCAGCTACATCCAATCCGAGATCAAAGGCATATCCAGTGTGTTTCCGACATTAGGAGTACCTCCGCCAAATCCATTAAGTTTTGTTATTCCGCCGGCGAACAGTGCAATGACTTCTATTGGGATTGACAGCGCGTGTCAATCGCCACGTTGATTCAATTATAGACCAGGGATAGGGGCTTCGCAACAAATATTATGAATAGAAATTACGATGAAATGCTTCGAGAAATGGTGGGTGCCCCTTCCGCTTCGCTTGCCGAGGCACTTCCGTGCCCCTAGACAGAATTACATTACATTTTAAATTCAGTCGTCTAAAATCAGAAAAAAAAAGCGTGAGATCAAGTTAAAGTGGAATGTATTGCTCATACAATAAGGTAAATTTTTGTAACACATAAATTATTTTACGCGGCGCTCCGCTTTTGAAAAGGCGTGATGCAAAAATGAACCCTATAAACAAGACAGTTCACTTTGATTTCCTCACACGCTTTTTGCTTCTGAATTTATAATTTGAATTTTTTCCGCCTTACTTTTTCTTTGACTGGTAGATAAGGCTATTTTAGCTTTAAGTCCGCCTTTGTACTATTTTGTGCATGGAGATTAAATAAATAAATAAATTTAGGCGACTAAATTTAGCCAAAAGTAATAAGCGCATAGCAGAGATATTCTGTTGTAACCTGGGCCTGAAAAATTTAATAATAATCATGACAGTATTTAAGATTCGACACCGTTTTATCTAACACCCGTATCCACAAACATTAAGTACTTGTCTTTCTAAGGACTATGCGTTATCACAGTGCTAGCCAGCTAAGTAAACGCACTGCGTTCAATACGGTTTTCACGGTCAAAATTAACGAAATGCCTGTAATGACAGTGACAGTGGCAGTGACAAAATTGACGTATGCAAAATGTCGAACACCACTCAGTTGGAACCCTGTGCGTTCGCGCGCACTGATATGAGACACGTCACAGTAATCTATCTGAATACGGGTATACCTAATATTCCTAAGACGTCCTGGGGCTAAGACGATGATTCCTTTTTTATACCACTAAGGTGGCAATCAAGCTTACTGCCTGCCTCATGGTACGCAGTCACCGCAGCCTATGGACGTTTGCAATACCAGGGGCATCACCCACGCGTCGCCGTCCCCGTTAAATCCTTTTCACCCCTTTCTGATGATGGAAATAATTAAATTTACCGCCAAGTCCTCCCATAACAAATGTGGTCCACATTGATTCGTCGACTTGTCGGCAAACCGAGCCCGAAAATACCAATTCGCCTTCGCTAATGGACGGAAAGTGTACTACGCAGGATGTTTGTGGAATAAATCCTGGCTCATAAACTCGTTGGGCGAATGAAGTGTCAGTGGCCTCAACACCTCGGATTACTCGAATCACTGGCTGGATGGAGTTCATGCGACAATGATATTCGGGTATTTAAATGCGTATTTGGGCGGAAATGTTGCAACACTTTGTAGGTCAAGTGGTAAGATGATTTTTTTATATTGAGGTAGTGGTTTTGGAGAGTTCCTGCGTCCAATATATTATTCGTCACGTCACGGCGTCTGTCGTGGCATATGCTGAGAGTGGCCCCATTGCACTTTCCACAAGTTACAAGAAACGAGATTAGAGTATCTTTTTTCTGTCAATTTATGTCTCTGTTTTACTTTTCGTTTTTCTATGAATATTTTTTATGTTGTGCCGTGTGTCTAACTGGATAAACGTTTTTTTTATTATTATATCCCCGCGGTACTTATCTGGATGCAGTTTGAATTTTCGTTTTACACCTATAGTTGGTAAGGAGCGTCGGTGGCCAAGTGATTAAGGTATCCGACTCGTAAGCGAGAGGTACCAGGTTCGAATACCACTGCGGCCATGTACCAATGACTCTTTTCTGAGTTATGTACAATAATTGAATGCTAACCGATGCTCTTACGGTGAGGGAGAACATCGTAATGAAACCTACACATTCAGGCACACACATTCCACATTGCCACCACATGGCAAACAGGCAATTTCCTTAGGACAGTATCGCGGAAATTGCCCCAAGAGGCTTTCCTTTTAACCTCCGACGATTAAAGAGGGTGTTATAAATTTGACGCATGTATCTGTGGCTCTGTGGCGGTGTGTGTCTGTAGACGGATGGATGGACCGATTTGGGTGCGGTTTTCTTCATTTGAAAGCCAGTTTAATCCAGATGGTTCAAGCTGTTTTTCATTTAAATTGGTTCAGTATTTTGAAAAATATTTGAATCAATATAAAACTGGTAGGGGGCTTTCCAACTTTTTCTGTCGGTCAGGCTATCTTTGGTAATGTGGAGCGTATTGACATTCATTCCACGGATAGTTTTACGTACTCCGAATTCAATCTAAAATACTGGGTGTGCCTTATGGTATACTATTATGCAATACTTCACTTCGGACTTCTGCTATAAGTTTTCTAAAGGGTTTTATTTGAATCACAATCATATATGGTAAAATCAATGGTCAAAGAGGCGTTCTTGTTTATGGTTGGTCCAAAGATTTAAATTCATCCCTTCAATTTCGGCCGGCCCGGAATCGAACCCGGGACCTCTGCGTGGCAACCAAATGAACCACTCAGGTCGTGGAAAAGATGGTGAAGTTTCAACGACCGAACCCGGTACTCTCGCTATCGAGGCCGACGCGCCAGCCCGCAACAGACGCTCGCCGAATGTAATCGACCTACAGTGTAGTATTGAAATTCAAACTTGAAACTACCCACATTCCGGAATTAAACAAATTATGAGTAAACACTCGGCGCGTGAAGTGATCGTTAAATTTATATGTGATTGTCTTTATGAGTCATATAATTGATGGGTTTCCAGTCGTCAAATGTTGCATTAATAAAATTGTAACGATCCTACGGTGCGCACTAAAACCTACATGACACGACTGTGATCAAAATACGGATTGATTTGTCGGCATTATATGTGAGTGTTTGTCGGTGAATAAATCATGACGATTTATGTTTATAGGTTGTCTATAGTTGTATTATTGAAGATGCAAATTGTAGTCACTCGATAGCTTCAGCCCTCGGCCTACGATCGTGATGGTACGAGTATAATCTATGTAAATTATAGACCGAAAATTATTCCTAGCTTGATCGCTGTGCTAGTTTTTTTTATTATACTAGCCAGGCAATTTGTCTGCCATATCCCCAGTGGCCCTAGCACAAGTGTGTCCGCAACAAAGCTCGCGCCGCGAGAGAGCACTTGTCTCTTTCTCTTAATACTAAGACGAAAGAGATAGCAATACCTATGTCGCGCTTTTTCTCACTTATCGCGAGCGAGAGCAACTTGTGCTAGGCCTACTGGTGGCAAGTGACAATGCGGTCGAATATGGAGCATGCCTGTCTAGAAACAGCCTATTCACTCTAGCCTTGAAGGCGTCCATATAATGATCAGGGAACACACTAGCAGGCAACGTTCCTTATTATTCCTTAGGTGCTATCCCATAATTAGCAACGGTCGTGCGACCATGGTTGTACGGTGAATGTTACTCGACCAATAAGAGACCTCAAAACCGCCCGTCGCACGACCGTTGCCAATTAGGACAGCGCCTAGTGCTTAACAAGTCCGAGTCGTACCCGATGGTACCCAGTTTTTTTTTTTTTATTAATAATAGGCTTGCATTTGACCTCAACTCACCTGATGGAAAGCGACGATGAGGTCGAAGATGTAGCATGCGTGCCTAGAAGATACCTATTCACTCTTGATTTGAAGACCCCAAGGTTATACGCATCGGGAAACAATGACTCAGGTAGAGAGTTCCAGTCCTTTGCAGTGCGCATAAGAAAAGTGGATGCAAAACGCTTAGTACGAGATCCAGTTCAAATCTCACTGCGGCCATGTACAAATTACTCTTTTCTGAGCCATGTACATTCATCGTCACAGCCCGTAGCGGTCCACTGCAGGACTTAGGGCCTCTCCCACGAAAGGGGGGGTTATTGCCATAATGTCCACGCTTGGCAGGCGGGTTGGAGATCGCAGTGTTTAAATATAACAATGGAAAATGCTGCTGCCTATTTTCCAGACTACGGACTCTTGATCTTTTGCCTCGAAAACATTAGTCGTCTTATACGACACCCATAAGTGTAAGGGGTTGGTGCTATTCTACTCTGCCGGACACCATACGGCCAATGACCATGTACAATAATTGAATGTCAACCGGTGCTCTTACGGTGAGGGAAAACAAACCTGCACATTCAGTCGACTGAATGAACCATGAACAAAAATCTTAACTGAGTAAGTACGAGTATGTCAACTAATAGAGTGACGCAGTGGACTGTCAAAGTTGTAATCAAAGCGCTTTATTTATAAGGCAAGTTTGCAACTTACATTTTTTGCTGAACTCACTTTGATCGTTTCGGAGTTTTAAACGGGTCTCCTTTGTTGTTATTAATTAAGGCTGCCCTTAGCGGTTAGCAAATTGGGGAAACAGTCTGTTTTTGTATATTAATCCATTCAAGCTTGACTGAATCGGAGGAAAGTTGGAGAGGTTTCTTGGCTATATTAATTCAGAACGGAAACAAATTAAATACAAATTGAGAGGTTAAGAGGTTGGAGGTTCTATTATAAAAGCGGAGGTAACTCTGTACATGAAGAGTTCATTCCGGATCATCCCTATAGTTAAAAAAGGTAGGCACAGACCACACTATTCATTAACGTACAGAATTTATATAAATTCTGTTACAAGAAGCTTAATCACGTACGATCTGTTCAGACTGACTTGTCTTATTTGGTGAACAAACAATACCCAAAATCACGACTTGCTGTTTCAGTCAAGCTGCGTATACTATGAATTATATAAGAAACACATAAAATGTGAATTTCCACGAATACTGCTGCAAATTATCCATTTAAATACATAATTTCGGTAGCTAAATTAGACAAGTCAGTCTGGACAGATTGTACGTCTCATACCCTATACTACGCTACGTCCAGCGCACTGTAATATTTGTATATGTATGTAGAGCTCGTCTAAGCTGAAATGACGCGCCCCACTATCGCATTAACGCACACAAGCCAATTTCAAATATGGACGCAATACATTACAAATGCCGTTGTAATTAGTCATCCAGTTGCCAGTGAGACTCAAACGTAGGAGCACGCGTCGTTCGATTGGAGCAGTCGACGCTCCCACACAGATGAAGTGTCGTTATTAATATTTGCACTCACACATAGAAATCAACTAATTAAGTCACTACTTCGCGCGTCATTTCAGCGTAGACAAGCTCTATTTTCTTTTCATCCAAAGCTGTCCCCGGCTTAGCCCACACCGGATTAGCCCATATCCTACGACAAATGGAAGCCGATACGTTTCCGTCGCGTTTGTCGTAGTATACACGAGTGTAGCCATTGCTTAAGGTTAAATATTTAATTACTCGTAGTTTCAGCGGCGCGGTGTGCGCGACGGTCGGAGAACGCTGAAAACAGCTTTGCGCTTTTATGTACCGACGACCGACGACCTGAGTGGTTCAGTTGGTCAACATGCCGGTCTACCACGCAAGAGGTCCCGGGTTCGATTCCCGGCAGGGCAGAAATTGAAATGATGAATTTTAATTCTGTTACGGGTCTGGATGTTCTATGTTTAACAAGTATGTATTTAAAAAAAAAGTATTTAAGTAGTATATCAGTGTGTTCCGGTTTGAAGGATAATGTAGCCAATGGAATTACAGGCATGAGGCATTTCATGTTAGTCCTCGCAGTGACCTGCGGTTCTGATTTTTTGTTACCTTTAACCTAAATGTATGAATTGTAGATGATATGGGCGACAGTTAAAAATACTAGTAGGAAAGCGGACCCTGGCAGAGGCCGGGATAAGCGCTAGGACGATGATGATGATGGGCGACAGTTACCACATACCATCAGGTAGGCTGTCTGCTCGTTAGTTAATGAGTAGCATAAAAAAAATGATACCACTAACCTGTTTTAGATCCGTCCGCTGCTCCTCTATAATATTCCATCCGCCAACACACCAAAGTCAATATCACTTGTCATAATACACTATCTATTTCTTAACACACTCACATACACTAACAACAATTCACTTAACGCGTGGAAGATATTTATTATAATTGGACTAGGTAGGTTTTCAGGCTATCTAACAAGTGTTTGGAATTAGAACTTAGGCTTTAGGTTATTGTATACGTGGCTAGGTTGGTTTCTTCGGAAGTATGTTGGTCCCCTGCAACAAATAAAGAAGTATAAAGTTAGATTTTTCGAAACTTGGCAGTGCAATGCGTGTATACCCATTTGTGTATAGGTAAAGAGTTAATAAGGGAAAGTGAGATGACTATGTACGTAGGGCGCTACATAAGTTTTATCATATTCAAACTGCAAATTAAATTGTGATTTGCAGCCAGAGTTATGAAATCTAAGTAGAGCTCGTCTAATCTAAAATGACGCGCCCCACTATCGCATTAACGCACACAAGCAAGTTTAAAATATGGACGCAATACATATACAAATGCCGTTGTAATTGGTCATTCAGTTGCCGGTGAGACACCAACGTAGGAGCTCGCGTCGTTCGATTGGAGCAGTCGACGCTCCCACACAGATGAAGTGTCGTTATTAATATTTGCACTCACACATCGAAATCAACTAAGTAGTGGGGCGCGTCAATTTAGACTAGACGAGCTCTACCTACATAATTAAAAAAAAAATTGCAGTAAGGAACGTTTGTTCGGTTTTTAAAGTATTTTTTCAAATAAAAATTGCTATTCTAGCTTGTCTCATTATGACATTCGTGTAATTATTTCGTATGACTTTAGGCGTGGCTTGACTAAACAAAAAGGCATGCGGGTTGAAGATCGCAGTGTTTTAAATAGGTACATCAGGCAACGCTGCTGCCTATTTCCTAGTCCACAAATGTCCTATTTGGTCGGGCTTTAGACATTACTTGCCTTTCACCTTTATAAAGGGGTTGGTGCTATAATCTATATAATCGGTTGTGCTCTCGAAAGGTCCCGAGGTCTGCCTTGGCCACGATTCAGGATTCGGCAGACAAGCTAATTGTAGTAAAGCGACTGACCGTCTGACCACTGTGGCCCTGTTAACCTGGAAACCTGACCAGAGTTGAGCAGATCATGGTTGCACATACTGTCGCCTAAATGTGCAGGTGTCCTTACGATGTTTTCCTCAGTAATTAAGAGCATTCAATTAGTGTTCAACTAATGTACTAGTACATAACTTATAAAAGTTATTAGTACCTAAATGGCAGTACTGTGGGTTAGACATTACACCGAGAATATCCAAAAATTTGTTCACGAGGTCGCAGCAAAATACACCCAAAAGTAAACTCCTTTAAAATAACCCAAAAGTTCGCATCCAATATAGGGGGTGTAGACAGTTTAAATTGCCAGACTATACAGAGTGTTCGGACCCAACGAACCGGGTCTCCCGCATGGCTGGCTCCGGCCTTGCGCCCCCTTTGAACGTTATGGATATGTCGCTGGTTCGTTTTGCGATAGGCGTTTCACTAAGTACCCGGAATTTGTAAGTGTACCAAAATAAACCCAATTGTTTTAGACTTGATGGAGGCGGCGTTGGAACATAATGGATAGGTAGAATTACCTACATTTTTTGCAGTAAATACACGATAAAATATTATTTAAAACTTGCGACCCAAGCAAAGTATTCTTGGTTTTACTTCTTCTTTCTTAAACGATAATTTTAATATAAAACTTCCGAAAGAATTTGACTGACTGATGGTGGAAACCACATCAAAATCCATTGCGTTGTTTGAGGAGTTAGTTTATATACAGACACGGAAAGCGATTTTATTACTGTGTAAGGATAAGGATGAGTGACTTATAAAAGTCTGGATGGATTTGGATAGTTAAAGTATCATAAGATTCGTCTCAAAAACCTTGTACTTAGGTGTTTTAAATAAAATTAAAAATATATGGGTTTTAGACGTCATATCGTGAAGCTCAAAAAATTTTTTATTTTCAGATTGAAAGCAGACGACCTGGAAACATAAATTTCTATAAATATTAAGTATATGAAAATGGGAACCCGACTCCTTTCAAAGTTAAATTAAACTTACATTTGCACAATACACACCTTGCTTGTTTTCAACTTATCAATTTTATAATAGAAGTCGGGATTCTTAGTTTTAAAACTACTTTTTTACATGTTTAATTTAATTTCACATGTCCCCATGTCTGTTCGTAATAAAATCTTGCAAGTTAAATTTGACCCATTCCCTGGTTTCCGATTGATCAGATATTTTGCACACTCATGTAAGTTCGGTGCAATGTATACCACCATCGAGCTGATCTGATAATGGAGATGGAAGGTGGCCATACGAGTTTCTAAACTACTCATGGTAACCCCATTGAATTTGGGCTCGTTTCATTTATCTAATACTCTGACTGATCTTATAGAACGCGCGATAAAAGCTTGCTACGAAAAAATATTCTTCATTTGAACTTGTTTAAAACATATTGAGGCAAACGAGCAATGGGGTTACCTGATGAAAAATTCACCGCAGTAATACCCGGGTCTCCTAACCGGAATGCCTAACCTTTAAAGCTTGTCATATTGTGGCAAAATTCAACATGACACGACAGCTTTGTATGAAATGTCAGGTGGACAGTTTGGTGGACCTTTTGTTTAGGTACTACCTATTTCAACTCACGTTGAGCTAGTACAGTCGGCAGCAATAGTCTGGAGAGAGACGCAGACAGAAAACGTTGCTGTCTATTTTCTGGCCGATGGCGGTCCCAACTTGTCTGTCGGTAACAATGGGTTTACATCAAACTGACGAACATGGAGCTAGAACAGTCTCTCGGTTGCACCATAAAACAAATTTCCTTGTGCGAGTTTGACATCCATTTGTTGATGAGGTAAAAATAGTAAAACATATGGAGAACGCCGTTCCAAAAAACAATAATTTTGTCGATATGTCAGGGAATTTCGTGAAAAGACCGAATCTACAATACGGATGCAACACACCACGTTGTGTAAGTTTAGATTTGTATACAGGGTCGGTAGTTCGGTTATATCCTTGGCTGTATACATATGGCGTACCTAGCACATTTTAGAAAGTTGCGCATTACGGAGCAAGCGTGGGAAAATACTGTGCGTGACATAATTTAGGCGAAGTTGACATAATTTGGGTTAAGTTGACGCCTTATGATAATCCTAAGCCCTCGGTGTCATAAACTCAAAAGAGTAACTTGGCCGTGTGGTGTCCGGCAGAGTAGAATAGCACCAACCCCTTTCACTCGTGGATGTTGTACAAGGCGACTAATATTTTCGAAGCAAAAGATCTAGAGTGTCCGTGGGATGAAAAATGGGCAGCATCGTTTTCCATTGCTATATTTATCTTACAACACTGCGATCTTCAACCCGGCTGCCAAGCGTGGAGATTATGGCAATAAACTCCCCTTTCGTGGGAGAGGCCCTAATACTTGCAGTGGACTGTGTGATGATGATGATGAAGAGTGTCTTAACGAGTTTAAGTTTCACCTAACGTTGGTATTGGTGCAACGCATATTCTTGTTAAGAATAACGTGATATTTATTTAGACGCCATTAGTTCTCTGCAATCGGGCAATATCGACACGGGTTATACGCTTATTACATTTGGCTAAACTCACACATCTAAATTCAGAAATTTTCGCTTCGCTTTCGCATGTGTACTATGTGTAGATATTATTAGTATTGATAGGTTATATATATAGGATATAGGATAGTATTATGTTTCTGCCGGTGAGTAAGGTCTCCAGTGCTCCATGGGGTGGGGATTTGGGGAACCGTGGCTTTGGCAGTGGAGTGACATTTGCCTTTTTGCTGCCAGAGCAACGTGTTATAGAGGTGGGCAACGCATTGGCGATACTCTTGCTGTTGCTAATGTCTATAGGCAGTGGTGACCACTTTCCATCAGCTTGCCTGTTTGCTTACCGTATAAAATAATAAAAAAAAATGTTACAGAATTGTTATTATTTTTATATTTTTGGTAATGAATTTAAATAGATATGGAATTGTAAAATCTAAAAAGATATGGAATTGTAAATTCTGAAATAAATGATTATTTATTTATTGAATACAGCGCTGGCAAGAAATCATTGACCATATTGTAAACTTTGTAGGTAAGTACTACGTTGAGATGCTACTCATTCAATATTCCCAAGAGGTACTCCCTGAACAACAAGGATTTTGCGGTAAAATGGAAAGTTTTGAAGTCTCGGAAACACGAGAATGATAAATAAAACATGAATTCAAGTCTTATTATTACAGAGGGTGTATAAAATCTTGCAAATTGTCCCGGAAAGATTGCTTGAGAGCACTTATTCTGCGTGAAAATGAAGCAAACTTTTCATTTCTGCTCAAACTCGATGGCAGCACTCAGCCAAGGCGTGGGAGACTGCAGGTGACTTCAACATTGAATGTAGACCAGCTGAACTATACAGTAGATATGTATAAAAATATCCTGTCAGATATTTATTCATTTATTTCAGGCAACTGAGGCCCATATTTATAAATACACAAACAACATAAATATAAAATAAACTGATACAAAATACAGACAAAGATAAAACCTATACCCACATACAAATTATTATAAATTGAAAACTTATATATAAAAATATAATTTATTAATATCTTAAAAAATAACAGACACTTAATGTCGTTCGGCGGCACCGGAAATTCTGTGATGATGATTCGGAGATATATGAAGTGACTCTGGCTACCTTATCCTTCAAACCGATACAACAGTGCAAGATAGATACTTTATACATTGTACATAGCATTCAAATCCTTATTGAGAGCTGGAGTCTGTAGTAAGTTAATGAAAACCTGTGTTACAGATCTCCAGGCTCCCAACCTCCTGCATCCCTTACAATTAAATATTTTCGATAATGTAATCAGGGCAATACGGCGGTGGTAGAGTCCTACCACCTGGGTTTTTGATCCGCTCGCCTCGAATCGAACGGCTTTTAATTATGATTTTCGGTATGAAGAATAAACTCCCGGGCACCGGCCGACTACAATTAATTAAAACTGCACATGTTACACAACTACAGTCAGTGATTATGACCAGTATTTATGTAGTTTATTTATATTAATGTATTATTTTTTGTAGGTATCTATGTATTTTATGTATTGGTATATGTAGTTTATTATATTAGGTTATTATATATGTATGTATATTTAGTTAGATATTGTGCATGTCTAATCTGCGACTACTTATCACATATCTCTTTGATAGGCCTGCTGGAAGAGATTTCTTCTAAGAAATAAGTAGCGCCTGTTGTGTCATCTATAACTCTGTATTTTTCATCAAAGTTTTATGTGTACAATAAACTGGAAATAAATAAATAAATAAATAAATTAGGATTTATCTCCTAAGTATTATGTAGATTTGTCCGTGCCTCGCTCAGCTGCTCAGCTCCCACTAAAAACCAGCGCTCCGGTTCACGCCTGGGCACAATGCTAAGTGAGGTCCTTTTTATACAATCACATCACCATAACACATTATATAGGTTTTAAGACTTTCGTGGTTATTCACTACACTTTCACTACACATATTATCGTGACCATGACGCATGCAACTGCGTCGAAATATCGAGGTAAAAACAATACTAACCGTGGTAACAAACCCGATAATATGTGTAGTGAAAGTATAACACATTATGTTATAATCTTCGAATTTTAATATATTTTTGTATTTCTTGTGTCTTTTTAAATATTGTGGTGTTGTTGTTTCTAAACAGTAATATTTTTTCTTTCTTACTTTCTTTTAAATTCATCCAAATATTGCATTTTTTATTATATGAATTCTTATGAGTCATTGTTACTTGAAATAAATGAAATTTGAATTTTCTGTATGATATGTTGCCGTTATTACGCGAGAGAACAAACAGAAAACCTTTGAAAAAATCATGTTTTTTTCAAGGAGATCCACCTCGATTTTAAATTTTTTTGAGGAGATATACAGCCTACAGGCCTGTGACAGACAACGGACAGACAGACATGAGCTACAGCAATAAGGCAGCTTAGGTAACCCTAAAAACGAATCTATTAAATGTACAGTCGAGTTCATTAATATGTGAGCATTACCAAGGCTTCAAATATAAATGTACATGGAAGGGTACTTATATATCTGAACAGATTTATCAATCAAACATATGTACATCTGCTCAGGTATATAAGTACCCTTTCATGTACATTTATATTTGAAGCCTTGGCAATGCTCACATATTAATGAACTCGACTGTACCTGCATTCCCATAATAACCTATAACAGAACCACTCAAGAAGCCGTCTCGAAACTGACACTCGGCAAACACATCATTAATACCGGTGCTATACAGATCACTGGGCATACACCGCACGCGCAACTGACCTATATCGGTAGCAAAAATAGTGCGCGCGCACTCCAATGCACCGGGCTATAAACGTTTGCTTACAAAGCACTGTTGCAACTGTTGTCGACTCGTCTTCCGCTGCTATTAGTCATTGGAAGCCTAAAGAGTTCCACTTAACTCACTAAACAGCTGTCGGGTAATAAGTTCTCAAATGAAAAATATTTATTTCATAACAAGCTTTTATCGTGCGGTACAGTACTTGTGCCATTTGAAATGACATTTACACGTAACGCGACAGGAAAACTACGTTTTAGGCATAGGGAAAATATTTACTAAAGTAATAGAGGAGACACGGCAAGTATTTTCTTTGAACCACGCTTTGCGGTCCATGGACAACAGTGGCCGCAGTCAGTTCTGAGACATTGCGCGAGGCGGACCAATCTGACAGTGGCTTGGATATTCAAAAAAACGCCATCTTGTGCATTAAAAACTGTACGAACCATTCGAGGGCCAAAAATAAAGAAAATGATAACATTTAATCGGTCATTCTATGACTTAGCAGCCTCCCCCCGCACCTCCCGCACGTGACAGGTTGGTACAATATTTTTGTTTGTGATGGCTGCTCTATTACGTTAGTAAATACTTTCTCTATGGTTTTAGGTATACACGAATAAAAGGTGTCATCCAAGTGACATAGGTACACCAAACAGCTCAATAGAACGCCGGTAAGTGGGTCAAATGAGTCTTGCAAGATTCCAGGACATACAAGTTCAGTTAAAATCTTCCCCATAAGCGTTCACCGTGATCCCGGATTTGGCAGATCAAGAAGTTACAGTGGAGCGACGGCCATCTGACCTTCGTGACTCAGGGGAACAGACTAATTCCATTTTGCAAGTTTCCTCGCGATGTTTTCCCGTTTGGTTAGTTCTCCCTAAATGTTTGTTGGAGTTGTGCTATGAAATGTGTATTTGTTTATGTAAGCAACTGTGTTTATCATATCCACCGTACTAAGTTTAAGTGTACACTTTTGGTACCTGCATTTAAGTTAAACCTGTTCCTATGACTCCAAGGTTTGCTGGTAGAAAACTCAATTAATGAGTTAAGCTCGCCTTTGTACATCTCTGTTACTGTACTGTATAATTATGTCATGTTTGTGTACAATAAAGAATAAAGAATGAAAATGATACGTTCCTGGAACTTTGCGTTACTGCTGTTAGGCGTTTCTGGCATTTTGCATATCTGGTTTCAATCTGACTGGCATTTCTGTCTAATTACATTTAATTTTGGAATCTGTATTTACTAATTTTATAAAGAGCTAACGTTTATGTGTTTGTGAGATGTGAGTTTGTTTGTTGGGGGTAATCTCCGAAACTACAAAACCGATTTTAAAAGCTCTTTCACTTATAGGAAGCCACTTTATTCCCGATTGACATAAGCTTCTTTGTATTCCAGAAAATTATAGGTTCTCGCGGGATGGTTTAATGTTTACAGAAATCCGAACTGCGCGCGAGTGAAAACCGCGAGGTACAGCTAGTTAATTATATTTTTTTCTTAAAATAATCATCTCGGCGTTAATGTCCGGGTTGTGCTCTCGCGCACGAGGGTCCGGGGTCCGCGTTGCCCATGATCCAGGATTTGGTAGATCAGATAGTTACAATGGAGCGACTGCCATCTAATCTCCGTGACCCTGCCACTAGGGGAACCTGACCAGATTGGATCATGGTAACTCATTCGGTTGCCTTAATGTGCAGGTTTCATCACAATGTTTTTCATTCAACTAATGTACATAACTGAGAAAAGAGTCATTGGTATGAGCGACAATATCTACTATAAAATCCGGAATTTCTATAGAATGAAAAGCAAATCGACAGGAATTACTCGACTACGTTAGCACCAGTCTAATATTGCCACTGGTGTGGACTCTTTCGAGGTTAAGGGCCTACCTACTCATCAGCGTTTGGAAAAAAGCCACCACAAACATGTGGTTTTTCCTCCAAATTTTGATGAGCTGTTTTTCTTTACTTTTGAGTTTATTTTTACACGCTCAACCGAATGTAAACCTAATTTATTAGTGAGTCTGTCGACACTTCAGCGAATCGTCGGCGTTCAAGATCTTTCATTTTTCTTTCATTTCATTCTGAAGCTGAAGTAGTTTTGAGGGTAACTTAAATACCCTAGCTGGAGTAGGTACTCTAAATCGACGTAAATTTAAGTAATGTAAGTTAAATAAAAGGTAATGAATGTGGAAGTAGCAAGAGAGATCAGTCAGAAACGTGACAAGTGGAATGATGTGGTCTCTCTCTGCGTGCCATACGTGTCAAACTGCCATTGGAATCCAATTACAATTCGATCGAGCCATTAATAAATTAGAGGACTCGAGGCTTTGATAGCCTATAACCTTGTTTACCACCTTAGTGGTATAAAAAACCACTAATAAAAATAACCATAATTTAATAAGGAATTTCAGCCCAACCCGTGGGCTGGGTTCTCATCCCCACTACGTAGACCCTCTGTTGGTCACCACGTGAAGGTTTGAAAGAACGTTTCTCGCGCGTACGATTCGGATGTGGAATGAGCTCCCAGCCACAGTGTTTCCTTTGGACATGGGATCGTTCAAGAGGTATATTAGAGGTCTCTTCAGAGGCGGGCAACACATTGGTGACTCCCCTAGTGTTGCTGATGTCCATAGGCGACGGTGACCACTTTCCATCATGTGGCCCACATGCCTGTTTGTCTGCCGGATAACATTAAAAAAAAAACTCAACCTTAGTCCGCAAAGCACCGCGACCCATTTCACTATTCTAGCCCTTCCGGTCGCAATTAATTGCGCAACCAGTTGCGAAACTGGTTGCGAAACTATTCTTTGTACGCTACTGGTTGCGAAGTGTTTCCCTTATTTGTTCGCAACTAGCCATCGTATCATAGTAAGCAGTGGCGGCGAAGGAATATCATATCTTCGCAACCTTCATTCTCCAGTTTGTTTTCATCATAACTTCCCTTGCTTGTTGTTCTTGCGAACCTTTCCGCGGGACAATAAGTGAATCTCTTCAAAGTTAAATCTTCCGTAGCGTGCCTTTGAGCTCAAAGAAAGGAGTTATGAAGCTGCTATTTTATAGTTGGGCCGTGTGACTACATAACTCTACGAACTCTACCTTTAATTTATACATTTTATAGAAGTACTTCATCAAAACGAATGCTTTTTTCTCTCTCTCTCTCTCTCCCTCTGCTCTATCTATCCATCCTAATAAAAATCAATTGCTGTCCGTTAGTCTCGCTAAAACTCGAAAAGGGCTGACTATTATTTTGTTCTGTTGGCTATAATACAGGGGTAGTTTGTTTGTTTTTTTTGTAATGGATAAACTCCAAAACTACTAAACCTATTTACAGGTTGTGTAGGGTAAATGTAGGGTAGGTGTAGGCCAAGTGTAGGGTAAGCGTAATATACGTGAAAATTAAAATTAAAATGTATTTATTGAATTAGGATTACGTTAATTAATCTCTTTTCAACAATCAAAAATCTAACGGAAAACAAAGGGAAAGTTAAGCTAGCTCATCCAGGTAGGGGGCGACGCATGCAGACCGATCAGCGCGTACGAGGGCTCATTCCGGCGAGACACCGGGCACCGATACACGCCACGCACATAACCGCCTAGGCGAATCATGTGCGGCGCGCGCCCGGCCCCAGCCATCCCGCCGGCGCTCACACCCGCACGCACCAGCCGGCCTACCCGTGTCGACCCCTGAGCTCGGAACAAATAAGTAAAAAGAATGTCGTCTGTCTGTCAGTATGTCTGTCGTGTAGGATAGGTGCAGGGTAGGTGCAGGGTAAATGTAGGGTAGGTTTTGGGTAGGTATAGGATAGGACAGGGTAGGTGTAGAGTAGGTCTATGGTAGATGTACGGTAGGTGCAAGACAACACGCGAATGAAGTTTCGCCGGGCAATATAGTAAACCTTTGCACAGAGAACATTGCTCGCGGATAACAAAGGAACTAAATTCGCCAGCCAACCAACAAGAACAACTCACAACGTAAACAAAGACAAGGACGCCATAACTTAAAAGCAATCTTATCTGGCATGGACTCCAATATTATTATATAGCGACAGCTAATTGACACTACCGAATGGCGTCTGAATTACGATGAGATCCGCAAATGTTGACACAGTCTCCGTGACACGACGAAGTGGCTCATCAACCACTTAGATTCAATGCTTTCTGAGGTGGCTGAGATTGGGTTTCTCTCATTTATAGGTATACTTTGTCTCATATCAATTAGATGTCGTTGAGATGTAAGAATGGCGTGCGTGTATGTCAAAATCTTTGTATGCGACAACAAACTCGCCATCACGGACGCCGAAGACCGAATGAGGAGGAGTAGGAACACGGACCCTGGGCCTTCGCGTGCCGCGCGAGGCACAACCGGGATGTAACGTCAAGATGATGATGATGATGTGTCAGATAAATTTTCCAAGCTGGTAAACAAACTACTTTTATGTAATGCGCCAAAATAAAAGAACAGTAGAATTGAAACGCAGTACTTGTGATTATTAAAATTGGTCTAAATATAGCTGTCGAGTTATCATTTACATTCCCCCACTCTTCCTTACAAGAGTCATTGGTACATGTCGGCACTGAGGTCCGAACCCGGTACCTCTCACTTTACACCTTAACCACTAGTCCAACGACGCTTCCAACGGTAACTTAATTTGGTACTTTATACTTATTATCTGTATATACCTGAGAGACTGAATGAATAACTGAAAGTTCAATTCACAAAACATTAATTACACTTTGTGTTGTGACTTCGTAATGGACTCCATTATATTATAAATTAAATTACCTTTTATACACTAGTTCCACTTTATTACACAAATTTAATTTAAATGCAACCTGCCTGATTGCAAATTGCCTGACGATGAGTAATTCGAAACCGGTTGCAATTTTATAATAAAATGGAACTAGTGTACAAAAGGTGGTTTAATTCATAATATCAATTCACAAAGTATTTAAAACAATTTAACATTACGGCGGCATAGGAATCCGGCCGAGATCCTCTCACGAATCCGCCCGCCCGAATGTCAATAGCTACGGATTTATGGCTGGCTTTTAATGGCGCGAGCTCGGCGATTAATTTGGCTATGAAACGGTGAGACGAATCTAATGTGAAAGATTTACTAATTTAGATTGACTTTGTCGAGGTTTAAAATTGATTTTGTATATTGTACAGCTGTGGACCTGAAAAACATACGCCATTCTGTGTAGAGAGTAGAGAATTTATGTAAGGTACGACAATTTCTTGACAATTTATTTTGATTACGTAACTCTGTTGCTAACAATTATATGATTTCAATGATTGAAATTGTTCCTTTAACGATTACGTATCATCGATTTAATGGGTTTAATTGCTAACAAAATTCCATTGCAATAAACTGATACCATTAAATCGATCATACATAATCGCAAAAGTAACCATTTCAATTATAGAAATCAGATAATTGTTGGCAACAGACAATTGTTGGCCACAGAGTTACGTAATTAGCGTACAGGTCTTACAATCCGCCATATTTTTATTTTCTCTAAAAGGTCAAGCGATTTGGGAAATTAAGAGATTGATTGTAATCAAAAGTTAAGCAAAACTGAATAATGAAGACCTCCGTCTGCATACAACAAGATTGTTGCTAAAAGGTGGACGTCTTTATTATTCAATCATTATAGGTTTTAAGACTTTCGTGGTTATTCACTACACTTTCACTACACATATTATCGGGTTTGTTACCACGGTTAGTATTGTTTTTACCTCGATATTTCGACGCAGTTGCATGCGTCATGGTCACGAGTTGACTGCGTCGAAATATCGAGGTAAAAACAATACTAACCGTGGTAACAAACCCGATAATATGTGTAGTGAAAGTGTATTCAATCATTGTTGCTTACTTTATGATTTCAATCACCTTTTTAGTTTCCCAAGTAACTTCACTTTTGAGCCATTGTATAACGTTGAAGAAAGTTGTAGTCAGTAATAGAAAAAATAATTGTCCGTTCTATTGTATAGCGAAACCAAATACTCCAAGTAGCCTGCTAGCTAGTGAAGATAACCTAAGACATTTCAGCAGCTTTGCGAAGCAGACCATGTAATTGCTCCACAGATTTACCACGTAGCAATCTCTCCTAGACGGCCATTGGATAATACAAAAGTCCAATAAAGGGTACAACGCCCCCTCGGCCATCCGATGGTCTTTGACTCCGATCAATCACCTGTAGCATCTAATGAATAAAATGAAGCAACCTTGGTTTTGAACTTGAAGGTCGCGTCGTTGGCCTATGGCTATCAGGTTCGACTCGTAAGCGGGAGGTACGGAGTTCGATCCCAGTGCCGCTACGAATGACTTTTTGGAGTTAATGTACATTAGTAGAACATTAACCG
Source organism: Blastobasis lacticolella (assembly GCA_905147135.1). Lineage (NCBI taxonomy): Eukaryota > Metazoa > Arthropoda > Insecta > Lepidoptera > Blastobasidae > Blastobasis > Blastobasis lacticolella. Next base: position 13,744,142 of record LR990062.1, on the reverse strand, counting down.
ATGCTCTTATGGTGAAGGAAAACATCGAAATGAAACCTGCACATTCAGGAGACTATATGTGTAACAGGCTTTAGCAGTCACGGAGGTCAGATGGCAGTCGCTCTGCCAATGATAGCGTCGACGCCAAGATGATTACAATGTGTTGATGGTGGTACTAGTGTAATATAATAAAATGTAGGTAGGTACGTGGAACAAACCCATTCATTACTTGCGATCCAATAAACCGACACAGTCCTCGTCCAAGGCGAAGATGACGGTAAAAACGTAACAAACAGCGATGCCTCGGAATCTATCCGGCCATTCGCGACGACGAGTGGCGCTCGATAAATGTAAATGCCCGACGATAAAGAGCGACCTTACGGCTTTACGGCAGTGGAAACTGCCTGCTGTTTGCACCGCCCGTACTGCGGGTACTCGACAGATAAAATAAATAATTGTTGACAAATTCACACAGCGCCATCGCGCTACATTGCGCTGTGTGAATTCAAAGTAAGCAAAGCTTGTGTTATGGGTGCTTGGTAACTGATAAACTACTTATATACTTTTTAAATACATATTATACATAAAACACCCAGACCCGTAAAAGAAATTAAAATTCATTATATTAATTTCTGCCCGGCCGGGAATCGAACCCGGGATCTCTTGCGTGGCAGACGTGGCAGATGTTGACCACTGAACCACTCAGGTCGTCAGGATGCTGGTGTATACTTGTTTGCACTAAGTACTAAGTGAATAAAAGTATTTGAAAGAAAGAAAAAACATTTATTGACACAAACAACAACACCACCACATAAAAAAAAACAATAAACCAAAAAGACATAAAAAGAACACAATTATTAAAACATAAAATACAAGCGGAGACTACACAGCGTATATACCCACTTGATCTTTCTGAGTTATTAGTACGCACATAAGATTCGAAAGAACGTCTCTCGTTCGTACGATTCGGATGTGGAATGAGCTCCCGGACACAGTGTTTCCTTTGTGTGACATGGAAGCGGCAAGAGATATGTTAGAGGTCTCCTTAGAGGCGAGCAACGCATTGGTAACACCCCTGGTGTTGCTGATGTTCATAGGCGGCGTTCTACACTTTCTATTAGGTGACCCGCATGCCTGTTTGTCTACCGTATTACTTTAAAAAAATTGTTGAACACTAACCGATGCTCTTACGGTGACAGAAAACATCAACGTTTGGCATCGCCTCCCTGCACTACCACAAATTGTCACCGAAACTAACAATAAATTACCAGTTTATATGTGGATGTTACCACTTAAACCATTTAAAATAGAGTTTTAAGTCTACGCAGTGTGTGTATGTTTACAGTATAGACGAATTCATAGCTTATTTTGTTATTAACTTTATTGACATACTATATTAAATTGATGTGACTGCATGCTATCTCCTTTGGCATACCAAAATATTTTGTTCAAAGTGAGAATCTATTTTCAATTCATGTATAACTTTTAATGCAAATAAAGACTTATTTTATGTTGAGATCTAGAAGTATGGTGATGACTTGATCCTTCAATATAATTTCGAAATAAAAAGTAACTCTGCAGACTCTACAATGCTAGTTCTTCAATAACTCATTCTTTCTTTTACCAAGTCCATTGTCACGACAAGTCCAATGGTAGGGCTTACACTGTTTCGACAGACAATCATATTTACATTTCTTGCTGATATACAGCTAAATTGACTACGCTTTGACTGGATTTTATTTCATGGAATATCCACCCTACTTGCGACAATTCAGCAGAGTGACCTTCGTCCCTCAATAAAGAACGAGAAGCAATTTTTTTGCTCATTATGCTTATAGCCAGACGAGGTTCAATTTCCATGATTTTCAACCCGCGACGAAAAATAAGTGTTATAACTTTGACGTGTGTATTTCTCTGCGACATCGTAGCTCACGAACGGATAGACCGAATTATATGCGGTTTTCTTTGTTTGAAAGCCAGTTTAATCGAGATGGTCCTTAGCTTTGTTTCATTAAAATCGGTTCAATAGTTTAGAAAATATTTGAGTTTAAGTAAACTTGGTCGGGGGTTATCAGACTTATTCTGTCGGTTAGGTTATATAGGTTCCAAAGGAATTTTTCCTATGCACACTAAGGTTGTGGAATGAACTACCTGGAGAAGTTTTGCATGGAGAGTACAAAATGGAGTTCTTTAAGAAAGGGATGAAAAGGTTTTTACGGGGTCGGCAACGCGTGGGTGATGCCCCTGGTATTGTAAACGTCCACAGGCTGCGGTGACTGCTTACTATCAGGCGGGCGGGCCGTAAGCTTGTCTGCCACCTTGATGGTATGACAAAAAAAATAGGAATCCGTCTGTAAGCAAGGTATACTTAGATTGAAAATATGGTTCAGATGACGAGATCTGTCACCACTATCTATGACAGTGTGGTATAACTTTATTTTCCGGTAGGCGCAGTAAAAGCTTCGGTTGAAATTGTATTTTTATGACTATAAGGTTTTTTATTACATAGTATAACCGCGATTTACTATGCACAGGAGTGTGTTATGATGTGCAAATATCAAAGTAGAGCTCGTCTAATCTAAAATGCCGCGCCCCACTATCGCATTAACGCACACAAGCAAGTTTAAAATATGGACGCAATACATATACAAATGCCGTTGTAATTGGTCATTCAGTTGCCGGTGAAATTCAAACGTAGGAGCACGCGTCGTTCATTGGCTCCCACACAGATGAAGTGTCGTTATCAATATTTGCACTCACGCATCGAAATCAACTAACTAAGTAGTGGGGCGCGTCATTTTAGACTAGACGAGCTCTACTGTTGTCTGTAGGAATTACATGGCAGATTGCTTGCTTGTAAAATTCTCACAACGCCATCTAGCCCCAAAGTAAGCAAAGCTTGGTTATTGGTGTTAGATAATTGATAAACTACATCTTATACTTTTTTTTAAATACATACTAATTATAAACACTATACCTGTAACAGAAATTAAAATTCATCATTTCAATTTCTGCTCGACCGGGAATCAAACCAGGGACCTCTGCGTGGCGACCGGCGTGTTAACTAATTGAACCACTCAGATTCAGGACATGAACGCTTTTTCCGACATCTGTCGTAAACTTATTACACTACTTAGGTACAGGAAGCTACGTTATATTATCTCCCGGAAAAATACCAGAATCTCGCGGGATGGGCGAAGTTTCGCACAGCAGGAGCTCTTTTGATGACTGATTGACGATGAAATGAATCTGAACATCTGTCGGTAATCTATACAGCTAGCCAATATTGTAAAGAGGAAATATTTGATTTAATTGTTTGTTTGTTTGTAATGGAAAAACTCAAAAACTACTGAATTTAAAAAATCTTTTACTATTTACACGTAGGTGTAGGGTGTGGGGTAGGTGTAGGGTAGATGAAGGGCATGTGTAGGGAAGGGTAGCGTATATGAAGGGTAGGGTGCAGGGTAGGTATAGAGAACGTGTAGGTTAGATGTAGGACATGTGTAGAGTAAGTGTAGGGTAGAAGGTTATGTGTAGGGCAGGTATACGGTATAGGGTTATTATATAGGGTCGTGGGTAGGACGCCACGCGAACAAAGGCGCCCAACCCACTAGTTATTAATATTATCGCATGTCCTTGCCAGGGCTTACTACAACGCATACTTCAAACAAGGCTAGCAATTAAAGGAGATCCTAACAATATACACGGAGCCTCCGAGGGCGGAATGCCAATGAGGATAATTACAAACAGCCGAGGACATTCCGCGGAGTTGCGAAATGCTCATTAGGACGGCGGTTCTTATCTGTTTTTGAAAAAAGGAGGATAATTAATGCGACACTGTTCTTTTGCGGATGTTCGTAGCGGAGAGAGCGTCCTTAAGATTTTAATTGACCTGACCGATACACAAAGTTGGATAATCCGAAATTTAAACCAATCATTTCTAAACTACTAAACCGATATTGACGAAGCAAAGCTAAGAACCATCTAGTTTTTTTTGTAACAAGCTTTTATACGCCACCTATTTAGAACACCATCTGCGATCAGTCAACGTACATACTTTTTCTTTACCCTTTATCTCCTGGTTGACTGGTAGATAAGGCTATTTTAGCTTTAAGTCCGCCTTTGTACTATTTTGTGCAGGAAGATTTAATAAATAAATAAATACTGCTAGCTCAAACTTTGTCGCGCGAGAGCCTGCGGGTCCGCCTTGACCATGATCCAGGACTTGGCAGATCAGGTTTTTTTTTCGTCATCCGGCAGCAAACAGGCATGCGTGTCACCTGATGGAAAGTGGTCACCGCCGCCTATGGACATTAGCAACATCAGGGGAGTCACCAATGCGTTGCTCGCCTCTGAAGAGACCTGTAATATACCTCTTGAACGATCCCATGTACGAGCGAGAAACGTTCTTTCAAACCTTCGCGTGGTGACCAACAGAGGGTCTACGTAGTGGGGATTTACAATGAAGCAACTGCCGTCTGACCCCCGTGCCCCTGTTAACATCCCGCCCTACCAGATTGAATTTAGGTTTATCATGTATAGTATAGAAGTGCCTATGGTCACCTTCCGTCATCATCATCAGATCTTAAATATCACCCAGATGTACAGTACTCCTCAACACCATACGAAATAGTCCGAAACACGATGAGGTTATCTTGTGGCGTTCATCAGGACCGATTCCATTATCAGAACAGCTACATGGTATCAAGTTGTATGCCTAATTACACAGATATAGAATTTACAGAAGTATACAGAATTTCAGTTCAAAAAAACGCCGGGAAATGTATCAAATTAGGCTTGCAAGATTTGAACATACAAACACTGCAAGTTGTTAAAACTAACACACTGCTAATACATCCAAAACCTTGGCGTCAATATCCTGACTGATTGTGCTCTCTCGCGAAAGAGCCTCGACTATGATCCAGTATTGGCTGATCAAGTAATTACAGTAGAGCGACTGCCGTCTGACCTCCACGACCCAACCAGATTGCACCATGATTACACATTCAGTCGTCCGAAAGTGCAAGTTTCACCACGATGTTTTCCCTCACCGTAAGAGCATCGGTTAGTATCCAACTAGTGTACATAACTCAGACAAGCTCATTGTTGACATGACGGCACTGTGATTCGAACCCAACACTTCTCGCTTACGACTCGGCCCTCCCACGACGCTTCGTGGCAATAATCGTTGCCTCCCCAAAATGGGTTCTTGTACTAACCGAAGTCAAATGAAGGGGAATGGAATCCAAACACGCTATTACGCTGGTGTCTGTAACGCAATCAAGGTTTGCTTATTAATTTTCGCTCTGCATGGTAATATAGGTAAGTAATGTAGGTATAACGATATCTTACACGTGTAGAAGCCACGGTTTATTTATTCGCAGCTCTGTTGGTTCTTCAAACGAAGGAAGGACTTTATTGCAAGAATATTCCCAGAGGTAGATTATTATTGTCGGATATATATAACTACCTCGACTTCGCCCACTTAAAATACGTTCCTGACCCGTTCAAGCGGGAACCAAATTGAGTATAGGCAAAGGATTTAGCCTGGTGCTAACCTGGATTATAAGCTACATTACTAACAAATATCACCAAAATCCGTTTGATAGTTTTTGCGTGAAGGAGTAACAATCATCCAAATATACAAATATCAAAGGTATTCGCCACGTAAAGTCACTTGCAACTTTTAAAACCAAGTTGCATGCCCATCTTCTCTCCGTTTGCAATTAGTTGACATTGTCCTCTGCCGACGAATTTATCATGTTAATATGTATGTATATTATCTATGTATATTGTAGCCTATAGTGTGTATATTAGTATGTAGGTGTAAATTTTTAGCTTATAATTTAGTAGTTTACCTAGATGATTAATGCAATTTTTGTTGCTTGTCTGACTGATTTGTATCTTTTTCTCTTTCTAGACAAGGGTTGCCTGGAAGAGATCGCTTGTAGCGATAAGGCCCACAATGTTTAAATAGACCTGTTAAATGTTTTTTCCTGTAATTTTGTGTGCAATAAAGAGTTAATTTATCTATCTATCTATCTATCCTTACAAACTTTCCCGATAATATTAGTAGAAGGCAAGAGTTAGGACTGAAACTATAAAAAATGATAATATTTCAAGGTACTGAAGTATTTCTGTACACTAAGATTGTGGAATGAGCTCCCAGAAGAGTACAACATGGAAATCTTCAAGGAAAGTTTCGATGGGTGACGCCCATGGTATTGCAAACGTCCATAGGCGGCAGTAACTGCTGACCATCAGGCAGGCTGCAAGCCTTGGCCACCTTAGCGATATAAGGAACAATACAGAAACCTAAACATAAACTAGATTAAATATATTTTAGATAGGTTGCAGATGGTGACCTCTATAAAAAAGATTTCTTTTTATACGGTGGCAAACAAGCTTGCGGCCTGCCTGATGGTAAGCAGTCACCGCAGCAAATAACATAGACATCAAAAATATTGCAGTTGTAGAGTAATACTATAACATTTATATCAACGCAAACGAAGTCACACGCAAACCTGTTATGTACGACGTAACCAAAACGTTAAGAGTGAAATTTAAAGTATCCCCCTTGTTAAATGTTTGAAAGCAATTAAAGAGCCCGTTGAACACGAAAGAAAAAACAGTTGTAGTATATTCCCAAAGGAGTTTTCAACACGTTTTCGACACATACTTACGTTAGAAACGCGAACGATAACCACCCCTATTGCTATGTCAGTATGGCGTACAGTCTTCATCACGTTTTTTTGGAACACGTCACAAGCAGGCGCAAACGAATATCACCCCTATTGCGTGGCTTTGCGAACCGGAAGTGAGCTAACCGAAGCAGAGCCTTATCTAACAGGTAGTGTTGTAATGTGGCGTGACTCCATGACATACGGACTAGGCGTAAAACAATGCTATTTAAAGCTAAAGATAGGACTTTGTGCGCCACGCTCGTTCTTACTTATAGTAGGTGAAAAGTAGATTGGCTATAGCGGACGTTGACCTCTCGATTGGAATTAATTTGTTAATGGCCACAGCAATTGCTATAATGATTTCAATTATTGTATTCGTTAAAATTTTATAAAAGTACTCTGCGTATAAGTTTACCCTGGTCTCAAGATCCTGCCTAAGCTTGCTCGCCAGTGTGATCTCATCAGCGTATTTCATAAGCCAGAAAGGTATGTCTAGAATTTCCGCTAAGAGGGCATCAAGCACAATGCAGAATATGTAGGGGTTTAGGACAGAATCCTGGTGAACACCTACAGTTATCGGGAAGGGAATAGTATGAGCTTGAGATGGTTTTGTAGACGGCTTAGTGTTGCTGTACGTACATGTCCTGGATAATACGCTTCGGGCACAGACTTAGATCTCAAAGCACATAAGATTATCTCCCGAGGGACAATATCGAAGGCCCTCTGCAGATCAAGCAATACGAAATGAGAGTTGATTTCTGCTGCAGTGGGACTCCTGGAGGACTCTGAGGACAAATATCGGATCCATTGTACTGCAGCCCGGCATGAAGCCGTTTAGGCATCTGATACGAAGCATTCCTGGCGAAGTCTCTGGTCTCTAGTTCCATCGACGTTCGTTGTGTGGCTCATAAGTTCGATACCTCGATAGTTGCCGCACTCCTGCACACTGCCCTTTCGTTTATAGATTGGCGTAATAATATTTACGCGCCATGTGTCGGGTTACAATCCTGTTGAACAGTTCAGTGAGCATGAGTACGCTGCGGGTCCATAATGACCGGTTCCCGTTCTTCATACGAGATAGAAACGTCTCCATTATGTCAGGGGTAATCGGGCTTATCAAACCAAACTTTGCAGGAAGTTGTGGTGGCACTAATTTGTTGGCCTTGCAGACAGCTCCTTGAAATTGTAGCACTAACGGTATTTGATAGATTTAGCAATTGTGAGCAAAATGTCATCGACGCCTTTTATGGCAACACACTTCATCACATCTGAGCCGGATCGGCTCCGCGACTTTGCCAGCTTGTAGATGAGCTTCTGCCCCTTTCCCGTTTCCAACTCATCGTAGAGCTGAGCCAGCTCCGACCGCGATCTTACCACCATCATTTTAGCGCATGTGGCGAGTACCGTCAACAGCATACGGACCTATAGATAACAAGTATAAAAGAAGCGCGTCTATAGAGACCTAGCGCATCTTGTACCTGCTGGTTTCGGGGTAGGTCAATATGCTGTACATACAAGTAAAGCTCGTCTAATCTAAAATGACGCGCCCCACTATCGCATTAACGCACACAAGCAAGTTTAAAATATGGACGCAATACATATACAAATGCCGTTGTAATTGGACATTCAGTTGCCGGTGAGACACCAACGTAGGAGCTCGCGTCGTTCGATTGGAGCAGTCGACGCTCCCACACAGATGAAGTGTCGTTATTAATATTTGCACTCACTCATCGAAATAAACTAACTAAGTAGTGGGGCGCGTCATTTTAGACTAGACGAGCTCTACAGTCGCAACTGGCGACTGACTGTTTACACAAGAGCCAGTCCAGTACCATGTCGATGTCGATGTCGATATGGACGAGCATCGTCAACAAATACGTGCAATTTTACGCAAAAATTCTCATTATACTCAAGTCAAGTGTCGCTTGCGCAAGGGGTGGAGCGAGCGCGCGAGGAGTGCACTAGCCACAAAAAAGAGAAAACGATTCTATTTGGATCTACTTGCAAGGCAGCCAGCAAGCCAAATTGACGCGCCACTGTCCAATCGGTTTACACAACTGTAGGTTATCACTGTACTAACCTACTTTGCTAAAACACTTTAACAAAGCAAATCACCTAGCCTACCTAAGCCTATGGACGTTTGCAATATCTACCTGAGGTGTCACGAGCCTGTTGCCGACCCCGTAAAAAACATTAAATTATGTAAGAACACACGCATAGCCCATTTTGTGTAACAAACGTTTACCCAAAGGGATTACTTAATTGGGTCGAGCGCGTTTGCGTTTACAAATGTTTGCAGTAACGCAATAGGCAGTAGGTACTTGCATTACTACCTACTACTACTTTCCAATCCCCTCCTTTTTGACAATTGAAAGAGATATGTAATGTCCTACTCATTAAGAAATTTTGATTGATGATTACACTTTCACTATACATATTTTTGGGCTTGTTAAACCCTATATTATGATACTTGCATTGTTGTTCTAATTTGAAGGTTAGGACGGCAATGGCAAATAGGCTAAATATCGGAATTAGGCATTTGTCTCTCAAAAGACAATGCCATGGAGTGCCGGACCGCGACAAAATTATTGTACAAGATTTTATTAAACTTGCCACGTTTATGTTCGGGTCAAATCTTGTAAGCCTAATTTGACCCACTTCCCGGCGTTCATGAAATTGGTATACCTATAGTATGTATGTATGACAAACATGCCCTCGGTTGTACGTTTTATTTTCTGAATGGCGAAGGCTCTACACAACTCCGCAAACAATTTTGCAGAGACGAAATATTAAAAAATTCGACGCTCACGAATGCAGGGACGGCATTCTGTTTCGGCCGCTTTGTAACGCAAAATTGTTTTGGTGACGAATCGCAAAATTGTTTTGGAGACGCATGTTGCTCCATTTTGAATTGAGACTATTTAATTTAATTGTATTACATTTCATTTTAAATTCAGAACACCGACGTTGGTACATACAAAATTGCGAAATTAATAACGGGGAAGCAATTAAATTTTCCCTTGTGTTGTTTGGTTGTTGAGCTTTATGGCGAAATTATGAATCGTAATGACGACGTAGTCATGCAAGTCAACATCTACTGTCTACCTCGTCTACTAAGTCTACCACGCAAGAGGATCCGAATTCGATCGACGAGGTTGCGTACATGAGCTGTTTGTAAGTATAACAATTTAGTTTCATTTCTTTGGCGTAGGTAAAATAGACATAACGGGACCTAGAGTTAAATTTCATGATTGTGTATTGTTTACTATCTGATGTAAGTATAATATACTTACAGCAGTGTTACTCGCAATGTGGTGTCTTAAGGCAACAATAAATGTAATTTCATTTCATTTAGAGTAAGGAGTTTCTTTCGTCATTGCCTAAGAACCAATACTGAGTATACAGACGTACACGATTTTTCCTAAATGTTTAAGCAATTTTGGTTTCTACACCAATGAAAGAGAGTTTATTTTATTATTTGTAAACAAACTCGCAGCGCCCACGTCGTCCCCGCACAGGAACAGTGTCGTGTGCGCGCCAAGAGAGAAATAAATAAGATGGTGATACAGGCCAGAGTCCTACCACCTGACAAAACTACCAACTCCCAGCCACAGTGTTTCCTTTGGACTATGACATGGGATCGTTCAAGAGGTATATTAGAGGTCTCTTCAGAGGCGGGCTACGCATTGGTGACTCCCTTGGTGTTGCTGATGTCCATAGGCGGCGGTGACCACTTTCCATCAGGTGGCCCGCATGCCTGTTTGTCTGCCGGAAACGAAAAGAGCTAGCTAACGTAACCGACAGAAAAAGTAGGATAACTCCTGACCAAGTGTACATACTCCCGACCGCGTGTCAGGCTGCGACGGGTGCTGCCGCAGTTGAGAACGCCAAGCGGCGCAAATATGCTAGTCTCAGTGGCGATTACATATTTGCGCCATTTGGCGTTGAACTCTTGGGCCGTGGGGACCAGGCGCACATTTTTTTTTTACGGTAGGTAAGCAGGCAAGCGGGCACCACCGTCCATAGACATTAGCAACATCAAGAGTATCGCCAATGCGTTGCCCACCTCTATAACACGTTGCTTTGGCAGCAAAAAGGCAAATGCCACTCCACTGCCAAAGCCACGGTTCGCCAAATCCCCACCCCATGGAGCACTGGAAACCTTACTCACCGGCAGAAACACAATACTATTTAAAAGAGTATTATTTAGCTGCGATATTCTGTAAGGTGGAGGTACCTAAGCGCCTGGTCCAAATTACGAAGCACCAGAAGGCTGGCTATTCAGCGGGGCAACGCGGCCAGCCTTCTGGGGACATTTCCAATTTCGGAGGACCTGGGTCAAGTTTTTTATCTTTAGTTTAGTTAGAATTAAAGTTTTTGATGTTTAAGTAAGACTTTTTTTACTTACTTACTGCGCTGGCTCAGCGACCCAAAGTGGATCTTGGCCTCCGACACCAGAGATCTCCACCTCGGATCCTGCGCCATCTCCTGCCAATAGAGGATTCCTAGTGCGTGCAGGACTTCCAGGACTTTTTTAAATGTTAATAATTGTAATTTAAAATGTAAATAAACTCACAGTTTACATATACTTAAATATAACATAAAACACTGGACCGATTTTATTGAAACAAAGCTAAAAACCCTCTCAATTAAACTGGCTTTCAATCATAGAAAATCACTTTCAAATCGAAATCGATTGAATACACTTTAACTCTCGAAGGAATAAACATCCCTTCGAGTGTTACGATGCCACCAACTGATACACAAAGCGACAGATACACATACACTCGTCAAACTTTTTCCCCCGGGGAGATGACACCCTTCTCTTTTTCGTCAGGTGTTAAAAACTAATCTAATATATAAGTAACCAATTTCCTCGAAAGTTATTAGCTACTTTCATTCCGGAAAATAATAACATCCTGCGGGATAGTTAAATCTTTACAAAGGTCCAAACCGCGGGAACTGGGGAAAAGTAATAAAAAGCCAATAAGTCAAGTCCCGTCCAAAACAAACGCATTTTTCCATTGAAATCCCACCGTGCGCGATGCCGACACACACTTGACCGGTTATCCTTTCACAACTGGTGCGTGACCCGAGCGACCTAGATTTGCCGTGTCACTAGATACACACACGTTTAGTAATACCATTGTTTGAATCGTTACCTTTCGCTCCCGCACTTCAAACTTCATCATCATCACAGCCAATAACAGTCCAGTAGCCGTATTCACAATGGCACGGAAATCGGATTCGGATACGGAATCGACAAAGAACCCCGCAAAAGTTCTTAGGAAAATGTGGTTTCAGTTAATTTTGATGAAATTTTCATATGTTATAGAGAGTAGAGTTTCCTTGGAATCTATCGGGATTCTGAATAACAGTTTTCGAATCGATCGACACGGATTCGCCGCTCACGAATTTCGTGTCGAATCGTTCGGAAACGGTTTCGAATCATTGTGAATGCGGCTACAGTACAGTACTCGACACACTGCAAACTTATCCTCTACTACTAAACTATATTCCTCTTTTCAGGAGTTTAAGTTAGGAGGTTTTGCCCGCAACTTTGTCCGTGTGTAATTCGGTTATTACGTTCTAGACCCGTTATCTGTTATAATAAAATAATCATCTTGGCGTTATTGGCGTCCCGGTTGTGCTGTCGCGCACGTGGGCCCGGGGTCAGTCTTGACCATGATCCAGTTTCATCACGATGTCAGATTCTGAGTCATTGGTATATGGTCGCAGCGGGATTCGAACCCAGTACTGTCCGCTCGATCACAGACGCTCCGAGGGATTTGTTTCAGGATTTATCTACATATAAACCTTCCAGGAGAAATTCTATCTTAAATTATAATGAAAACTACATCAAAATCCGTTGCGATTTAGATGTGGTTTTCGTAGTAGAATAAATAAATAATAAATAAATAAATAAATATTCGTGGACAAATTCACACAGCGCCATCTAGCCCCAAACTAAGCAAAGCTTGTGCTATAGGTGCTAGATAACTGATAAACTACTTAAATACTTTTAAATACATACTTATTATACATAGAACACCCAGACCCGTAACAGAAATTAAAATTCATCATTTCAATTTCTGCCCGGCCGGGAATCGAACCCGGGACCTCTTGCGTGGCAGACCGGACAGAGACTGACAAAGACTATGTTTTATTCAACATAAGGATTGAAATACATTGATAGGATTACGCAAACTATTTCCACAAATGCTATTATACTTCGCGGCTGGCCACAATTCATTTGTATCATGCCATACACGACTAGAGAAACCACAAATCCTCCCTTTTATCTCGAACACAGACCATTAGCGGTTAGACGTCCTAGTTTAAACACCGTGAAATGACCGAAATGTTTTGATTTTTATTGAAACTCGATCTCATAATCTCTTTTGTACACTCATAAAGGATGTCTCACTGAGCCGGATCTCGACCGCAGCTTGGTAAACTAATATCCTATATTAGGGTTGCCAACCTGATATATAATATAGTATTCTACTGTTTTTGGTGTCCTCCTACTATTACTTTAAATTTTAATATAGTAGGCGAAACTACTATATTTCATCAGCAATGTCGCTTATCAGTATCATTTATCGTAAAACTAAATGCGTCCTCAATTTTAATTTTAAGAATTTTTGAAAAAAGTCAGTTAAACACCATCCTGGACCAGCTAACTACTTACTGAAAATTAATTTTATACTAAATATACTTTATTAAAAATACTATATATTTTTTAAATTAATACCCTATCTTCTAATATTGTTATGGCTATTGAATCTGAAAATACTATATATGGTCTTAAAAATGTTGGCAACCCTATCCCATATATTTTGAATGGACAGAATTGCAGCCCCGGACAAGTAGCAGCGTGCTTGCGGGACCGATGCCGAGACGACCTTGGTCGGATGTCCGATCACGACCCCGCATCCGAAAAGTGAGCTACATTTTACACTCCATAATTAGTTCTAATTTGTATCAACTGTCTAACTGCCTCCTAGATCGACCCGTGATCGACCCTCCCGTAGTATCGTACGTAGCCACCTTACGCAAACACGCCGAAGCCGGTAACTGATGGGTGACCGTTTCATACTTTGAGGGTAGTCGAACTTCAGCACCGCAACGAGCTCACAACTATGGTGCCTGTGGCCACTGAGTTGCCGGCGAGGCTGACCAAGCTCTTCCGCTGAGAACAGTCTCAGGAGCCGGTTGGCAGCCCAGGACGGTATATTCGTTTATAGAATGATAGATAATTGAATGTCAACAGTTTCATATTCGTACAACTGTTATGGGCACATTAGTGGATTCTTCCAATTTTCGCCGTAATAAACGACACAGTTTGCTGCCGTATATGCCTATTTTGATGGATACAATTGTCGTTTAATATCGCAATGGGCATATCAATAGGTGTAATTAAGAATAATAGTATCCGACTCGTAAGCGAGATGTACCGGGTTAGAATCCCACTGCGACCATGTACCAATGACTCTTTTCTGAGTTATGAACATAGTTGGATGCTAACCAATGCTCTTACGGCGAGGGAAGACATCCTGATGCAACCTGTACATTCAGGCGACTGAATGCGTAACCATGATCCAATCTGGTCAGGTTTCACTAGTAACAGGGTCACGGAGATCAGGTGGAAATCACTCCACCGTAATTACCTGATCCCTGATCATGGTCAGACTGAGCTCTGGCCCTTGTTCGCGAGAGCACAACCGAACGCCAATATCAGTCAGTTTTGCCTTTTTAACTAGGTGTAATTTCATTACTACATTAGACAGGTGTCGTTTGTGTCCCTAAAAAGCCGATAAAGCTGAAGGGACAGGACCATCATTAGACCTGCTCTACTAAACGGCAGCGAACCTTGGCCCCTACTAGAGCGACACAAGCAGGAGCTGCGCGTCACGGAAATAAAGATGCTGCGGTGGATGTGTGGAGTTTAACGAAAGGATCGCGTTCGAAATTCCCACATTCGGGGTAGCCTTGGCGTCCGTGACATCGCAGAAAAGCTACAAGAGTGCCGCCTTCGATGGTATGGCCACGTCCTGCGCAGACCGGCAAGCTATGTGGGGATCAAGTGTCTGGCCATGACGCCCCCGCCGGGCATGGGAAGGAGAGGCCGGCCCAAGAAGCGATGGCTTGACGTAGTCAGAACGGATATGCGTGCCAATAAGCTCACCACTAAGGACGCCGAAGACCGAGCGAAGTGGGCCAAGAGTAGCAGAAAGGCGGACCCTGGGCCCTCGCGTGCCGCGCGGGGACGCAACCGGGACATAACGTCAAGATGATGATGATGATGATGGAATTTAATTACTACAATGTTTCATTTTTAAGAAACTGAAAAATATGCTTATATGAAAAAATTTCCATCATTTTCGCCATACAATTTATTAGGACCTAACAATCTCACATCGCACGTCGCACGTCGCCAAAATATCCGGTCTGTTCTTAATCCTTGCCCCTTATCACATCTACTTAGTGTAGCCGCAAACTTGTGGCGACCTTTCAATATATCCATAGTGACGCCTACGCGGTCAGCTACTAATCGATACGAGTAATTAGCGTTAATGGGAAGCCCAATGGAGTGTTGGGACTGGAAGGCACTGCTTTTGGTGGCAAGGAGAGGCAGCTACATATGTTATACTATTAAAAAAATCATCTTGGCGTTAATGTTCCGGTTATTATCTCGCGCATGAGGGCCCGTAGCCCGCCGACCATGATACAGGATTTGGCATATCAGGTAATTACAGTGGAGCGAGCATTTGACCTCCGTGAACCTGCTACCAGGGGATCCTGGCCATATTGGATCATCGTTATACATTCAGTCGCCTGAATGTGTAGGTTTTTTCACGAATTTCCCTCACTGTAATATCATCGGTTAGCATTTAACTAATGTACATAACTCAGAAAAGTCATTGCCGTACATTGCATACATGGCCGCGGCGGGATTCGAAGCTGGTACCGAGAGTACCAGATTGCGGTCACCGACGCTCCGACGATCCCTTATATGCCTTGTAAAGTCTCCCAAGTAGATCGTGTATATGAAATACTTGGGAGGGATCGTTCTACATCTTACACGTGTGCAGTAAAGGCTTACGGAGCCCTTAGTAACGTAAAAATTCGAACATAATATCTTTCCATTAATGTGGAATAAGCGAAGTCCCGAAGTCGTCGCGGGGTTTTTCAAAAGGCTTGTCAAGATTAGGGTTGCCATATCTACTACCTGTATAATATTGTATCCTATTATATTCTGGCCGTGTGGTGTCCGGCAGAGTAGAATAGCACCAACCCCTTACACTCTTGGGTGTCGTACAAGGCGACTAATGTTTTCGAGGCAAAAGATCAAGAGTCTCCGTAGTCTGGAAAATGGACAGCAGCATTTTCCATTGTTATATTTAAACACTGCGATCTCCAACCCGCCTGCCAAGCGTGGAGATTATGACAATAACCTCCCCTTTCGTGGGAGAGGCCCTAAGTCCTGCAGTGAATTGTTACGGGCTGTGATGATGATGATTATATTTTGGAGCTTAATCGGTAACGGTAAAAATATATAGTTATGTACATTAGTTGAATGCTAACCGATGTTCTTACGGTGAGGGAAAACGTCGTGATGAGACCTGCACATTCAGGCGACTGAATGTGTAACCACGATCCAACCTGGTAGCAGGGTCTCGGAGGTCAGATGGCAATCGCTCCACTTTATTTACCTGATCTGCCAAACCATGGATCCTTGTGCGGCGAGAGCACAACCGGGACATTAACGCCACGACGATTATTTTATTAATCTTGTAACGGACTCACGTAGCAGCAGTGCGTAAGGATACTTATGAAGGACTGCTTCAAAGTTTTCTCATCTCTCGATGGTGAAAGCCCTTAATTGGGATTGGAGGGATTGACACTTTGACGAATGGAGTACCCCCATAATGCGTGTTTGCTAATCAGATTCCTATCAACGCGGGGGAGGATATTGACTCCCTTGTTTGGCAACAATTAAACTGTGATTACAGAGGCTGTGCCTAAACCACTAGAGATAGTATCAGCTGTTAAATCATAAAGTTGGGAAACTTACTTGTATTCAAAATCGTTGCTACGAGGTCTCCCTTGAGTTGCGATCGGCAATCTGTGTCCCTCAAAATGGACGCATAGCTTAAGTAGCGAGCAAAGTTGACCAATCATATAATCGTTGATAATACATGCACTTAGCAAACTGCAGCTGTCAGAAGTGTCTTACATTGTACTTGCATCGCACAGTAATGCTTCTTTACTTACACAAGTATTAGTAAGCTTGACATTAATGTCCGGTTGTACCCTCAGCGCGAGCGCCCGGGTTCCGCATTGACCATGATCCAGGATTTGGAAGATAAGGTAATTACAGCGACTGCCATCTGATCTCTGTGGCCCTGTTAACGGATGAATCCGGCCAGATTGGATCATGGTTACACATTCAGTCGCCTGAATGTGCAGGTTTCATCACGATGTTTTCCCTCACCGTGAGAGTATTGAACTAATTTACATAACTCAGTAGCCGTATTCACAATGATTCGAAACCGTTTCCGAACAATTCGACACGAAATTCGTGAGCGGCGAATCCGTGTCGATCGATTCGAAAACTTTTATTCAGAATCCCGATAGATTCCACGGAAACTCTACTCTCTATAAAATATGAAAATTTCATCAAAATGAACTGAAACCACATTTTCCTAAGAACTTTTGCGGGGTCCTTTGTCGATTCCGTATCCGAATCCGATTTCCGAGCCATTGTGAATACGGCTACTGATCTCTGTGGCCCTGTTAACGGATGAATCTGGCCAGATTGGATCATGCTTACACATTCAGTGGTTACACAATGTGCAGGTTTCATCACGATGTTTTCCCTCACCATGAGAGTATTGCTTAGTGTTCAACTAATATACATAACTCAGAAAAGAGTCATTGGTACATGGTGGCACCGAGACAAATCACTTGGGATAGTATAGATCAATTCACGAAACGATTCACTCTATAAAAGTAATGACAATATAAATATTTTCCCCGCCAGCTTTTAGAAGCGACCAGCTATTCAATCATAGTGTACTTATGAAACTCAAATCTGTATTCAAAATCTCAATTGAGTTGCGATCGGGACTATGTGTCACTAGGTACCACTGGTAGGACTCTGTCAAGCCTGAGACGTCCACCTGGAAGAATACCACCGCCTTAATCTCCCAACAAGCAACAACACATAAGGTAGCCAGCGCAATTACAGACATAAAAAAAAAAAAAAAAAAAAATTGAGACATGAAACATGTCATGTCATCTTAGTGCTCACAGCGACATCGCACCGGCGGTTCAGCATTATTGTTTTATGAATCGTACATGTTATTGGCGACAATTACCGCTTTTCATCTGGTAGGATGTCTGTTCGGTTGTTATTCAGTAAGAAGTTAAAAAAAGTAGGCAAGCCCGCCCAATAGCTTCATCATCACAGCCCATAACAGTCCACTGCAGGACTTAGGGCCTCTCCCACAAAAAGGGAGTTTATTGCCATAATCTCCACGCTTGGCAGGCGGGTTGGAGATCGCAGTGTTATAATATAACAATGGAAAATGCTGCTGCCCATTTCCCAGACTACGGAGACTCTTGATCTTTTGCCTCGAAAACATTAGTCGCCTTGTACGACACCCACGAGTGTAAGGGGTTGGTGCTATTCTACTCTGCAGGACACCACATGGCTTATTTGATAGCTTATTTGACGTTAATACGGATATCAAGTCTTCCTAAGCTCGATCGAGACCCACGTCATTGCTTCGCGTGACGTCACACTTCCCACGGAGACTTAGGAAAAAGTAATTTGGCCTCCGTCGCTTATGGAACAGGGACATTTAGCCGACGAACACCTGATGCTTAGCTTCAGCCGTACCCT
This sequence comes from Blastobasis lacticolella, assembly GCA_905147135.1. NCBI lineage: Eukaryota > Metazoa > Arthropoda > Insecta > Lepidoptera > Blastobasidae > Blastobasis > Blastobasis lacticolella. The sequence continues at coordinate 13,725,569 of LR990062.1, read as the reverse complement.
CGTTAAAAGAGTTCCGAGACATAGATTATTTAAGAATATCAAGTTTGGATAGGTGTATTTACTCCAGGGTGAATTTTAACCACGTACGCAAGCAGGGGTGTTACAAATTTGACGTAGCTATTCTTGTTTAGAGATAATACGTTGCTAAATACAGAACTAGCTAGCCCGTCGCGACTTAAAAACACGTCCTACCTAAAAACCTACTTCATGAATAACTCTATTTATTCATTTTATTTAACAATTTACTGCACACAATAAAGAAATACAGAGATATAACATAGATATAACTGACACAACATCTACTGGTAAATAGTAGTTTTTGAGTTTACCGCGGACAGATATGCAGACAGACGCGGCTTGGGATTTTGTTTTAACTTTAACTTAAAGATACAATTAAAATAATTTAATAATTTTACACCAATTTACTTATAAACACTAGCTTGGACTTCTAGTTTAGGTACACTCGCGTGCGACAGAGGCGATACTCTATGAAGCCGAACTAGCGAATGTACATTATAAAGAATTGTATTCAACACCACAAACAACTCTTCAAAACAGACGACAGCCGTCCCGTGACCATGATGCGTGCAACTACGGCGACATAATATCGGTCCACTCGTAAACAAAGGTACGCGGTAGGAAACCTGGAACATACATTTAAACTACTTCGCTTTAAGTCCGCCATTGTACTGTAATGTGCATGAAGTTTTAAATAAATAAATAATTAAAATGTGTGATAATAACCGCGATATTTTAAAACGGGCATAGCGGGGTATCCCGTTTGATTGGAGCCGCCCGACTGGGGGAGTACCTCCTTACAGAATACCGCAGCTAAACAATACTCTTTTAAATAGTATTGTGTTTCTGCCGGTGAGTAAGGTTTCCAGTGCTCATGGGGTGGGGATTTGGGGAACCGTGGCTTTGGCAGTGGAGTGTCTTTTGCCTTTTTGCTGCCAGAGCAACGTGTTATAGAGGTGCGCAACGTATTGGCGATACTCTTGGTGTTGCTAATGTCTATAGGCAGTGGTGACTACTTCCCATCAGGTGGCCCGCTTGCCTGTTTGCCAATCGTATGTCATAAAAAAAAACTAATCCGAACGCCTTCAAGGCTAGAGTGAATAGGCTGTTCCTAGACGGGCATGCGCCATCTTCGGCCGCATCGTCACTTACCACCAGGTGAGATGGCGGTCAAAATATCAATATATCATTTAACTTCACCCGCTCCGTCCAACTCCATCCTTGCATACACCTAATTTAGCAAAATATCTATTTGAAAACTGTTTTGCATACAGTATGCATCCGCACACTGTCCCAGTTGCGAATCGGATAAGAACAGAAGTGCACCTCGATAAAAACAAAGCGCACAAAGGGTGTGCCGAGTGCGAGTATCTTCGGCCCCATCGCTCGAGTGAGCACGAGAAGTTCGAGCGAAGCGAGCCGAGTGAGCGGACAGTGTACTCTTGAGCGAACACAATGGTAGTGTTAATTAGAAATTGAAGCATAGAGAGCTAGCGTTACTAACGAGACTAGGGGGTCTAAAAAGGTAACTTAGCGTTTCATATCATGATTCATATAAATTTGACAGAAACTTATCTGCAGCGTCGCTGTTGTTGACATTAGCATGACAATTCAAAATGGCTTCACTTAGTTCCAGTTTTGGCCACTGAAGGAGTTAAGTTTGTGGCACTCTAATATGAATCATGTTATGAAACGCTAGTGTAGCCTTTTTAGACCCCTTGGTTCAAGTTGTCTTAGTGGATCTACATACGACACTGCGGTAGGAAACCGATCCAGAAAGCAAGCGTGCAGTTGATACTAATCCTTACGTAGAATAATATAAGTTCGCTTTCGGATGCGGGGGACATGGTCGGAGATCCCCTCAAGGTCGGCTCGCTAGCAAATCTGAAAACGACTTTATTTTATACTACGTAAGGAGTAGTGGTAACTGCACACTTATGTCCTAAGTAGCCGCTTACTATTTTATTAATTGTCGATCAATTGACATATATAAGTAGTGCTATAAAATCAAGATTCCAGAGTCGCAAAATTGAGCATTCCAAACCATCAAGTGCAAGCACTGGCCACATGAAAAAAGAACTTAATGTTTCGCAAAATGGCCGCCATCCCCCGCGCCGTGTGCTCCCTGACCCGGTTCCACAGAACGAGTGGTTTTATTGCAGTTTTTATGCAAACAACGTGATGAGATGAGCTCGCAACTAAAACACCCACTTTCATTATTACGAATGCGTACTCTGTGCGCCCGGGAACAATGTAGGTCAGAGTGCATGCTCGTCTCGATGCTACGCGTAAATGGATTGTAGCTGAAGGTGGAGGTAACTATCTTAACTATTTTAACTATTTTTATGGGAGCTAGCTATGAGTCTCACCATGGTAAGTTTATCTGGTGGTAGGACTTTGTCGAGCTTCAGGAGTCCGTCTGGGTGAGTACTACCGCCTTATCTACTTCTGCCACCAAGCAACAATGCTTACGGTTTGAAGGATAAGGTAGAAAGCGCAATTACAGGCATGAGGCATTTGATCTTAAACCTCACCTAAACGCATGAACGTGAATGCGATGGGTTGTCTGCTCGTTAGTCACTGTGTAGCATAAAAAAAGTAGAAGTATAGTAACTGACCCGTCACAGCCCTTAACTCCAATCTCTTTTTATGAGACCTAGCTGTGAGTCTCACCATGGTAAGTTTATCAGGTGGTAGGACTCTGTCAAGCCTGAGGAGTCGCCTTATACAAACTGCTTCAAAGTGAACGGCCACCCTCGCATACATTGAATGGTAGGTGGGTCACATCTCTCAACAACTGACTATACGACACCTTTATGTCGATGGAGTTGGTGCTATTTTACTCTGTCAGACACCAAGAGGCTATATAGAGACCATACGTGTACCACTGTACCTGTATCTACAGGTTTTTAATTAAATAATGTTTCAAAATGGCCTCTAAAGTCTCTCGCGGGCACTATAGCGGCAAAAGCATTGCCTTTTTTGGGCTGTCCCCAAAGGTAGGGCAATTTAAGTTGTTTGTTAAATAATGTAATAATGAAACAAAACCCGACTCGGCGTTTTTTAATTTTTCATGTCCAGTACTGAACGATTTTTTTTTATACCGTTGTGGTGGTAAACAAGCTTACGGCCTGCCTGATGGTAAGCAGTCACCGCAGCCTATGGACGTTTGCAACGCGTTGCCGACCCCGTAAAAACATTTTCACCGTTTTCTTGAAGAACTCTATGTTGTACTCTCCAGGAAAAAACCTCTTCAGGTAGTTCACTCTACAACCATAGTGTGCGTGGGAGAAAGTTCCTTTGTAACCTTACAGTTCGCAACCAATTTGGCGAGAATGTATGAGGATAAACTCCCTGTCGGCGAAGAGCGCTGCGATGATAGAATGTAGCTGTAGGCATCACGTAAAAAGTTCTTGAGAACTAACACCGTTGTACAAGCGGTAGAACACACAAAGGTAAACGTTTAATACGGTAAACGGCTTCGTGTAATACAGATGTTCACGAAAATAGTTTAGTTAACTTACTGTTAAGGTGAGGAGGCCGTGTGATGTCCGGCAGAGTAGAATAGCACCAACCCCTTACACTCGTGGGTGTCGTACAAGGCGACTAATGTTTTCGAGGCATAAGATCTAAAGTTCCGTGGGCCGAAAAAAGGGCAGCAGCGTTTTCCATTGTTTTATTTACAACACTGCGATCTCCAACTCGCCTACCAAGCGTGGAGATTATGGCATTAAGCTTCCTTTTTGTGGGAGAGGCCCTAAGTCCTGCAGTGGACTGTTATGGGCTATGTGGACTAGTAAGGTGAAATTGAAAGTGTAAAACGAAATATATTAAATACATATTTTAATTTACATTGTTAGCGAGGCACATGGTCATACGGTCCACCTGATAGAAAACGCTCTCCATCGTTCAGGACATCAGGGGAGCAGATGCGGTGCCGGCCTATGAGGTATTTGGACATGAGTCTGTGCAGTAGTGTAAGGAAAGCTCGTTGATGTTTTTTGTATGGCAAGATTAGGATAGGTCGTTGATGTCTTTTGTATAGCAATATTAGGTTAGCTCGTTGACGTCTTTTGTACGAAAGACTTCGGTATCATTCCACATCTTACTCGTGCACGGTAAAAAGCCCGTACGTTAGTTATATGCCTGGGCCTCGAGTCCGCTAAAATACTAATAATTTATAAAAACTAATGAAAGCCCGAGCACAACCGGGACATTAACGCCAAGATGACTACATGACCAAATAAATATTACCAGTAAAATCAATCAACTCAAACTTGTAGGTACGTACGTTCTACGTTCTACAGATCAATTAAGAACTGAGTAGCAATCGAATTAACGGATGTGCCCTCCACAGGCGCATTGCCATGCAACCGCTCCAAGAGCCAAATTAAGTTTCGATATCCTGCAAGCTCCACTTCCTTTGACCAAAGTAATTGACACTTGGCCCGTTGGTAGAGAAGACAGAATATCGACCAGTATAGAAGGAGCTAACATTGCTATGTTGGTCCATAGAGACGGTAGCTCATCTTAAACTGTATTTGTTTAGGCCAATATGCTGTCATGGCACAAGGACCCTTAGACGACGTTACGGCGCACGTGGAACGTTCTGTTGCTGTAAGGGAGCGAGTCTGCGAGTCGTGTGTAGTGCGCGCATCAAGCTCTATTATGGGTCAGTCTGAAAACCAGCGCTGTGTTTGGCTGCTGCCATTCATAGCATTAAGCTGAGGCTGGTCCAATTTGGTCCGAGGACGCATCGCCCTGCTTTCCTAATATGTATTTATTATGTTAGTTTTAAGTATTTGAATGTGTTATTGGACCAAATAAAGTTACGTCTATGTCTATGTCTATGTCTATGTCTAGTCTATGCATAACCTAACCCAGGGATGGCACGCAATGGCACAATGTACGTAGCATGCTGCCATTAATATAAGAAAATGTACCAACCTACTCTCTAATCATCATCATCTTGGCGTTAATGTCCCGGTTGTGCTCTCGATCACGAGGGCCCGGGGTCCGCCTTGACCAGGATCCAGGATTTGGCGATCAAGTAATTACAGTGGAGCCACTATCATCTGACCTCCGTGACCCTGCTACCAGGGGAACCTGACCAGATTGGATCATGGTTATACATCCAGTTGCCTGAATTTGCAGGTTTCATCACGATGTTTTCCCTCACCGTAAGAGCATCGGTTAGAATTCAACTAATGTACATAACTCAGAAAAGAGTCATTGGTACATGGCCGCCTAGTAAAGTGTGCTATGCTTTAAATCTAGTTAAATATGGATTTAGAAAAGTATTGTAAAAGAAAGAGTTGAAATTAAATAGGGCATACATGACTGAACATACCAATATTACCATTACTTTCATTGTCTGAATACATATGGATAACAATATTGTCAGATGACAACTACAATGAGTAGATACTCGTAGTACCACCAAGTTATCCTTGGTGCTTGTGAGACGTTGTTTTCAGAAATGATAAACATTAAAAATTCGAATTACTGTAACCGTTTGTTCATACATCACTAAATCAAGATTCTATGACGGCACGTCATATTGTTACTTCATTTTATAAAATATGTCCCGTTCGTCGATAAAGGTTCGCCACCCCTGGCCTTACCGATGGACGGCCGAAACCCCGACAACGTCTACATATACTCAATTTTATTTTTTTATGTACTTTTATTACCTTGTTTTTTTTTTGTTGTAATTAATTGTCGTGTCGTGGTGTCTACGTGTAATAAATGTCTTCTTTCTTTCTGTCTTTATATAGCTACTCAAATTTATTCAACCACTAATCCGATTTTTATGAAACATCTAAGCACCATATCGATTAGACCGGTTTACAAATGAAGAGCTACAAAGGTACAGACGGCAAACTTATAATACTTGTCCTTTTTATTACATTCAACTGTTCCGAAGGATAATAATAAATAATAAATAATCGTAGTCAAATTCACACAGAGCCATCTAGCCCCAAAGTAAGCCAACCTTGTGGTATGGGTGTTACATAACTGATGAACACCTATATATTTTTTAAATACATACTTATAATACATATACATATTCTATTCAATATACAACTCCCAGACCCGTAACAGAAATTAAAATGTATCATTTCAATTTCTGCTCGGCCGGGAATTAAACCCAGGACCGGCAGACCGACATGATTACCAACTGAACCACTGAAGCCGTCATTTTATTCATTTATAACAATATGATCAATTGAACGCAACTTTCATTTTCAACAAAAATCATTATTTATAACCTACAAGTGGACCCAGCGCGACTTCGTCCACGTACACCTACTCTACCCCTACTTACCCTTTTTTCTTGCTTGTAAACATTCCTCTTGAATCACTCTATCTATTGTTGAAAACCGCATTAAAATCCGTTGCGTAGTTTAAAAGATCTAAGCGTACATAGATACATAGGGACAGACGGCGGGAAGCGACTTAGTTTTACATTATGTATATTGATAGATAACAACTAAATAAATTCAATGCAGCTTCCTTTTTCTACTAAATTCTCTATTTATAACCTATTCACGTCTAAAAGTAAACGTGTACTGTACATAACGCTGTCGACACACCGCACCACCATTTATATCGATAATTTCTCAGAAACTGAGTCTTCTAGCGATTCTTGTGACGATAAATATATCTGCCAGATCGATTTATTTTGATATCGGTGGCCTAGTGGTTAAGGTTCGCGGCTCTTAAGCGAGAGGTACTGATTTCAAATCCCACTGCCGCCGTGTACCGATGACAAATACGGAATCATGGTAAGTTTCAGGTAAGGAAAACCGCATCGAAATGGGTCCATCCGTTCGACAGACAGACAGACACACACCTCCACACGAACACAGAGCTACAGATATCAGTTATTTCAATTCCTGCCCGGTCAGGAATCGAATCCGGAACCTCTGCGTTAACCAACTGAAACCACTCAGGTCGCCAAATATGGCATTGGATGATTGGAAAGATTGAAACGTAATTGAATTTCCTTGAATTTTCATCAGATTTCACATTAGCATTAGGATCGGTGAGTTTCGATTATCGGTGCGTCATTGCAAGGATACAAGATGAAGCCACACTGTTTAAAATGTTCTGACCAGACGGAGAAAATTAAGCTTTGTCTAAATGTCATACAGTTCTAATTGGAATGTCATTTTTTCGTGAGCGCAGAAATAAGACTCATCATCAGAAGGAAATCATTCTGGACTGATAATTCGCGTATTCACGTATCTAATACTTTTTTCGCTGAGCGTACCTTAAAACTTTGACATTTTAACGACATTACAACAGTTTAAAGTTTTATGAAAATCACTTATAGTTTATGGAGAATGGAGTTTCTTACGAAACATCCATACTTATAAACATTCATGTAGGTATAAGTAGGTATCAGTATAAAGTACGATGTATTATGTATGTAAACTCTTTATTGCATAATACATAAGTACAGCTATGATAAAATCATAGTTTTACAAATCAAAGGCGGGCTTATCCCACAACGGGATTTCTTCCAGCCAACTTTAGACCCTGGAGATTTAAAGAGCGGTGAAGGCAATATTGAGCACTTATAATTGAATTATATTTATTTCTACAGGTATTAATTAATCTAAACAACAGAAATATGTAGGTATCGATATCGATATAATGTCTCATCCATAACGGACAGATTTCTCTCACTAATACCTACTTATTTTAAATAAATAAATAAAAGAAATAAATATTCGTGGACAAATTCACACAGCGCCATCTAGCCCCAAACTAAGCAAAGCTCGTGCTATGGGTGCTAGATAACTGATATACTACTTAAATACTTTTAAATACATACTTATTATACATAGAACACCCAGACCCGTAACAGAAATTAAAATTCATCATTTCAATTTCTGCCCGGCCGGGTATCGAACCCGGGACCTCTTGCGTGGCAGACCGGCATGTTGACCATTGAACCACTCAGGTCGTTTTGTTGCAACAGAGAGTAAGAAACATCCAACCATAGATGTAAGCACGTATCAGTATAAAGTAGGATGTAAGTATCGATAACGACATAATAGTGTCATCCATAATGGACGGATTTCTCTTACTAATAGTTATTTCGCCAGTTTGCCTCATTTCCCCCTGACAGCTGTCACAACTTATAACGACCAATGAAACTGTTTGACAATTATACTTATCCGATAGAAGAAAGTTCTTTCGACAAACTTGTAACGCTATAGTGTCAGTTAACTTACGTATAAGTTCCGTTATTCAGTTACGTGATATCTTAATGTGGAAAAGAAGAAAGTAACTAGGTAGACATGTTGCTGGATAGTTCTTCTTAGCGAGTCGATGACAAAAGACATTATATTTTAGACGCCCAAAATTTTAACACGTGCACTGTGTTGTCAGTGGCTTGGATCTTTCGTTGTGCAGATGTCAGGGCACAAAAGGCCGAAATAAAATCCATGCATGGTTTGTGGAGTACTACTATTCGTTTGAAACTATGACACGCCCATGCGATACTTTCTGACAAAAATGTAGCGTTTGTAGAGTTGGAATCGTAGCTCTTCATTAGATCTGATAACTTTTTCTCAATGAAAGAATTTTACGAGTTTTTGTGGGATTTCGATTTACTTGAACAACATGTGGTGAAACCCACCAACATTCACAGTCTGCGACAAACTACTTAAAAAATTAATTAATCATCTCAGCGAAAATATCCCAGTTGCGATCTCGCGCGTGAGCTCCCGGGCTCCGCCTAGACCACGATTCAGGATTTGACAGATCAGGTAATAACAGTGGAGCGATTGCCGTCTGACCTCCATGACCTAGAGGAACGATATGTTAACATGCTAACAGAGGAACCTGGCCAGATTGAATCACGATTACACATTCAGTTGCCTGAATGTCATCGCGATGTTTTTCTTCACCGTAAAAGCAACGGTGTATATTCACCTAATATACACAACTCAGAAAACAGTCATTGGTACATGGCAGCAGTGGGATTCGAACATAGTACCTCTCGCTTACGAGTCGGATACCTTTACCACTAGGCCACCGATATGAAAAAAACCGATCTAGCAAGATATCTAGTGTTACAAAACGCTAGAAGACTCCGTTTCTGAGAAATTGAGGTCAAATGCAAGCCAATTGATAATAATAAAAAAAAATAGACATTTTATTTTATTTACTTAAGTAAAATCAACAACAATGAATACAAAATAAAATAATATTGGCAGCTCAGAGCCCAATACAAATGGTGCCGATGAATTTACAGGTTTCCTCATGATGTTTTCCCTCACCGTAAAATTCTATCCCATTCTTTATCCCATTCTGATTGCTGAATACTGCGATGTGTCTGCGGCATACTATAGATGCACATACAGATCGAGGTATTCATTATTAACAACCGACCACTGTCGTAACTCTTGGCGATTGATTAGTTGCAGATAATAAAACCTAGTATATTATCTACTGGACTAAAGGCGGGTGCGTATTGAATAGTTTATAGGTGGTGGAAATTCTAGCGTTCCAGTTTCAAAGATAAGGTTGACAGTTGGTATGAGAAATGTCAACTTAGTTCACATATTTGCACACCTTTTCCACAACGTCATCCCATGACAGTTCACTGTCCTCTTCATATGTAATACGGCAGACAAACAGGCAAACGGGCCACCTGATGGTGCGGGGTCACCGCCGCCTATGGACATCAGCAACACCAGGGGCGCTACCAATGCGTTGCCCGCCTTTTTTATGTAAAATGTCATATAACAGAGGGCATTCTCATACACCCCAATGTATACCGCAACGCTACTTAAAGGTCTCACAGTGAGCGCTGTGCTGGGTTCCAATTTCAATTGACAATATTTGCATGGCGAACGGCACTATGCGTCCGTCAAAATGTATGAAATTGACCACCTCTAGTTTCTTTTTTAAGTTATACGACAGACAACTTGGCAAGCGGGCCACCTGATGAAAAGTGGTCACCGCCGCCTATAGACATAAGCAACACCAGGGGCGCTGCTAATGCGTTGCCCGCCCCTGAAGAGACCTCTAATATACCTCTTGGACGATCCCATGTCATAGTCCAAGGGAAACACTGTGGCTTTTGCCGTAGACGTTATTTAATGTCAAGATATAAAAGTATCCTGCTCTAATCCAGATGATAAACGATATGTGTGCCAAAATTCATTCAAATCCATTTAGACTTTTTGCGCGATTGCGTGACATCCAAATTCCAAACTATCACATTAATTATAGTGGGTGTTAGACGGCTTCTGAAGATGGATCTGTTAATCTGTGTAAGTATGTTTTTATATACTTTATCGTTCGTAGTATTGTGTACAGCGCCCACGAACATGAACTGGGAAATATTTGTGGAACAATGTAGAGAATAGTAAAACTAACCTTCAGCATCTACGAGAGCATTTAGACTGTGATGGCCTGACATTAAATCTTCAAAGCCACATAAAATGTTGAAGAGGATCACTCATGGTCACAATGACGTCATATGGTATCCCCCAAAATGACGACTTTTGATAGGTCGATGATTTGACGTGCAGGTAGTCAAATCAAACGTACTAGCAAGTAAGTAGTAGCCTATAGCTCATCTGGCGGTCAAATGCCTGACTAGTCTAATTATAAAAATATCGAACGCATATTTTGTAGGTACCACTGCGATGGCAAACAAGCTTGCTTGCGGCCTATCTGATGGTAAGTTCAAACTTACAAGTTTAAGTAATATAATAGAAGTCTGTAATTGGCCTATGATTAAGTAATTATGTTTCGCTTAACATTTTTGTAACTACGCTGTTGACTTCAGACGTAACAAATAAAATAAAATAAATATGGTTGATAAAATTGTGATTAAACCATAAATTTGTTTTACAGAGGCCCTTAATTGTTCAAGGTATAAAATGACGAAGTGCCATAGATTTGTTGGGAAAGCTTACTTTAGTAAGTATTATATTTCTAAATGATAACAATAGATGAGAAGTTTGTGCTTGTTTTAAGCAAAGTTGACGTCTTAAATATTATCGTTTTGAATCATAAATTTGGAAAATTAATCTTAGATATTTTAGAGGCATTGTACGATTTTATTATTATTAAAATAAATAATTTGACTAATGTAGTACTTACATGGGGTTAGGGTAGGCGAAATCAGACTGAGACCTTTCGGTACACTACACACACACACTTACACTATACGAACAAACACACAGCACTCTTGGCGAGAAAAGAAAGACAACTACGACGAAAATCACTAGCAGACAGTTAACAAAGTTAATTATTAAAAAAATATTAAGTCCTGTCCAATTTGTAGCGCACCATTTCGATTTTCACTAGAGCACGGTATTTTGCCGCGTTTCCGCCGACGCCATTTTAGATTCGAATTTGAATTTTAAGCCACTCGAATTTGGAACACGTCTCGGTTGTCCGTATTTATTATTCTTTTTTTTGTTTTCTTTTTCTGTCGCGTTTGGTGGCCAGGTTTGTGCGGTGCGTTGCTGGCTGGTGTTGGGCGGGCGGGCGGCGCGCAGGCGCGGCGCGGCGACGGGAGGATGCGCCGTGAGCACTGCCCGCTCTGGCGAACTTCACTCGGGACTGTATGACCTCATTTCGACGGAGGCAATGAATTATTTTCGAAATGCCAACGCTCGCGTGCACGCGTCTCCTCGCTCATCCTTTTTCAACGAGTGTTTTAGGGTTAATGCTTGGCTGTTGAAGTGTTGACGCCTTGACACAGCTTACGCGAGTTTGGGTTGACTGGTCAGCTGTTTTATGATAACGCGAATGGTTTTTATTTGTGTTTGTTTTGCGATGCTGAAACTTCCGTTTTCTGTTAATTATGTTTCATTAACAAAATCCCTGTTGATGGATAAGCTTTTGTTCTCTAATTCTTTGTTACATCGACATTGTTATATTTAGGTAGGTATGTTCTCTACTACATGTACATATTCTATTTTATTACTTATATGGTTCGATGCTCAGAGGAGAAAGGCAATATTTTTGTATGTGGTAGGTAGGTACCTAATGAGTAAAAATTTGGGACTTTTGTTAGTAGCAGTAGAAAAAAAAATCTTGGCGTTTATGTCCCGGTTGTGCTCTCGAGAACGAGCGCCTGGGGTCCGCCTTGACCATGATCCAGGATTTGGCGTTCAGGTAATTACAGTGGAGCGACTACCATCTGACCTCCGTGACCCTGCTACCAGGGGAACCTGTCCAGATTGGATCATGGTTACAAATTCAGTTGCCTGAAATTGCAGATTTCATCACGATGTTTCCCTCACCGTAAGAGCATCGGTTAGAATTCAACTAATGTACATAATTCAGATAAGAGTCATTTGTAAATGGTCGCAGCGGGATTCGAACCTGGTACCTCTCGCTTACGAGTTGAATACTCAACCGCCCGGCTACCGACGCTCACTCCTCGGCTGACGATTTATATTGTTAAGCTTTAAGTTATTTGTCAGTTACCACTATGCAACAATAAGCCGTCATTTTGGCTATGCAAACATTAGCCCACCTCTACAGAGACCTCTAATATACCTCTTGAAAGATCCTATATCTAGTTCAAATTAAACACTGCGGCTGGGAGCTCATTCCATATCCGAATCCATAGTTCAGTGAGACACGTTCTTTCGAATCTGGCCAATAAATTCACTCACATAATAAAATATTTTTTATTTGTAAATCATTTACACGAGCCGTTCAAATACTAACTTGCCCAGTCTCTCTTATCATCAAAAGTAAGCAAAGATTACCCCCTCCTATTCTTGAGTAAGCATTGTTATAATTTTTACAAAATTTATTTTTATTTATGAGCAAGTCTAATTTCGCTGACGTAATCAACATTGAAAAACGTCTCCCATCGCCCGCGCCTCATTTCATACATAAGCAATGCGCCTTCCTTACGCAATACCTATTTTAAAGCGTACTCCACTTGCCCACTGCGTAACTTAATAAATATTAAATATGAATAAATAAATATGCTTGAACAAATTCACACAGTGCCGTATACCCCAAAGTAAGCAAAGCTTGTGTGGTTTGTGTTTGATAACTGTTAAACTACTTATATACGACGACCTGAGTGGTTCAGTGGTCAACATGCCACGCAAGAGGTCCCGGGTTCGATTCCCGGCCGGGCAGAAATTGAAATGATGAATTGTAATTTATGGTACGGGTCTGGGTGTTATATGTATAATAAGTATGTATTTAAAAGTATATAAGTATACACATAACACAAGCTTTGCTTACTTTGGGGCTAGATGGCGCTGTGTGAATTTGTCCACGATTATTTATTAATTAATACTTAATTTTTTAAATACATACTTATTACACATACTTCAAACAGACCCGTAATAGAAATTAAAATTCATCATTTAAATTTCTGCTCCTCGGGAATCGAATCGTGGACCCCTGCATGGTAGACCGGCATGACTGAACCGACTGAACTACTCAGGTCATCAAATTATATTTTACAATATACGAGTACATGCCGTCACGCCGTCACGCCGTTCGCTGTGTGGTGTCCGGCAGAGTAGAATAGCACCAACCCCTTACACTCGTGGGTGTCGTACTAGGCGACTAATGTTTTCGAGGCAAAAGATCTAAGAGTCTCCCTAGGCTGAAAAATGGGCAGCACCGTTTTCCATTGTTATCCACTGCGATCTCCAACCCGCCTACCAAGGGTGGAGATTATGGCAATGACCTCCCCTTTCGTGGGAGAGGCCCTAAGTCCTGCAGTGGACTGTTATGGGTTGTGATGATGATGCCGTCACGGGGAATCAATCGGCTCCAGGGACTGTTCAACCCGCCTCAGGATCCCCAACGGAATATTTGGTCAAATTCGCTTTACCAACAGTATTAGGTAGGAGCCACACCCTAACGAGTGGTGAGCTCGTATCGATAATGAAGTTCAGACTAGCCTCGAAGTATAAAACGCTGCTACAAGACCAATGTTGCTTCCATCAGGCATCCATTGCGTCAAAAAATTATAGAGTATTTAGGAAAATTATGTCAATATTATGGAGAATTATGTCGGGCGGTTGGGTATCCAACTCGTAAGCGAGAGGTACCGGGTTCGAATCCCGCTGCGGCCATGTACCAATGACTCATTTTTTATTTATGTACATTAGTTGAATACTAACCGATGCTCTTACGGTGAGGGAAAACATCGTGATGAAACCTGCAAATTCAGGCAACTGAATTTGTAACCATGATCCAATCTGGTCAGGTTCCCCTGGTAGCAGGGTCATGGAGGTCAAATGGCAGTCGCTCCACTGTTATTACCTGATCGCCATATCCTGGATCATGGTCAAGGCGGACCCCGGGCCCTCGTTCTCGAGAGCACAACCGGGACATTAACGCCAAGAAGATTATTTTTTTATATGTCAATAGGAAAGATACACTATTCATTACATTTTACGGCACATAAATTAGGTTTAAAAAGGTTACATTATGAAATTATAATGCCTATTACAAAGCTGCAATTTATAATTTGGTAATTAATATAGCTGATACACCACATAAATACAAAAATAGTCATAACTAAATTACAAACTTAAGTGTCTCTGTATGACTGTGTGTGTGTGTGTGTGTAAATAAAGAACAAATACCAGGTTTGTTGAGATTAAACAATTTATACATGTATGGTGGACGCCTTTGTACTCTTGAAACTTCACAGCTGTCGAATGTAAAGTCAACAGATTATATGATAAGCGAAAATAATTGAATGCAAAAAAGATTATTATTACAGGTCTCAATCATCTTGGCGTTAACATCTCGGTTGTGCTCTCGTGCGTGAGGGCCAGGATCCGCCTTGACCATGATCCCGGATTTGACAGATCAGATAATTACAGGAGAGCGACTATTATTATATACTTTATTGCACATGAAACAAGTTAAAAAAAACAATAATTATAAACGGTTGTTTACAAAGGTGGGCTTATCTCTGTAAGAGATCTCTTCCAGCCAACCCTACCGGGTGTGGAGAAAAGCAATAAGCGGGGAAGCAATAGATAAAGTGCACCTTTCTAAATAAGCTACGTTATATAAGTACCTACCTATTATACATAAATACCTATAATAATATATAATATACTATATAAATATATATATATATTATAAATATTCTATAAAGCTAATCAAGATATGATAAAAGATGCTCTTTTAGTCTTGACTTAAACTACTACCACCTGTCCTCAGCGAACGTAACGGCGGAACCTGACCAGATTCGATCTTCTCACCGTAAGAGCATTGGTTATAAGTACAAAGTAATATATTTTTACAAAACGCAGTGCGATAAAGTTAATAAATTATCATAATGAACGTAAGGGGGCGTTGGAAGATGCTTTTATTCCGTAGTTTCTCTGTTAGCAGCGAGTTAGAATGAAAGAAAAAAATGTTTATTCAGTACTAGGTAGATCGTAAATTAATACAATGGATAATTTTATACCTAACAGAATTAGTACATAGTAAAATAAAAAATAATCATCTTGGCGTTAATATCACGGTTGTGCTCTCTAGAACGAGGACTTATGGTCCACCTTGACCATGATCCAGGATTTGGCGATCAGGTAATTACAGTGGAGCGACTACCATCTGACCTCCGTGACCCTGCTACCAGGGGAACCTGAGCAGATTGGATCATGGTTACAAATTCAGTTGCCTGAATTGGCAGGTTTCATCACGATGTTTTCCTTGACCGTAAGAACATCGGTTAGTATTCAACTAATGTATATACTCAGAAAAGATATATTCTTACATGGCCGCAGCGGGAATCGAACCCGATATCTCTCGTTTACTCGCATACGCCCGGCCACCGACGCTCTGGAATAAGTACATATACTCGTAAGTCAAGCGTCACAACGCGTGTTGTGACGCGAGCGCTCGAGTGAATACGAGCGATTCAAAAACAGGGCACCATATACAGGGTGTTTCATAATACATGTATAAAGCCGAAAGGGTGTTAAAGTATAGCTTGCAAAGAGTACACTGGCGACTTCATATTATCCAGACATTGAATTTTAATTTTTATAAAAAATCTTCGTTTTTAAAGAAAAATAACCATATCGACTACGTTGATGCGCAGCTCTATTTCAAGTTGATGATCCTAGAAGGAGAAGTTCAATAACCGCGTGCGACCCCTATGAAAAAAGAGCAACCTCCTTAAGCCTAGTACCAGGAGCCTAATGCTACGTACACACGCACCGTTGGCGTGTGCCGGCCGGCGATCCACAGCGCAGTGTGGCGGTAACATCAAACGGATAGAAGCAATCGACCAAACGCAGCTTGGGCGGATACCGAAGGCCAACGAACAAACGTGCGATTACGAGCCCGAATAGGTTCCCAAAACTCCCAAAGATCGTTTGCTTGACCACGAAATGCAATTACCTATTGGACCTTAGAAATCCAAATCGGCCGACAACGCTTCGTTGGCGTAAGTTGAGTGTGTACACACCATAAAGAAGAGTTTAATAACCTCGCGCCATTCATAACAAAACAAACGAACCTCCTACATCTTGCTATCAGGCGCCGAACTAAATGTTACCTACTTATCTCCATGAATAATCTCTACCAAATTAACTAGGAACTTACCTACACTAATTATTTTCAATAGGTAGGTATGCTTAAATAGTCGGAGCGTCGTCGGTGGCCTAAGGTTACGGTATCCGAGTCGTACGCGAGAGGTACCGGGTTCGACACCCGCTGCCGCCATGTACCAGTGACCTTTTCTGACGGAAAACATCGTGATGAAACCTGCACATTTAGGCGACTGAATGTCTAACCATGATTTTAATCTGGTCAGGTAATCAGGTTCCCCTGGTAGCAGGGTCAGGCAGGATTCAGGACTGTCAGACGTAATGACCAGAAATGCGAAATCCTGGATCATGGTCAAGGCGGACCCCAGGCCCTCGTGCGCGAGAGCAAAACCAGGTCATTAACACCGAGATGATTTCTACTAGGTAGGTACCTAACAGAACAAACCACCCCAGCACAACAAAAGTAAAATAAGAATTAAAATCATAATACTTAGGTACTTATTAACTAAAGGCCTAAAAACAGTATCTAAGTAGGTTAGGTAGGTAGGAACCTACGTAAATAAAAAACATCAGTTTATCAGTCTGGAAGATAGCCGGACCCGCGGTGTGGACTGCCGCAGGTACTTAAACTAAATAAAAATAATCATAGTCAGCTACGTACTAAAGTAGATATCCACTACACTAAAACGGGATTCGTTCAATTGACAAAATGGCTCTACACAGATAGGTAAGTACTAGGTACCTACTAACACGGTTCAATCATCTAAGTACCTACGTACCTAGGGAACCACTTATGAATCTAGTTTTGGTGAAACACATTACAGACAGGTTCCACTAAATACCTACATGTTTTTATGAAAAGATAAAAGCGTTGTCTTTTCTACCTATTTCCCGTCGGAAAAGAACCGAGCGCGGCGGTTGCGCTTCTAACGTCACTATTAGGTGGTAAGTAGCGTCTCCTAGTCTAGCTAGCACCTAGACCTTTAAAGCATGTAGGTACGTACCTTTTAAACGTTATTTTATGGAAACAAACAGTGTCAGGTGCCAGCGCAGTTAACCACACTTTCTTGCTTTCTTATGGCTCGATGACCGATAGGTAAATACACTCATACACACAGATACACAACACTACAGCATGCACTGGTTGCTATGCAATACGTAAGTAGGTAGGTAACATGGTCTTTGGCCTACTGCTTGGTTGCACTCATGCACAGAATAATGATTATCACAATACTTAAACTGTTGAACATTGTACACAAACAAGACTACGTTAATATTGGTACCTGAAGCAATAAATCATTCATTCATTCATATCGTTTACAGTCTTATCACAGTTATTTTCTCAGTACTTAGGTCTCCTATACATACAACGCAACAAACAATCACACCGATCACGCGAAAAGCTAAAAACCGAATAAACGAACATGACTCGAAAATAGGTACATTTTAACACAAAAAGCCACGCTGTTGGCTTCAGCGGTTCAATCAAACGACACACCCAAGTGCAGCACGCACACTGCCAAAACTCCGGCGTGTCGACACATGGGCCTCGTGGCGAGGTATTTCCCGCGACTTTCGGCGCGGCGCACGAGGCGCGGGTGGCGGGAGGCGAGGCGGGAGGCGTGGCAGCAGACAGCGCTTTAGGCAGCGTTGCCAGATCGTACCTTTTAGTACGATTTACGTACTATTTGGCCGACTGTCGTACCTTAAGCGTACTTTGCTCCACATCGTACTATTTAGTACGTTTTTACAAAATGCTGAATTTAGCTGAGGGGGGTAGTCACTTCACCTCTCCTGTGCGCAAAATACTGAAAAATAATGGGAAGGAAGGGTTGATTTTAGCCACCGGCAACAAAATAACGTCATTAATTGACTAAAAATCATCCCCCCCCCAAGGCCGATAAAATATAGAAGATAATAAGAAGAAATCGTAACTTTTTAGTCATTTTCGTACTATTTTAAGAGCCCAGACGTACTTTTTTGGAAACTACTGCTGGTAACACTGGCTTTAGGGATCCGCGTGTTAGGGGTCGTACTTATTTCGCCTCTTATGTTCTCCTGGTAGATGCATCGTAATGTTGATTGTGTTTATTTAATAAAGTGAGGCTCAAACAAGTCCAACAGTGGACTAATAATAATCCTTATGATGTCGGTGATGGAATACATTTGCTTACCACTATTTTATCGGTTAATTTGTACAGACAGTAATTACTAAAATTGTGTTTGGGTCCGTGTTTCACCTAGGTGACCTAGGTTCAGTGGCGTTGCTAGCCTTCCAGGGGCCCCGTATCAATAGCTGTCTAGGGCCCCATAGTTAGTACCCCCAACTACAAGGGATCATCATCATCATCATCACAGCCCATAACAGTCCACTACAGGACTTTGGGCCTCTCCCGCAAAAGGGGAGGTTATTGCCATAATCTCCACGCTTGGCAGGCGGGTTGGAGATCGCAGTGTTGCAAACATAACAATGAAAAACGCTGCTGCCCATTTTCCAGTTTATGGAGACTAGATATTTTGCCTCTAAACGTTAGTCGCCTTGTACGACACCCACGAGTGTAAGGGGTTGGTGCTATTCTACTCTACCGGTCACCACACGGCTACAAGGGATGCTAATGAGTAACTTAAATCCAAGCCATTCGCGTGTTAAGGCGGTACGATTTTCATACAATTTTTATGTAACGTTTTTGTGCAATTGGCTATTAGAAAATATGTTCAATTGTGCGCGAAATAGATTTCCACATGTTAATAATGTAAAACAAAGCAATGAAAAAGAAAAATAATTAAATCACAAAACAACGCCATCAAGCGGCGATTTGTGCTTTTTTCGATTTAACTGCTTTTGAAAAGAAAACCACTTTGCGCACCATTGAATACATTTACTAAGAGTAGAAATCATAATACAATCACTAAACACTCAAACAAATGAAAGAATATCGAGAGAAATTTAGTATGGGCGTTGAATCACCTTAATAGTAAGAATAACATATGTATGAAAGAAAGTTCCACACCGCGTCTGTCTGCCTGTTCGTGATAAACTCAAAAACTACTGAACGGATTTTCATGCGGTTTTCACCAATTGACAAAGTGGAATTACTTTGTCTATTGAGGAAGATTTAGGTGTATAATTTGTTAATGTTTTATGTTGGTAGTTTGTATGACAAGAATCTCCTTAAAGGCCGGGGTGGACATCGGAATTTTTGTAAATTAGCCCTTGACTTTGGTATATTAAAACCTTGCGTGATTAATATAAAAATGTCATAATTTGTTGAATAAGCGAGCGTAGCGAGCTCGATAGTTTCACAAACTACCCCTTCAGAATACTTGCGCGAATAACATAAAATCAGTAAATGGACTATACGATGTAGACATTTCTGACATCTGGTTTATAATAAAATTAACTTCGCAAACAATTAATTAATGAGCGTGCGAGCTCTATTTCTGACATTTTGGCTATAAAGTTTTCACGATTAACTTAAAAACAGTCAAATTCGAAAATCGTGTGGGCCAAAACGATTTTATTATGAGCCAGGTCCATCTGACCCGTTGAGCAATGAACAGTGTAAGGAGTTTCTTAAATCTTATGATCTCACCGATAGTGCTGAATATGTTGTACATGAGATCAAGATTTTTCTCATTTTTGCTATAGGTGCATTTTTACACAATTTTAATGAAGTAATGAGTGAGTGCGCGTGAGGGGCTCTAAGTTGTTGTTTTTATTAAAAATGTTAATTATCTCTAAGCGAAAGGGGAACGAAAACGGATTGTATCACTTGATTTCATTTGCATCTTTGGTGGAGGGGGCCCCGACCCTGGTCTGAAAATCACTAAAGAATTTTTTTTTTCCGGGAAATAGGGTTTAACTGAAATTGAGGATAACAGTACGTATTTTTGCTTACAAATGATTTGGGACCCCGTATCATTGATACGGCTGATACGGCGGTTGTTGCGCCCCTGCCTAGGTTCTCCAACTGGGTGAAGCATGGGATATTTACAGGTATAGCTCCGTCAACTAAGATTCATTTAGTTAATTTTTGTTGATGAGAAATATTCGTGAAATCGTACGGATTTTAACATAACAGTCCTCTGAGAGTTTAAGCCTTCCCCACATTAGTGGAGGGTTCTGTCTTAAACTCCACTCTCTACTGTCTTTGTTTTATTTATGTTTCATTCATTACACTAAGGTATTTTATTTGTTTTATTTAATACAAAAATATGTGTGTGTAGTTACTGAAAAATCTCATAGCAGATAGGTACGATTACCTTTGCGACACTGAAACATGACTGACAGGCATGACATGAGAAAGCAAACTTATAAAGACAAATATGCTACATTAATTAGAGTTTGCTACATTAATATGCCACAGTAATTTGAATTAGACTACTTTGCTATTAGTTAGGTGGTGGTGCACTTTCGAAAAAACTATGAAGGAACCTATTAAATTAAAATTACAATATTTTTTTGTACAGAACCCTCAAACCAAAAAATACAAAACGGCTAATTTAGATCTCCTTAATATCCCATTGCGCCTAGTACTATGAACTTGAGTGACCTTTTACAACTGATTTCTAGAGATGCGGTCTTTCGTTTTCAAAATGTCGATTATCGACATTGAAAAGGTAAAAGTTCGATAGTCATTTTCTCGCTTACTATTCCACGCACGAAAAAAATAATTGTACCTATCGTTTTAATACGTTTAGCACTCCATCCAGTTCACGGCTTTATACATGTATTATGAAACACCCTGTATATAAATGTAGGTTTAAGTCAATAATTACATTTCTGTGGCTCCAGAATGTCTTGCGGCAAATCAGAAGGAATTATGAGCAAGGAAGCCACTAATATGGTATTATGTAGGGATTACCTTGGAATCAAATGAAGCGAATAACAGCTAACAAGCGGTTACGCGGTGAAGCCCGAGAATTACAACAAATCGATTTGGGCATTGAAAGTTTTCTCTGAGTTTTTAGGACGGTTCCGGAAGGGCCAATTTGTGAATGAGTTTTTGTGTCAGTAAAATTTTGAGTGCTCGTCTGACTGGGCTAATACCATAGAGAAAATATTTACTAAAGTAATAGAGGAGACACCGCAAGTATTTTCTTTGAACCACGCTTTGCGGTCCATGGACAACAGTGGCCGCAGTCAGTTCTGAGACATTGCGCGACGCGGACCAATCTGACAGTGGCTTGGATATTCAAAAAAACGCCATCTTGTGCATTGAAAACTGTACGAACCATTCGAGGGCCAAAAATAAAGAAAATGATAACATTTCATCGGTCATTCTATGACTTAGCAGCCTCCCCCCGCACCTCCCGCACGTGACAGGTTGGTACAATATTTTTGTTTGTGATGGCTTCTCTATTACGTTAGTAAATATTTTCTCTATGACTAATACGTATTAAAGAGAGTAATGGCGTATTACATAGGTAGATAATTAGGGTAAGTGTGGGTAAATAGGCAAATCCTGGATCGCGGTCAAGGCGGACCCTGGACCCGCGCGCGAGGTGACACCAAGGTCATCAATGACTTTCCTGTAGCGGTATTTACATAGCCTCCTTCATGGTATTCCCGAGCCGATACGATATTGGAGCCTTCAAGAAACGAGCCTAGTTCGCGATTTTGACAAACTTTGAAGTATGCGTAAAAATAAGTACGTGTGCAAAGAGCATGGAAATACATGTTTAAAACACTACCCGGATACAATCTATGTATGCACTGCAACAGATTTTAACTTGTTGGTGTGTATTTTTAACAGCATTTACGCGTGCAGGAAGAAACGCGTTTGTGTATAATTAAAGACTGTGTGGAATAAATAATGTGTTGAATGTCAGTTGTGCGGAATCCATATTGTGTAGAATCGCGAATCTAGAAACGTAATCGATACAAGGGATTGCAGACAATGAACCTCTATTTTGTACACATTTTTTTAAATTTCAAGCACGTTTCACAAAGATGTCATTCCTAATTATGATATAGCTTACTATCTCGTCGCTTATTCTCGCAAATAGCATAGTAATTTCGGTCACCACCCACCTTCCGCCATTTTGAAAAAATATCGATTTTGTGGCCACTCATAAAACTTATGCCAATCGATATGAAACTTTATTATCTATCGATCACTATGTTCAAAAATGTCGAAAACGGTATATCTTACGAGATATCGCAAGTCAAAGATGTATATTATCTACGGACTCATGGGGAACAAACACCTCCTACTAAGTGTACTCATAGTCAAATATCTTTTGAACTACTAAACCGATTTCGATTAAATAAAGCTAGGAATAACGCGGCATGTCCGCTCTAGTCTAGTTTAGTAATCTAGTTTGCTGTAAAGTATGTTTCAAAAGAAAAAGTCAAAAGCAGAGCACAACTCCGTTAATTTTTTATAGATAAAAGGCCATAAAGTCAATATAAATAGTATAAAGTATCTTTATTTTTAATATATGTATGTATGTATAGTATTTATTATAATATAATATATGTTTATTCTATCTTGATGTAGTTAGTATTGTATTTTGGTAAGTTACAATCTATCATCACGCTTTATAAAGCACCTACTTACTCACTTTCTGCATTGTCTACTGGTTGACTGGAAGATAAAGCCTTAATGGCTTTAAGTCCGCCAATTGTATTATTGTGCAATAAAGTTTTAAATAAATAAATAAATAAACTCCGGTGTAAAGTGAGGTCATCCCGCTAAAAAGCTGTTCATTGAGGCAAAAATATTAACTTTGCCCTCCTTATACGTATATCAAGTTGCTAAATACGTAAGACATAACTTACACATGTTCTCCGCATGACTGCGGATGTCCACACTCGCAACTAGGGTTGCCAACTTTTTGTAGACCAAATATAGTATTTTCGGGTTTAGCAGCCATAAAAATATAGTAGGTAGGGAATTAATCAAAAAATATATAGTAGGTTTTTTAAATAAAATCTACGTACCTATATTATTTCTTAAATGTATATTTTCTGCTACATTGGGCTTCATAGCTGTTTTGTTTTATTTGACTTGAGTTTGACGTCACGTCATACAAATGTCAAGACTCAAGGCCGTTCTGAAATATTCAATTTGCATCAGGAAAATTTTTCTTTTGAGGATCTTATGGACGCGTTCCGTTTTACGGTAAGTAGTAATGTTGTGCTAATTAAATATAGTAGTTTCGCCATAGAGAAAATATTTACTTACGTAATAGAGCAGCCATCACAAACAAAGATATTGTACCAACCTGTCACGTGCGGGAGGTGCGGGGGGAGGCTGCTAAGTCATAGAATGACCGATGAAATGTTATCATTTTCTTTATTTTTGGCCCTCGAATGGTTCGTACAGTTTTTAATGCACAAGATGGCGTTTTTTTGAATATCCAAGCCACTGTCAGATTGGTCCGCGTCGCGCAATGTCTCAGAACTGACTGCGGCCACTGTTGTCCATGGACCGCAAAGCGTGGTTCAAAGAAAATACTTGCGGTGTCTCCTCTATTACTTTAGTAAATATTTTCTCTATGAGTTTCGCCTACTAAATTTTAATTTTTAACTTATCATAGGTAGACTCCTAATATAGTAGGATACTATATTATATAGTAGGGTTGGCAACCCTACTCGCAACACGAGGAACCGCGATGATTTACAACTAGCTTCAAAACGATTGGCAAAGTCGGCGGAATGCATATACACGGTCGGTCCCAAAATATATAATAAAATATCAAAAGAAATTAAAAACTCACTCAGTAACAACATCTTTATGACACAACTAAAAAGAACCTGCTGTCTGACGCGCTCTAGTCACTAGAAGAATTCACTAATGAAAAATCACTTAGTAAAATATATATATGCTTGTATATTTGTTTAGCTTATATAAGTTAGGTAGGCTTATATGAGGTAGGGCATTGCGGCGTATCTCGTTCGAATTGGAGCCGCCCGACTGGGGAAGTACCTCCACCTTACAGAATATCGCAGCTAAATAATACACTTTTAAATAGTATTGTGTTTCTGCCGGTGAGTATGGTTTCCAGTGCTCCATGGGGTGGGGATCTGGGGAACCGTGGCTTTGGCAGTGGAGGGGCATTTGCCTTTTTGCTGCCAGAGCAACGTGTTATAGAGGTGGGCTAAGCATTGGCGATACTCTTGGTGTTTCTAATGTATATAGGCAGTGGTGACCACTTTCCATAAGGTGGGGCCGCTTGCCTGTTTGCCTACCGTATAATATAAAAAAAAAAAAGTTTTACTGTTATGTACGACTTTGTAAGACTTAATTACAAATATAATTGTGAGAAATACACGTATTATATAATATAAGTATACATTTGACATGAAAATATTTTTTACCAATTAATGAATTAAATTGAATTGTAATAATAATAATATGTTTGTGACATCTGAATTTGTAATTAACTCCCTTGGACAAAATATGTTATTTCTGTGTAAGTAACCTCACGACATTAGGATTTAGATTTTTTTCTGTTGTTACCACATTTTAAGAATAATGACTACTCAGGAATTGTTATAGCATTCAACAATAACATTTAAGTATAAAATTGAACTAAATAAATTAGGTTAAATTAGATTTAGTTGAAGTTATCTGTGGTTACTTATCTGTAAATAAACAAATTGCCTTTTTTATTTAATCACTATTTAATAAGACAGTTTATTCAGAGTTCCCCACAGAGGCGTGAGCTTTATGTAATATGTGTATTTGTATTTCTGTAGTGAACACATACAATTCTCGCGCCCAACGTTTGTCTGTTTCGTCCTTTGTCTGAAACGTAATTTACTCTAGCCGCATAAAGAACTACCCGCAGCCAAGTTAAACGAGGACTACCCACTTAGCACAGAAGCAACGGCGTGGGGTAGGACGAGGCGGCATAAAGTATTCAGCGGTAGCCTTTGCCGGGTCCCTGGAGGCGGTATGGCTGCCCAAATGGTTGGCCGCCTCGCTTGGATTTGGAATAAATAAAAGATCTTAAACAAATTTAGGCCAACCAATTGGCCGCGTGGTGTCCGGCAGAGTAGAATAGCACCCACCCCTTACACTCGTGGGTGTCGTACAAGGCGACTAATGTTTTCGAGGCAGAAGATCAAGAGTCTCCGTAGTCTGGAAAATGGGCAGCAGCGTTTTCCATTGTTATATTTAAACACTGCGATCTCCAACCCGCCTGCCAAGTGTGGAGATTATGGCAATAACCTGCCCTTTCGTGGGAGGGGCCCTAATTCCTGCAGTGGACTGTTACGGGCTGTGATGAGAAACAAATTCAGGCAGCGCATCTAGGCGGAGTTTGTACTTGTGCTGGAGAGCTGGTATACCTACTACTTATACGTTACTAGTGTACCGTCGCATTTTCGCACAGGTTTTCTTTAGGACATATCGGAAGAAATTATCTAATTATTATCATTATATCCGCTGAAAGGCCTCCCCCAGAGATCGCTTTGTTTTACCTTTGGTGACCGGCAAGTCCTAAATAACAATTAATTGGTGATTTAATAGTCGGTATGCCTGCCTACGTTATAAGATCAGATATTAATATATCTGCTATCCATAAATTAATTAATTTTGTTGCCAAAGCAACGTGTTATAGAGGTGGGCAACGCATTGGCGATACTCTTGGTGTTGCTAATGTATAGGCAGTGGCCCGCTTTCCAGCAGGTGGCTCGCTTGCCTGTTTGCCTACTGTATGACATAAAAAAAAATTAAGATAGCAGCCCTACAATTGAACCGCTCGCCTCGAGTCGAACAATCTGTTTCAATTTTGATTTTTGGTGGATTTGTGGTCACCTAAACCTCTATAAAGTGGATTTTTGATGACATAGCGTAACATAACATAGATAATACGGCGTTCTCACTAGTTTCGGCTTCGAATTCACAACGCGCTGACAGAGACTACAACCATAAGCTCAAACAATACTACACTACACTACTTCAGACTGTCTTCAACCATAAGCTCAAACAATAACTGACACATAGTAAGTACATATAATGTACAATGCGTCGGTTAAACATTAATATTACGTTACTAGAATGTGAAAGCATTTGCACAATCGCGAACAAAAGTGTTTCCGCTGGCGCAGTTTGACGTTATCAGTACAGTCGGGCACACAAGTGATTGTTGGCGCTCAGAGCGGGTGCGAGGCGAAGGCATTGTGGCTGAATAATGAAACGGCTTTGACGGTGATTGTACTGAGGGCCTCAAGACATGTGGGTCACATGATTTTGGGTAAATTGATTAGACTGAGGTGGTTTACGATAATTTTATAGATCTCTTTCTTATGACGACCTGAGACTCTGAGACTTGAGATGAACTGAGTGGTTCATTGGTCAACATGCCGGTCTGCCATGCAAGAGGTCCCGGGTTCGATTCCCGGCAGGGCAAAAATTGAAATGATGAATTTTAATTTCTGTTACGTGTCTGAGTGTTCTATGTATAATAAGTATGTATTTAAAAGTATTTAAGTAGTTCATCAGTTATCTAGCACCCATAGCACAAGCTTTGCTTAGTTTGGGGCTAGATGGCGCTGTGTGAATTTATCGTGCGTGGAGCCCGATACAACAAAATGGAAATGAACATCGTATAAGGCCTCGTATCGGGCCATCGTATAGCTAGAACGTAATATAGTGTATTTTAAAAGCTATAGATGCCAAGCTAAAATGTTTGTGTATTGTAGACTGAATTGTATAAGTCACTTTAGCAGCCCCGCTCACGAACAATCTAGTTTGGCCCTTTACAGAGGTAAAAATGGTGGATGTGACAAGCCAAGGACAGGGTGCATTGGTGCGAGTTAGGGGAGGGTGGACAATAGGCCAAAGATGATGATGACGTTTGACGACCTGAGTGGTTCAGTTGGTTAACATACCGATCGCCCCGCAGAGGTCCCGGATTCGATTCACGGCCGATCAGAAATTGAAATGATGAATTTTAATATCTGTTACGGGTCTGGGTGTAGTATGTATAATAAGTATATATTTAAACAAGTAAATAAGTAGTTTATCACTACCTAATACCCATAAGACAAGCTTTGCTTACTTCGGGGCTAGATGGCGCTGTGTGAATTTGTCCAAGCATAGTTATTTATTTATTTTAAAAGCTTTAGATGCAAAGCTATAATTTCTGTGTATTGTTGATCGAATTATGTAAGTCATAGGCCATTTAAGTGGCCTCTTGAGTGACCCCGCTCAGCGATCTAGATTGACCCCTTTACAGAGGTAAAGATGCTGGATGCGGCAAGCCATGGTGCATTGGTGCAAATCGGAGGAGGGTGGACAATAGGATGATAATGATGATGTATTATTGTCATAGCCGGTGTCCGAAGTGGCAGAGAGCCGAATAAAAAGCGATACATGAAAAAAATAGTGGATATAGTGGAAAACAATTAGTTATAAAAGATTACTTCGTTGACTCTGAACTTTAACCACATTTCATTTACATACCTACAATTTGAATATTTTATATTTTGTGTTTCTCTAACTACTACTTATGAGCTAGTTTACTAAGTAAATTCAACGAAGTGTTATGAATTTTTTCCGCATTACACATAATTTTGTTACCTACAGGCGGAGACTTGTAATTGGCTTCCTGTTAACTGTATAGAATATCAATTGCAATGTTATAGCTGTAAGTCTTCCGAAAATAAATAAATAAATATATGCGAGGCTAGGGAGTTGTGTTAGGACAGAGCAAAGTGGCGGTCCATAGTCTCTACCTTCTCCAGCTGTGGGACAGCGTGAGATTTATGTGTGTATGTATGTATGAATCATTGTTTCATTATTAAAATTCAAGGAGATTGGATAAAAATTACCGGTCAAGTAGCTGACTTTCCATTATTTATACTACTAATTACTATTTATTTATTTGTACTACTGTTTTACGTACCTACCTACCTACTGTGTAACAATTTTTTATTTTTATATTCCTGACTAATTGTTTCAATACTTGTTAGAGCTCAACTTGGCTGTTCTATCTCTTCTTCATTTCTCTGAAGATTGCCCGGATAGCCGCCTTTGCTCAACTGACTCTTACTGATTTTAACTGTACTGCGGCCTTAGCCAAGAGGTTTCGTTAATATACAATCGTTTGTGGTAGAAAAAATTTATGGGATTTGACATAAGCTACCGTTAACTGACATAAGCTAACGTTATCTGACATAAGCTAACGTTATCTGCCATAAACTGTTTGTGGTAGAAATTATTGGTCCATAGACAATTCACGTACTTTCGGTGTACAAAGGAGGCGGATTGGCGGATGATCCTACGCAATCAGAGTCAATGTAGATTATTGTAGAAATAGTAGAACTTCGACCTGTCAATTTTCTACCATACACGCATCACGCAAGCGGAGCTGTCAAAGATGGCTAGACCGGCTGTACTATGTTTTGTATGAGCAATAAAGTGTTTATCGATCTATCCATTCATTTAGTGTTTCGCAGTCAAAGACAAACCCGTACGCATCAGCTAGTGTTACGTATTTTTACTTCGTTTCGCGTGGCGATGACACTGCGATGTATTTAAATAACGAGGCGACGATGCCTTCAACGACACTAATTATTGGCGTTGAAAGCTCATCTGTAGGGCTTTTAACAGCTTTTTATGTGAAAAATAGGTTGCGTTGATTAACGGATTTTTTTCATAACTCAGTGACATGAACAAGCCAGGCGTGAGACAGCTTGATGTTGATGAATGCTCGGTTGGATATTTGTTATTCTCGCGCAAAAACTGCTGAACGGATTTTGATGATCTTTGCTAATAAAAGTTGTGAATTTCAATCAATTTATTGAAGCTTATTCCACACAACACAAATCAAAGTAATCACCAGTGGTTTTTTATAAAGGTGTCAAAATGACTAAGGAAGCAAACATGCTTGCGGACTTTCTGATGCTAAGCAGTTAGAGCTCGTCTAATCTAAAATGACGCGCCCCACTATCGCATTAACGCACACAAGCTTTAAATATGGACGCAATACATATACAAATGCCGTTGTAATTGGTCATTCAGTTGCCGGCGAGATTCAAACGTAGGAGTTCGCGTCGTTCATTGGCTCCCACACAGATGAAGTGTCGTTATCAATATTTGCACTCACAACAACTAACTAGTAGTGGGACGCGTCATTTTAAACTAGACGAGCTCTACCGCAGTCTATGGACGTTTGCAAAAACAGGGGAACCACTTCCGTGTTACCGACCTTGTTATAAACCTTTTTACCTCTTTATTGAAGAACTCCATGTTGGTTTATACCTACCATATTAATTATTTAAAACGACATAAGGCGTATTAACAATGATTCGATAATGTACAGCCGAGTTCATTAATATGTAAGCATTGCCAAGGCTTCAAATATAAATGTACATGGAAGGATACTTATATATCTGAGCAGATGTACATATGTTTGATTGATGAATCTGCTTAGATATATAAGTACCCTTCCATGTATATTGATATTTGAAGCCTTGGTAATGATCATATTAATGAACTCAACTGTATCTAAATAACCTGCTACTATTGTTATCAATAAAGTCTCAGGGATACGTGGGAAATAGGTGCCTGAACCTGCCGGTATCATGAAAGGCCCCGCGGGCGACCCAAGAAGCGATGGATTGACATCGCCGAGTCGGATGCGAGAGCCAACGGCTTACGACGCGAGGATGCGAAGACCGGGCGAAGTGGAGAAGAATGGCTAGGAAAGCGGACACTGGCAGAGCCCTGGGATAAGCGCTAGGATGATGATGATGATTGTTATCAATAAAGAATCTGAATCTGTATTTTCCAGTGAAAACCTCTTCAGAAAGCATTAGCTTGTTGTGGAATGATCCACAATTTGAGTGTGCGTAGGAAAAAGTTATTATTTATTTATTTCAGGCAACTGAGGCCCATATTTATAAATACATAACCAACATAAATACAAAATCAACTGATACAAAAACAAAGATAAAAACCTATACCTAAATATAAGTGTAAAGTAATATTATGGTGCTGCACAGTCCCCGGCCAATAGCAAGGATGGAAGGTGTCAGTATGAACTCTCTGTCGATGATAACAGGGAGTTCCTAGGCTAGAGAGGCACATGGTTTAATAGTCCACCTGTGGGAAAGATAAATATGGCAAGACCGAATTTTGCAAGGATGACGTCGCGGGAGGTAGCTAGTGATAGATCACACAAATCAATACTTACCTCTTGTTATTTATCAGCTTATATGTAGTATATATAACAACGATTCACTTCTAACAATGTCACTATATAAGGTATGTAATAATATTTTACGATTAACATGAAACGTAGAACGTTTGATCAATATCTCGACTTAAACACTCAAACTTGCAAATAGAATCCACACCATCACAAGTGCACCTCCAGTTTTCTCAAAATCCGCGCCGGAACTGAACCGTGTGTTTGCTCGCTTCAGATAAAACATGAATCAACGTATTGAGGAAGCCCTGATTCATTCACAAGCATTGATATAATTCACCACGCGGAACTCCGGGAATCTCGGAGAATTCTCCCGAATTATTTGAAATTTTGAACGCTGTCCAAAAATTCATTCACGCGGCTTGAGACTTTGATGAGCTATGTAAGGAGCGATGACCACCTTTATGCCAAGTTTCCATTCCCATTCCAGTATAATTATGTTTTTATTCGGTTGGCGTAACAATTTCGGTTTCTAACCAAACCTAAATCAATTAATACTTATTTATATGTGTTAAAAATAATTATCTTCCCGTTAATGTCACAGTTGTACTCTCGCGCACGAGGGCCCGGGGACCACCTTGACCATGATCCAGGATTTGGCAGTTCAGATAATTACAGTGGAGCGACTGCCATCTGACCTCCGTGACCCTGCTGCCAGGGCAACCTGACCAGATTGGATCATGGTTGCACAATTCAGTCGCCTGAATATGCAGGTTTCGTCCCTCACCATAAGCGGGACATAACTCAGAAAAGAGTCGTTGGTTCATAGCCGCAGTGGGATACCCAAGCCTTTCTCTAGAGCCTAATATTCGACCGTGTCAGAATAATTTATAAATTTTATTGCCACTAAAACGTGTATCTAATGTAAAGACGCAAAATTGTTGCACATTCTTCGCCCGTACACTCATTGCCATTATATTTCCAACTGCTTCTGAATGTTAGTCACGGTGTTCTTGGAAAACTTTTGTCACACTTTTGTACATAAAATCGTGGGTGCATACACTCATACGCATACTAAAACTATTCAGGCAAGCAATTCGAAACGTCACTCAAAAATGTGCTTTACTATTGAGTGGAGCTGACTTTACGATTGCATTGCAAGTAAAAAAAAATAATCATCTTGGCGTTAATGTCCCGGTTGTGCTCTCGCGCACGAATGCCCGGGGTCCGCCTTGACCATGATCCAGGATTTGGCAGGTCAGGTAATTACAGTGGAGCGACTGCCATCTGACCTCCATGACCCTGCTACCAGAGGAACCTGACCAGATTGGATCATGGTTACACATCCAGTCGCCTGAATGTGCAGGTTTCATCACGATGTTTTCCCTCACCGTAAGATATTTTAGTTATCTGTCGCTACTCAGACTAAATTAAATTAAGTAAACATTAGAAGGAATCTCCGAAACTACTGAAACGATTTATTGAAAATACTTTTTCTATTGGGAAGCTACTTTATTCCCAAATTACATAGGCCACTTTTATGTGGCATATGGGAATAATAGGGACCCGCGATATAGTTTGCATAAATCCGAACTGCTCGCGGGTAAAGACGTTGGCAGCTGTTATAATTTTATTTATTTGAGAATACATCACGGAAATCATTTGTAGCAGTGCTTGAAACTATTGACTAAGCTACAGTCACTAAATTATTCGTGTTTTAGCATCCAAATTAAATAAATAAATAAATAAATAAATATTCGTGGACAAATTCACACAGCGCCATCTAGCCCCAAACTAAGCAAAGCTTGTGCTATGGGTGCTAGGTAACTGATATACTACTTAAATACTTTTAAATACATACTTATTATACATAGAACACCCAGACCCGTAACAGAAATTAAAATTCATCATTTCAATTTCTGCCCGGCCGGGAATCGAACCCGGGACCTCTTGCGTGCTCAATTGCTTTCACTGTTGGACACATGTCTTCTTTCAGGAATAGAAACCTAATCCAGACTTTTTACCACAGAAACAAATTACTCTCTCAATACTTCGGTGACTCTCACAGCCGTACCCAGTGGGTACGGGAATAAATGGCTTTAACGCGGGTTGAAGGAACCATGAATCATAGTAACTGCACAGTATATAGTGTAATAAAATTTGAAAATCGAACGCTTTTAACCTTTTCACAATGAAAAGAATTCGAAACGCGCGCTCGCTCGGAAGTGTTCGTTATTTAAAAATAACCCGGCACGTGGCGAGCACGCGCTTCGCTCAGTCCGTGGCATAGAGATAGCAATAATAATGTTTACGATTCCGTTTTATTGCTCCGCTATTTTTTTTATAATTCAGTCAGTTTGTAGTTAGCCTTCATACTGGCATACACGATGTATGAATTCTTGTCGGCTCTCCAACTCATACTACTCCCATCCTGACTGCGACAGCCCTACATTCCTCTTCGCATCTTCTTACGAACTGGTAGCTCGCTCTGGAGGTAGCGCAAATCAGTAGGGGACGGGGTGCGGTGTCGCTTAAGTTAAATAACTCCCACGTTTGAGACAATATCTGGAGCAAAGGTGATACCCGTGCCTTCCACTGGGCTCAGTCGCTCAAAATACAAGTACAGTTCTGACTGGTGTCGTACTCGAAAGGAACGGAACGGTAGAGTCAGCTAGTATTTGCCGAACAAGTAGTCCTCTTTATCTTGGCGTCATTTCTGGTTGTGCTCCCGCGCACAAGGGCCCGGAGCCCGTCTGTCTACATTTCCTTATCCCTCGTTCTCGGTCTTCACCATCCTCGGTCGCGAGTTTGTTGGCACGAAAGAACGTTTCTCGCTCGTACGATTCGGATGTGGAATGAGCTCCCAGCCACAGTGTTTCCTTTGGACTATGACATGGTTCCTCATATTAGAGGTTTCTTTAGAGGCGGGCAACACATTGGTTATTCCCCTGGTGTTGCTGATGTCCAAAGGCGGCGGTGACCACTTTCCATCAGGTGGCCCGTTTGCCTGTTTGTCTGCTGTGTAACATAAAAAAAAACGTATTATATCCTCGATGTCAAGCCATCGCTTCTTGGGCTGGCATCCCCTTCCCGTGCCTGACGGGGGCGTATCACCCGACATTTGCTCTCTATCGAACAACGATTTGGCAACCGCTATCAAACCTACCAGGTGATTAGCCTTTGCGTTCGTTATTATTTTTAAAATAGAAATAGAAAGATTTTATTACATCAAAGACACACCACAATACAACAATCCAAAAAATCTAGTAAAAAGTAAAAAATGTACCTACGCGATATATTTAACAAACAACACACAAAGGATTAACAATTTTACGGGGTCGGCAACGCGTGGGTGATGCCCCTGGTATTGCAAACGTCCATAGGCTGCGGTGACTGCTTACCATCAGGCAGGCCGCAAGCTTGTTTGCCACCATATGGGTATACAAAAAAAAAAAAATTATTGTGCCTATAGGACGTTCCCAATGGCATATTTCGTTGGCAACATTGGAACCTCGATTCCTATCCCACATTAACACCTAAGACCGATCTGAGGTAAACGCAGCGTTGCATTGTGCGAGGAAGCCTCACGAAACTGCTCAGTACGCACCCATTTCCATAAATTCCATGCTAAGACTACCGTAAAACCCTCCATCATACTAGCGTCTCAGGTTTTTTTTTATACTAGCGTCTCAGGGTCAGACCGAATAATTCTGAAGATAAATCTGATAAGAATCTAAGTTCTGAACGGTAGTTCTTTGAAGCTTTCGCGCAACTGTCTTGCGAACCAGTGCCAAACACAGATATAAATAATTTTTGTGATAAATATTTTGTCATGGTTGTTTGTATGCTTGGTATTCCTGCATTTATAATATCGTTAGATAGAGGTATCAATCTCTGGTGTTGGAGTTTCCGGTGCAAGAACGCTTAGTGGTCATATGTTCTGTACATAGGTGAAGGCCAACGACCGACTTTTCTATAGCGAAATACGTTTTATTGCTTTTGATTATTATTCCAGTTGGTTTCATAAAAAGTCACTATTGAAGGTGGTTAAAGGATCTCTCCAGATGTTGCGAGGCCGGTGTGGATCCCGCTTTATTAAATACTGAAATCTTTATTGGACTTTACTAAAATCTCCTTGCAGCACATCCGAAGAAAAAGTACACTGACACCTCAAAGAATTTCAAACCTGACAACTGACAGAACAATAGCAATAAACCAGCAATTCCGTCCACCCTGCATAAAATTCTAGTTTTTCCACAAACAGAAATCCAATCAAATGGTAAGTGCCGTGTTCGCCTATTTTGACGACCTTCCTAACGGCTTAGGTATGTGGTGACATGTACTGAACCCGTACAAATCCTTGCAAAGTTCTCAAACAATGACCGACAAGTATAGTCAGTACCAAATGACTTGGCAATAAGTGTGCCTTGATTTCTCGGTCACCTACTGGCCTCAGACCAAATAAGAAATAAAGATGGCGCAATGTATGTAGGTGTAAAATTATAAGCTTATAATATAGTAGTTTACCTAGATTATTAATGCTATTTTTGTTGCTTGTCTGACTCATGTTTATCTTTTACTCTTTCTAGACAAGAGTTGCCTGGAAGAGATCGCTTGTAGCGATAAGGCCGCCTTTGCCCACAATATTTGAGACCTGTTAAATTGTCATTTTTGTAATTTTGTGTGCAATAAAGAGTATATTATCTATCTATCTAATCGTTATGACATAACGACCGAAATCGATAAGTTTGCGATCGCTATGTATGTCGAGGCTGCATCCCCAGGTCTAGATTGGATGTCAATATGTGCGTGTATCCGTGAATGTACACGAAGCTTGGTGTAGTTTTAAGTGCGCCAGTATGTTGTTCGTAGGATTCTGTCTCTTATTTGGTCTGAGCTACTGGCATTACTTCATGAAAAAATACATGAAAACGATTTTAAACTTCGTTATTTCGTTAAATTGTAATGAATACGACTATTTAAAGCGTTTAGCTGTAAGGGACTACCTGACTAGTTATAACAAGCCCTTAAGGTACGCAGGGCAGTCTTTAAAATTTTATTCCTATGTAACGAATTGTATCAAGCGCTGCCATCCAGAGCGCGCGCCCCTCTGGGGCAGCCTTCACATCAAATCAAATAAAATCAAATCACGTTTATTCAGTTTAGGCTTTTTACAAACACTCATGAATGTCGGAATCTTAAATATTAAAATAATTTTACATAAATAAAAATTGCTCCGGCTATGCGGCACCACCAACAGGCCATAAAAAAAAGCTTTTCCAATATAGCTGATCCAAAGAGCTTGTTGTAGTCCCTCAATGGAGGGTTACTTACACTCTACATCCATAATGTGTACAAACAAACAGGTCTATTTAAAAAATTTAGTGAGAAAGGTGCACTGGTTCAAACAGGAGCGTGCTTGCAGCCTGCTTGCTTGCATGCGTGCTTGCTTGCAGCGTGCTTTCATTCGGTGATCGCCACCAAGATCATGATGAGCGAGTATGTTCAAACTAACTTGCTAATCGTGATCAACCGAAGCTTAATCCTGGTCACTGGTCTGATTTTACTTAATATTTCTTACTCTTTCCTAGATTACCTCAACCTGCATGAGGCTCCGTGGCCTGGCATCATGGCGCTGCTGAGGCACCTGGGCTCGATCATTCTATCCACCTGCCTGCTTCTCCTGGCAATACACATTACACCAAGCGCTTGCAAAGTGAGTTTTGTCCAACTTTCGACAGAAAAAAAATTGTAACCAGAATGCCCCCTTGACATAAACCAATATTTTGTGAGCAAACAGTGTAAAATTTTGGTAGTATAGGTACTTTATAAGTGTAAAGGGAAAAGAAAGGAAAGGGAAAGGGAAGTGGAAAGGGTTTTGATCAGAGTCTCGTTGCGCGATAGAATCCGAAATGAGGAGATCCGCAAGCGAACCAAGCGAGTCTAGCCCGAAGGATTGCCTGCCTAAAGTGGCAGTGGGCAGGGCAAATTGCTCGAAGAACAGATGGCCGATGGGGCAGTAAAGTTCTCGAGTGGCGACCACGTACCGGAAGACGCAGATTGGGTAGGCCTCCCACAAGGTAGACCGACGATCTGGTAAAGTTCGCAGGTACCAGCTGGATGCAGGAAGCACAGGACCTGACTTTGTTGAGATCTGTAGGGGAGGCCTATGCCCAGCACTAGGCGTCTTTCTAGGGATGATGATACAGTGTATAATGTTATAAATATTATATAGGTAACGTTAGTCTGGAATAGTGTATATTTCTCTTAGTTGAAGAATTTTTAGAATATTCCATGATAGGTACATACAAAAATAGGTACAATGGTATTACCTATATCCCGTAGGCCACGTCGTTCCACTTGCCTCACGATTGTATCAGTGCAAACTCTTGAAGTGAACAATCTCAAAGTTCTTTCACTATTAATAGAAAACCATACTTCACCCGCGTGGCACAGAAAGTCTTGCATATAGTCATTTAAAGTTCTTGCGGCACAATTGAAAGTTGGGAGTCTCGTCTCGAACACTCTTAGAACTATTTTCTTGGAAACTGTGGACAAAGATTAATCAATAAATGGAGCGAAACCTGTTTTTACCTAATAGGTAGTTATTTTCTTTTATTTTTTTCTAAATCGATCCCACAAAACAAGTGGTTCAGAAATTTTACGCTGCAATTGTTTAATGGTTTGCCTGTCTCTTTTATAAAACCGAACCGACAGAAAAACCTCGCAAAACCCCCGACCAAGTTAATATATACTCAAATATTGCCTAAACTGCTGAACTGATTTTAATGATACAATTCAGAATTCATCCCAATTAAACTGCCTTTCAAATAAAGAAAACTGCATTCAAATCGATCCATCCGTTCGGTAGCTACGATGCCACAGACAGACACAAATACACCAAGCTGCAGATACAACATCAAACTTAAATCGGAGAGGAGGGGGTCCTCTTTCGTCAGTTCTTAAAAGCAAAACCATCTTCCCCGCAGCCCCTGCCCAGCCCAAGATGAACCCGTACCGGCCGAGCCTAGCCCAGCTCCTGATGCTGCTCCTGACGGTGCTCGCGTGCGCGATGGCCTGCGGCAACGGCGCCCGGCGCCGCTACCGGCAAGAGTGCGCGCCGAGGAACGCCGGCCCGAACCGAGCAGGCAGACCCTGCTTGCGGAACCCATTCCGGTTCGGGGGATGAGCTGGTAAGTCCGGACCAAATGAAACGCTTTTTGTAATTCCACCAGTGTGCTTTCGTGCATGGAATTTAAAAAAAATTACATTACATTTGGTTGAATCAGGGGTACCGTGCGGGCTCCTGAATATGAAAAAGAAGCTGTTCCGTGTTACTTTTACAAGTCCCCTTCGTCTACAAAATAAAGAAAGATAGTGATTGATATGTCGGGTACGTTAGAAGTGAATGTTTAGGAATGTTTAGGCATTGCGTATACAGAAGAGAGTACTTAGTCCACCACATCCGTACCGAACCACTCCATTCCATCCCAAAATCGCCCATCAATCGTATTGAGTTACACATCGCATCCCATTCCATTACACCCCATACAATTTCCTGCCATGCCATCTTTAGCTCATCCCATGAGCGTCAAGATTTTACCAGTAGGAATGGGTGCCGAGGAACGCCGTCATCAACCGGGAAAGCAGACCATGCCTGCGGAACCCGTTCCAGTTTAGGAATAAGCTGGTAAGTCTCGTCTCGCCCTGAGAAAAAACACTTGCTCCTGAATTCCCAGGCGGCTTGAATTTTTAGCGGACAACATCGCATCGCATGCTACTCCATTCCATCCAATATAATTTACTGCCTTCCCATCCTTAGCTCATACCATGAGGCCTACCATGAGCTCTTTTAGCAGGCAGAACTGCCCTGCTTAAAACGAGACAGGGCTATATTATCACAAAAGTTTGTCTCATTCCTTACTGATCTGCGCGAAATTTAAACGATTTTATAAAGTTCATGGTAAGGCCCCACGAGTATCTAAGATTTTAGCACCGAGAATGCACCCCACGGATCACCGGCATTTGGGGATGAGCGGCGGTGAGTTAGGTTCCCGCCTCGTCTGGCCCACCTTTTCCCAGCAACGCATATACTATGGTAAGATATACAACCCACCCAAGTCAAACACATACCACGTATGAACCTTTGGTTAGAGTCGTCAAAAAACCGTTGCTGCAATTTGTCAGTGTGGGGCGCTGTAAGCGCAAAGCGTTGATGATAAACGCGGTGTGAACCCATCTAAACGAATTAATTAGGTTTGACAGAGCCCTACCACCGTATAGTCTTTTCAGTAGCCTTTGACGGATGAAACTCAGGTTAAATTTTATTTATAAACAGGCGACAGGCCAACTTCGAAACGCTTTGTCGTCTCAACTGAAATCATTAAATGTTTTATAGTAGGTAAGGAGGAACTAGTTAAGTAAGTGCTGTACTGAAATAGCCGAGTTTTATATTGCCGTAAAACCACAGTGTAGAACAAACCCAGTAAGCTATCTCGGTCCTATTCCAGAAATAATTACCTTCCAGCGCTCGTCCAGTGAACTCCTAATAAGGTTGTCTCACAACTGCTCAAATTCAAATTAATAATGGCATCTAAGCTACATTAAATCAGAGGAATGTCATTGGGATTTTTACAACCTATTAATGTTTGACTGTACCGATCATTTAACGCTGTTAATGAAGTTACACTATTGTGGCGTAAAATATAAATCACCATAATTGATGTGAAGAGAAGGATCGCTCATTAAAGTAGGAGTTCCTCAAGGGTCAATATAAGGTCATTACAACATGGTATCGGACACTACAACAGCTCGCCTGGTATATTTCAGATATTTCCACAGCATAATGTCTTAGGGTAGTCTTTTATGTACAGAGGTATTGATACAAATAGAATAAGTATTTAGAAATTAATAGGTATTGTTAATTTTATGTTTTATGAATGACTTTCAAAGTGTGGAGAATTTATATATTATGAACCGATTGATCAATCCTTAAATAAAAATATTGGTGCAATAAATGTGACAAACAAAATCAGTAAAGTGACAAAATATAGCTTGTTTTAATTTAGTACTACATTACTTTATCGTGCGGTCAAATTTTATCTGAGGATTGAAAAATCAGCTTCAAAACAAATAAACATTACTTCCTTCAAGTTAGACTTTAACTAGCCGTTTTCTTCACGAGGAGATATACTGCGGTTTTCTGTACTATGGTAAAACGTTGTTTGACGAAGGGGGACTTTATTCTCAACTGTGTGTTAACGAGCGAACTGGTGCGACACAAATCGTGCTGCTCTAACTTCTTAACTTCTTCAGTTATAGAGTACAGTCACCTGCATATCGAAGTACCTAAACCAGTATAAGATGAGACAGCGTCTCTATAGAAGCGCATAGCAATGTTAGCTCCTTTTATACTGGTTTTGGGTGGGTCACGACATGCTGTCTTCATATCAGTGAATTCTAAGCCCACGTAGTAGAGAGTGGTCGAGCAGTCTCAGCTGATTAGTGCCAGAAACACAAATGACCGTATTTCAAATACATAATATTCCAGATACATAAAAGACCAGATACACAAATTCTATTCACAATTGACCAGAAATAAGATGAGACAGCATCAGAACATTGCTGCCAGATATGCAAAAAGCCA
The DNA here is from genome assembly GCA_905147135.1 of Blastobasis lacticolella. Taxonomy (NCBI): domain Eukaryota; kingdom Metazoa; phylum Arthropoda; class Insecta; order Lepidoptera; family Blastobasidae; genus Blastobasis; species Blastobasis lacticolella. Next base: position 13,685,258 of record LR990062.1, on the reverse strand, counting down.
GTGACCCTATTTTTGATACGCTCGCATCCACACGAGCGCTCGCGTACACTACCTGTCTCTTTGACATTCGTGAAAAGTTGCAAGAGATAGAACAGACAGGCATTAGTCCCAGATAATAAAACCGACAGTTGTCAACTGACTCCGAGCTAAAAGGGCTGAGGCTCAGTTGAGTTAGTTTGCATTGCATGGTAGAATATACTATTTTTCTGGGCTATTAAGGTTCTTCTTCTTCTTATCGTGTCAATGATAAAATAGGTTTAATAATATATATGATAGATAAAAAAACGATTAAGCTTAAATGCGGTTATGAATTTGGGACAAGCCGCCCGTATAGCAACCAATTTAAGTTATGCTAAAAACAGCCGTTTTGTAGTGATGCTGAAGTTCAAGTACGAAACGCTCACCCATCCAGTTCAGTGATGATTGAGGTACACCAACCCTTTAGAACAATTTTGTACTCTTTCCTATATACTCACTTCTCCACAAAATATAGACTTTATCATAGAGCAACCACCAAGGAGATGAAATCTCTATGCTGAAACGCTTAACTTCATCGTGTTTGACAGAAGAATTTTAGTCAGTCAAACGTTGTGTCATTTTGGTTCCCTTTCGTTTGGGTATTATCAAAATTCTAGTGTTAAAATCCCGTGTAAATATTAAAAGGAATGTGCAGTAAGTTTGTTAAATTATGCCTAGAGAAGTGTATAGATTAGATCACCAAAACTTTGTGAATTGTAGATTTCACCGTTTCCTCTGTTTGTTCGGTTTGGTTCGTATCTTTGCGCAAAAACTATGATTTTGGTGAAACTTGTAGACTGTAGAACTATTATTACTACTACGTATAATTTTTTCCTTGCTTATTCCTCTTGAATCACTCTATTATTGAAACCATAGAGATATAATTTATTACGTTAGTAAATTATATCTATGAAACCCGTATTAAAATTCGTTGCGTAGATTAAAAGATATAAGCGTACATAGCGACAGACGGCAGGAAGCGACTTTGTTTTAAGCTAAATACTTTTTAGCTACTTCAAAACATATTATTTACTTACCTGCGTATTGATTTAGTACAGAGAACTCGATAATCTTGTACCTCAATTTATTTCTTCTACTTTCAAAGCTCTGTGAACATTCGACTTCCCGCGGAAAACGCGGCGTTCCGCCCCTTTTCGCCATCGGGACACGCGACTCGGGCAAAAGTTGCATCCTTATGTCGTGGATTTTTCCACAGAAGCCGATTTGATTCAACCTTCATAAACGCGTACGGCTTAGGAATGGAACACAGTGCCTTCGAATGTTTTCCCTAATCATTATAATCTGGACGCCATCAAGGCTAGAGTGAATAAGCTGTTCCTAGACAGGCATGCTCCATCTACAGCCGCATCGTCACTTACCACCAGATGAGATGGCGGTTAAATGCCTGGCTAGTCTAACTTGAAACAAACCTTCGAAGCTCTGTAAGAATTCGACTTTCCAGCGGAATCCGATTATTTTTCGAGGCTAAAAGTACCTCCTCATTACGGTACCTGGGAATCGTAATAGTATACAAGTATAATCTATACCTCACCTTCTATTATCGAATTATCTAAATTGATTTTGTAGTTTCAGAAGTCTTACAAACTCTTAAGAACTTTGTACTATTGTAATTTTTTTCCCAATGGCGATGTACTTAGTTGTGATCTTGTGATGTAGGAGTAGGCCTGTACCGTTATCGATAACAAAGAGGAAGAGGTGGCGATATCTGGTGTCGGAGGCCAAGATCACGTTGTGTCGCTGAGCCAGAGCAGTAGTAGTAATAGTAGTTATCGATAAATTTTTCATTGAAAGCCCATTTCAAAGGTGAGTGCCGCTTAGCAGCTATGGGAACGACATGTAGGAAAATAACTCAATGAAAATATCAAATGCCGAAGAAGGTCTCGCAGCAAGTGATTGGCCGTATTTTGAAGGTAACCATATATTTACAAAACTTAAGTGACGCTTTAGTTGTGGTCTTAAGATATTCCTAATGACCGCCAACTCGCCCCTGGCGTGCTGCATGCAGCTTCTAACTGCGTCCACAAATCTATCTGGCCTGGCCTCCACTCAAGAACTCGTTAACTCCAGCGGTTGTCAGTTCTTCCTGGGGGCCACAGTTGCCAAAAAAACCTAAGGGCTTTTTTAATCAACCGAGTCGTGAATGCCTGGAATAAGTTGCCTGAATCCATGGTGACAGCGGAAAATACTAACTTATTTAAAAACAGACTCGACAAATATTTAAATACAGATTGATAATGAGCAGAGAAGACAGGCATCTATCAGTTGTTTTGACAACTGCTTGCCTGCTTAATAATAATAATAATAAATTTTCCAATTTCTCCTTTTATATATATCCCACCTGCTTAAAAGCTCTCACCCTAAAACAAACTTCCGTGGCCTACGAGAATGATAGGCCGATGCAAAAAGAATCTCTCCAGGTGGATCTACACTAGTATATCCATGCTAAATGACAGTACTATGACGTATCATCACAAACCATAGACCACGTTGTTTCGTGCTCAGCGTGTCCTAAAACTAAGGACTTGTTCGAGGCCAGACCAAACGCTGTATGTGTCGCCGAATCAGGGCGGATAAAATGTGAAATAGAGTTTAGTCCATCGACTCTATAAGAAGAATAAGACGTCAGTTGTTCGGCTGCCATAGCCATCCCACTGCCACATCAGCTTTCTAATTCTGGGCACTATGTCGGTCTATTTCGTTCTATCTTTGTATCCAGAACCCAGATGCTGAACAGCAGACGTCTCTGCCTATTGCTGTTGGTGCTGGCAACCCTCATCGCCATCGTGGTCGGATGCAAGAAGCAAGAAAGACGTGAGTGGTTTTGGACATTATCGTATCTAGGGTTGTTTTCCAGGGGGGGCCCCTGAGGATTCCTGGGTGGTATTTATTAGAAATTATGTTTGTAGGAAGTTTTGTATGTACGTATGTACATACGGTACATCCTGGGGTGGGCACCAGACCATTCTAGAGTGGGCACGGCCCACCCGGACCACCCCGTTCCTACGCCTATGGTTTTGGACTTAATTATGATGGCCATATGACGACGGAAGTCATATAAATTAATGGATTTCATACGATGCATATATCGGCTGGTTTTTAAGAGGCGGGAAATTTTAGATTGATATAAAACAAAGAAAGAGTTATTAGTAACAGTGAAACTAGTTTTATTGAAAATATTTTTTTTTACATTTATGACAATATATATTTTGCTATGTGACTGCCGTGACTGGCGCGTAGCTGGCCCAATCTGGATGTCTTATTCTTATACACTTTTCGCAACAATTGTGGCCGTATTTCGCTAATAACTCACCGAATATTGTTTTCGTATATCTCCAAAGAAAATAATGTAATGTAGTTAGATCACGCAATCTTGGTAGCCAACGTGAAATTGTTCGTTGATATACAAAATTTTCTACTGCGATGAAGTTCACTTTTAGTTGAATGATTAACTGAATAAACACACGAAGGCCACATGACCGAAATCATATTCCAACATAAATGCCATAAAATTTATCTTTCGATTAAAGCTAGTTTTACTGATACTCAATACTTTTCATTTTTTATTATTTCAATAAAGTGCCGCTTAAAAATACCCTTTATCTTTGGATTACAATTTATGATATAACTGCTTACCATCAGGCAAACTGCTAGCCAGTTTTCCATCTCAGTAGTATAAAATACCACGTGCATCGTAGGCCTTTTCAGCACACACGTGCGAGATATGGAAACGCCTTCCTCCTAAATTCTTTCTTGTGCGCTACAACTTGGAGTTCTTCGAAAGAACATTCCTCTTAGGTTGCTGATGACCTGGACGAATGGTGACTTCTTTCCAACAGGTCGACTGCTCACTATGTGCCAGCTAAATTAGTAAAAAGTTAGGTAATGCAATTCGCATAACACGGGAAGTATTAATGTTGAATTATTTTTTATTTAATTTTTATTTAATTTCCCATTTCCCCCAAGTCGCCCAAGCCAGCTAACCACATCACCTCGCCACTCATTGGGGTTATTAGCAATAACTTTGTCCAGGACTATATACTAGAATATTCCATTAATCTACCCCTATAGATGCAAATTAAAGATATTAAAAACCGGCCAAGACGTATTGGGCCACGCGAATTGAATTCCATAGTTTGTATCAATATGCATGCTTAAAGAAGGGCTTTTCGATACTATGAATTAATTAAAAACAATTCGATACGATAATATAAATAATGATAAAACATTACAAAGTTTGTAGTGCAATTAAAGCTCCTAGCTCCTGTATAGCTTGTATGAAACATTGCTAATCCAACATCACATAACATCACATACATACATAAAACTCACGCCTCTGTCCTGATTTTTTCCTTTATTTGTGCTACATGTCATTGCTTCTTGTCAATTTCATGATTCTAGGTCAATGGAAAGTACAGTATATAGATTTTGGATCTCTTGCGAGCGTCAATATGTGCGGCATAAACGGAGCATAAACAGCTGTGACTTTTGAGTGCGTTGACTTAGAAATTTGAATGTTTCACTTCTCCAAGGGATGGCAGACCTAAGTATATGATATTAATTTTAGCTTGATACCACCACGCTCACTGTTACCCAAAGGGCAATGGAAAGATCTATGCTCAAAGTATTTTTGCGCGAACGAATCAGAAATTAGGAGATCCGCAAGCGAAGCAAGGTCAACGACATATCTCTAAGGATTGCCAGACTTAAGTGGCAGTGGGCACATAGCTCAAAGAACAGATGTCGGATTGGGCAGTAAAGATCTCGAATAGCGACCACGTACCGGAAAACGCAGCGTGGGTAGGGCTCCCACAAGGTGGACCGACGACCTGGTAAGGATCGCAGGTATCAGCTGGATGCGGAAAGCACAGGACCGGCCTCTGTGGAGATCTCTGGGGGAGGCCTATGCCCAGCAGTGATATGATATGATGATATATGATGATATGATGCTGATGATGACCACCACGCGTTCCTGAAAAAAAAGGGTCTTGATTGACGGACGAACGGACAACAACGAGATCCTATAAGGGTTCCGCACAACCCTAAAATTTCAGCGGACCTCCCCCCCCCTCCCCGGCTGCGATCCAGTTTCTTGCGATCCACCATCTCGCAACGGTAAAGCTAGCCTTATTCTTTTTGAAGACGAAGACGTGGACAGATATCCAGAACCGGAAAGTGTAGATTGAGGACGATGTTGTAAATGTATGTATTATTTGACAGGCAATTTCTTTTTTATAATTAACAATAACATTCATAGTTGACTTATTATTCAGAACCAAACGCACAAAATTCTACACTAAGTTAAATAATGACGCTCCAAATAAGGCTGAGTACCTATATGTTGAAGTTTCATTGAATTCTAACTGATGCTCTTACAGTGAGGGAAAACATCGTGATGAAACCTGCAAATTCAGACAACTGAATTAGTAACCATGATCCAATCTGGTCAGGTTCCCCTCGTAGCAGGGTCACGGAGGTCAGATGATAGTCGCTCCATTGTAATTACCTGATCGCCAAATCCTGGATCATGGTCAAGGCGGACCCCGGGCCCTCGTTCTCGAGAGCACAACCGGGACATTAACGCTAAGATGATTTTTTTTACCTATATGTGGAAGTTTATGAATACTGAACTAGATCGTGGAACCCCGGAACGGAGCGATATTACGGACGTGTTTCGTCAGGAGGATGGGTTACGCTTTCCCTCTAAGCGAGCACTGGTGTTCTCCACCTTACGCATGATAAACTGCTGCGTTTGGTGAAAACATGTATCGCGCCCAAAAAGAGCACGGACCTATATGGCCTGCTGTCAAGTCTACTTATAAACATCATGTCCACAAGAACCGGCAACGTAGTGACACATCTACTGAATGACTGCTTACGAAATGGCACGTACCCCATGAAGCTGAAAAAAGTGAAGATATCCCCAGTACACAAAGGGAAGGGTAAAAAATCTGACTTGAAGTCCTACCGCCCGATGTCTTTGGTCCCTGTAGTAAGCAATTTCTTGGAAGTAGGGATAAATAGGAGGCTCTTGTCATTTTTCGCTAGCCGTCAAGTACTGTCCGACCGGCAATACGCCTATAAGCTGGGCCGTAAGACGACAGACACGGTACGTATAGGCTGGTCGGTACTATAGCAAGTGAAAGCCACAAAGCTTTTAGGATTTATTATAGATAGCGCACTCACTTGGGAAGCTCACAAATAAAGTGTGCGGCAATTTCAACCGTGCTAGCTTTGCACTGCAACGGCTTGGAAACACTGCCAGGCATAGTGTGGTTCGGTCGTGTTACTTTGAGACAGTGCATTCGGTCCTATCGTACGGAGCCTAGCTATGGGGCCGCGCCTACGAGTGGCACCGCGCGTTTGTGGCCCAAAAGCGAGCCGTCCGCACACTTGCTGGCATAACTGACCAGCAAGAATCGTGTAGGCTTATTTTTGATAAATTAGGCTTACTTCCATTACCGTGTGAATATACTTACCAAATTGCAGTATTCACTTACAGCAATATAGGTATGTTCGAACGAAAGAAGGCGGTATCGCGCGCATTGAGGAGTAATAGAGACGAGGAGGAGTAGACAAACGTTCATATAAATATATAGGCCGCTTCATCGGTCCGGTTTTTTCTCGGATTACGCATCCGTCGAGACAGACGCCGTATACAAACGGCCTTAATGTCTGTTTTTGCGACATGTAAGTAGTTTAATTTTCTTTTCTCCGCTTACAGCACGAGTATGCCAGCCCGGTGGCGGGCTCCCGCCGCCGTGCCGTCGTGGGCAGTACCGCTATTCGGGCCGCTGGGAAGCCCGCCGCTCCCCCGTTCCGACCGAAGCGCCGCCCGACACGGCCGTGGTGGACCCTCCGCCCGCTGCGCCCAACCCGTGTGAGTGACAACATAACACTATAAGTATAGTCATTGCCACAATCGACACTGGCATACTTGACACTGACACATTCGATACTGACATATTTGTGACTGACACATTCGACACTAACACATTCGACACTGACACATTCAATACTGACATATTTGAGACTGACACATACGACACTGACACATACGACACTGACACATACGACACTGACACATTCGACACTGACACATGCGACACTGACACATTCGACACATAGACAAGACACAGTTGCCTCCGACACGACACTGCCGTAATCGACACTGCCAGTCCAGGCTGACCGAGTAGTCATTGCCATAGTCAACACTATCACAGTCGAGACTATCTCAGTCGACATTGAAACAGTACACACTGATACAGCAGACACTGCCACAATCGACACTGTTACAGTCAGAACTGCCACAGCCGACGCTGATGATAAACCACTAAGGGTAGACACAGCATTCATTTGTCCAGTGAGGATTTTTGGAAAAAAAAGTAATAATATCCACTGGTGGGGATTTGTCGATAGGGATTTCTGGAATAATTCAACGTTGAATAGATGTAGACTGACCACAGAGCCCGGTGTATTCCAACGGTAATAGGGAACAGGTTGGTGTTACCAACAGTAGTCCTTATTCATATAGGCCTCAAGTACCGACTTGGACCGCAACGCCTTTCAGCAGAAGTATCAAAGACCTTGTCCAGAAACATGAAATGCAGATTTGTATCCCTTGGTGAGAGTTCTCCGGGCAAATACGGGGTTCGATGTCCCATACCCTAGCCGAAACCCATACTGACACCCCAAGACCGTCGCCTCCGAGAGTCCACAATACGTTCGAAGAGCTTCATGTTGTGAGACATCATAATCTAAAGGCTTTAGGTTAAGTAACTAAATAGCTTCAAACAGCTACGTTTGTACATTATTTAATTTGATTAGAACATGGTTGTTTAGACTAGTTAAAAATTTGAATAAAAAGCTTTGCTTCACAGCTTTATCCATGAAGACTTCACCAGGTTCAAAGCTATCTCTGGTACTAGTTTCATCCTAATCCGTTCATCTAATTATGATTGAGTGACAACCACCACATAAACTCTTTTTTTTAAATTACCACATCCTTTAATGGGAATTTTAATCCGTGACCGTCCACTTAAAATCCATTCCCTGATCATTGGCCCTCCCTACCCATAATGTTCACTTCCCAAAAATATCACTTTGTACAGTCTACAGTTTTCGGGTCAGCTTACATTTTTAGTTTAATTAATTATGGATTTTAGTTAGAACATCTTTGGTATAACCTGTGGTATAACGAACCAAATGTTACGTCATTCTTGTTACTTACTTTCGTCTCTTTCGACACTTTTGCAATCTTCTTAATATAAATAAAATCTTTGCAAAACTGGCTGAAGAACTGTCACTAATTTCAAAATCATTTGTTCTCTTTGACAGAACCAACATCTTTCATTGTACATCTTCAAGCAACAAAATTCCAGTTTATTTTTACTAAGAAAATACAAAAATATCGGACAATAACTTCTGAATAGGTAAGTTCGCTATAATTATTCGTATTGTGAAAGATATTCTGTATTCCACTGTAGTTTTTTTTAGAAAATTTGACCCAAACCAATTCAGGATTCTGGAATATGTCATCGGACTCGGCGAAGTTTCCCTCTGTCTGTCCTCTACCTTCTTCCAGATTTAAGAAAAAATTATCTTGTATTAAATATTTATTCAATTACAAATTGTGATTACTGTCTGTTCATTTAGTTTCACGGCATAATATATCAATATTTAAAACTAATTTCAATGGACTTAGTAATCTCGTTCTTTAATACCAAGACTTTGATGGGATATTTTTCACGCTCACGTAAGTGGTTTCTTCTTATCGTAAGAAGCGATACTAAACTGATTATGATGTACAGTGATGATGGTTGTAAGTGATACTTAATTTAAATTGGGATTGTAAGAAGTTGCTCTGAATAATAATGTAAGGACTATATAGAAGCATTCCCTCCATTATTAATCTCTCTTATGTCTTGTACCGTTTATCTGCTTCGTTCAATCATTGCAAAACTTTAGCTCTTGTGATCTCAGTTTTAGTTTATAGCCTTAATTTTAATTTTTCGAAGAATATTATTATTAGATACGTATATCTGTTAAATTTGAAACATTTGTGCACTGACCTTTATACTGCGCCTCTTTGTGTCCAAGCCATCAGCCCCGCCGTAGTCTCTCTGAATTTAAATAAATAATTTATGAAATAGATACACCAGCTTACAATACTCAAGGTACATACTTCTTGCAATTTATATTTCTATTTCTAAACCGTTATTTTCTCTGTCATACTAACTGCTGTGCTTACCTTTGTATACTTTTCTTCAACCCGACCGAACTGAACTTTTATTACGTAAGACGTGCCTCTGGGCCACCAGCCCAGCCTTGGAACATCCGCTCCACAGGTCTCGACTCGACCGGAAAACGTGCCACTCTCCACCATGGGTGTAAGGTGGTTGCTGCCATGGAGGCGCTAAAGGGGAAGCCCTGTGAACTGATCATCGCTCTACTAGCCCTGGCCGCGATAGTGGCCGCTTTCACCAGGAAGGTCTACATCGCTTACCGAACGCCCGTCGTCAGCCCATGCAAGTGACCATCAGCAGTGAGTTCGCTCCTTTTTCTTATTATATTTACCTGTTTATAATTTTGGTTATTTTCATCGTCGTCAGCAATAACCTAGACTAGTCCACTACCAGACTTAAGTACTATTCGGCAGTATTCAGCTGCCGCCTTTCGCAAAATAATGGTGGGCTCTTTTATGTACTTACAGTCCAGCGGGGTATCTGTATGATTGTCATTATGGGGACTATAGCTGAAAATCCAATACTCATTCCCATCGCTGCAGCTCTCCACTCCTGTATAGCCATTACCTACCTACAGTAGCAGATCAAAGAGACATTTTCGGCTTTCGCTACTGAGTTAGAGACAAGCCAGCAGTTACTGTTTACTAGTCAGTCTCTTCTTCATTACTCAAGTTGTTGCTGGGACCAAGACAGTATTAGCTTCTCCTTAGGCAACAGAAGTTGGAAGTAGTCTGTTATTCTAGCTACCTACCAAAATTCATTAAAATCCTCTTGGTCGGGCGACGACCATCGCACGACCATGTTCGCACGACCGTTACCAATTAAGGCAGCGCCTAAGGCCATCCATATAGTCTTTAGGCTTTTCAGACTTATAACATTCTTGGTCAGACCAGCCGTCTCGTGGTAGTGTAACCGAGGTGCATTTTGTTCCAGTTTTAATATGGTGCATATGAACAGAATATACTGGATGCTGCTGCTATTCTGTGCGCTCATAGTGGTGACGTACGCATGTGGCAAGACAAACCATTACTCGCGGCCATTGCAGCGTAACACGAAAAGAAAAAGTGAGCCTAACTTGTCTAATGTACAGCTGTAATTTAGCCCTTTTTAAAATTAATCTGGCCATTTTCTCAATAGTATTGTCACGTCACTGTACTTCATCATTATCAAACAAAAACGTTAAAACAATCGAATACAAGATAGTCACCAGAGCAGAATTCTCCGTCCACTTTCTTGATTGGAGTACTTTGTGTTCATTGTGTCCCTGTCCCTGTGTGCCTTGAAGTGCCCTGAAGCTGGACTTACCACTACCATCAAATACATTATAATAAGACCATAGAATAGTCCGCCGAACCCTATACACTATCGGGAAATAGATACTGGATCTTCTACCTATCATTTCAATCTACATAAAACCACAAAAGTCTTTAAAAAATATCCTCACGATCAGCTTTTGTGCAACCTTTGTTTCGCGTACGTGTAACGAATATAACACATTGCCTGCGAGTATTCTCTGATCATTATAATCTAAACGCCTTCAAGGTTAGAGTTAATAGGCTGTTCCTAGACAGGCATTCTCCATCTTCGGCCGCATCGTCACTTACCACCAAGTGAGATGGGGTTCAAATGCCTGGCTAGATTGATAAAATAAATGCATATATCATGGGTCTGCGGGAAGCCTCGTTCGAAGCATGTCTAGAGGAAGAAAAAACTGCTGCCTAATCCTGCTAACATGCAGCGGCGTGGTTCCAAATAGGTCAAAGCATTTAGGACAGCCAATAACCCTTCCATGGGTTTTCCGGGGGTTGTAAGTTCCTTGGAGTACAAAGTTGGCAGGGACATTGGTGTTCAATCAATCTGCAGAAGACCTTGGCCAACCTCGCTTCGCCAACGGTATCGAGGCACAACTAACTAGTGACGAGCTCGTTGCGGTGCTGAAGTTCGACTAGCCTCAAAGCACCAAATGGTCAGCGATGCAGTTCCCGGACTCTACGAGCGTTGCGATGCCTTAAATAAATAAATAAATATTCGTGGACAAATTTACACAGCGCCATCTAGCCCCAAACTAAGCAAAGCTTGTACTATGGGTGCTAGATAACTGATATACTACTTAAATACTTTTAAATACATACTTATTATACATAGAACACCCAGACCCGTAACAGAAAAAAAAATTCATCATTTCAATTTATGCCCGGCCGGGAATTGAACTCGGGACCTCTTGCGTGGCAGACCATTGAACCACTCAGGTCGCCTTGGTTGAGACCTGCCACTAGACCAGCAGCCGTACCGCCTATCTCCTTTAGCACGCCGCCATATTGATGCAGTTGAGTAAGGTCCAATCGCAGCAAACCAGAGCCAGAGCTGTCTTGCTGCGATTGGCTTAAACTCAATTGCATAAAAATGGCGGCGTACTATCGGAGATAGGCGTTACCACTCCAGTGCGTGTCTGCTAGCTACGTTATACGTATTTATATCTTGTTCGTCCTGCAGACATAGAATGTATTCCGGAAGGCGGGATGCCGCCGCCTTGCCGCCGCTACAACTATCGCTACCATGGGCGATACGAAGCGCGCTGACGGCGGTGCATCCGAAAGTTGTCGTTGGTAAATCGACTAGAATTATTCGCTGTTAGTTTGTCGATATGGCTTTTTTATATTCATATTGGCGTTACTGATCCCAGGGTTCAGGGTCCGTCTTGACTATGGTCCAGGATTTGGCAGATCAGGTAATTACCGTGGAGCGACTGCAATCTGACCTCCGTGACATTATTAACGGGGGAATCTAGCCAGATTGGATCTGGAGATCTCTCTCTCGAGAATTTTTTGAATATTTCCGGTATTTTAGGTCAATTTATTGACAGATTTAGCCTTGTTCCATCGAAATTGGTTTCAATAATCTGAAACTTTGACTAGTAGGTTTATAGTAGGCAGTTTCCAGCACAGCTCGACAGAAACGCTTACTTTTAAATATGACATCACACAAGCTGATCCATTTCATACTCCACTGCTTGACTGCCTCTTAGATTCTGTTTGCATGGTCGCCTAGAGGGGATCCCCGTGGTGTTTCCAGCAAAGTCGAATAGAGCACTAACCCAAAGCGACGCTACAACCTACAAGACAGGCAATGAACGGTGTGAGCGGCTTAGATAATAAGAGCTGGCTAATTGGGAATGATATAAAAATCTTCATAACCATTGCGTATGCAATTGGATATGCGTTACCTAAGGAAACTCCTCTAGAAATTTTGATCTTCGAATGAAATATGTCGTTTTACATTACATACACTTTACCGTTTTGACAAACGAGGCTGCAACTAAATTGGTTAAAGAACCAAAAACAACCTTGGCATCTGAAGAACCATATTCCTGTTGAACCTATATTATTGAACATTCACTAAATTGCTCTACAAACGGATATTAAACCAGCAACGTCTTTCCAGGCGCCATATACAAGCACAGTGTCTACATACTGCGCTTGCTGTTCATATACATCATAGTTGTATGTATGCGCGCCATGGTGGCGAGGAGACGACGCGGCGTGCTGGAGAGCAGCCCGGCTGCGTGGGGCGTGAGCGATACAGAAAGCAAGTAAGCCTTCTTTAACTTAGGGTGACCTCAAAGGGGGTATGCGTGTGCTCCTGATGGCAGACAACTTTTACTATGGTACCAACTCTGAAATCACGAAAGAAATCCTCTGTTTCATACATTTTAGTCCGAACGGACATATGTAACATGAAAAATTATTCTGTTGGTGAGAGTCGGTAGTGTGGTAAATTAAGGTATGGAGATTAGAGACATCCTATAATGCAACAAATTTTCTTACGAGAAGTTGTATTTTTACTTAAAAGTAAAAATTGCATATAAGTCCTCAGACTGAAATACTTACTGTATACGAACCTACGTATTAGTCGGAGTAGATAAGTTTAGGAATTTAACTTTTTCGATTTGACACTCCAAATTTAAGTTTTATTATTTTGCGCTATAACTTCTACAAAAAAATTGCTCCGCTGATTTTTATTTTTTATATGTTTTGGCAGAGTTCGTTTTCAGTAACGATAATGATGGCTCATGGCTTGCTTGGTAGTTTGCCTCCCTCTTAACTAGTATAAAAAAGTAGGTACAGTGTGATTTTTCTTGATCCGAGATGTCGTTGTTGTTAAGAAAATTACATTTAAAAATACGATACTTAGTTCCAGTGTTAGCTGCTGGGTCAGATCGAAACGAATCTAAGTACCTACATTTTTATTTTCAGATGATCAAATTTTGGTGACAATCGTCTTCGGAAAATAGTAAGAACTTTCAGATAAAAAACCACCGAGCAAAATGGAAGGACCATCCAGAACAAGGCAGTGGAGCAAAAAGTAAATTGACGCAAATCTGAAGCATTGTGGAACCCTATTTTAAACATCCAAACACTATGCCATAAGCTGAAACCAAACAAAATAAAATATCGACCATACTTGGGCCTTTTCTTTCAGCTTATCTTTTAGTTTAACCAAAAACATTGGTTTGGGTCAAATTCCACCGTTTCATCTGTAACTAGTTGTAATATGTGCTTTATTTGTAAGTGCTTTAGTACTAGAATTTAGTTAGCTCGATCGGCTTGTGGTGGAAAGGCTCTCAAATCTTTGTTTTTGGTTTGCAGGGTATGGAGCCGTGAGGTGACATGGTTCCAATGAAATTTAATTGTGGAGGAAAAATCTAATAAAATCTCAGTAAGTGGAAAAGTAGGCACTAAGAACACCCACAGGGTAGAGCAGCATCACAATGTCTTTCACTTTCAGGTGTCGTAAGAGATTATCGACGACCCTTTCCATTCATTAGGATAATGTACCCAAGCGAGAGTGGCTAACCTGGACAACTTTCTCGTATGGACAACTTTCTCGTATTAGTGGACGGTGTACACAGCAAATATTGGCAAAAAACCGCAAATCGATGTACAGGATAGCCGTTTGGTGTACGAGTACTTTAGGTTTAAACAATCATTTTGACCGGTAGTTCCTAAAAATATTCCCAGGGGGGGAGCAGTAATATCGATATTAATTTTTTATATGGGATTTGAATTTTTTTTTCTCAGATTCCTATCGTGTTTGGTATCAAATGAAAGGGCATCATGAGCCGGTTCTAAAAATATACTACACCAATACCATTCGGCCACCTGTTTTCTAAAAATCCACGAAATATTTTCAAAACATACCAAGTTTGGACTCCTCCAGGTAGGAGACGGATTAGTAAATTTTTGTATAACATACGCCAAATGTCTCTAAATATACCCATATCCAACGACAAAAAGGCAATTTAAAAAATATTTTAATTTACTAATTTTAATATTATTTTTTCATAATTAAAAAATTGAGATTTAGTATTTTTTTAAACTTATCGAACTCTACTGTACTGTACTATTATTATTGTGTTTTATGCTATTATCTATGTAAAATAATGCTCTTACGGTTTCTATCTCCCCCTCCCCCTTTCCTCTCTCCCTCCGCACTCCTCACTCTGCACCTAAGCGAATTTGATTTCCTCTCAGGTGCAGGAAAATCCTCTCAGGTGCAGGAGGAGAAGGGGGGGGGGGGGGGGAGGAAGCGTATTAATATCAATTTAACATAGATTAACAATAGTAAAGTGCAGTGCAGTTCGATATGATTCAAAAAATACTAAATCTCAACTTTTTAATCAAGAAAAAAATATTTTAAAATTAGTAAATTAAAATATTTTTTAAATCGCCTTTTTGTCTTTGGATATGGATTAAGAGTCATTTGGCGTATATTTTATAAAAATTTACTAATCCGTCTCCTACCTGGAGGAGTCCAAACTTGGTATGTTTTGAAAATATTTCTTGGATTTTAAGAAAACAGGTGGCTGAAAGTTATTGGTGTAGTATATTTTCAGAACCGGCTTATGATGCCCTTTCATTTGATACCAAACACGACAGGATTCCGAAAAAAAAAATTTCGATTCCCATATTAAAAATTAATGTCAATATTACTGGCCCCCCCCTGGAGATATTTTTAGGAACTACCGGTCAAAATGATTGTTTAAACCTAAAGTACCCGTGTACCAAACGGCTATCCTGTACATCGATTTGCGGGTTTTTTTTACGTAGCTCGACCACTATATGGACAACTTTCTCGTATGGACAACTTTACCGTATGGACAACTTTCTCATATGGATGACTTTCCCGAACGCTCTATTATTTCTTGATACCTACATTAGGGGGTTCTTGAGCAACGTTAACAACAGGAAAGTCACTCTGGCTTAGGAAAGCATTTCGCTAAGAAAAGATGGGTAGAGTGCGCGTAAGATAACTTTTCTAGCAATTGAAAATGACATACACAACAACACAACAAACAAAACAAGCTATACTTATTGAGCAGACTTATCTTGCACGCACTCTACTTAAACCTGACAATTTAATTCAGTTTCATGCTTAGGTAACCAATTCTGAACAGAATAATAGTCGCGGAAAACTTTTCATTAAACTTTAAGAATGTACCTAATCTTTACAATAAGGTTTATTCTACTTTATCTATATGTCGTGGTCAGATCATAGAATTCATAGATCACTTCATGATATGGACAATTTCTATAAAATAACAGAATATTATTGTGTCGATAGAAGATAACAAATTATGTGAAATGTTAGGAAGCCGCGTGGTAACCGGTTGAGTATAATTTAACACCAACTCCCAAAGGTAAGTGGTATGGACATTTGGACATTTTGCGAACTGGACATTTTGCTCGTAAACGAGACTGACATCTGCGTTAGCAAAGTAATTCGTTAAGTTTTCTTCATCATCAGTCTATAGTAGTCCACTGCTGGACATAAGCCTTCCCCGATGAGCGCCAGTGCACCCTGTCCTCGACTTGCCGCATCCAGCATCCACTCGCAGCCTTTCGCAAATCGTCACTCCGTCTGGACGGAGGGCGTCCCGTTAAATAGCGCCCCTATTGGAAGTTTTGTGATAATGTCAGGTGGTAGGACTCTGTCAAGGCCAAAGACCTGGGTGAGTACCCCCGCCTTTTCTATTCCTGCCACCTAGCACCAAGGCTTGCACTGTTGTGTTACGGATAAGATATTATTATTTATTTATTTATTATACACTAGCAGCTGCAAGCTGATGCGTGTATATCACAATATTTAGTTCTTGTAATGTCTATCCAGTCTATTTTTAAAACAGTTCACTGATGGAGCCCTGATCACTGATTCCGGCAATTCATTCCATGCACTGACAACCCTATTTGGCAAAAAGTTGTGTCTGGGGTTACTGGTTTCCTGTGATCTTGACAATTTCAGTGTATGGCCTCTGAGGTTTTTGTTATTATTTAAGTTGTAGATGGTTTCTAGTCCCTTCACATCATAATGTCCATATAGTATCTTATATGTTTCTATCAGATCACCACGTTGTCTACGTCTTTCCAGTGTTGACAGTCCAAGTTCCTGTAAGCGTTCCTCGTAGCTTTTACTTCCAATCCCTACTACCATTTTTGTAGCTCTTCTCTGTACTCGCTCCAACAGGCTGATGTCTTTTTTCAAATATGGGTTCCATACAAGAAAGCAGTATTCCAGTATTGGTCTGATATATGTTTTATACAGTTTCAAAAATAAGTCTTTGCTAATTATAGAGAAGGCTTTACGAATGCAGTATAGTAATGAATTTGCCCTTTTAGTTATACCAATAATATGTTCCTCCCATTTTAAATTTTCAGTTACAGTTACTTCCAAATCTCTTTGCGAGGATACACTTTGGAGCGAATTGCCATCAATCTTATAAGTTAGTCTAGGATTATTGGAGCCAATATGCAGCACTGTACATTTACCAGTGTTCAGAGTAAGAAGCCAATCTTTAGTCCACTGCGCTATACGGTCTAGATCCTCTTGAATTATGTTTTTTTTTTTTTTTATTACTCTACTAGCCAGGCATTTGACCGCCACCTCACCTGGTGGTAAGTGACGATGCGGTCTATGATGGAGCATGCCTGTCTAGGCCTATTCACTCTAGCCTTGAAGGCATCCAGATTATATTGATCAGGGAACACACTCGCAGGCAACGCATTACACTCCTTAGCCGTACGCATTATAAAAGTCGAGCCAAAGCGGCTCGTGCGGATAGTTGGAAGATCCACGACATAAGGATAAAGCGCTCGCCCGGATCGCGTCTCCCGATGGCGGAAAGGGGCCGGCGGAATGAGGTCATGCAACTGCTTCGCACACTCTCCGAAGTGCAACCTGTAGAAAACCGACAAACGCGCAACCCTACGCCGATGCTCGAGGCTCTGCAGCTTAGCCTCAATTAACTGCGGATCACAAATTAGTCTCTTTGCCCGTTTTTCCACCGAATCCAAAGCAGCCAGTTGGTATTTGGCTGATGTTATATGATATTAGCGGATTACCGAAGATCTTGGTGTCATCAGCAAATAACAGGAAACACGACACAATTAGCGGGTTAAGATCAGTCAAATACATTCCAAAAAGAAGTGGTCCCAGCACTGATCCTTGAGGAACACCACTATGCACGTTATGTGAGTCAGATAAACAATGGGAGATTGTTTATCTGACTCTTACTCTGAACCTTCTACCAGTCAAAAAGTCCTCTATCCATTTCAATAAGTTTCCTCGTACTCCAAAATGTTCCAACTATAGCCAGCGCAATTACAGGCAAGAGGCATTTCATCTTAGTGCTCACAGTGATAACACACCTGAGGTTTTGTATTGTTGTTACCTGCAACCTAAATGCATGAATCGTAGATGTTATGGGCGACAGTTAGGTACGGCTTTTACCATCAGGTGGGCTGTCTACTCGTTAGTCTCTGCATAGAATTTAATGAAAATCTAATAAAAACCATATACCAGAAAATATGCAGCTGCGTTTTCTGTTGTATGTTTTCAACATTTCCAACTCATCTGCCATGCGTGGATATGCATGCAGTGCGACTTTTAACTGGTACCTACCTACGACTATTGATGACGATGATAATTATAGGAAGTAGGAGAGAAAAACTAGAAAATCGTACGATTTGGCAGATTTTTCAGTATTGCTTGAATGGACATGGCTGGTGCAGTGTTGGTTAGTTAAACCCTTCCAGAGCAGTTCACAAAATGTTTAACTAAGTATAAAGCGAAAGTACAAATAAAACAAAAATAGACTATTTTCAAACCACGCGGCCAGCCGCCAGGTACCAGCCGGGGCGGTCGACGGTGGATGCCGTGCGCGACGCGGTGGCGCGCCTGACGGGCCACCTCGAGGGCGGGCGGCAGGTCGCAGCCATATTCTGCGACCTGTCGCGCGCCTTCGAGATGGTAGATCACTCTCTGCTGTTGGATAAGTTTTATCAATATGGTTTCCGTGGGCCGTTCTACGAAACACTGGTATCTTTCTTAAAACATCGCAAACAGGCTACATACGTAAACAATTCCAGGTCAGACCTTGAAAACATCGGTGATTCCGCGGTGCCCCAGGGTTCCATCATGGGCAACACCATGTTCTTACTTTTAGTCAATGACATAACGGCAGCGAGTGACATTGCCGAGTATGTTATATATGCAGATGATACATGTATTATAGTAACTGGTACCACCACCGAGGACCTCCAAGAAAATGTAAACATAGCAATGCACCAGATAACCTGCTGGTTTTCTGCCAACGGAATGGACTTGTACGTAGAAAAAACAAATGTAATACATTTCAAACTACGGAAGGCTGACACTGAGAAGCTGGTCGTCGTGGTAAACGGATCCCAGGTGCCCCAGGTGGACACTGTGAAGTGCCTAGGTCTTGTGATTGACTCCGGTTTGACCTGGTCTGCAAATATTGATTCCTTGTGTGACCGATTGGCAACTGCTTGCTATGCACTGTCAAGGCTTTCTAGAACTTTAACTTCTAAAAATTTAAAAAATGCGTTTTTTTTTTTTTTTTTTTTTAATTTTAGACTATCCAGGCATTTGACCGCTATCTCACCTGGTGGTAAGTGACGATGCGGTCGAAGATGGAGCATGCCTGTCTAGGAACAGCCTATTCACTTTAGCTTTGAAGGCGTCCAGATTATAGTGATCAGGGAACACACTCGCAGGCAACGCGTTCCATTCCTTAGCCGTTCGCATTATAAAGGTTGAACCAAAGCGGCTCGTGCGGGCAGCTGGAAGATCCACGACATAAGGATGAAGCGCTCGCCCGGATCGCGTTTCCCGATGGCGGAAAGGGGCCGGCGGAATGAGGTCGTGCAACTGTTTCGCACACTCTCCGAAATGCAACCTATAGAATACTGATAGACACGCAACCCTACGCCGATGCTCGAGGCTCTGCAGCTTAGCCTCAATTAATTGCGGATCACAAATTATCTTCTTTGCACGTTTTTCCACCGAATCCAAAGCGGCCAGTTGGTATTTGGCTGATCCATCCCAGAGATGGCAGCAGTACTCCATGCATGAACGAACTACTATGGATACTTCGTATTACTACTTCTTGAACGTACTATGGATACTTCCACTCAATAATGACCTATGGGGTAGACCTGTGGGGAACAGCCGCAGATCGGGACAGGGTCTTCAAGCTACAAAAGCGTGCCATTCGAATCATAGCAGGGAGGCCATATGATCACCCTTTTCAGGTCTTATTCCGCGAACTAAAGATTTTAACCATGCCCGGTGTATATATACTTGAGATATGCAAACAAGTCAAGCAAAACTTGGGTGCATTCCCAACGCTGGGCGACAGTCACAATGTAAACACCCGCAACCGGCACCTGCTGGCCGACCTGGCCGTGCCGCCGCGGCGCCGCGCCAAGGCGCGCAAGATGCTGGATGTCGTAGGCCCTAAGCTATATAATGCATTACCGTCGGATGTAAGGGATACATCAAATGTCGACACATTCACTAATAAATTAAAAAATGTTTTGGTTGGCATAGCTTGCTACAACATAGATGATTTCTACAAAGGAATAAAACAATGTCATTGACCCAAACATGCTCACACAATTAACATTATAATTACAAGTGTCAATATTTAATACCTATACTGTGTTTGATACCTATACTATACAATTTGTAGTATAGGTGTTAAATACTGTGTATTTAATACCTGTGTAGTGTATATAATTTAAGTTATATGTTAAAATAACACATAAAAAATTGAATTTAACAAAGTGGACATGTAAATTTTTAATTTATGCAATAAATGAACAATGAACAATGAACAAAACAACAATAGAAAAATAGAGAAATGAATTAAATGACAAACACTAGTAAAGTTGATTCGCAAGAGTTTCACCATATGGTGTAATGAGCTCTTCATGAGTGTAAAACTTACCACGTCTAGGTATTTTTAACAATAACTGCACTTTATTATTGCTACACAGAAAACGCGCCTATTTAAGTAGATAGGTAGGTAGATAACGCCCCGTACAGGGTGGATGGATGGACACGCGTTTCAGAGTATCCACCTTAGGGTGCCTGTTTTAGGGTGGATTAACGGAACAAGCCCTATTTAATCATTCCGAGCGTCCACTAGGATTGTGCCATATATACCTATCGTCTAACGTCAAACAGCCATAGGTACTGTCCTAATTGGCAACGGTCGTGCTACCATGATCGTGCGTCGGGCGGTTTTGAGGTCTATTAGTCGACCGATGTCCGTCGTACGACCATGATCGCACGACCGTTTCCCACTGCGCCATATGGTTGAACCATGTCCTAAGGTCTTCGTACCAGAACGCGTCATGTTTCTTTGAGCCCCTATACAGCCTTTTGTTTGTTCGATTGTACCACGCTTATCTACTTACACAAAACACAATAGGTACAACAGACAGATAGGCCGGCCCCGAAGCAAAGTTGAAATAGAGTAACTTTCACAAGAATGCGTAACCGAAGTTTCAAACTGATTTCAACTTTGTTTCAGAGCCTCGCCTCCTCGGGTGATGTGGCGTCGGCTACTTCTTGCCATTTTGATGATCACGGTCTGGTCGTTGCGAGTGCACTGTTGCAACAGGGTGAAGCGTGTGACGTGTGGTGCCAACCCGCCTTGCCAATCTAAGAATAAATGAGCCGGGATCTGGAGTATTTGAGGAAATACTGGCCCCTTGATATGGTCATAGGTTAGGACGTTTTTTTATGTGGGATGTTTTCCTTGCCCATATCTTAGCAACCAGTTTGCATATTATTACACTACATCTAACAGAATATCAGGGATATTTTCCCTACTGGCTTCTTCCTTAATTTTCTGCATTCGGTTTCCAAGCGTCATATTTTATTTCATAACTTATAATTTCGTGTTTTTATTTTCCACTAAGATAATCTACCTATCTGACAAGTAGAGCATTGCAATTACAATCTAGCCTAAAGACTAATAAGTAATTTAAATTTAGCATCATTTGCTAAGTTAGTTGCGATAATTTCGTGTGTTCCTTAGTAATCGAATAGATATGAAACTCCTTTTGAACGTAGGATTGTGTCATAATTTCCAAGCTCCACACTCAAATCAGTATTACATATATGTACACCTACACGTCGGAAACGAATCATACTTTCTGGTATTCATAGATTGCCTGAAAATTTGAATATAGCTAAGGCGCTCTATTTTTGAAACAGCTCGCATCCGCTTCCTTTCTCTTTCACACTCGTGGTAAGTTGCTAGAGACAGAAGAGACTAGCTTAAGAAAGCGAGCGCTCGTGTAGATGCGAGCGGATTCTTAAATGGGCCCCTGAACCTTGACATAAAGGGATGTAAACATCCCATACCACATAACCTTCTGACTGTACCAATGCCAAGAACTGCTAGACCTGCACACGATTTTGTCTCTCTCACAGATACCCTCCACCAGACTGACCTGAAAGGGATGGAAACAGCCCTTGTGCAGGAAGTGGTGGTGTTGTTGGTGACGTTGCTGCTGTCCTACCTGGAGTCCTGCTTCGGTTGCGGCGCTCGCACCTCTTACGAAGAACCACAACTCGAGTGCAATAATACCATAACTTAAGGTCGGTTAAGGTACCTAAATCTACTAAATTAGTTCATTGTTATGCAACCCTGTTAATGAAAGAGCGGACAGACCATCTGACATTAAAGTAGATAGTCGTCGCTGCCCATGGACACTAGCATCAGTCTAGCCAAGATGCATGGCGCTTCAGCTCTCTTGTCCTCTTTGTCCTGCGACCTGCACTAGGGAGAAACTGTTCCTGCCGACTGATTATGCCGTTGACGTTGCCGACTACTGGCCAAGCCAGATCTAAGGTTTTCGAAAATTGACTACACGAATAAGAAGCCATGATTCAAGCCTTAGGCCACATTTATTCTGCCTGTACCAATGACTTTTTCGACTTATATGACATTAGCTGAACAGTAACCTATGCTCTTACGGTGAGGGAAAACATTGTGATGAAACCCACACATTGAGGCGACTGAATATGTACTATACCGATAACCAGTATGATCCAATCTTTGCCTAGCCCTAGCACAAGTGTGTCCGCGACAAAGCTCGCGCCGCGAGAGAGCGTTTGTCTCTTTCTTTCAATACTAAGACGAAATAGATATAGTATACCTATGTCGCGCTTTTTCTCGCTAATCGCGCGCGAGAGAAACTTGTGTTAGGCCTACTTGTCAAGTTCCCAGTTAACAGGGTCGCTTAGTACAGATGGCAGTCTCTCTACTGTAATTACCTGATCTACGAAATCATGGATCATGATCAATGATCCTGGGCCTTCGGGCGCGAGAGCACAACCGGGAAATTGACGCCAATTTCCCCCCCAGATTATGATTTTGATAGGGTAATTTTGTTCCCCTTTCCCATCAGCCATCCGACCCCGTCGCGATGCCGTATCTTAACGCGTTTGTGCTGCTGTTCTTGCACATCGCGTTATCGCTGGTGGAGCTCAGTGCCGGCTGCAAACACAAGCGGAGGCTGCCGCCGCCGCCCAAATCTCCTAAGGTGGAGGTGAAGATCAATGTAAGTCGACCTCTCGTTTATTAGAGCCGTTCCAACTTCATATTATAGATATCTAGATAGGCCTCCCATAAAGTGGACAGACGACCTGGTAAAGATCGCAGGTACCAGCTGGATGCGGAAAGCGCAGGACTGTCCTTTGTAGAGATCGCTGAAGGAGGCCTACGCCCAGCAGTAGGCGTCTTCATTTGATTTCTTTATAGCGTATCAGAGTTTTCAAAAGATTTTAAAATATCATCTAGTACTAATTAGTACTTTTTAGCCTGATATGATGATGATGATGATGATTTCAACAACTGGAACTCATGTATAGCCAGGATTGAACGCTGACTGAAAGGTAAAAAGGTAGGTATCTGGTAAAATTTAATATACAGGACCAGCTTCTGAATGCAGCACCAACCCCTTCACACACTGGCTTCCTGATAAAAAAATGTCTTGCTCCTCCTTAAACCAGAATATGAGCCTAAACAAGGTCACTTTACAATGTTTTTACCAAGCTTGTTGTAGCGTGAGATATTGCAAAACGCTACACAATTTGTGGGAGGCTCAAATCCGGTCTGAACAGCTACGGGCATGCGTACGAAGGCATTTAGTCACGTTTTAAAGCCGCCGCCGCCGTCCAGAGTGGCAATGGTCTGCCGACACTCAAGAAAGCCGAAGAAACCATAGGTTAAGGTGTGCGCATGATAAACAGCTCGAAAAACACGCATTCTTCCCCTTCGTGTAAATAACGAAGAACCGTGGAGATGAATGCGAAAGAGGTAGTTATTTACCTTATCGTCTGGCATTATAGCCCGAATCACCAATTTTAACCAATGAGGTAATGAACACTACAATTACAACTAAATATCTAAAGGATGCTAAAATGAAAGAGGTAATTGCAGCAGAGTTTGACCGGTGCGGTGAGCGTGACTGTAGCTGCCATTCTTGCTTCCTACCAACCAAGTTTACTGATACCAATTATCCACTATATTTTGACTTTTCTTTCCACAGTACCACCCTACTAAAGCATGAACATCATCTACAACATCGTTGCAAAATCCTCGTCATAAAGTGAGTAGTGGCTTAGAGACTAGTTATAATATGGTCTTCACCTTTATATTAGTGGCAATAATAATTGATTTCATTTTGTTCCAGCTCGTAACATGTTACTAAAACTATTATTTATATTCCTACATGCGTGTCTGATGGTTCTGGAGGCTGTTGCCTGTAGGTAAGCCTATTCATATTCATTTATAACAGTTTGCCCGTACATTGTAACCTGCAACCCCTCACGTTGGAGGGTGTCTCCATATAAAATGTATGAATAGAGAACTCTGCCGTCCTCCGTGGAATGGTATTCGTCGAATGCAAAAGTCAAAGCTGCTGAAGACCAGGCGAATTGGAGCAGAAAGAAGGAAAGCGGGCCCTGTAACAAGCTAGGATTTCCATTCCAACAGTTGGAGATCTTAATGTTATAAATATAACAATGGAAAACGCTGCTGCACATGTTCCAGCCCACAGAGTCTCTAGATCTTTTGCCTCGAATACAGTAGTCGCCTTGTACGACACCCACAAGTGTAAGGGGTTGGTGCTATTCTACTCTGCCGGGCACCACACGCTAATACCATATTTAAAAAAAAAACTGCTCGGCAGATCCACAGACAGGGAAGCCGCACCCGTGCGCCGCCGCCGGCCAGTCCCGCAGGTGGACTCCGCACAGAACGTCAGGGTCATTCTGAGAGATGTGAGTAACTTCCTCTTCTGTGTGGTTTCTGGCTGCGACAGTTGTACAATTACATCAGGCTATTCATTTATGAATACCCGACCGCCAGGGAGCGAACGGGCTATGTAGGACTCATCCATCGCAATGAGTAACGGTAATAACCACTATCATATCAGCCAGAAGACGCTTACTGCAGGGCATGTACCTCACTCAAAGATCTCCACAAAGGCCGGTCTTGTGCCTTCTGTATCCAGCAGGCAGCATCCACTGAAACCTGATGGTGCCCTTCTCGGCTCATATTTACGATGCCACGGTATGTGTGAGAAAAATATTTCTCATACTGTCCGATGTCTCCGCCGGTGAGACGCTCGCTAAACGCGACCTAAAACTTTAGGACCACACCCAAAACAGCGAGCTTTCTCAGCACAAGGGCCCGGGGTCCGCCATGACCATGATCCAGGATTTGGCAGATCAGGCAATGACAGTGGAGCGACTGCCATCTGACCTCCGTGACCCTGCTACCAGGGGTTGGACCATGGTTACATATTCAGTCGCCTGAATTCGCAGATTAAACCATATTTTCCCTCTCCGTAAGGGCATCGGTTGGTGTTCGATTAGTGTACATCACTCAAAAAAGAGTCATTGGTACGTGGCGGCACTGGGATTCGAACTGGGTACCTCGGGGTACGAGTCGGCCCCTTAACCAATAGGCCACGACGATTATAACCGAATCCTATTCTGCTTATTTTCAGTACCACGAAGGTCGCCAGCACGACTACGCACCCGTAGCAACACGCCCGGTCGCTGCATACCACGTGACGTTGCCGGTGGACACAGCCTGCGGCCCTTCACCTTCATCTGTCACCGTTGATAGCAACAGCCAGGTTCCTGTCACCCGAGCAAACCCCAGAGTTGCAACCATAACACCGTGCTCCAGATCCCCTGCCCCTAAAGATGGAAGGATCCCCTTGCCACCCTACCCTGGGCCGATAGCGACGACCCGAGATCTCAACTTCCCAGCGAACCAATCGACTCAGATGTCGAACTTTATAAAGGCCTTGAACAGTAAAAGAAAGGGTTGATATTGCCACTGTCTAAAGGAGAATTTGGTCAACGTTGGACACTTTCAAGGTAAGTAAGCATTTCCAAGTCTATAAAAAGAACTATTCATATAATTGAAATACCACCAGTAGTGCCACCACTTCACTATCACGGGTTTTTTTATCAATAGGCTTGCATTTGACCTCAACTCACATGATGGAAAGCGAAGATGTAGCATGCGTGCCTAGAAGATACCTATTCACTCTTGATTTGAAGACCCCAAGGTTATACTTATCAGGGAACATTGACTCAGGTAGAGTTCCTTTGCAGTACGCATAAAAACAGTGGACCTGTGTTTTGTGTACCAGTGGACTGGTACTGGTAAACCTCGATACGGGTTTCGCTTCTGCACGGAGCATCGTCAGGAAACCGTTGACAGTAATGCGCTTATTATATTCCACTAAGTTCAGTCGTCTAAATTGGAAGCAAAAAGCGTGAAGAAAGTGGAATATATTGCTCATAGAATAAGGTCTATTTTTGTATCACTTATATTATGTTACGCGTCTGTCCGCTTTTCAAAAGCCATGATACCTAAATTAACCTTATTTTATGAGAAATACATTCTACTTTGATTTGCCCTCACGCTATTTGCTTCTGAATTTAGACGACTATATTTATGCAAATGCAATAAGCGCATTAGATGGCAAACAAACCTGCGGCCTGCCTGATGGCAAGCACTCCCCGCAGCCTATGGACGCTTGCAATACCAGGGGTATCACTTCCGTGTTGCCCTGTACACTTCTTCACCCCTTTCTTGAAAAATGTTGTACTCCATCAGGGAAAACCTCAGTATTTTAAGGGTATGTTCCGGGTTACTTACCACGTACCTTTGTTGAGCAGTCGTCCCGTGACCATGCTGCATGCAACTGTGTCGAAATATCGGGCTACTCGTCAACAAAGGTACGCGGTAGGAAACCCGGAACATACCCTTAGAATGTGTGATAATAACCGCGATAGTTTGAAACATCATGATAAAACCTCAGTATATTGCAGTCGACTCTTCGTTTGCAGCAAGCGATGTTTATGACGCTCCTTCTGGAGCTCTGCTTCCTAATTTTCGAGGTGGTCGCGTGCAGGAAGCAGGTGCGCGGGGAGCCCAGCATCCACGTCATATACCAGAGGAAGGATTCGTCGATGCCCTCGCGGCAATATTTATTGTGACCAATATGGTTCGTAACTCTGTAATCTTTCCTTGTTTTACATACACGTAGAGCTTGTCTAAGCTGAAATGACGCGTCCCAGTACTTAATTAGTTGATTTCGATGTGTGAGTGCAAATATGAATAACGACACTTCATCTGTGTGGGAGCGTCGACTGCTCCAATCGAACGACGCGTGCACCTACGTTTGAGTCTCACCGGCAACTGTATGACCAATTACAACGGCATTTGTAAATGTATTGCGTCCATATTTTAAATTTGCTTTTGTGCGTTAATGCGATAGTGGGGCGCGGCATTTCAGCTTAGACAAGCTCTACCTCTCTGTAATCTTTTCATATTTTACATACATAAAGCTGACGCCTGTGTCCCACAGTTG
Organism: Blastobasis lacticolella; assembly: GCA_905147135.1. Classification (NCBI taxonomy): domain Eukaryota; kingdom Metazoa; phylum Arthropoda; class Insecta; order Lepidoptera; family Blastobasidae; genus Blastobasis; species Blastobasis lacticolella. Next base: position 13,657,702 of record LR990062.1, on the reverse strand, counting down.
GAGTAGGCAGAGGCTATGGACCGCCACTTTGCTCCGTCCTGACATCAACTCCCTAGCCTAGACAGTTCCTTGTACATTTGCAAATTTTAAATTTATCTTAAGTAATATGTAGTAGGTTTTTTTTTTATACCACTAAAGTGGCAAACAAACTTGCGGCCTGCCTGATGGTAAGCAGTAACCGCAGCCTATGGACGTTTGCAATACCAGGGGCATCACCCACGCGTTGCCGACCCCGGGAAAAACCTTTTAACCCCTTTCTTGAAGAACTCCATGTTGTACTCACCAGGGAAAACCTCTCCAGGTACTACATTACGTTGGTAAATCTGTACAAATTAAAAAAATACCTTTTTGTGCACGAGCAAACCAACGTTTTGTGGGTCTCGTAAACGTCTGCTATCACTACAAAGTGGAATTTTCTTGTACTTCATGACGTAGGATAACCTACGGTGCCCTCAATCTATATAAAGTCTTATCAAAATACTGTCGTGCTATTGGACAGAAACAACTGCAGTAAAATGACGAATCCATTCCAGCCAATGACAGGGCTTTATTTCGACAGCAGACCTTATGTCGCAGTAGCGCCATGCCGTGGTTTTACGAATCACGAAAAGTCATTTTCAATTGGAACTCTCTTCACCTTGCCTTACAGTCAACCATGTTGAACATAGCGACTGCCATCGTCAACATCCTCTGCCTGTTGGTGTGCGCGGTGGCTTGCTGCAAGCGCCGGCGGCGGCTACCCGGGTGCAGGAACTGTCAGAACCCCACTTGCGACTGGAAGGGACCAATTACTGAGAGGATTTATCCTTTGCGGCCTGGTCAGCAATAGGTAGGTATACCTAACTGACAGAAAACAGAAACAGAAAATGTACTGTAGAAACAGATAATGTTTTTACGTGTTTTTTGGTCTGTGTCCCTCCATGAGAGATATCAGGGTCCATGGCCGAAACAAATGTGGATTGTACGTTCTCTTACTTCCTTACTTACTGCGCCGGCTCAGCGACCCAAAGTGGATCTTGGCCACCCACACCAGAGATCGCCACCTCTTCCTGTCCTGCGCCATCTCCTGCCAATCGAGGATGCCCAGTGTGTACCTGTACACACTGGGCATCCTCGATTGGCACACTGGGCATCTTCATCTGTCCAGCGATCTGGGTCGCCCGACCGGTCGACGTCCGCTCGGCCGACCCACATATGCTTTCCTTGCGGCGCGATCCTCCCCACGTGGCCTAGCCAACGCCACCTTGCGGCCTTGATCTCTCCCACTCCTGGCCTGTTCCACCTCCTTGTTCTTCCTCCTCTTAAACATGCCGTTCTCTCCCTTTGTTGACCCCAGAATCTTCCGGAAGATCTTACATTCAGATATAACTTGTTCTCCTGCTTTAGTGTCAGTGTCCAAGCGTCACATCCGTACTTGAACACGTAATTTATTGAGGCTAGGGTCATGTTTGCCGCATGTCGGAGGAGTTATGGGCTAAAATCGTCACAGTGTGGACGCCCAATTCTCGGAAACGACGTCGCGGCAGACCCAAGAAAAGGTGGACAGATGAGCTGCGGGCCTTCGAAAGTGACTGGAGAGAGTGGAGGAATCGGGGAGAGGTCTTTGCCCCGCAGTGGGATGATTCGAGCTAATATAGAATATAGATAGGGTTCAATTAATAAGGAAACGTTCTATTAATTGAGGCAAGAGTGAACAGTAGTCACCAAATCATTGGGTATGCTGACGATCGAGCATTGCTTGGACAGTGCAAACAGACTATAAAGGATCTGATGGAACCCCTGGAAGAGCAAGGACGAAGAGTTGTACGTCCTCTGGCCTATAATACCTACTGTGCAGATTTTCATCCGGTTTTCACCAACACATTGTTTTCATTCATTCTCGAGAAGCCTTTTTGAATCCGATGCCTCTTGATAACTGAATCCTTTTATTTTTCAGGTACCTTTAATGGTGAATAAATGAAAAAAATGGAAATAAGAGAAATGACTAATATTTGAACATTGAATCTATCTGATACTTGAACTTTTCGTAATAAATATAATTGAAGGATGGGAAATTTAAATATATGTATTTTTAATTGAAATCGCCTTTGTTTTAATGAAAGAAAAACGAAAACATCAAAATGATAATGCCAATATATTTTATTTACACTCCATTACAGTCGAGTCTTAATTACTTTTTAATAATAATAATAATAGTAAATGTTTTCAACTATACCACTCCATCATTAACAAAATTATTTTGGAAATAATCGTAAAGTAACTACGAATACAATAATTAAACTATTTTACAAATAAAGGCCTTAGGCAAAGGAGATGGTGAATCTTTCACGTTAATTTTTAAGTAAAAAGATTTTTTTGTAAAATGCGTATATTGACCTGTTGCTCCCACGTAAATATATTGCATCACGCTCGCACAGATTCAAGGACGCGTATCTGTGCGAGAATGAGACGTTGTCCTAATTGGCAATAGTCGTACGACCGTGGTCGTGCGACGGCCGGTTTTGAAGCGCTCTCCTAATTGGCAACGGCCGTGCGACCATGGTCGACCAATGGGAGACCTCAAAGCCGTCCGTCGCACGACCGGTGCCAATTAGGACAGCACCTGATGCATTATAGTAACATGTCAATTTACGGGTTTCCTGGTCCGCGGCCGCACTTATTCCTATCAAAGTATCTTCTAACTTCAAAGCCTAACAACAATTAGTGTAATTAATTACAACCAGTTAGATCGCTTCGCTGAGGGACCAGGGTCCTTGCACTGTGACATCTCGAATTCGAAATTTTTTTCTAGCCATATCTTCAATTAATAATGCCATTGAAATGTCTATTGCTGCCAAAAAATATTTTTTCGATTATCTTCGACAGTCGTATATTGTTGAAGATCCATTTCAGTGACATAGTTTCAAAACAGTTTTTTCGCTAAAGAAAATGTCTAATTTGATATGTCATAGCACGAGAATTGCCTCCCAGGTCTGTCGCTTGAGGGCCCTGAGACAAAGAACAATCTCGGGAACCGACTTACCCTGACTGCACATTATTATAATTACTATCATAAGAAAAAGTTAGGCATTTCTGATTTAAAAAATCGAGATGGCGATACCTACTAAGTTTAATAGAGGGAAAGATAGCTTCCTAAAAAATGACACGCCATACTACGAGTATAACAAACAAGCAGTCCCCTGCGGTTTTACCCGTGTGCAGTTCGGACCTCTGTAAACATTCAACTGTCCCGCGGTCCCAATAATTTTTCAATAAATTCATTACTTTCGGAGATTACCCCTAACATACAGTCCCAAATATACAAACTATTCTTCTTTTATAATAAAAGTATAGTTAGCGCAATAGAATAATCGCAGCCGGCGCCAGACCGTCCTATACTTATATAGTCGAGATACACGCCAGAGTACTAAAGTATTCACAAGAGGTCCCGGGTTCGATTCCCGGCCGGGAAGAAATTGAAATGATTAATTTTAATTTCTGTTACTGGTCTAGGTGTTCTATGTATAAGTATGTATTTAAAAAAAAAAGTATATAAGTAGTTTATCAGTTATCTAGCACCCATAACCTGTGTTATGCTTGTGCTTTGCTTACTTTGGGGCTAGATGACGCTGTGTGAATTTGTTCACGGTTATTTATTTATTTATTCACATGTTACCTACTAATATTATAAAAGCTAATGTTTGTAAGATTTGGATGTTTGTTAGTCCTTCAAGCAAAAACTACTGAAGGGATTTTGATGAAATCTGGCTTATATCTAAGAATATTAAAAGTATAATTTATTTCCGCGTAGGCTCTGGAACGTTGTAACTGAATTTCATACAAACGAAGTAGCGAGCAAAAGCTAGTTTGCCATAAAAGGGCGTGATATTTTGGATGCGAACTCTCCCATCTACGAGAATGATATATCTTTCAACTTAGCTGTATCCGTCAGTAACGCCACCTGGCGGACGTTTTCAGAAACCGCTCCTCGTATAAAAATTCACCATCTCCATTTCGAATCTAGTCATAATTAGTCACGGAAACAAACAGTAATACATGCATCTCTCTCTTGCATTTATTACCGATCACACGCCGCCATATAAAAGCCGTCGACGAGACCATCCTCGTCGGAAAAGTATTCATTACCTCATTCATATGCATATAACAAAGATAACTTGTATACTTGCTTCTCTCTCGTATATTAATTCGATTCACATACAAATGGTAGCCATTTTGAATCGCATCACACAACAAGGTCATTAATACTGCCAAAATCCGCTAGATGACACTGCTAAGTCTACAGCCACGATATTTGCCAGAATAGCCTCGATTTCTGTCCAATATCAAGTAAGCATTTTGACGTAGTGCTGCCATCTAGTGGCCTGGGCTTTTAAAAACATTAAATCGAATATTACAATTACTCTATATGCATTTACATTGGAAGGATACCGACTATACTATCAACAAATTTCGGTACAACCTGTTCATTAAACACTATTGTGGAAGTGACTATAATTTTATCCATATCCAAGACTATTTTAAAACTTGCCATTGACAACAATTTTACTATAAAAGCGACAGATGGCGCTAGTGAGACGTCTACCAAAATCAAAGAAATTTGACATCATAGAGGCATAGAAAGAGCCTCCTCGCAGCTGAAGTCACAATCTATATTTTGTTTCTTTTTTAAAGGTGCATATAGTATCCAAATAGGACGGCTATAAGTTGTCAAATACCACTCCATAACCACTGCACTGTCAAATTTGGTGGCCTTGGTCATCTATTGTACTAGCTTCTTGTATGTTGTGTTGTGACAGATTAACAGCGTCCATTCTCTACAGGTTGAGGCTCCATCTATGCTCAATGCCCAATATATTTGACAAAACACAGTTGGCAAAACGTCTCGCTAGCACCATCTAGTGAATGTTCAAGTAATTACATTTTGGCGAGACTGTTTACAGATAATTTACAGAGTATAAGATACAAGTCAAAAATGGCTTTGTGAGCTACAATTTCGTATTTACAGGCAGACTGTGAGGGGGACGTAGGTCGCCGAGTACAAGAAAAGATCCACTTTATAGCGATACACGTTTAGGAGACCGACAAAACGTTGCTCTGGCGTGACTTTTTGGCAAAAAAAATCTTTAGTTACCCAAACATTGAAAATCTTTAGTTACCCAAACATTGAAAGGGAGGCCTGTGCCCTGCAGTGGGACATAAATGACTAATCTACATATATATTAAAAGAAAGTCGTGTTAGTTACACTATTTGTGTTACACTTTTTATAACTCAAGAACGGCTGAACCGATTTGGCTGAAAATTGGTGGGGTAGAACCAGGAGACGGACATAGGACTTTTTATTCTTTACAATAGTTGTTTCCAAATGATCTAATGCTCAATGAGAGCAGTGAACATGGATTTTATTAATTTCAATTTTTTATTAGGATAGTAAATATAAGAAAGTCATGTTATTTACACTTTTTATAACTCAAAATCTTCAGCAGATGTATCGTTCAAAACGCAACTGACAGGGAATAACAAAACGCAACTGACAGCTAAACGTAATGTTGTGGTAAAATATGGTTGAAAATTTGACAATTAGAAATTTTTAAGTTGGTAGGTGTAGGATAGGTGTAGGATAGGTGTAGGATAGGTGTAGGGTAGGTGTAGGGTAGGTGTAGGGTAGGGTAGAACTAGGGGTAGGGTGGTGTAGGGTTAGAACGCTACGCGAACGAAGTCGCGCCGGGTCCACTAGTAATGAATAAATAAACATCGACTTGTCGTAGCAAAGAAAAAAAACTGGCCTGACTCACATCCACTTGGCAGATTGATAAATTCTTTATTGCTCACACAAGAATAATTACATTAAAACGTTCCGACAAAAAACTATAACTAGTTGTGGGCAAAGGCGGCCTTATCGCTGCAAGCGATCTCTACCAGGCAACCTTTGTGTAAAGAAAAGTTTGTGAAAGTGTGGCAGTTTCGCTTTTCAGCCACATTATAATCACTAACGTTTGCGTCTCCTAAAGGTCTAATATCGATACAAATGAGCAGTTTTTCAATAGGTATCTAAAGCATTCCTAACCACTCACTAGATGGCGCTCCGACAATTTTGGTAATTGATAATCGCTTGAAATAGGTTCTTAGCAAACAGGATATAAACACTGGGTACGTTGTATTGGATAATATTGTATTTGTCAATAGTTTTCAACCATTTTAGAGGTTGTAATAATAATTTAACATAGTGCCAACTTCTATAAATATTTCTTTTTACACTTCGTTCAATCTCTAACAATTATGTTTATATTAATAAACATTTTATTTTTAAGTTTAGTATTAGTTGGCTGCATGAAATCACTGCCACCATCATACAGATTATAAAAAGATTACCAAAATTGTAGGAGCGCCATCTATTGATGCTTTTTGAGACCAACTATCAATACCTACTGGAAAACTCCTCATTGAATTTGAATTATTCTTGCACTTGATGACGTAGGACCTACGGCGCCTTCACAGTCCAAGGCACTTCGATTTATATTTCGACGCCGAATTGAGTATAATTCAGTCACATTTGTAACTACCAACCAAAGGTTAAGAACACAGTCTACAAATTCAAAGTTTTTTATTGCACATCTCGAGAATTGGTAATTTATCGACTAAAGTATAAAAACGCAGGTCTATCTGTAAATACAAAACTGTATAAGTCCGAATCCGGTAGTTTTAGACTGAAATCCAGAGGTGAAACTCGAACCGTTAAGTATCAAGACACTAAAAAATGTTCTAGGTGATTATTTACACTTGCAAGTTTTCATACCTCTGAATCTCACGGTGAAAGGTTTAAACGCACTGAGGGGAAACTGCGCTATGCGGCAAAAATTTACGCTCTAGTCAAAAGAAATTGCTCATTTACGTACCTAAATTGGCAGTTGGCAGTTACTACGATGTTGCCAAGCCTCCACATCAGAATGATGACGAACTAAAAACGTTGGTACAAGTCCACCACTTTTATATGACGCATCGCCAAAATCTAACTAAACAAATACAGACCTTATTGCTTTACGTTAAGATATCAAATGCCGAAACCAATCAGCCAACTCTGCGAAACGGCGCGAACGCAACAATCAATAGCGGACGAGATATTTTCGCGCCATTTTAAAATTGACTTCTGCATGGTTACATCGGCGTAACTTCTAACCATGGTACTGTAAAAAACTACGCCGCGACATGTAGCCTTCTTTTCTTTCTTTTGCGCAGCTCCACTCAGTGCCTTCTTCACTCTCTTCACACAGTCAACACAATGAGGGCGTTCGAATTTCGAAATTCCACTAGAAGACGCCACTGACGAGTAAAATCCGTTGTCGAAATGCCTCGCGCTATTGGCCCAAATCAAACTCTCTAACTTGACAGTTGGATTTCAGCCAATAGAACAGCGTTATTTTGACAATAGTTTACCCTACAGTGGCGCCCCCTGGTGAGCACAAAAGCGATTACCCTCATTGCTTAATAGAACGGCTATAGCAACGCCCTGATCTCTTTATGAACATGGCAGAGGAAGTCCACGTATGAGGCGCTCCCGTCGACCCCGCGGTCTTCCACAAGGAAGTGTCTTAGGACCGTTTCTAGCTTGTCGTGTTGCCGCATCACCGTTAGCTGTAGAAGGTTTTAGTGGTTAGAATTACGAGGGAATTGTAGACAATTTTGATAGTGAATGTCCTATAATATAGCTGCAGCTCCAGTTACCGATATGCTATTCGACTTGATATCATATTGCGATGTCATAAGAACTGTCTATGAGGGTGACATGCTGATTTAATTATTATGTATTAGTATGGATGTTTTGATGTGCTGGAATCACTGTTTATTTTAGATAGGCAGAGGCCACATTGACAGTTCTTATACCATCATAATAAGAGTTAAAATCGAATGGAGTACTTGTTCGCTACTTAACTCAGAGTTGCAGTTGAGTTCAGTTGATGTAGTGTCAAATTAGTTGAAATTATCTCAAAGACACAACTGACTTATATTGAAGCCTGTGTTTCGTTTATACGTCTATCTGTATATGTGTAGCCGCCACCAAATGATAACCAAAATAATAATACAATGTATAAAAATCTGCATTTCACCAAGACCCTTTTGGAAACACTCTCTGACAGCTCCCGACCACTTATAAAATGGCAAAAAAGCTTAAAAATCAAACTTAAAAAGACGTCCATTTCATGCATACAAAGGTCATGCAATAAAAACAACATGCAAGAAACAAGTCCTACAAATAAACCATCACCGAATCGTATTCAAAATCCAGATAAAACAGACAGAATTGCTCATACAAGAATAATCAAAACAAAATATACAGGGAAAATCTTAACTAATTAGGGGGCAGTTAGCGACAGTTACTCAGTGGCTCATCCAAAATTTGACAAGCTAGGATGTCCTGGGAATAAATCTTCACAAAAAGGGACAAATATATGCGGTGGTTTTACAGATACAATTATTCAAGCACCACAAACTTAAATACACTTTGCAAAAAACTGGCCTATGATCAATTTTCATACAATCGAGACAATTTGGAGCACGTGCATCTCCCCCTGGGATCTTTCTGGGTGCAATATGATTGTGGACATCTCCATATGGAGCATGGATTGTTACTTTTGATTTGCGGGGAGACATTGATTACTTACTTTTCTCTGTTAAGTTGTTAAGGAAATATTGCTGATTTTCGGTATATTCACTTATCAGTTTTGTCATATGTATGACACGTGTCGTTTGCATGAAAATAACCTTTGATTAATAGAGAAAAGTAAGTGATTAATGTCTCCCCGCAAATCATAGTAAACCCCATTCCACCTTACCTAAAAGGCCATTTACATACAGCGAAAAAATTTGCGTCGCAATTTCGATTTCTTACACCGGTTATATGGATGTGTATAATCATATTGCACCCAGAAAGTCCCCAGACGGAGATCAAAGGTCTCCAAATTGTCTCGACTATATGAAAATTGCCCATGTGCCCGTTTTTTACTTGGTTTATTTAGACTACACACGGCCTATTCACAAACCTATTAAGAATGCATTTTGACACCATTCAAACTCAAGCCATCATAAACTAGTAGAGCTCGTCTAGTCTAAAATGACGCGCCCCACTACTTAGTTGATTTCGATGTGTGTGTGCAAATATTGATAACGACACTTCATCTGTGTGGGAGCCAATGAACGAAACGTGCTCCTATGTTTGAATTTCACCGGCAACTGAATGACAAATTACAACGGCATTTGTATATGTATTGCGTCCATATTTTAAACTTGCTTGTGTGCGTTAATGCGATAGTGGGGCGCGTCATTTTAGATTAGACGAGCTCTAACAGACGTTCCGTTTTGGCTGAAGCCGACTTACCGTCAGTTGCAGTCGATATTAATCCTTACGACGTTTAAAATAAAGTAGCTTTTGGGTGCGGGGTACGTGGTCGGACGTCGCCCGCGCATCCGTATTAATCGACTTTATTTTGTACATCGTAAGGACGTCGTATCAACTGCAACCGACGGTTGGTCGGCTCCAGCCAAAACGGAATGTCTGTTACTAGATATAGTCCTATCCCATCCTATGACCTATCATGGCCTAAAACCGTTAGTTTAAAATGTACCATAGTCTGACAATGGACGACATTATGCACCCAAAGAGCAAGTTGGATGGTATTATGCACTCAAAGAGCAAGTTGGATGGTATTATGCACCCAAAGAGCAAGTTGGATGGTATTATGCACTCAAAGAGCAAGTTGGATGGTATTATGCACCCAAAGAGCAAGTTGGATGGTATTATGCACTCAAAGAGCAAGTTGGATGGTATTATGCACCCAAAGAGCAAGTTGGATGGTATTATGCACTCAAAGAGCAAGTTGGATGGTATTATGCACCCAAAGAGCAAGTTGGATGGTTTTATGCACCCAGAGCAAGTTGGATGGTATTATGCGCCCACAGCGAATTGGATGGTTTAATGCGGCCATAGCGTAAGCACCATCCCTGGCCAGTGTTATGCACCTACAGCATCTTTTGGACGGTCTTATGCACGTCCATGAGGAACTCGACGTACGTAGCCGTCCCATCCACGCCTCGGTCTTCCACCAGCAGTTTCCGGAACTGACCCTCGTGCTTGTCGTATTGGTGGACTATCGTAAGCTGGAGCGGGACGGCGCATGCGTGGCGGAAAGAGATAGATATAGGAGAGAGACGGTGCTAAGGTGTTGCGAGATACGTGCAAAAAATATTTTTTACAGTAAAATACACATATATTTGGCGCAAAAGTAATATTTAGCAACGTCGCTCCTGCATTTAAAGTATATAAGATGCAACATGCTAAGAAAAAAATGTGAAATTCAACTGTATTAAGTAATTAAGGAAATTTAATAAAATGCAATGTAAAAGGAATATAAGTTAATGTAAAGGAATAAATACTGAATGTGAAATTGCTTACCATATCAGCAAAAGTTTTAAACCATTAAAGTGTAGAATGTCTGCATGAGAGTGTATGGGTGTGTCGCCACAAGATAGCAATAGGACAGTTTGTGTCTAAGTTAAATTGATCATTATTGCTAACATTTACTGTGGTTTTGGCATTGTGCGTCCTTTCTTTCTACCAGGCATGTCATGCAATAACGAAGTAGCCGTGCATGGTGGAGAGATAAGATTGCAGCCACATGGCCATCCATACACAAATTTGGAGCACCTGGAGTGTGAAATCAGTACATACGAGTACCGTACAGACCGCTATCATATTACTATCTTGCGTGGACAATATGTATGTGTAATGTCTGTCTGTCTGTCCGTACTCACCCTCATAGCCTGGCGCCGCCTGGCCCGGGCATCGAACACGATACCGCGCACAGCTGCGCTCACTGCGTTGTCTAACTCGGGCAACTCGCACACCTGGGTAACATAAAGACAAATTTTTATTTATAGGTTTTCAGACCTTCGTAGCTATTTACTGCACATCAGCACATAAATTGTGTGTGTGCTTTTATTCTATTATATTTCTCTGTATATCATTATTGTGTACAATAAACAGTTAAATAAATAAATAAATAAATAATTAAATAGGGTTTGTCTACTCGTGACCATGGAGATAGTGAAGCGAGCTATCGTTCCGAAATATCGATATAAAAATAATCAAACCAGCACAAAAGTTTCAGCACATTAAACTCTTTTTTTTTAGATTTGGCTACAAGCGATTTTATGTTTTTGGCTATAAATTAATCAGACCTTTAGCTAATAGAGTCTGTGAATAAGGAATTTCAAAATACGTTTGTAAAGGCCTAATGAGTGTTTTAGCGAATGACTGTTTTAAACCTACTATAAAGTACTTTAATTACATTTTATTTGAAAAAAAAAAAACAAGTTATAATTACAATAAGAAGTTACAAATATTATGTAAACACATCAGCCAAAACAAATTTATAAATGAAACCGTATCTATATCTATAGGGTAGTAGAGCTCGTCTAGTCTAAAATGACGCGCCCCACTACTTAGTTAGTTGATTTCGATGTGTGAGTGCAAATATTGATAACGACACTTCATCTGTGTGGGAGCCAATGAACGACGCGTGCTGCTACGTTTGAATCTCACCGGCAACTGAATGACCAATTACAACGGCATTTGTATATGTATTGCGTCCATATTTTAAACTTGCTTGTGTGCGTTAATGCGATAGTGGGGCGTGGCATTTTAGATTAGACGAGCTCTACTTCGAACGCTGCGAAGCTGGCCGAACTTAAGCCGACAAGTTCCGATCGGCAGTCCTATTATAATCGCTACGATTCAATTAGCCTAATGGCTAGACCCACTGAATGTTCCCCTCCCATACCTGTGTGTCGATCTGCTGCGGCGAAGACACGCCGAAGACGTCCTGGACGAACTCGGGGTTGGCCTGCGAGCCCACCCAGATCAGCATGTGGACACCGTTCTCTGGAAAAAGAGGGTAGGGCGGTCAAGTTATACCGTTCTTTGGAATTAAATGAGGGTAGTGAGGTAAAGTTAGAGAAGAGAAATGGAGGTAGGAATTACCAAGTACAAAGCACAGATAAAGGTTGCGCGAAACAAGGTCGTGACATTTATATTTCCCAAACACATGAACAAACCAATTTTAATGAAACGAAACTAAGAACAGACTCGATTAAACTCGATTAATTTGATTACACTGGTACAAAGAACACCGCAATGAAGTCGGCCGTCCATTATCCAAAATTATCCATCATCATCATTATCTTCATCAGTCATCACCATGCATATCTCCAAAGACTGTTGTGTGAGAACGTGTGTATATTTATTTTGTCTTAGGAAAATCATCGGCTATTATATAGATTTTCACAGATGAAAATGGATTAAAAGGTTATCGGTTACATCATCAGTTATGTGAATGTGAGAACCATTGTCATCATTCATCATCATCATAATCACATCATATTGCCACTGTATTCCGCCGTCAGACTTACCTAGTAAATACACCCCATGGTCGGCCATCTTGTCGACGGAAGCTCTCAAGGGGCGGGGGGTGCCCTCCCCCGCGTGATGCAGGGGTAGCAGCCGCGGGTAGGTGTATACCACTGAGGTGGCCACATCAGCTGTGAGGGCTCGGTACATCGCACAGGAGCGGTCGTCGCAGGTTATGTCTGGACCTGTGGACGTATCATTGAGTATAAATATATATTTTTTAAATATACGGCAGACAAACAGGCATGCGGGCCACCTGATGGTGCGTGGTCACCGCCGCCCATGGACATCAGCAACACCAAGGGAGCTACCAATGCGTTGCCCGCCTCTGAAGAGACCTCTAATATACCTCTCGAACGAACCCATGTCATAGTCGAAAACACTGTGGCTGGGAGCTCATTCCATATCCGATTCGTACGAATTTAAAACGTTAAACGCCAGGGTAGCCAAAAACGGTGTAAAAACGTTACTCAAATTTATCTTTGACAATATACGGCTATCGAAGATAGTTGCGAGGATATTTTTTGGCTGCAACTTCGTACATTGTGACATTTCAATGTCGTAGTCAATGAAGATATGTGTCTAGAAAAAATGTCGAAACGTCACAGAGAATTAGGCCCCAGGATGCACAAGGATACACACCAGCAGTCTCCAATAGTATCGTAGCGATTCTATTGCGACTGCCGAAAGAAACTTGTCGCTTTGGGTCGTAAATCGTAGCACGGATCGAACAAGACAGTAGGATTTCCGATTAGGACGGCCACTGTCACCAATACATTGATGTCGACTGACGCGCCCTCTAGTGACACATGTGCCAGAGACAGCGGTGTACTAGTGACAGTGGATAGTAGGGTAAAAAAGTTATTTTCTAGAAGAAAAATCTAATTAAATCATCAATTGAAAATGATATTGAAGCAAACTATTTTGCGTTTTGTTCGTCTAGATGGTGATTAGAATATAAAATTGATTCTAATGGTGCAAAAGTAATACAGATTTTTAATTTAACTGAATGCCGAAAATCCCGGTTTTTGTAAAATGAATACCGGTATTGTGAAGGCGTGTTTTTCGTCCGGGATCCCGGTTTGCGACCGCTAGTGGATAGTCGTATCGGTGTTGTGTGTGTTGGCAAGCCACGTTGGGAATTAGGATTAAAATTACAAATTGGGATGTAGGAACATCTGGACAATTGCAATAGAAAGCGATTACTATCTATGCTAGATCCACAGATTGGTAATGCAGACAATAGGTCTGGCGGTATCTGCGTGTCTGTGTGTCCGACTCACCGCCGGCGATGGCGTCCGAGCGCAGCATGCAGCTGGTGTAGAGCGGCAGCAGTTTCATGGACTCGGGCAGCACCAGCTGCCCGGCTGACGACGGCGACGCGCAGTGGCGGCGGTAGGCGGCCAGCGACTTCGCGCAGCGCTGCGAGAGCCCTTCGCGGACTTGCCTCGGGGGGTGTTCGCGGAGGTTCCAGACGGCTGGAAGACAAGATACGATTAGGTTTGGTAAAAAGGTTTTGTCACATTTTAAAGGTATGTTCCAGGTTTCCGGGCATCGTTTGGCCATTTTTTGAAAACCATACTTTTCAGCGTGGCAATGAACGTGCTATCGAAAGGAAGTGTCGTAACGATTGCATCCTATTTGATCGCAACTGAATTAGCATAACTAAATAAAATCAGCTCGAATCAAAATTTTTGGCAAGCATCCGCACATAGATGGCGCTAACAATCCTACATCGCGCTAGAGAAATGTGCCAACTTCCACGGCATATATACAACTTCCGACGATCAACTGTCGGGCCCTTGGTCTCCTGGTTCCAACACCCGGCCAGGTGGGTAAAAACCCTTTTCTCCCTTCTCACCATCTTCGCTTGCCAACATTGGCGGCTATCTTATCCTTCACCGCCAAACACGTATCAAGCTAAATGCTGCGGTAGACATCAGCTAATTGCTGAGCCACATTCAGTGTGAGGGTCAACACTCGTATTTGCTGGTAGGTTCTCCTTGAGATGGTCTATAAGGTATTTGAGTCTTTGGGGTAGGGTGTCAGATGGCAGTCGCTCCACTCCTGGATCTGCCAAATACTGGATCATGGTCAAGGCGGAACCCGGTCCCTCGTACGTGAGAGCATAACCGGGACATTAACGCCAAGTTGATTTTTTTGTTTTGGGGGGTAAGGTCAAGTCTTTGGGGTACAAGAGGGGGTTATTTAAGGCGAGTCTGCTGGGTCCTTTGGGTCACGTTGAGGGAATATATACGCTCGTTTGGCGCCTTTAGCAAATTTTGAGAGGTCTTAGAAGAATCTCCTTGTACATAACTACATAAAACCAACCTTGCTTCGTGAGGAAGTTGATACACGTATCCAGCTCCATGCTGCGATAGACATCAGCTAGCTGCTGGGCCACATTCAGGGCGAGCGTGAGCACTCGCAGCCGTCGCTGGCCACAGCGGTGCGTGTAGAGGAGTGCGGCTTGAATGTAAACCCCGTCTTCGGCTGTCAGCTTGTCGTCGTGCTTTATTTCGATGCCTATTGCTTTGTCAGAGTCTGTGCGGAGAAAAAACGTACATCATCAATAGCGAATTATAAAAGAAAGAAGTAAATCTGTCAAGTCTGACGTTTCATAAACCTCATCATATCAGCTGAGCATAAACCTCCCCCAGAGATCTCCACGGCGGCGGTTCTGTGCGTTCCGCATCCAGCTGGTCCCTACGATATTTACCAGGTCGTCGGTCCACCTTGTGGGAGGCCTACCCACGCTGCGTCTCTTGCATCCACCCAACGAACTTTACCACGTTGGGTTGGGGTTTGTATTGTGGACAGGGTGTGAGGATCTGTCTGGGGTTCTTTGTTCGTCTTAGAACGGTATTTTACAAAGTCATCGGCAGGTTTTTAGAAAGATGTACTGAGGGATTTTCTGGGAATCACTATCGGGTTGACTTTCTTTCTATAAGTGTTTTCTGAGAATATTTATGTTGAATAAAAATTATTTAAACTATTGGTCAAAGGTCTACTGATAGGTCATCTGCGGATCACTAGCGGGACAATGACGAGTTTGGTCTCTTTGGTAGCTTGGGGGACTTTTGGGCGATCATTCGGCACGCCGGTGGAGGTGCGATTTTAGGGGGAATTTTTTAAGAGGGTGGTGTTTTATGGGGGTATCAGATGTGTGTATTTGGATGATTTGTAGTCGGGGGTCCTTTGTGCGTTTTAGAAGAGTTCTTGGCGGGTCTTTGGAAAGGTTTACTGGGAGTGGGGTCTTCCGGGAGTCATTGCAGGGATCATTTTTAGGTCTTTGGGGTGTCACTAGCGGGACAATGGCGTGTCTTTGGGGAGGTTTGCTGGAGGTCTTCTGAGCGTCATTGGGGTGTCACTGGCGGGTCTACTGGGGGGTTTACTTGGGGGCCACTCGGGGGTCATCTGGGGGTCACTCGGGGACATTTAGGAGGTCATTTGGGGGCCATTTGGGGGTCACTTGGGGAGGGGTTTTTATGAATTCTCCGATGATATTCCTTACCAATGGCCGCCAGCTCGACATCAGTAGTATTGGACATGAAGAGGTGTCCGTGGAAGTCGGTGGCGCGCACGCCGGTGGAGGTGCGCACGCGCATGACGGCGTCGTGCGCGGTCGGCCGCGACGCCGCGCGGACCGCGTCCCCCACCAGCCGCGGCCCGTCCGTGTCCGCCTGGGGACGGGGGAACGCTTTTTTTATTTCACTCCACACACTCACTTGCCACCGGGTGAGATGGCGGACAAATACCTAGTTTGTCTTAATAATAATTTTAAAAAATGCACTATGATTAGGCTTTACTTTCTAACGCCTGTATGGCTAGCACATGTTGCTCTCGCGCGCGATAAACGAGAAGATGCTTAGTATTGTGATAGCCGTGCTGGCCTCGTAGGGTCACTCATGAATGAATATAATTCAACCAACGGTCATAGGTATAAATTAAAACTACTGAGCCATCGTTCGTTTGCTGATAACGCGTCAAGACGATTAAGACATGTCTATGTCAAAATAATTCCGTTTTATTCTCTTATCCCAACTGTCAACTTTGAGCATATGGTTGTGCCCGATAAGAGGACATATATCGACAATAGTCTAACTGTATGGGTGACCGTTCCGTACTTTGAGGCTAGTCGAACTTCAGCATCACAACGAGCTCGCCACTCGTTAGGAATGCCTCTTCTCCGTTGGCGAAGCGAGGTTATTAAATAAAAATGCTTAAAAACGATACTTAAACAAATTCACACAGCGCCAAATAGCCTCAAAGTAAGCAAAGCCTGTGAGGATGACTAAGGTTGAGCTGGAATAATCTTGAGACTAGTTGAACAGTCTCGGGGGCCGATTGACACCCCGTGACGGTATATTCATCATCACAGCTCATAACAGTCCACTGCAGGACCAAGGGCCTCCCCACGCAAAGGGAGGTTATTGACATAATCTCCACGCTTGGCAGGCGGGTTGGAGATCGCAGTATTATAAATACAACAATGAAAAAAGCTGCTGCCCAATTTCCAGCCTACGGAGACTCCAGATATTTTGCTTCAGAAACATTACTCGCCTTGTACCGACACCCACGAGTGTAAGGGGTTGGTGCTATTCTACTCTGCCGGACACCACACGGCCAGTATATTCATCATAACAGCCAGAAGACGCCCACTGCTGGGCATAGGCCTCTCCCAGATACCTCCACGGCGGCCGGTCCCGTACCTTCCGCATCCAGCTGGTACCTGCGATCTTTACCAGGTAGTCTGTCCACTTTGTGGGAGGCCATATCCACGCTGCGTCAATATAGTACTGTCACCAAACTCACCGTAAAGTAAGTATACTTGTGCAGTTGTCCGCCTGTCAATCTGGCTAGTTGTCCAACAGTGGCCGTATCCACGTAGGCGTTGTTGCATGAGAACATCTCCACGCAGACGCCGGCAGCTGAGCATAGCTGGCCCAGCTCGTTGTAGGCCGTTATTTGGGGGTCTGGAATGGGATGGTTACAGATTTAGCTGAGTCTCAGTATTGACTACCTACCAAACCCAGAGATGAAATCATTAGCGTATCTAGGACTATTTTCCAGGGGGGGTCTGGCCCCTGAGGTGGCCGATGAAGCCAAGTCAATCGCCAATGTACAGCCAGTGAGTACCCTTATCCTAAGGTGGGCACCAGGCCAGTCTAGGGTGGGCTCGGCCCACCCGGCTCCCCCCCTTCCTACGCCTATGGATGAAATTCATGATAAAAAAAAGTATAAACGAATCTCCTCTATAAAATATAAACGCAATAGTGTAATTCAAGTGTTTTTTTTATGTTTATACGATTTTATTTCACATTCACATTTTGAATGTGATAATAAATGATCAAACGAACTTCGCGAAGTTCGATCGATATTATATAAGTCGCTTCATTCGAAGATATAGGATAATTCACAACGTAGTCCCTTCAGCCTACAAGGTAGCTTCGCACGTTTATTTAAAGTAAAATCGATTTGTTTTCAATCGATCATTTTTCTTTTTTCGATCCTACGTATCGATACAGCCAGCCGCCATTTTTACGTCATTCTTTTTAGAGATGCTATGCGAATCTTCCCCACGCCTGGGAATATGGGCGGGCGGGTGTTATATCTTCGAATGAAGCGACTCATATAATATCGATCGAACTTCGCGAAGTTCGTTTGATCATATATTATATTTCGTCGCTTCATTCTTCAGATATAGGATAATTCACAACGTAGATGTTTGGAGAGGGAAGTTTCGCAAATTTTAAACAAAATATTTATTATTCATACATTTTAAACAATGTACTAATTAAACGATATCAACCGTAAATGAAACATAATACATAATGGACACTGGTTAATTCATTATTAAGAAAGCAAACGGGTTTAACAAATCGGCCGTCATCAGCTGCGGCAGCCTGATAATATCTGGCGAAAACGCGATGTGCTGGTCCGTGCGGCCGCCGCATTGCGGGCCCCGCCGCGGAGACGCCGCCGGCCCCAGCGCCGCGCCGGGCACACCGAGCCACAGCACATGGACCCATGACACACTGCTCTTTGTCATCACCCTGCCAATCCATTGGCTAATGGTTTGGGCCGTGACTTGTTTATGGTGTGGTTTGCACGACAGAAAGAGATACTTAGTATGTGCCAGTACTGAGTTGCTCGATTCTAATCAGTTACTCCTCGAGTGTGATGGCAGGGGTTATGCGTAAATTAGGTACGAAAGAGCCCTGGTTACTAGCGACCTGACCCTAATGTTGTAACTAATTATGATTTTAATGCAATAGCATCAAACCCCCACCTGAAATATAAGGTGGTTGTATTGATCCCCGATCAACTAAAAACCATTCCGAAGATAAAACCACGGATATGTGAAGAATGTGGGTATATCCACAAAATAAATCCGCACTTCCGATTCTCGATCGACGGTGGCGGGTAGGTAGATGTCATAGACCTCTAAATGATTCTTGATCATCAGCAGGTTGAGACACTTGGGATTATTGCACATTGCCTTCGTGATGGTTCACGACCAACCTCCAGGCTCTGTGTCGATACTGTCGTGTTGGTTCTCGACCAACATCCAGGTGAATATGCACATTGCCTTCGTGATGGTTCACGACCAACCTCCAGGCTCTGTGTCGATACCGTCGTGTTGGTTCTCGACCAAAATCCAGGTGAATATGCACATTGCCTTCGTGATGGTTCACGACCAACCTCCAGGCTCTGTGTCGATACCGTCGTGTTGGTTCTCGACCAAAATCCAGGTGAATATGCACATTGCCTTCGTGATGGTTCACGACCAACCTCCAGGCTCTGTGTCGATACCGTCGTGTTGGTTCTCGACCAAAATCCAGGTGAATATGCACATTGCCTTCGTGATGGTTCACGACCAACCTCCAGGCTCTATGTCGATACCGTCGTGTTGGTTCTCGACCAAAATCCAGGTGAATATGCACATTGCCTTCGTGATGGTTCACGACCAACCTCCAGGCTTTGTGACGATACCGTCGTGTTGGTTCTCGACCAACATCCAGGTGTATAATTTTACCGTCGCGTTGATTCTCGACCAACATCCAGGTTTTTACCATCGTGTTGACTCACGGCCAACCCCCAGGTTTTACATTGAGACACTCGATGCATAAATAACACGTATCACATTAAGCGAAAATCGCGTAAAATGGGTACTTACTTGAGTTTTAATCGGAATCTAAAGTATCTAAAAACCTCGATCATCACCAGGTTGAGACACTAGAGTATTGCATATTGCCTTTGTGTTGATTCACGACCAACCCCCAGGCGGTGTATATGCGTAGTTATTTGATACCGTCGTGTTGATTCTCGACAAACCTCCAGATGAAATTTTAATTATTTTCTTAATTTTTTGTTGTATATACATTAAAGCTAAATCACCGTCGTGTTGACTCACGGCCAACCCCCAGGTTTTGTATTAATACACTCAATGCATAAATTATAAAAGTAACTACACTCGGCGAAAATATTGTAGGTACTTACATGAATTTTTATCGGAATCTGAAGTGGAATCCGAGAATATAGCCACTTTGTGACATCGTAGGTTTTTTGCTTTTCCTTTTAAAATACCGAATCTTCTTTTCGGCGCTGCGTTTCTACTTTTGAAATAAAATTTTAACAATTTGTTGTGCACCACGTGTGCACGACGTGCTCGCTACCTCGCACGAAAAAGGAATGACGTAAAAATGGCGGCTGGCTGTATCGATACGTAGGATCGAAAAAAGAAAAATGATCGATTGAAAACAAATCGATTTTACTTTAAATAAACGTGCGAAGCTACCTTGTAGGCTGAAGGGACTACGTTGTGAATTATCCTATATCTGAAGAATGAAGCGACGAAATATAATTTTTATCAACATTTCAATGATTTTAAATAATCCACCCCTTGGTTTTACTTTTTATAATGGAGGTAATATGGAGATTTATAAGATTTGTACCTCTACTGTGTAAGTATTTAACTTATATGGAGGGTGACTTTAAATACTAGATACAAAAATGTATTTATCGACATTGAAAACGAATCTTGTTCAAATGTTTGAAAAAGCTAATGTTTTTTTTCAATCTTTCAGAGTTGGCATTGTAAAACTTGTCTGTAAAATTGTTTGTTTTCATAAGCATATAGAATCGAGAAAATAATTTAAACTAAAGCCATCCAGTACGAGTATAAAGTCACTCACTGAGTATCTGTTTCTCCTTGTCAGTGCCAAGCAGCTTCCTGTCCTCGCGGTTGATGAGTTTCCCCGGCGCGAGGTAGCTCGGCAGCGACGTGTGGAACACTAGTAGCTGCCCGCTGGTGTCGGCTGCTTTCAGGGCTTCTAGGCCCGCCTGGGATTAGAGAGAAGCCACGAATAACATATAGGATTATATTCATGAAATTATTTTAAAGGACGATGTATGATGATCATCTTAGCGTTAATGTTCCGGTTGTGCTCTCGCGCACGAGGGCCCGGGGTCCGCCTTGACCATGACCCAGGATTTAGCAGGTCAGATAATAACAGTGGAGCGGCTGCCATCTAACATCCGTAACCCTGCTACCAGAGGAGCCTGACCAGATTGGATCATGGTTGCACATTCAGTAGTCTGAATGTGCAGGTTACATCACGATGTTTTCCCTTACTGTAAGAACATCGGTTAGTGTTCAACAAATGCAAATAATTGAGAAAAGAGTCATTGGTACCTGGCCGCAGCGGGATTCGAACCTGGTACCTCTTGCTTCCGAGTCGGATACCCTAACTGCTCGGCCACCGAGGCTCGAATAAATAAATATGAATAACAAATATGGTAAAAAAATAATTTTTCTTTTCATTATAGCAACCGAAAGACGCCCACTGCTGGGCATAGGCCTCCCCCAGAGATCTCCACAAAGACCGGTCCTGTGCCTTCCGCATCCAGCTGGTACCTAGTACCTCCTCACTACATGAGATATTCTAAGTCTCCCGCCATCTTTTCGAAGACATCCTGTACTGAATAACACCTCAAGAATAACTTTATTGTTGAACTGTGTATGTACATTTAGGTATTACAAATTATTGACGACCTGAGTGGTTCAGTGGCCAACATCAGCCGGTCGCAAGTAGTCCCGGGTTCGATTCCCGGCCGGGCAGAAATTGAAATGATGAATTTTAATTTCTGTTACGGGTCTGGGTGTTCTATGTATAATAAGTATGTATTTAAAAAAAATATATAAGTAGTTTATCAGTTATCTAGCACCCATAACACAAGCTTTGCTTACTTTGGGGCTAGATGGCGCTGTGTGAATTTGTCCACGATTATTTATTTTATTTATTCTTTCTTTATTCTTTATTGTACACAAACATGACATAATTATACAGTATATTTGTATTACAAATTATATTCGGACATACAATATTTAACTGAGAACAACGTGTCCCCACACTATTGATTTCATCAACTGTCTTCCACCGGTATCAATGAGGGTTTTAACTATTTCAGATGGCGCTAGTGAGGCGTAAGGTCTATTGTGAAAATACTGCCACGCTATTGGATAGATATAACAGATCGGATCTATTCCAGCTAATGACATGGCTTTATTTTGACGCTGACGTCCTTGATTATCCTTCGTTCAGTGCGAATGATAGATAGTGATATCTTTAAACTGCGTACGACTAAGGAATGGAACACGTTGCCTGCGAGTGTGTTCCCTGATCATTATAATCTAGACGCCTTCAAGGCTGGAGTGAATAGGCTGTTCCTAGACAGGCATGCTCCACCATTGGCCGCATCGTCACTTACCACCAGGTGAGATGACAATAAAATGCCTGGCTAGGTCAACAAAAAAGTATATGTTGAATGAACTACCTGGAGACGTTTTCCCTGGAGAGTACAACATAGAGTTGTTCAAGAAAGGGGTAAAAAGGTTTTTACGGGGTCGGCAACGCGTGGGTGATGCCCCTGGTATTGCAAACGTCCATAAGCTGCGGTGACTGCGCACCATCAGGCGGGCCGTAAGCTTGTTTGCCACCTTAGTGGTAAAAAAACAATTATATTCAAACACATTTCACATCAGTCTTACCTCTACAGCCGGCAGCAGAATCGTCTCCGTTTCCTTGTTCTCCCTGAACATATGGGGCAGTTGCTGCAACAGCTGTTCCAACACGGCGCCGCTGTCCTCCGGCCGGACCAGGAACCCCTCGAGGAGGGGGACGAACATGTCCCCCACGTCGCCCACGGACAGCATTTGGGGTTGCGCCAGTGTGCCCTGGGGGGAAGAAAGGTGAAGTTAGGAGTTTTTGTGTGGGGGGTCGAACTTTTTTTTACCAATGACGTAAAATTCATGTAATAAAACAGTAACAAAAGTGTGTACAACATTGAACATATATTATTTACAAAAAAAAAATTCAGGGCGATGAAGAAATAGTAAAAGAATACGAATTTTTTAAATGTTTGTCTGTCTGTTTGTACACGCTAAATAATCTCTTAGGACGGATTTAAATGAAACTTTTTTTGTATGTAGCTATTAAGCCTGGGCAACATGTAGGGTTTAATTTATTTTGGTCTGCTTTCATTGTTTGAAGGTTTTGAAAACAGATTCTGAAACTCAAAATTTCAGTATGTGTGTCTTGAAACCCTTATACGCTATACCCTTAACGAATACTACGTTTAACCAAAAACACAAACTGAATTTTCGTTAATATATTTTAAATTTAGTGCTATATGTTTTTGAGATATTATTACGTAATTCTCCTAAACCGATTAATGTAGGTAGATCAAATGAATACCATTAATAAGCTAATACAGTGAGCTAAAATTCGTATAGAGGATTTTTATCGAAATTGTTGAAATCTCCTGTTATTCACGAAAAAGGGTAAAATACACATTAGCATAGGTCGTAAGTCGCTTTTTCAAGTACAGATGATTTTCAACTTAATTGAAGCAAACGTAAAGACGAAACTGGCATGGTACGTCTTACAAAATCAAATGCCAGACGACGGCGTCCAAGAGGACAAAGATGTGAGAGGAAATGAAGAAAGAAAGGATGGAAGAAAAAGGAGTTTCTTTCATAATTGTATGTCTTGTGTTAATGATTAGAAAATGGAAACCGAATACAATAAGACTACTAATAGAGCAAAATACTCGTAAAAGACAAATTAATTATTGTCTACTTACGTCCATTGCCTGGTACAAAAAGGATATCAACTGAATATATGTGTATGCATGGACTTTTCTAAATTATTAATTACAATGTTTGTTAAGTTGCATTCCAAGGGATTTTTGAAAAATATTACGTTGGGCCACATCATCGAAATTGTCTGCAAAGTGCACAATTTATTTATTTATTTATTCATTCTTTGTACAACATTACAGTTAAAAACTAATGTCACCGGCAAATCTGAGGTTATTCAACCATCGCCATAAATGTTCAGGAATTTGTAGCATTACAGGACATCATATAAACAGTGCCAAAGATGTAGGAAAGCGCTGGCCAAATAATAAAAATTAACTAGTTCAACAGAATTATTCAAATGCGTGTTGAAACTGCTGCCATAATTTAATTGGCCGGAACTGTCAATTTTTTTTCCTTATTGTATGGGCTCCTCTTGACTTTTCTAATGGTCTAATTAACGACCGTTTTTTTAAAACGCATTCTTCACACACCATTGTTAGACATCGTATTCGTATGATGGAAAATATAACTAACAATTTCACAAAGAAGAATGGTGACTGACATGTGTCTTACTATTAAGATCCCACTGAAAATCAGCGTTGCAGCATTTGTTGTAACTAATGCTGAGCTGGGGTCTTTTTTTGGCATCGCATTGGTCCATGATTTGTTGTGTTTGTGTGTTTGTACCTACTTTATTTTTGTTCAGTATTGAAGTGTTCTAAAATTTTCATATTATGTAAACGCTTATGGACTTTTGTGATGTCAAAATAAATCATGTCTATGTCTATTCTTTATCTTACTTACCTTGATATTGTAGAAATGCACGGTAGAACTGAATGTGATGAAGCCAACGCGAGTCCAGCTCTTGCCTGTCTGTTCGTCTTTCGGCATCGACTGGAAGAATATTTTTACACGTTAAATTAGTGAGTTCTCCACCAGTAGTTTTAGGCTAAATGGCGTTGAAAAATATCATATTTTTAATACAAAAAATTATGATTACGGACAGGGAACTCTTTTTAAGAACTGCGGGTCAAAATGATTGTGTCCTGTACATCGATTTACAGTTATTTTTCGTGCTTACACCGAGAACTTATCTGGTGGATTTTAAAATTGCTAAAAGTCCTATACAATGAGGACGTCTCACAATTTTTGCAAGGTAACCACATAGGTATTGTTGGCTGAATTTTCATTTAATTTTAAGTTTATATAAAGTAATAATAGGTAGAGCTCGTCTAATCTAAAATGACGCGCCCACTATCGCATTAACGCACACAAGCAAGTTTAAAATATGGACGCAATACATATACAAATGCCGTTGTAATTGGTCATTCAGTTGCCGGTGAGACACCTACGTAGGAGCTCGCGTCGTTCGATTGGAGCAGTCAACGCTCCCACACAGATGAAGTGTCGTTATTAATATTTGCACTCACACATCGAAATCAACTAACTAAGTAGTGGGGCGCGTCATTTTAAACTAGACGAGCTCTAACTATGTGGATTGTATCGTATACCGTAAGGTGGAACATGGAGATCTGTTAAATATATGTAACCAACTTTGTAACCCATGTTGACGATTAATTAAATAAATTGAAATTGAAAGCAATGGAAGAAATGTACAAGATATTTAAACCAAACCAAGCGGCCATAACATTATGCTGAGGAGGGTCCATTTACGCTGGATGCCCACGAAAAATGCCACTGGGAACCCTACAATTGTCTCCGTGTTTTACGTACTTTTTTTTTTGTTAAATGTAAATTATCATGTCGTGGCGTCCTTTGTAATAAATATTTTCTTTCTTTCTTTCAAAGAAGATAATGACGTAATTCGGCACTCGGTACTTATAATCGTACTAATAAAGCACATGCTTCATTGCGCTTGATAAACATTCATAACTCCAGCATTTTAAAATGGATTACAAAAATTCTTTCACGGGGTTTCAACTTTCAATGCTATGAAAACGTATTCACATTTTATCGTCGAATAAAGACACTTTCTTTCTTACTTTTTCGTTGTCAAACGTTTAGGATTCTACCACATGAGACGTCCTCACTGCCCTTAATTTCTTGACGTCGACAATGACGTCGTACTTTGTGACCCACTCACCGCAATGATGTTCATGACGTTCTCGCAGATGACGTCCACGAGTCCGCTCTTCACCGCGTTGTAGGAGACGTCGATCACGAACACTATCGCCGGCTGGTTCGGGAGCGTGTTATTCTGCGATGAGAGAATAGACATGATTTATAAGTCATACTGTAGGCAATCAGGCAAGCGGGCCACCTTATGAGAAGTGGTCACCGCTGCCTATAGAAGTTAATAACCACACCAGAGGTGTCGCCTTCCTCATGAATCACTCTGTCTATTGGTGGAAACCGAATTAAAATCCGATGAGTTTGAGTTTATCTCGAACGACAGACAGACGTGGCGTGCGACTTTAGTTTTATAATCATCATCCATAATCATCACAGCCCATAACAGTCCACTGCAGGACTTAGGGCCTCTCCCACGAATGGGGAGGTAATTGTTATAATCTCCACGCTTGGCAGGCGCAGGTAAAACGCTGCTGCCCATTTTCCAACCTACGGAGACTCTAGAAGTTTTGCCTCGAAAACGTTAGTCGCCTTGTACGACAACCACGAGTGTAAGGGGCTGGTGCTATTCTTACTCTGCCGGACACCACACGGTTTTATAATATGTAGAGATTTTTCTTTCTGAAAGTCGTTTGGAATCACGAGTACATGCTTACAAGTTAATTTTTTCATAACAAGCTTTTATCGCGCGACCATTAAGACCATTCCAAAGGGCCCAAACACGATGGAGTTATCTTATTGCGTTTATTTGCCCTAAATGGACCGATGTTCAAGCGAGAGTTACACTCTTGTCTAACTGACCGTTGTTTCTATAATGTAAATGAGTTTCTGACGCGTGGCCCAGATTAACATTATATCTTGACATTTTATCTTGTATTAGCAGTATTATTAGTTGTATTAAATTATTGTAGCTAGTTTATTAATTACTTTTGTAGTGACTTCAAATCTAGTAATTTAAGTACCGAGACTATATTTGTATGCCGCTAATGGCCAATTTTGGCATTGACTAAAATTGTACCTACTTAAAAAGACCTAAATAATGAAACCCAATTTTTTTTTACAAATAATCCTTTGATTTGATTTGATTTGTTCCAACCTTCCGACTCCATCATCAGACCAGCTCCATATTAATGCATTGTCATCCACGTTATATAGGTATACCATATTTCAGCTCAATCTGATACCAACAAATGCTCGAAAAATGGTTTGCAAATTTTGACGGACAACTTACATACGAACAGTGCAAGTTAAAAAGCTTGTAAATTATAAGCTGTAGCGACATCCATCGCTCCAATACGGAAACTCAACGATACTCACATTACGAGTACACGACCACAAGATAGCCAACCATCCGCACATAGATGGCGCTGACCCGTCCTACATCGCGCTAGCGCGAAACGTGCCAACTTCCGCGACTTATATACAACACCGACGATCAACTGTCGGACCCCTGGTTCCAACATCCGGCCAGGTGGGTAATTTCCCTTTTCCACTTACTTCTCTATGTTCGCTTGCCAACATTGGCGGCTACCTATACCTTTCACCGCCATAAAGCTATCATCATCATCACAGTCCGTAACAGTCCACTGCAGGACTTAGGGCCTCTCTCACGAAAGGGGAGGTTATTGCCATAATCTCCACGCTTGGCAGGCGGGTTGGAGATCGCAGTGTTTAAATATAACAATAGAAAATGCTGCTGCCCATTTTCCAAACTACGGAGACGCTTGATCTTTTGCCTCGAAAACGTTAGTCGCCTTGTACGACACCCACGAGTGTAAGGGGTTGGTGCTGTTCTACTCTGCCGGACACCACACGGCCACACAAAGCTATATTAATAGCCAATTCCTCACCCGGCAATACTCCTTGGTGGCCAGCACCTCGTACGCGCCCAGCGCCATCTCGGCCGGCGCGCGCCCGTACTGCTGCATCGTGTTTATGTACTGCGTGTACTCCATGGGCACTGGGGGAACGAAAAAACAAACTTATGGTATGCTGTCAAAATATATATTGCGCCAAACAATTCGGAGAACATGGTCCAACAACATTTTACGTAATTAGTAATTCATCAAAATATATATTGCGCCGAAAAAATATGAAAGGCGTGGTAGAGCTCGTCTAATCTAAAATGACGCGCCCCACTATCGCATTAACGCACACAAGCAAGTTTAAAATATGGACGCAATACATATACAAATGCCGTTGTAATTGGTCATTCAGTTGCCGGTGAGACACCAACGTAGGAGCTCGCGTCGTTCGATTGGAGCAGTCGACGCTCCCACACAGATGAAGTGTCGTTATTAATATTTGCACTCGCACATCGAAATCAACTAACTAAGTAGTGGGGCGCGTCATTTTAGACTAGACGAGCTCTACAACGTTCTACATATACGTTTACTTTATACGAATTCGTAAAATGGTGGTTTTGGTGCAACCGACTATAAACCTACAAATCGAAAGATTTTATTAGCGGCAACAGTTATGGGCGACAGTTGCCGCTATCCATCAGACGAGCTAGCCGCTTGTAATTCATAAAAAAAGTTGGTAATTTGTACACACATCACATAAAAATACATGTATACTTTTTAATACAATTTCCTACGAAACTGATGTTTTACCTACCGCCACAACCGACACTGTTTTGCCCTTATAGGAATTTGAAAAAGTGTAAAAAGCCAAAGTTGTAGAGAATTTTATGTAGATTACCTTATTGTAAGAGCATTGTTTTCTATAGGCCGCAGTTTTCGAGTTATAAGCAAAAACTAGAAATGTCAAAAAAATTCGAGGTACAATAAAGAAAACTCACCTTCAGTAGTAGCCTTGCAGAAGGCGCATTTAAAATGGCGTCCGGCGTCAATGAACTTCATATTGGGACACATGTAGGCCTTGCAGCGGCTGCAGCGCACCGGGCCCATGGTGGCGGACCCCGTGAGCGCCGCGAAGTCCAACAGTGGGGGCTCCACTTCGGACCCCACCGTCTCCGCCATTGGGGATATCTGGATAGAGGGAAAATGGTGGTTTAGGCTCGACCGACAGCTAAGGAGGCTTGGAGTTTGGGGGAAAAGTGTACTAAAATCATTTAACCGGTATTTATTTAATTATTTAGGACAACCAACAAGACTTACACTAACAATACTATAACTATCTTATAGCTAAAAATACAGTATCAGTAATTTTAAGTGCAGCCTTAATTATAGGTTTCCACGACAAGAAATATAGACAACATCGAAAAAGGATTAAATGGAACTCGACGCTATTAAATCCTACTAATATTGAAAATCCTATACTACTAAAATCATAAGTGTGATAATTTTAAAAATTAGCGTTTAGTTGGATGTTTGTTATTCCATCATGTAAAAGCGAATGAAGAGATTTTAACGCCATTTGGCTTATAGCCCAGAATGGCACATAAGCTGCAACGGACCGGGCCTATAGTGGGTGACATGGTCAGGGCCGCGAAGTGCGACAATGGGTGCACCACCTCCGACCCCACCGTCTCCGCCATTGGGGATATCTGGGTGGGTGGAAAATTTTGATGATGATGAAGACTCGACGGGCAGCTGAGGTGACTTTGACAATTTGGAGAAAAAGTGTACTAAAATCATTCGATTGAAAATAAAATAACTCGACGCCATTGAATCCTAACTCGGGAATATTATACTAAAATTATCTAACAGGCATTAATAGATTCATCATCACAGCCCATAACAGTCCACTGCAGGACTTAGGGCCTCTCCCACAAAAAGGGAGGTTATTGCCATAATCTCCACGCTTGGCAGGCGGGTTGGAGATCGCAGTGTTATAATATAACAATGGAAAATGCTGCAGCCCATTTTCCAGTCTACGGAGGCGCTTAGATCTTTTGCCTCGAAAACATTAGTCGCCTTGTACGACACCCACGAGTGTAAGAGGTTGATGCTATTCTACTCTGCCGGACACCACACGGCCGATTTAATAGATTACTAAGAACAAAACATTATGAGCCTTCGGAGGTTATACACGTATACCCCACATGTGTATAACAACATAAATCATAACCCAACCGACAGAAAACGTCGGGAAACCTCCGACCACGTTTACATATACCCAAATTTTTACTAAACTACTAAACTAATTTTACGAAAACGAAGCTAAGAATCATCTCGATTAAACTGGCTTTCGAATACAGAAAACCGCATCGAAAACGGTCCATCAGTTCGGGAGCTACGATCAGACAGATACACACGTCAAAGTTATAACAGCCCTCCTTTTTCGTCGTGGATTAAAAACAACTCACCACAAGACAGAAAGGCATAGCCGTCTGCTTCAACAGATCAGCAGTCACAGGTACGCTATACATCGAGCTCCTGATATACCGCGGACTGGCATTGCCCCGGTCTTCCACCACGAAGTCAGTGGTCACCAACGGAGGCACCAAACCCTTCTCGTTGGTGGCGAAGAGGCCGCTGCGATTCTGCTGGTCGTCCAGCATTACTTGGATCTGGAACGATGAGGGGGGATATGTTATAATCATCTTGGGGTGTTGTGGCCTAGTGATTAAGGTATCTGACTCGTAAGCGAGAGGTACCGGGTTCGAATTCCACTGCCGCCATATAGCAGTGACTCTTTCTTGAGTTATTTACATTAGTTGAATAGGTACTAAAAGATGCTCTTACGGTGAGGGAAGACAGAGTGAAGAAACCAGCTCTATCAGGCGACTGATAGGAGGCGGATGAGTTATAATGATCCAATCTGGTCAGGCTCCCCTGGTCTCAGGGTCACGGAGATCAACTAGCAGTCGCTCCAATGTAATTACCAGACCTGCCATATCCTGTATCATACCAACCTAGAAACAGCTATTCCAGAAATGACGCGCCCCACTATTGCATTAACGCACTCAAGCACATTTAAAAAACCTCGTTGTAATTGGTCATTCAGTTGCCGGTGAGACTTAAACGTAGGAGCACGCGTCGTTCGATTGGAGCAGTCAATGCTCCCATACAGATGAAGTGTCGTTATTAATATTTGCACTCACACATCGAAATCAACTAACTAAGTAGTGGGGCGCGTCATTTTAGACTAGACGAGCTCTAGTAATAATATCCATAATTGAATGCCAGTGTTTGAGGTACATCGCATTTAACACATTCAATTCCTTATTTATTTTCGTTTAAACGTGTACACAATCAAAATCGAAACAGGCAATAGAGCTGCTGTTTACAAATGGAAATAAAATAAATAAGATGACGCCATATGAATATATATTTATTAGTAAAAATTGTGTGTCCTATCTTCTTTCTCATAACGATGCGACGCGAAAAGTGGGTCCCAAGTTTAACTTGAATAATGATGCAACACACAGCAAGAAACAGATAGCAAATAATCTTCAAATACTTTATTTTATAGCCTACTGAGGCACACCGAAGGAAACCTCATGGAATGCCACCTGATGGAAAGTGGCCATCGTCATCGTTGTCTGTAATTGTAACTGTTGTGCTATGTGTAATAAATAATGTCTTTTGTTTCTTTCTTTCTTTTTTTCTTTAATCCACGTCATCTGCAACCCAAGGAGAGCGGATAAGGCCTTTGATGTACCTATAGGCATGCCTTTAGAAGATCCCCATGTTAAAGTGCAAAGGCAAGACCTCGGGAGGGAGCTCATTACACAACTTCGACGTATGCGGTAAAAAGGCACGCGGTACTGTAGCCGTATTCACAATGATTCGAAACCGTTTACGCACTATTCGGCACGAAATTCGTGAGCGGCGAATCCACTTCCAAGAAAACTCTACTCTCTATAACATATGAAAATTTCATCAAAATTAACTGAAACCACATTTTCCTAAGAACATTTGCGGGGTCTTTTGTCGATTCCGTATCCGAATCCGATTTCCGAGCTATTGTGAATACGGCTACTGGTACTTATTGGATGCCAGGCCTCTATATGATGTGGGTAGGATAGATTTCACCCACATCTACTGAATCTTCGGCCGCAACGTCGCTTCTCATCAGCTGAGATGGCGGTCAAATGCCTATACAGGTTTTGAGACTTTTGTGGCTATTCACTACACTTTCATTGTACATATTTTATCAGGACCACCAGTCAACTCGTGACCATGACGCATGACACTGCGTCGAAATATCGAGGTAAAGACAATACTAACCGTGGTAACAAACCCGATGACATGTGTAGTGAAAGTGTGGTCAAATGCCTAGTTAGTTCTTTTAATAACATCATCATCATCGTCCTAGCGCTCATCCCGGCCTCTACCAGGGTCCGCTTTCCTACTCAATCTTCTCCACTTCGCCCGGTCTTCAGCATCCCTACATCGTAAGCCGTTGGCTCTCGCATTCGACTCAGCGATGTCAATCCATCGCTTCTTGGGTCGCCCACGGGGCCTCTTTTAAAAACAGCATTTGTTTTAACTTACCGGACTAGGCATCTGGTCTGGGTCCAACCGCTTCTGCTGTTGGGGGAACTGTCCCTGTTGCTGCGGGAACGGTGGCTGCTGGTACTGCGGCGGGTAGCCTGACGGCTGTTGGTACTGCTGCGGCGGCATGCCAGCTGTGGGGAGTGAGGTGTTACCATTAGAACAGAGAAAATTGATTTTTTCAAGATAGGGGTGAAAGGCTTTTTACGGGGTCGGCAACGCGTGGGTGATGCCCCTGGTATTGCAAACGTCCATAGGCCATCAGGCGGGCCGGAAGCTTGATTGCCACCTTAGTGGTATAAAAACCTTGAGAGAGTCATAGACCAGCAAAGAGCTCACATAATGAGAGCTTTCGTGATTCTAAAACCCACGAAACGGCATTATTGCGAAGTAAGGTTTGCTGTCAAAATAAAGCCATGTCATTTATTGTTTTTATGATAAGTATGTATTTAAAAAAAAGTAAATAAGTATATCAGTCTGCTAGCACCCATAGTACAAGTTTTGCTTAGTTTGGGGCTAGATGGCGCTGTGTGAATTTGTCCACGATTATTATTTATTTATTTATTTATTTTACAGCAGTTGTTTCTGTCCAATAGCACAGCAGTATTTTAACAAGTAACAGACGTTCCGTTTTGGCGCCGACCAACCGTTACAGTCGATACTAATCGCTGTTATTATTGTTTGTAAGTATTACTTGTAACTTTGTTGATGTTCTGAATAAAGTAAAATATAGTATCCTTACGCAGTATAAAATAAAGTCGCTTTTGGGTGCGGGGGACGTGGTCGGACATCCGACCAGCGTCCGAATTAATCGAAAAGCGACTTTATTTTGTACCCCGTAAGGATTAGTATCGACTGCAACTGACTGTTGGTCGGCTCCAGCCAAAACGGAGCGTCTGTTACTATTTTTTGACCTTACTTCTCAATAGCGCCATCTGTTGCATTTTAAAACTGCGATAACCGTCATTATCAAAAAATAAAATAAAACATTTGATAATATGATGTGCTTTTCTTCATCTCACCTGGATATCCACCACTCGTTGGAGGTGGCGGCGGCTGCTGGTATCCTGGCTGAGGCCCTGGAGCTGGGCCGGAGAACTGTTTCTGTTGCGTCAGCGGTGGGGGCATATGAGGGAGACCTTGCATGTTCTGGTATTGGTTGAACTGCGACGTTGGTGGCATCCCAGGTTGAGGCGGGAAACCCGGTTGAGGCATCTGACCTGGTAGACCAGGTTGAGGTGGCATCTGACCAGGTTGTGGGGGAAAGCCGGGGGTAAGGCCAGGCTGTCGATGTTGTGGCGGCAGCCCTGGTTGAGGCATGCCGGGTTGGGGAGGCATCCCCGGTTGTCCTGGCATGCCAGGCTGGGGAGGCAACCCCGGCTGTCCTTGCATGCCAGGCTGGGGAGGCAACCCCGGTTGTCCTTGCATGCCCGGCTGGGGAGGCAACCCCGGTTGTCCTGGCATTCCAGGTTGGGGAGGCAGCCCTGGTTGTCCTGGCATTCCTGGTTGGGGAGGCAACCCAGGTTGACCAGGCATTCCAGGTTGGGGAGGCAATCCTGGTTGACTAGGTAAGCCAGGTTGTGGTGGCAACCCTGGTTGTGGGGGTAAACCTGGTTGTCCAGGCATCCCAGGTTGGCGAGGTAAACCTGGCTGGCCAGGCATAGCGCCCGGTGGAGGAGGTAAGCCTGGCTGGCCGTGCAGGCTCTGCTGTTGTGGGTGACCTGGTTGCATTCCAGGTTGTGGAGGCATTCCAGGTTGACTTAACTGTTGAGGAGGCCCACCTGGCTGCTGTTGAGGGGGCATCCTGGACTGAGGAGGCAAACCGGGACTTGGCTGAGGAGGGAAGCCTGGCTGTCCAGGCTGAAGAGGACCATGTTGGCCAGGTTGTGGCTGCATCCCAGGCATACCACCACCCATCTGAGGCGGCATACCTGGTTTTAGAGGCTGACCTTGTGGAGGGCCAGGTCTTCCCATTGGGGGTTGACCAGGTTGCGAGTTCATAGGAATTTGACCTGGCCCCGGAGGACCCAAAGGTCCAGAGGGAGGTTGAGAACTCGGTGGCATTTGTGGTGGTTGACTTGACGGTGGCATGTGGGGTGGTTGGCTTGATGGTGGCATGTGCTGTGGTTGACTTGACGGTGGCATATGGGGTGGTTGACTTGATGGCGGCATTTGGAAGCCCGACGGAGGTCCTGGTTGGGATCCAGGTGCTGAGGGAGGCCTTTGCTGAGAAAATTGAGCACTGCTGACTGGGGGACGGTTCGGTGGAAATGATCCGGGAGGCATCTGTCCTCTCCCTTCGAAGTTTGCACCTGGTGGTAGCTGGCCAGGTGGCAATTGTCCGGACGGAATCCCTGAGAAACCTTGTGGTCCATTCAGATTCATGCCCTGCATTTTGTGAGCCATTTCACACGCGTCATAGGGCTTCTGTGGCCCGTTTGGTGGCATCTGGTTGTAAATATTCGCATTCTGAACTCCGTTGTAGTCCTGTGAGGACGGAGGGTAGATTGGATTGTTCGGAGTATTGTTGTTCTGCCCAGGAGGTAGATATTGATTCATCATGTTGCAAGAAGCCGGAGTGCCTGAAATTATTATTAAAATGTATTAGACTTGGGTAATCAGAATCACTAACAAAGCTAGATTTTTTAAATTTTGTTTACGGTTTTATATCACGTAACTTTGGTTAATGAATAGCCAGATATTTCGACGCAGTTGCGTGGTATGTGTCGTCCCAAGACCATGATGCATTATTCATTAACCAAGGCATGCAAAATTGCAAACCCATAAACTCAATTTAAAATGTGTGATAATAACCATGATATTTTAAAACAATAAATTCTAGGATTGTTTTAATGTGTAATATGTAGCAGGTATTTATTTTGTAAACTGTTGAGTAGCCAGTACCTAGCTATACAACGGAATTGTCTAGCCTAGAGTTTTCCAAACGGGGGCCCATGGACCCCTGGGGGGACCTATCTCAGGGGGTCCACAAAAAAATTATTAAGTACAATGGTGCGGCCTTGTACTTTATTATGTACTATGCAGAACATGCTTTGACTAATTTTTAACTAAACATAAAATCTGATTATAATATAGTTGAACCTAAACCAGGTTTAGGTTTGGGGCCCCCATTTTTCGTACTTGGAATCAAATTCGATCCTTTATACGTGACTGAGAGCCGGCTATTGTAGCCAGCCCAGCTCCTTCCAGAAATCTATTAGTCTCTTGAGACGTTCACAGACTTCTCGAAGGGACCCTGTTCCTATTGAGGCTTTAGCTCTGCAGTCCTTTAGCTCCTCACACTCCAGGACCACGTGAGCTGTTGTTTCCTCAGCTACTAAAAATCCCCTGCACAGGGGGCTGTCTGGAGCTCCGATGGTATGCAGTAATTTGTTCAAGGGGAGGTGCCCTGTACCAACTACTGTCTTAAGTTCTCTCCGTTTTAGGTCCAGTAATCTTTTAGTTAACTTAGGTGATATTTCGCTCACCACTAACTTAGACTGCCTACATCCGGGTGTGCTATCCCAGCGCTTGTTGTGCTGGTCATTTGTATGTTTGCTCACCCATGAGCGTAACGTGTTGAAAGAAAGGGGTAGAAATGGGGCGGGACCGGCAGTCCTCGTCCCTGATCCCCTCCTTGCTAGCTCGTCGTCGGCATTGTTGCCCATTGAGTTGCTATGACCCTTAATCTATTGTAGAGTGACCCTGTTCACTGAGATGTCTGTGCCCTGGTCAGTCTTTGATCCATCCGTGTATATTCTGACTTCTCGTATCCCAGACTGGTCTGTCTCCGTCTCAGCAGTCTGGATTTGGTATCATTTGCCAAATGTGAACTGCTTCGGAGTTCTGTCACACTTGGCCTCAAACAATGGATTGTTTATCACCATTGTTTCCCACAGAGAATGGTGAGATCCAAGTTTATTGCACCAGAGGTTTGATACCTTGAGTCTGAAAACTGTCATCGCTGCCTCCTGTTGTATATACAGGTCAACTGGTGCAAGTCCCAGTAGTACCTCAAGGGCTGCTGATGGTGTCGAACGCATGCAGCCAGTGATAGCGGAACAGGCCATCCTCTGAATTCGCTGCAGCTTGTTGATTGACGTGGCCAGCTTGGTTCTAGTCCACCAGGCAATTGCCCCGTATGCTACAGACAGTCTCACTACTGCAGTATACAGCCACCTGGCGATTTTTAGGGAGATACCCCAGGTCTTGCCTAGGATTCTGTTACAATGCAACAGGGAGATGCTAGCTTTGGCCAGCTTCTGTTCTAAGTGTTTGTTGCATAACATTTTGTTGTCAAAGATAACCCCAATGTATTTGATTTCATTTGTTAAGGATTTGGGTAGGCTGAGTTCCTCCAGATTCCTCTTGTGCGTGAACACAACAATTTCTGTTTTTGCTTGGGTTCACGGACAGTTCCTGTTCATGACACCAGCTTTTAACTATTCTTAAACCAGACCTCACGAGATTGCATAGAACGTTTTCAAAGGGCCCGCTAATTAATATTGGTATGTCGTCAGCGTAGCCTACCATATAGAAGTTATGGTCATTTAAGCGGCTAATAAGCCCGTTGACCACTATGTTCCATTAGAGCGGGGAAAGGATCCCTCCTTCAGGGCATCCTCTAGCAACCACAGCACTTGTGTTTTAAAAGTTATGGTTTAAAATTTACATTTCACCTTTTACTCATTCATGCATGAACAGCTCTTTAATATTAAAAACCTAAAAAGATTGCTTGACAAAGAAAACATAAACTGCTCTTATCTGTTGACACAGTTGGTATATAACAAACGTATCTAACCTAAAAGTATATTCACGGTGACATTAGAGTCTTGTGGCATACTTGATATGATTATATGATTCGTTCATTTATTAATTATTCTAATATTTTACTAATTTAAGCTAGAGAAGTGATGTCTCTGTTTAATATTAGCATCCTTATTACAATTGAAAGTGTAACTTTGTGAGACAATTGTTATTAAACTTCATCATCACATAATTAAAAAGAAATTGTACTGACAACTTTTTTTATTTATTAAATGAACCATTGCAATGTAATCGTCACTTTAAAGTAACTTTAAAACATCTGTTTATCTCATCTGTGCCTCTCATTTCGAAATGTATGTCAACTCTAAGATAATGAGTTACATGTCATACACAAACTATATAGTTAAATCTAATTGCATTGTCGACATCTATGAAGTAGTCAGTGTGGATTTTATATGGTTATATTGTATAGAATAGCTTAGAACTGGTCTCCGACTGGAAATTAACTGGCTTAACAGGTCCATCGGGCTTGCACATATTTCGACGCAAATTTGGTCTTTATATCTATAAAATGATAACAACAATGATCTTTATCACACTGAAATACCTATTTTGTGTTAGATAATGGTCAAACAAAGCGAAAACATCTAAAAATATAACTTAAATCTTATTAGTGCTAAATTGACAGCTGCCGTCTTTTTCAAAAAATGTTTTCCTAATGATCTACTGCTACAATAACTATGAAAATTACAGAATTTGAAGATTATGATATTTTCTTTCAGTACTTACGGCTCCTGTTGGATGAATTGATGAAATATTACACTAAAAAATGTAAACAACACAGAGAATCACACACACTTTACACGGGCCACGTATTCTAGGCGGTGTTGTCAGACGAATTTCGCTTATGTGGAACTTTTATTTTTTCTGTATTTTCTGCGTGAATCATACCGCAAAATGGCGGCTTAAAATGGTTAAAAGTAGTTTTTCAAGACATTTAGTACAATAAAATTTTATTGATGTAGGTAACAATGTTATCTATCAATAATTACGACATGTGAACTATTAAATCAGAAATTTAAGAAATTAAATTATCGTATAAATGTGTGGAAAACGGAACGTTATACATTAGTCTGGCAACGTCAATTGACATCTGTCAAAATTCTATTTTTGATTATGAAACTGCTAAGCTAATTTATACTTTATGTCATCGTCTTAAGATTTTGTGTACATTATTTTACAAAGTATTGATGATGAATTCCATCCCTAGCTACAGAATGTAGTAAAATCTGTCCGTGTCGGTCATGATTATAGGTCATACATATTGAGACTCTGAGGTGAACTTACACGACCAGGCGAAAATACATAGGTAAAATACATCGTAGACTGCCAACCCACGACAACTTGAAGATTCTGGGTCTTGGGGACACATACATACATGATAGAAGTAGGCTATTGGAGCTGCTACAAACTTCTGACATAGTTAGTTAAACTTGTTAGCCCCGTAGTTTGAACAAATAAGTTAGAGACTCGAGTCGCAAGCCGGCCAACCAACTAGGAAAAGGTACGCCTCCGCCCAGGGTTTGACGCCTGCGCCTTACGAGACTACTCTAGGGTTGGCGTTTTATCGATAGATTTTAGCGATATCCATTCTGGCAGAGTACCTATACCTAAAATATTACATCAACCCCTTGCAATGGGACTCTATTTTTGCGCTGCGAGTCTGCGACATCTCCAATTCGACATTTCTATTAAAATGACACTGAAGTCGTTGTTGCAGCCAAAAAAATATATCTTTGACCATCCTTCAATATCAGTTAAGTCATGTAATATCCGTGATATTTTTATGAACATTTATGGTTAAAGAAAATGTCAAATTCAAGGCTCCCAGATATCATATAAATAAAGCGACTGGGTACCTACGAGTATATTAGGTACCTACCTAATGTCAAACAGCAAATACTCGTTACCCGTGGGGATATAAATTGTGGAACATGACTACGCCTGTTTCGTTTTAGTCAAATTTATGAGCCTTAACGTATTTGGCGGCATAGTGACGTACCTCTGTCATTATCTAATCAACACTGCGATCTCCAATCCACAAGCCAAGAGCGACTTGAAGTACTGAGTGACGTGGACTGGTGCACGTGAAGCGTAACCCTCTGGACGAGGCTAAATCCAACAGTGGGCTGATGTGGATGGCAGATATTACTCTGTGAATGAGGACTGTAATGGTGATTCTAGACAGGATAATAACATTAGATACCTACGTGAACTAATGCGGTTACCAATATCGATATGTATCATCGACTAGAGTGCCCCCATCACTATCCCTGTAGCTCCGTTCTATCGATTCGCACCCACGAAGCCTATTTCTACTTGTTTGCCATCCCGTTTCAGTATGATAGAAAATTATGTTTTATTCCGTTTCGCTGCATTTTCTACTCTAAATGGATAAAGTAAACGTTGTTTTTGATTGTCACATTCTAAACACTTATGTTAATATACTGTACTGCTAGGACATTCTGAAAGACACCCTAACAACCGACAAAGTGATCTATTTCGAAGAAATAGGGCGTATTATCAAATATCTGATTTGAAAGGTAGAATTTTCAGATCACAATGTTCCAAGTAGGAGGGCTTGCTTCAGCAATGCTGTGGCGGTTAATGTGGTTGTAATCAGTTTCGGATGAACCTAAAACAGATTATTGTAATAAATGTGCTACTTGTGTCAGTATGAGGGACACGGACAAGTTTTGTTTGTGAAAATGTAGTGTCAAAGTTTCGTGTAAAGTGCCTGGAAAAAATCCGAAAATAGAACACGCAGTCAAGGGATATTGCTCAGAGAAAATGTACAGGATTTTACAACTGTTGGGTAAGTGGTTTTAAATAGCATTATAGGCTATAAACGAGTCTAAAACCAATGTTAAAAGGAACTAATCGTAGATTAAAAATATTGGGTTATTTTCCCTGATTTATCTTAAAAGATTGAGGTGTACCTAGCTGTTTTTTACATTTAAAAGAACTTCCAGCTATGCTTGAAGCCTGAGGGCTCCACGTAGGTGGAGCTATGACACACGATAAGTCTTTTTGGCCACAAAGTAGAATTAGGCGGGTAGAGATAAATAGGCGTTGTAAAAGTAGAGTTCGCTCTTCATGAGAAACTGTTTAGTTGAGAAAGTTGCTGCGGGGCCTCTCCCAGAGATGTACAAAAAGACCGGTGCAGTGCCTTTCGCTTCCAGCAGGTACTTGCGATTTTTACCAAGTCGTCGGTTAAGCTACAGGTACAATGATGATGACGATTATATACCGTCACGGGGCCCTAAACCGTTCAATCAGCCATTCATTAAATTCAACAAGTCATTGGTCGAGCTCACTGGCTTCGTAAAATGGTATATGAAGGCACACCTAAGTGGCGAGCTCGTTGCGGTGCTGAACGTTCGACTATCCTCAAACTACACCCCTGCCCTGCCTACAAGCCTGGACAGTACAACATGGAGTTCTTCAGTGGTTTTTACGGGGTCGGCAACGCGTGGGTGATGCCCCTGGTATTGCAAACGTCCATAGGCTGCGGTGACAGCTTACCATAAGGCGGGCCGTAAGCTTGTTTGCCACCTTAGTGGTATAAAAAAACCTCAAAGTGCCTAGTCACCCATCCAGTTCCCGAACATGCCAAAAACATTGCTTAACCATTGTTATTGGTCTTGCAAGTCCAC
This sequence comes from Blastobasis lacticolella, assembly GCA_905147135.1. Classification (NCBI taxonomy): domain Eukaryota; kingdom Metazoa; phylum Arthropoda; class Insecta; order Lepidoptera; family Blastobasidae; genus Blastobasis; species Blastobasis lacticolella. The sequence goes on along the minus strand of LR990062.1, from coordinate 13,617,117 downwards.
GCTGCCACTTCAACAGTGCCGCTCTTCTTAACCGCTCTCCTCCAACCGATAGCGGAGCGGTTTCAGTGTCCTATAATGGGACACTGGAACAAATTCCATACTGGGGGCAGATCCCTTATTTTTAATATAAAATAGAATAATTAAACTGTATGCATTTGTTACTAATATTTGATATAAGTATTTTTTTTTGTTTACAAGATACTAACAAACTATGGACCATGGTCTAAAATAAATGTTTATGTATTTATTATTTTTAATGTCTTTGTCCACAGCGGCGCTGGCGCTGGCGTCGGCGCTCGCGCAGAAGCCCAACCTGGACGCGATCCTGAACCGTCGCACGGACGTCTACATCGCTGGCTTCTTCCCCTTCGGGAAGGGGGTGGAGAACTCCAACACTGGTATCTATCTACCTCACCATCTCACAACAAACTCGAAACCAATTATGTCGAAGATCGGCCGAAGTAAACACGAAGAAGTAGGAAGGCGGACCCCGGGCCCTCGCGCGTGCTAGAGCATAACCGACATTGACGCCCTATTTTTGAAACCGCTCGCATCCACGCGAATTTGTATGAAAAACGTACCACCTTAATAGAGTAACTAACTAACTACTTATCTAACTGATATGTTTTACTTGAGATTTGAAAAAACTTATCAGACTGATATGTTTTACTTGAGATTTGAAAAATCGGCCCTAAGAGTCCCATAGATATAAGACATATAACATACAAAATTACTTAAAAATAATTTAATTAAAAGTTATCATGTAGGTAGGCACTAGAATTCGGCGACTTCGTCCGCGTAAACTTCAGTTTTAATATTTCAGACCCGTTCCCGCGAGAACCACGTTGAACTTCAGGATAAATTATGTGCTATCTGGGTTATAAGCTATATTACTACAAAATTCGTTCAGTTCAATTCAATTCAATTCAAATAATTTTTATTCAATATCAATATTTTCAGAATACACTTATTGAAAGTCAGTAATAAACAACATAATCAATTATCAATAATAATTAATTGAAATTAAATACACATCACAAAATACAAAATGCATGTATGGTAGTAGTTTTTCATTCCCTTCTCCAGTTTTTCATTAAAGAGGACAAACATCCATACAAATGTAGATATCTATAGAGTAGTCTTAACACAGCCATATTAATTTTTTGTGCCAAATCCTAATCGAATAGCTGTTTCTTCCTGCTTAGGTTGAAGCTGGAAAGGATAGAGTCTCTCTAGAAACCATACCTAGGTATACCGAGGCTTAGGTGAAGGGCTGGCAACCTGTCCTGTCCTTGTCCTGGATAACACGTTCCATTGTTAGCAAATATGGACACTAAACGCCTTGTTAACTTACTAACTACCTCCGTCTGTACTGTAACCGTAAATTCCAAACCAATAAACAATAAAAATGAAAATGTAGATACAAAGTTCAGCCTGCGTGGTTAGCATTAATATTTAATTAAGGTATACTCTTCCTTCCAATCAAGTTACAGGCACTTTAACTCGTTAATGGAAGAGACGGACGTTCTGAATTATTGATTTATTGGGCTCTACGGACAGAGCTAATATTAATAATGGTGACCGAAGTAGGTCCTAGCAGACTAATAAATCAGAAATGTCCATCAATATTGGGCACTGACGACGGAGTGTTATTGACAATTTGTGCAGATTACAATATTAATTTTCAAGGAGGACCCCGGGGTCCTACGGGGTAAGTACGTTTACGACAGGAGTCTTTGTAGGTATTATAACCAATTCGAAATCTATGTATTAGCTGAAGATTTTTCTATGTACAGCTAGCTTTTACCCAAGACTAAAGTCAGAATTTTCAAAATCAAGTAGTTTTACCCCTTACACTCGTAGGTGTCCTACTAATGTTTAGAGGCAAAAGATCTAGAGTCTCCGTAGAGTGTAAAATGGGCAGCAGCGTTTTCCATTGTATTATTTTGAACACTGCGATCAGCAAAATCATGCTTAATTATAGAGATAGAATCGATTTAATTACTTTCATTGAGGTAGTTTGAGAAGTCAGCTGGAAGGGGACTACGTTTTTTACGAAATTCTGTGTGAAAGCAATCACCCGGAACGTTTGGTAGTAGTTTGTTGTTAGTCCTTCTTACGTTTATATTTCATTAGATAACTAGTGGACCCGACGCGACTTCGTTCGCCCACCTACCCTTGTTTTCTTGCTTATAAACCTTGCTCTTGAGTCACTCTATCTATTGTTAAAATATATAATTGAACGCATTAAAATCCGTTACGTAGTTTAAAAGTTCTAAGCGTACATAGATACATAGGGACCGACGGCGAGAAGCGACTTTGTTTGTTTGTCTTTGTCGTGGCTTTGGCAGTGGAAGGGCAACGCATTAGCGATACTCTTGGTTTTGCTAATGTCTAAAGGCAGTGGTGACCACTTTCCATCAGGTGGCCCGCTTGCCTGTTTGCCTATCGTATGACATAAAAAAAATACTTATGTATAGATACAGCCCCAACTAGTGTAAGCAGCTTGAGGACCCTTTTTTACCGGTATCTACCCTCGATACTTCAACTTCTAAGACTTTGTGATTACACTCGCCCACTACAAACCTAACATCATATAGGTTCGCTTTAACCATGTCGGCTATATTGCACTTCTCGAGGCCCCTTTGCTAAGACTGTAGCCAGGACTTCAGGAGGATATTAAATATATCGTCTTGCCAGGATGGCCAATGGGACGGAAAAATTCTGGTTTGCTAATATACTCAGCATTATGGGTGGCGGTCTGATAGGCCTGGCTCATAATAAAATCATCATGGTCCGCACGCCTGTACGATCTTCGAATTTTTATGTTTTTATCATAGAAATAAATACCCTGGAACCAATGACTTCTACATAATGGACCCGTTCATGGACCAAAGGGAATAGCTCCATGTCATTGGAGCGTAAACTGCAATTGCGCTCCAACTATGTCTCAGTGACGTTTTGGCCACGTATACGAATGGTCGTTACTTTACAATCTAAGAATGCCGAGTTGCGTAGGAAACACATGCACTAATTCCAATAAACAGTAACCAAAACCAAGAATGGAGTATCTTTTTTCCGTAAAGTATAAGAAATATCATGTATTACTTGTAAAACTTATATTTTTAGCATTTCCAATAAATATTTAAGTGTTTATTGCTACATCATTAACCGGCCATGATTAGTTGGTATGTTCATTCAAATTCAATGCACGCCATCTGCTTATTTTTTATTTGTCAGTCTTACATATATGCGCACGATGTGACTTTGCACCAGCGGCATAATGCCGTTGATTTTGTTTTCGCGGAAGTAATATTATTATAGATAAAAATAGATAACAGATGAGTATACAAATTAATCAATAACAATAATATTGTTATATAATGTAGCTTCGTTGAAGAATTCTACAACGACAAAAGTGGTATAATTTTAAAGGAGATAAAATGATAAATTTGAAGGTTGGAATTGAAGGTTGGATTTGTAGTTGACGAATCCCAATTATTACTGTTTAGAAATTTATATTTAAGGCATTACGTTACAACAATTTTGTAAGCTTTTACAATGTTATATCTGGCGCCTTGGCGAGATTGATGACTGACGTCTATTTCAGTGCTAAAAACCGGTGGCCAAAACTGGAACTAAGTGTTGCCATATTGAAATAATATGTCATTGCCAACAACAGCGACGCTGTCACCGGGTCAAATAAGTTTGTGGCACAAGAGACTGCGCCATTATATTTAATATGGTATGGTTTATTTATACTTATACAGGTTGTCAAAAGACCGCTAGCATTAATTGAAACCTCATATTCTAGCCACGAAACTGAACAACTTTCCCCAAAAAACATACCCGCGGAAATGACTTCATAATTTCGCTACCTAAAATAAATAATTAATTGCGACGCGCAATGTGGGCAGTTTCATGGGTAGAATATGGGGTTTCAATTAATGCTAGCGGTCTTTTTACACCCTGTATATCCATGAATCCATCGATGCATTACACATGGCCATTAAATGCGGGTAGAACAGAAAAAAATACTTAATACTGTGATATGTTTAGTACAGCATAACTCTGAACGAACTAAAATTTGGCAGTTAGCGCCTTACTTACTTTTGTTCAGCTCGAAAATAGCTATCCAACGACGTATTACACATAGCTATTGGAATGGTTACCACTGTCCGTACATATTCTTGTACGCGTTAACAATGTTATATCTGGCGGCTTGACAAGATTGTTGACAAACCTATTCGACCCGGTGGACAAAACCGGAACTAAGTGTTGCCGTTTTGAAATGTAATGTCAATGCCAACAACAGCGACGCTGTCACCCGGTCAGACATGTTTGTGGCACTGTAGACAGCGCAGTTTTATTTACTATGGTAACCGTCAGAGTTATTTGTTCGCTCAACCGGTTCCAGGGTATTTATTTCTATGCCTGGAACCGGTTGAGCGAACAAATAACTCTGACGGTTACCATAGTAAATAAAACTGCGCTGTCTACAGTGCCACAAACATGTCTGACCGGGTGACAGCGTCGCTGTTGTTGGCATTGACATTACATTTCAAAACGGCAACACTTAGTTCCGGTTTTGTCCACCAGGTCGAATAGGTTTGTCAACAATCTTGTCAAGCCGCCAGATATAAAATTGTTAACGCGTACAAGAATATGTATGGACAGTGGTAACCATTCCAATAGCTATGTGTAATACGTCGTTGGATAGCTGTTTTCGAGCTGAACAAAAGTAAGTAAGGCGCTAACTGCCAAATTTTAGTTCGTTCAGAGTTATGCTGTACTAAACATATCACAGTATTAAGTATATTTTTCTGTTCTACCCGCATTTAATGGCCATGTGTAATGCATCGATGGATTCATGGATATACAGGGTGTAAAAAGACCGCTTGCATTAATTGAAACCCCATATTCTACCCATGAAACTGCCCACATTGCGCATCGCAATTAATTATTTATTTTAGGTAGCGAAATTATGAAGTCATTTCCGCGGGTATGTTTCTTGGGGAAAGTTGTTCAGTTTCGTGGCTAGAATATGAGGTTTCAATTAATACTAGCGGTCTTTTGACACCCTGTATAAGTATAAATAAACCATACCATATTAAATACAATGGCGCAGTCTCTTGTGCCACAAACTTATTTGACCCGGTGACAGCGTCGCTGTTGTTAGCAATGACATATTATTTCAATATGGCAACACTTAGTTCCAGTTTTGGCCACCGGTTTTTAGCACTGAAATAGACGTCAGTCATCAATCTCGCCAAGGCGCCAGATATAACATTGTAAAAGCTTACAAAATTGTTGTAACGTAATTAATGCCTTCAATATAAATTTCTAAACAGTAATAATTGGGATTCGTCAATTACAAATCCAACCTTCAATTCCAACCTTCAAATTTATCATTTTATCTCCTTTAAAATTATACCACTTTTGTTGTTGTAGAATTCTTCAACGAAGCTACATTATATAACAATATTTTTGTTATTGATTAATTTGTATACTCATCTGTTATCTATTTTTATCTATAATAATATTACTTCCGCGAAAACAAAATCAACGGCATTATGCCGCTGGTGCAAAGTCACATCGTGCGCATATATGTAAGACTGCCAAATAAAAAATAAGCAGATGGCGTGCATTAAATTTGAATGAACATACCAACTAATCATGGCCGGTTAATGATGTAGCAATAAACACTTAAATATTTATTGGAAATGCTAAAAATATAAGTTTTACAAGTAATACATGATATTTCTTATACTTTACGGAAAAAAGATACTCCATTCTTGGTTTTGGTTACTGTTTATTGGAATTAGTGCATGTGTTTCCTACGCAACTCGGCATTCTTAGATTGTAAAGTAACGACCATTCGTATACGTGGCCAAAACGTCACTGAGACATAGTTGGAGCGCAATTGCAGTTTACGCTCCAATGACATGGAGCTATTCCCTTTGGTCCATGAACGGGTCCATTATGTAGAAGTCATTGGTTTTTATTGGTTTTTAAGTTAATCATGAAAGCCAAAATGCCAGAAATATCGCCATTCGCCTCGCAGACCATACTCCGACAAAAAAGTAGGGCTCACGAGATACACACGGACGTCATTCAATTCAATTCAATTCATTTATTTTGATAAACATAAATTTACACGTCAAATGTCATTAAATTCTTGAGTAGTCATTATTCTTAAAATAATGTTACAACAGATAAAAAAAATCACAATCTTAATGTCATGAGGTTAGTTACACAAATTAACGTATTTTGTCCAAGGGAGTTAATTACAAATTCAGATGTCATAAACATTATTATTATTATTACAATTCAATTCAATCATTAAAAAAATATATTAATTGATGTCAAATGTATACTTTTTTTTATGTTATGCGGCAGACAAACAGGCAAGCGGGCCACCTGATGGAAAGTGGTCACCGCCGCCTATGGATATCAGCAACACCAGGGGAGTCACCAATGCGTTGCCCGCCTCTGAAGAGACCTCTAATATACCTCTTGTATAATACAAAGACACAAATATACTATTTACCCAACATTTCCTTCAAGTGGCTACTATCTGAGTAAAGGGGCCTCGCGAAGTACACATGTAGTGTCGAAGGGAATATCAGTTCCCCAAGACACTATGGCATCATTTGCTTATGTCAATGGTTTTAAAAAAAAATGCTTGGACAACTTCACACGACGCTATCTAGCCCCAAAGTAAGCAAATATTATGTCTTAGCAAATGTTATGGGTGTTAGATAACTAATAAACTACTTATATACTTTTTTTTCAATACATACTACACCCAGACCTGTAACAGAAATTAAAATTTATTATTTCAATTCCTGCTCTGCCGGGAATCGAACCCGGGATCTCTGCGTGGCAGACCAGTTTAACCAACTGACCACTCAGGTCGTCAGTTGAAAAATTTCCTATTATTTTACCAAACTGGTAGTGCCGAAGGGAATAACATTTCCCCGTTTCACTACTGGTAGAACCATGGGTAAAAACAGCATTGCCTAGGGCCTCGTTACTCCAACCCTACATATATGACGTTAGGTCAGTGTTGGGATGATGGTGACCATATCGCTAGCCCATATTGACGTTTCCGTGAACACTGCGGTAGGTCGCGGGGTGATGCCGAGCGTGAAGCTGGCGCTGGACCACGTGAACGAGCACGAGGCCGTGCTGAGGAACTACAGGCTGCATATGTGGTGGAATGATACTGAGGTGAGCTATCATAACCATGTAATTTATTTTATAAAAAACTGCTAATGTGTTAGACCGCCATCTCACCTAACGATGCGGTCGAAATTGGAGCATGGCTCTTTAGAAACTGCCCATTCACTCTTGCTTGAAGCAGCCCAGTAGACGTATTCACAATGGCTCGGAAATCGGATTCGTAAACGGAATCGACAAAGGACCCCGCAAAACTTCTTAGGAAAATGTGGTTTTAGTTAATTTTGATAAAATTTTCATATGTTATAGAGAATAGAGTTTCCGTAAAATCTATCGGGATTCTGAATAACAGTTTTCCAATCGATCGACACGGATTCGCCGCTCACAAATTTCGTGTCGAATCGTTCGGAAACGGTTTCGAATCGAATGTGAATACGGCTACAGGTTAATCTGGTCGGCAAATACTCCTTAGCTGTTCGCATTTAGTTAGGAAGGTCGAGCCAAAGTGGTTTTTAACTTTTGAGATTAAAAATATCAGAGGTACCAGCTGGATGCGGAAAGCACAGGACCAACCTTTGTGGAGATCTCTGGGGGAGGCCTATGCCCAGCAGTGGCGTCTTCTGGCTGATATGACGATGATGATTAAGAATATAGGTTTGGAGTAGGTATAATATCTATGGGCGGGAGCACCTGCTTACCAGCTTAGACCTTTTGATGCAGTCCAAAACCTGTCGACGATATCAAGCTCACAGGTGGTACCAAGACGTTGAGCCTGCGTAGAGAACTTCAATCCCTTTCCGTATTCTATCGCTTATACAATCGTGTTTGTTGGGAGAAATTGATGATGTCGAATCATATTCCTATGCAGTTGGTAGGACTCTGTCAAGCCTGAGGAGTTCGCCTGGGTGAGTACCGCTGACTTATTTATTTCTGCCACCAAGCAACAATACTTGCATTATTGTATTCCGGTTTGAAGGGTAAGGTAGCCAACGCTGAGGCATTTCATCTTAATCCTCACAGTGACAACGCACCTGCAGCTCTGAATTTTTGTTGCCCGCAACTTAAATGTAGATCGTAGATGTTACAGGCGACAGTTACCGCTTACCATCAAGTGTAGCTGTGGCTGTCTGCAGGTCACTGCGTAGTATAAAAAAGAAGTTGTTAAAGGTTTTATATTCTTAACGTAATTCGCAGTGCAACGCGGCAGTGGGCGTGAAGTCCTTCTTTGACATGATGCACAGCGGGCCCCACAAGCTGATGCTGTTCGGCGCTGCGTGCACGCACGTCACCGACCCCATAGCCAAGGCGTCCAAGCACTGGCATCTTACACAGGTATGGTAGCCATCGTTATTTTTACTGATAAATAACTAAATTATTTACAACTAGACGCCACAACACAACATTTAAACAAAGAATTACATACATATTTCCACAACACTTACAATCATACTAAATTTAATCAAAAGGTTAAAGAATAAAAAATGAAATGACATCATTGTTACAACTAAACAACTTAGCATTGCCGTGCTGTGGCCCTCCTGGTCGATAAAAGGACCTCACTCAGCATGAGCCGAGGCCAAAGCCGCGGTGCTGGTCTTCCGCGGGCCCCGTCTCTCTCATCATTTAGGACCTAGGTAGTACCGTAGGTATCCACTTGAAGCCAACCAATGCCCTACTACACCGATTCTATGGCGGATGCTACACTCGATATTTATTGCGATATCGTATCGTATCGTTGATACGGATTTTCTAGACATCCTGTGATCCATATCACGTTCAATGAGCACTACACTGTCGATAAATACCGTGAACCAAGATTGCGATCTTGGATCCAAGTATCAAGGCTTTCAAATAGATGACGGAATCCAATTTCCGGCAAAAGCGTGCAATCACACATTTATATACGAGCTATATATATCGCCTTTGTTTTATTCTAATAACAACATTTTTAAACTAGTTACAATTTGGAATTTAACCTGACACCTAACATCCGAATGGCACCTGACCATTCAGCAGAGACGTCAGTAAAATCAAATCTGTATATGTTTTGTAAATTCAACTCCCACATTCTCCTCTCCAGCTGTCGTACGCGGACACCCATCCGATGTTCACCAAGGAAGCGTTCCCGAACTTCTTCCGCATAGTGCCGTCGGAGAACGCCTTCAACACGCCGCGTATCCGGCTGCTGCAGCACTTCAACTGGACCAGGATCGGAACCATCTACCAGAACGAGCCAAGATACGCCTTGGTAAAGGCTTTTTGTTGAAATTTTGTAGGCGTTTTTTCTGCTACCTGCTCAGTAACAAACAGCCCAGATGATAGAAGATGGTAACAGTCGCCTATAATATCTACGATTCACGTGCTTTTTATGCCATACCTGATGGAAAGTGGTCACTGTTGCCTATAGACATTAGCAAACACCAGGTTGTTTATGCCCGAGGGTTAACCAAAGCGTTGCCTCTGGCAGAGTAGTAAGTAGGAACCAACGGGGGTCAAACTTTCTCTGACCTGAACAGGCTACCAGCTAACTCGTAAGGTTTCATAACAATGATTCTGATCACGCCCAAAGGCGCCTTTTTTAACAGTTATTAAGCGCATTTTTAACTGAGGGCCTAAACACCCGAGGAAAAATATTAATTACATCAGTCGTTACGGCCCGCAGGCCAAAACCAGGCCGGGCCGAAATGTATGTGGATGTAACAACACAACATTTAAACACAAACGAAACGCCTCAACACATACACATGCACACAAACTTTCGAATTTATAATATTTATAATATAGGATTTCCAGTTAGGCGGTCTCCCCTGTACCAATCGAACCCCTGGCTAAACAAGACAAGCTAAACGCTGTATTTCTTTCACTCCTCAGGCTCACAACCGCCTGGTAGCGGACCTGGACGCCGAGGGCTTTGAGATCGACGAGACCCAGAGCTTTGCCTCCGAAGTGAGGACAGCGCTCACCAAGCTCAAGGAGAAAGATATACGTATCATCCTTGGAAACTTCAACGAGACCTGGGCAGCGAAGATATTTTGCGAGGCTTACAAGTAAGTAATACATGTGGATTGTTTCTTTCGTGTTATGTCGGTTATAACATATAAGAAAGAAAGAAAGAAAATATTTATTACAAAGGACGCCACGACATAACAATTTACATTTAATACAAAAAAAAGAGTACATAAAACACGGAGACATATATAGGGTTCCCAGTGGCATTTCTCGTGGGCATCCAGCGTAAATGGACCCTCCTCAGCATAATGTTATGGCCGCTTGCCGCGAACCACAACGCTGGTTTTCAGTGGGCCCCGTAATATCCCACCGACACTGCACCGTCAAGCAAGCAATACCCACTTCAAATAAATAAATACCTACTATCTAAACAATAAAATGAATTTATAAATCATATTGCTATTATAGAATAAACATAAATAAAATAGTCAAAAAACCGCAATATATATATAGATATAAAACGTATTACGTGAATAAAATAAACTAATTTGATTTGTATTTTGTGTATTGACAGTGGCTGTGTAAATCCAAACTATCATGCGCTTGCGACTAGCCATCCTTGGGTGGGGGTACATGTGGAATGGATGTGCTTTTATTTTTATGTCATAATATAGTAGACAAAAGGGCAAGCTGGCCACCTGATGAAAAGTGGTCACCGCAGCTTATAAAGATTTGCAGCACCAGAGGCACAGAGATATCGCTACACTACTACCAGAGACATATTTTTTATTTTTTTTCTAAAATGAATAAAAAATAAATATTCGTGGACAAATTCACACAGCGCCATCTAGCCCCAAACTAAGCAAAGCTTGTACTATGGGTGCTAGCTAACTGATATACTACTTATACATATACATTTTAAATACATACTTATTATACATAGAACACCCAGACCCGTAACAGAAATTAAAATTCATCATTTAAATTTCTGATAGTATATATCTTGAAAATGTTTGTATGACATTATCTCTTTGACGATATCTTTGTGACTTACTTATATTATAACAAGCGCTTAATATTATGTAATTATCATTGATAAATAAATCATTTAATCTAATCTAATCTATAGCCGCAATGCGTTGCCCACTTCTAAAACTATTGTCGTTTGGCCGCTGGCACCTACGAACAAATAATAAGCCCTATTAAATAATTTCACGATCGACTAACCTGTTGCAAATTAACACCCGAATTTAGAATGGTTATTGTACTATGAGTTATCACAGTGCGCGCGAATGCACAGGGTTGAGTGGCGACCGGCATTATGCGTCCGTCTGAATGAACGAAAATGACCAATCATGGAGTCGTATTGAACGCAGTGCGTTCACGTAGCAGACGACCACTATGATAACGAATAGAAGCTACTATGTTGAGTCATCATCATCGCAGCCCGTAACAGTCCACTGCAGGACTCAGGGCCTCTCCCACGAAAGGGAAGGTTCCTGCCATAATCTCCACGCTTGGCAGGCGGGTTGGAGATCGCAGTGTTTAAATATAACAATGGAAAATGCTGCTGCCCATTTTCCAGACTACGGAGACTCTTGATCTTTTGCCTCGAAAACATTAGTCGCCTTGTACGACACCCATGAGTGTAAGGGGTTATTGCTATTCTACTCTGCCGGACACCACACGGCTATCTTGAGTACTGTTTATGAATTATAAGGGTGTTATAGTAGGTAGATACGTTACCGCAACAATATTAGCATGACGGGCTTTGTCGCGGGCAAAAGAGTGACATAACTACCGCTTTCGATTTGGAAGTAAGCGAGATACAGTGTTATATCTTGTGCTTGTGCCCGTCGTGCCACGCATGCTGGAACCTATGAATTCGGAGAGTGTGCGTAGCAGTTGCACGACCTTATTCCGCCAGCCCCCTACGCCATCGGGAAACGCAACCCGGGCGAACACTTCATCCTAATGTCGTGGATATTCTAGCTATAAGCACGAACCGCCTTAGATCAACCTTTATAATGTGTACAGATAAGGAATGGAACACGTTGCCTGCGAGTGTGTTAACTGATCAATATAATCTGTAGCCGTATTCACAATGATTCGAAACCGTTTCCGAACGATTCGACACGAAATTCGTGAGTGGCGAATCCGTGTCGATCGATTCAAAAACTGTTATTCAGAATCCCGATAGATTCCACGGAAACTCTACTGTCAAAATTCTACATATGAAAATTTCATTAGAACTAACTGAAACCACATTTTCCTAAGAACTTTTGCGGGGTCCTTTGTCGATTCCGTATCCGAATCCGATTTCCGAGCCATTGTGAATACGGCTACTGGACGCCTTTAAGGCTAGAATGAATAAGCTGTTACTGGACAGGCATACTCCATCTTCGGTCGCATCGTCACTTACCATCAGGTAAGATGGCGGTTGAAGGCCTGGCTAGTATAATATAGTTACAAAATAATTTAAAAACTCAGTAGTTTCCTCTAGTTGAACACTAATGGACGCTGTAACTGTGATAGAAAACATCGTGAGCAAACCTGCATATTCAAGCGACTGAATGTGTAACCACGATCCAAGCTGGTCAGGTTTCTCGGTTAACAGGGTCACTGAGGTCATCTGACCAAAAAAGCGACCATCTGGTCGCTTTACTGTAATTACTCTACTGAATCATGGTCAAATCTAACCCTTGCAAGCGAGAGCGCAACCTTGATATTGACGCAAAATGATGAGTCCCCTCTAGGACTATCCTCCGAGGTGACAATGGGGAATTTTCTTCCCAGTTATTACACTGTATAACTTCTTTTTTCTCCAGGTTGGAAATGTACGGAAGAGCATACACCTGGCTGCTGCTAGGCACGTACAGCCCCAAGTGGTGGAACAGACGGGCGCCATGCTCCAAACGAGACCTGACAACCGCTTTGGACACGGCAATACTGACAGACTTGTTGCCACTGTCTACCACGGGAGAGAAAACGGTTTCCGGCATTGTAAGCATCATTGTTTTTTTAGTACTATTATAAAACTATAAAAGACCGTGTCTGTACATTTAAGATATTTCAGAAAAAATAGTCGGGATAGGATTCTATGACGTAAATATGCACAATATATTTTTTTTGTCTGCTTGTCTGTCTTTTCGCGTATCACGTAAAAACTACACAAACGGGTTTTGATTCGGCTTTGATAGTTTGTTATCTTAAAGTCCATCTAATGCGCTTATTGCACATTCCTAAATTCAGTAACTGAATTCAGAAACAAAAAGCGAAAGACCAAATCAAAGTGAAATGTATTGATCATAGAATAAGGTCCATTTTTGTATCTCGGATTTTTGAAAAGCGGAGCGACACGTTACTAAATATAAGTTATACAAAAATGGAGCTTATTCTATGAGCAATACATTCCACTTTGATTTGCTCTCACGCTTTTTGTTTCTGAATTCAGTCAATGAATTTAGGAATGTGTAATAAGCGCATTAGCCATGATTCATCTAATTCGGGTAGGTAGAGCCAGATGTACAGCTTGACCTCCCGTAGTAACAGCATTCATACAATACGGAGGTCATTTATAACGGTACTGTGGGGAAAAGCTTAACTGTCATAAAAACTTTCGACACAGACGAAGTCGCCAGCAAAAACTAGTAATACATATCTTTATATATGTCGCAGCCAAATGGTTAAATTAGCCGGTTAATTAAACGGCTAGCTATTTAAGCAGTTATTTAATTAAAAATTGGCCAAATTCATGAACTTTGAAAGTAAAGTCAAATGAACGACATTGCCTCGAGTTTACGGAGCTCTTCCATTCATTGTCATAATGCTAACCTAAACTAACCGAATAGAAACCTAATGCAAACTATTATTATACTTTGAAGTTATTGTGGGTAAGTTAGCATTGGAACAATGTGTGAAAGAGCTGCGTAAACTCGAGGCAATATCGTTCGTTCAACATCACTTTAAAATTTTATGAAACTGGCAAACTTTCAACTAAATAATTGCTCAAAAAGCTAGCCGTTTAGTTAACCGGCTAATTTAACTATCCGGCTGCGACATATATATAATTCTTCTGTGAGTGTGTATGTCACTGAACTTCTCTCAAACGACTGGACCGATTTTGATGAAATTTTTTGTGTGTGTTCAAGGGGATCTGGGAATGGTTTAGATTCACACCTAAGGTGTAGGGTAGGTGTAGGGTAGGTGTAGGGTAGGTGTAGGGTAGGTGTAGGGTAGGTGTAGGGTAGGTGTAGGGTAGGTGTAGGGTAGGTGTAGGGTAGGTGTAGGGTAGGTGTAGGGTAGGTGTAGGGTAGGTGTAGGGTAGGTGTAGGGTAGGTGTAGGGTAGGTGTAGGGTAGGTGTAGGGTAGGTGTAGGGTAGGTGTAGGGTAGGTGTAGGGTAGGTGTAGGGTAGGTGTAGGGTAGGTGTAGGGTAGGTGTAGGGTAGGTGTAGGGTAGGTGTAGGGTAGGTGTAGGGTAGGTGTAGGGTAGGTGTAGGGTAGGTGTAGGGTAGGTGTAGGGTAGGTGTAGGGTAGGTGTAGGGTAGGTGTAGGGTAGGTGTAGGGTAGGTGTAGGGTAGGTGTAGGGTAGGTGTAGGGTAGGTGTAGGGTAGGTGTAGGGTAGGTGTAGGGTAAGTGTAAGGTAGGTGTAGGGTAGATGTAGGGTAGGTGTAGGGTAGGTGTAGGGTAGGTGTAGGGTAGGTGTAGGGTAGGTGTAGGGTAGGTGTAGGGTAGGTGTACGGTAGGTGTAGGGCAGGTGTAGGGTTAGAACGCTACGCGAACGAAGTCGCGCCGGGTCCACTAGTAAAATACTATAAATTAAAAAAGGCGTTCACACCACTGCCCTGCGGAATGATGCCTAGAAAACTGGTTGCGTAGCCTCGTTGGATAGCGATGCTAATCCGTTGCCCGAGGAACGAGCCAGCTCTCTGGCCAGAGTGGCCAGCCCAGCTGTCAGTGGAGGCTACATGTGAAGGCGCCAGTGTGTCCATACAGGTAGCGTGTCACGTTGCCAAATAATGAGCGTCATGCCGTCGGGCCTCTTGTCATAACATTGATTATTTGAGAAAACAGTCATACAAGAAATAAGTAATCTTTCACATAAAGTGTCTGACGCTATTTTCTGTTCTCACCAGACTGCCAAGGACTACCAAGTCGAATACGACAGAAGAAGAGGCCTCGAGTACTCTAGGTTTCATGGATACACCTACGATGGTATGTATAATTTTTTTCTTATAATTCATAACAGCGTCGGTGGCCTAAAGGTTAAGGTCTCCGAGAGAAACCGGGTTTGAATCCCAGTGCCGCCATGCACCAATTTCTTATATACATTAAATAAAACCTAAGAGAAGATTTTATTTTATTTACATAATATGATGATGGAGCGTCCGTGGCCGAGTGGTTACTGTATCCGACTCGTAAGTGAGAGTTACCGGATTTGAATCCCACTGCGGCCATGTATCAATGACTCTTTTCTGAGTTATGTAAATTAGTTGAATACTAACCGATGCTCTTACGGTGAGGGAAAACATCGTGACGAAACCTGCGCATTCAGGCGACTGAATGTGTTACCATGATCGAATCGGGTCAGGTCCCCCGGGTAGCATGGTTACGGTGGTCAGATGGCAGTCGCTCCACTGTAATTACCTGATCGCCGAAATTCTAGATCATGGTCAAGGCGGACCCCGGGCACAACCGGGACATTAACGCCAAGATGATGATGATGATATAGATATGTTTAAATGTGTATTGTAATTGATTTTATCCAAAGGCATATGGGCAATGGCGCTGGCCATCCAGACGGTAGCCCAGCGAGTGAAGCTGAAACACAAGGAGAAGACAGTCCAGGACTTCCGGTATCGAGACAAGGAGTGGGAGCAGCTGTTCCTGGACGCACTCAGCAATGTCACCTTCGAGGGTGTTACGGTAAGGAAAATAGGGAAAATGCAAGTTGGAACACTGGTATGAAAGCTCCTTATCGGATGGTAAGCTCTGTCAAGCCTGGGATGTCCCTGGGTGAGTAACATCGTCTTCTATTTCTGCTGCCAAGCAACAATAGGTGTCCGGTTTGTTTGCATAGCTGTGGCGCTGCCTGTGGACATAAGCAACAACAAAGGTGTCACCAATGCGATCCCCACCACTAAAAAATGTTAGACACAACCCATGTAGTAAAATGAAAAAAAGTAAAAGAAAAAATCCGAAAACCTATAAAGTGTAGTTAGATGAACAAATATTTAATACAAGTTGTACAGAGCTAGGTGCATTTGTAACTTTGTAATGCGTTTATAGTAACAAAAAGCCATGTTTTTAATATCGACAGGCAACTATGGAACCCTACACTGCACGCACGAGCCCTGATAAGTCTTGGTCGGTTTGCAAATTTATGTTGAGACCTCATATAATTTGAATATTTGTCCTAAATATTGTATCTCGTTGATATCTTTTGTATTGGAACAAAATCGCTATGAAAAAGAGTCTCGCGTTGATGTTTTTTATATGGAGCAATAATCCGCTACGAAACAAAAAGGCAGCCCGTTGATGTCTTCTCTATGCGAGTTTCATCGACGACTTATACTTTATAATCATCATTATCATAATATCAGCCAGAAGACACCCCCTGCTGGGCATAGGCTTTCCCTAGAGCCCTCCATAAAGGCCGGTCCTGTGCCTTCCGCAACCAGCTGGTACCTGCTATATTTACCAGGTCGATCCACCTTGCGGGAGGCCTACCCACGCTGCGATTTCAGGTGCATCGTCGCCATTCGAGAACTGCCGGCTGTTAAATAATGCCCGTAAAATAGTATGTGCCTGTAACGTTGATTACTTTTTATTTACAATCCTAGGGCCCAGTCCGATTCTACGACAACGAGCGGAAGGCGTCCATACTGCTGAAGCAGTTCCAAGGCGAAGAAGTAGGAGAAGTGAAGGTCGGGGAGTACTGCGCGGAAAGAGACCACCTGGACCTCTCCAACGGGGATTCTTTCAAGTGGATTGGGAAGTGAGTTGGATACGGTAGAAAATCAGACTAGCTGCCCAAGGAGAGGCACACGGAAAAGATAGACAAACAGTGCAACAAGATCACAACAACGATCCTGATACACCTCTTTGGCCTCTTTTTTGGCCTGGTTTTTCCCGTAACGTCGGTAAATTCGGTCTTAATGATCCAGACCTGTTCTCGTAACCTTATTGAATTTCGGGATAAACCTGCTATTCCGAGCTTTATAAACTATATTACTACAAAATTTCATAAAAGTTAGTTCAGTCGTTTTTGCGTCAAGAAATAACAAACATCCAAATATTTATCCATACAAACTTTCGCATTTTTAGTAATAGGTAGGATTGAATAGAATTAGTAGAATGGAGAAACTTGTACAACGGAGGAGTTGTTCGAGGCCAGTTCAAACGATATGCGTCACCGAATACTGCGCGAATAAAATCATTTTATAGAAATACAACTGATGCGCAAACTGATGCCGGTTTCGTAAATCTGAATTCCACTAAAATAACACTTCCATTCCAGAAACCCTCCGAAGGATCGCACACTTCGTCTCATCGAGCACACCCAAGTGAATATCACAATATATTCAGTTCTCGTCGCTTGCTCCGTGCTGGGAATCCTATTGGCAACCGGATTCCTGGCCATGAATATACATTACAGGAATCAGAGGTGAGCATTGCTGGTATTCATTTTTCTTTTACCTGCTCTGGACTGCTCAGGACCAGGATAGACAGCGAGCTTTGGAAGGAACTTATGTTCAGCAGTGTATGATGCACAGCAACTCCTGCTTAGCCGTAGATCCTGGCAGCGGCAGCCAGAAAAGGTACATTCAGGCAGCTCAATGATTTTGAATCTGCAGTTATTTAGTACTTCATTATGGATTCATAACATGAGAAACTAACCTTCACTAGTTTCCTATAGGTAATTCTCTTATTTTTGCCGTATCAGAAATGCATCATTGTCACTCTAATGTAATTTCCAATAAGTATAATAAAGAAAATGTCTTTCGTCATCATCATATACAGCGATGACTGCTTACCAACAGGCTGGCCGTTAGCTTGTTTACCAACTTACTACCAAAAAATATATCATACTACTTTCTTTCCCAGATACATCAAAATGTCGTCGCCTCATCTAAACAACCTCATCATCGTCGGCTGCATGCTCACATACCTGAGCGTCATCTTCTTGGGGCTCGACTCGAGTCTCAGCAGCATCGGTATGTACTACTTTGTTTACCAAACCATATTCAATACTATCTGTTTCTTTGTCATTTATCCTGACCGCATTATCATTCGATTCTTTGTGTTTTCTATTTCTTAACGGATCAAAGGTAAACGAGTTGTAACAATCGTTGTCTCGACGAGCGAGCATATTTTTAACGAGATTTGATTGGCTGTAGAATTTGAAGAAGAAATTTTTACTCACACAAATTTCTCTTTTCGCAGTAGATTTCACCATATGGTCCGAGATTTTGCCTGATCTGCTTAGTAGAACATTTATAACTTGTATGCGCTAATGGTTTCTATGATACTTTAAATTATGGCAGCTTAATCGTTCGTTTGGGCAACGATGGCACGGCTATATTCAAGGAAAAACAATTGGGTTTTTGGGACTGCTGGTCGAACGCTTCTGTTAATTCCTTCCTGGGTCATGGGAACGGTACGGGTGGAGATGTAACCTTTGAGAGGAACGAAAGTGCTGCAAATGCTGTTCCTTCAGATTTCACCACCATCAGTGCTGTGCCCATACCTCAGTGACATACAGAAGCGGTACACCTGCAGTTATAATAGTTAAAGGTTCTAGCACTCTCGATACGCATGTCGCTAGCACTGTCATCCGCGCAACAACATCATTTGATCTCATCATAACCATTAATCCTTAGGTCTTTCTCAGGGGACAGAACGCGGAGGTAACACAGCTTGACACCCTCCCCAGAGCTTCAGCTTGAAACCCGGGCAATGTGGACCCTGCCAACCAAAACTTTGGGAACGATACCCCCCTTTTTCTCTAGATTTCTGAGAAAGACTTAGGCTATTCTCTAGGTCACAGGAGTCGACGGCATGTTTCCAAGTTTTGGTTAATTTTATCCTTTGATTATCCTTCATCCTTGCTTTTATTGGTACCTCGGGCTTCTCTCAACGGCATACAATACTTAAAATTCAGTTAATTTGAGTGTGGATTCGCCATAACCAACAATTGGAGGCTATTGCGAATCAAAATTCCGCTAGGTTACGCTACTGGGCCTACTGGAGGTTGAAGTCCTATTTTCAAAATCCGTCGTGCTATTGGAGATAGCACGACGGATATAAGACCTCACGCTACAGTAGCGTGCCTAGCGTAATTGTGATCCGCGATAGCGCCTATTGCCTATAGAGTTAACCTCCTGGTATATTGACTAATTTATATCCCTTTCATTTCACCAGCTTCTTTCGTGATCTTCATTTTGTTTTCTTTCTCTGGGCTTTTTTCTGTTCTTCGTCGTGTGCTTTTTATTCTTAAGTCGGCTGGACATTGCATGAGGCGAAAAATGGCACGTTATAATATTAACATTTTATAATTCCAATATTCTTTATTAACGTATAAATCCTCCAACACCTAACGAGCGATGGATTCAGCTGCATTGAACACACTCTTGTATGATACACAAGACCTGCATTCCTGTTCACCTTCTTAGCGTTTACCTACAGATAGTTAATGTCACTGTTAACGTCTCGATCTCCTCAGCTGCGTTCCCGTACATCTGCACCGCCAGGGCTTGGCTGCTCATGGCTGGCTTCAGCCTGGCGTTTGGGGCGATGTTCTCGAAGACTTGGCGGGTTCACTCCATCTTCACCGACGTCAAGTTGAACAAGAAGGTAATTACCATAATTATTTTGTGTTAAAGCAAATTTTTTCATTAATTCCTTTTTTACAAGTTTCTTAATGTGACGTTTTACGATGTTCATGAACTTCCGTTCTACTTTTATTTTCCTCTTCCCTTTTATTTGAACTTTAATAATTATCCTAGAAGTATTGTTGTTTGGATCACAAATTCAATAGCAAGAACCTGTAGGTATTTGTTGTCTCGACATTATGTTTACATATTATTATATTGATACTTCTGATTAGACTATAATACAGGGCAGAAATGAAATTTGTCAGTCGTGAAGGTAACTCTGCCAATCTCGACAGCAATTCACAAGTTAGTTTATCAAGTCTCAACTTATTGCAGAGCGTTATCTCTGCTACAATAACATCCAAATTTCTGTCCATTCGATTCTACTTTGTCAACATCATAAGATAGCGTTACCATCATCGTTATTTCAGGTGATCAAAGATTACCAACTTTTCATGGTCGTTGGAGTCCTGCTGTGCGTGGACTTGGCAATCATGACAACTTGGCAAATCTCAGACCCTTTCTATCGAGCTACCAAACAGCTGGAACCATATGTAAGTATCAGGATAAATCATAATCATAATCCCATATTTTGCCTACATATTCATCGGCGATACTTTCGAAGCCTTAATCCTTCTCCAGATCTTTAATCACAATCGTTTCACAGAAAAAGACTCAAGAAAAGGTCATTGGTACATGGATGCGAGGGGATCTAACTCGATACCTCTCACTCAGTCACACCCGCTAGCCATTAGATCATCACAGCCCGTAACAGTCCACTGCAGGACTTAGGGCCTCTCCCACGAAAGGGGGGTTATTGCCATAATCTCCACGCTTAGCAGGCGGGTTGGCATCGCAGTGTTTAAATATAACAATGGAAAATGCTGGTGCCGATTTTCCAGACTAGGGAGACTCTTGATCTTTTGCCTCGAAAACATTAGTCGCCTTGTACGACACCCATGAGTGTAAGGGATTGGTGCTATTCTACTCTGCCGGACACCACACAGCCAATTACGGCCACCACACGGCCATTAGATCACTGACGCTCAAATCAACAGTAAATTACATGCATTATACCATTATTTCAGCCACATCCTTCGAGCGAAGACATCGTGATAGTTCAAGAAAACGAATACTGTCAATCGGAGAGGATGTCAATCTTTATAGGCATTATCTATGCTTATAAAGGCCTTTTGTTGGTAAGTCAAGAGCAGTATGATGACGGTTTTCTAAATACATAACACACACTGACGTCTGTATCTTATAGGGGCAGGTAGAGGCTGTCGAGTGCCACAAGCTACGATCTAGACACACCTCTTTTGCCTCTTCCGCATTCATACATCTTCACTTTCACCGCACATGTTGTCGGGTTTATTACCACGGCTAGTATAGTATTTACCTCGACATTTCAACGCAGTTGCATGCGTCATGGTCAAAAGTAGACTGGTGCCGCTGTGTGTATTCGCTCCGAATGACAGACATATTTGTCCACCCTCTTTCGCCATGACGTATGCAACTGTCGAGTATGCCATACAATCGAGGTAAAAACAACAACCGTGGAAATAAACTCGATAACATGTGCGATAAAAATATAGTGAATAATCACGAAAGTCTTAAAACCTATATTTTTTACATCTTCTCATATATTTATACCAGCTGAGGGTACTCCTGACCTTCCCCTATTCTAAAGAATTATTTACAAAATCTATTGATGGCTTTACTAGTCACATTTCTGCAATTCTTAACAAAATTTCAGGTATTCGGTGCATTCCTGGCGTGGGAGACGCGGCACGTCTCGATACCCGCTCTTAACGACTCCAAACACATCGGCTTGTCAGTGTACAACGTGCTCATTATGTGCATCATGGGCGCTGCTATAGCTCTGGTTCGTAACACAATTACTACTTTCTTGTTCTCTTCTGGTTCGTATGTGGTGTTGTCCCTCTCCTTTTATAAGTTTGAGGTGAAAGGAAAGCAAGTGGAGCTACTCAAAAACTATTTAACAAATATATCTCAATTTACGAGGAGAGGCGTGCAATTAAATCAAATTGGAGTTCCACAAGGCAGTGTTTTAGGCCCTATTATATTTCTGGCGCATGTGCGCACTTGAGAATGGAAATAATTTGCGTATCTTTTGAATCTTAAAAAAACACAAACATGGTACAAAGGCGAGCTCAACTCAACAATTAAGTTTTCTACTCATCATACTTTTCTATTAATCATACTTTGTTCTATTTCAGGTGTTGTCCGACCACAAAGACGCTCTATTCGTGCTCATAGCCATTTTTATAATATTCTGTACAACAGGCACTTTGTGCCTTGTATTTGTACCAAAGGTAAGTCTTTTTCACGCAATTTAGGCATAGGCCCGTCCTACACTGTTTTATTTCTACAGTCGTTTTTTATATCATACGGTAGACAAACAGACCCGCAGGTCACCTGATGGAAAGTGATCAGCGACACCAGGAGGATAATGATAGTGGTGGTGGTGACGATGACTATGATGACGTTGATGATGTAGTTGATGATACTGGTCGAGATAATGACAACAATGACGATGACTATGACGACGACCATAATGATGCCGATGACGGCGAACATAATGATAATGATGACTATTAAGGTACAGACAGTACAAACAAGCTTCTCACGGACCCACGAGACGGTCAATTCAAATCATTAATTCAAAGTCAAAGCAGGTACACTCGCTTAAATTGCATAGGGTAAACGATCAATTATCGCATCCATTACTTCATATTGACCGTCTCAGGGACTCATAACAAGCATGCTGAAAACTGGCATGAGTAAACCTGTGGTAAAGATCGCAAGTACCACCTGAATACGTAAGGCACAGAATCGGCCTTTGTGGAGATGTTTGGGGGAGGCCTGTGCCCAGCAGTGGTCATCTTTCGGCTGATATGATAATGATCTGCACCTTTGCAGCTGCTTGAGCTCCGTCGCAACGGCCAACCCGGCGCCGCGCCGTCCCGCATCCGAGCAACACTGCGACCAGCCTCCACGCACGAGTGCCGGTCGCCGGGGCCTGAGCTCGAGAGGCGGATGAAGGAGCTGAGGCAGTACAACAACCGGTATAGGAGGACCCTGCAGGCGAAGGAGAATGAGTTGCAGGTTGGTGGGACTGGTTACGTATAGGTATCTACAACTTGAAGTCGTGAATATAGGTTTCGTCCAACGATGAACGAGTCTTCGATTGTTATACGAAACCTCGGTTTCGCAGACTTCTGATAGATCCTGGGGCCTGTCGTTCAGGGACTCTCGAGTTAGGTTGGTCCAATTCCGAGAAATTCCAATCATTACCAGGATCTAAATTAGTTGAGCAGTGTACGGAATGTTCTGGAAAATCTTCCTCGTCCGCATTATCAGTGTGCTGAGCTATGAGCGTCGTTAGAAAGTTTGAACACATCGGGTGAACGATGAAAACTGTTTTTCCTAGCCACTGTTCAATCAGTCTCCGGATCCCGAGCAAAAGACCTTGGCATTGACCCTGCACTTCGCATGGGCTCGGAGTTTCTGTGCGTGATAGGATTGGAAATCAAAGTGTGGGTGATGGTACATAGTCAATCGATGTATAAATCTTGAGGGTAGACTAGGTCCGGCAGATGAGCTTACACACTTTTCTATTAGAGTCAAGGATCAACAAGTGATCAATGACATAAACATCTTCAAAATTCACATAATCATTTCTGACCTTCCAGATGCTGCTAAGCAAATTAGGGAACGACATCGGATCCGAGCCTTCCTCTCGAACCGACTCCAGGTCTCCTGCCACGCAGCGGACGAGACTGCCGGTTCCGAAGGACCTTAGTCATCCAGGTAAATCGCTTGGAACACGTTAATGTTCCGGTTGTGCTCTCGCACCCACGAACGGGCACGAAGACCCTTAACCCGCCTTAACCATGAGCCATAATTTGGCAGATCAGGTACTTACAGTGAAGTGACTGCCATCTGAACTTCGCGACCCTGTTAATAGAGGAACCTGACAAGATTATATCATAGTCAAATATTCAATCGCCTGAGTTCACATCCAAGTAAATCCCTTGAAACACCTTGGCAGTCACTATAGCACAATATACTATATACACAAACAAAACATTTGAAATAGTATTATGTTCTTGCCGGTGAGCGTGAGTAAGATTTCCAGTGCTCCATTGGGAGCCGTGGCTTTGGGCAGCAGCGGAGGGGGCTAGCATTTGCCTGTTCGCTACCAGAGCAAATGCTCAAAAGCAAAAGCTCTTGGGTAAATGCTTGTAGCTGGCAGTGTGTAAATGTTACTGCATTCCTCAGAGGCGGTATGAGACAGGGTATAATAAGTAACTGCACTTGAGTATCTTTGGCGCTGCGGTACGCGTGGATAGCGAGAGCTCGAAAGGAAGACTGAATAAATATTTCCGCTCTGCGCTCAGCGTTGTCGAAAGCATTGCATCAGCACATGTGCCCCTACATTGATAACCCTGGTGTTGCTAATGTTCATAGACAACCGTGACCACTTTCAAGATGGCCTGCTAGCCTGTTTGTCCATTGTCACGGCCAGATGCCATGCCTAGCTACAAAACTACCCGGCGATCATGCTCTATTCCGCATAATCTGAAGTAAAGACAGATATTACGTGCGCATTAGTGACTAAAACAACCTCCGTGGTGTCAGCTCTAGGATACCTATCCTAATGGTCGATTCCGCCTTATGTATTGTATTTTAAGAGAGGTAGGGCATAGCGGGGTATCCCGTTCGAATTGGAGCCGCCCGACTGGGGAAGTACCTCCACCTTACAGAATACCGCAGCTTAACAATACTCTTTTAAATAGTGTTGTGTTTCTGCCGGTGAGTAAGGTTTCCAGTGCTCCATGGGGTGGGGATTTGGGGAACCGAGGCTTTGGCTGTGGATGGGCATTTGTCTTTTTGCTGCCAAAGCAACGTGTTATAGAGGTGGGCAACGCATTAGCGATACTCTTGGTGTTGCTAATGTCTATAGGCAGTGGTGACCACTTTCCAGCAGGTGGCCCGCTTGCCTGTTTGCCTACTGTATGACATAAAAAAAAATATGTCAGGGCCCGATTTCCTACACTAGACTTCTTTCGTATAGGTACCTAATTATATCCGAATTTTTTTAGAAACCAGTGACATTACATCGGTATGCAGCTTAAGTGCCTCAGCTGGTGCCGAAGCCGAGTATATAAACTTGCAGAATGCGCAGAACACTGAAAAGTGAGTATCTTAGTATTATACTTAGGATCTGACTTAATATGGACGGATAATAGATCGAAATCTACAATACAAGGCAGTAAATAATTCACCTATATCAGCAAGTTTTCCTGTATTTACCTACTTATACGCGACAGATACGAACATAGAAAACTGAAAAGCTAGACGGCGGTGGAAAAAAACTATCGCGTGTGAACGATTGAAGGCTCGTAGCAAAAAATTTAAATCTTTCGTATCGCTGCTATGCATTGATATATTACTAACCGTAGATAGCACATGAACGCTTAAAAAGTGGGCCGGTGAAGGACTGCTTAATCGTTAGTCAAGCAGTCCTTTTCCGTAGTCCGTCATTAGCCGTCGGCACGTAAGCATGCCCAAGTGTGCGTTCAAAAATTGTCGAGACAATGGCCTTAAACGACGAAAAAAGGATGGGATTTAATATTTTGCGTAAATAAACACATTATACATCTTATCATGCATAAATATAGCGATTTACACATAAAAAACCATCAAAAATAATTATATTAATCATAGACATAATGTCAGTGTCAGACATCACGTCAGTTGTCTCAATCATGCGCATGCGTTAAAGCGAAAACAATGATTGCTCACTAAAAGAAATGGAGTCGCAGCATTATCCACAGCGCAAAAAGCAATTTTAAGCTTTATATGTATGAAAAAAAGTTGATATTTGGTAAATACGATACTGTACGTAATGGCATTTTGATTCAGGCGTGCGTATTTAGCTAATAAATTGCTAAGTACAAATGTATAGTCAATTAGGCGACAGATTTCTAGCGCATTTTTGTATGAAGTGCTTTATCTACGGTTGGTAGTAATCTGTGCTTCTGTAAATCAATGCTTCTATGCCTCAGGAATATGGTATAAAAAGGGAATTCCTTTATCCGACAGTCACCACTGCATATTCAATGTAGGTGCCGATATTTCCGGTTCTGAGAAAAAGGCCAGGACGCCTTCAAGATCTATAAGAATTTATCTTCGTCTCAATATTCCGATTGTGCCTTTTGCGCGCGAGGGTAGGTTTCCTTGACCATGATCGAGGATTTAGCAAATCAGGCAATTACAGTGGAACGACAGCCGCTTGACCTCCGTGACACTGCTACCAGGGGAACCTGACCAGATTGGATCACGGTTTCACATTCTATCGCCTGCGTGCGCAGGTTTTATCACGATCCCACGATCTGTAATCTTTTTACTTTTCTCTCAAAAATATTACTTAATAAGTTCACTTACAAAGTTTTACTAACATACTTGTCACTCTGATCATTGTTCAGATCAAAACCTTCAGCACCACCAGAACCCATCAAGGAGGTGAAAGAGCCTCCTCCGGTCAAAGAACCTAAAAAGGAACAGACGAAAAACGTTTCCTTCAAGAACCATTTGGACTACACCAGTCCACCATCTTCCAAGGCGGTCCCTGAAAAGGATCAGCTCGCGAAGTTACCCTATGGATGGTCCGCAGAAGTTAAAATGGTGAGTGACTTACCTACTTTTTATAACTAATATATGTGCTAACTATGGAATTTAATTTTCTGAAATAAATGTTATATTATTATTATTATTATAATTAGACTAGCCAAGCATTTAACGCCATCTCACCTGGTGGTAAGTGACGATGCGACCGACGATGGAGGATGCCTGTTTAGGAACAGCCTATTCAGTCTAGCCTACTTACTTTCCGTCTTCAGGCTCGGACATTCCATCTATAATGCCGCCCATCCAGAATACCTGCTTCGACCTTCCTGAAGTATGATAAGGGAATGGAATCTGTCTCCTGCGAGTCCAATAATACGTACACTGTCAATGTGAACTGTGTCGTGGTGTGCTATGTCTAAATGTCTTTTATTTCTTTCTTTCTTTCAATTATGAAGTTAATGGCATTTGACCGCCATCTCACCTGGTGGCAAGTGACGATGCGGCCGATAATGGAATCTGCCTGTCTAGGAATAGCACATTCACTATTGCCTTGAAGGCGTCTAGATTATAATAATCAAGGAACACACTCACAGGCAACGTGTTCCATTCCTTAGCCGTACGTATTGTAAATAGCTGTGATATGTGATAGCTGGAAGATCCACAACATAAGACACTGTACTAATTGGCAACGGTCGTGCGACCATGGTCGTACGACGAACGTCGCTCGACCAAGTAGACCTCAAAACCGCCCGTCACGACCATGGTCGCACGACGTTGCCAATTTGGACAGCGTCTAAGGATGAAGCGTTCACTCGGATCGCGTCTCCCGATGGCGGAATCCAAGTATAACATTTGCCAATCCCAACTCTACCACGACCAAATAAGCATGAACAACCATTACCAACAGGACGATCCTCCCAAACTCGCTTCGAAGGCCCCCGAACCAGCCAAGGCCGAAACCAAAACCATATCAGCTCTGAAGTCCAGTGATACGCCCCCAGTTAAGTCCGTACCTGCGAAAATTCAAGAGCCATTGTACACTAAAAGCGCTCCAGTTAAGGTCAATAAGGTAAGGATTTTTTCATACATAGTACTATACTATGGTATACTAGTCAATTAATTAATTTTATTTGTGCCTTACTACCTATCTCAATCATAAATAGAACTGAACAGGACACAAATGTAATGTAACATAGTATTTCTACCTAAGTATAACCTATGTACAATATACACTAGCATTAAAAAGTTTCAAATTATGATAATAAAAATCATCATCGCAGCTTGTAACAGTCCACTGCAGGACTTAGGGCCTCTCCCACGAAAGGGGAGGTTATTGCCATAAACTCCACGCTTGGCAGGCGGGTTGGAGATCGCAGTGTTTAAATATAACAATGGAAAATGCTGCTGCCCATTTTCCAGACTACGGAGACTCTGGATCTTTTGCCTCGAAAACATTAGTCGCCTTGTACGACACCCATGAGTGTAAGGGGTTGGTGCTATTCTACTCTGCCGTACACCACACGGCCACAATCAATAAAACCACAAATAATAAAAATACCACTTCTATAATCTGTCTAGACTGAATTGTCTTATTTGGTTTTGGAAATTATCTATTTAAATGGATAATGTGCAGCAGTATTCGTTGAAATTCACATTCTATGTGATTCTTGTATAATTTAAGATACACAATGTACGTAGCGTGATTAATACGGCAAGTCGTGATTTCGGGCATTGTTTGTTCACCAAATAAGACAAGTCAGTTTAAACAGATCATACGGCTGTCATCGAATAGGCGCGCGATTCATCCAGAACGTTTCAGAGTCTCGTGTGGTCAGCTACGCACAACTTCATAGGTAATAGATAGGCCACGTTACCCCCCGTCCAGAGGACACGGAGAAAAAGAAATAAAATAAATAAATATTCGTGGACAAATTCACACAGCGCCATCCAGCCCCAAGAAAAGCGGCGCGCGACCCGGTTGCTTCCGCAAGGAATCCCGTTCCGTCCCGGATCGCATGTAGTCTTTGCAGTAAAATTTCATACATTTGTTTGTGTTACGGATTGAATCCGGGAACGTTTCTTTTCCGTTCCGTCCCGCCCCGGATCCTTGTAGTCTTAGCCTGAGAGGATTTATCAGAATGTGGTCAGTTGTGTGGTTTTGATACTTGAAGTGTTCAACTAATAAATAATATAATTTATATACAAAGTACTTATTCAATGTCATATATTTATCAATTATTTACAATTAGAAATAAAATTAAACACTAATACTAAAATATTATATATTAAAAATATCATCCACACCGTTGTCCCGCGGAATGGTGCCCAGAAAGCTAGCTGCGTTACCTCGTTGGATAGCAAAACTTATCCTCTGTCCGAGGAACACGCCAGCTCTCCGGTCACCTGTGGTGTCAATCAGCTTTTTGCTTAAAACTTTGAAAAGCTTTAAAGCATCAGGGCCCTACGGTCCCAACGTCTCAACCCCAAACGGCTGAAATATGAAGTTCTGGGCTAGGCTTTCATATTTCCTACGTTTGAGGTCCTCAGCAGCAGAGGCCGCAGCTCCAGCGTTGCGGGCGGTAGAGGTTACATGGGACGGCGCCAGAGTGTCCACGCAAGTAGCGTCCCACACCAGCGCCCTCCCACGTTTCCAAGCAATGAGCGTCATGCCGTCAGGCCTCTTGCCATCGTCACGTACGGTACCATTCGGCTCTAATACGGCCGGTACGTTGACGGTGACTTATTCAATACAATACAAAGTAGAGTCCGTAGTCCTGCAAAAAGCAACAATCGCCGAAATTATATTCAGTTACAGCTCTTTTTGTGGATTTTTTCGGGAGCACAAAATTGAAATTGCGTCGATTGAATTTCTAATTTTCAGCATCTTTATCTTCCAAAGCACAGTAGAACCATTTTTGGCAAAAACCTGTATTTTTATCAAAAAAAATAAATTAAGGGTAAGTAATACAATACAACAGGTACAGAAAGCAGCAGAGCAACCCACCCACTACGAGTGTAAAATATGCTAGCGTCACTATCGCCTATCTATGGAGTACAAAAATAGAAATAGGGTATGTTGAGATGGTGCCTTCTGTACATAAAAGAGGTATTGGAGGCATCACTGAGGACGCGCGGGAGACAATAAAATACCAAAAATAAAAAATCTAAAGTAGTAAAAATTAATGTCTAAACAGCCACAGCAAGAACGCATGCTATTTCAGAACAAGTGCTTTTTAGTAGCAGGTGTGAAATTTTGAGTTTTGGACAGTATAAATCTAATTTCGAAATCTAATGGTATATCAAGTTTTTGACTGCACCGCAAAAAGTATGTTACATTCCGGGACAAATAGGCAGAAACGGAGTTTATAAATGGGGAGTAATACACGGGTGCGAATGCCGAAAGCACGAATAACGATAGCGCGAAGACGATTGCCCGAAAGCTTGAATGCGCGATGGTTCAAAGACTATGTGTGATTAAATTTTCACAAGTTCTTCACAATATGTTTAGAATTAAGATTGTTTTTATTTAAAAAGGCCGGAATGGACCGGTCCAGGATGGTGGAGGTTTTCCCCGTTCAAATTTTTTATTTCCGCAGTCAAAGTATCAAGATACAAATTTTCCTTTGTCTGACAGATTTGTGTCCAGGTACAATTCGCTTTTGGAATTTTTTTATTTAAACCATTTTTATTGAATTCTGAAGTTAAAGTATCTCAGTAAATCATTTAAAACCGTAACTGCTTCACCTTCGAGAGTCCCATCATCTAAATACCAGACATTTAATTTAGACAATCATTTTGATACAATGGGATGTATTGCCAAACTAAAAACTGCAGCAGCGGCACCGCCGATCTCCACCGCATGATCTCACCCCTCTGGAATAACGTCACAACATGCATTTTGGATATTCTGTGACGTCATTCCAGAGGGTTGTATCGAGCGATTGGAGATCGGCGGTACAGTTCCAGGTCCGTGTGAGTCTCCCTGTATTGTAACATTGCCATATTATGTTAGCAAGCTTATGTATCTTATGTAAGCGTGCTAGCTTTGAGCATGCAAATTTATTAAGCATGCCAAAAACTAGCATGTGTAACCAGGGTCGGATTTAGAGGTCCAGAGGCCTCGGGGCAACGAAGGAGCGGAGGCCCCCTCGCCCCAAATTATTTTCCAAATAAAGTGAAAAAAAATTTTAAGTCGAGTTTTTCAATAAATAATTTATTGTAATTAAGTGTAATTATACCCTTGTGTGCTTGAGCCTCCGGGTCTGAGTAGATCCGATGGTAAGAGGCCGGACGGGTTGACTCTGGTGCCCTGGAAGAATGGCAAGTGCTTAATTTGGGACGCTACTTGCGTCAGCACTGTTGCCGCCAGCCACCTGAGTCGCACCGTTCACTCTCCATCCGCCGCTGCCGAGGACGCCAGTTCTAAAAAGAGAATCAAGTACGCTTTCTTGGAGCAGCACTATCATTTTGTGCCGGTGGCCGTGGAGACCTTGGGCTGTTGGAGCGCAGAGGCTAAGAGCTTTGTGGGGGAAATAGGCCGTAGGCTCGGAGATATCACGGGTGACTCCCGCTCCAGGTCGTTCTTGGTGCAGAGGTTGGCCATTGCGATTCAACGCGGTAATGCAGCGAGCGTGATGGGCACCTTTGCACCGGGAGCGGTCAGGGGTGGGTTATTTGGCTGACATGGATATATTGTTAAAATTAGTACCTATTAAGTTTTGACATTGTGACTTTGTATTGTATTTTTAAGGAATTTTAGATATATATTGATATTATAGATATGAAAAAATAAATTAAAAAATAATAAATTAAGTGTAATTATAATCAAATAATCATGTATGTACAAAGTACTGCAGTCTATAGGTAAAGGTAAAAGAGCAAAAAAAAATATCAAAGGAAAAGATGTTTACTAGTGTTTACTAATTGGAATTTGAAAGATATTTTTTTTCCGAAGTCTCTATTGTGGGGGCCCCCCGTTTGTGGAGGCCCCGGGGCTTTCGCCCCGGTTGCCCTCCCCTAATTCCGTTTTTGTTCCCATCGGGAACAACTAAAATAAATTGGGGATTACTTAGTTTTCCTTACAAGATAATCGTGCAACACGTCGTGATCGATACTTTACAAAAAGAAAGTACACAGGAACACCGGTAATCGTAACAGCCACCGCAGATATCACAACGTGTGGCTTTCTATAAATTGGCACCAATTGTATGAACGAACTTAGGACGATGAATATCACAGGGATGCATAATGGATTCTAAAAAACAATATGAGTAACAGTTAGATTCCGGTACACCTATATTTGTGAGTAGGTCATAATAATTAGCGCATAGGACGCCTCCTAGCTCATTTTCAAGAGGCCAATATTCTATTTTCCTCCCATAGTGGTCGTAAATTGCAGCATGTTCATTTTCCACGTTCAGTTCAAGACCTACCGTAAACCCTCAAGTCTGAGGCCTACTTTCTAACCCGCGATCGTAAATACGGGCATTAAAGTTGTCGAGTCTAATAAGCTTTGATATAGTGGTCAGGTGGTAGGACTCAGCCGAGCCTGAGGAGTCCGCCTGGGTAGTACCACCGCCTTACCTATAGCTACATTTCTCCCGCCAAGCAATAAGGCTTGCATTGTAAGTTGTGTTCCGGTTAAAAGGAGGTAGCTAGAGCAATTACAGGCATGAGGCATATCATACTCCTCACCGTGACAATGTCCCTACGGTTCTCTCTTTTTGTTGCCTGCACCCTAGATAACCATGATCCAATCTGGTCAGGTTCCCTTGGTAGCAGGGTCACGGAGGTCAGATGGCAGTCGCTCCACTGTAATTACCTGATCGCCAAATCCTGGATCATGGTGAAGGCGGACCCCGGGCCCTCGTTCTCGAGAGCACAACCGGGACATTAACGCCAATATGATGATGATGAACCTAGATACATGAATCGTAGATGTTACGGGTGACAGTTACCGCTTACCATCAGGTGGCTGTCTGCTCGTTTGTGACTGCGTAGAGAAGCATTTATAAAAACGTTTCTTTTCTATAAAGAGCAGTCGCGTGCAATGGAAAATGAACTTTATATCGAGTACACAAGGAAATGATGACACCTGTCAAAGTGGGCCTCTAAGAACAAGGACTAAGAACTAAGGCTAACGGATTATTTAAATAGAGGCTTTAAAATATTTCGAGAATGGGGTGAAAAGGTTTTACGGGTTCAGCAACGCGTGGTTGATGCCCCTGGTATAGCAAACGTCCATAGGCTGCAGTGACTGCTTACCATCAGGCAGGCCGTAAGCTTGTTTGCCACCTTGGTGGTATTTAAAAAAAAAAATAGCCCAGCATTCTAATAATTCCGGACTCACCTTTATGCCTGGCAAATTAGGTTCCTTGTATCTTAACCACAATAAGCATGATCATGTAACAATGATGAAAAATGTATCAACCATACAGCAAAATGTAATCAGGAAGGATATATCGCTTGGAATTAACAGCATGAGCGACGAGAACAACTGCAAGGCGTTTTGAGTAGTTTTTGAGTATTTAGGGTTATAGTAGTAGGTACCTAAATTATTAAGAAGCTAGCTTTATTGCCCGCAACTTCGTCCGGGCATTCGTCATTACAAATTTCGGGAAAAACTATAGCTCCGCTGATATTGTAGCTTTCTATATGTAGGAAATTTTTTTATAATCGGTCAATCAGTTTTTGAGTTTATCCATCACAAACGAATTATCAAATCTTTTAGTATAAATTCACTTTACTATGAAAAGAAGTGAAGGCAAAGGAGATAAGTATTTAAGGTTGATCTGGGCCAATATATTGGCCATGTGTCCGTTACGGGCCCCCGCGTAGCAGATCCTCGATGTGGTCATGATATGCGTGGATAATCCTCCCAGTGCACAGATAGCCACTGACACAGGCATGACATAGCGCATGAAGCCTAAGGCCGTTGCCGCGAAATTCTAAAACAAAAAGGTACTGTTAAGATTTTTAAAGATCACACACCTACACTGATGTTTCAGTAGGTATAATATAATATAAACCAATATAAATATGTTTTGGAGACATTCACACAGCGCTATCCAGCCCCGAAGTAAGCAAAGCACCTGACCTCTAATTATTAGTTTAATTGTTTTTAAATAACTTACAACGGTTATTGCTTCAGTCTGCTTAATTTTTTGTGTCGGTAAAACAGCTGCATAAGCAAGATTAGTTATCAGATATATCGCAGTCACCAATGGCAATGATATGTATATAGCCCGTGGTAGGTTTTTATATGGATTTTTCAGTTCTTCTATCATGATATTTAACAAATTCCTTAAAATAAAACATGTTGTTTAAAAAGTCTTCAAACACGTAAGCCCACGTAGGTCACGTAGATAGACCTTTTTCAGTTAGGTAATCAATTGACTTACCAACCCGAATACGCGAATATACCTGCGTAAAAAGCTATGGCCCAGTCACTACCACAGAGTACGTAATGGCAGGAGTGAATGGAATGGTCGGTATAGAAAGACCAAGACATATCACGCACGATCAGTGATATATTGAAGAAAGCTCAAGTCTTGACTTGATCTTGACGTTAGGTTAGCCTTGAGTAACCCAACGTTCAACGTTCATGTATGAACGTTTATGTACCATGTAATCATAGCCTCCTTCATCTTACATGTAATACATTACTATTAAGCTGTCATACCACCTGCTCAATCTGAATTTGAACGTCAATTTCCTGCGAACGTTCACTACGCTCAAACATAGTGGTATAAAAAACAAATAACATAAAAATTAAATATGTACAGCCGAGTTCATTAATATGTGAACATTGCCAAGGTTTCAAATATAAATGATGTACATATGTTTGATTGATGAATTTGCTCAGATATATAAGTACCCTTCCATGTACATTTATATTTGAAGCCTTGGTAATGCTCACATATTAATTAACTCGACTGTACAATAAAAATTAAAAAAAAAAAAACTATCTTAAAAAATGTATACTTAAACAAATTATATTTTTCTATTCACCAGACTCCAGAGCTCCAAAAGAAGATAGTGACCACCCAAGACTCCTTGTCATCTAAGACTACGCCCGTAAGAGAACCTCGAGAACCTCGGGAGTCTTCCAGAGAACATAAGTCTGGCCCCAGAGGTCACAGGCGGATGTCCAGTTTGAACCAGTCAGCGCTGCTGACTGACCTCATGCATGTGTCTGTGGACCAGGACGACGTGGAACCTCCACCAGGGTTGGAGAGGAAAGTTATAGGTTAGTACACTCGACCAGGAAAATGCTTGTCACCCTAAGGTTGAAGTTCGTGAAGCAACAACGGATTTTCTCTTGTATATCACAGAATATCAAAGAATGATTTTCTGACAGATAACATTCTCAACATTAGCGATATTTAATCACAGAGGAAACTACTCTCTCTACTCACAAATGTGTTCGCGAATAGCGAATCATCATCATTGTCCTAGCGCTTATCCCGGCCTCTGCCAGGGTCCGCTTTCCTACTCAATCTTCTTCACTTCGCCCGGTCTTCGGCATCCTCTCGTCGTAAGCCGTTGGCTCGCTTTCGACTCAGCGATGTGAACCCATCGCTTCTTGGGTCGCCCACGGGGCCTCTTTCCTGATACCGGCAGATTCAGGCACCTATTTTCGTATATATAGTTCGCGAATAGCAAATAGCCCGCCCTTATTTCCTTCTTATAGACTTTACAGTCGTAGTCATCGTAAAAGAGTAAGGGACTGATTTCGCTTAATTCAGCAACCTAAGTCATCAGAGAGCAGATCCAAATGAGATTAAGCAAAGGTGTAATCGGCTCCTAAGATATCCGATACAACTAGGAAGCGTTTCATCATTATCATCGTCATCACCATCATCATGGCATCAATCTCGATTGTGCTCACGGATCCACCTTCTTATTTCTCCTTGTCCACTTCGTAAATTCTTCGGCGCCTCTGGTGGCGAGCTTGTTGGCACGAAGTCGTAAAAGAGTAAGTTTTCCGACACTATCACATTTTCCTACTTAGTCTTTATGGCAATTTTCAGGTCAAGAAAGAGATCCTCCACCACCGCTCCCCGTGAAAGCGAAACAAGAGCCAGAGGATATTCTAGACATTGACCACGATTACTCCACAGCGGAACGAAAAAAAGGATGTGAGTTGTCTTTTAGAATTTAGTAGTCTTATTTTTAAGTACCTACGAGCGTCGGTGGCCGAGCGATTAGAGTATATGACTCGTAAGTCAGAGGTCCCGGGTTCAAATCCCGCTCCGACCATGTACCAATGACTGTTTTCTGAGTTATGTACATTAGTTGAATACTAACTGATGTTCTTACGGTGAGGGAAAACATCGTGATGAAACCTGCACATTCAGGCGACTGGATGTGTAACCATGATCCAATCTGGTCACATTCCCCTGGTAGCAGGGTCATGGAGGTCGGATGGCAGTCACTCCACTGTAATTACCTGACCTGCCAAATCCTGGATCATGGTCACGGCGGACCCCGGGCCCTCGAGAGCACAACCGGGACATTAAAGCCAATATGTTTTTTTTTTATATTTTTATGTACCTCCGACAACTACGACATCATAAAGTGAACACATGCTCGTGAAAGGGCATTCTTAGAAAATATAGACCTTGACAAACACCCGTGACGCCATCTAATGACCTGAGTGGTTCAGTTGATTAACATCTATATAACGTCTGTCACGCAGAGGCCCCGTGTTCGATTCCCGGCCTGGCAGAAATTGAAATGATGAATTATAGTTTGTGTTGCGGGTCTGGGTGTTGTATGTATAATAAGTATATATTTTAAAAAAAACAGATGGCGCTGTGTAAATTTGTCCAAGCATATTTATTTCTTTACTAGGAGCTGGCGCGACTTCGTTCGCATATATCTACTTTACCCGTACTTATGACCTTTATCCTTAGTTAAAAACCACATTAAACTTAACTTTTATTTTTGGGAAGCAACTTTGTTTCGTACTGTGTATAGATTTCTATTTATTGTATACACCTTCCAAAGAGTTTAGACTTGTTATTTTAGGCTTGTAGGAACCTTAATGTTCAGCCTAGGACATCCTGGTTTATTGAGTATTTGCACTTCCTTTATCCTGATAATTTGATTCACAGGTCAAAGGAGGGACTCCGAGAAGAGGAAGAAGGAGTACATAGTGGTCCAAAGCGACCTTTGGGATACCAACACATTCCAATACACGTGTCAGAAAGCTCCACCAGGTACCTAATAAAAATGTTACCTTAGTAATGTATACGACCTGAGTGGTTAAATGGTTAACATGCCGGACTGAAATGATATCTGGTTAAAGCATTATCTTATAATAATAAGTCCATGGGTTAAAGAGACAAAACTAACGACAAATTAAAAGGGTATATTTTCAAACTTGAGAAAATATTATTATCTAATTTTAGGGATTGACTAGCATCTATACATACTCTATTTTCGAAATTAAGTATTAATTTCGATATGTTATGTACAATTAGAAATATTTGGGCAAATCTGTTACTGCGAATAGAAAAGTTGTCATGTAAACACTTTTTATGTAAACATGAAATAACGCCATTAGTTGACCGAGAGATCAAGGACCGCTACTGCCAATCCATTTGGCGCAAACTATAGCTTAGTTGGCTAACTGATAAATTTGTTTAATTTCTCAAAATTGCAGTAGCACATCATCACTCGCCCATGCAGAGGAGCGTCTCGGAGAAGAGTCGCCAGCAGCCCTCTCCACACCATCACAGGTAAACCAATCTCATTCAGTACAGTACTTCGTACGCACAGCCAATAAGATGATCTCGCGTCTTTATAGATGCGCATAGCAAGTGCAGCTCCTTTGATATTGGTGTTTAAATATGAATGTGACGTCAAAGGTACTAACTAGTGTAAAACCACGTTCTGCGAAACCTTTTTGATGAAGGTTTCGTCGAATGTGGATTTTATTGTTTTTAGAAATATTACGGTACGGCTAATTTTATTGATTAAAATTACCTTTCTATATTGGACTGTTATAAGCGAATAGAAGTTCAATATTAAAGTTATCAATCTTAGAATCTTAGAGGTTTTAAACCTTCGACCGAAGGTTGTGGCCATAGCTGATTAATAGGCTTGACTTTGGCTTCGGCCAGAAATTGACCTTCGGTTGGACACTAGTATTAAATACCGCCACAAGGGACCGTAATACTGAAAAAAAAAGAAGATAACTAACCCATAATTTTTTATCTATGAAGAATAGTATTCGAAAGAAACCTCGATGAGCAAGATCATGGCTACCCAGTATATCCTCCAGCTGATCGTAATTTTAATATGCTTCCAAGTAACTAAATTAGAATATGTTTTCTCGCCTTCAATTTGTATCTTGAATTATCTGAAAATCTCTATTTCCAGGGACACAGACAGCAGAAGCCTCGAAAGGCGAGCTTCAAACGCATCTATTAATTTTGGTAAGTTTTTTATATTGGTTTTAAGACTTTAATCACTACACATATTATCGGGTTTGTTACCACAGTTGTTTTTACCTCGATATTTCGACGCAGTGGCATGCGTCATGGTCACGAGTTGCACTGAAGTTCAACACCGTATCCGCAGCGGTGCGAATTTCAGGATAGGTGCATAGTATTACCTTTGGCGAGTATTGAGAGATAAGCGAGGTTGTCCAAGGTCTTCCGCTGGAGTTTGAACAATCGGAATATCATTATTATTTTACTATTAAAAGGATCATATTCATTCAATTCTCAATTTCCAGCCGGAACCACGAGAGGCGGTACACCTGAAGGCTACCGGGAAGCGGAAACCCTTAGGGTGGGCGACAGAAGCACTAAGGTATGAACCATTTCATTCACATCATAAGAGACGAACAGTCAACCCATAAGGGGCCATATTCCACTAACATTTTCAACTAATCGAAACGAAGCCGCAGTCACTTGCCGGGCTCTTTCTCATTATATAGTGAAAAAAAGACAGCATGCTAGAGCATCGAGTATCTACTCCACCTGGAAAGAGGGAACTTTATGAACCGTGCCTACAGGTGGAGACTTGTAATTGGAATCCTGTTAACTACAAAAGATGTCCATAGTAATATAATAGCGTTTCTCGCTCGTACGATTCGGATGTGGAATGAGCTCCCAGCCACAGTGGTTTCTTTGGACTATAACATGGGATCGTTCAAGAGGTATATTAGAGGTCTCTTTAGAGGCGGGCAACGCATTGGTGACTCCCCTGGTGTTGTTTATGTCCATAGGCGGCGGTGACCACTTTCCGTCAGGTGGCCCGCTTGCCTGTTTGTCTGTCGTATATCATAAAAAAATAGCTGTCTTAAAAGTCTTCCGAAAATAAATAATAAAATTTCCTAACATTATTTATTTCTTTATTTAAAACTTTATTGCACAATAATACAATTGGCGGACGGACTTAAAGCCATTACCATTACCAGTATAATATGAGCTACTTTCTCTATAGACGCGCATAGCAATCTAAGTTCCCTTTATACTGGTATTGTGAGATCCTTTGATATGCTCCACACCAACCCATACTTATCGAAAATGAGATATTTATTGTTAATGCTGTTCCAGCGGCGAGGCTCGGAGTTCCCGCAGCCGGTGAGCACGCCGCCGCACCAGGGCCAGGGCAAGCGGCGGCAGTCCTCGGCGATGGTGAGTGAGATCGTGCTCAATTATGGCTCAGTCTGAAAGCCAACGCTGTTATTGACTGCTGCTATTCATAGAATGGGCGCTTTTCAGACAGCTGCTTTAAGTGTAGTTCGGCATGCCTCACAAGATAGCGTTACTTAGACATAATTCTCAAGTATTAACCGAAGTTACTTGGAAAATTTCAGTATAAATATTCTATTATGCTGAAGCTGCTTCAATTTGGTCCAACGACTGATCGCCCTGCTTAATTATTATGTACTTATTCTGTTAGTTTTGAGTTATTTAATGTGTTATTGGGCCAAATAAAGATACATCTATACGGCCAAAGAAAGATACGATATATCTAGATAGGCAGCTTAGGCGCAGTGGGTGACGACTTCTGGTTTGATTACAACTTGTTCAGGGTTGTTTTTCATACAATAACGTATAAACAAAAACATTAGCTGATAAGATATTTGTTTAATTGTCTGACCCAAATTAATCCCTTAGGTGAAATCCTACCAAGACGAGAGGTCCGAGAAACCAGAACCGACCCGGAGACACGACGACATTCCAAGAAAACCTGTCATCGAAGCCAAGCAGGAGCCAAAACCCGAGCCTGACACCTGGAGACCAGATCCTGATACCATCAGGGTGACCAAAAGCCAGGACTCGCCAGCTAAGAGGCTACGGCATGAAGCAGAACCCCTCAAGAGGGCGAAGGGAGCTGGGGACTCCCCGAAGCTGAGCCAAGCAGCCCCAAGCCACAAGCCTACAAGGCCTAATCATCACAAAAGTAGCCCTAATGTAGCTTCTAGGCATAAATCAAGTAAGTTTTTTCTTTTACTGTTCAAAATTTGACCCCTTCTAAGTTTCAGGTGCTTGTATCCAATCCTTTCCGCCAGCCTCAAATCGGGGACTAGTCATCATCATCAAGGGCCCGGCGTCAATTGACAACATAAGACAAGTGTTTAAACAAATTCGCTCTCCACTTATTATCATCATCAGCATCAGCCGAGAGACACCCACTGCTAGGCATAGACCCAGAAATCTCCATAAAGGCCGGTCCTGTGCTTTCCGCATCCAGCTGGTACTTGCAATCTTTACTAGGTCATCGGTCCACCTTGCGGCAGGCCTAACCACGCTGCGTCTTCGTGTGCGTGGTCGCCACTCTCGAATTGCAAAGGGTCGCAAAGTCTCGACTTTATGCTCCATCTGCTCTGCAAGCTATGCGCCCTGATCTACTAAGGCAATTGCTCCGTACCTGTAACGTTATTCAACCTTATTTCCTCCAGACTCACCAGACAAGAAGGAGGATCGCAAATCCGCCACGTACACCCGAAGCGACTCCAAGCGGCAGGACTCCGCAGACCAGAGGAAAATGTACACAGCCAGCTCCGAGTCCGAGCTCTTCGAGTGCGCGATCCTGCCAATCTTCCAGAAACTCCTCACAGAGAGGCATAAGAGCCAACCACACGGTTTGAATCTAAGTTACGGTGTCAGTTGTCCTAATATCTCGATAAAGTGTGACATCGTTGAGTATTTATAAATTGTAAGCTAGATTTGAACGATTAAGCACCTAAGTATTGTTATGTAAATTATAATTGTTTGATCTGAATGGTTTTGTAGGCTAATTACTTTACTCTGTTGCCAACAATTCTCTTCAATGATTGAAATTGTTACTTATGAGATTCCGAATGATCGTTTTGATAGTTTGTTTATTGCAATGGAACTTTGTCAGCAACTGAACGGAAATCCATGATATGGAATCGCAAAAGTAACAATTTCAATAAATGAAATCAGAAAATTGTTGGCAACAGCGTTACGTAGATAATTAGCCTATTGGTTACAATCATAATCAGTCTCAGATCATACTGTTGGGTACATGCCACCATACAACAAATGTTGTAAGGAGGCGTCATTCAACTTGCCACTCTGGTTTAGAGTGGTGGTAATTTGTATTTTGTATGAATTGAGAATTCTAAATGTATAATAATCTTAGAAATATGGATTTTACCATAAGGCGCTATCCTGATTGGCAACCGTCGTGCGACAGGCAGTTTTGAGGCCTCCTATTGGTAGAGCGACGTCCGTCGTACGACCATGGTCGCAGGACCGTTGCCAATAAGGACAGCGCCTAATATTCCAATCGAAATCAATTACAAGAATTTGCTGGTATTTATAACTAGGTAATGTAAATGTATTAGTTAGTTAATAGAGTTTTGTGCACGATGGAGAGACATCATGTGTAGTATTGTGTAGTGCTCGGAGAGTAGCGCCATATTACGATAACTTTGAAATAATGGGATATGGATGTTACAGGACACTAGAGTACGGAAGGTATATAAATGTACATTACTTAAATTATATCAATAACAGCGATCCTATTGACGTATATGACCTGAGTGGTTCAGTGGTCAACATGCCGGTCTGCCACGCAAGAGGTCCCGGGTTCGATTCCCGGCCGGGCAGAAATTGAAATGATGAATT
Source organism: Blastobasis lacticolella (assembly GCA_905147135.1). Classification (NCBI taxonomy): domain Eukaryota; kingdom Metazoa; phylum Arthropoda; class Insecta; order Lepidoptera; family Blastobasidae; genus Blastobasis; species Blastobasis lacticolella. Next base: position 13,575,335 of record LR990062.1, on the reverse strand, counting down.
TTAATTTCTGTTACGGGTCTGGGTGTTCTATGTATAATAAGTATGTATTTAAAAGTATATAAGTAGTTTATCAGTTATCTAACAACCATAACACAAGCTTTGCTTACTTTGGGGCTAGATGGCGTTGTGTGAATTTGTCCACGATTATTTATTTATTTCATTATTTTACCAATTTAGCCATGTGGAATTTCATGTTTGTGCACACAGTAAAAACACATGCGGTTCTGCGTATTTGTTGCCAGCCACCTAAAATCATGAATCGTAGATGTTATGGGAGTCAGCTCGTTTTGCACTACGAAGCAAATAAAAATTTATTCGCTATGTCTACTTACGCATTTACTGTTTTAATTCAGCGAGTGAAAGTACTAAAATATGTATAAAAGTTGGGCTCAATATATAAATTAATAAGTAGTAGGCATTGTTTGGAGAAATAACCTCATTCATCATCAATATCATAAGATTCTCTTCATATCTGAGACACATGCTTTCTTTTTCCTCCAAGAGAGTTCAGAGAATCCACCGAGAAAGAGAATCATTGTGCAGGATCTTCGCAAGAGATCCTTTCTCTGTCTTCTTATTGTTTTTGGTTTACAGACCTACAAGTTCTCCCTTTACAAGGACCATTTGGCACGTGGCCGAAATTAGAACTAACGCCGCCATCTTGTAAAGCGTCACTTTTGACAGACACCTGGAGTTGATGTTTGACAACCACGTCCTCATCTAAGTACCAAAAGATCCGAGTAGGTCTGTATGCGTCAGAATCTGTCATATCATGTCACAGCTATCATTTTACGCGCTTTCCCGTGAACGTTTGAATATTTTATTAGTATATTTTGTAAAGACTTATAATGGCTTCTATTATTGATTTGATTTCCCAAGATATTTAGACAACTCCGAAAATCATGAGTATCTGGTGGCTACCCAAACAGAAATACTGCTGTATGTGTGTGCAAAATCTTCGAGTCGCTTCTTTGGTGATATGTGGTTTGACTATTCTGGTGGCTGCTCCCGATTTGGGAGTTCGGTTTGCGCCTTGGTGCAGTGACTTGTATGTGGGATACGCTACTATAGTGTACGCTTGTTCAATATGCGGTATATTATACTTCATATGGTTAGTCCTGGTCATAACTGCTGCAATATTGTACATGTACGGTATCCATAAGAAGAACCCAATTACCGCTACAGCATTCATTTACGCCTCAATGGGATCAATCACCAATCGCATAGCGTTCTATACCGCAGCGCTTGTGAGACTCAAAACAGTGAAGCATAAGTGTGGAATAACGGAGAAGAAACTATACACCGACGGTGATGTAAACATGACCCTCCTCTACAATTTACTGTTTATGATCTCGGTTGTGATCGCGCCCATCTGGATGTATTTCATTTTTGTTATCAACACGTACGCTTTGCAAATGGAAGTAGAAAATGCGGCGAATGTAACAGCAGCACCATCGCAGCCGTACACGCAGACAAGGCTGCTGAACATTGGTCTCCCCCGACGCCTTCCACGCTGATCGACTCTGTGCTCCCTACGTCCTTCACGAGGTCGTCAGTCCATCTCATGGGGAGCCGTATCATGCTGCGCTTGCCGATACGTGGTTCATCATATCAGCCAGAAGACGCCCACTGCTGGGCATAGGCCTCCCCCAGAGATCTCCACAAAGGCCGGTCCTGTGCTTTTCGCATCCAGCTGGCACCTGCGATCTTTGCCAGGTGGTCGGTACGTAGTTACCACTCGAGAACCTGTACACCTCATCGGCCATCGTTTCTGCGAGCTACTTAAGGTCCTGTCCATTACCACGTCAGTTTTGCTACGCTAAAACTTGTGACGGTCTCCTTAGTTCAGGTACAACTATCTACATTTCTGATCCTATCAACACTTTCGTCGTGTGAAACAATGCGGTATTGTGAACGATAAATCGTACGATTCGGATGTGAAATGAGCTCCCAGCCACAGTGTTTCGTTTGGACTAAGATATGGGATCGTTCAAGAGGTATATTAGAGTTCTCTTTATAGGCGGACAACGCATTGGTGGTGCCCCTGGTGTTGCTGATATCCGTAGGCGACGGTGACCACTTTCCATCAGGTGGCCCGCTTGCCTGTTTGTCTGCCATATAACATTAAAAAAACTTACCGCAGAGCTCTGTATAACCAGCCGCAGTGTGCGTATGGGGTCTATGGTTGAGAAACCTTTTCGGTATCCAATTTGTGCGAGGCTGGACGTTATCAAAACTGCGCGCGAGTGGATTCGTGATGTCGCTTAAAAACTCAGAAGCGCTATGGGTCTGCAATAGTTCTTCAATAGGGTATTATCACCTTTCTTGAAGAACAACGTCTTTTTAGTGATTTTAATTGATCTAGCTATAATAAAATGTAAGTCTATGTATCCGAATTCTGTGCGGCAATCTTCTTAAGTAGATTTATATTAACTTAAATAAGACTACGATATGATGACACAAAGCAGCAAGACTTACCTATTTATAAGTTTACTACTTACATATAGTTATAACAATTTAGTTAACTAGAAGTATAAGAACATGTGCTGTAGAGGCACAGTTAAATTCATGATACTTAGATTATTCCAACAATTTGTTCGTTTCCATATTTCAATTTCTTTAGAGCAAGATGTGCCGATGGGAATTTGCTCCCATTTTAATTGCAGGCGTCATAAGTTTTAATGTCGAAGTTCGTTCACGGGTTCTATTTGTATAAAGTACTTAATAGGTAACGTAATGACAATTTTACATCGAATAGGAGAATATATTTGTAAAATATTTATATGTATAATACCTAAATCGCTTAAAAGTTAGGACACGATATCTAATTTTGACGCACAGTAAGTTTTTGTTCGTTAAGTGCAGCGGTAGGCTTAGAGGCTACCATTGGTGTTAATATTAGGAATCTATCGGACAAAAAGCGTTTACGCGATCGTGCGTTCCGCATTCCCTTCTGTACGAGACTCGGTTGTATGGAACGCAGAACGTTCGAGGTCCCTTAATAACGTCGTCGATGCCATAGAATCGACTCTTTCCTCAGGCATTATGGTAAAAAACTAGGTTATCTGTCGTAGGCCGATCGTCGAATTGGGAATCGAGATCAGTCTGGGCATATGTTTTGCCTCGAGTCAGTTTCGTCCGAAGTTGACGGAGCCTCCTCGGCACTTTTACATAACACATACCTAACCCAAGTCGAGTCTCAAAATAATCGTCTATACTAACTATCGGCCAAATTCCACGATTTGCCCACGACTTAATCTTACCCATTTATTTGAGTTTCATGCCAGTCTGTAAAGAGAGAGAGCTTATTTATATTATCTACCTGTAGGATGTTTATAAGGTTTGATCTGTAAAATATTGATTTTAATTCAAATTTCTAACTTCTTACTTACCTATTTACATAAACTCTTTGTGATATTCCTAGTGTAGTTATGATTGTGTTCAGTTTTTTCATATATATCTTCATTGTTTATAATACTTACCTACTGTTATAGATGTATTAGATAGTATTGTTACGAGAATACATTATAGCGGTTAATTTTTAATAATTTATGTAAGTACTTACCTATGTGTATAATCGCACGCAAAAAATGAAGACTAACCACTACAGAATGTAGGTATTACATAAATAAGTAATTGGTTTAGTTATGTGTTGTTCTGAAACGAATAGGGAATTAATTATTAAAACGTTTACTACAATTTGTTGTATTATTTTCGTTCCACTCTAACTTGTCCATGGAGCATTAACAGTGGAGAAATCTGCGATCCCGCTCTTACTGAACACAATGCGCTTCTTCTTCACTACACTCTGACTTACACTTATTCGGCGACACATACAGCGTACGCAATGCGCTTTTTCAGCTTATGTGAAGGAGTATTCAGGAGGCAGCTTAGAGTACTGCAGTCGGGCGTCGACCAAGGGATTCAGCGACGCTTACCTCCCCCCTGCCGCGAATCGATGACAAGTGTTAAGAACAAAACATGTCGATTCGCTCTCCAATGGTTCATTTGCTCCATGGACTTGTCTCATCCGTTTTTCCCTTGGCAGGAGACCTTCCAGACCGGTAGTTGTACCGTAGATATTTCCTAACCCCGCGGAACCACCATTGATCGCAGTCGCGGTTACCATGATATCAATATTCTGTGGAGCCGTAAAGTCGAAAGTAGATGGCTATATAATGTGGGAGTTTTATTACGATTCTTTCCCCTCTCCCTATTTTCTAGAGGTATAAAGAATATAGGGAAGCTAATGAGCATACAGATCACCAGGTGGTGAGTGGGCATCCGCAACAGCAGGAGAGTAGCGAAGGCGTTGCCGGCCTTCGGGAATCGTCTTCAGTGCTCCAATGTCGTAGGTACCGACTGTGGAATAGGTACTTACCGCTGTAAGAAGATTATTCCATAAAACGAATCTGTATATGAGCAGAGAGGGTTCGGGTTTTGCCCCGCCATTCATTCACAACGCTGTAATTCCTGTGTAGCCAGGACCTACAGCGGCGACCACTCAGAGGACCTGAGTTTTGTATGGTACGCCCACGGTATGCTAGAGAACAAGCTATAAGCCTCTAATACTGTTTTGGAACCTGCAACCAACAAAGAGGATAAAAACACTGTTATAAAAAGCGAGGGTGAAAAAGTTCTTCATTCCATTCATCACTTGCGCTTCACTAAAATTCATTCATTTTGTTCGTTTCGTTCAGTAGTTTCGTACGTTGAGTTCGTTCGTTCAATCGGTCAGTATTTTTCTGTCTGCCGTGTTCTTTGGTTGTGTTTTTTGTTTTCATGTTTTATTTGTGAACTCGCTGTGTTATTTGTGTTTGTAATCTGATGTAATAAAGTGCCTGGACGAAACACAGTCAAAATGCCGGTGTTCCACACGAAAATCATCGAGAGTATACTGGAACCAGTGGCTCAACAGGTGATGTTGAATGTCACATTATTTATAGATTTTGTTGTTATTTCACGTAGCCCAATATTCTCGTGTAGGTGTTGTATGTTGCGGCTATTGTTTACAACAGAACTGTTGTATTTGTGTCAGATTATGTCATCGTTTACGTCCGCAGTGAGTTTGTTGTGCGATGATAAAATGCCTATATTTGGATGGTCGAGATTGGGTTGGTATGCAAAGCGGTTTGTCGACAGGCGGCGTCAAATATCAGATGCTGCTTGGCCTTGGCGGTTACTAAGTGCAATGATAATAAAGTAAGAGTAACTTGTATGTTTATAACCATGAAATAGTTGTCCGTTTTCCGTCATTAACTCAATATTTACTACATCTGGCCTGGTCAATGCTCGCGCTTTTAGATCGAGCCTTTTCTAAGCTTTTAGGGACTGTTTTATAACAACTTTAGGAACTTGTGGTTTGAACAAACCTTGACTGATTTTTTACTTAATAGATTCTTATTGGAATATATTATACCTATTGGTTAAGGTTAAATTTAAATATTTCTTGTTTATTTAGCTAAGTCTATACTTCTACTACCTTATTATTATATTAGACGGGACTTGGACGCGACGTACCTTTATGACTACCTTGTTACCTTTTCTACTACCTTGTTATTTAGTATCTTATGCTTAGTAATGACCTGCTTGGTGGGACTATCTCATGGGACTGTTTGATTTCCATGGAGATCTAACAGCAAGATGAAAACTATAAATACTACTTCGTACATAGGATGTATGGTTATACCAATAAAATTATAATCCCAAAAAGAATAAAAAAAAATACATACATAACATACAAATACGTACACACAAAATATCTACAGTTACAGGAATAACAGCTACATACCTATAAAAGCCAATGTAGTCTCATACACTTTTAAATTGATATCTGTAAGTCATTTTTATTGGGCAACATTTTATACTCTTCAAAGAGATGAAGCCAGCGCATGACAGATGAGTCACCAATAAAAGCAGGTCGTTGTAACAAATTAGTTCTTCTCAGTAAAATCTAAACTTTACTCACTGCTTATAAATACATATTGGGCCTATAATAATTATTGTGAATCACTCTATGTCATTCTTTAGTTAGAATTTCGTACATTAAATTAACGACATTGTTGCAGTACAGAAGAATTTCTGTACTGCCTTCTACTTAGATTTATCTAATACTAGTGGACCCAGTGCGACTTCGTTCGGGTACACCCACTTTACCCCTACCTACTCTTTTTTGTTGCTTATAAACTTTCCTCTTGAAACACTCTATCTATTGTTGAAAACAGGATTAAAATTTGTCGCTTTGTTTAAAAAATCTAAGCATACATAGATATTTGACGACCTGAGTGGTTCAATGGTCAACAATGGCCAGTCTGCCACGCAAGAGGTCCCGGGTTCGATTTTCGGCTGGGCAGAAATTGAAATGATGAATTTTAATTTCTGTTGGGTCTGGGTGTTCTATGTATAATAAGTATGTATTAAAAAAAAAATTAAGTAGTATATCAGTTATCTAGCACCCATAGTACAAGCTTAGCTTAGTTTGGGGCTAGATGGCGCTGTGTGAATTTGTCCACGAATATTTATTATTATTATTTATTTTATACATAGGGACAGACAGCGGGAAGCGACACTATATAAAAATAAAATTGAAAAAATTCATTCGAAAAGAGATCAATTAACTTAATCCTGAATCTATAAATATTCTTTTTTTAATTTTTGGTGCCATTTTTAATACTCAGAGGTCTTACAAGTCCAATGATAGATTGGTAAGCACTGTAGGTGATAAAATTAGTGTTCATTTAGATGATTCGCTCAAATCCATTAGTTTATAATTAGGCTAAGCTTGTAATGCAGATGCTGGCTAAGATAACTGATATCTGTATTTACAACTCTATTAGTAAATATTAGATGTGTCTGCCCAATGTCTTTCAAGAGATACTTAACTATTAATTTTAGGTTGTGACTTCTTAGATAGGTCCTAATTTAAATTTTTTGTAGGTATAGCGTGGCTGGCACTAGTGTACTAGAGACATAGCTTGTGCTGACAGAGTCTTGACCTCCATGACCCTGCTACCAGGGGAACCTGACCAGATTGGATCATGGTTACACATTCAGTCACCTGACTGTGCAGGTTACATCACGATGTTTTCCCTCATCGTAAGAGCCTCGGTTAGTATTCAACTAATGTACATAACTCAGAAAAGAGTCATAGGTACGTGGCCACAGTGGGATACGAATCCAGTAGCTCTCGCTTACGATTCGGATATCGTAACCACTCGGCCACCGACGGATAAATTATCAACAATGCGTGAATTCTTGTTCAACTAGTCAGAGACTACTATCTTATCTTAAATGCAAAATACTTTGAATTCTTATCATCGCTGCGGTGGATGTATGGAGTTTCACGCAAAGATCGCGACGCGTCCGAAACGCCCACCTAAACACCGCGAATATAATCTGGACGCCTTCAAGGCTAGAGTGAATAGGCTGTTCCAAGACGGGCATGCTCTATCTTCGGCCCCATCGTCACTTACCAACAGATTAGATGGCGTATAAATACCTGTCCAGAATAATATTTGAAAATATTGGCGGTGGCCTTGGCGTCCACGACGCCGCACATAGGTAATCTGCAGAGTGCCGCCTTCAATGGTATGCGCAGACTGGCAAATTACTCCACTCCCGTCAGGCACGGGAAGGAGAGGCCGATCCAATTGGCGATGGCTAGACATTAAACATTGACATGCGTGGCAATAAACTCGCCATCAAGCCGCACCATAGTCGAGCGAAGTGGACCAAGAGGCCACCGCGCCGCGCAAGATCGCAAGCGGGATTTACCGTCATGATGATGATGATTAGGCAAATGAACAAGCTATTAAATAGGTATTGATAGGTATTTGACGACCTGAGTGGTTCAATAGTCAACATGCCACGCAAGGGGTCCTGGGTTCGATTCCCGGCCGGGCAGAAATTGAAATGATGAATTTTAATTTCTGTTACGGGTCTGGGTGTTCTATGTATAATAAGTATGTATTTAAAAAAGTATTTAGTAGTATATCAGTTATCTAGCACCCATAGTCCACGCTTTGCTTATTTTGGGGCTACATGACATATAACCGAATTCAGTAAAGCAGATATAGAGCAGCTAATAAAACTTACTTCTAGATAAATACTCATGAGGTATAGTATTCACATACAAAGTAGCAGATTAGCCTCCGATATTTCACCAGCACCTTCATATTACCCAGGACCAAAGGTACCCTATGACTATGAATGTGACACTCCGGGAAAGTATAACTTCCTAAATGAAATTAAAGAATTTAAATCGGTTTGTAGTTTATCTGTAAAATGTAAAATGAAGATAAACTGCATCTGTTTGATAATACCGGTAATCTTGTAAAATGCATTTAAGTAGGTATTTTTTTTATCTGGTATTATCAGATATGGTCATGTTCTGTAAAAGATAAAAAATATATTAACAAAGTTAACGCCAGTTCGGCAGTTCATCGGTTGCTTACAACCACTTTGTTTAAGTACTAACATTGTTATTTATTATTTACACGTTTGACGATATCCTTGTGAGTTGGTTATGTTGTGAAATGTATACTTAATGTAATTCTCATGGATAATTAAAGAAATCTAACTATCTATCAAGACGGTCACATACCAACTGTGCGCTTCTAGAGGCCTTTTTTTATTCTTTCACAATGTGCTCCCTGGAGAGGTTTTACCAAGAAGTACATTCATAGAAGGCCCACTGAAAACCAGCGTCACGGCGGCTGTCGTGGCATAATTATGCCACCTTTTGCACTCTCCACATGGCATAGGTAACGAGATTAGAGTATTTTTTCCGTTTACGTTTATCTGTTTTACTTCTTTCTATGAATATTTTTGTATGTTGTGCCGGGTATCTGAGTGGAATGAGTGTTTATTTTACATCATGGAGTTCTTTAAGCAAGGGTTTGTTAAGATTTTTTGTAGATTCGGGAATACGCGGCCAATACCATAGCATTGCGAACGCCCATAGGACGATTACTGCTTACCCATACGCCCGTTTGCCATCATAGTCGTAACTGGTAATAAAATCATACTACGAACATCATGGCAACTAGCAAATTCTCGTTCAAAAAGGCTGTACGCAAGCATTATATGCATGCTCTATAAATACATTATTCCCCTATTATTTACTCCGGTGTACCTCCTTTGGTATGTATTTGATGTTCAACTCTATCTTTTATCTCTGCATACATAATTATACATACTTAGCATTAATTAGCAAGTACCCCCCCCCCCCCCCCCCCCTTACCTTATAGTTTCTCCCGCACCGCCCACCTTTTTCGATCACATTTTTTGACAGTTGACTGGTAGATAAGGCTACTTTAGCTTTAAGTCCGCCTTTAGTGCATATTGTTTTAAGAGATAAATGAATCATTGTTATCATCATCATCTTCCGAGTCACTTCGCCCGGTCTTGGGCACCCTCGCGACGTAAAGGTGCCATGGGTAAAAAAGGAAGATGCAGTCTAAGCTGTGAGTAAGGTCGCCAGTGCTCCATGGGGTGGGGATTTGGGGAACCGTGGTTTTGGCAGTGGAGGGGCATTTGCTTTTTGCTGCCAGAGCAACGTGTTATAGAGGTGGGCAACGCATTAGCGATACTCTTGGTGTTGCTAATGTCTATAGGCAGTGGTGACCACTTTCCATCAGGTGGCCCGCTTGCCTGTTTGCCTACCGTATGACATAAAAAAGACTACCGAAATTGTAGGTGAATCCTAGTACAAATATCGAAAAGTATACACATTTGCTAGTTAGGCGTTAGTATGTCGTCTCCTAGGCAATGTACATTATTTACCGTCGTTGGCTGTAACTAGTTTCTAAATGCTCGGATGGGATGTGGAATAAGCTCCCAGCCAGTGTTTCCTTTGGACTATGACATGGGATCGTTCAAGAGGTATATTAGAGGTCTCTTCAGAGGCGGGCAACGCATTGGTGACTCCCCTGGTGTTGCTGATGTCCATAGGCGGCGGTGACCACTTTCCATCAGGTGGCCCGCTTGCCTGTTTGTCTGCCGTATAACATAAAAAAAAAGAAAAATGCGGTTAGTAAAACGCTAAGAGGCTGCGAAGATGTTTTGCGGTAGTTAAATTATCTCTTTTACAACTGTTTGATTGCCGGTTGGTGGTCCTCACCTTGGCGTTTTGGGTCAAGTGCAGTAGTAGTATAGTGAATGATAGTTGTATAAACTGATGATGCGATACTAATATTAGCTATGGGCTTGTGGCCAGGGGCGTAGCTACTGCTGTATCAGCCGTACCAATGAGACGGGCCTCCCGGACCACAGGGACCAAACGTGTGTGACCAGTTAAACTCTTCACTTCCGGGGGGAAAAGATTAATTAATTTTAGACCCGCTGCGCCTAAATAATTCCAGAAATTTCGAGCTCGCTCATTAATTTTTCGCGAAGTTCATTTTATTATACATGTGATTGTGTAATAAAATGATCACATCACATCAGATTCGATATCGCCTATCGTTCATTAACTGATTCTACGCTATTTTTATTAAAATATCGGTAGGCATATGAGTACACTACAAACATTTTGCAACGCCTTGGTGATACCTCAATGTCGCCATGAAACAATTATTTTTTATGATCTATGTACATTAGTTGAACACTAACCGAAGCTCTTACGTTGAGATAAATAATCGCGAAGGAACCTGCACTTTCAGGCGACTGAATGTGTAACCATGGTCCAATCTGGTCAGGTTCCCCCGTTAACAGCATCAAATGTCAGATGGCAGACGCTTCACTGCAATTACCTGATCCACGAAATCCTGGATCATGGTCAAGGCCGACACCGGGCTGCCGTGTGCGTGAGCAGAATCGAGTTACTGACGCCAATATGATTATTTATCGGGAATACTGTAAGAAAGTGATATGGAAATTCTTATTCGTATTCTACCGTCCATTGTGCTACATTAGAGCGAACCACCAAACCCTGGAACAATAGACCTGTTTGCAATGGGGATACAATGACCCAAAACTTTATGGTTCACGTCACACGATGGCCCATTGTGCTGACATAACGTCTCTATCAGCTGATCTAGGTTATTGTCTTAATATTGATAGCAGGAATCGAAGATTGTTTTATTTTCCTACTAGCTTTTGCCCGGCACTTCGTCCGCGTGAAATTCTGTTATAACGTTCCAGACCCTTTCTTTGTTAATTAATAGTAGGAAATTGATGTATTTATATGTATGACATTCATAAGTGTTTTTCATAAACCTAAATTGAATTAAATTATTTGAATTGAATTGAATTGATCCTCGGGAGCGCCCGACTCATGACATAACCGCCGCCTCCTACGGAACCCTGGGCATGTGGGCAGCAAGCAAGCTTATGCCCAACCCTCCTGGAGGAGGTGTCGCTGTCGTCTATCTAGGACACCGCACGTCTATAGAAACTAATGGTGAAACATAAATAAAATAAATAAATAAATAATCGTGGACAAATTCACACAGCGCCATCTAGCCCCAAACTAAGCAAGGCTTGTGCTATGGGTGCTAGCTAACTGATATACTATTTATACAGGGTGTTTCATAATACATGTATTAAGCCGAAAGGGTGTTAAAGTAGAGCTTTCAAAGAGTGCACTGGCGACTTCATTTTATCCGGACATTGAATTTTAATTTTAATAAAAAATATTAATTTTTAAAGATAAATAACCATATCGACTACGTTGAAGCGCAGCTCTATTTCAAGTTGATGATCATATAAAAAACAGGTTAACAACCTCGTGCGACCCCTATCGAAACAAAGCAACCTCCTCAAGCCTACTACCAGGAGCCTAATGCTGCGTACACACCGGGCGATGTGTAACGCGCACCCGTTTCGGCCAACGATTGTCCGTTGGCGTGTGCCGGCCGGCAATCCGCAGTGCAACGTGGCGGTAACATCAAACGGCTAGAAGTAATCATCCAATCGCAGTTTGGGCGGATACCGAAGGCCAACAAACAAACGTGCAAATACGAGCCCGAATCGGTTCCCAAAACTTCCAAAGATCGTTTGCTTGACCATGAAATGCAAGTATTAGACGTTAGAAGTCCAAATAATACGGCCGACAGCCCTTCGTTGGCGTACGTTGAGTGTGTACACACCATAAGGACGAGTAATAACCTCGTGCCATTCATATCAAAACAAACCAACTTCCTACATCTTACTACCAGGCGTCGAACTAAATGTTACCTACTTATCTACATGAATAGGCTCTACCAAATTAACTAGGAACTTGCCTACACTAATTATTTTCGATAGGTAGGTATGCTTAAATAGTCGGAGCGTCGGTGGCCTAAGGTTGCGGTACCCGACTCGTACGCGAGAGGTACCGGGTTCGAATCCCACTGCCGCCATGTACCAATAACTCTTTTCTAAGTTATGCACATTAGCTGAATACTAACCGATGCTTTTACGGTGAGGGAAATCATCGTGATGAAACTTACACATTCAGTTCAGACGACTGAATGTGTAAGTAACCATGATCCAATCTGGTCAGGTTCCCTTGGTAGCAGGGTTAGGAGCCAGGAATGTCAGATGGCAGTCGCTCCACTGCAATTAATTACCTAATCTGCTAAATCCTAGATCATGGAGCATAGTCAAGGCGGATCACCGGCACTGAAAATAATTTTGCTAGGTATTTTTTCAGCTTTTCAAATTTAATATTCACCTTCTTGAATTCATACATGAGTAGAATTTAATAATTACTATTAAATAGGTACTAAAATGACGTCTTTCCTTATTTCGGAGCTGGCGGAAAAGTTTAACGAGAAGTGCATAAAGTTGTGCCAAGGCTCACCACATGCATTCAACAGGATGTAGGCTGAGTGAAAAAATAGTCAATAAAGTGTAACAACACTTCAATTGATTACCTAATCTGCTAAATCTTAGATCATGGAGCATAGTCAAGGCGGATTACCGGCACGGAAAATAATTTTGTGCACGGGCTTCGTGCACAAAATTATTTTTACTAGGTACTTACCTAACAAGACAAACCACCTCAGCATAACATAGGTAGGTAGGTAGGTACCTACGTAAGTAAAAATTACTTACATACTACATAAAAAAAGACTTTTGCAGATTTCATCATGATGTTTCCCTCACCATAAGAGCATCGGTTAGAATTCAACTAATGTACATAACTCAGAAAAGAGTCATTGGTACATTGCCACTGCGGGATTCGAACCCGGCACCTCTCTCGCTTACAAGTCGGATACTCAACCGCCCAGCCACCAACGTTCTTGAAAAACATACTTAACATAACTAAAACAGAATTCGTTCAATTGATAAAATCGTTCTACATAGATAAGTAGGTACTATGTCCTACTAAAATGGTTCACTCATCTAGGGACCTACGTAGCGTAGGGAACCACTTAGTTTTGTTGAAACAGATTACAGTCAGGTTTCACTAAATACCTACATGTTCTCATGAACAGATAAAAGCGTTGTCTTTTCTACCTAACCGTCGGAAAAGAACCTCCTAACGTCACGATTAGTTACTAGCTAGGTAGCATCTCTTAAATTCTAGCTAGAACTTAGACCTTTAAAGCATGTAGGTACGTACCTTTTTAAAGTTATTTTATGAAAACAAACAGCGTCAGGTGCCATACTTTTTTGCTTTCTTGTGGATCGGATGACTGATAGGTATTAACTATCAAGTAAGCTTGCACTCGTATCATAGCGTAGGTAGGTACACACGCACAAATACACAACACTACGCAGGCTCTGGTTGCCTTGCTAGCTTGCATTTATGCACAAAATAATGATTATCACAATACTTAAACGTTGAACACTGAACACAGACAAGACTACGTTAATACTGGTACCTGAAGCTATAAATCATTCGTTCACATCGTTAACACTCTTATCACAGTTATCTTCACAATAGGTACTTAGGTATCCTACAACTACAACGCAACAATCATTTCGGTCACGCGAAAAGCTAAAAACTGAATGAAAACCGTGGGTCAAACAACAAAATAAAGAACGGCCCGCCAAAGTATTCTATTTTTAGATTTTTTAGTTTTCTGTGTCTATTTTGATGTCAAAGGCGCCGCCACAGCTCCGGCGCCGACCTTGACCTTGATGGCACGTGCAAAAGGATTCCTACTTAGGGATCCGTGTTTTAGGGGTCTTACTTATTTCGCCTTTTATGTTCTCTCGTTTTATGTTCTCCTGGTAGTTGCACCAAATGTAAATTTTTTTTTATTTGATAAAGTGAGTCCAACTGTGGGCTTAATAATAATCCTTATGATGACGGTGATGGCCTACATTTGCTTATCACTATTTTATCGGGTAGTTTGGTACAATGACAGTAACCTAGACAGTAATTTCTAAAATTGTGTTTGGGTCCGTGCTCCACCTAGTTGACCTAGGTTCTCCAATTGGGTGAAGCATGGGATATTTACAGGTATAGCTCCATCAACTAAGAATAATTTAGTTAATTTTAGTTGATGAGAAATGTTCGTGAAAACTATAGGTACGATTACCTACGCGACACTGAAACATGACTGACAGACATGACATGAGAAAGCAAACTCGTAAAAAGACAAAGATGTTACATTAATTAGAGTTTGCTACATTAATATGCTACAGTAATTTGAATAAGACTACTTTGCTATTAGTTAGGTGGTGGTGCACTTTCGTAAAAACTATGAGTGAACCTTTTGAATTAAAATCATAATAGACATAGACATAGACGTAACTTTATTTGGTCCAATAACACATTCAATACTTAAAACTAACATAATAAATACATTTTAGGAAAGCAGGGCGATGCGTCCTCGGACCAAATTGGACCAGCCTCAGCTTAATGCTATGAATGGCAGCAGCCAAACACAGCGCTGGTTGATTACAATATTTTTTTTGTACAGAACCCTCAAACCAAAAAATACAAAACGGATAATTTAGACCTCCTTAATATTGCGCCTAGTACGTGGGGTGTCCATAAAATAAGCCAGTGCAAATACAGGCATGACGCATTTCATCTTAGTCCTCACAGTGACAACGCATCTGCTGTTCTGCATTTTTGTTGCCTGCAACCTAAATGCTTAAATCGTAGATATAATGGGCGACGGTTACCGCTTGCCTTCAGGTGGACTATCACTGCGTAGCATAAAACAAGTAATTGTACTGCCACTAGGCCACTAGGTACATATTTGTTTCTTAAGCGTTGTTGACACTAAAAACTAGTAACAGACGTTCCCCTTTTTCTGGAGCCAACCAATCGTTAGTTGCAGTTGATACTAATCCTTACGCAGGATAAAATAGTCGCATATGAGTGCGGAACACGTGGTCGGACGTCCGACCTAGGACGGCATTCCCGCGCATCCGTATTAACCCAAAAGCTGCTTTATTTTGTACTTCGTAAGGATTAGTATCGACTGCAACTGATGGTTGGTCGGCTCAAGGCAAATCGTAGCGTCTGTGACTAGTAAATTGACCAAATGGTAAAACCGGGTCTCTTGACCGTACCTAGTACGTAAATAGTGTTGCTAGGTATTTTTTCAGCTTTTCAAATTTAATATTCACCTTCTTGAATTCATACATGAGTAGAATTTAATAATTACTATTAAATAGGTACTAAAATGACGTCTTTCCTTATTTCGGAGCTGGCGGAAAAGTTTAACGAAAAGTGCATAAAGTTGTGCCAAGGCTCACCACATGCATTCAACAGGATGTAGGCTGAGTGAAAAAATAGTCAATAAAGTGTAACAACACTTCAATTGATTACCTAATCTGCTAAATCTTAGATCATGGAGCATAGTCAAGGCGGATTACCGGCACGGAAAATAATTTTGTGCACGGGCTTCGTGCACAAAATTATTTTTACTAGGTACTTACCTAACAAGACAAACCACCTCAGCATAACATAGGTAGGTAGGTAGGTACCTACGTAAGTAAAAATTACTTACATACTACATAAAAAAAACTTTTGCAGATTTCATCATGATGTTTCCCTCACCATAAGAGCATCGGTTAGAATTCAACTAATGTACATAACTCAGAAAAGAGTCATTGGTACATTGCCACTGCGGGATTCGAACCCGGCACCTCTCTCGCTTACAAGTCGGATACTCAACCGCCCAGCCACCAACGTTCTTGAAAAACATACTTAACATAACTAAAACAGAATTCGTTCAATTGATAAAATCGTTCTACATAGATAAGTAGGTACTATGTCCTACTAAAATGGTTCACTCATCTAGGGACCTACGTAGCGTAGGGAACCACTTAGTTTTGTTGAAACAGATTACAGTCAGGTTTCACTAAATACCTACATGTTTTCATGAACAGATAAAAGCGTTGTCTTTTCTACCTAACCGTCGGAAAAGAACCTCCTAACGTCACGATTAGTTACTAGCTAGGTAGCATCTCTTAAATTCATCAAGTGCATAAAGTTGTGCCAAGGCTCACCACATGCATTCAACAGGATGTAGGCTGAGTGAAAAAATAGTCAATAAAGTGTAACAACACTTCCCAAAAATATTAAAATCTAGTGAATGTACTTTATGGACACCCTGTGATATCAGTATCCCGTACAAGGTCCACCTGCTTCAGTCATGACTGCCTAGTACAATAGAAGATATGGCGCAGACGCGAAATCAAGCTGTAACTTTTTTGCCTATTAATGTTTATTGTGTTTTCGCAATTAGTTTGAAGACTATGTACCTAGGTGCAACATTGTGTTGAAGGCAATAAAAAAACAAATAAATTAACAACAAAAACATCGAAATGTCTTGTTTTTGTGCCGGACTGCTCACGAGCTGCTTGTAATAATAATGTTATTAACCAGCCACTTGAGGTATTGATCGCAGTGATCTTTAGACTGAATTTTAAAACTCATATGAAACAGTAGGTAGAAAAGACTTAGAGGGACAAAACCTATATCCTATCTGTAACTGGTAAAATTGTATTATTCAGTTGATTGACCTGATTATGAACTTGAGTGATCTATTACAACTGATTTCTAGAGATGCGGTCTTTCGTTTTCAAAATGTGATTATCGACATTGAAAAAGAAAAAGTTCGATAGTCATTTTCTCGGTAACTATTCCAAGCACGAAAAAAATTATTGTACCTATCGTTTTAATACGTTTAGCACTCCATCCAGTTCACGGCTTTATACATGTATTATGAAACACCCTGTATAATTTTTTATTATAAATACATACTTATTATACATAGAACACCCAGACCCGTAACAGAAATTAAAATTCATCATTTCAATTTCTGCCCGGCCGGGAATCGAACCCGGGACCTCTTGCGTGGCTAACGATGTTGACCACTGAACCACTCAGGTCGTCAAAAAACAGCACAACTGCTACCGCAAAGTTTGGGAATCTTTCCTTCGTCCGAGGAGTCAATCCCGGATTTTGTCGGAGTTTCCATGTCGTTCCATCTTGGGTTATCACGAGGTCGTAGGTCGCTGGCTTTCGGCTCCAACACAGGAATGGAAGCATTTTCCTTACATTGGCATTGTTTCATCTAATTACGTCATATTGGCGTTGTATCAATATCCTGCTTGTGCTCTCGCGCGCGGGGACCCGGGATCCGCCTTGACCATGATACAGGATTTGGCAGATCAGGTAATTACGAAACAGTGACTGCCGTCTGACCTCCGTGACCCTGTCAGGGGTTTAGTCAGTGATACATATTCAGTCGCCTGATTGTGGAGGTTTCATCACGTTGTTTTCCTCATCGTAAGAGCATGGGTTAGTGTTGAACTAATGTAAATAACTCAGAATAGAGTTTGGTACATGGCCGCAGTGGAATTCGAACCCGGCACCCCTCGCTTACGAGTCGGATACCTTGGACGACCTGAGTGGTTCAGTGGTGCCAGTCAGCCACGCAAGAGGTTCCGGGTTCGATTCCCGGCTGGGCAGCAATTTAAATGACGAATTTTAATTTCTTTTACGGGTCTGGGTGTTCTATGTGTAATAAGGTATGTATTTAAAAAAATATAGAAGTAATATATCAGCTAGCTAGCACCCATAGTACAAGCTATGTTTAGTTTGGGGCTAGATGGCGCTGTGTGAATTTGTCCACGATTATTATTATTATTATATTATTAACCACTCGGCCACCAACGTTAGTTTTTCTTGTTTGATTCATTCCAATTCCTCCAGGATTCTGTCCGAGCTTGTTTTCCTGTTCTGATCCCTCCTCATTCGTCCATTTCGCTCCATCTTGGGCATCTTCACGTCGTAACCCGCTGGCTCTGGCATCAAACACAGCTACAGCATTTTCCCTTTCGGGGTGATCTGAGCCCACTCCTTTCGTTGGCGTTGTTTCTGTTTTATTTTTATTTTCTTGCCTGGGAAGCAGACGGAGGGACTGTCCGTCTGATGGTGTGCAGCCACCGTCGTCCAGGATATTTGCAACCTAAGAGAGCGGATGCGGTGCCGGCCTTTGACTTAACCGTAGACATGCCTCTCGAAGAACCCCATGTTATAGTGTGAAGGAAAGGCCTCGGGAGCTCACTCCACATCTTGCACGTACTCGGTGAAAAGGCTCGCAATGCCCGTACGTTAGTTTCTTTACAGGAATAACCTAATTGGCTACCTAGCTCCGTGTCCATCCAGCCAGGTGCGCCAACCCCGGATGTGTTTTGAAGAACCCCATGTTAAAGTGCAAAGGAGACTTCGGGAGGGAGCTCATTCCCTCACGCGGTAAAAAGACTCGTGAAGCCCGTACGTTAGTTTCTTTACGGTTTCGGTTATAATCTAATTGGCTACCTAGCTGAATATCCGTGTCTTGTCCATCCAGACAGGTGCGCCAACTTCGGGCGCGTCCTGCGAGTTGCGAAACCGCAGCATTCGCCAACCTCGGATGTCTTTCGAAGAACCTTGTTTTAAAGTGCAAAAGAATGACTTCAGGTCGGCTCATTCCACATCTTGCACGTACTCGGTAAAAAGGCTCACAATGCCCGTACGTTAGTTTCTTTGTGAGGAATATTCTAATTGGCTACCTAGCTCCGTGTCCATCCAGCTAGGTGCGCCAACCTCGGATGTCTTTCGAAGAACCCCATGTTAAAGTGCGAAGGAGACTTCGGGAGGGAGCTCATTCCCTCACGCGGTAAAAAGACTCGTGAAGCCCGTACGTTAGTTTCTTTACGGTTTCGGTTATAATCTAATTGGCTACCTAGCTGAATCTCCGTGGCTCGTCCATCCAGCCAGGTGCGCCAACTTCAGGCGCGTCCTGCGAGTTGCGAAATCGCAGCATTTGACAACCTCGGATGTCTTTGGAAGAACCTTATTTTAAAGTGCAAAAGAATGACTTCAGGTCGGCTCATTCCACATCTTGCACGTACTCGGTAAAAAGACTCGCGAAGCCCGTACGTTAGTTTCTTTACGGGAATAACCTAATTGGCTACCTAGCTCCGTGTCCATCCAGCCAGGTGCGCCAACCTCGGATGTGTTTTGAAGCACCCCATGTTAAAGTTCAAAGGAGACTGCGGGAGGGAGCTCATTCGCTCACGCGGTAAAAAGGCTGGCGAAGCCCGTACGTTAGTTTCTTTACGGGAATTATCTAATTGGCTACCTAGCTCCGTGTCCATCCAGCCAGGTGCGCCAACCTCGGATGTCTTTCGAAGAACCCCATGTTAAAGTGCAAAAGAAAGACTTCGGGAGGTCATTCCACGTCTTGCACCGCGAAGCCCGTACGTCAGTTTCTTTACGGTTTGGGAGTAACCTAATTGACCAGCTAGCTGAATCTCCAGGTGTCTCGTCCATCCAGCCAGGTGCGCCAACCTCGGGCGCATCCGGCGCGTTGCGACACCGCAGCTATTTGCGGAGCCCTGCGGCGCGTGGGCGGCGAAGGTCGCCCGCGACAGCCGATAGCCCTTCCACAATCCGTGTTATCGGCTATTTTCATTTTGACACTTTGCTTTGTATTCTGGTTTCTTTGTCGCAACTTCGTAACTAATATTATTGACGACCTGGTTCAGTTGGTTAACAGTTGGACCTCTGCCACGCAGTGGTCCCGAGTTCGATTCCTGTCCAAGCAGAAATTTAAATGAATGAAAGGTGAATGAATATTTTCTGGGTGTTGTATGTATAATAAGTATGTATTTAAAAATATATAAGTAGTTTATCAGTTTTCTGGCACCCATAACATGGCTAGATGGCGGACCCCGGGGCCTCTCATGCCGCGCTTGAACGCAACCTAGACATAACGATATTATGATCATGTTGACTTTGGGGCTAAATGTCGCTCAGTGAATTGTCCAAGCATATTTATTTATTTCAGTAGTTCTAGCTGTTACATTGTCACGGCTACAACTACTGAACCGATTTTGACAAAACTTGGGAGGTACCTACACGGGAAACTCATAAGATGCATAGGCAATGTGACGTCATCATAAGTTCATTATCCAATCAATCAATCAATGTATTTATTGCATTCATGAGTTTACAAAAGATCTTACAGTTTTAATGTACTTCCATCATGAAACCCATGTGGGTATGGCAAAATGTATTGTTTAAATTAATAATGGAAACAGTTCTATGTAATTAGGCTTAATTTCAAAATATTAATACAATTATAAATGTCAATCAATAATGAGAAAAGTTCAATTCATACATTCAATATTCATGTCATCCTATACCTATATGGAACATTATAATCATAAATTATCAAATAAATGTCAAATAAATGTGGTAATCAAACCTAATATTAACGCGTAACTACTTTAATCTACTACTACTTTACTTTTACTTTTATTTCGGCGACTGCGATGTAAAGTCGCGGACTGCTTTGCGGTGGTGCTTTTTTCCTTTTGGCATAGAACGCATCTTGCATTGTATCTTCACTTAGCTGTAACCATAGTAACCAGCCAGTCTACACCGAGTAAGACTTTCTCACGAAAAACTTCTGATAGAACAATACAACAGTGCAATGAGCAGTTTTCAAACATCGTTGCCATGTGCGTTTACAATAGATTCATGTTGTAGCAACTTTCTGCGCGTGGGAGCAATCTCTTCAATGGAAAAGAAAGTTGACATTCAATACTGGTACCTTGACTCTGAATTTAAGTACACTTATTAATAAGACGGTGTCATCTAAGTACTTATAGGTTGGGGGCTCCCATTTTCCGTACTTGGACTCAAATTCGGTCCTTTATACGTGACTGAGAGCCGGCTATTGTAGCCAGCCCAGCTCCTTCCAGAAGTCTATTAGTCTCTTAGGACGTTCACAGACTGCTCGAAAGGACCCTGGGACATCTAGGTACTTATTTAAATACAAGTCAGTGACAAACGAAGAGTGATCCGACTCGTAACCCCGTGGTACTGGGTTTGAATGCCATCATTAGAACGCCGTAAGAGCATCGATTAGGGTTCAATTTCTCACGCCTGTATCGCAAAAGGGTAGGCAGAGATTATCGAGTGCCACAAGTAGGGTTGCCAACCTTTCTATATAATATAGTATCCTACTATATTAGGGGTCAACCTACTATAAATTAAAAATTAAAATATAGTAGGCGAGACTACTATATTTAATAAGCACAACATTACTACTTACCGAAAAACGGAACGCGTTCATAAAATCCTCGAAAGAAACAAAATTCCTGATGAAAATCTAATATTATATAAGCTCAATGTAGCAGAAAATATACATTTCTGAATTAATATAGGTACGTACATTTTATTTAAAAACCTACTATATACCTATATTTTTAATTAATTCCCTACCTACTATATTTTTATGGCTTCTAAACCCGAAAATACTATATTTGGTCTAAAAAAAGTTGCCAACCCTAGCCACAAGGTACGATCCTGACACCTTTCTCGCCTCTTCCACATTCATACATCTTTTCATGCATTTTGACGACCTGAGTGGTTCAATGGTCAACATGCCGGTCTGCCACGCAAGAGGTCCCGGGTTCGATTCCCGGCCGGGCAGAAATTGAAATGATGAATTTTAATTTCTGTTACGGGTCTGGGTGTTCTATGTATAATAAGTATGTATTTAAAAGTATTTAAGTAGTATATCAGTTATCTAGCACCCATAGCACAAGCTTTGCTTAGTTTGGGGCTAGATGGCGCTGTGTGAATTTGTCCACGAATATTTATTATTTATTTATTTATTTATTATTTACGCCGACTATGGGTTCTCCTGACCTGCCCATTTTGGAGCAGATCATTTATCTGATCAGTATATCATGTCCTCGGGCGTTCTCTATCGACCCTTTCATTCACATTCGCCCGATGGAAACCTTTCGTAAGCAGTTTTTCATCCATCCTCTTCACGTGTCCAAACCATCTCAGTATACCTCTTTCAATCCTAGTCCTAGAGTTCAACTAATGTACATGTATAACTCAGAAAAGAGTCATTGCCACTTGCCACGGATTACCTAACTATATTGGTAGTATAACTTTTTTTTATACCACTGAGGTGGCAAACAAGCGTCCGGCCTGCCTGATGGTAAGCAGTCACCGCAGCCTATGGACGTTTGCAATACCAGTTTCAATATGGACGCTTGCATACGTTTGCGTTACCAATACTTGTCATTGGTAAAGCAACTTCGGGCCCCTCATTCAATTTATCAGCTCTTCCATACGATTTGAGCATCCAATTATAGAATGTGCACGTCCCATCCTCCGGTCGTCGGCCTTTCGCGAGAGAATAAACAGAATAAAACTATCGCACAGCGCAATTGGCAAGTGCAGTGCTTCGATATTGTGCTGAGAGGATGTGAAGAGAGATAGGGAGATATATTCGCCCAGCACGGCTACGACAAGTGTGCCCGCGATAGAGCCTTTGTTTCCTTCTCTCAATACTAAGATGAAAGAAATGACAGTATCTATGTCGCGCCATTTCTCGCTTACCGCGCGCGAGAGCACACTTGCACTTGTGCAGCTCAGAACCACAGCTCCACTCTACTGGTCATGTCCCCGTTGTACTCTCGCGCGCAAGGGTCCGGAGTCCGACTTGACCTAGGCTAGGATCTGGCAGATCATATAGTTGCAGGGGAGCGACTGATATCTGATCTCCGTGACCCTGTTAACATGGGAACATGACACGATTGGATCATGGTTATACTGTCGAATCTCCTGAATTTTTAGGTTTCATTACGATGTTTTTCCTCGCCGTAAGGGAATCGGTTGGTGTTCAATTTGGTGTTGGTAATGTACATAACTCGGAAAAGAGTCATTGGTACGTGGGGGCATTCGGGTTCGAATCCGGATCTCGGAGTACTACCCCTGCCACCGACACTTTCAGCCTTATATCCCGCCGTACGAATTGTCGATGATCCCATACTAACACGCAAGTTGAAACCACTGGCAAACCGAAGGGACTTTGGCTCCCTGTGTGTGTTCTATCGGCTGTACAATGGGGAGTGTTCCGAGGAACTTTTCGATCTGGTGCCCACAGCACAATTCCGCCATCGCACCACCCGCCGTGGGCTTGGTGAAGCCGAAGGTTCGAAAGAACGTTTCTCGCTCGTACGATTCGGATGTGAAATGAGCTCCTAGCCACAGTGTTTCCTTTGGACTATGACATGGGATCGTTCAAGAGGTATATTAGAGGTCTCTTCAGAGGCGGGCAACGCATCAGTGACTCCCCTGGTGTTGCTGATGTCCATAGGTAGCGGTGACCACTTTCCATCGGGTGGCCCGCTTGCCTGTTTGTCTGCCGATTAACATAAAAAAAAATATCATATTATGCCTATTCGAGTATATTAGGCCTTAGTTTGACTGTCCATCCACCCAAAATGCCAACAGCTCACCAATAAAATGAAAAAATGGAAATAAATGCTTAGCGAATTCTGTTTGATTCTGTATCAATCATATAACTGTAGCCATTTTTGATGGAACAATTCCTTTTTTGCTCAGAGTTGTCGGCGCTCCTCAGGGATTTTCGCGATTCGCGGCATTTGACATTGTCGGGCACTGACCAGCTCTGTCTGGTATTGTCGGACACGGTCCGGCCGTTGTCGGCGTAGAGTAGGTGTGCTACGGCCCTGGGGCGGCCAACATGTCACTGTGTGTTCCCACTTTCCTACCCCCTCCACTTTGACGATTGAAATAACTATTGAATGTCCTACTCAATAAGGAAATTTTGAATTGATTGGGCAGAACCCTGCAACATGGATTAGTTGCCCCACCGTCACTCGTGATGTTCCAAGAATATGACAACGAAAAGAGTTTATTAGGTGGCTACTTAAAACACGCACAAATGTCTTAGATAATTTGTGGGTTCAATGGAGCGTTCAGTTGGCAACGGTATTTGTTTGACCGTGAATAAACATTTCGTCAGGTTGTATAGCTCGTCAGTACTACTGACTTTCCAGATCTTTTACTGTACGTGCTGTACATTTAAAGGATAGGGTCTATCGGTTCATACAAGGTGTTCACTAAGATCCAGCCGGTACAAAGCGAATGAAAAACGGAAGTATGTAAAATACAGAACTCGAATCAGTTGAAAAAAGAAATCTAAGTCTAGCCAATTCTTCACAATTATTTTTTGAAAACTTCATATTTTTAGCAAAACTGCAACACTCACGCGACACTCATGCAACACTGGAACAAGCCGTAGAGTAAACGATGAAAGAAGAAACTCCTTTTACGCCCGGAGTAAGAAGTCTTTTTCGTCATAGCGAAGAGAAATCAATGAGTTAAGAAAAAACTCCTTTCAAGAGGAGAGGGCATTATGTTCAATAATGCGTGTAATGCTCTCGCTTTGAGAAAACACTGGTAATGCGGCGTGCCACGTGACATAGCTTTTGATGTTACATAAAATAGCTGACGGATGTGCCCAAAATCAACTAGCACAAGAACTAGATTTCCTTAGAATCATGGTATGTACAACACCTCGGTCGACCTCGCTTCGCCAACGGTATTAGGGGGCACACATAACGAGTTTCCAACTCGTTGCGGTGCTAACGTTTGACTACCCTCAAATACGAAATGGTCACCCATCCAGCTCCCCTGCATTACTAGCATTGGTTAACCTTGGTTTTTACTACATAATAAAAATCTTATCTGACACAATGACCAAAACTAGAATTAAGTCTCGTCATTTTGAAATGTCATGCCAATGCCAACAACAGCGACGCTATCACATGGTCTGACAAGTTTATGGCTCTGTAAGAAAACTTCTTTTAAGGGGCTCAACGGCAAAAATGCGTACAATGCGTGACACACACCTTTTGATACATAAAATGGCCGACGGATGTGGGCAAAATGAAACTAAAATAATAATTACAATTCCCCAGCATCATAATACATATTATTATAGCTAATTAACTCGCTCACAGCCTATCATCGCCATAGAAATTACAACCACAGGGCAGGTCTTCCTAACGGAGTATGGAGTTTCATTCGTCATTAGTGGCAGTGTATGACAAAGACAATGACATGCCTGTCATTGTCAATGTCCAAACCTAGGATTTTTTTACCTGTCTGTCTATGCAGTCCCACAAACTTAATCTGACCCAGTGACAGCGTCGCTGTTAATGGCATTGACATGACATTTCAAAATGGCGACACTTGGTTCCAGTTTTGGCCACCGGGTCAAATAAGTTTGTGCATCCATAGCTTTTTTCAGGTGTGTTCATAATTACATGCCAAGAATGCATTAGTTTCATAGCAAGTTAATAATATTTTAAACATTAATATAAATAAATTGGCTAGCTAAATAATTTAAATAATTACAAGAAGACATTACGTTTTATAAGCTTTATCCATTACAACTCTCATTATGCCGGCTTGTGGTCAGGAAAATTTTAGACTGTCTCCTTTTTAAGTAATTTTTTTATGTCATACGGTAGGCAAACAGGCAAGCGGGCCACCTGTAGGAAAGTGGTCACCACTGCCTATAGACATTAGCAACACCAAGTGTATCGCCAATGCGTTGCCCACCTCTGTAGCACGTTGCCCTGGCAGCAAAACGGGCAAATGCCCCTTCATTGCCAAAGCCACGGTTCCCCATATCCCCACCCCAATGGAGACCCAAGCTTGTTTTATACCAAATAATAATAATACTAAGCGTTTGCCGTTTAGAGCGGCGTAATCTCAGTTGTTAAAGCTAGTTCCCCCGAGATCCATACAATGTATGTATGTACGTATGTAAACTCATTATTGCATTAAATACCTTAGAACTATATAACAAAAGTGATATAAAATACATTGCAAAGGCGGGCTTATCCCACAATGGGATTTCTTACAGCTAACCTTAGATAAGCTGAAAGGAGCTTTAACGAGCGGTGGAGGCATAGTACAATCGTAGTTTACTCATATTTTCAATAGGTATTACGCTATCAAAGCCAATGAAATTTTGTATACGTGATCTAGAAACCAATATCTATTGTTATAATTTGTCAGTTTTCGTTAAAATATATTATTTCAAAGTTACACAGGATTTAAAATTTGTATGGAAATCTTAAATCCCGCATAACTTTGAAAATATGTATTTTAACAAAAAATATGTATAGACAGATAGCTTACACCAACATGAAAGAATTTTTCGCTCACACCCTTGAAAATTAAGAAGTTTCCAAGATAAACCTTTCGTGTAGGTAGCTTATTATTTCTGAGACTTGTGATGTTGATATAATGGCAAGCTCTACCGAACGAAGGGAAACGTCATGAAGCCACTTTACTCGTGAAGTGAGATGGGCAGCAAAAACAAACAAATGTTCATTTGATGCTTTTGCATTTGTAATAGCTACCTAGACCGTAAATTATTTAGTATCCTGGAGATCATTATCTGGGAGTTTGAAGGTTAGAACATATGTTTACGATTTCCCCCCATTTCATCCGCGACCTATAAACTTGTTTAGCATGATGCCCAATGTTGCCAGGTGATATAATTCAAATAGCGCGTTTTATTTTTAAAACCCATGACTCAACGTTTGTTGCTGGCCGGTCGCGTTCGACACGCGTTTTCGGCGCCTAAATTTAAACTTGGAATGGAACTGTGGCGGTTTGTTTCGTAACACCACGTCGGTGTTTTGGTGTTTTGTGGATTTTCGAACGACGATTTCGCGAGGTGACTGCAGAGCTACTTTGAGGAGTTAATTCAAGTCTATTTTAGAGTGAATCGCAATCGTGTGTAGTTATTTCGGTGGCAAACCAGTTTGGCTGCTGTATTCTGTAAGGTGGAGGTACTTCCCCGCTTGGGCAGCTCCAATATACCTTGAACTACCCTCTCCCGTTGCTGGTTTTTTTTATTGCCTATGAAAACACACGGACGGTCCAACGTGATGGAAAGCAGCTACCGTCGTCCAGGACATCTGCAATGTAAGGTCTTGGCGCAGGCCTCCCTAGCCCTCCCCTTACTTTTGTCGAAAGGGAGTTCTCTACAATGCATTTTCGAACTTTAGACCTCCAACGTGGTTTCATTCCAACAGGAACCAGACTAACTATTTTTTATTACTCCTGTTGGGAAGCGACGATGCTACCGAAGAGGGCATGCCTGTCTAGAAACATCTTATTCACTTCGCCCTTGAACGAGGTTATACTGTACGTACAGAACATATTCGCTGGAAAATTCTTTAGCTGTACGCATTTAGATAACTACGTTAATTAATATTCATTATGGCGTCAATATCTCGGTTCTGATCTCGTGCGCAAACGCACGGCATCTGCATTGGCTGGGGTTTGGGTCGCGAGACGTCTAGAGACGTTGTTGAAATCCCGTACTGTGTTGTTGAAATGCCATGGATCTGTTGGCTTATCCAGTAAATGAATATTATATTAGCCCGAATCATCCCACTGCTGGTCAGTAAATGATTATGGCGTTTATATCCCGCTTCTACTTTCGTCCGGGGTCGGCATTGACCATAATCCAGGGATTGGGCAGATCAGATATTTTTTATATCACTCAAGTGGCAAACATACATAATTAACATATTTTTTTTTGCATTTACCACAGTTGTAACAAACAACAATTTGTTACAAATTTTTTATTTTTTTTTGTGTCATACGGTAGGCAAACAGGCAAGCGGGCCACCTGATGGAAAGTGGTCACCACTGCCTATAGACATTAGCAACACCAAGAGTATCGCTAATGCGTTGCCCACCTCTATAACACGTTGCTCTGGCAGCAAAAAGCAAATGCCACTCCACTGCCAAAGCCACGGTTCCCCAAATCCCCACCCCATGGAGCACTGGAAACCTTACTCACCGGCAGAAACACAATACTATTTAAAACATCAACAACAATTACAACATCAACAATTATAGTTTTAACAAGTTAAAACTAGGGTATATTCAATTAAAATTATAGTGTCATGCCAAATTAGAACTCACACCACAAACACAAGCTTTCGGCCTGCCTGACGATAAGCAGCCCGTGGACGTTTGCAATATCAGGGGCATTACCCACGCGCTGCTGACCCCGCAAAAACATTTTACCCCCTTCATTTCAGTAGAACGACTGACCTTCGTGACTCTGTAAACAAAGGAACCCACTTTATTCATTCCTTTCGCCAATATAAATACATTATACTTTTGTTTTGAAAAGTCTCGAAGTCACAGGCATCCCCGACAGTTTCACTGTGGGCTGTCTCGTGTCTCCAGACTTTGAAACTGTCGAGACCTCCCAACCCTTATCCTTGACCATGATCCAGGATCGGGAAGATCAGGTAATTACAGTAGCGCCACCAGAACCTGACCAACTGCATCTGATCACCGTCACCTCCGTGACTCTGATACAGGGGAACCTGATCAGATTGGATCGTGGATCTGGATAGACCACTGGATAGTCGCTCGAATATGTGGGTTTCCTCACGATGTTTTCACTCAACGTAAGAGCATCGGTTAATGTTTAACTTATGTGCAGTCGAGGAAATGTTTACACGTCTTCTTATTATTTTTTTATACCACTAAAGTGGCAAACAAGCAAAGCTTACGCCCTGCCTGATGGTAAACAGTCCGCAGCCTATGGACGTTTGCAATACTAGGTGCATCTCCCATGCGCTGCCGACCCCTTAATTTTTTCGTATTATTACGTGATGATAATGACGTAATGACAAACCACACGGCGGAGAATAGTTACACGGCCAATTTCAGACGTCAACTTTCTAATCGATCAGTTTCATCGACTGTACATAACTCCAAAGCCAATTGGTACATAGCGGCTTTGCGGTATAAAGTCTACCTACACTAATATTGTAGAAGGGTAAAGTACACAATCTTTAACACGATCTTTGTGCATAATTAAAACAATTTCCAAACCACAACTATCGGTTCCGAAAACAAGACAGCTACCAGCTATACGTAATTATTATAAGTATGGCGACATGTTAAACATTTTCACATTCTAAGTCCACGGTCACGGCGTAGGCGGGACCATATGGCAACAGGCGGATAGCTTTATCACTCTTTACCTGGCACAGGGTGTAGGTATATTCAATATTGGTTATTGTTTCTTTACAAGCTTTTATTTAATCTTACAATGTTACATCAACCCTTCTCTTGCTTTGACCTACATCCCGGTGTTGAAAAAGGTCGAATTTGAGATGTCACAGCACGAGGTTCGCCCCCCCCGATAATGGCCATAGGAACTAATGAACGCAACAAGATAACACCAAACTGCACCCAGAAATTTCCCAGGGGAAGATCCAAGGTCTCCAAATTGTCTCGATAATACCTTTATCTTTGCAAAGGAGCGTATCAGATGAATCTTCGGATCCCTGCTTTCTAGAGAACATTACTGAGTACAATGTACGAATAGCCCATAACAGAAAGCGACAGATTTACAGCCTGTACGCGGGACCGTCGATGTGGTGAGACATATTTAATTGTTTACCGCTCCACAGATGACATCATTTGAGAGAGTGGGAATCACCGTATTGATATATTATATGGCGCCGGCTGCTTTACTGATATCGACATCGTTTGCTTCACTAATAAGATACGGAATCGATCGATTCTTATTCTTATAAGTAGAGACCCGGCTTCGCACGGGTTTTCTCGGATTCTCTTAACTGTAATATACATGTACAATACATGTATATTAGAGAAGTCTGTGAACGTCCCAAGAGACTAATAGACTTCTGGAAGGAGCTGGGCTGGCTACAATAGCCGGCTCTCAGTCACGTATAAAGGACCGAATTTGAGTCCAAGTACGGAAAATGGGAGCCCCAAACCTAAACATGTATAATACATATAAACCTTCCGTAAGAAATTCTCTAACTGATGGTTCGAACCGCATCAAATCTGTTGCTTGGTTTAGGAGTTAGCGGAAATATAGACAGCCAGAAAGGGACTTTAATATATACTATGTACTTACTAGCGGGCCTGGCGCGACTTCGTTAGCGTGGCGTCCTACCTCTATCTCTACCCCAACCTCTACCCTACTACCACTTACTTTATCTCTACTTACCATTTTTCTAACCTATGAACCTTCCTCTTGAATCACTCTATCAGTTGATGAAAACCGCATTAAAACTCAATGGAAGAATTAAGCTCGCCTTTGTATCTCTCTTCCCTCTCTCTTCCCTCTTTTACCGTATTGTATCATAATGGCATGTTTGTGTATAATAAAGAATAAAATCCGTTGCGTAGAGACAGATCTAAGCGTACATAGATACAGACGGCGAGAAACGACTTTATTATACATACATACATACATTAAGCTCACGCCTGTGTCCCACAGGTGGGGTAGGCAGAGACTATGGACCGCCACTTTGCTCTGTCCTGACACAACTCCCTAGCCTCGCATATATCCACAACTCTTTTCATACATCTTCTTTTATTCTTACCACTTCATTATATACTATGTAAAGATATATAGAATAATAAAGAAGCACACCTAACGAGTCCTGAATGTGTACTTTCGCGTAATAAGCACCCAGGCCAGCAAAGGAAATGGAATAAACACTCATCACTGGACGTACTTTTCGGTCGGGATTCGAACCCACCAACCAGATGAGTATGATGACTGATTCTTTTCTTTTACGCAGTGATAAACGAGCAGACAACCCACCTGATGGTAAACGGTAACTGTCGCCCATAACATCTACGATTCATGCATTTAGATTGCAGGCAACAAAAATGCTAAACCGCAGGTGCGTTGTCACTGTGAGGACTAAGATGAAATGCCTCATGCCTGTAATTGCGCTGGCTACCTTATCCTTCAAACCGGAAAACAACAATGCAATCATCGTTGCTTGGCGGCAGAAATAGATAAGGCGGTGGTATTCTCCTACGCAGACTCCTCGGGCTTGACAGAGTCCTACCACCTGATTATGATGATATCCTGGCTACGGTGACAACTACGGTATAGATAGAGGTCATAATTACTCATTATACCTATGTAAGTGTTAGAGTTAGACCGCTGTATTAGCTAAATTCATATTTTAATGATAAAACAGTCTAATTAGTGTTTTAATTTGCAAATTGGCAATGTCATATTAATTAATTAGTCGAACATTTTAGTTTCGTCTCTATAATGGACACTAGGCTGCAAACTAGTAAACTAAAATGGGACCTAAATTAATTTTGGTATCGTATTTACTGCAACTAGATTTTAGCCCGCGACTTTGTCCGCGTAAAATTCTGTTACAACGATATTTACTCGTTCCTGCGGGAACCACATTACATTTCCGGATAAATTATTGCCTATATGTGCTGTCATCAAAATTCGTTCAGTATAGTAGCCGGTGTACGAGCCAAATTTCGTCGAAAATATGCATATCGATGTACAGGCTAGCTATTTGCACACGTCAAAATGATTTGACCCACATTTCTTTAAAGTTTCCCTTAGGAGGCGAGTAATGTAGGCGAAAAATCTTTTTTGTATGAAAATAAATTTATCTCGGAAATCTATCGAGTATGGTATCAAATGAAAAGGGCTTTCCGAGCGGACCAAAAAAATATACCACATTAAATTCAAGCTTTTTCTTTTATATAAATACTTACAAAAATTATTTTCGAAACGTATGTCCTCCAGATGCGATACAGTTAAATATATTTTTGTAAAATATACCTCAAACAACCCCACAGAAGAGATTTTCAAAATATTTATGTTTAATATTCTTTTCAATATTTTTCTGTTTTCCAATGTAGTGCAGTTAGAGCATTCTATTCCGAGAGCGGGTAGCCCGTAAACGGTTGGGAATTTAAAAAGGTGTCCAAAGTAAAAGTAAATAAAAGCTAGTACAAACAGAGTATTTTTTGCCAATAACCTAAAAAAGCACCATGACCTTTACTTCAATTCGGCGGGACCACCGAAATGTCCGCCCTAATGTCTTTCACTATGATTATACAGGTATTTTGTTTACCACTGTCCGCAATTCACCCCCGAACTAGGGTTGCCACCTTTTTTTTGGAGAAAAATAGTATTTTTCTTTTTTAATAGCCAAATTATACAGTACTTTTGGGAAATTTAGGTAAAAATATAGTACACATTTATATTTATATTTTTAGGTATGTACTTATTAATTTTGTCATATAATTTTTGGTAGATTTTGGCCTTGGCCAACAAATGGAACAGTGTGGTTTCTTCCTACCCCTACAGGAACAAGGTGTGACGATGAATGTTTCCTTCTGAAACTGTCCATGCTACGCTTCATATAAAAAAGTTCGACAGTGGAAATATAGTATTTTTCGTACTATATTATTTTTCTATAATTTATAGTACAAATGTCTAAAATATAGTACGTTACTATGTATTATAGTACGGGTGGAAACCCTACCCCGAACAGAGGGTGTGTCCGGGGAAAGGGTGCGACTGAGCCTTGACCTGCTGTATCGGCAAATGTTACCCCGAATACGCTGGGCTGATTTGATAGACTGCAGTAGAACGCTTGTGTATCTAGACTGCCTATAACCGCACTATGGCTATCGTTATCACCGCATTGGATGTCGGTTCGACTACATTATTGTTATTATCCATAAATAGTATCAAACAAAGTCGCTTACCGCTGTCTGTCCCTATGTAGCTGTGTACGCTTAGATCTTTTAAACTATGCGACGGATTTTAATGCGGTTTTCAACAATAGATAGAGATATTCAAGAGAAAGGTTTATAAGCAAAAAAGGATAAGCCCGTAGGCACCTTCGCGTATCTGCGGAACTGAGCTTTGGCCTCTTTAGCGTTTAGTGTTTATATAAATTTTTTTTTTCTTTTTTTTTTTTTTCTGGTTTAATTTATTTTAATTTTATGTCATTTTTTTTTTATATGTCTGAGGTAAATGCTAAATAAATACCTTTTATTTATTTATTTATTTATAAGTAGGGGTAAAGTATGTGTACGAGAGCTAAGTCCCACGCCGCGTTGATTATTTGCGATAAACTTCAAAACTACTGAACGCATTTTCATTGCGGTTTTCACCAATAGACAGAGTGATTCATGAGGAATGTTTAGGTGTATCATTTGTCAAAGTTAGCCGTGCGAAGCCGGGGCAGGTCGCTTGTTTATTATGTATCTAGATCTTGTGGCGACATTGAGTCGCTTCAGAGCCTTTATACCTCCGTGACCCTAATAACAGGGGAACCTGAGCAGATTGGATCATGGTCACACATTCACTCGCAAATCAGGTCTCCCCGCGATGTTTTCCCTCACCGTAAGAGCATCAGTTAATGTTCAACTAATGTACACAATACAGGTAAAGAAGAACCTTATAGTAATGTAAACAGTAATAACATTATGAAAACTGTCGCTCTGACCTTCCCTCTGTCGCAGCGTCTGACCTTGACCTCTCTCTCAGCAGACGGCTAATACCTAGGCATAACGGATGTAAGTTACATCATGCGACCTAGGCGCTCAGATTATCTACATTGTGGGCTGTTCTCTAGATGAAAATATGGTTGGGTTGTTAAGTACGTAAAATGTTGTTAAGGGCGTGGTATAAGTTTAGACGTGTGTATTTAGGCTTTGTGTATCTGTCTGTGGCATCGTAGCTCCCGAACGGATGGACCGATTTTGATGCGGGTTTCTCTATTTGAAAGCCAGTTAAATCAAGATAGTCCTTAGCTTTGTTTCATTAAAATCGGTTCTGTAGTTTACAAAATATTGGAGTTTATGTAAACTTGGTCGGGGGTTAAAAGACTTATTCTGTCGATTAGGTTAGATTAAGTTAGCCAATATTGTATGGATTTTGTTTGTATGCAATGTGCATAAACATAGCGATAAGGGCCATTAATTCTTCAGTATGGAAACGTTAAAGATCGCATAGTTAAACACACAACAGATAAACTAACCGACAAACAGAAAGTTGAAATTTAATTCGCGTTCGCGTACATTAGATGAACACTAACCGATGCTCTTACGGTGAGGGAAAACACCGTTATGAAACCAGCACGCGACTAAATATGTAACTATGATCTAATATGGTCAGGTGCCCCTGGTAGCAGGGTCACGGAAGTGAAATGGTCATTTATTCAAGTAGGATTTAAAAAATCGCTTTCGAACGTCGAATATACAATTCATTTAACAATATTAGAAGTCTTACAATTTAAATGACTTAATAAAATATTGTGAATATATAAGTTACATACTTAATAAATTATAGATTGCAGTTGACATCACACCACGCACTCCTATCATTAACATAATCATCTATCTTATAATACCCTTTCGAGATCAAGATTCGTTTTACGGTGCATTTAAATTCAGATAGATGGCAGTCGCTCCACTGTAATTACCTGATCTGCCAAATCCTCATGGTCTAGGCGGACCCCGTGCCCTAGTGCTCGAAAACACAACCGAGACATTAGCACCAAAATGATTATTATACGCGTAAAACGACATTTTATTATTATCAAGATAATTTTCATGATATTCAAGATAATTATCTCTTCGAACCCTGCTCTTTAGACATAAGTAACTCATAAATACGCATAGTAGGACCAAGCAGATCGCAGCCTTAACAACTGGGTCAACTCAACTCTCAACTGAGAGCGAGAGGACTCACGTACGCAATAAAAACAAGTACATAATAAACAGCATTTGCTTTCAATCGGCGTGCGCGCGCGCAACATGGCTACCTATGTACAACATTCTTGCTGTTTGTGTAGAGATGCGATGCGCCTTCTGGCGGGACTGGTATAGAGTCTAGTATATATAATAATTTAAGTTATATATCATATATTTATAAAGTTATCTAGATAGACTATAGATTACTTACTGGCTTTTGCCCGCGAATTCGTGTAAATTTCGGTTATTACGTTCCGGACCCGTTCCCGCGGGTGCCACATTAAAGAAGGACCGGCAGAAATGTAGTGACCCCAGCATATAATAAAATGACCATTTCAGTTCAGTTGAGCCATGTCATTAGAAAGTATTTTTCATTTCATATAGCTTTCACTATAACGACAATCCTCGAATCGCTGGGAGAAAAAAGTTGTGGTCAATTAAAATAAACGTCATTGTGTACTGGAATATTCGTATAACGTTGAACGATAATTCTATCATAAGAAATCATTTTTAATGTTTAACATAATAAATAAATAATAAATAATCATTTATTTCAGAATTTACAATTCCATATCTTTTTAGATTTTACAATTCCATCTATTTAAATTCATTACCAAAAACAACAAGCTTGCTTTAATTTTCTAAGCTGCAGAGCCTCGAGCATCGGCCTAGGGTTTACGCGTCTGTCAGTCTTCTACTGGTTGCATTTCGGAGAGTGTGCGATGCAGTAACACGACCTCATTCCGCCATCGCAGTCCGGGCGAGCGCTTCATCCTTATGTTGTAGATCTTCCAGCTATCCGCATGAGCCGCTTTAGTTCAACCCTTATCATGCGTACGGCTAAGGAATGGATCACGTTGCCATCGATAGTGTTCTCTGATCATTATAATCTGGACGCTTTCAAGGGCTTTGAATGGGCTGTTCCTGGACAGGGATGCTACATCTTCGGCGCATCGTCACTTACCACCAGGTGGGATGGCGGTCAAATGCCTAAAGTTGGAGATGTTGTAAACACAAACAATTGTTAATGTCAAAGAGACTATCCAGGGGTATAAAACATTTGGTTTGTATAACCAAATGGTTATGCATCACGCACACTTTTCAGTGTGCTTTACAATGGCCGGTAAACTTTCGAAAACGAAACAAATCGATTTACCCCATTTATTCAATTTATTAAAAACGTAATAAGTAAATCGAAAACTATTAGTCCTAGAACACTTGTTAGAAAACTCCAATATTAGAAAGATGTGGCCGCCATTTTGAATCTTATCATCATCATCATCACAGCCCGTAACAGTCCACTGCAGGACTAAGGGCCTCTCCCACGAAAGGGGAGGTTATTGCCATAATCTCCACGCTTGGCAGGCGGGTTGGAGATCGCAGTGTTTAAATATGTATAACAATGGAAAATGCTGCTGCCCATTTTCCAGACTACGGAGACTCTTGATCTTTTGCCTCGAAAACATTAGTCGCCTTGTACGACACCCATGAGTGTAAGGGAAGGGTTTGAATCTTATATTATGTATTATTATTTGAGATAATCAGTAAATATGTATTGGCGTCGGTCAATCCCTTACTTTCCGAGCCTTTGCTAGCCTTTACTGTAACAACGAACCAAATGTTTAGAATTTCTCACCATTACCAGTGGCATAAATGAAAACTACACATATTTTATTGAAACATCACAAATATGTACCAAAAACCATTGTTCCCTATTTAATTCAGTAAAATATTTCAAAATATTCATATGATTATATTTCATTTTGCATGTAATAATTTTAATCAATATTTTATGATCCACCATTTGGGTTACTTTTTTTATAGTGGCAATCCATTTGTTTACATTTTTTATCTTTAATTCAATCTCATACATTAGCTAGTCCAATAAAAAATTTTACTTGTTACGTGGATTTCTTCAAGAAGCCATCCTACACAGGCAGCTCTTCTCAAGTGATGCGCTTACCAATGTAACCAGTATTTAAATTTTAAACCTACTAAACTAAACACACATACATACATACATAAGATAACACATTTTGCGACGCTACGTCATCATAGTAAATAAGTATCCGCCAAAACCGGACCGCAACTCGACCACACCACTACCGGCGCGCAGACGTCTAAAAAGTTATGAATGAATCGGCCACTGTGCTAATTAGGCGGGTCGGTGCGCCTGCGCACCTAATATGGCGGCGAGCGACGAGCCTGTATATGGCTACTAGTTGAATCGCTTTTTGTCGATTGGAGGCTGAGAGATGAGTGAATGGACGTCGTAGAATCGTTCATTGATTTCTAGAGAAAACCTTGTTTAGATAGTTTGTTTAGATAGAGTTGTTTCTTCATAGCTTTGTTTTTAGCTCATGAGATATGGTGCTGATAAAGGCTAATGCTCTGAATACTGAGTTTCGCACTAATGCCTCCATTATCCAAGAGCTGAAAGTTAGGCTTCGCCTTTCTTCAATAGTTCAAAGTCGTATTTTGCGGTTTTTTGGGCACGTGGTTCGGCGTGATAACGCCAGCATGGAGAGGCTAGTTGTGCAAGGTAGTGTGGAAGGCACTCGGGCTCGCGGCAGATCTTCAACGCGGCGACGGACCAAGTTAGATAGCTTTTGATGGGCCCCTTCACGAGTGCACAAGAAAAGCAGCCATGAGGGAAGAATGGCGGTGACTGGTGAAGCGCGTCGCCAACCCACAACGACCACGACCACTCTGTGAAGAGTGCTACGACGGAGAATAAGACGTTTTTTTTATTAGACCCGCATTTGAACACCATCTCACCTGGTGGTAGTGACGATACGGCCCGTCAAACTACCCTGTAACTTAGTCATCATACGAGTATCAGCCGAAAGACACCTACTGCTAGGCATAGGGCTCCCCCAGAGATCTCCACGGCGGCGGGCAGTCCTGTGCCTTCCGCTTCAGCTGGTACCTGCGATCCAAGTCGTTGATCAACCTTGTGAGAGGCCTACCCACGCTGCGTCTTCCTTACCGTAGTAACAAGACGAATAAACTAATAATTTTGTTCTGCTCAACTTTTCGACAGAAATGATCTAATCGATTGCGAAATCACTCAATCGTGTAAATTAGCTTTTAGACCTGCGCTAATAAAAATGTGAGCTGCGGTCTGTCCGGAATGTTAATTAATAGGCCATGTCGTTGGTATAAATTGATATAAGTACATAGAAATAAAGTACGCATTTTAATTGGGTCCCCGTTCTATTGATGAGTCCATAGCAACAGCTTCTACGGCTTGTTATTTGTTGTCGACGAGTCGTTCTCCGTGGATTCCGCGTATTTTTAATCTCTGTAAACTTACAAGCATCCCGCTGGATACCCTATCAAACAAACAAACTTACAAACTCAGAAATGTAGTATATGTGCTCTGCTTTAGGATAGGTCGGCTTTTAGGATGGATTCTTGTTCTGATGGTGTGGCTGGGGTTTTAGTAGGTCAATGTTAATCAAGTTGGGTCGTTAGATCTAATGCGCTTTTTACACATTCCTAAATTCAGAAACAAAAAGCGTGAGGATTTTTGAAAAGCGGAGCGGCACGTGACATAATATAAGTGATACAAAAATGGACCTTATTCTATGAGCAATCCACTTTGATTTCCTCTCACGCTTTTTGTTTCTGAATTTAGGAATGGGTAATAAGCGCATAAGCTTTATTTGGGCTAAGGAGCCAACACTCTAATAGGTTTAGGAAGGACGGTATTGGCACCTGGGTCCGCTTGTTGGGGTGCACGCACTCATCTGGTGTGAACCGGATTGGTGACTGTTTCGTGCTTTGAGACTAGTCGAATTTCAGCAACGCAACGAGCTCGCCACTACGAAATGAGGTTGACCAAAGTCTTTTGCTGGGAGTTCTAGGACTGGATGAACATTCTCGTTAGCCGATTGGCACCCAATGACGGTGTATTTTTCGTTTCTCGCTCGTACGATTCGGATGTGGAATGAGCTCCCAGCCACAGTGTTTCCTTTGGACTATGACATGGGATCGTTCAAGAGGTATATTAGAGGTCT
Organism: Blastobasis lacticolella; assembly: GCA_905147135.1. Lineage (NCBI taxonomy): Eukaryota > Metazoa > Arthropoda > Insecta > Lepidoptera > Blastobasidae > Blastobasis > Blastobasis lacticolella. The sequence continues at coordinate 13,536,461 of LR990062.1, read as the reverse complement.
CTTCAGAGGCGGGCAACGCATCAGTGACTCCCCTGGTGTTGCTGATGTCCATAGGCGGCGGTGACCACTTTCCATCAGGTGGCCCGCTTGCCTGTTTGTCTGCCGTATAAAAAAAAATGTATATGATGATGAGTTCCTAACCTAACAACCCTTTCAGGTCTCCCGACTGGTGATCCTACATGAAGAGGCCGAAGATGGCAACGCGATGCCGGACCTGGCGCGGCCAGTGCAGGCCGTGTCGCTCGCCGTCAACAACCTGGTCAAGGTGAGGACTGTTTTTTATTGATACTAGACAAGCTTTTTTATACCACTAGGTCGAAAACCAGCTTGTGACCTGCCAGATGGTAAACAGGTGCGAAAGAGTGGAGAGTTCACGCTAGAAATAGGTCTGACTGGAAGTTTGAAAGGTCTTTGCCGTGCACTGGGACACTGATGGCTCCTAAAATTATGCGCACTGCAAAGGACTGGAACTCTCTACCTGAGTCATTGTTCCCCGATACGTATAACCTTGGGGTCTTCAAATCAAGAGTGAATAGGTATCTTCTAGGCACGCATGCTACATCTTCGACCTCATCGTCGCTTTCCATCAGGTGAGTTGAGGTCAAATGCAAGCCTATTATTAATAATAAAAAAAAATATATTACTAGGCATGCATTCGATTGCCATCTGATGGGAAGCGACAATGCGGCCGAAAATGTGACGTGACTAGACAGGCAGAGCCGCCTATTTACTGAAGGCGTACTAGGTTCTACTGTTATGTACTGAAGGTCAAGCTTCTTCAACCGTAGATTTTATGGGCGACAGTTACTGCTTACCATCGTGCGGTCTGTCTAATCGTTTGTCACTGAGTAGTTAAAAGAAAATATGACTACCAGTGGCAAGAATAAAAGGAGATTTATGAAGGGAATTTTGGATATATGTGAGGGCAAGGAAGTTGCGTCAACCAGGACAGAGCAAAGTGGTGGTCCATAGTCTCTTCATAGCCCACCTGTGGGACGGAGTCGTGAGCATTATATATGAACGTGTGTGTTTTATCACCAGGTCGGCCATGAAACCATCGAGTCCTCAGACGACGCCACCCTTCGCCACGACATGCCGAGCGCACTGCGGCGCGTGGAGACCGCCGCCACGCTGCTGCAGCAAGCCTCCGACATGCTGAGATCGGACCCATATTCCGGACCGGCCAGGTGAGCCTTCCAGATACAATGAACGGACTCAGATACTGGCTAGACAGTAAGCTCAGACACACTAGACGGGTTCAGCCACACGCCTCAGACAATCAGCCCACGAATGGACTCGTGCACTAGACATTAAGTTAAAACACTCACTAGACATCGAGCACAAACACACGCTAGATTATGCTCACACAGACTACACAGTGAGCTCAGACAAACGCCCCAGCCAGCGAGTTCACGAATGGGCACGGACACTAGACACTGACCTCAGACACATACTAGACCTGAGTTCAGACACTAGACAATGAGCACAGCCACACGCCTCAGACAGTGAGCTCACGAACGAACTCGGATATTATACACTGAGCTCAGACGCACTGGACAGTAAGCTCACACCAGACTTTGAGCTCACACACACTTTTGACAATGAGCTTAAACATACCCCCAGGACAGTGTGCTCAAAAATGTCAAAAATGGGCTGTCAATAATCTAGGGTAAGGCCTCCTTAGTGGCGGGTAACGCATTGGTAGCGCCCCTGGTGTTGCCGATGTCCAAAGGCGGCGGTGACAACTTTCCATCATGTAGCCCGCATGCCTGTTTGTCTGGAGTATTACATTAAAAAATATAGTCTCAGAGTCTCTGTCAACCTCGCTTCCCCAACCCTCATATCTTTGTTTCTCTTTTTACCTTTCATATATTTGTTGTATTCCAGGAAAAAGCTCATAGAGGGCTCCAGAGGGATCCTGCAGGGGACCTCGGCGCTGCTGCTCTGCTTCGACGAGTCGGAAGTCAGGAAGATCGTGAAGGAATGCAAAAAGGTGCGATGTCTTGTCTGTCAGTTTTTCACGCTAAATGCCTTTATCTTCACCATTGGCGATAAACGTCGCCCTGCAGCGGTACCGCCGATCTCCGATGGTACGCCGCCATCTTGATGCAATTGAGTGTGGACCAATCGCAGCAAGCTAGAGCCAGATCTGTGCTGTTGCGATTGGTATAATTGCATCAAAATGGCGTCATACAATCGGAGATCGGCGGTACCACTGCTGTTCTCCTTAATGTATTCTGCGAACAACTGGACTATCCTTGCCTAAGCCGGTTGCGAAAAATGGTTATTGTTGATTTTGGATTATTGATTTCGGTTTTTTACTCGAAAAACGCTGACCGAAGCCGTCGCCGACGATGCCACGATGGTGGTAATGAATGACGAGGTTTGGTAATGACGATGTCCTTGTTCCAGGTCCTGGACTACCTAGGCGTGGCGGAGGTCATCGACACGATGGAGGACCTCGTCCAGTTCCTGCGCGACATTTCGCCGGCGCTGTCGCGTGCCGCCAGAGAGGTACCTTATCTTACCTTATTAAAGTATAGGGTCATATAAAAATATGTTGATCTATCGTAGCATTGGTTCACGCAAACGCCACACGCGGCCACACTGGCCCGCTGTTTGGATGCCGTGAAACAATTGGCCCCTGTACTTGTCACCGCCATGAGGATCATTATCATCATCTTAGCCTCTATATCGGGATCTTTTTCCTGTTACCAGCTAGATTAGGCACCTACTTTTTTTTTTTATACCACTAATGTAGCAAACAAGCTTGCGGCCTGCCTGATGGTAAGCAGTCACCGCAGCCTATGGACGTTTGCGATACCAGGGGCATCACCCCCGCGTTGCCGACCCCGTAAAAACCTTTTAACCCCTTTCTTGAAGAACTCCATGTTGTACTCTTCTCATATCAGGGTCCGCTTTCCTATTTTCCTCCTCCACTTAGTCCCGGTCTTCAGCATTGCATGGTAAGCCGTTGGCTCTCGTATCCAACTCGACGATGTTAATCCATTGCTTCTTGTGCTCGCGATCTCTTTCCCGATACCGCCAGACTTCGTCACCTATTTCCCACGTACCCCTGGCGCTTACGCAGCATGTGACCGAACCAGCGCAGGCGAGCCTCCTCAATCTTAGCCGCGATGTCTCTCACGCCAACGCTGTCACGGTCTCAGTTCAGCATCCTCGCCCATTACAAATCAAATTATTGGCTCATATTATACATGGTTCGCACGTATCCCACGTATTATCGCCTCATGCTGTATAGCAGAGATGGGCAAACTACATCCCATGGGCCATCTCCGGCCCGCGAATTGAAAATCCTTTGAAATCCAAACCGAAAACGGCTTCAAGTGACTAAATTTTTTTAACAAAAATAAGCAGTAACAACAATTCCATACTTACGTCACATCACATTCGTGTGTGTTTCAGAAAATACTTATAATTACCGAAATTTTTATTTTAATAACGAAATATTGATAGCCAAATATTAAAAAACCTATCCCTCCTCGGATTTTGTTACAAAAAATTGCCACGCGAAGCAAAAGTTTGCCCATCCCTGCTGTATAGGGTCTTTTATAAAAATGGTGTCATCCCATCGATAGGATCTTTTAAAATGACGTCACCCCATAATAGGTAGCAGCCCGAGCCTCCGAACTGACGCAATAACCTCCCCTTTCGTGGAAGAGGCCCTAAGTCCTGCAGTGGACTGTTACGGGCTGTGATGATGAATCTAATCTAATCATAGGTGGCAGCCCGAGCCTCGGAGCTAACGCACCCTCCGCACGCGGCCACGCTGGCGCGCTGCCTGGAAGCCGTGAAACAGCTGGCGCCCGTGCTCATCACCGCCATGAAGATATATATACATATACTGGCTGAGGGTGAGTGGGGACTTGACCAGGGGGGTCTGAATAGGCCACATTACTTACTTACTGAATGCGCTGGCTCACCACCAGACATCGCGACCTCTTTCTATCCTAGGCCACAACAGCGTTTCATATTATGATTCTTATTAGAGTACCACAAACTTACCTGATCCGGTGGCCAATACTGGAACTAAGTGACGCCATTTTGAATTTAAATGTCAATGTCAACAGCAGCGACGCTACAGATAAGTTTGTGACAAATTAATATGAACCATATTAGGAACCGCTAATGTGGCCTTTTTAGACCCCTTAGGAAACTGCTTTATCATCCTGATGATACTGACAATCAGCGCTGTAGAACTTGCTGTAGCTAATGCTGAGCTGGGGCCTTTTTTGGCATCGCATTGGTCCATTATTTATTGTATTTGTGTGTTTTTACCTACTTTGTTTTAGTTAGTATTAAAGTATTCTAAAATTACCTTAACATGCAAACGCTAATGGATTTTTGTGATGTCAAAATAAATCGTGTCTATGTCTATGTGATGCGCTTATTTGATTTGGCTAAAAATGAATTTATTTTATGAGCAATACATTCCAATTTTTTTTGCTCTCACAGCATAAACAATGCCAGAAACGCCAGCAAACCTTAATGGCCCCGGATCTAGATGAGAAGTTTTGTCAAATCCGGCATCCGTCACCTTTACACCTTCTGTCTTATTCATAAAAGTTATTTGACGATCGATAAACCTACATTAGTTTTTTTTTTATGTCATACGTTAGGCAAACAGGCAAGCGGGCCACCTGATGTAAAGTAATCACCACTGCCTATAGACATTAGCAACACCGATACTATCGCCAATGCGTTGCCCACCTCTATAACACGTTGCTCTGGCAGCAAAAAGGCAAATATCCCTCCACTGCCAAAGCCACGGTTCCCCAAATTCCCACCCCATGGAACTCTGGAAACCTTACTCACCGGCAGAAACACAATACTATTTAAAAGAGTATAACATTTGGGTAGTTATAAGTTATAACATTTGGGGGTGTAAAAAATGGGTCACATAATATGGGTATTTGCCTACATTCTATCTTCCGTCTTCATCCCCAGGCGGCAAAGGCATCGAGGAGGCGGCGGAGAACCGGAACTATCTGGTGCAGAGGATGCAGGACGAGATACACGAGATCATACGGTGAGCACCATTGTTCCTTGTAGCGATTCGGAGAGGAATTATTGGAAGGCAGCACTGGTGTGGATCTGCTGCTTTATTTATTCTGTACTAGCTTTTGCCCGCGACTTCGGGCAATGAAGAAATAGTAATAGAATCATGGATTTTTTAAAGTTTTGTCTGTCTATATGTACACGTTAACTACGGGTTGGATTTGAATGAAAGTTTTTGTTGTGTAGTTATTAGGCCTGGGCAACATATGAGGTATAATTATTTTGGAAACTGGAATCCCTGATCATCATCTTGGTGTTAATATCCCTGGGTGTACTCGCGCACGAGGGCCCGGGGCCTGCCTTGACCATGATCCAAGATTTGGCAGATCAGGTAATTACAGCGACGCGACTGCCATCTGACTTCTATGATCATGTTAACAGGGGAAACTGATCAGATTGGATCATGGTTACATCTTCAGTTGCCTGAATGTGCAGGTGTCATCACGATGTTTTACCTAACCGTAAGAGCATCTGTTAGTGTTCAACTAATGTACATAACTCAGAAAAGAGTCATTGGTCCATGACGGCTGTGGGATTCGAACACGGTAGAGCTCGTCTAGTCTAAAATGACGCGCCCCACTACTTAGTTGGTTGATTTCGATGTGTGAGTGCAAATATTGATAACGACACTTCATCTGTGTGGGAGCGTCGACTGCTCCAATCGAACAACACGAGCTCCTACGTTGGTGTCTCACCGGCAACTGAATGACCAATTACAACGGCATTTGTATATGTATTGCGTCCATATTTTATACTTGCTTGTGTGCGTTAATGCGATAGTGGGGCGCGTCATTTTAGATTAGACGAGCTCTACCTGTCGATGAGTCGGATACCTCATCCACTAGGCCATCGACGCTCCGATTGTTTCCCAATGTGATTCATTAGCCGTATGGTGTCCATAGGCTGGAAAATGAGCAGCAGCGTTTTCCATTGTTATATTTACAACACTGCGATCTCCAACCCGCCTGCCAAGCGTGGAGATTATGGCAATGACCTCCCCTTTCGTGGGAGAGTACGTTAGTCCTGCAGTGGACTGTTTTGGGCTATGATGATGATTATGATGATTCATTAAAAATATCACATTATCTCCGAGTGTCTTTTAATGCGATACACTGGAGGCCGGCCCGATGAACTGATCGGCCTATGTGACGAAGCCATTATGTGGCTCAAGTTTTGGTAAATAGATCTGTAGACTTAATTGTACCTAATATATGTATTTTTTATATTAATATGTCTTACGAATAAACAAATTAAATTAAAATTATAATTCCCAGGGTCCTCCAACTGACCTCGTACGTGGAAGACGGCGGTGAACGTGACAACGACGCCGTCCTGAGAGCACTACAGTCGCACATACACTCCAAGATGTCTGCCGCCATGGAGTTCCTTGACGTGAGTAAATACACGTTTCTTTTTAGAGCAAAGTGGTGATCCATAGTCTCTGCCTACCCCACCTGTGGGACACAGGCGTGAGATTTATGTATGTATGTTATATCGTTATCTATACATAATATAAAAGAAAGTTGCTTCCCGTCGTCTGTCCCTATGAATGTATCTATGTACGCTTAGATCTTTTAAACTACGCAACGGATTTTAATTCGATTTTCAACAATAGATGGAGAGGTCAGAGAGGAAGGTTTATAATTAAGAAAAAATCTACCCTGATAGGGAGAAAGTAGGTGTACGCGGATGAAGTCGCGCCAGGTCCACTAGTTCATAATATACGTGGACTCTGATTTGTACGATACAGACAAACAATAATCTTTAACATCTTAGAAGTCCTACTATTTTGTGCATGAAGATTTAATAAATAAATAAGTCCTAAAAAACCTATTGTCAACACTGCAATGTGATATAGACATATCGGCATATTTATTATTGTTCGCGTCATGAAAGAAGAGACTTGTCAAATGGCAGTAGAGGGGATTTCGTGCAGGTAATCGTTTACTGCGCAAGTCGAACCACGTGACCCGCCAAGTCTCTTCGTACATGACACTAGTTGTAACTAATAAGTATCATGATTTTTAATTGTTGTTACAGTTTTAAAGCTATTTTCATATCTTCTTCATGAATATGACATATTCAGTAGTGGATATCTATCACCCATATTCATTGTATCTTGAATTAAAATAAAAAATCGTTTATTGCCTTATGATTACTATGTTATAATAATGCTAAGTTACTTATGGCCTAGTCACTGAACTTAAAAAATAGCTTACAAAGAATGGACTTTGGCACAGCTTATGCTGTCACGAGATCCTACCGTTCCGTGCAGCCTAATTATACACCTAAGCAACACATGCAACATAGACGGCCTATTGGCTAACAGTACCCCTCTACCACCACAGGACCCGTCAGCCCTCCGCAACAGTGCAGGCGAGCGTGCCTTGCGAGGCGTGCTGACGTCGGCGCAAAGAGCCGCAGAACACCTGGCTCCCAACGCTGCTAACGGAGTCCGGCTCACTGTCAGGTACTTGGTACTCTTTGAGGAAGATTTTGATATGATGCCCATAATAATATATAATAATAATAATATCTTTATTTCAGACCTGAAAATCCGTAGAATTTTAGTTAAAAGTGTGTTAAATAGCACAATACCGATATCTATCAGGACGTATGTCTGGCTACAAAGTAATTGACTGTGAAGACGCTGTCGGTCAGCCTACGACATCGAGTACAAGAAATTTTGTAATTTATAGCGATAGTAGACATTTTGGAGACCCATAAAAGGTTGGTCTGCCCGTGTACAACCTATAACAAAAATTTTTTAGTGACCCAAACTTCGACTTTTGTAGGTTCTAGGTCCGGTCTGCCTCGCATTCTCTTGGCAATTTCACTTTTAAGTCACATTACAGTCACTCGTCTTTTGCACGGGCAGACCAACGTTTTGTGGGCCTCCTAAACGTCTGCTATCGCTACAAAGTGGAATTTTTCTTGTACCCATGACGTAGGATAACCTACGGCGCCCTCACAGTCTGTGATGCACGCATAGTACTTGATTAATCTTATTTTGATTTCTGTGAGTTTAGAAATCTTTGTGTCGGTCGCAAACAGATTAAACTAAATAAACTCTCTTTCATTATACTCAGGTGGTCCGCTTGCCTGTTTGTCTGCCGTATAACATAAAAGAAAACTAATTGCTTGTTACCCAGGTCCGGCGGCAACAATGCTGACCAGCTGTGTGACGAGAGACAGTTCGGCCGCGGCAGGGAGTCCAAGGTAATAACGATGATGTTCTAACTTTACTAAATAAAAATCACCTTGGTGTATCCCCGTTGTGATCTCGCGCAGGAGGGCCCGGGGTCCGCCTTGACCATGAACTAGAATCACAGTTACAGTGGAGCAACTGCGATCTGACCTCCGTGACCCTGCTACCAGGGGAACCTGACCAGATTGGATCATGGTTACACATTCAGGCGACTGAATGTGCTGGTTTCATCACGATGTTTTCCCTCGCCGTAAGCATCGGTTAGCCATGTACTAATGACTCTTTTTTGAGTTATGTACAGTAGTTGAATGCTATCCCATGCTCTTGCGATGAGGGAAAACATCGTGATGAAACCTGCACATTCAGGCGACTGAATTGCAACCACGATCAAATCTGGTCAGTTCCCCCGTTTACAAAGTCACTGAGGTCAGGTGACAGTCGCTCCACTGTAATTACCTGATCTACCAAAGCCTGGATCATAGTTTGGGCGGGCCCCTGGCCCTCGTGCGCGTGAGCACAACCGGGATATTAACGCCAAGATATAATAAGCTTATTCCCTGCTCTCTTTCATACGATCGTTTTACGTACCTCAATTTTTAACGGTTGATTATTTGATGACAAGTAGCATTATTTGCGTGTATTCCGATGAAAAACGAAACTATTTTCGATGGACTTTCAAATCTTGGCACTATTAAAAAAAGGAAAAAAATGACATCCATCATTATTTCCCTGTACCCTTCATATTTTTATCATCTTCCGCTCACACCGCCATACTTGTTTCAGGCTCTAAACCTAGCGTCGGACCTCCGCGCCCAACTAAACGACCTGGACCACGCCGTCAATGAGGGAGTTCGCGCCGCAGAGAAGCAGGGGGGCAAGACTATGCAGGCCAGGTATGTTGGTTACCTATAGGGTACAGAAATCAAACTCAAAATTTCTTTATTGAATTAGACATTAAATATCTCTTTCAATCTAATTCAATTGACGACCTGGGTGGTTCAGTGGTCAACATGCCGGTCTGCCACGCAAGAGGTCCCGGGTTCGACTCCCGGCCGGGCAGAATTTGAAATGATGATTTTTAATTTCTGTTACGGTTCTGGGTGTACGTATAATAAGTATGTATTTAAAAGTATTTAAGTAGTTTATCAGTTGTCTAGCACCCATAGCACAAGCTTTGCTTAGTTTGGGGCTAGATGGCGCTATGTGAATTTGTCCACGAATATTTATTTTATTTTATTTATTTATTTAAATCGTGAAAAAGGAGGGGGGGGGGTAGGAAAGTAGAAAGGAAACACACAGTGACACGCTGGCCACCCCATGGTCGCAAATCAAAATCATCATCATTGCGGTCAATTCTGACTAATGCCAGGTCCGCTTTCCTAATTTTTCTTCTCTACTTTACCCGGGCTTCGGCATAGTGGTCGTCGCAAGCCGCTGGCTCGACTCGGCGATACATCAGCGATACATGTTGCAACTTATGCTGAGCCGAGACCCTTTTTGACATCGCATTACTCCATATTGTATTCGAATCGCTTTATTTACGTGGGTTTTAAATAGATATAGAGCTTTGTAACTTCTATACATGGTATAAAACCAAGTCGCTTCCCGCCGACTGTATCTACGTACGCTTAGATCTTTTGAACTACGCCACGGATTTTAATGCGGTTTTTATCAATAGATAGAGTGAAGATTTATAGTCAAGAAATAAGGGTTGGTAGGAGTAAAGTAGGTGTAGAGAAGGTATCGGGTAGGTGAAAGGTTTTATTTATATACCACTAATGTGGCAAAGAAGCTTACGGCCTGATGGTAAGCCGTTACAGCAGTTTGCCATAGCAGGGGCATTTGGGGCAACGTATGTGTAGGCGTAGGTGGTAGGGTAAGGTAAACGCAGTCGCGTCAGCCCCGCTAGTATTCAATATATTACGATTAATACAATACAATACAAAAACTCTTTATTTACACACTAGACACATACACGGGATAAAATACATAATAATGTGATGTCGAAATCAATAACGTCATGGAGCTGCTATTAAATAGGACATTACCACCTTTATGTTACCTATGGTGACTAAATAAATAATTTTGATATTTGGGGGACCGGAGGACCTGATCACCCTTAATGACGAAGCAATGGAGTGACTGACTTCGCTTGATTTAAATATGTAGTTGAATGTGTTTCTCGTATATTGTATTTTTGTCATACGAATAAATTAAAAAATTGACATTTGAAAAAAAATATTTTCATGTTTTAATATAAGTCCCTACATCCCCCATAGGTTGGAGACTGCCCACAAGTGGCTATTGCACCCGGCGGCGGACCCCGCCACCCGCGTGGAGGGGCAGAAGGCCATCAACAGCATCGTGGCGCAGGGACAGAAGGTAGCCTACCTTATTACTTTCTATTCCTTGAACCTACACTTTCACTATACATTAAGAGAGGTAGGGCATAGCGGGGTATCTCGTTCGAATTGGAGCCGCCCGTCTGGGGAAGTACCTCTACCTTACAGAATATCGCAGCTAAATAATACTCTTTTAAATAGTATTGTGTTTCTGCCGGTGAGTAAGGTTTCCAGTGCTCCATGGGGTGGGGATTTGGGGAACCGTGGCTTTGGCAATGGAGTGGCATTTGCTTTTTGCTGCCAGAGCAACGTGTTATAGAGGTGGGCAACGCATTAGCGATACTATTGGTGTTGCTAATGTCTATAGGCAGTGGTGACCACTTTCCATCGGGTGGCCCGCTTGCCTGTTTGCCTACCGTATGACATAAAAAAAAAAAAAAAAAAAACATTATCGTGTTTGTTATAATCCGCGTCATGAAAGAGGAGACTTGTCAAACAGCAGTGGAGGGGATTTCGCGCAGGTAATCGCCTACTAAGCAAGTCGAGCCACGTGACACGCCAAGTCTCTTCTTATTTGACACTAGTTGTACCACGCTTATTATTGTTTTTACCTCCATATTCGCCGATAGTATCGTTTTCCTTAAACCTGTTCACGTATTTAAATAAGTATCTTGACGTTAATGTCCCGGTTGTGCACGAGGGCCCGGGGTTCGGCTTTACCATGATCTAGGATTAGTAATTACAGTGGAACGATTGTCATTTGACCTCCGTGACCCTGCTACCAGAAAAACCTGACTAGATTGGATCAACTAATGTACATAATTCAGAAAAGAGACATTGGTACATGGCGGCAGTGGGATTCGAATCATGTCCCTCTCGTTTATGAGTCGGACTCTAACCACTACCGACGCTTCTTGAACGTGTTCTGTTTACGTATGAATATATTTTATTATACTAATACAGGGTGTAAAAAGACCGCTAGCATTAATTAACCTGAGACCTGAGTGGTTCAGTGGTCAACATGCCAGTATGCCACGCAAGAGGTCCCGGGTTCGATTCCGAAAATTTACCGATGAATTTTAATTTCTGTTACGGGTCTGTGTTCTATGTATAACACAAGCTTTGCTTACTTTGGGGCTAGATGGCGCCGTGTGAATTTGTCCACGATTATTAATTAATTTATTTATTTATTCTATCCATGAAACTGAACAACTTTCCCCAAGAAACATATCCGCGGAAACTCATAGTTTAGGCAGAATTAGAGATTCTTTTCAAAAAAGAAAAGTTGTATTTTTGTACTAAAAAGTATCGAGTATCGTAATAGTATTCACAATTAATTTAGACACCCAAAGTTCAAATTTAAGTTGAAATAAATGCACTTTAAGTTAAAGCACGCAATGTAAAGCGTGCAGGCGCGGGGTCAGTGGCCACTGGTCACGTGGGCCAGCGAGAGGCGTGCGCCGGACGATGGACATTGCGCGTCGCAATTAATTATTTATTTTAGGTAGCGAAATTATGAAGTCATTTCCGCGAATATGATTCTTGGGGAAAGTTGTTCAGTTTCAAGGGTTTCAGTTAATGCTAGCGGTCTTTTTACACCCTGTTTAGTCATTTAAGAGAACCATTGTTAATTACATAAATATGGATAATTTTCCGAAATAAATGATTATTTTATTTTTCATCTCTCCACCAGATCGCCGACTGCCTCCACGGACGTGAGAAGGCGGAAATCCTTCAGCTCTGCGGCGACGTACAGCGGTTGTCCGACCGCTTGGCCGGCCTGTGCGCTTCCGGACAAGGCAACTCGGAGGAGGCTAGGGCTATCACCAGGTAAGGTTACTCTTTCTACGTCCCAAGCTCTGTCTGTCAGACTGTCTCCATGGCCGTGAGTAGGCGGAAATCCTTCAACTGTGCGGCGACGTACAGCAGATGTCTGACCGCTTGGCTGGGCTGTGTGCTTCCGGACAAGGCAACTCGGAAGAGGCTAGGGCTATCACTAGGTAAGCTCATTTCTATGTCTATGTTTCCCTTGAGGAAGGCAGCGTACATACATACACACCAGTATCCCATAGAGGTAGGCAGACTATATAGTGCCATGGCCGGCCTGTGCGTTTCGGGACAAGGGAAGTCCAAAGAGGCTAGGGCTATCACCAGGTAAGGTTACTCTTTTTACGTCCCTAGCTATATCTGTCACACTGTCTCCATGGCCGCGAAAAAACAAAAATCTCTGGTGATCTATCGGCTTCAATTCGACAGGTTGCATGCAATTCAATTTATTTATTCGTCAACATAGGTGTTACAAGGATGTTACAGGTACAGATATTTATTCGCCATGTTGCACCTTACGACATACGAAATACAATACATAAGATAAACCACTTAAAGATAAACAAAATTTGAAATGTTTTACAAAGTTAGTCTGTAGTATTTCATATTTATTCATTGGTAATATTCATTACATGTCAATTGTTAAAGTTATAAAAATGTCACAAATAAACATTTTTTACCTATCACAAGTCATCTTGCACAATAAGTAATTTAAAAAATAAATCATTAAATTAAATTCAAATGTCCATTTCCAAATAAGTATTCGCGTTACATTTCTTTGTAATAAATTTAGTCAGTATTTTAATGATAATAATAATGTTAAATTGTAGTATAGTATTGTCTATAGCTCCCGTATTTGTTTATTTATTTCACAGTTTTACAGCAATCACTTTCATCAATCATATCAAAAGAGAGAGAAAGAAATGAACGAAAAAAGTCGCACCTATATTAAAAACAAAAATACCACAGACAAATTCGCATTGGCAGGACTTGGATCGTAGGAATGAATGAAAAAAATGAATACGATGTGTAATCAAGGATAAAGCCTCAGCTGCTTATTGTGAATACAAATCGGAGATGCCTAATGGAAATTTCCACGCCCCACTCTTACACAATCGCAATGTATCCAATCCATTACCCCCCGCAGAGAGCTGACGGACAAACTGCACGAGCTGAAGCGCGCAATGGAGCGCGCGGTGGTCAACCGCGTCGTGGAGGACTTCATTGACGTCGTGGCGCCGCTGAGGCAGTTCACTGACGCTGTCAATGCGCCTGAGGGTGAGTTATCATCATCATAATCATGGCAGTCGGTAGATGACAGTGCTGGGCGTAGGTCCTTCCGGAGATTTCTAAAATGGCCGGGCTTGTGCCTTCCATATTTAGCTGGTACCTGCGATCTTTGCCAGGTCATCGGTCCACCTTGTGAGTTGATTGCACTATCGGTTTGTAGTTATTAGATATTCTGCGAAAACTTTAACACAATATCGTAATTTAGTTTTTTTTTTTTTTTTTTTGTCATACGGTAGGCAAACAAGCAAGCGGGCCACCTGATGGAAAGTGGTCACCACTGCCTATAGACATTAGCAACACCGAGAGTATCGCCAATGCGTTGCCCACCTCTATAACACGTTGCTCTGGCAGCAAAAAGGCAAATATCCCTCCACTGCCAAAGCCACGGTTCCCCAAATCCCCACCCCATGGAGCACTGGAGACCTTACTCACCGGCAGAAACACAATACTATTTCAAAGAGTATTGTTTAGCTGCGATATGCTCTAAGGTCCAGTCGGGCGGCTCCAATTCGAACGAGATACCCCGCTATGCCCTACCTCTCTTATCATGATCATAGCAGTCGGTAGATGACAGTGCTGGGCATATGTCTTTCCGGAAATTTCTACAATGGCCGGTCCTGTGTCTTCCGCATCCAGCTGTTTAATTGAAACTTAATTGCACATTGAGACTCCATTCTGGAAAATCTTTTACCAATGGCAGATTTTTCGAGAAAAAGAAATTTTTCTTCAAACAATTGTAATAAATGACGTTGATTAGACGCGATTCTCAAAAATAAATCAAAAAGAAACAGTAGATGCATATGCGTAGATGTATTAAAGTTGTAATTGACCCTCAGTCAAATAGTTATTTGTATTGCTTTCTGAAGTTAACCAAAAGACTGCTGTTTTCGTCCACGATCGAATTACAATTAGACTACGAAACAGTCCAATGGCAGTTCAAGTAAAAACCATTGGTCTTACTAAGATTAGTAACAAAATACCAATAACATGTCAAACTTGCTATTGATATATTACTTTTATGTTAAATTTTGTGTGGAATAATGGTTTGTATCCCCAATTGTGATCCAACGGAGGCTATCGCGAGACCAATTTTTAACTAGACGGCGCCTTCGACCAGTAGGGTAATACTTGTCACTATTGGTCAGAATCAAACGCTTAAAGCTGACAGTTGGATTTCAGCCAATAGTACGGCGTTATTTTGACAGTGACAAGACCTTACTCGACAGTGGTGCCAACTGGACAGCACAAAAATTGTAGCCCTCATTGAAATTTGCAGACTAACGCCCAGTTTCTGAAAAGCTTTTCAATGGTTATGATCGATTAAACCTCTTTCCGTCTCTGTCTATAACTCACTATAGATAAGGCGATTTTAATTGATTATTAACAATAGATTATCGTACGAGAAACTGGCCTTTTGGCCGGCTTGCATCAAATTTTTAAACACGTTCAAGAATAACGCTCTACGTTTTTTCGTGTGATGCTTTTTCTTTAAGTATCAGTAGGCTAATTACTTCAATAATTGAAATTGCTACTTTTGCGATTACGTATGATCCCATGAAATCGATGATACGAAATAAATAAATATCTACGTAGAGCTCGTCTAATCTAAAATGACGCGCCCCACTATCGCATTAACGCACACAAGCAAGTTTAAAATATGGACGCAATACATATACAAATGCCGTTGTAATTGGTCATTCAGTTGCCGGTGAGACACCAACGTAGGAGCTCGCGTCGTTCGATTGGAGCAGTCGACGCTCCCACACAGATGAAGTGTCGTTATCAATATTTGCACTCACACAAATCAACTAACTAAGTAGTGGGGCGCGTCATTTTAGACTAGACGAGCTCTACCACATTTATGATAAATAAAAAATAAAAAAATAAAAACGCAAAGTAACAATTTCAATAAATGAAATCAGATAATTGTTAGCAACAGAGTTACGAAATTAGCCTACAGACATAAGAATTTGATGCAAGCCTAGGGCCCTGTTTCTCACCACTAAACCTCCTACCGCCCACCACCAGGCACCCCCAACCGGGAACCGAACTTCCACTCCAAGGCAGCGGCCCTGGCGGCCTTCAGCCAGCGCGCGGCCGCCGCGGCGCAACTGGTAGCGGCCGCCGCGGGACACGACAAGCGATTGGCTGACCAACTCACTGTGGAAGCACACCAGGTAATAACCCCATATGGACCCATGTAGGATCGCGATTCGGACTCCATCCAGGATTGCGATTCGACGCAAGATGTCGTAATTAGACGCAAGTTGTAGCAATTCGACGCATGGTGTCGAAATTCGACGCAAGCTGTCACAATTCGACGCAAGTTGACGTGATGGGCCGCAAGTGAACGTGATGGTATACAAGTTGATGTGATGGGCCGAATACCGAACTTCCACGCTAACTCAGCTGCCGCCGCGGGACACGACAAGCGGTTCGCGGATCAACTGACTGTGGAAGCACACCAGGTAATAACCCCATCTGGACCCACGTAGGATCGCGATTCGGACTCTATCCAGGATTGCGATTCGACGCAAGATGACGAAATTCGACGCAAGTTGTAGCAATTCGACGCAAGGTGGCGCAATTCGGCGCAAGGTGACGTGATGGACCGGTAACTGAACTTCCACGCTAAAGCAGCGGCCCTAGCTGCTTTCAGCCAGCGCGATTCGACCCAAGGTGTTGCAATGTGACGCAAGTGGACGTAACACGACGCAGCGTAATAGAATGCGATGTAAAGTTAATACACCGTGAAGCAAATAAATGCAAGCCAACGCGACGCACCGTTGCAATTTGAAGTGACGCAGAAATTCGTAATGCGACGCACTGTGATATCATGCGTGCGACGCAATGTGACGGAATGCGACACAGACGCTAGACAACGCGACGCTATCATCGCAACGTAGCGTTACGACGTGACACAGACTGACGCAACGCGACGCAATGTAACCCTTGCTCATCAATGTCACCCCAAATTACGGTACATCGATTGACTGAACTGGGAATGAGAAAAATTCTTTAGTATACATTTATTTACCCTGTGACTTATTTATATTTCCCTTTTCAGGTTGAGAAACTGTCCCCTCAGCTGATCGCTGCGGGCAAGATTCGTCTCATGTATCCGGAGAGCAAGGTAAGATTTCGTTTTGTAACCTATATGGGTTTACTCACGACATGTTTGTGCACAAGTAGACTATAAGTTGATGTGTAAGGTGCCGGGTGTTTTACCTGCCGCCACAATCGAGAGTGTGGTGCTCGTAAACGGTTGGGTTAGGTTCGTCATACGGTATGCAAACAGGCAAGCGGGCCACCTGCTGGAAAGTGGTCACCACTGCCTATAGACGTTAGCAACACCAAGAGTATCGCCAATGCGGTGCCCACCTCTATAACACGTTGCTCTGGCAGCAAAAAGGCAAACGCCCTTCCACTACCAAAGCCACGGTTCCTCAAATCCCCACCCCATGGAGCACTGGAGACCTTACTCACCGGCAGCTAAACAATACTATTTAAAAGAGTATTATGTAGCTGCGGTATTCTGTAAGGTGGAGGTACTTTCCCAGTCGGGCGGCTCCAATTTAAACGGGATACCCCGCTATGCCCTACCTCTCTTAAGTGTGTAAGGCATAAGTTTTAGATAGTTTTTCTACAACTTTTGCCTAGCCTTGCCTAGATTTTATAATTTCAAAGACGACGCCACGTTTTGGAGATATTAGCGAAAAACCCAAAAGTGAGAACTTTAAAATCCATTCCACTCCGATTCTCTTAGAGGAGAGGATTTTCAATGTTTGTTATGTATTTTAAACAAGTTTCTGAAGAAATCGCTAATTTTGCACTCTTAACTTATTATTTATGCTATGTTTTGATTTTAAATTTATTTATAATATTAAGTGTTTGTCTATATATTTTAGTCTGTCGGATTTATTTGTATTTATTTATAATAATCGGTAGATTACCTTATAATTTTATATTTTAGGTCTATATTATACAGAGTAATTCCAAATTGATGAAACGCATGTGCTTGTGATAACAGTCAACTTTTACGATGACATCGACTCGCGACATCGCGAAAAGAAAATCAGCTGATACATACATTTTTGCAGAATTCGTTTTCAATTTTGTATGAAACAGCTGATTTTCTTTTCGCGATTTCATAGTCGATGTCATCGTAAAAGTTGTTTGTTATCACCAGCGAATGCATACTGTAGCCATTTGTTTCATCAATTTAAATCCATAGATAATAAATCCACTGGTAAAACAATTTTCTACCTATAACATCGGCAAATTACATCTTTCGCAAGGTGGCTCAACATTCAAATGTCCCTTATCACCAGTACTTGCAAACGGTAGCCGTTTGTTTCATCAATTTAAATCCATAGATCATAAATCCACTGGTAAAACAGTTTTCTACCTATACCACCGCCAAGCTACATCTTTCGCAAGGTGGCTCAACATTCAAATTACCAAAATCTACCAGAAAATTCCCAAACCACCTCCTTCTCAGGTATCCGAAGAGCATTTCAACAACCTGCGCTCGCAATACATGGACTGCGTGCTCCGCGTGAGGGACCTCTGCGACCAGGCCGTCGATCCTCTGGACTTCGTGCGCACCGCGGGTGAGACCATATGCATGCTTGTATATTTTGGAGGCATGCTATTTTGTTAAGTGTAACAGAGGACTATTTAAAACGGAAAAAGACATATATCCAAGAAGTACCAGACACGCACATCGACTTTGTATAAACACGCAACCAAAGATGACGCTATTTAAAAAAAATTGCTACAAAATGTGCATAACGGTATTTAATAAAATCCCAAAGGAAATAAAAAAGGTAGTCCCACATAAATTTAAAAGGGCTTTGCATGATTGGCTTATGCAGTATTTTACACAATAAAGGAGTTTTTAGATGTTAAATATATGACAAATAAATATATAATATAAGTTTTTGCATGTCATGTAAATTGACTAAATATGTGAGACTTCATAGAATTAAGACCTTGTAAGTACCATATTTATATGCAAATAAAGGAATTGAATTGAATTGAATACAATACCATACCATACCATACAAAAACATGAATTTCGGTCAAATAGGCAAGTTACATTGTTAAAGGCTTTTTACTTGGCGAAATTCAGAAGCAAAACCGTGAGAGCAAGATGGAAGTGGGATGTATTGCGCACAGGATAAGGTCCATTTTTGTATGATTATAATGTTAGGCGTCGCTCCGCTTTCCAAAAGGCGTGATACAAAAATGGATCTTATTCTATGAGCAATATACTCCAGTTTGATTTTGCTCTAATAAGCTTTTAAGTAAAAACATGTTATATAGGATCTTAATATACGAACCCTTATTAAGATGTACTCATATAGTCACAAAGACACAAAACAGTAGATACTTAGTATCAGATGCTGAAAACAGACGAATTCTGTGAAAGGTGCAGTTTTTTTTGTTTTTTTTTTTCCGCTTATGTGGCAAACAAGCTTACGGCCTGCCTGATGGTGCACAATCACCGCAGCCTATGGACGTTTGCAATACCAGGGGCATCACCCACGCGTTGCCGACCCCGTAAAAACCTTTTAACCCCTTTTTATTGTGCATTCAAAATAACCAACATGCCTGGTTAATTAAATTATCAGAATCAGAAATAATTTATTGCTAAACAGACTGTACCATTGTCTGTATAGAGTTGCTAAACCCATCGCCTCTTTACGAACCCTATGTGTATATACCTATTTCCATATAGAGTTGCTAAACCCACCTAATTATTTCACCAGGTGAGCTGATGCAGAAGCACACATATCTCTGCGAGGACGCCATCAGGAACAACGACTCGCAGAAGATGGTCGACAACACCTCCGCCATTGCTAGGTGAGTGACGAGTTTTTATTTATACACCACTAGCTGGTGCGCCGCGACTTCGTTCGCGTATTGTCCTAAAAAATTTCCTCTTGAATTACTCTATCTATTGTTGAAAATTGCATTGAAATCCGTTGCGTAGTTTAAAAGATCTTAGCGATAGGAAATACAGATGGACAGACGACCGAAAGCGACAGATTTTAAACAGTTCAGACAAAATATAGGGTTTCGGAACCCTATTTTGTCCTAGCCATGCAGAGCACGTTTGTCTGAGCCGTGCTGGACGTCAAATCAAATCAAATCAAATCACTTTTATTCAGTTTAGGCTTTTATAAACACTCATGAATGTCGGAATCTTAAATATTTTACATAATTAAAAATAAAATGCTTCGGCGCCGCGGCACTACCACCACAGGTTAGGCACATATTTTGCGTCTGCCTAGTAAGAAACCGCACAAAACGCCATGATCACAAACATTTTGGTTTTGCTAACAACCCGTCCCCGTCTGTCCGTCCCCCCAGACTAGCGAACCGCGTCCTCCTAGTAGGCGGGTCGGAGCGCGAGAACACCGAGGACCAGGAGTTCGCGCGCGCGCTCTCCGCCGGACACGGCCGCCTGCAGGCCGCCATCCCGCCCGCCGTGCATCGCGCCAAGGACGTCGCCTTGGCCGACGGGGCCGCGGCCCGCCAGGCTAGGGCGCCGGGTTGGCGGACGGCCAATGCTGAGGTAAGAACGGACTAGAAAAGATAGTATCATAGACATTACCACACAACACAACTAATGCCGAGGTATGGCCAGACGACACAACATGGAAATACCAGTTTACAGACGACGGAATGTGTGACACGCCACAAACGTACACGGAAAACTAGAAGCGTCTCAAATATGGACTCGAACGCAAATAAGATAATAGATAGACATAGCATAGAAACATAAATAAAGGCATTAGTGCACAGAATGCTCATGCTAATCTATAGAAACCAGACGCATTACGGAATAGACGATTGCATTACACACGACACACAGGCTAAGCCATCCCGCCACAATATAAACATACATGACATATGCGAAAAAGTAGAAGCATCACAAATAGCGACTCGAACATAAATATGTAAAATCCAGACGCGAACATCCAGAAGACAGAATCACGGAATACACTTACATTACACATGACACATAGCTTAAGCCATCCCGCCGGCTGTTCATCGGGCCAAGGGCGTGGCCTTGGCCGACGGGGCCGCGGCCAGGCAGGCCAGGGCTCCGGGTTGGCGGACGGCTAATGCTGAGGTGAGGGCAAGCTACGGAATCACAAAACACATGCATACATTATACACCAGTGTGGCCATACTTCGGCATTAGGTATGGCCACACTACAGACGACAGAACAACGGAAAACCAAAAATAGACGACACAACGTGGACACACGAGTTTCAGACGACGGAATATATGACACAGCGAAAACGTACGCGAAAAAATCGAGAAGCGTCACAAATATAGACTGACATGGCATAGAGAAACAAATATGTACATGAATACTCATGATAATCTGTAGATATAGAAGACAGAATCACGGAATAGACGATTAAATCACACACTAGACACATATAAGTAGAGATGAAACGGATAGTTGTTTGGCCGGATACCGGATACCGGATATCCGGCCAGCCTCCTAGCCGGATATCCGGATATCCGGCGGCCGGATATTCACAGGTCATAGTCTCTAAACAAGTTTGTACAAGCTGTAATCGCAGCGTGGGTCTTTATACGACTGCAAAAAATTGCAAAATCTTAAAAGATTGCAGCATTTCTTACCCTTTGAGACGAAGGTTCTTCTGGTGAATTCCCTCATTCTGCCGTTGCTGGACTATGGGGACGTTGCCTATTTAGACCCTACCGAGCAACTTCTAACTCGGTTGGAACGACTTCAGAATCTTTGCATCAGGTACGTGTTTGGGCTACGTAAGTTCGACCACGTGTCCGAATATAGACGTAAATTAAATTGGCTTCCTATACGGCAACGAAGAGAGTGCCATATACTTGGGTTATTGTTTAACGCACTTTTTAATCCCGCCGCTCCTCTGTACCTCCGCGAAATGTTTAATTTCTGTCCGCCCGCTAATCCCCGACTACGCCCCCGCAAGGAACTTCAGCTTGAAATTCCTGCTTACATCTCAGCTGGTTACGGAAAGTCGTTCCGAGTATTGGCTGCGCGTCTGTGGAACGCACTACCGGAAGACGTTCAGAATGCTCGCACGTTATGTTCCTTCAAGGAACTTGTGAAAAAACACCTCCTCGGCTATGAATAGAGCATTATTTGTTATATGTATAATAAATATATATTTATAGTATTTATTATTGTATAGTGTAGGCATAGTTATTTATATATGTGTATTTTTATAGGTTTAAATATATTTATTTAGGTTAAGTCAATTTACTTAGTACGTTAATTGTATAGGTACTCATTGTTGCCTCCACCGCTCGTTAAAGCTCCTTTCAGCTTATCTAAGGTTAGCTGTAAGAAATCCCATTGTGGGATAAGCCCGCCTTTGCAATGTATTTTATATCACTTTGTTATATAGTTCTAAGGTGTTTAATGCAATAAAGAGTTTACATACATACATACATACATACATACTGCATGTGTTTATGTAATTCAAAGTTTTCGTTTAATGTCAATAATTTGAACGTTGAACTGAACAATTCTTCCGCCCTCATACGGATTGATAGTTTCAAAATACGAGCTTACTCATTAGCCCACAGCATCGTAGAGGATAAACGACATCATATACTACCTCTAAATACATATAAAGAAATTCATATTTTAATCCAGGATAATATTTTTCATATCTATAATATTAATAAATATCTTGATTGACTTTAAATTATTACACTAAGTACATTATAATACTAAACAGCATTTGTCAAAACTACACACGACAAAAATGCGTATTTATGCTGATCAGCGGGTGTCACCCTGTTGGGCAAAGTACGTAATGTCCACACTCGTGGAAGTTACAAAGTCACACATATGACCGAGAAAATTTAAGAACGCTTAATTCGATGGTGCAAGCATGTGCTCCGCCGCCCCAAAGATCACCTTAGTGCAAGTAGCCCTAAAGGCAACGACGACTCGCTGACACGCCACCTGGCTGACGGCGGACCAACGGGACCTGAAGGACAATATTATTGACGCAGCTACTGCTCAAAATAGAAAGAAATGGAGGAAGCAGACAAGAAGAGCTGACTCCAGCTAATCGAAAAGGCATAGTGCAAAAAGAAGAGACCAGAAAACTATTAAAAATTTTTGCTAACCTACTAAATAGGGGCCGATGCTGACATAATCAATAGTTCTTTTATTAATATTTATGGTTTTTAAACGTTTTGATACGACTTTTTACTCGACTGCTACAGAAGGGCATATATTTCCGATGAGCAAAATCACTTTTATGGGCTTTTATACATTTTTTACTATCCGGTATCCGGCCGGATATTAACGCATTATCCGGTATCCGGCCGGATAGTAAATTATGGCCGGATAGGCCGGATACCGGATAGTGGCCGGATATCCGTTACATCTCTACATATAAGTACCTAAGCGCAAATCTATAAATCAATCATTTCTCCCCCCAGATAATAAACGCCGCCCACGACGTGGAGTCTGCCCTCTCCCGGCACTACGCCCCCCCGCCGCCCCCCCCGGCCCTCCCCGAGGCCCTCACCAAGCTCCACCTGTCCGACCGCGCCGCCCCCCCGCGCCCGCCGCCCCCCAGCGACCACGCGCCCCCCCGCCCGCCACCCCCCTCCGATACCGACGACGAGGGAGAGGATATATTCAGGAGGCAGCCGCATCCGAGTCATCCTATATTGGTGAGTCACTGACGAGTTGTTAAAGTGTCCCTAAGGTGCCTAGGCTGTCGCCCCCGGCTGTCACTGATGATGAGGGACAGGATATCTTCAGAAGGCAGCCGCATCCAAGTCATCCTATATTGGTGAGTCTGAAGGTGAGATAAAAATATAAAAAAATTACTTCATTGTCTCAAATAAAAAACAAAGTCAATAAAATCCCTTTGCTTAGCAGCCAGTCGAGTATTTACTGTTTGTTCCAACCGGCGAGATATTAATTTTTATTATTTTCTGTCTTCAACTGGTCACTCTGAACTTAGCATTCTAATTTGTTGCCAGCAGTGCCGAACACTGTTTAATACCGACGATTCAACACTACGTCACAAGATTTTCCCTTAAGTTTTTGAAATTACCTGTAGTAAACGGTGCTGGTGGCACATTCATAAGGAACTAAGTAAACCCACTGTTAAATTTTAAGACAAAATGTACCACTTTTTGTTTATCCAAATAAAAAATAAAAAAAGATACGGTCACCCTCTCTAGAAACAGTCTGATTCAACCATTGCTCTGTACAGGTGGCAGCCCACAGCCTGCACAAGGCGGTCCGCGAGTGGTCGTCCAAGGACAACGAGATCATCGCTGCGGCTAAGAGAATGGCCATACTCATGGCCAGGCTTTCTGAACTCGTACGCTCCGATTCTAAGGGTAAGTTCATCGCTGGAAAATTGTATTCGACCTCATCGTCGTCAGTTGAGGTTTGACCTCAACTCACCGCAACATCAATCAGGCAAGTCAGCCGCCCTGATGCAAGCCTATTGATGATAAAAAAAGAAAAACAATCACCTTAAATGTCTAGACGCAGCGTTAGCGTCGAGAATCTCACGCTATCTATTAGGTCCTTACCTATGAAATAGGCGTTTTGTAATGGCGAAATAACGAAAACTGGAATTTTCTTGGAAATGGCCAATCCGATTTCAATCTGGGATCATCTTTGTAGCTATAATCAGACATTAACCTTACTGGTGAATAACATTTCATTTTTTTATTACATTTTGTTAAAGAAGCAAAACTGACGACAAGCGAAATGGGGTATACTATTAAATTTTAGGGACTTACTGGCATCTAAAGATACTCCATTTTCGTAATCAAATATTATTTTTTTAAATAGATGGTACTAGCAGCCGCCCCGGCTTCGCACGGGTACCACTACGGGTACACGGGTATATAGCCTATGTCACCCGGGGATAGTGTAGCTTCCCAACGGTGAAAGAATTTTTGAAATCGGTCCAGTAGATTCGAAGCCTATGCAATACAAACAAACAAACTAACAAAAAATCAAACCTTTCCTCTTTATAATATTAGTTTAGATTTAAAAGAATTTGAGCAATTGCGAAAAAAACGCCAATTTCATAGTTACGGGACTCAAATTGACCCAATATAATACAAATGAAAGTAAACTGCAAAGCCCATTTTATGAAAAATTTTGGCGCTCCATATAAATTGCCAGCTGACACACTACCGCCATCTGCTTTTCGAGCTTTCTAGATTATCCGCTATACATTGTATATTAACATTTACATATTAATCTATCATATCATTATTGTAATATAATACATGTATGCATCTGTCTATCGCTACCTTGGACGTTAGAAGTGGTATCGAATTTGAGCGGTAAGTGGCTTTTGATGTGTGCTTTTCTGTGTAATATATTGTACTTTATGATATTTATAGCAACATTGTAAGATGACTGGGTGAAAAGAACGATGGGAACATGGAATATTGTTGAAACTGGTGTGGTTCACTTCCTCTCGCCAATTTCGCTTTTCATACACATTGTAGTCCAACCAATATAATGCTTTTTTTTATGTCATACGGTAGGCAAACAGGCAAGCGGGCCACCTGATGGATAGTGGTCACCACTGCCTATAGACATTAGCAACACCAAGAGTATCGCTAATGCGTTGCCCACCTCTATAACACGTTGCTTTGGCAGCAAAAAGGCAAAAACTGTGTAATGTGTCTGAAAAGCGAAACTGCCACGAGTATGTGAGGCCGACTGGTTTTTTTACTTACAGAACCCACACAAGAGGATATACAAGAACTATCGTTACAAGAAGTCGAAGTTCGGGACACAATAAAATTTTTGTTTTTGTGCTAGATTGTGCACGGGCAGACCAATCTTTTGTGGGTCTCCGAAACGTCTACTGCCCTACAAAGTAGATGTATTCTTGTACTCGATTACGTAGGATTACGATTACTCGGTGAGAGTAACCTACGTCACTCTCACAGACTAATACTATTTTAAATAGTATTGTGCTCCTATCTGTGAGTAAAATCTCCACGGGGAACTGTGACTTTCACAGAAGCTAAGCTGGCCTAAGAATTTGCCTATAATGCTGTCATAGTATCGTATATCGGCGTTTTAGAGGTGGGCGGTTATAGCTCAGCGTTTTAGAGGTCAAAGCAAAGATACTCTTGGTGTTGCCAATGTCAGCGGCAGCGCCACTTTCCACGGGTGGACCGGGCCCGCTAGTCCCTTTGTCTGCGTGAAACATAGAACCACGTTGCTGATATTTCCTACATATTTAAACATTTAATATTTTATTATATACTTAACATCGTTTCTTTTTTTCAAAAATAATAAGTTAAACAATAATAATGTACGTTAAGGAATATGTTAAACGAAGTTGTCAATATTCCTTGTCGTGGTAACCTATAATTAAGGCTGCACCTAAGTGAAAGAAAAAATATTTTAGCTATAAGATGCTATAACTTTGTTAGTGTAAGTCTTGTTGGTTGTCCTAAATAAAAATAAAAAAATTCTAAACTTTTATCTTTGTGGTGTGTGCAGGCAGCAAGCGCGAGCTGATAGCGACGGCGAAGGCGATCGCGGAGGCGTCCGAAGAGGTGACGCGGCTGGCCAAGAAACTGGCCTTGGAGTGCACCGACAAAAGGATACGGACGGTGAGCGATGGATGTTTTACACTGTTCTTTTCTGTTTTACACTGTGCGATTCTTTCTTAGTTCTTGTTCTATGTATGATAACAACACACAAAGCTAATAAAATCAGCTGTACGTGTGACGGTCATATTTGTCACGAATATAGGTTTATTAAAGGGATCACCCTTCTTCAAGTTATGAACCCGTTATTGAGTGTTGCGCTAATATGCGTTAATGCATAATGTTTTTCAAGAATTATATTTTTAACCTCTCATAATTTTTTATGAATATATCCGATAGTATATAAAGTATAGCAGAACAAATTCGAACATAGAACGAGATCGCGGAACACCTGTTCGCGTGACCGCTCTCTGTCTAAAAGATTCAACTCCCCCCTCCACTTGTCAGCAAGAGTAAACTAAGATCTCATGCTTAAGTAAGCATTGGTGCTATTCCCAAAAAAGACAGTCGTTTGTTATTCCTGAGCATGTACCGTCGTCAATGACAATGAAATATTGCTGACGTAAACACCATTCAAAAACCCCCCATGTCATCAAAACAAAGCTCCTTATGTAATACTTAAACGGTATATATGTTTGCTTACGGTATAACATAAAAAAAAATATAACAATATCCATACTCCACCCCAGAACCTGCTGCAAGTCTGCGAGCGCATCCCCACCATCGGCACGCAGCTCAAGATCCTCTCCACCGTCAAGGCCACCATGCTGGGCGCGCAAGGTACGACACAACATTACACCGTCATAGTAACCTACAGACAACCGGTCTGAAAGGATCGGACACGAGTCGTCCCATTCTCATCAAGAGGGGCACACCTGTTCCGGATTTTTTTTGCTTCAAAAAAGGGGTGAATAGGTTTTACGCGTGGTTGATGCCCCTGCGGGGCTATTGGCTAACTCAGTTGACAACTGTATTTGACACTAGATAATTCTACACCACGTCATCTACGTTGAAAACGGGCAATAGCGTCTACCAAATTAAAGTAGAGTCAGATTTTTTTATGTCAAATTCAGTTGTCCACTGAGATAGCCGATAGGCCCTCAGGTCTTGCAAACGTCCGGCTGCGGTGACTGCTTACCATCCATCATTAGGCGGGCCGTAAGCTTGTTTTTTTATGCTTCTTAATGACAAGCGAGCAGACAGCCCACCTACTAGTAACTGTCGCCCATAACATCTACGATTCTGACGTTTAGGTTGCAGGTAACAAAAATGCAAAACCGAACTCGCGTTGTCACCTTGAGGACTAAGATCGTTACTTTTCAAAACGATAAAATATATGAAACGCCAACATTGGCTTCACAAAGTCAAACTCTTTAGAGGATTTTCAAACTCAAACCAGAGGATATCAAAATTTATTTATTGATTAGGACATTAGATATCTCTTCAATCGTGAAAAAGGAGGGGTAGGAAAGTAGGAAGGAAGCACACAGTGACACGCTGGCCGCCCCATGGCAGCAGCAAACCCACCCCACGCCAGTCACGACCGGACCGTGCCCGGCAATGCCAGGCAGACTCAAACTCAAACTCAAAATGTCTTTATTGATTAGGACATTAAATATCTCTTTCAATCGACTTGGATACGACGATCTATCCAATTAGATACGACTCTAGTTGACGGAAAGAGCTGTCACGTCACAAATCGGTGGTCGGTCGATTGTGCAGGTTGCATATAATTATGCCGGATACCGTATTCTTCAAATCGGAACATAACATTTTTTAATTTTATTGACTTTTATTTAAAAAATTACTGTTTTAATTATAAGCAAGCTTTAATGATTGACACAAAACAGACACAGAGGTGCGATTCATGCTCGCAGCGATGAAATGCAGGATGTTCTGTTGGATGATAACAATATTTCAATAGAAATTTGCGCGTTGCTGGCAACTTGGCCACGATCTGTCGCGTTTCATCGTTGCGCTCGTGGATGTTGTCTTGGAGAATACCATAGCTGAACCAATAATAATAAAATACTATTACTTACTTCTATGCTTCTTCCATTGCTTCCTGCGATTAACAACAATGCTTCTTGCTCCTACAGTCGGCTCGGCGGACTACAAAGGTATTTCGCCTGATTTGTCCATAAATTCACTGTCATCATTAATGTTGTCGCGATCTATGTCTTCGCGATACTAAAATCCACGAGATGACGGTCCTGCGCCGTAAGATCTGCTGTCAAAATAAAGCCCTGTCTTTAGCAGTATAAATATTATAGATTCATTGTTATACAGCAGTTATTTGTGTCCAATACAGTATTGATAACAGATCTAACGCCTTACTAGCGCCATCTGAAATTTAAAGAAAGAAATATCTAGTTTTGTCTTTTTCAACACAATATACGCATCTGTTTTCTTCTTTAAGTTGAGCTATCAGGACAAGCTAACTTATTCAAACATTTGTCTATCAGTAGCCTGGATTTTATGTGATTTAGAACAACGCCTCAGATTTTAGAAAAGCAGAGATAAATACTGAGTGCGCGCGAGTTCATGTCCATAGGGCCCGACCGTCTAGCTCGAACGGATTCAAACCGCAACTGAGTGAGATGGCGATGTATCGAGCCTTCAACAATTGCTACTCGAATTCTTTAAGCGGTCGTGCCCGATGGACATGAACTCGCGCACGGTCTGTAGTTCCTCGAGGAAATTAATAGACCTATCAATCTACGGAAGATCTCCTGGATGGAGTGGGGTTGGTTGTCCTAGATGTGTACAGCAATATACAACAAATATTAATAAAGTTGTCGTCAACAGGTAGCGAGGAAGACCAGGAAGCGACTGAGATGTTGGTCGGCAACGCGCAGAATCTCATGCAGAGCGTAAGTTGATATTGCTTTTATACAGGGTGGCCCATTTAGGTCGGTCAATATGGGCAAGTCTGAAACTATAGATCATACAAAGATCTGTTCTTAGGAACTATGTCATCGATTTTAGTGACAAGAAACTCCGTAATCATAGATTAAAAAAAAATCTAGTACTCAGTTTCTTAGTAATATTTACTGCTTATGACCTACACATAGATATTTTAATGGTTAAAAAGTAAACTGTAATATAGTATTAGTATTTTTGCTGTATATAGTATTTTTAACAACAATTGACTAACCTAATTTATCATTGAAACGATAAGAAGAACAACATCTTGAGAGCAATTAGACATAATATCTTCATGTGGAACAATAACAATTTTATGATAGGGGTATTAATACACGCTGAAATGTAAATCAGTTATTGTTGTTGTAAAAAATGTGCAGATATATAGGCGAAATAAGTCATGAATTAGTAGTATCATCATCCACATCACACATCTCATCTACATTTCATATCTCTTTTTCTCCCCGAACAGGTGAAAGAGACAGTGAAGGCGGCAGAGGGCGCCAGCATCAAGATCCGGACCGAGCAGGGTGGCTACCGGCTGCGCTGGGTGCGTCGCTCGCCCTGGTACCAGATCTAGACGGATATCGCACCCGGGTATGGGATATTATATACCCGGGTACGTAGTGTGCAGCCAGGTGGAATATAGGGAGTGTAGCGTACGGATCTAGATAGATATCACACCTGGGTATACGAGTTTATATACCCGGGTACGTAATGTGCAGCCAGGTGGAGTATAGGGAGTGTAGCGTACGGATCTAGATGGATATCACACCTGGGTATACGAGTTTATATACCCGGGTACGTAATGTGCATTCAGGTGCAGTATAGGGAGTGTAGCGTCCGGATATAGACAGATATCGCACCTGGGTATGGGAGTTTACATACGTAATATGCACCCAGGTGAAGTATAGGGAGTATGGCTTACGGATCCGGGTATATGAGTTTATTCACATAATGATAATCCAGTTACTGGTGAAGATAAAGGACGGATCTAGACGGATATACTGCCCCAGTATGTATAGCATACACTTGGAAGCATGGTGTTGTATTACACCAGATTTAACAAGCTGAAATCAGGGTATATTGACCTGGGTATATATTTTTTGTTGTTGTCATTGTAACAGTTTGACTAAAATCAGCGTAGGGAAAAACTAAAGCGACTGCAAAGTGTGACCTTACGTCAGATATTTCTTCAAAGTGCTTTCTCTGTTTCGTACGTTTTCGTTCGAATTCGATTCGCATACGCATTATCTACTATCTCTTTTACACTCGTGACAACTTACCACGAGTACTAAATACTTTGGCAATGTCCTTTATTGCTGACTCGATTATATATTTCGATAGTTTTCGTTTCGCTATATTTTTCCCGGTTACCCAAAAATTTACTTCAAATCTTACGCCATTGGGTACTACAGTACCCGGCAGAGCTTTGTAGCAAAATAGTTGTTTTAGTATTTAATTTTAAATCAAACTAATGCTGGATTGCGCTAGAATATTTGCTCTGTCAGAATATTGTAGATGAAAACGTACTTACCTGTACGCGAAAATCTATTATAATGACTAGAAGAGCTTAGTACGAAGTTTCGCAGTAGTTTCACACGTTGGTGAAAAAAGTAGGGTAGAAAGAAAAAACTTGTCACACCGACCCACCCAGGACTGTCATTACTATCAATCGAAAACAATAACATAACGAATGCGATATATATTGGCACCACTGGTATAAAACTAATAACGATTTGGAATATAAGTTTCTTCATTTCAAATAACTCGGAAACTATTTTAGTTAGCGGAAACGTGTTACACAATTGCAAATAATTATATTAGTTTTAGGCTAAAGTTTATGTGTAATGCTTTTGCTGTAGTGATTTTTATTACGGTAACTTTCTGTTGTAGTTTTAGGGTAGTAATGCTCGATTGCAAACTTTAGGTGCCGCTTAAGTTGCAATAAATATTCCTAATAAGAAAAAGCATTGCACCAACACCAATCTTAAGTGAAAACTAAACTTGCTAAGTCACTCTTGACTTTATGACACTGATTATATGACGCCTAAATGCTTCTCTTTTTGGCGGTAGACTATTACTGACACGGTGTGACCAGTCACGGCAATGTCTGGTTTAAAGATCGAACCAACAAACGCGCGAAAAGACACCAACGCGCTGACAATCCCTTACCATCCAGGGCGAATTCTCTTGTCTTTTCACTGTGTGACCGAATCTGTCTTTTCCGTGTTGGCTTCTACAGCTATCAGAGAGTGCCGTACCATTAACTGTGATGCTGTTTAAATCATCTTCATTAGATGTTGATGATGAAATGCTTAGGAATATCTTAAGGCGCCAACTTAAGCGTCGCCTAAGCTTAGTGCAAAGAGCATAAAAGAGCTGATTTTATACAAATGTTGTATCTTATATTATATAGTGACATAACAATATTTATACATAAAATAATGCAATATAATCTTCACTTCCTATATTAGTGATGCAATATTACGGTATATATAAGTGCATCATTATTTATGTTATACATATTTATAATTTTATAATGTTTTATTATAAAAGAGCTTTTTTATTGAGATTTATATTTTGTTCGTCTGTGTTTTTAAACGTTATTCTTAAGTAATTACACCTTTTTTACAACGAATATTTTATTTGAAATAAAGTTAGTTTTATATTCAACTATCAAAATAGTAAAATAATAAAATGAGTGTGATTCGTAATGAAAGTGCCATGCAGATGTGCTTTATACATTATAGGGTAGCTGTAGATTTAATGGTATGTTTCTCTGTATTAAAATAATAACCACACAAAATTCACTAATTAGTATTGTCACTTGCCATCCCAGATACAGTCTTCCTAAAAATGCCTAAATGTAAACACACCTTTAAGATTATGTGTATGTAATTATGAAAAGATATCCTTCCTCATTTTTACTTTAAATGTTATGTAAGGCTTGCACGGCTGACACAAGTGTGCCCGCGTCATAATTCGCGCCGTAAGAGAGCCTTTGTTTCTTTCTCTCAATACTAAAATGAAAGAGATAGCGATATCTATGCCGCGCCTTTTCACTTGTACTAGTCGTGCTGATATAAGTATACGACTCGGCCTCTTTTAAACTGAAATTATATTATATAGCATGACATATGTCATTTATTAACATACTTATGATGATCAGATCACAACATTATAATATAATATATAATGCTGATCTAACATTTAGCAGCTATAGTTAACAACGTAGCAATAAGGTATAACAATATATTTTTGTATGCGTGGGAGCGTGATAGCTGTAGGTTTATAAAGTACATAATAATTATTAATGTAGTTCTTATTATGTAACTGTAAATAACTTTCAGGGATCTTGATTGGAATTAGAGGTTGTAATGTCTTTGGGTGGTTTGCAAAGTCCAGCGAGTTCACAGTGGATATTTTTAATAATTTTTTAACAAACTAAGGCTAGATTTTAAAGCCAATTGCAGATCGAAACGTGGCAACTATACATATGGAATGATAGCAATTCATAGTCCAGTATTGCTTTTCAACATCGAAGATGTTATTATTATATCACTAGCGACCCGCCCCGGCTTTGTACAGGTTTTCTAGGCTTATCTTTGCTATAATATACATACAGGGTGTAAAAAGGCCGCTAGCATTAATTGGAACCCCATATTCTCTCATAATGTTGTTCAGTTTGATGGGTATCAAACTGAACAACATTCCCCAAGAAACATACCCGCGGAAATGACTTCATAATTTCGCTACCTAAAATAAATAATTAATTGCGACGCGCAATGTACATCGTCCGGCGCACGCCTCTCGCTCGCCCACGTGACCAGTGGCCACTGACCCCGCGCCTGCACGCTTTACATTGCGTGCTTTTACTTAAAGTGCATTTATTCTAACTTAAATTTGAACTTTGAGTGTCTTAATTAATTGTGAACGATGTAGTTTATCGATATTTGGTATTTTTAGTACAAAAATACAACTTTTAAAGAATCTTGATTTCTGCCTAAACTATGAGTTTCCGCGGGTATGTTTCTTGGGGCAAGTTGTTCAGTTTCATGGGTAGAATATGAGGTTTCAATTAATGCTAGCGGTCTTTTTACACCCTGTCTTTATAAACCTACCGGAAAAAATCATCTTAACTGCTGGACAAATCCGTTGCGTGGATTTAGGAGTTAGGAAATATAGACAAACAAACGCGGGAAGCAATTTTAATTTATACTATACTAGTGGAGCCAGCGCGACTTCGTTCGCGTCCACCTACTTCACCCCTACCTACCCTTTTCTTGCTTAACCTTTCTCTTGAATCACTCTAAAATAAAATTGTTGAAAACCGCATTCAAATCAGATGTGTAGTAAACAGATTTAAGCGTCCATAGATACATACATTCTTTATAGTTAATTGTTTATACTCTTAATTGCCTTCACCGCTCATCAAAGGTATTCTCGGCTTATCAAAGGTTAGCTGGAAGAAATCCCGTTGTGGGATAAGCTCGCCTTTGCATTATAAACTGTATTTTTATTTCCTGTAATGTCATAAATTGATGCAATAAAGAGATTACATACATACATACATACATAGGGACAGACAGCGAAAAGCGTTTTTGTATTACTATGTATAGAAACGGGATACCTATAGATTATTGTATAAACTATCGGTAGTATGGTAATACTGGCTATTGAATACACATTGGAACTAGTTTTGCAAACCTCCCGCACATTTAATCCTTGTAACAAAAGTTGTGGTACTAAATTGTGTGCTATTTATTTAACGTCTAGATGTATGATTTTTATTTGTTTACTTTTCGTTAAATAATATTCGGAGCGTACTATTTATTCTAATAATAAAAGTTTTTAATTATTACCGATGTTTTATTAAAAGCTTGTACCTTGCAAGTCTATTTTGACCCTCTTCCCGGCGTTCAATTGAGCTGAAATTTGGTGATCCTATGTAACTTGGATGAGAATGCATTCATATGGTGCCATGGAGCTGGTCTGATGATGAAGTCGAAACGTTGTCATAGAAATGAACACAACAAGATAATCACATTGTTTGGGCTCTTTGGTATGGCCTTGAGTATTATACCGCGCTTAACGCTATCTCTGGGATTTTGGAAACTAAGCTCTGTCTACTGTAGACTCTGTAGACTCTACGTCATAATCATCATCAATGCCCATAACAGTCACTGCTGGTCTCGAGGCTCCTCCACACAATTATCCTTTTTCAATAAAATATTAATGTTTTTAGAGGCATGTTCCGTGTTTCCTACCGAAATATCAGACTACTCGTCATTAATGATACGCGGTATGAAACCCAGAACGTACCTTTATAATATTTATGTTGCCTGGAGGCTCAATAGCATTACACTAGAGGTGTATTTTTATATGCAAAATTATAGACGATACAAAATGCTATACAGTCCGCTAAGATGGGGTACGAAACAATACGCTTAACTACGAGACAGACTGTAATAATATTTTAGCTATATGGCCGTTAGTTCTTGTTTCTGCGGAATTCATCATCATCACAGCCCGTACCAGTCCACTGCAGGACTTAGGGCCTCTCCCACGAAAGGGGAGGTTATTGCCATAATCTCCACGCTTGGCAAGCGGGTTGGAGATCGCAGTGTTTAAATATAACAATGGAAAATGCTGCTGCCCATTTTCCAGACTACGGAGACTCATAGATCTTTCGCCTCGAAAACATTAGTCGCCTTGTACGACACCCAGTAGCATAGGGGGTTGGTGCTATTCTACTCTGCCGGACACCACACGGCGGAATTCATAAAGATTGGAAAATAAAATACTACAATTATCACAAATAAAATAATGTATTTTACTTAAATTATTACTCAACAATTGTAAGTTATAACAATTACATTAATCAGTTCACATAGCCTTCGCTTACTATTAATAAGTAAGTAACTATCTTTGGACGTCCACTTCACGAGGTATTCTCCACAAAAACATCGCAGCTACCTGCAAAAAGGGCAAACCATTACGAAATGGAAGACCTACAAAACAAGGGGTAAGGGAGCTCTGACGACTGTCATATCACTGTAAATTACCTCTCCACCTAAAATCCCCAGTTAGATCTGAAGTTAGGTAGTTATCGAAAAGAATGTTATAATGTTGAAGCTTATATGAATGTTGAGCCCAGAAACACAACGACTGAATGTGTAACCATGATCCAATCTGGTAAGGTTGCCCTGTTAACAGGGTCTCGGAGGTCAGATGGCAGTCGCTCCACTGTATTTACCTGATGTGCCAAATCCTGGATCAAGGTCAAGGCAGACCTCGCCCGCGAGGACACAACCGGGACATTAACGCCAAAATGACCAAACGAGCAAACCGGACAATATTTGCACATGATGTGTAATAGAGATGAAACCGATATCCAGCGGCCGGATATTCGGCAGGACATAATCTCTGAACAAGTCAGTGAATTCAAGTCTTCGTAGAATGTGAACAATGTTAACTTTGATCTGAACAATTCCTTCGACCTACGACGGTTATAGATTCGAAATACGCGCTTACACATTAGCCCACAGTTAAATCCAATTTATAATAATTTACTTTAGATTAACTTTGCAAATATTTTCATTTTACTATATACCGTATAGTAAATTAAGGCCGGATACCGGATAGTGACCGGATATTGGTTTCATCTCTAATGTGTAACATCTCACCGCGCTCATTGGTCAAATCAAATACCTTGCGCTCATTGGTCTGCGCGCTTCTACGACATCCTGTTACACACTTCCGTCCCTTTTCGCGAGCTCCCACGTATAATAAAGTATATACCTACTTTATCAAGTGGTAGGGCTCTGTCAAGCCTGAGGAGTCCGCCTGGGTGAGTACCACCGCCTTATCTATTTCTGCCGCCAAGCAACAATGCTAGCATTGTTGTGTTCCGATTTGAAGGATAAGGTAGCCAGCGAAAATACAGGCATGAGGCATTTCATCTTAGTCCTCACAGTGACAACGCACCTGCGGTTTTGCATTTTTGTTACCTGCAACCTAAATATAAGAATGGTAGATGTTATGGGCGACAGTTACCACTTACCATGAGGTGGGCTGTCTGCTCGCTTGTCACTAGGTAACATAAAAAAAATGTTGCAGGAAAGCGAGAGGAACGATGTTACACATCAAAGTAAACAGTTATTGATAACATTTCATTACAACTTACATACTTCATACTTACTTCATTACTACAGCTATCTCGCCGCATACAAATGATCGGCTAGGTGTGTCTTTTCGCCAACAGAGGGCGCTCGTGTCGCAACTATCTTCAAAGTACGGGGTGGTATCTTCAGGGGTAGTGTTAGTACGGGGGTAGGCAAGGGAGCTGGGGATCGGAACGTAGAAGTAGGGGTGACTGGAGCCAACCTTGTGGTAGGAAAGCGATTCATTATAAAAGAGCTGCGAGGGAGGTATAAGACTGTCTGAGCATTTGAAGGTAATCTTGAAGCTACAAAACGAGGCGAGCTCTTCATTTGAACACTTGATATGTTAGTCTGAGCTGGGGTGTGGAGGTATATAGGAATGGTTGACGGGGAAGTCTTCAGAGGCAATGGCATTATTGGGATCCTAGTGGTAGTCGCAGATTTGGATGTCCCAGGGGCAGTGCCAGAGTGTCCCATGGGATTCAGTACAGTCATTTCCGCCTCTTGCATGGATGTGGACGTGGTAGAACTGGTGGTGGGAGTATCCATGGGGGGTGGGGATGCTTTCCGCTTGCGTGGTACCACCGGGGCCGTGGCCACCTGTATGGCGACTTGGCGCCGGTTGCCGGTTACCACCAGCGGTTGTGCTGGTACCACCTGTGGTAGATGGACAGATAAGAAGTTTATTCAGACACGCAATATGCAAATATTACGGTAATGTTTTAAACTATCGCGGTTATTATCACACATTTTAAAGGTAGGAAATCCGGAATCGATCTTTAAAATGTGAAATATTACAGTGTTTTAAAATTATTCCCAATAGAGCGTCGTTGGCCTATTGGTTAAGGGATCTGACTCGTCAGCGAGAGGTACCGGGTTTGAACCCCAGTGCTGCATGTACCAATGACTCTTTTCTGAGTTATGTACTACATTAGTTGAACACTAACCGATGCTCTTACGGTGAGCGCAAAACATCGTGATGAAAACCTGCCCATTCAGCCGACTAAATGTGTAAGCATGATCCAAGCTGGTCAGGTTCCCTGTTAACAGAGTCACTGAGGTCGGATAGCAGTCGCTCCACTGTAATTACCTGATCTGCCAAATCCTGGATCGTCGTCAAGGCGGACCCCGGGCCCTCGCGTGCCAGAACACAATTGGATCATTATTTTCAAGATGACAACCTACATTGACAGTGTCATGGGAGACTACATATTGTCTTAATTAAGATATTTTAAATGTTAATGTGTCCGTTGTCTGTAACTGTTATTGTGTCGTGGTGTGCTATGTGTAATAAATGTCTTTTCTTTTTTCTTTCTTTTTTTTGTTATAAGGCAGACAAACAGGTAAGCGGGCCACCTGATGGAAAGTGGTCACCGGCGCCTATGGACATCAGTAACACCAGGGGAGTCACCAATGCGTTGCCCTCCTCTGAAGAGACCTCTAATATACCTCTTGGACGATCCCATGTCATAGTCCAAAGGAAACACTGTGGCTGGGAGCTCATTCCACATCCGAATTCTTTCTTTCATTTAAACGTAATACCTCATCGTTTCCGTGTAACCTGGGGGCTTATTTTGCTAAATCGCCGAATTCCCGAATCGATCGTGGACAGCATTTTTCGTATCATGCATAGACAATTTTCCCGATCGTGAGTGACGTTTTTACACTTCTGCCTTTATGACTCACACAGACACAGATGTGTGAAACAAATCTTTTATACGAACATGGCTTTGACATGGCAAACTCGCAATTAAAACATTACAGCGATAAGGTTGACACGGCTTACAGAAATGGGCGCTCAATTCGGGACAACGAGTGAAAGAAGCAAATAAGGAAGCTGCTCACCTGCTCCGGTCGAGGCTCCATCTCCGTCTCGGACCCCATCTCCTCATCATCAGCCACGGCGGGGACGGGAGGCGCCTCTTGATACTCAGCCAGCGGATCGTCGAAGGGCAAGGCCACGGCATCACCCAACTCCTCAACTTCGTCTTTTGGCTCGTTTTTGACCTGCAAATCATTACTTTATACGTTTTTTTATGTAATACGGCAGATAAACAGGCACGCAGACCACCTGGTGAAATAGGTCACCGAGGAATATGGACATTAGCAATATAAGGGTCGCTACAAATGCGTTGCCCGCCTCTAAGAAGACCTCTTATATATCTCTTGAATCATGACTTCATAAGTTTTTTTAATGTAATACGGCAGACAAACAGGCATGCGGACCACCGGACGGAAAATGGTCACCAAAGCGTTACCCGCCTCTAAGGAGACCTCTAATATACCTCTTGAACGCTCCCATGTCATAGTCCAAAGGAAACACTGTGGCTGGGAGCTCATTCCACATCCGAGCGAGAAACGTTCTTTCCGGTTGTGATCGAAACCGCGGCGCGTTCGGTCCCAGCGTCCGCCGCGCCTACTTCCCCTTGTCTACTTCGCAAGGTGTTCGGCATCTTTAGTGGTGAGTTTACTGAGGAATCAACTCACTCCCAAACACGTTTTTTTAGCTACAACATTTTCCATTCCATGGAAACAACTTCTGGCATTGGCGGGCGCGGTCCGGCTCTGCCTGGCACATCAGAGGGCCTAGTGTGAGTTCCGCTTCGATTTTACTTAACTATCGCGTTTGCGTTTACGTCGAAATTAGTATGAAGAAAAAAACTTGATTAACGTACCACTAGGCGGCGCTATATATTTTTTCATACTAATTTCCACGTAAACGCGATAGTAAAGTAAAATCGAAGCGGAACTCGCACTAGGCCCTCAGCAGTAGCCGTATTCACAATGGCTCGGAAATCGGATTCGGATACGGAATCGACAAAGGTCCCCGCAAAAGTTCTTACGAAAATGTGGTTTCAGTTAATTTTGATGAAATTTTCATATGTTATAGAGAGTAGAGTTTCCGAGGAATCGATCGGGATTCTGAATAACAGTTTTCGAATCGATCGACACGGATTCGCCGCTCACGAATTTCGTGTCGAATCGTACGGAAACGGTTTCGAATCATTGTGAATACGGCTACAGGTGTCCCGGTCGCCTGTCTGTCTACCGATTGGCATAAATAATAAAATAATTGAAGACTGTGATGGCACTGTAAGTTTTCCTCCGTCATTGAGTACAAAAAATATGCCACTGTAGCGATAGTATATGTTAAGTAGACAAAACGTTGATCTGTCCGCGCACAACATGACACGTTCGGTACAGTAAAAAAAATGTTTTAAGCGACCCAAACTTTCGACTTCGTGGGGATAGTACTTTTTCTTTTAATACCCCTAAGGTGGCAAACAAGCTTGCGGCCTGCCTGATGGTGAGCAGTCACCGCAGCCTATGGTCGCAATACCAGGGCGATCACCCATGCGTTGCCTTTCTTGAAGAAGTAAAAAAAACCTTATAGAAGTAAAAGAAACCCGGTCCGCCGTAAGTTCTCATGGCAGTTTCGCTAGTCACATTGAAGTCACCTAAAGGTGAAGACGGCATATTTAATGTTTTAGACTCGCGGTTATTATCACACGTCTTAAATGTATGTTTCAGGTTTCCTACCGCGCACCTTTGTTGACGAGCATTTGCGTGGCATGCATCATGCAACTGCGTCGACATATCGGGCTACTCGTAAACAAAGGTACGCTGTAGAAAACCCGGAACATATAGGAGATATTTCCTACTCCTACCTGTCACTTCTTAATTCAATTTGTTGCGGGTTCCAAGCAGTGTTGGGCAAAATTTAATTGCAAGTTACAATTAAAAATAACAATTGATTAATTGTTAATTGTGAAATATCAATTAACAATTGATTAATTGTTAACTGTGACGTTGCAATTAACAATTGATTAATTGTTAATTGTGACGTTGCAATTAACAATTGATTAATTGTTAATTGCGAAATTTAATTGTGACGTTGCAATTAACAATTAATCAATTGTTAACTGTTCTTGTAATTAAACTTTAATTAAATTTAAATAATGTAAATAGTAATATTATAAGATTAAGGAGTGGCACAGGGTAGAGCTTTCACAAGCTTGACCTTAATGGCCATGCTAAATCGTTCTTCATGGTAGCCACACAGACTAGTACTTAAGAATAGAAAATTCTTTCCGCAAATAGCTTTCAACATAATAATGCGTTTACATATTATTTTGTCTCTCTCGCGTCCTACTCTTACCTCTCAGCCCTCGAGCGGCCCGATCGGGCCGCATAACAATATAAATCTGTGATTGTTAATTGTTAGTTTTAATTGTCTCTTGTAACAATTAAAAATATTAATTGAATTATTTTAATTGTCTCTTGCAATTAACGTGAGTTTATTTAAATAAATTAATTGCAATACGCAATTAACAGATTAATTGCAATTAAATCAATTGTGATTAAATTAATTGCAATTATTTTTTCAATCAATTAATATGATGATTAAAATATCAATTGTTCATGCCCATCACTGGTTCCAAGACAGTATTAGCTTGTCCTCGGGCGCGACTAGCATAAAAACACAAGGAACTGTTTATGGTCGCCGCTGTATATCATTTCTACACAGGAGTTGCAGCGGTGGGAATCGGTGGTGGGGAAACCCGAAACATAGCTTTAAAATGCTCTGCGGCTCTGCTTGGTATTTTCGTGCATTGACCGGCTGTCTGGTATTGTCGGACATGGTGCGGCCGTTGTCGGCGGAGGGTGGGTATGCTGCGGCCGTGGGGCGGCCAACATCTCACTGTGTGTTTCCTTCCTACTTCCCTACCCCCTCCGCTTTGACGATTGAAAGAGATATGCAAGTCCTACTCAATAAAAAAATTTGACTATTGAAACGGCATATTTGTTGTACTCGACGACGTGGATAACCCAGGGTGCGCTCACAGCCTTAAAGCAGGTTCAAACCTCCACCGGCGACAGTTGCAGCCTCAGAGCCGCCACCAGGTTCTCCACTTCGGCTTGGGGACGGCCCTCGGGAGCGCGTAACCAGTAGCCGGTCAGGTTTTGTGCACAGCACATAGCGCAAGCCCGCACGCCACGGTTCACGCACCACCATTGGGGACTGGACAAAATTGAAGTAATATACCGTCACGGCACAAGGTAGAAAAGTAAGTAATACATTTTTTAACGAATTGTAAGCATTATCCGGATTGGCCGTGTGGTATCCGGCAGATGGCCGTGTGGTGTACGGCAGAGAATAGCACCAACCCCTTACACTCATGGGTGTCGTACAAGGCGACTAATGTTTTCGAGGCAAAAGATCAAGAGTCCCGCAGTCTGGAAAATGGGCAGCAGCATTTTCCATTGTTATATTTAAACACTGCGATCTCCAACCCGCCTGCCAAGCGTGGAGATTATGGCAACAACCTCCCCTTTCGTGGGCGAGGCCCCAAGTCCTGCAGTGGACTGTTACGGGCTGTGATGATGATCCGGATTGTATTACGAGAGAAACACCATTGCCAACAAACTGTTATGCAGTTTGGCAGGGTAACTAGAAGTAAGACTGAATGTAAAGGATTAAATAAAGAAAATAAAAAATAAAAAGAAGTAGATGGAGAGGAAATTGCATATGTCCAGGAATATTTGTATTTAGGCCAAAAAGTGTCCTTCCAGGCTCGCCAAGAAAAATAAATCGAAAGACGAACTGAGAATGCATGGAAGAGCTATTGAATGTCGCGCTAGAG
Organism: Blastobasis lacticolella; assembly: GCA_905147135.1. Taxonomy (NCBI): domain Eukaryota; kingdom Metazoa; phylum Arthropoda; class Insecta; order Lepidoptera; family Blastobasidae; genus Blastobasis; species Blastobasis lacticolella. The sequence continues at coordinate 13,494,378 of LR990062.1, read as the reverse complement.
AAGTGGTCCCAATTCCGCGAAGTAAATACTTCTTCCGTTGACCATCTGCCGGACCCTTGGTCTACTGGTCAGAGCACCCGACTAGGTGGGTAGTTAGTAATTTCATTTTTTTTTTCTTTCCAAGCCTTTGCAATAATGTACTGTGACAACGAACCCCAGGTTTAGAATTCCTTATCATTCATCATCACAGCCCATAAACAGTCCACTGCAGGACTAAGGGCCTCTTCCACGAAAGGGGAGGTTGTTGCCGTAATCTCCACGCTTGGCAGGCGGGTTGGAGATCGCAGTATTATAAAAATAACAATGGAAATCGTTGCTGCCATTTTCCAGACTACGGTTATTTAATTATCCACCTGGAATCACCAATTACCCTTTTCCATCTTCACATCTTCGCTTGTCAACATTGGCGGTTTCCTTATCCTCGTCCGACTAATCCGTCTAGGAGATCCGGCCATAGTAATATCTATCCTCATCTGCTAGTCTAGTCTCACCCTAGTCCAACTATGGGGTTGCCATGGAGATAGTATTCCCTCATCCGTTAATGCGATGTTGTTATGTAGTCTGTCATAAGCGCCTTTTTTTTATACGGTAGGTTTATTTTTTTTACAGGCAAGCGGGCCACTAATGGAAAGTGGTCACCACTGCCTATAGACATTAGCAACACCAAGTGTATAGCCAATGCGTTGCCCACCTCTGTAGCACGTTGCTCAGGCAGCAAAACGGGCAAATGCCCCTCCACTGCGAAAGCCACGGTTCCCCAAATCCCCACCCCATGGCGCACTGGAGACCTTACTCACCGGAGACACAAACCACAGACGCGGCAACGGATACTATAACCACTCATGAGTCCGTATACCTCTCAAATACTATAGGTTAGTGGTTATAGTATCCGAGAGGTACCGGGTTCGAATCCAACTACCGCCATGTACCAATAACTCATTCCTGAGTTATGTACATTAGTTGAATACTAATCTATGCTCTTACGGCGAGGGAAAACACCGTAATGAAACCTTCACATTCAGGCGACAATGTGTAATCATGATCCAATTTGGTCTGGTTCCCCCGGTTGCAGGGTCACGGAGGCCAGATTTCAGTCACTCTACTCTAATAACCTGATCTGGCAAGGCGGACCTCGGGCCCTCACGTGCGATTGCATAACCGGGACATTAACGCCAACATTTTTTTAAACTGTTCCCGTTGCCTAACCTACTCACCCGCTGGCGTCGCCGCCGCACTCCCCGCAATTCTCCTCCACCACTTCCGGGCTGTCATCATGCTCTAAATCCACCTCATCTGAAAAAGTAATTCATTTAACTGACTGACCACATCATCATCATCATCACAGCCCTTAACAGTCCACTGCAGGACTTAGGGCCTCTCCCACGAAAGGGGAGGTTATTGCCATAATCTCCACGCTTGGCAGGCGGGTTGGAGATCGCAGTGTTTAAATATAACAATGGAAAATGCTGCTGCCCATTTTCCAGACTACGGAGACTCTAGATCTTTTGCCTCGAAAACATTAGCCGCCTTGTACGACATCCATGAGTAAGTGTAAGGGGTTGGTGCTATTCTACTCTGCCGAACACCACACTGGAGCCTAAAATACTCGGCTCATACGTTACTTTATTGACAGACATTACGAGACAGTTGCGTCTCCTTTTACGTCGACCGGTGTGCTCGCGTCCATGACTCACTGACTACAAAAAAAAAAATCTCTACACGCTGGGCTGGCTCTTCCTGTTCAATATGGATATACAACAAAGCTAATGTCGTTGCTTCATTTGAAACGCCACCCACGAGAGTTCCGAGAGCTAATTATGAAATAGGTAATCTGGGATGTCGGAAGTGAAAAAAAATTATATCGCACTGCTATCGATATTTATAAAAATATTAATATCGCCCTCGATATATCCAGGAAAAGATATCGAGTCAAATTATCAGACGAATTTTCGATTCTAAAACAATAATGTCTTAGTTCAGACTAGCTCAATAATATTCTTTTTTTTTTATACAGCTAAGGTGGCAAACAAGCTTACAGCCTGCTTGATGATAAACAGTCACCATAACCTACATACAATTTCTTCACCAACCCGCCTGCCAAACATAAAGATTATGGAAAACCTCAACTAACATGAAGGAGGTACAGTCCAGCAAGCATATACCAGCATTAGTATATGATGGACTTGTAATATTAATTACCTATGACTACTACTGCCTCGGTATCCTCCCAAGAGAACTTCGGGGCAGTATTTTCTTCAGATTCTTTGATATTGGTATAGCTCTCTTCAACAAATGTCTCTTTACATCCATCCTTGGTTTCTGTGAACTTCGGGGCAGTATTTTCTTCAGATTCTTTGATATCCGTATAGCTCTCTTCAACAAATGTCTCTTTACATCCATCCTTGGTTTCTGTGAGCTTCGGGGCAGTATTTTCTTCAGATTCTTTGATATTGGTATAGCTCTCTTCAACAAATATCTCTTCAGATACAACCTTGGTTTCTGTGTCAGAGTCTTGATGCTCTGGCTGGTTGCTGGTGGCTTGAAGTTGTGGATGATTCGGAGAGCTCTGAAAAGAGTATATTTTTACTATAATTTTTTAAAACAGTATTGGTAACCTTATGGAGTAAGGGCATGGAGATGATGATGATAATGAGCAGCAATACCGGTAGTGCTCTCGGGCGCGAAGGACCGGTGACCGACTTGACCATGACTTGGCAGATTATACCGCAGTCCTACCGCCAATCTCCAATAGTACCCGTCCTAATTGTGGCAATTGAGGAATATAAAAGTAACAATGTCTTACTAATTTCAAGAACATGGAACATTAGTAAGGTAACAATTTGAGTATAATGATAAATTACGTACATACATACTGATATGGCTTTTTCCCGTAGGGGTAGGCAGAGACCGCCATCATCTTCAAATAATTACTATACTCAAATAGTCAAACTTAATAAAAATGTCAATACAATTATTATTATATATCTACAGGTTTAGAAACAGTATACCTACCCACAGTTGCCAACTAAACTAAAAACTAACCAATCTACGACCATGTAGACAGTGGTTTGCAACTAATTTTCGTTCACCTTGGTCACTGATTGCTGGGTTGAATCAAGCTAACTCTCTTGGAAATTGTGGTGGACCACCATGTAGCAGCCCCAGGATTAAATATAATGGACCGCTATTGGGCTAAGGCCTCATTAAGAATCCTTTGAGAAGCCTATGAATGATAACTACCAGGCTTCTGGATCCTTCCAGAAGAATCCATGTGGGAAAAATGGGAAAGCTTAGGAAAGCACTTTCAGAGGTTGGAGCGTAGCAAATGGGGCGCTGAGGAAAAAAAGACTTGAAAAATTTTGGGGGCCTTTTCTCGACTTTTCAGTCTTTTTGAGTTGCACTTTGGTATCCTCTAACCCTTTCATATTTACTGAAAGTGGATTCCATAGTAATGACAGTGGTACGATAATCATTACTTAATAAAAAGTTGGTGGTTTTATGTGTGACAAATGCCATCTGATCTGGCCCGCACAACCATTAGGAAAAAGCCATATATGTTTATCAGCAAGATTACCATATACAGGTGAGGTTGGCTTAGACCTAGAGGCTGGTGGTAGGACCTCATAATAACACATTTAATATGAACTTGATATAAGTTACTCACATGCACTTCATCATCATCACCATCAGCATACGCTACTTCCCCAAGTTGTTGACATTGAGCCAAGTAAAGCAGACGGAGTTCTGTGGCATAAATCTCATGATTGTAGAGGCCATGGTAGGGGGCACTAAGTTTTTTAAATTGGCCTCCTATGGTGTCCCATAACCAGTCTTCAGCTACAGGTTTAATCGGTAAACCATTAGGTTTAAGCTCCAAATTTAAATGAGGCACCGCATCTTTTGTAATGTATTCTTTGCCACCTTGTCTAATCTCTATATCCGCAACGGAAAAATGTCGTCTACAAATTCTCAGCATGTCTAACCGACGATATTCATAATCCAATAAATATGGACATTTTTTCGTCCATTTCGACCAACGTTCCTTATTTGTGTATGGGATCGCAAATAACCTACAATTCTTAAATTTACTATGACAATTAGGTACACAACATTTTTGAACCATTTGCTTGACTACACTTGACTGATATTGGTCGGTCTCTACTTCTCTTTCTCCCGCTTCTCCGTTTGTACAGCTTTCTAAATAAATACAATAGTACAACGAAAAGCGTAATTTTTCTTCAATGGTACAAGTATCACAACAAATAACAATCCCGAAAAGTTTGCGGGGTACGCTTGCTTTATTCGGCCTGTTTACAGAGAAACTGTCACCATCATTAACGTACTCCAAAAACTTACTTTTTCTACTTTAGGCTTCTACATAAAGGAGTCTCCACATGTTGGCATGTCCGTTACGGGCAGTGTTGCCAGTGGCCGCTGTGCACTGTGTTGTGTATGGTTGTCTTTTCTCGTTTAAGCATATTTATCATTTTATACTCTTGTATCTGTCTATAGCCTTCTTATCAGTAAGGGCCCGCGGCTGTTTTCGCGTAAGTACCTACCTATGTAACTGGCGTTGAGAACTTTACATCGCCCCAACGAACGCCAACCTTAGGTGAAATCTAAATTCGCTGAGACACTCTTACCACACCAATTATGTGATTCCTAAAATTAAATGCTTAGGTATGTCCTAAGACGTCAAAATAGGCTCGCCTAAGTTTAGTCAGTCAGAAAACGCTATTCTCGTCAGTTCCTCTGCAACTGAGCTTGGCTCGGGCAATTGCACAGACTGACACACAAAAATTCTAAAAATTATGATTATGATGATGATATTTATAGTCATTGATCAGTTACCTACAATTTTTTGTATTACGTCTCTAAATAATATGAAATTACGCTTTGTATGGACAAAATGACCGAACCTGTGATTTTCTTACAAGTATATTTTTCAATTTTGTAAGCGAGTGGCCACACAGAAAAGACGCAGACATGTCGCGGACAGGGCACAGACGGGACGCGGACACGACTTAAAACATACAGAAAAGACAGGGCATGGACGCGGCGCCGGTCGCGGACCAGTCAAGAGCGTAGGCAAGACAAGGACAGCAAACGCTGCGGGCGAGGCCCGGCTCCCGCGTTCCGCCCGCACCCCCTGTCTCGCCCGCGGCGCGCCCGTGCCCCGTCCGCCCTGTATGTTTTAAGTCGTGTCTGCGACGCGTCCGCGCCCTGTCCGTGTTCTGTCTTTGCTGTATGTTTTGCGTCGCGACGTTTCTATACATTTTATATGAAAGTAAATTGAACGGGCGCCGCGTCTGCGTCTTACGTCTTTTCTGTGTGGCCGCTCGCTAAGAAAGAGAGATGAGCTGCTTTGCTGAGCTAACTTGAGGTGACATGAAAGCCGAGCTGAGCCAAGCCGAGCTACGTTGAGCTGAGCTAAGCTGTAGCCGTATTCACAATGATTCGAAACCGTTTCCGAACGATTCGACACGATTGATTCGTGAGCGGCGAATCCGTGTCGATCGATTCGAAAACTGTTATTCAGAATCCCGATAGATTCCACGGAAACTCTACTCTCTATAACATATGAAAATTTCATCAAAATTAACTGAAACCACAATTTTCTAAGAACTTATGCGGGGTCCTTTGTCGATTCCGTATCCGAATCCGATTTCCGAGTCATTGTGAATACGGCTACTGTTCCGAGCTGAGCTGATAGAAATGCTGAGCTGTGCTGTTTAAATTCTGTGCTGAATTAGTTAAATGCTAAGCTGAGCTGCGCCATAAAGTCCATCATTAATTTGTCACGTGATAAAAATGTGTGAAAAAAGGCAACTTGTTTCTTAAATACATATCATAGGTATTACTAACTACTTTTTACCTGATACATTATTTTCATCATTTATTTACAGGTGCATTGTTTCATCGCTTCCCACATCCCTACAGACCCTGAAACTTTCAGAGCAAGGGTGGAAATTGTTTGTGTAATTTGAACTTATTTTTCAAAGATGCTCTCTTTCAAGACACACAGAAAAAAGGAATCAAGTTTCTTAAGCATACCGCATACAGGCTTTTGCCGCCAGAAGAAATATCGAGACAAAATGTACTAAATTTTGTCAATAAGGATCAAAATAAAAATGTTGCCAATAAACACAAACACAAAAAAAAATTAAATTATAAAATGACTTTCGATCTTGACGCATCTTTATAAAGATTATTGATACATATTTTTATTTATTTATTTAACAATTATTGTGCACAATAAATAGTATACAAAATAGACATACAGAAAACATCACAACAGGTACAGCTTATTTCTAAAGAAATAAGCTGAATAATATTTTTGTAAGCGGCTGAGCTGTTTTTCATTTATTGCATGAACGGATGAAGTTATAAATAATACGTAGTATTGTTAATACTGTCAAATCAATTAATGCAAACCGTAGGCAGGGCACAGCCCTTGCAGACATGATGGCTGAAAGATGCTGTAAGGGATGGATAAGTATTCAAATACTGACAAGGTAGGGTGAGTTAGTACCATGATACTAAAGATTGACAGTTTTAACCCTATCAGCAACAGAATTGTGACAATGAAGCTCGATGCATCACCCAATCCCTTGAATATTATACAGGTGTATGCACCCACCAGCGCGGCAAAAGATGAAGAAGTAGAAATTTTCTACATTGACATTTAATCTTCAATGAGCAGTTTTCCAATAGGTATCTAAAGCGTTCCTAACCACTCGCTAGATGGCGCCCCGACAATCGCTTGGAATATAGGTTCTTAGCAAACAGGATATAAACACTGGGTACGTTGTATTGGGGTTTATCTTGACGAGGAGTCTTGGAACTCTATTCCCAGCTCAGGAAAAGGTTATTCTCAGGGTCTGATGATGTAATTAGATGGCGACGAATTTAAAAAAGTAAAGAAATCAGTAAATTAGTTTTATGCAAGAAAGGCATCTGTTTTGTGCCAATAGCTAGTAAATACACTCCTTTGCGTAAAAACGGGCACCTAAGAAAATTTACGTTGCAATGCCGATTTTATATTAAAGTGAATTAATGTTAAGTGTCGTAAATAAAAGTGTCTTCAATAAGAAAAAAGATTTATTTATAAAGAAACTAAAAACGAACTTACTTATTTACTACACAGTGAAGATGTCCTTATTAGCATAGTATCTAAATAAAAACAATATAGTACATTTACATTTTGTAATTTTGTTTTAATTTCTTACATCTCACTAATCCATGACATGGAGGGAAAATTATATTTAAATTAACTTAATGATGTGCGTTTTACATTTCACAATACAAGCAATCGAGATATATATAAAATATTAGGCATGGTTTCCATATCTATCATCCCTCTGCCTATATTCAACACTGTGGACTATAAAATCGACTCAAGTTTGTTGCCAGACTTTTGAAAAATATTATGAAAATAACTAATATAACATTTCAAAGACCTAAGTGTCCTCCTTTTAGTATAATACTTTTTGTTTAAAAATGCGATACAAGATGAAAACTGTTATTTTTTTAAATGTCAGGCAACAAACCTTGAGCCGACATTTTGATCCACCATTAAAATAAAAAAAACAGTAAATATTTTCAGTAGATGGAATCATTATAAAAGCAGCAGACCTGTAATTAACGAATTAAAATAATATGTTGAAAAGGAACCAACCCATTTTTCGAACCAAAAAGGTTTGTGGACTGAGGATTTTGGATGACCTACGGAGCAACTTATCCAGTGGAGAGCGAATCCGCACGTTTTTGTACAGACACTGCGATCTACGAAGCAGCTAGACAGTTGAAACCAATATGTACGCAGTATAAAATACAGTCGCTTTTCGGATGCGGGGACGTATTCGGACGTCCGACGAAGTCGGCTCGCCGCGTAGTGTAAAATATAGTCTCTTTCCGGATGCGGTGGCTTAGTCGGGCGTCCGACAAAGTCGACTTAAGCTCGAGTAATATTTTACTGTAAAATATAGTAATTCCAGCTTAGTATTTGCGATATTCCCTCGTTTGGGTGTAGTATGTCGGCGCAGGGTAGGCGGTGTAGGCGGCGGGGCGGGTCTCTTGCGTATAGCGGGGTGGCGGTGCACCTGTGGAATGGAATAATTAATTATTAACAAGGTTAAAGGGCTACTTTGAAACCCTTGTAAAATTTGAGAATATATAATTATACAATTTTAGGGACTTTCATCGAAACATACTTTATTTTCGTAATCAAGTATTAATTTTGCCAAGTAGTATACAATTCAAAATTTTGTAATAGCGAAAAAGCAATTAAAATCATTTATTTATTTGTGGTACACAGGTTATGCAGAAGTTTTGATGATGGCTCCTCTGCGACCAGCCGTCGGCATACAAATTCAGAGAAATAGGTAAAAATAACGTCAATTTCATTGGTTGTTTATCCCATATTCTTCTTCTTCTTATCGAGTCCATGGACTAAACCCTCACTTATACTTTATTCGCCCAGTATTTGGCGACGGATACAGCGTTTGAACTGGCCTTGAACAAGTCCTCCATGGTACAAGTTTTAGGGCACGCCGAGCATGAAACGAGGTGTTCCATAGTTTGCGGAGATATGCCACAGTCGCACTGAGAACTGTCATCCCATATTAATATAATTATGTGTGTGTGTTTATAACTTAATTATGATAATTGTTATATTACCTTTGTGCGCGGCGGCGTCCGGATAGCGCGCGGCGGTGGCGGCCCAGCGCGGGTCGGGCTTCTCGGGCGCGCGGTACGGCGCCGGCCGCGGCTCGCGGGACGACGCCCGACTGGGGACCGGGTGGGTTCGGTTATCATTATGTACAAGACATATCCACAACCAGTATGAAAGGAGCACGTGGGAGGAAGCTTCGGAGAAGTGGGTTCGGTTATCCTTATGAAAGACCTACCAGCAACCAGTATAGAAGGAGCTAATGTTGCTATGTGTGGCAATAGATGCGAGAGCTAATCTTATACTGGTTTCCGGCTCGCGGAACGACGCTAGCCTGGGGATCGGGATTCGATTATCCAATCAGTGTAGAAGGAGCTGACCTTGCTATGCGTGGCTATGGATATGAGAGCTCATCTTATACTGGTTTGGGGTAGGGCTCGCGGACGACGCTCAAGACATACCTACAACCAGTATAGAAGGAGCTGACGTTGCTATGCGTGGCTATAGATATGATAGCTCATCTTATACTGGATTTTGATAGGCGGACCGCGACGCTCGCCTGGGGATCGGCATTCTATTATCATTATGAAAGACCTACCCACAACCAGTATAAAAAGAGCTCGCGGGAGGTCGCCCGGTTGTGGACCGGGTGGGTCCGGTTATCATTATGAAAGACCTACCCACAACCAGTATAGAAGGAGCTAACGTTGCTATGCGTGGCTATAGTAGTGAGAGCTCATCTTATACTGGATTGAGGTAGGTAGGCCGCGGCTCACGGGACGACGCTCGGCTGTGGACCGGGTGCTTTTTTTATACCACTGAGGGCCGATTTTTCAATCCTCAGATAAAATTTATCAACCTGATAAAGTAATATACCGTCAAATTAAAACAAACTATAATCCTTCAATTTTATATGAAGTAATTATGCAATTTTATTTTAGACGCACTTAAACTTATCAGAGTGATATGTTTTATCTGAGGATTGAAAAATCGGCCCTAAGGTGGCAAACAAGCTTACGGCCCGCCTGATGGTAAGCAATCACCGCAGCCTGTAGGTGGATTTGGTTATCCATCGACCTACCTATCCACAACCCAGCATAGAATGAGCTAACATTGCTATGCGCGGCTATAGATATGTAGCTTATTTTATACTGGTTTAGGATAGGCCTGTACATAGTATATAACCTAACCGACCGAAAAAGTAGGATAATCCCCGACCAAGTTTACTTAAACTCGAATATCTTCAAAACTACCGAACCGATTTCAATGAAACAAAGCTAAGAACCATATCGATTAAAGTGGGTTCCAAACAGAGTAAACCGCATCAAAATCGGTACATCCGTTCGGGTGCTACGATGTCACAAACAGATACACACGTCAAGCTCATTTCACCTTTATTTTCTCGTTGGTGGTTAATAATGAAGTTGCTTGTCGCGTCTGTCTGTCGGCCATGCCATGTCAGCTCACACAAGTAGAAAGCCAAGGAAAGGGAGCTTAATTCCCCACTCAAAGTAAGTACTTATAAATCTCTCATGTAATTCCAGTCAAGTAGGAAACGGTTCGATGCACTCGCCATATTCGCCACATGACCCTTCGCAGGCAGCCATATTCGCATATTCGCAAATTGTTTCCACTTTCCACTCCACTATAGCACCTTTGCAATGCATTTGCACTGATGACTCTATGTTCTTAAACTGGATGAACTGTAGTATCCACAGAAATCAAAATAAGACAAGTCAATAGAAGTCCTAGTCCTAGATGACCCGATAGCAATCTTAACCCCATAGTATTTAACACCTGACACTTATTGCGCAGTAGTACAATTATGCGCAGTAGTGGCCGAGGTGGCGACAAGCGTTCTCAATAGTTTCACGCCCCATATGGCATTTCTACTTCCTTATTTTGAATTCTGTGGTACTAAGTATAGGCTGATGATGATGATGATAATAATGATTTATTTATTTATTTAAAACTTCATGCACATTACAGTACAATGGCGGACTTAAAGCTACGTAGCTTTTTCTACCAGTCAACCAGAGAACAATTACCAAAAATTACAAGGCAAATTACAAAAGAACAAGATTAAAAAACATAAAACTGACTAAAAGTAACATTAAATAAATAAGTATATCAAACATTCACAGACCGATACTTATAGATAGTAAAATAGGAGAGAGAGAAAGAGAGAGAGAACAAGGAACTGAGCATAACAAGCTACTGGCACACTCAACAACACTACTGCCCAAACACTTAAAAAAAAAAAAAAGAGGGTAAAGAGAAAGACTATGTAGGAAAATATATAAGGTGTTACAGAGACTTAAGGAAATAACTGTAAACTGCTTTTTTGAAAGTAAATTTACTAGAACTTCGTCTGATCTCCAAAGGTAGATAATTACAAAGTCTAGCAGCGATTAAGGAAAAAGAATTGGACAGAAATCCAGTCCGGTGAAGGGGAAGGTTTAAGGAGAGAGTGTTTGAAGAACGGAGGCTACGGTCGTGGGTGTCGCAAAGATATTGGAACTTGCATTTCAAATATTCAGGGACGGCTGGATCGTGAAGTATGGAGTAAAGGGAGGTAAGGATTCTTTGGTTGCGACGATGTCGTATAGGCAGCCATTTTAGCTTCACACGAAAGCTTGATACGTAATCGTACTTACGTAAGCCGTAAATGAAGCGAATACAGTTATTTAGTAGTCGATCCAATTTATTCAGTTGCTCCTGATTGAGGCCTGAATGATGAAACACACAGCAAACTTACCCAGTCTCCTTGGGCCTAGCCACGACGGGTGGGGGCGGTCTGGCCTCGTACTTGGCCGCGCCGTTGGTCGTGTACTTCACTGGGTTCGCTGCAAAAAATAAACGAGAGAAATATAAAGAAGTACAGTCACGGGACCCTAAACAGTTCATCAGTTCATAATACTGCGATCTCCGACCCGCCTGACAACTGTTATGGTCTGTCGTGATGATGAAGTAACTTTCTGTGGATAGTACTTTTGGTGGAAAAGGGTAATTACCCACCTGGCCGGGTGTTGTGACCAGGGGACCAGGGGTCCGACAGTTGATCGTGGGAAGTTGTATTTTTGGCGCGGAAATTGGCACACTTCTCTAGCGCGATGTAGGACGGTCAGAGCCATCTATTGCGGATGCTTGCCAACCTTGTATTCTTGCACTCGTAATGTGAGTATGTTAAGTATATTAAAGCGATAGATGTCGCTACAGTACTTTTTTTTTTCTATTGGAACGTACTTCACGCACATCCGATTCCAAAGTTCTCTTCCACGTTATCCACGTTGCTGGCACACAAAATCAAATGTTCTAGCTTTGTATGCTTTGCCTGTCCCGCTGTACAATTTGCTTCACATAATTTGTGGTTAGCTGGAAGATATCTCTCATAGAGATAAGTTCGCCATTGCACTCATTTTTGTTTGATGTATCTAACTATGTATGTATACAATAAAGAATATAATAAAATGTACTACGCCATACTCACAAACAACCGGCCGGCTATAAGTCCTCTTGTAGTCGGGTTCCCTCGCGCGCTCGTACTCGCGCTCGCGGCGGTCCTTGGGGTCGAAGCGCGGCGGCGGCGGCGGGGAGTACTGCCGGGCTGTTGGCTGGACAGACGGACAGATATACAGTCAATATCATTATTTATTCATTTATTTAGGAAAGCTAAAAGCTACAATACAGTATTAACCAGGTCGGCAGGTACTTCTAACCTAGACACAGTTCCGATTTTAATGAAATTTTGGGAGTTTGTTCGGGTATAGTGTGCGGTGTGTAATTTAAGTTTCCTCGAGGAGCCTGTGCTATCTTGAGGAGGGACAAAAAATCTCGAAGTTTTTGGACTACTTCCAGTTTTTTGCTTATAACTTGGTGGGTTATAGATAACTGATAAACTACTTATATTCTTTTTTTTTTCAATACATTGTACATACTACACAAAGACACGTGACCGAAATTAAACTTCATCATTGCAGTTTCTGATCCAGGATTTTGGTAGATCAGGTAATTATAGTGGAGCGACTACCATCTGACCTCCGTGACCCTGCTACCAGGGGAATCTGACCAGATTGAATCATGGTTACAAGTTTCATCACGATGTTTTCCTTCACCGTAAGAGCATTGGTTATTATTCAACTAATGTACATAACTCAAAAGAATCATTGGTACATAGCCGCAGCGGGATTCAAATCCGGTACCTCTCGCCTACGAGTCATATACACCAACCGCTCGGCCACCGATGCCTCTAAATGATTATTTTATTTTTTTAACAGTTACCTTGTAAGCGGCGGGCGGGTCCCGTTTGTCCCGATACTGCGGAGGGCTGGGCTTGCGGTACGCCGGGGCCGCGTCGTAGCGTTTGCGACGCTCTTCCTCCAATCTGGAAGAGATTGCTTTGTTTATAACCTATAATAAGCACTATGATCAGTAATATTCTCAAAAAAGCTGGGGTCCGAAGTGGTAAGAATAACAGGAGATATATGGAAAGAGTTGTGGATATATGCGAGGCTGGGGATCTGTGTCAGGACAGAGCAAAGTGGCGGTCCGTAGTCTCTGCCTACGTCACCGGTGGGACACAGGCGTGAGCTTTATGTGTGTATGTAATAAGCACTATCCGTGGCCGTGTGGTGTCCGGCAGTGAAGACCAACGAAAGAGAGGGCAACTTGTTTGTTATCCTGCGCATATGCATACGGTAGCCATTGATATCATGAATTTGAAGTCAACCTGTATAGCACCAACCCATTTTCACGGGTTTCCGTCTAAGAGGCAAACCAGCGATTACACCAAATCAACAAAATCAAGTAGAGTAGTACCAACTCCTTACACTTGTGGGTGTCGTACAAAGCGACTGATGTTTTCGAGGCAAAATATCTGGAGTCTCCGTAGGCTAGGAAATGAGCAGCGTTTTTCATTGTTATATTTATGACAATGCAATCTCCAACCCGCCTGCCAAGCGTGGAGATTATGGCAATGGCCTCCCCTTTCGTGGAATAGGCCCTAAGTCCTGCAGTGGACTGTTATGGGCTGTGATGATAATGATGAAAGACTAACATACTTTAAGTAAATTATTTTGCATTTTGAAAAACCACATGTTATAGTGCAGAGGAAAGACTTCGAGAGGCTCATGTATGTAGACTTCGTCAGAGAAGAGACCTCTAATATACCTCTTGAACGATCTTATGTCATAGTCCAAAGGAAACCCTGTGGCTGGGAGCTCATTCCACATCCGAATCGTACGAGCGAGGAACGTTCTTTCGAACCTTCACATGGTGACCGACAGAGGGTCTACGTAGTGGGGATGAGTACCCAGCCCACGGCGGGTGGTGCGATGGCGGAATTGTGCTGTGGTTATGTTATAGTCATCATCATTAGATGTTTAAGGCCAATGATGATGTTATAGTCTCACCTCAACTGCGCCCTCTTCAACTCCAACCTCTCCAGTTCCAATTTCTCTCGTTCCAGCTTCTGCCTCTCCCTTTCCAGTTGGAGCAACTCGTTCTTCTCCCGTTCTATCTTCTCCCTGAGATAAATAAAAAGAATACTGTATTTTCTGGGCGAAGTGGAGAAGAATAAGTAGGAAAGCGGACCCTGGCATAGGCCGGGATAAGCGTTAAGAGGATGATTATGAATAGTTACTTTCAGACACAGGTCCCACAGATTGCAATATACATTCTTGCTTAAATAATTAATTATTATACCTACATAACCTCTCTCACGTATTAATTGATTTCACTTCACTACAATACACATTGTATCTACGGCACACAGGTCAATGCATTGGGGCCTTATTTTTGAAATCACACGCATCCATGCGTTCGCTCTCCTTCTAATACTTGTCTTATCTATCTTAGGCAACTTACCACGAGTATGAAAGAGATAGAAAGCGCACGCGAGCGCTAGTGTGTATACGAGTTTGAAAAATAGGGCCCCTAGTTCCAAAGTACTTTTGGTTACCTTTTTGGTAACTTTAACCGAAGGTATGTATAACACTTCCCCTGCTAACTCAAATACCAGAGATGCTACAGCAGTGCTCAGTATCGCGGCGCGCGTATTAAATGGACTGTCCAGGGGGCTTACCATCAGCTCTCATATCAGGACCTAAACAGAACTGCCCTGCTTAGAACGAGACAGCGCTATACGTGTCACATACGCTTGTCTTGTTCTAACCAAGGCAATTCTGTTTAGGTCGCGTCGTGCGAACACGCGGAGCGCCGATTGCGGACGCAATTGTTGCGTCGGCCGCAGCGAAAGTGTTCAAGAATGTAAATAAATAAATAAATGACGTTTATTACACATAAACCCATAACAGGATAGGTACCTTCAAATTGTAAAAAAAAAGAAACAGTAACATTATAACCATAATGTATCGCTACCCGTGCCATGGGAAGACGCGCAAAGGGGTCACGCTCAGCGTATGCCATGGCTGGAGCTATGGCGCTGGTTTTCAGTGCGCCCTACAGTGAAACACTATAAAAGTAATGTAAAGTAAAGTAAAACACATTTATTACACTCAAACACACAGCACAAAATTCTTAAAAGGAAATTAAATAAATATAATGAAACAGAGACATAAACAAAACTAGAAAAAAAAGGAAAAAAGTTACTCTAATCTCGTTACTTGTGCCATGTGGAGAGTGCGCAATGTGTGTCCAATCTCACCTCTCAGCCCTCAACTTCTCTCTCTCCACCTCCAGCCGCCGTCGCTCGTCGCGCTGCGCTCGCTCCCTCTCCCGCAGAGCGGCGTCGGCCGCCCGCCGGCGCTCGGCCCGCGCCCGCTCGGCTCTCTCGGCGCGAGCTCTCGCTAGCCGAGACGCGCGGATACGCATTTGGGATTCGCGGTCCTGGAGAGAATATGCGAACGTTGTGATGGATGGAAACTAAATACGACAATGATAATACTGAATGTGGCGTATAAAGGAACTAACGTGCCACCAGAAACTATACTGAAGATAAGACACTGACGCCCCTTCAAGCCCTCTCATTTATAGACATCGTTACAACGCCCATGTGGTGTAATATAAGGAACAGTGTTCCCGGCGCGACTTCGTTCGCGTAGCGTCCTACCCTACGTTACTCTATCCCTATAACTACCCTAAAACTACTTCACCTCTACCCTTCTTTTTCTTGCTTATAAACCTTTCCCTTGAAACACTTTATCTAATGCTGAAAACCGCATTAAAACCCGTTGCGTAGTTTAACATCTAAGTAACGGCGGGAAGCGACTTTGTGTCACAATCAGTATAGATTTTCAACACTAAGACAGGTTGGAGATCCAACGCGCCTCTGAAGTTTTTTAATATGCAACGCAGTGACAAA
Source organism: Blastobasis lacticolella (assembly GCA_905147135.1). Taxonomy (NCBI): domain Eukaryota; kingdom Metazoa; phylum Arthropoda; class Insecta; order Lepidoptera; family Blastobasidae; genus Blastobasis; species Blastobasis lacticolella. Next base: position 13,478,386 of record LR990062.1, on the reverse strand, counting down.
CAAGCAGACAGCTCAGCCGATGATAAGCGGCAACTGTCGCCCATAAAATCTATGATTTATGCGTTGATTTAAGATGCAGGAAACAAAAATAAAAACGGCAGGTGCATTATCACTGTGGAGGACTACGATGAAAATGCCCCATACCTGTATTTATTTATTTATTTAACAATTTATTGCACACAATAAAGAAATACAGAGATATAACATAGATATAACTGACACAACAGGCACTACTTATTTCTAAAAGAAATTTCTTCCAGCAGGCCTACAGAAAGGAAATGTTTAGCTAAGAAATGCAGATACGACGCGCACAGTTAATGAATAATTATAAAATACATATGAATATGACTATACATATGAATATGACTGTAATTGCGATTGTAATGACGATTGCCAATACCCTCCACTAATGTGTGAGCTATGTACATTAGTTAAACACTAACCGATGCTCTTACGGTGAGGGAAAACATAGCGATGAAACCTGCACTTTCAGGCGATTAAATGTGAAACCATGATTCAGGTTGCCCTAGGCAGGATATGGTCAGGTTCCCCTATTAACAGTATCACTGAGGTCAGGAGGCAGTCGCTCCACTGTAATTACCTGATTTTCCAAATCCTGGACCATAGTCAAGACGGACCCCGTTCCCTCGCGCACGAGAGCACACCCGGTACATTAATAGCAAGATGCTTATTAATGTGGTGGATGCACTACTTCTCATGATACTGGGAAAGTCGGATACAACAATGCAGTTATCTAATTGTTAGATAACTGCATTGTATGGTGTCCGGCAGAATAGAATAGCACCAACCCCTTACACTCATGGGTGGCGTACAAGGCGACTAATGTTTTCGAGGCAAAAGATCATGAGTCTCCGTAGTCTGGAAAAAGGGCAGCAGCATTTTCCATTTTGAGATTATGGCAACAACTTCCCCTTTCGTGGGGGGGCTCTAAGTCCTGCAGTGGACTGTTACGGGCTGTGATGATGATAGTAGAAGGCCGTAAGAGACTACGCGTATTTGTCGACGTTGTTCGTCCATATCGACAGAGAAATAGCAGTTCACGGCTAGCACAAATGTAAACACGCAAGCCAGTAGCGAGAAAAGACAAGGTGCGACATAGATCCTGCTCTCTTTCAACTTAGTATTGAGAGAAAGAAACAAAGGCTATCTCGCGGCGCGAGCTATATCCTGAGTGACGACTTGAGTGGTTCAATGGGCAACATGCCGGTCTGCCACGCAAGAGGTCCCAGGTTCGATTCCCGGCCGGGCAGAAATTGAAATGATGAATTTTAATTTCTGTTACGGGTCTGGGTGTTCTATGTATAATAAGTATGTCATTATCACAGCCCGTAACAGTCCACTGCAGGACTTAGGGCCTCTCCCACGAAAGGGGAGGTTGTTGCCATAATCTTCACGCTCGGCAGGCGGGTTGAAGATCGCAGTGTTTCAATATAACAATGGCAAATGCTGCTGCCCATTTTCCAGACTACGGAGACTCTTGATCTTTTGGCTCGAAAACATTAGTCGCCTTGTACGACACCCATGAGTGTAAGGGGTTGGTGATATTCTACTCTGCCCGACACCACACGGCCAAATAAGTATGTATTTAAAAAAAAAAAGAATGTAAGTAGTATATCAGTTATCTAGCACCCATAGTACAAGCTTTGCTTAGTTTGGGGCTAGATGGCGCTGTGTGAATTAGTCCACGTTTATTTATTATTTTATTTATCCTGGGCACACTTGTGCTCACCGTTTTCGACTCACTGTAGGGCAAACAGTCACCATCTGGGCGCTGGCCACTCGCCACTGTCCTAAACCAATATAAATCAGGCACAAGGATATATGTAGTTACCTTGTCGGAGCGGTGTGACTTTTCCCTAGTACGCGAAGTGGACCGCCGGACGCTGGGGGGCTCCTCGTCTTTTCTGGGCTTCTCTTCGCCTTTCTCGCCATCCTGATTTAAAAAAAATGCAATTAAAATCGTTTTAGTAAGTATATTGAGTGCGCGCGCGAGTTGACGTCCATAATGACCGGAAATTGAAAACGCGAAGTTCTATAAGCAAATCGTATTACACACTTTTTTAGTAACCGATGTTTTCTTACTAAATTCGACGCCGTTGAATAAAAAAATGACGGTTACCAACCCCTGCCCTCCCCCCTTCTCCCTCTGAAGTGTAAATATTCTCAGAATACGTTTATTATTACCGTATAAACAGTACCGTTGCCTAGGCAACAACAACGAATCAATTGTTGCTATGTCGGGTTCACATAAGAACCTTCCAGTATATAACACCTTGTACAACCCGCGTCACGAAAGAAGAGACTTGTCAAATGGCAGTGGAGGGGATTTATTTATTTATTTAAAACTTCATGCACATTACAGTACAATGGCGGACTTAAAGCTACGTAGCTTTTTCTACCAGTCAACAACAACTACCAAAAATTACAAGGCGGTGCTACAAAAGAAGAAGATAAAAGAACATAAAACAGACTAAAAGTAACATTAATTAAATAAGTATATCAAACATTCACAGACCGAAACTTATAGATAGTATAATAGGAGAGAGAGAAAGAGAGAGAGAGAGAACAAGGAACTGAGCATAACAAGGGATTTCGCGCAGGCAATCGTATGCAGCGCAAGTCGAGCCACGTGACCCGCCAAGTCTCTTCTCATTTGACACTAGCTATAACTACCATATGAATGCAATGAATAAATAAATATGAAAATTAACCAAAATCCCGGCTACTTACCTCGTCCCGTGTCCGTGCCCGGCCCGCGTCCTCAGACTTAGCCTTCTCCACGGAGATTATGCGACCGTGGAGTTCTGCGATGGAAACAATACAAAAATAATGAATCTATTGACACAACGTTGACGTTTTAAGAGAGGTAGGGCATAGCGGGGTATCCCGTTCGAATTGGAGCCGCCCGACTGACTCCACCTTACAGATTACCGCTGCTAAACAATAGTCTTTTAAATAGTATTGTGTTTCTGCCGGTGAGTAAGGTCTCCAGAGCTCCATGGGGTGGGAATTTGGAGAACCGTGGCTTTGGCAGTGGAGGGATATTTGCCTTTTTGCTGCCAGAGTAACGTGTTATAGAGGTGGGCAACGCATTGGCGATAGTCTCGGTGTTGCTAATGTTTATAGGCAGTGGTGACCACTTTCCATCAGGTGGACCGCTTGCCTGTTTGCCTATCGTATGATATAAAAAAAAAATTATATCATTTTGAGCGGCCACGTTTCTGTTCCGTAGGTCATCAGCAACGTGGCCGCTCACTGTGGGCCTTACAAGAAATCTCACTATTACCAAAAGGGCAATGGAAAGGGCTACGCTCGGAGTCTCGTTGCGCGATCGAATCAGAAATGAGGAGATCCGCAAGCGAACAAAGGTTACATAGCACAAAGGATTGCCAGGCTGAAGTGGCAGTTGTCAGGGCACATACGACCGATGGCCTGGTAAAGATCGCAGGTACCAGCTGGATGCGGAAGGCACAAGAACGGCCTTTGTGGAGATCTCTGGGGGAGGCCTATGCCCAGCAGTGGGCGTCTTTCGGCTGATATGATGATGATGATGATTATAAACTTCACCGTTCGGTTAATGAGATTAAGGTGAACATTTTCTTTACGGCCCAATACTAATATCACTGTTTAAAATTAGACTTACTTATAGTACAGACGAGTTCATGTTGTACATATGTTTGATTGATGAATCTGCTCAGATATATAAGTACCCTTCCATGTACATTTATATTTGAAGCCTTGGTATGTATGTATGTTAACTCTTTATTGCTTAATAAATACAGGAGTTACAAAAATATTTTACAAAGCAAAGGCGAGCTTATCCCACAATGGGATTTCTTCCAGCCAACCTTAAACATTCTGAAGGGACATTTAAGAAGCGGTGGAGGCAATATTGAGGTCTTAAATTAAATTACTACTACTTAAATTATATTATCTACAACTAATTATTTGAACATTACCTAATGTTTAATTAAGTACATTGGTAGTGCTCACATATTAATGAACTCGACTGTACCTACTATTTTTTAGCATAACAAAGATTTATCGAGACAAGACAGTAATCTCACCGGTCTTATGAAGCACCTTGATGCAGTTCTCGACGTCCTCGGCGCTGGCCATGGTGACGTAGCCGTAGCAGCGCGAGCCGGGCGTGCGAGCGCTGGTCACCACCTTCGCTGCTATCACCTGGGTGGAGATTTTTTCTGTTTAACACCACTAACGTGGCAAACAAGCTTACGGCCTGCCTGATGGTAAGTCATCGGAGGCTATGGACGTTTGCAACACCAGGGGCATCACCCGCGCGTTGCCGACCCCGTCAAGACTTTTTCACCACTTTCTTGAAGAATTCCATGTGAAATGTCATGTCGTGGAAGTTGTCAAATAGGCATTTTTTTATTTGATAGCGTTTTATTCAATGAACAGAAAAGTAAAAATTGTTTTTGAATATCTTAAAAAGTAAAAGAAATATGTTTGTAATGAAATCACGGTTGAGTATCGCCATTTAAAATACACGTAAACTTCGTTTTGCGAGGAGACAAACAATAATGTTATAAGTATTATTGTTTTTAAACGATTTTAATTTTGTTTTCAATTTTTGTTACATAAATATTACATATTCTTAGCTCTAAAATTACAGTCTTAACACTTCAGGCATTTCTTTTATACGATTTTACAAATATAGGATCAGTCCTCAGACTATAAGCAGTTGTTTTCAACGATGGCATGGCTATCCCTTCCAGCGTTGGGTTGCCTTCACTACCTACATAGGACTGGTCATATGTTATCCCATAAGTACATCCTCTTCAGGCGTCTTATTTTAGGTGTTTCTTTCAACTTTTGGGCAAGTTTGTTTTGGAGAGGTCAAATTGAAAAGTATGATAAGTTTTTAAAAAATCTTTAAAAAATATGAAATGTGAACGTTTGAAATTCCTCGTCGCAGTTGAGTATCGCCATTTAAAATACACGTAAACTCCGTTTTGCGAGGAGACAAATAACATAAATAATTAATTTTAATTGTGGTGTCTCCTAATTCATGTTTGTTGCATGCTGTGAGACATTCAAATAAAATAATCTTATCTTATAAGTATTGTTATCTCATGTTTATCTTGTTTACCTCTATACTGTATTTAGTACATTGCTATACACAGCTGTTTCTTAAGGACTCATCCTTGACATAGGTTTAAGAATCGCAAATCAGGGCGGTAGGGTGGAAAGCTTCTTTAATTGGCACACGGATCTGCGGCCTTAGCCAAGAGGTTTCGTTAATCTACAATCGTTTGTGGTAGAAAAAATGTATGGGATTTGACATAAGCTAACGTTATCTGACATAAGCTGTTCGTGGTAGAAATTCTTGGTCCATAGACAATTATACGTACTTTCAGTGTACAAAGGAGGCGGATTGGCTGATGATCCTACACAATCAGAGTCAATGTAGATGTTGGTAGAAATAGTCGAACTTCGACCTGTAAATTTTCTACCATACACGCATCACGCAAGCGGAGCTGGTCAAAGATGGCTAGACCGGCAGAAGTTGCAGAATTTACAAGATGGAATGGCACCTTGTTCGTGTTAGGGAGCCGATAGATGTATGTGGCATATGAGAAGTACTTTTTTTTGGTAATATTCTCACCTTGCCATGCTTGTTACAAAGCAGCTTCAAGTCCTTAGCACGGGTAGCACTCGACAGCCCGCTGACCCAAAGGTTGAGAGCTCCACTCTTCTTGCTCTCGGACTCCTTCTCGGTATCAGCTTTATCATCTGTGGAGAACAATGTTGCTGTTATAAAAAATACAAATTTATAGCCTTTTATTCCACACAAAATGAGGCACGAGAGTAAGTTTTTAGGTAGTAAGTACATATTTTATACATATTATATTTTTACATCTTGCACAGTGGTGAAATTGGCACAGGCACAGAGGACAGATTTTAAACAATAATTGACACTTTGAAAAAAGAATATAGCTAGACGCGAAATGTTGTATTGGAATAAAATCTCACCTTTATCATTGTCCTTGTCCTCACTTTGGCCACTGGAAAAAGACGAATAAATTAGTAAACAGTGGAGGCTAGAACATTACAAAAAAATTAAAAAGAAAAGATCGCATTTAAAGTTATTGAACGTGACAAAGTGCTTTCTCTCTCGTGCTTGACGCTCGTTCTATTGAAGTTTAGGGCAACACAAATCGACTACAAAGTTTTGCACCGGTCTTCAGCCGAGCCTGGACGGAGCGTCGAAACTGAAGCGTCGCCGTAGCAGCGCGAAGTCGACGCCGAAGATCCACGAAGCTCGCCGACGGCGCCCGAAGACACGAAGAGACACGAAGCAACACGAAGTAGTTCGTCGCTCGCAGCCGTAGCTTCTCCGAAGCCGTTGCATCTTGGTTGGTGCAAAACTTTGTAGCGATCACTATCGTAGGTACAGGACACGGGTGATGCGTCGTCCGTCGGTCACCAACCTAGCTGCGGCCGGGTCTGGGGTATCTTGGGGGTCCGTGGCAGCATCGGCGTCAGCGTCAGCGTCGGCGACAGCGTCAGCGTCAGCACCGCCGTCCGCCGCCGCGGCGTCAGCGACCGCCGTCTCTTCCCCGGCGTCATCTGAGGCAGCCACAGTTGTCAGTCCACGAGTAAAGAGCCAAAGCCAGCCAGAAGCCAGCTTTGTTGCGTCGGCGTATTCTGGCACACTGTCCAGTAGACAGCCAGTCCACTTCACACTTCACAAACTTCTAGACGCCTGAAAACTTGATTTGAAATTAACAGCCGGCCGGTGATGTCGGAGACGCTGCAAGGGAGACGTTCTGCAGTGAACGTGAAACCGATGTGTGATGATTACATGAGCGGTGTATCCTGTAAATTGATGTCTGAAGAGTGCCAGCAGTACCGTCGTCCTTAGATGACACCCTGAGGTCCCCGAAACAGGTCACTATGACCCGCTGTCAGGAAAAAGTCGCAGATGCAGTTGTTGTCTTCCTCCTTCAAAGCCCAATGGTTAGTAGATTGCAATTTTCACTTCCACTGTTATTCTTCATCGTCATCAGCCAATCGCCGTTCACTGCTGGACATAGGCCTCCCCCAAGATACGTCACTTAAAGCCGCAGTCGTCTTTGTGCAGATTGTCAATTCATCACACCACAGGATATCCTACATGATTGACAAAGTGTATAACACACGAGAGCACGTCTACCCCAACGTCCATCTGACTCGCAGTAACATTTTATTTTTTAAATTCGTTGAGCAGTGTTGACCAATTATTTTTCTGTGATATTCCTTCTGGATCATGTCCCATAGAGAAACACCGGCATCGCTCGCTCCATTGCAGTTCCACCTTAAGTTTGTAGACTAGTCTGCCCAATTAGGTATGAGCCTCCTTACATTGATCATCTTATCTCACCAGTAAATGACAATTACATAAGTACAGATAACCTCAACATCCCCCCTGAAACTAACAGAGAAAATTGTGTAATCATTTCACAAAAGTAAAAAAAGAGTGTCACTTACCTTTTTCTTGGTTCTCTTTTTCTTTATCATCATTCTCAGCCTGCAAAACACATTATAATTTTTAATTTTTTTAATGATTTTATACTAAAAAGATTGGATATTAGACCTGGTGATGTTTAGGAGAATCAAATCAAGTATGGCAGTAGACTGTTATAAAGTTTTATTGTTGCATTATGACAAGAATACATTTTAAAAAGAAGAATGTATAAATATCTTAATATTGCTAAATCTGTAATGGTAAGAAAACCAACATACCTCCTCATTGAGCAGCTCATCGTCGCCTAGGTCTAATATGTCATTGTTATCGGCATCTTCTGACTCAACAGGGTTATCACATGATTCCTGTTCCGCCTTGCTGCTGGACCTCCTAGTTTGTTTCACAGGTGACTTTTCCATCGCTTCCGAATCCAACTTCTGTTCAAACGTGAATGTAGCAGGGTCCTCACCCTGCTCCTCCAAATACTATGAAATAAAAATTATGTTGGCACTTTAATTGAACGCTACAAGACCTGCTAATAACGTATCTGCTTGAATTGTCATCTTGGTAGTAAGATATGCTGGAAACCCAAGTATATAAAAGGCCTTTAAGATTTCAATTTCAAGGATCTCTTTCTGGGCCCCTGTATCATCATGTAGGTAGGGATCTATTTGCTGACCAAAATGTTCAAGTCTTAAAAATAAAATGTTCAATTTCAATTTTAGAACATGAAATCCACTTTTCATAGAATTTTCTGGTCGTTCTAAGATTTGACACATTTATAGTGTCACTACACTACACTACACACCAATGCATTGTCATGGTGGTGATTTCATCAACAGATGGTGACCAAGGGGTGGCCTCTTAACATGACACCATAATTTATAAATTTTTAAGACAACAAATTTATTATTTATTTATTAGGTACACTCTGACTCTCGATGAGGTTGTTTGAGTAATTATGTAAGTCTGCAGAGAAAACCGAGGGACGAGGTCCGGTTGGTAGAACCTACATAATTTCAACGTCGCACGTAGAAAAAACGTGTTTTTCCCTGTATATTGTATACCTACCACGTAGTACTCATGTTACCTTGTATGTATAATATTATGTACCTTTGATAAACGTTGTATGAGTACGCCACGGACACCAGTCTTTTCGAGGTTACGTTTTTCCAGTTCTGCACGTAAATCTATTACTCTCAGGTCGTTAATGAGGCGCTTTCGGTCTGCCATGACCGTTTTCACACGCACACGGATATCCAATTCAAGCAATGCAAGCAAATTCTAATGATATTATTTAGAAATTAAACAATACAGCGTCAGCACAGCACAACCACGAAAAAAGTACTTTTTTGTGGCTCTGGCTGGCTACAAGTTGTTTTTAGCCCAATTTTTTTCTATTTATGGCTCCATCGTTTGTTAAGAAGACTCCACATATTGGCCCAAACTTTTGACAAAACATTTTTTTTTTTTTTTATGTCATACGGTAGGCAAACAGGCAAGCGGGCCACCTGATGGAAAGTGGTCACCACTGCCTATAGACATTAGCAACACCAAGTCAACACACACATTTGCCGATTCTTGGCTCTACGCTCTACATTAATTCTTGTCTAGTAGTAGAAATATGGTAGAGATAAAAAGGCATCGCTAATATATCGGTACATATATATTTTTTAGTAAACTTATTGCCCAGCACTGTTGTTTACTTAATATTTTGCATTTTGGAGTATTTGAAGCTTGAATCGATAGATTTGGACTATTATTTCTTTCCATTTCATAGTTTCCGGATTTCAAAGTAGTGACGTCTTATCTTTGGCAAATAGACGAGACATGGCCAACATGCACGAGACTGCACGAATATACGCCAATACAGGGAGCTCTCTTGTATTCCCGAGATTAGCCAACATTTGTGGAGCCTCCACATGTTGGCTAAAACTCCACGAGACTTGGCAAATACAAGAATAAAGATGGAGTATTGGCCTATATTCGTGAAGTCTTGGGCATGTTGGCAATGTATCAACTACTTGACACAGACAAGATGTCTATCACTTGCTATAAGCCCCGGAAATCATAAACTATGCCGAATAACATTCTAAATCGATGGGTCCAAATATTCGAAAATGCATAGCTAGTGTCAAATAAGAAGAGACTTGGCGGGTCACGTGGTTCGACTTGCGCTGCATACGATTCCTGCTCAAAATCCCCTCCACTGCCATTTGACAAGTCTCTTCTTTCGAGACGCGGGTTATACAATAACAAATAGGTAATTCTGCTAGGCAATATATTTGAAGAAACGTGTTGATGTATCGACATCACATCGATAGTTTTTGATCTCTATAACATCCCTGCTAGGCGAGAATGTAGAGGATCGATCAAAAGTCTCGCTCATTATCGGCAAATGTTTTGCCAAGAGTTTGGGCCAAAATGTGGAATCTCCTTTATAGAAAAAAGAAAACGGGATCTGTAGATATTTAAGTACCTAGGCACCGAATAGGCATACAGGATTTGCATAATGTCTTTTTACATAATGTCTGTGCGAATAGGTATAAATAACATATTTTCCATGAAATACAATAATAGTTGTTACAAAATGAAACGCCATCTATCGAAGGTAGATCAAATGTGCGTGAAGCTAGAGTTCGACAGAAGGCGTTGATAGGTGCACAAATCGCTGGTAGTTCACAAGACGTTTAGATAGAGGTCGCTGTAACTGGAAACTTTTGACTCCCTGGCTAGTTGGACTTAAGCAAATTCTTTGATCCCACTTCCCCGAGTGTAATCAAATTCTCCAATATGGATGCCTAATTCAGAGCGAATTGACAAGGAGAAGCTGGAGAAGTAGGAAGGAAGGCCACGGGAAGCACAGCCGGGATTGTTGCCGATTGCCGAGATGATTATGTTGCATTGATATGTACTGAGGCTATAGGGACCTACACCAAACCAATTATATTTATAATAACTAGCGGCCCGCCCCGGCTTCGCACGGGTAGTAAACCTTAACAAATTATACACCTGAACCTTCGTCATGAATCACGTTGTCTAAAACCGCACTATGTAGTCTGTGTGTGAATACCGCATGAAAATCCGTTCAGTAGTTTTTGAGTTTATCGCGTACAGAATGACAGTAAGACACGGCGTGGGACTTCGTTTTATAATATGAAGTAATTATATTATACTTAAGTATGTACTGAGTAGTGTCCCGTTACAAACAGGACACCATATTACGATCACAAAAGTTCCAACCGTCTCAACCATTTTAGAGGGAAGGGGGCGACCCGGCTCCTGACGGCCGTATTTCTTGACATTGACTCCCCTCCCGTACGTACCCCGTGCTGCCTAGATAGCCGAGCGGACTGAGCGGCGAACACGCGACTTTTTTCTAATATTCACATTTTTAAACTCGTGATATCTTTCGAATGGAATGTCTGAATTGAATAATTCAAAAAGTTATATAAAGGTATTGAAGCAGTCGTGAATATGAAGTAATTTATTTTGATAAGGATTAATACCAAGGTACAAATAAAGAGCGTTTGTTAGCGGCGGCATTTCAATTAATTTTTGAAAATAAAAGAACACTTATTGTGACATAACTATAATAGTTAGACATATACTGTCGCGACACTTTTTGTAGATAATGATGTGTTCTGCAAAGTCGTAGTACATTACTTTGTTCTATCATCAATAGTTTTAGCAGCGCACGCGATGTAAGGAATTTTTTGGGTATTTTTTACACCTTGGGTTACATTATTGGAGTTTTATTAATGATCCGTAATTTTTTAGAAAATATAATATAGCCTATGTCACCCGCGGATAGTGTAGCTTCCCAACGGTGAAAGAATTTTTGAAATCGGTCCAGGAGTTTCGAAGCCTATTCAATACAAACATACAAACATACAAAAATAGGTACAAATCTTTCCTCTTTATAATAGTGTAGATGTAGATGTAGATGTAGATTATATTTATATTTAGACTAGCTGACCCGGCAAACGTTGTTTTGCCTTATAAATAATTTCCTAGTAAATTTAGGGGGATGAAAAATAGATGTTGGCCGATTCTCATAGATACCGGATAAGCACAAACAATTTCATCAAAATCGGTCAAGCCGTTTCGGAGGAGTATGGCAACGAAAACCGTGACACGAGAATTTTATATATTAGAGAAGATAGATCTTATGATGAAAGGCACCAAGTCTAAAATGATCCCGTACAGTGGCGTGCCTAGGGGTTCAGAGTAAGGCAAGCCGAGAGATGAAGTTTGTGTAGTTTTTACGGTTATTAAAAATAAATCCATCCCCTTGCCACATTACTGATCAATCCTCACTTATCACTCTTCAGTTTTATACCAGCAATATAACTTGTGAGAGAGACAACCAACAATTCAATGAGTTTGGTACACCGATCTATGAAATTGTCTTATAAGCGATTTACTAATCTGAGAAATAGGTATAATAGGAATACATATAAGGAAATAATTTGTTATTTTCTGAGAAATGATTCAAAACTTTACCTTTTCCATGCAAATCAAAACTTGTGCACATTTTAAACCATCACAAGGGACTTTACTTCGTCTATTGTTGATCAATCTAATTAAATCACTTTTACTACAAAACACAAAACAAACACAACAAAAAACTAATTACTTATCCGCCCAAACGGCTCAAACAAAACAATAGTGAAGTTGGTACGTATTACAGCATTCAACAAACGTGCCTACTGCGCATGCGCGAAGTTGCCATTTTCAAAGATCCGTGTACAACTTCATACGCATGCAGGGCTTAAAGTCTCGTACAATTTACTATATAAACAAACGTATAGTTATATCTCATTATAGGACAGTTTTCATATGTAAGAAAGAGACATACCGGCCGGAATCAAAGCCCGCTTACAAGCCAGCGCGTGCGAGCGAGATGACTGACCGAGTCTCAATTTCCTCAACTTGCGTGTGCGTTCGGAGCGTGTTTCGTAACCTAGGCGCACGATGGCGCTGCTGTGCGGCGCGGCAGTTTGAAAAGCATTAGGAGCGCGAACTTTAAATAAGTAGTTCGCGCTCGCATTATCTTTGATTTTTTATCGATAATTATTTTTATTAGGCAAGCCCGGCTTTTGGGCTTGTATGACAGTAACGCCACTGATCCCGTACCGGATCATAGTGGACGGTGTACACAGCAAATATTGGCAAAAAACCGCAAATCGATGTACAGGATAGCCGTTTGGTATACGAGTACTTTAGGTTTAAACAATCATTTTGACCGGTAGTTCCTAAAAATATTCCCAGGGGGGGAGCAGTAATATCGATATTAATTTTTTATATGGGATTTGAATTTTTTTTTCTCAGATTCCTCCCGTGTTTGGTATCAAATGAAAGGGCATCATGAGCCGGTTCTAAAAATATACTACACCAATACAATTCGGCCACCTGTTTTCTAAAAATCCACGAAATATTTTCAAAACATACCAAGTTTGGACTCCTGCAGGTAGGAGACGGATTAGTAAATTTTTGTATAACATACGCCAAATGTCTCTAAATATACCCATATCCAACGACAAAAAGGCGATTTAAAAAATATTTTAATTTACTAATTTTTAAATATTTATTTCTTTATTAAAAAGTTGAGATTTAGTATTTTTTTAAACTTATCGAACTCTACTGTACTGTACTATTATTATTGTGTTTTATGCTCTTATCTATGTAAAATAATGCTCTTACGGTTTCTATCTCCCCCTCCCCCTTTCCTCTCTCCCTCCGCACTCCTCACTCTGCACCTAAGCGAATTTGATTTCGCGAGCCATAGTCAGTCAGTCAGTGGCAGAGGTAGCGGTAGAGGTAGGTAAAATCCTCTCAGGTGCAGGAAGAGAAGCCCCCCCCCCCCCCCCTTCTCCGTATTAATATCAATTTAACATAGATTAACAATAGTAAAGTGCAGTACAGTTCGATATGATTCAAAAAATACTAAATCTCAACTTTTTAATAAAGAAAAAAATATTTTAAAATTAGTAAATTAAAATATTTTTTAAATCGCCTTTTTGTCTTTGGATATGGGCATATTAAGACTCATTTGGCGTAAATTTTATAAAAATTTACTAATCTTGGTATGTTTTGAAAATATTTCTTGGATTTTAAGAAAACAGGTGGCTGAAAGTTATTGGTGTAGTATATTTTTAGAACCGGCTTATGATGCCCTTTCATTTGATACCAAACACGATAGGATTCCGAAAAAAAAAATTTCGATTCCCATATTAAAAATTAATGTCAATATTACTGGCCCCCCCCTGGGAATATTTTTAGGAACTACCGGTCAAAATGATTGTTTTAACCTAAAGTACCCGTGTACCAAACGGCTATCCTGTACATCGATTTGCGGTTTTTTTTTACGTAGCTCGACCACTATCATGGTCAATGCAGACTTCGGGCCCTCGCGCGCGACATATTGACGTGAAGATGATTATATGTATTTAAGCTGGTTCCATGGGATTATAGGCATGGGGCCAATTGGCAGGAGGACAATTATAATAGCCCATAACAGTTAATTGAGAGGTGTAAAATTCACTCGATGTGCGCTTTATTACGATTTAACAACGACAAATTGCTATTAAAGCAGAAATGTGAGTCTTTAATCCGATACGTGAATAACATATTTAGGTACATAAATAGGTATAATAGCTACCTTTGAATCTTGAAATTCTTATGTTGTAGGTATATACTGCTTTGCTTTTCAAAGTAATCTCTGTGCCAATCACATTACACTCAACTACACATTTTTATTTTTTATTCGTTGAAATTATTCGGTAAAGTAGTGGCCTTACTTTACACTGTCACTGACTGAAGTGGTACTGTTCACGGTTGAGTGAAGAAGTTGACACCTGTTTAAACACTGGGAACTTGAATGGCAAAGTGTGAGTCGTCTAGAGTTGATACGATCTATCTACTACAAATAGCATCTGTATGCCTCGCGTGATTTGTAAATTACTGTGCTTCATCATCACAGCACATAACAGTCCACTGCAGGACTTAGGGCCTCTACCACGAAAGGGGAGGTTATTGCCATAATCTCCACGCTTGGCAGGCGGGTTGGGGATCGCAGTGTTTAAATAGAATAATGGAATTTTTAAAAAAATGTATTTTTGATGAATAAAGTATGTATTAGGTATAATAATAATCATCTTGGCGTTAATGTCCCGGTTGTGCTCTCGCGCACGAGGGCCCGGGGTCCGCCTTGACCATGATCCAGGATTCGGCAGGTCAGGTAATTACAGTGGAGCGACTGCCATCTGACCTCCATGACCCTGTTACCAGGGAACCTGACCAGATTGGATCATGGTTACACATCCAGTCGCCTGAATGCGCAGGTTTCATGACGATGTTTTCCTTCACCGTAAGAGCATCGGTTAGTATTAAACTAATGTACATAACTCAGAAAACAGTAATTGATACATGGCCGGAACGGGATTCGAACCCGGGACCTCTGACTTACGAGTTCCATACTCTAACCGCTCGGCCACCGACGCTCTTAAGAATAAAGTATTTATTAAGGTGGGAATAACAATTATACATATTATGAATACTAATCTGACATAATACAAATTACAAATAACAACTAACTTAATAAAACAATCACTAATTTTGTCCAAGTTCCACGGTATTAGAACTATTAGGAATGCTGTTCAGAAGGCTGGCCGCATTACTCCCCGTTCGAAGTGGAAGCCAGCCCTATGGTCTTTAGTAATATCGACCAGGCGCTGAGCTAGCTCCCGAAATAGGGAGTGTGCGCATGGTCCCTAGAATTCAAGGGTTTCCACGTCAAACGGCGTAAATATGTGGTTTTCACTAACACTTGCGCCGTTTGACACTTTCAGCTGAGGCGGCATCGGGCCCAGCATAACACGCCGTTACTGGAAGATGGAACTGTGCAAGGGTATCGCAACACGTGGCGTCCCTGACCAAACGTCGTCCCAGCTTTCAGGGCGGGAGTGTCATCCCTTCGGGCCTCTTATCGTCATCACGGGCCAAACCACCTGGCTCTAGCTTCGCGGGTGCTCTAGCGGAGGTGAAGGCCCAGCGGATGATATAGTGCGTAACGCGGTCGAGAAGTGTCCCCATGTTTTTAGAGGACATTGCCTGATATTAGAGACCCGATTTACACTCGCCAGCAGCCAGCAAACGCTTAAAATATTGTTTCTCATCAATCTGCAGCGAGGCTCGCCCCATAGCCGCTGAGAACAGGAATTTTTTGGGAGCCCGGCCTCCGGAAAAGCCTCGTGCCAAAGGCATTTGGCCTCGATAGAATACGCCGTAATAAAAGTTCCTAGTTTAGATAATAATGACGACCTGAGTGGTTCAATGGTCAACATGCCGGCATGCCACGCAAGAGGTCCCGGGTTCGATTCCCGGCCGGGCAGAAATTGAAATGATGGATTTTAATTTCTGTTACGGGTCTGGGTGTTCTATGTATAATAAGAATGTATTTAAAAGTATATAAGTAGTTTATCAGTTATCTAGCACCCATAACATAAGCTTTGCTTACTTTGGGGCTAGATGGCGCTGTGTAAATTTGTCCACGATTATTTATTTATTACACTAGTTACTGTGAACTATGCACCGAGGACAGAAAAGCTGACAGGGATACATCTGAAACTTTTCTAACGCCTAGACCTCCATATCCATCTGTTTCCAAGATGAATTATCGAGATTTATGTTAAGAATTAAAATATGAGAATATGTTTCACTGTGTTATTGATCATTAAATTACTGAGCGAGCGAAGTGAGCTTGCTATGTTAGACATTTTTGGTCTTAACAACAATGGGTGACAATAGTAATTTAGCTCACAATAGTAATTTAAGGATGTCAATGAATGAGTAACCGCAACGAGCAAGGTAAGATAAGAAAAGTATCTGAAACCTACGAATGAGCGAGCGAAGCGACCTCGAAATTTATGACATTTTGGGTGAAAATGTTTGATATTTTGGGTTTTAACAGGTGATCATTAAAGAAATAACTTAGGAAAATAATGAATGAGCGACCGCAACGAGCTTGGTGAAAGGTAAGAAAAGTAACTGAAACATATGAACGTGCGAGCGTAGCGAGCTCGATATTTTTAAAATTGTGAATCTTAAAAGCTTAGATGAGCAATATATTAATGTGCGAGTGGAGCGAGCTCGAAATTTTTGGCATTTTGGCTTAGATGCTGTGATGACGTGGGATGCTATCCTGATCGTAATAAAAGATAATAAAAGAAATTAAAATTATTGAATTAGCAATTACTTTTAACATTATGGTTCTTAAAACCTAGAGTGATTGTTAAAATGAATATTTGAGCAAGCGTAGCGAGCTAGGAATTTTAGGTTTTGAAAGATTGGTTAATAGTATGACGAAACTGAAGGCAATGATTAACCCGCGAGCACTCGCGCTATGAGCATTTAGCTCACAGTAAATTTAAAACATGCGCCATTTTGTCAAAATTATTTCTAGGATCATCGTTCATTTGGTAGCTGAGTTTTGTTCCGTCCCCCACCCCTATATGTAGTTCAATTCTCGAAAGTGTGCGCCAGTCACTCGCACGAGGTGGTTTGTTGCGCCGTGTACCATCAGGCGGCGTTTTGCTCATCGCGCGGATATCGACGTAAGTACTTTTTTCTACTTATGACTTAATTTTTTTTCATCTTAGCGACAGTTTTACTGCTACTTTTATGCAATATTATGATTTCACATTACTGAAATAGTAATCTATTATGTATTTCTATTATAGATGGATCGTGATCGAGGGGATGAACGCGTTTTGGCATGGTTGATGGAGGAGGATTTGGAAGATATTGAGGACCCGTCTTTTAGAGCCGATGATATTGAAAGCGATCGAGGCAATGAACACAGTCATCATTGCACTAACACCGAACAGTCGTCATCGGAAGTAGAAGGTGAGGTTTCTTCAATTTCACCGGGCAGTCAGCTATGTTACGTAGGCAAAGATGGGTGTACAAAATGGAACTATAATATTTTTAACTTCTTGAATATATATTTTGTAGAATAAATAATGTGTATTTTATTTAATAAAATATTGTTTTAATAATATATTTTGGTAAAACTTGCATTTATTTACATTCATAAACGCGAGCAAAATGCTCTACACGCGAGTGCTGATGTAAATTCTTGAGGCGCGAGTGCTGGTGAGTTAAGCGAAAGACGCGAGTTTGAAATTTTTGACATTTCTGTTCTAAAAAGTTGGTGTTATTGATAAAATCAATAAAAGAATTGAGCGAGCGCAGCGAGCTTCCAATTTTTGGCCTTTTGCTTTTTGGGGCACTTGCAGCCATTGTCCCCCGCCCCCCCCTGGATCCGCGCCTGCGCATGAGAACCTGTCACATCAGCCCGTAACAGTCCACTGCTGGAGTTAGGGTCTCTCCCACAAAAGGGAAGGTTATTGCCATAATCTCCACGCTCGGCAGGCGGGTTGGAGATCGCAGTGTATAAAAAATAACAATGGAAAATGCTGCTGACCATTTTCCAGACTACGGAGGCTCTTGCTCTTTTGCCTCGAAAACATTAGTCGCCTTGTACGACACCCATGAGTGTATGAGTGAGTGAGTGGGTTGGTGCTATTCTACTCTGCCGGACACCACACGGCAGAAAGAAGCTGTTAATCCTGTAAAACCGTGTTCGCATTCCCCGTAGGATCCCGTCGTGTAAGTAGGTCGTACTACCACACATTAAATTTAGAACTTAGCTTCACGAGAGTCGCCTATTGATGGTAGCCGACTACTGATTGCAAGAGGTAGCCTTGGAGGAAAGTTCTCATGGCGTGGACAGCGGCTTCGCAGTCACATTTAGATCCAAAGTTGAGCTGGATATGCTGGAATTAATTTGCTGGGCTGGGGAGTGGAAAACCGGCGTCGGTAGGTAGTCCCTACCGCAAATCATTTTTTTTTAGTTTTAGGCGCCATAAAGCTTATGCGCTTATTACACAAAATGGAATGTTTTGCTCATAGAATAAGGTCCATTTTTGTATCTCGGATTTCAGAAAAGCGGAGCGACGCGTGACTTAATATATTTAGGTATGATATAATGATACAAAAATTGATCTCATTGTGTCGTCGTTGTATGAATGTAAATACAACATCAAAACCAAGTAATGTCAAAAAAATACATTATTACGATTTCAATAGAACTCTAAAGTTCAGTAACCCATGGTAAACTTAAAACTAAGCAACTTCAAAATATCATACAAACAGCAATGGGTTCCGTTGTTAAATCGCTTGCCTCTATTCGAACGATTTTCAATTTTGAATTACGGCGTGAAAAATTCAATATTTTTAAAAATTACTAACATAGAAATGTTGCCAATGTTCTTTCTAGAATATGGGCAAAAATAGGAAAAATCAGCATAATGCATAAAAATATAAAAATTTTACGCCTATATAGAGGACCGTTTCGTACATTGAGGCTCGACGAAATTCAGCACCGCGACGAGCTCGCCACTTAATACAATTGGCGAAGCGAGATTGAGCAATATCTTGCGCTGGACCCTGAGACTAATAGAACGGTCTCGGGAGCTGATTGGCACCCTGTGATGGTGTTTTATTATTATTAAAACATAATTTCTAACAAATTTTCTCTTAGCATAAGTGGTTATACCGATATTTCGCTGAAAACATTTCCTTTGGTACCATTCACACAAATAAGTATTCACAGGATTCTTTAAAAAGCCATTTTAAGATTGTTAGTAAACTATTAGTCTCACTTAGTTCGCTTTGTACTTCAATGAAAGTAAATTAAATGTACTACAACTTTCTTTTAGTTACTTTTATCATAGGACTAGCGATTTTATCAATAATTTGCTCCGGACGGGAGCAAAACCTAAAATTGTGAATTTTCGAAAAAAATTGATCATCTTTGAAGAGTCAACTTGGTCACTGTACATTTTGTAGAGCTGCGTTTGCGTTTGTGGGCTTAAATAGTGGCAAATATAATGAACTTTAAAAGCCATTAGGATTCTTGGTCGAAAAATGCATAGTTTTTGATTTTTAGACCAGAAAGTGAAAAAACGCCCAAAATTTCGCAGTTTCTCACGTATAACGCAGGACGCACAATTTTTTTTGCGTGCATGTAGTTTCACACTCTCTTAAGGGGTCCAAATAACACCAAAAATACAGCGTTACATCGCGCTTTTCGTTTTAGGGCAATTTTTTTGTAAGATTTGACTGGCATATTACCTGATCGGTCAAATCTTGGATCATGGTCAAGACGGACCCCAGACTCTCGTGCGCGAGATCAAATCAATCAAATCAAATCAAATCAAATCAAAATTTCTTTATTGATTAGGACATTAGGAAAGTAGGAAGGAAACACACAGTGACACGCTGATCACAACTGGGACATTAACGCCAATATTATTATTATATTATAGGGCTAATGCTTGTTACTTCCGGGGGGCACATTAATTGGCTAGGAAAATGCCGCACTTAAAGACCAGATTTAATCAAGTTCCTCCTTAGTAAGCACAGTCATTCAACGAATTATATGTATAATTGACCACCTGGTCGTACGTATGTGAGTGTACGTGAGTCCGATGAGTGGAAAAATGTATTCATTTGTTTTGTGTTGGATGTGCTTTGAGTATTATTTTCTTATTTGGCTTGTTACAACTCTTTATCTATTTTATTTAATAAAAAAATCAATATTTCCTTACATAATTATTCTTGTGTTTTGCAGTTACACCCGCTTTTTGCCGGAACAGGTCATCAATACAGAATTTACAATAAACACATATCAAATCACTATTTTATATATTTTAGTTTATCGTGTACCTACTCAGGTTATGGCAGATTACCAGTGTGTTGCTATCCCAGGCAACAGTGTGCTGAGCTAGAACCCTTTTATGCTGCAGCACACACATGCGGCTTCATTATACTCGTACCTACCTACATAGTTAATTAATTACTAAGTCTACCTCTATACAATGCTTGTACTTATAAAGCTTCTAAGTTTAAGTTGTCTTTGTGTATGTGTGCGTGGGCGCATGAAGTATAAACGATATTCTATTCTATTCTTTCAACATCATATTGACAATGTCCACAAAAAAGAAGAACAACGCACCGAGAGTTTTGATATCAAACGAACACTAACACCTTCCTAGAGCTCGTCTAATCTAAAATGCCGCGCCCCACTATCGCATTAACGCACACAAGCAAGTTTAAAATATGGACGCAATACATATACAAATGCCGTTGTAATTGGTCATTCAGTTGGCGGTGAAATTCAAACGTAGGAGCACGCGTCGTTCATTGGCTCCCACACAGATGAAGTGTCGTTATCAATATTTGCACTCACACATCGAAATCAACTAATTAAGTAGTGGGGCGCGTCATTTTAGACTAGACGAGCTGTACCACGGTGGGCTAGGAATACTTACGTACCCACATTTTTTTTTCATTAAGGGACGGGGGGTAGTATTATGATTAAGAATAAAAATCGGCTAAGACGTGTCGTATCCTGTGCAGTGTAGGGTTCCGTAGTTACCTGGCAAAGTTCTGCTGCAACCTTTGAAATGTATCAGCCATATACTAACTGGCCGCTTCGGATTAGGTGGAGAAACTTGCAAAGAGGATAATTTGTGACCCGCAATTGATTGATGCTTAGCTGCAAAGTCCGAGCATCGGCGTAGGTTTGCACATCTGTCGGTGCGAGCGAGCGCTTGCTCGTCATATCGCAAGAAACTGTTCATGCTGCAAGGTTGTGGAACTCTCTGCCGTATGAAATACGCGATAGTAAATCTATCGGCATTTTTAAGAAACGTGTGAAAGAGCACTATCTCTCTCTTAGTTCTTGAAAATGCGGGGTACAATGCCTATAGATAATTTGTAGGTCTATGTATTTTATGTATTGGTATATGTATGTATTGGTATATGAGAGTGTGTCGTCTAGGGTAGCGTACCTTATACTCAGAATTACCAAGCGGTATTCGTTGAAGGTCATACAGGTCTACGCACCGACTTCGACGCACTCCGACGATGAAGTGGAGGCTATGTATGAGGATATTTCTACAGCCATGCATACCTCCAAGACACACTATACCGTTGTCATGGGGGATTTCAACGCGAAACTGGGCAAACGAGGCGGAGACGAGTTGAGAGTGGGGCAATTTGGAATTGGAAGTCGGAACGCCCGTGGCCAGATGCTGGCCGGCTTTATGGAGAAGGAGGGACTCTTTATGATGAACTCATTTTTCAGGAAGCCGGATCATCGCAGATGGACGTGGGTTAGTCCCGATGGTGTCACAAAAAATGAGATTGACTTCATCCTATCTACGAAACGGCATATATTCAATGATGTCTCGGTGATCAATAGCGTTAAAATTGGCAGTGATCACCGCTTGGTAAGAGGCACATTGAATATTAATCCCCAGCTGGAAAGATCGAGATTGATGAGGTCCACGCTCCGGCCTATACCCATCCAAATCCAAAACCCCGAGAGCTTTCAACTCGAATTACAAAATCGCTTCGAGTGCCTAGGAGAGTGCGTCGACGTGGACGACTATAATAACAGGTTCATGGAAACTGTCTATACGGTTGGGTCAAAGTTTTATAAGGCCTGCCGTACAAACAGAACAAACAAAATCTCTGACGATACCCTCAAACTCATCGAAGAAAGACGCGGAATGACTCTGCAATCCCCTGATGATGTCTCTCAATTTAGGCGACTTAA
Source organism: Blastobasis lacticolella (assembly GCA_905147135.1). Lineage (NCBI taxonomy): Eukaryota > Metazoa > Arthropoda > Insecta > Lepidoptera > Blastobasidae > Blastobasis > Blastobasis lacticolella. Next base: position 13,456,202 of record LR990062.1, on the reverse strand, counting down.
TCGACAGATCTCCAAGTCTCTGACTCGCGACATACGCCGCTTCAATACTACCAATATTGAGGCGGCGATCGAGCGGAACAAAGGCTCTAAAGTCTTTGCGAGAGATCTGTCGATTGGACAGAGCCAGTTGACGAGACTGAAAACGGATGACGGCAGAGTTGTTTCGACCAAGTCCGAGGTTTTGAGGGAAGTCGAGAGGTTCTATGGACAGTTATACACGACAACACGGGCACCTGTTACCAGTATGGCAAAAGACCCCAGAGCCAAGTTGACCCGACACTACACCGAAGATATCCCGGACATCAGCCTGTACGAGATTAGTATGGCTCTCAAACAGCTTAAGAACAACAAGGCGCCGGGTGATGATGGAATTACGGCTGAGCTTCTGAAAGCTGGTGGCAAACCTGTGCTTAAGACCCTTCAGAAGCTGTTCAATTCCGTCATCCTCGAGGGCAAAACGCCGGAAGCATGGCACAGAAGCATAGTCATATTGTTCTTCAAGAAAGGTGATAAGGCTCTCTTGAAGAACTTCAGACCAATATCGCTGCTGACCCATGTCTATAAGCTGTTTTCGAGAGTCCTTACGAATCGTCTCGCACGCAGGTTTGATGACTTCCAGCCTCCCGAACAAGCCGGATTCCGAAAAGGTTTTAGTACCATAGACCACATACATACGCTGCGGCAGGTTGTACAGAAGACCGAAGAGTATAACCGGCCATTATGCTTGGCGTTTGTGGACTATGAGAAAGCCTTCGATTCGATCGAAACTTGGGCGGTGCTCCAGTCTCTACAGCGGTGCCAAATAGACTATCGATATATCGAAGCACTGAAGTGTTTGTACGAAAACGCCACTATGTCAGTTCGTCTCCAGGACAAGACCACAGAACCTATTCAGCTGCAGCGAGGTGTTAGACAAGGTGATGTCATATCACCGAAGTTGTTCACCGCTGCACTGGAGGATATCTTTAGGCTTCTGGACTGGGACGGACTTGGCATCAATATTAACGGCGAGTACCTCACGCACCTCAGATTTGCTGACGATATCGTAGTCATGGCTGAAACCCTGGAAGACTTGGGCAAAATGCTCGATGACCTCTGTAGTGCCTCTCAACAAGTAGGTCTTAAAATGAACATGGACAAGACGAAAATTATGTCGAATGTCCATGTTGTGCCTACTCCAGTGACAGTTGGAGGCACTCCACTTGAAGTTGTTGACGACTATACATACCTAGGACAAATAGTCCGGCTAGGTAGGTCCAATTTCGAGAAAGAGGTCAATCGACGAATCCAACTCGGTTGGGCAGCGTTCGGGAAGCTACGCCACATATTTTCGTCCCAATTACCGCAGTGTCTCAAGACGAAGGTCTTTGACCAATGTGTGTTGCCAGTGATGACTTACGGATCTGAAACGTGGCCACTCACTATGGGCCTAATAAGAAAGCTCACTGTTGCCCAAAGGGCAATGGAAAGAGCTATGCTCGGAGTTTCTTTGCGCGATCGAGTAAGAAATGAGGAGATCCGCAAGCGAACCAAGGTCACCGACATAGCTCTAAGGATTGCCAGACTGAAGTGGCAGTGGGCAGGGCACATAGCTCGAAGAACAGATGGCCGATGGGGCAGTAAAGTTCTCGAGTGGCGACCACGTACCGGTAGACGCAGCGTGGGTAGGCCTCCTACAAGGTGGACCGACGACCTGGTAAGGATCGCAGGTACCAGCTGGATGCGGAAAGCACAGGACCGGTCTTTGTGGAGATCTCTGGGGGAGGCCTATGCCCAGCAGTGGGCGTCTTCTGGCTGATATGATGATATGTAGTTTATTATATTAGGTTATTATATATGTATGTATATTTAGTTAGATATTGTGCATGTCTAATCTGCGACTATTTATCACATATCTCTTTGATAGGCCTGCTGGAAGAGATTTCTTCTAAGAAATAAGTAGCGCCTGTTGTGTCATCTATAACTCTGTATTTTTCATAAAAGTTTTATGTGTACAATAAACTGGAAAATAAAAATAAGAAAGGGTACACGTTTCCCGCGAGTGAGTGCCTTGATCATTATATCCGGACGCCTTTATGGCTTGAATCTAAAAGGCTGTTCCTAGACAGGCTTGCTCCATTTTCGACAGCACTTCTCACCAGGGGAGATGGCATCATATGCCTGGCTAATCTAATAAAAAAAAAGGCCGCTTCTCCAACTGTATTTGTAGGCACACCTAAAGAGTGGCGAGCTCGTTGCGGTGCTGAAGTTGGACTCGCATCAAAGCTCTAAACGGTCACCCATCCAGTTTTCGGAGTCTGCGAGAGTTGCTTAACCTTGCTACGATTTATTCTGAAAATAAATCGGTTCCTGCTGGTACTGGGTTTTCGTCAATATAAAAAAAGCTGTCTTTACATAGCTAAGTAGGTACCTACATCCATGAGAAGAGTCTCATAGAATAAACAACCACTGTAACTCATTCTTGCAAAAAAATATATAAAGTAAAAAATACACAAAACCTTAGGTACTAGAAAAATAAAGTGGAAGGTGGATAATATTAGTTAAGTACTTAATTAAAACAACCAACAGCCTACGTTACCTACCTACATAATATTTTATTATAACACGACAATAAAACAAAAGTGTAGCCCACTAAATTGTAATCCTGTTTTAATTAAAAATTAAAAACAGAACAAGAGAATTGAGGGCGAAAATTTATATAAAAGGAGAGCGAAACACTTTTCTAGCAATTCATTCTGAATGGATTTAATAAATGCTTAAGCGAGAGCAGTGTTTCCCTTTGAGACTGGCCAAAGAGAATAGTAGAAGAAAAATGGGACCGCCCGGGCAGGGGAGCTCAAGTCAAAGCCCGCGGGTCGCAAACGTAGGTATTTTTTTCAACATTTATCTCTGGGGTTTACTTTGAAATTTCGTGATTCGTAAAGTGGATGTGAGCTCTTGCTTTGAGCTTCAACATTTAAATTTTAAATGTATTTCACAATATTTTTGACTTTGGACGAATCCCTAGTTAGTAGAAAGCGGGCTAGAGAGTAGTTCAACATATTTGTAATGACAAAATGACAATAGAAATGATAAATGGATAGAAAGGTTTTTTAAATTTGTGTTAATGTCTACTTTTACCATAACAGAAAGGTATGTCTTATAAAATTGAGTCAGTGTTGGACCGCTACATTTTGGCGCCCATCATGGGACCGTACAATACATTTTCACTGGAATGATGGTCTTTATGCCGAAGTGGAGTTCCGGCAGTTGAGACAAAAGAATACATGTTGTAAACTTGATTCGCATTTTCTATTGTTGGACCGTGATACAGTGTGTGGCCTAGAACCGGGGTTAATATTGAAAATAGAGACTCTAGAGTATTGGTATATTTTCTGAAAAGATTGTAGTTAACCAAAACCTACGCATTACACAGAACATGAATTTAAAGTTACGGTTCATAATCAGTGATTATTGCAAAACGATATTATCGCTAACATTTTCAATGTCGTGGTACAGGGCATAAGATAATATCAGCCGCCACATGTTAACGAGACGTTCGGAGTAGCTCCGAATAAGTACTATGCAGAATAAACTCGATCGAGTTAAGCGGAACTATTGTTTTGTTTGCATTACATTGAATTTACGATTAAGTTTGTTAGAAAAAAACAAAAAGTTAAGTTTTATTTGAATTAGTTGGGACCATGATGATTTAATTACTGGTGACTTATAGAGCCTTCGCTTTTAATATTTTCCCCAGTTCTAGGCCACACACTGCATACTTATTGGTGAAATATGTAGAAATGCATTTTATTATTCTACTTCTTACGAAACACTGATAAATTTTCGAAAAAAAAAAGTGGTTGTTAAGTACACGGCCCCTATGTTGTAGGTGCTACGGAATGGACACAATAAGGTCATCAGTAATAGAAACCGTAACGCGTTAAGATATCTATGAATACTTATTTATTTAAACTCTTCATTCCACAACAAAATGGATGTAGATAAAACATTAATTAGACAACAAATAATTTTCATTATTTCGTAAAACTCAACCTTCGACCCGAAGGTTGATAGCTCCTGGCGCGGGGTGGCCACCCCTTCCCAAGGAGGTATTGCTCTGAATAAAGAAAAGTTAAAATTTTCTTAAAACCCCCCTCCTGGGGGTGGCTCCTATCTATCTTCGTTTAAGTATTGGCAAAAATGACCCCCCCACCGTCTTCCGTCCCTCTCGTTCTCACGATGTCATTGGTCGGTTTTAAAAAGAGTCGAGGGGTCGTCTGATCGATGACATTTTATTTTTAAACTGTCTCTCTGGCTGTTTGAATTTTTAAACGCTTGCTCGTGAGATGCTGAAAATTCTTGAAGACCAAAAAGATTTTATAGCGTTAGGTGTACAATCTCTATGCGCGAGACGGGGAATCCTAGTTTTACCGTAGGTACCTACTATCTAAGTACAGTGTTGACTTATGAATGCACTAACGGATAAGTCTTTACAACGATTTATGGCACTTTTCTAAACTTTATAGTTACTTTAGTGACGACCTGACTGGTTCAGTTGGTTGACACGGTCTGCCACGCAGATGTCCCGGGTTCGATTCCCGGCCGAGCACAAATTGCAATGATGAATTTTAATTTATGTTACGGGTCTGGATGTAGTATGTATAATAAGTGTTTTAAAAATAAGTTGTGTAATGAATATGTATTAAAAAAAGTATATAAGTAGTTTATCAGTTATGTAACCCCCATAGCCCAAGCTTTGCTTACTTTGGGGTTACATGTTGATGTGTGAATTTGTCCAAGCATATTTTTTTTTTTTTGTTTGAATTGTAACTATACTTTGAACCAGATTGGATCATAGTTACATTGAATGTATAAATATGATCTGGCCAGGTTCCCCTGTTAACAGGAGTACAGAGTTCAGATGGCAACTTCCCCTATAGGAGAATTACTTGAAGTACAAAACTCTGGATCATGGGCCCTCGCGAGAGCTCAACCAGGACATTAACGCCTACATTACTATTTATCTATTTTCTAAAAGTACGTAGGTATATACATTATATATATACCAAAAAATTTTTTTCCTAAACTGTTGGAATAATGTGTTGGCGATGTGATACTATCGGCTACCAGTAGATTACCGCACGGACGGACGGGCGACACACGCCAACAGGTGGTTCTACTTACGTAGGAAAGGAGGGTCAGCAACAACATGCGGTACAGATGTCGGCGGTATATCCACTTCGGTGGGTAGAAAAATCAAAATGTTCCAAAAAGACAACCGATCAATCGATTTTAACAGCCAAAATACCAAAAATTCCGAGCACGCTGCGCTCTCTCATTCATTACTTGATTACGTTCGCCCCAGCTCTATTATACTAACCTGGCTCGTTATACAAGTACCTACATACAGGACAAACACATAACCACCTTTCGAATTCACCGCAGCCTGGCTAAAATCCCTTGGACGGGCTGGTATCTGCTGACGGTATCCACGACCCGGTAAGTCCCAACTAAAGTTGGGCGATTAAAGTTCCCAACTGCGCACTCCGGACGATTTTCACTTACGAGAGGATCCGCGGCTCACTTTAGCGAAGCCGTGCTTTGCGAATTTTTATTATTTGCTAAGTATACTGTAGTACGTGCCATGTGGTGTCCGGCAGAGTAGAATAGCTCCAACCCCTTACACTCGTGGGTGTCGTATAAGGCGACTAATGTTATCGAGACAAAAGATCTAGTCGCCGTAGGCTGGGAAATGGGCAGCAGCCTTTTCCATTGTTATATTATAACACTGCAACCTCCAACCCGCCTGCCACGCATGGAGATTATGGGAATAAACTCCTCTTTCGTGGGAGAGGCCCTTAGTCCTGCAGTGGACTGTTATTGGCTGTAATTATGATGATGATACTGTAGTGTGTGCCTTCCGGCAGACCGTTCTAGGCTGGGCTTTTAGGATAGATTACTCTAGGCAGGGCTTCAATGGGTCCTTGTTCCGACAGTATACCCGGCGCCCAAACCAAACTCGTCCGCGATAAACAATACACATCGGCTAGTTCGGCTTCGTAGAGCATCGTCTCTTTCGCACGCGTGTGAGTAAACACGAAGCCGAAACTAGCCGATGTGCATTATTAATGGCCGATACCTGTACAGGCATGAGGCATTTCATCTTAGTCCTCACAGTGACTTCACCGACGTCCTGCGGTTCTGCATTTTTCTTGCCTGCAACCTAAATGTATGAATCTAAGATGTTATGGGCGACAGTTACCGCTTACCATCAGGTGGACTGTCTGCTCGTTTGTCACTACGTAGAAAAAAGCCTATGTCCAGCAGTGGACTTCCTACTCCTGCGGATAAGACGCAGTACAATGGCCGACTTGGTGTGAATGTCCCGGCTGTGCTCTCGCACGCGAGGGCCCAGGGTCCGCCTTGACCATGATCCAGGATTTGACAGATCAGGTAAATATAGTGGAGCGATGGCAGTATAATATTACCTATTATACCAAGGATGAGACGATAATGAACGTTCCCGTACTCGTTAATCCTCATATTACATACTCAGGTACAATATATACTCCCGCTCCTTTAAACGCTAAGTCGCAACAAGCAACGGCGATGAAAGAAAGAAAGAAAGCATTACGATGCAGATAAGAGTTACGGTTAAGACAAAGACATAAAAACGTTTTCAACGTTACCCTCTTTCCACGGCAACGCCGAAAAACGTTAAGACAAAGGTCCAAACAGAGGAGACGGGGGCGGGCTACAATTTTGTATTTTAACAAAATTGAAACCGGCCGAGCATTTCTTGTACAAATTTTAATATCCAGGGAGGTAGGTAGCCGTCGGGTTGCCATTGTTGTGAGTGAAAATTGCCGAAAATAGGGAGGTATATATTTTTATGTATCATCAACAGATCATTCCACTGTTGGATTTAAGCCTTCTTTACACAAAATATGTGGGATTTGCTTTGAGGAGTTTTTCGGACCATACTTTATCGGACATGTTGGACACAATACACATGGTGACTTTATATTAATTCTTGATACCAAGGGGTAAGCATGTGCTCGTGATAACAAACAACTTTTAGTATTGCACCAATTCTGTAATCACAAAAAAATGCCATCTGTTTCATAAATTTTGGCAGTTATTTTTCAATTTTGAAACAGCTGATTTCTTTACCACTAACGACTCGGCACAACTGAAGAACATAAGTATATACATTCGTTTATTTCGCATTTTGAACAATCAATACAAAATAAAATTCACTAGTGAAACGATATTGTAAGTAACACTATTGTTTTACATACGTAACGTCAAGTCTAGTTCCCATAGTAGAACATGATTGTTATCCAACTTACTATACATAAGTACTTTCGAACGTAATCCCTACCACTGTATCCGAGTCCCAAACCAATTTCCCTTCACCGCTGGCAACCCAGTTAGATAGAGAGCTATTTATATTTTTCCGCCCCCCGTTTCTTTTGGCGATTATTATTCTGTGTTCCGATGGGCGCGGGCGGGCGGGGGCCCGCCCCTTGGACTCTTTCCTTTTTGCTTCTTAAGTCCATCTTGAAGCGGCACTGCGAGCTCTCTGGAATAGACGAAGATTGATGTCAGCTACAAACTTTTTGGTGGACGAAAAAGAAAAATGTTGAAGTGGACTTTTGGCGGGAAAGTCTGGGGGAGTGGGGTGCTTCTTTGAGGTTGTTATTTATTGATTTATTTATCGGTTTATTGCACACAATAAGACAAGATATAAATAAAATGAAAGACGACATAACAAGCATTACTTGTTTCTTAGAAGAAATCTCTTCCAGCAAGCCTATAGAAGAGAGACATGGTAGAGTAGAGGGGATGAGACGTGCGTAATAGTTTAATTGACATTTTGACATTGACGAAAAAGTGCTTTAAAAAGGTATATCTATAATTAGGGTTCATTTGTTACAGTCATCTCATGACCGTCCGTTACATAATTTCGTGGTATGTCCTAGATATTTAGAGAAAAGCGTAGGTACCGAAACACCAATAATGCCACGACACCTTGAATGTAAAAGTGAGTGTGAATGTTTAGTGCATAAAGATTTAATAAATAAATAAATAAATGTAATGTACTACAAGCATAGCAAGGATTTCACATAAAACATTATACAGAGGCATAATATGCTCGCCATATCACCTCGTGGTGGGTGAAGATACGATTTTATTGCTGTAACTACATTTTTTTTTTCCAGTATTTGTCGTATATGTGTCGACATATTATGTTGTAGGTTAATCGCTGAACTGAGCTGAATTAAACATACTTGATTCATCGTTATATATCAAGTTTGTTTTTTTCCCTGGAATCAGCGTTTCTTTTGGTGGAAATAATAATAATTAAGTATTTCTGACAATATCTCTCTCGACTCTTGGAGTCCATACTCGAATGCCACAAACAAATATAAACTATTTCAAATCCAAAGCAACTACTCCGCTCCACCGCCACCGCTGTTCCCTGCTTCTGTCACTTACCCCTTTCACTGGAAAAACCGTGGCACCTACCCGGAAGGGGTCCGATATTTAAATATAAGAAGAACACCCCTTTTTTCCCCAACCTCCCCCCGGATTTATGGATCTGACGGAGGCGGCTCGTAATTACTTATCTTCGGTATACAAATCAATCGTGATACAAATCTATGAGTTGAAATGAAATGTTCTGAACCCCTGTTTGGTTTGTTCTCGAGACGTGCGTCTTGACTTTTATTGTTAATGTAGTCTACATTAACGTAAGTGCTTAGATCTACCGCCAAAAAGGGCAGTCGGTACCCTCAAAATTACTCATACCCTCGCTGTGTACTAGATGGTACAGTCAGCTGAAGAGTTGTGAGAGAGCTGCGATGTTTATCTTCAGCGTCATGGTGTTGCACTTCTGTAAGGCTCCACAAAAAGCCAGCGGCATGCACTCTGTATGCTGAGTACTTGCATAAATTTTGTTGCTATGTAAATTTACGATGTGTACTACCTAGTACTGAATAAACTTTTCATTCTTTCTTTTTTTGAGTGAATGGACTTCCCTGGCATGCATTAAATGTAATTAAACTATAATAATAATCATCTTGGCGTTAATGTCCCGGTTGTGCTCTCGCGCACGAGGGCCTGGGGTCCGCCTTGACCATGATCCAGGATTTTGCAGGTCAGGTAATTACAGTGGAGCGACTGCCATCTGACCTCCATGACCCTGCTACCAGGGGAACCTGACCAGATTGGATCATGGTTACACACTCAGTTGCCTGATTGTGCAGGTTTTATTACGATGTTTTCCCTCACCGTAAGAGCATCGGTTAGTGTACAACTAATGTACATAACTCGTAATTAAACTAATTAACGGTAAGGGGTCAGTTCTCTCTGCAGATACACGAACACATACGTAAAACCTAAAACATAAAATTTTTTTGGTGGGCTTAAAAACAAAATCAGCTGTCTTTGTCTTCGTATGTATGTATGTATGTAAAATCTTTATTCCAATTAAAAAGGAATACAGTATTGAGAAAAATATCATTTTACAAAGCAAAGGCGGGCTTATCCCAGAATAGGATTTCTTCCAGCCAACCTTAGACCCTCTGAAAGGAGATTTAAAGAGCGGTGGAGGCAATATTGAGCACTTATAACTAAATTACTTTTATTTTACAGGTATTAATTAACTTCGTCAGTATATAAGTCGTTTATTTTCACACCACATTCCTTATCGCGCTCGTTTTCCATTCGAATAAAACGTACAATCAGCTGCAGAGGGAATTAACCCCATTCGCGTACATTAAAATTAAGAGTATGGTAGCGTGATCAGATCTCTCTACAGCTGTCTGTACTTTGCGTTGTCTTTCTCAAGAATGTATGTATACTTATGTAGTATTTCTGATGGTGAACAATCGAAAACGAAGTGAGCGGCGGCAAAGTATTTGAACAAGTCAAGAAGGGTGTTAAAAGGTTTTTTACGAATTCGGAAACACGTTAGTATACGGTATTGCAAACTTTCGTATGCTGCGGTTACTTATTTACTTAAAATAAATAAAAATAATAATCTTGGCGTTAATGTCCCGGTCGTGATCTCGTGCGTGAGGGCCCGAGGTCCGCCTTGTCCATGATCCCGGATTTGGTAGATCAGGTAATTACAGTGGAGCGACTGCCATCTGACCTCCATGACCCTGCTACCAGGGGAACCTGACCGGATTGGATTATGGTTATACATTTTCCCTCACCGTAAAAGCATCGGTTAGTATTCAACTAATGTACATAAATGGCTGCAGCGGGGCTCGAACCCGGTACATCTCGTTTACGAGTCGGATAGCCTAACAGCTCGGCCACCGACACTCCCTACCTAGTTGGATTAAAAAGAAGAAATTCAAATTTTTGAGATTTATTTATCTCTTACTTCTAAGCTGCCATTAAGTTTGATTCGCGTGTAGTAGAGATTACAGAAAATACCACGACCTTCCCAAAACCAGTGTAAAAGGAGCTAACATTGCTACGGGCATCTATAGAGACGCTAGCTCATTTGATATTGGTTTTGGATAGGTCGATATGCGGTTAACCATACTTGTATTAGTTTTGGCGCCCACCAAGGGACCTTGAATATACAGGTTAGCAGTTCAAATGGTCTTGGGGATCTTCAGGTCAGTGTGGAAAAATCTGAAACTATAATTGATGCTGTAAATTGTTTTTAAGAGATACGAGGTTTATTCAAGACGAGGACCTTAATAAACCTAAGTAATTACGCTACAAACGACGCTAAAAAAGATATATAGGTACATTTAAAAAGTGTAGAAGTAGGTAATCTTGAATAAGCTTATGTGTAATCTTTACTTGTAAGTAATCTTCCTGCGCTGCATACCTTTTGTCAACTGTTATCTCTCCTGGAAGACTGGTAGATAATGCTATTTTAGCTTTAAGTCCGCCAATGTACTGTTTGTGCATCAAGTATAAATAAATAAATAAATAAATAATCCATATCATTAATTAATTATTATATGAAACGGGACTCACACGCGACGTTCCCTTTCGATTTGTTTTCCCGACGTTTGTGCAAAACAAGTCGAGTTTAGTTTGAAACAAATTTCATTAATAAAGTTATAATTAGGTTAGTACTTCATTGTATCTGAGTTGAGTTGGAATGTATGGAGGTCGATTAGTCTTAGCCACACAAAGATCCTAACAATCCGCGTACAGTCCCTGCATAGCCTAATTTCTTAGATCATCATCAAAGCCCATAACAGTCCACTGCAGGACTTAGGGCCTCTCCCACGAAAGGGGTTAATGCCATAATCTCCACGCTTGGCAGGCGGGTTGAAGATCGCAGTGTTGCAAACATAACACTGGAAAACGCTGCTGCCCATTTTCCAGTTTACGGAGACTCTTGATCTTTTGCCTTTAAACGTTAGTCGCCTTGTACGACACCCACGAGTGTAAGGGGTTGGTGCTATTCTACTCTACCGGACACCACACGGCTGATTTCTTAGATCGTAGAATTAATATTATAATCATGTTGCAATATCGCATTGGTCCATGATTTATTGTATTTCTGTGTTCGTACCTACTTTGTTTTTGTTTAGTCTTGAAGTTTTCTAAAATTTCCTTAATATGTAAAAACGATTATGGATTTTTGTAATGTCAAATTAAGTATAGTATAGTATAAGTATAAGTATTTATTTCACCAAAATTGTACAACAAACTGGATAGGCACAAAAACCGGGGAACTTGGAGCCTGCTCTAGGTTTATCCTGGATTGCAGGTCTCCAGGAACCCTCCATGTATCTTATTTATTTATTTAGGACAACCAACAAGACTTACACTAACAAAGTTATAGCGACTTATAGCTAAAATATTTTCTCTTTCTAAGTGCAGCCTTAATTATAGGTTACCACAACAAGGAATATAGACAACTTCGTTTAACATATTACAAATAAAATCTTATAATATCTTATATAAAAAGGTAATTAAAACTAAAAGTGTGTGTGGTGTGTGTGTATGTATGTTTGCGTGTGAGTGTATGTATGTATGTTTGTATATATGCTTATGTCTAAATTCAAATGGGTACGTTGGAATAAATCCAACTGGAACTTAAGTTAATCTTTCGAGTGTGAGTCTACTTTGGTATGGTAGGTAGGTTATACGACCTGCGTGGTTCAGTTGGTTAACATCTGCCGGTCTGCCACGTAGAGGACCCGGGTTCGATTCCCGGCCGAGCAGAAATTTAAATGATGAAATTTAATGGGTGTAGCATGTAAAATAAGTATGTATTTAAAAAGTATATATGTAGTTTATCAGTTATTTAATACCCATAACACAAGCTTTGCTTACTTTGGGGCTAGATTCTGTGTGTATTTGTCCAAGTATATTTATTTTAGGTAAATGAATTGAAACCACATCCGTTTTTTTATAATTTTTTTTTGCTTTACCTTTTATAAGTACAGAAATGTTATATTTATTTTCCTTCAGTATATAAATAATTACTTAGATATTTAGATAAATACAAGGCATCCCAAGATGCTTGGGTACGCAAAGCACAGGGCCGCATCCAGGCGGGGTCACGCCCGCGCCCGGCCGTCGCAATTTCCTATCCGACTGACAATTTCCTCGACTCGCCCGATTTTAATATAAAACGAGAAAAAACACCCACTCCCGTGGGCGAACGGGTGGCAGCGAGGAGAAGCAAGGAATATTGTCATAGTTTTGCATTTCTAAATATTTGTTTATTTATTTTATTTATTTAACAGTTTATTGTACACAATATAACAAATACAGAAAGTACAGATTAGTTATGACACAACAGGCACTACTTATCTCTAAAAGAAATCTCTTCCAGTAGGCCAACAAAAGAGATATGTGAAAATTAAACGCAGATAAGACGTGCACAATGACTATAATTATAATACTATAAATAAATACATACATAAAATTCTATACTTACTATACTAATATATATATAAATAAAATAAATAAATAAATACCATAAAAATAAAATAAACATATACTATAACAACTAATACAATATAACATAAAGGCATTGAGAATACTGAATAACATCTAGGCACACTGGGAAAGATAGTATTCTTTCACACGTTCAATATTTGAATTTAGTTTTGTAAATAAAGTATTGCGTTAAAGTAGTGAGAAAAAGCTATTGTCAATTAAACAGTAAGTATAACCCAATATACTAATACTTACGTATATTATGTATGTCTACATGACCCATACCTACTTAAGACACACGATGCAAACAGCCTGAAAAGCTAACACAAACTGCGCAAAAACACTGTTTCAAAACCCAACTATTGTATTCATAAATTAAGACAACCAACAACACCAAGTGATATCTATCGAGCAAGTCCACGCTATTCCATTTTCTTTTGCGGAATATCTTTGGCGCGAGAAAGAAAAGTGGGGGCGCCGGACCCCCCTCCCCCCGCCGCCCCCTCCCGATGTTATTTTATAAGAGAACGCTGTTTTATTTTATTCACTATTGTCTTGTCGTGCACGGCTACTCTGTTTGTGCTTAGCTACTTCAACAGAGATAGCTAATTTGCTTTATGGGTGGGTACTGTTGAATGTTTCCCTTACTTACGTTTGCGGAATTAAAGTTGAAGTAGATACTTAAATGAAAATAGGACTTATGAATAGTTTTAATGTAAATAGAACTTGCCCGTGACTCCAGTCTAATTGGGCATTTGATTCCGACATTTGATTTACTAAATTAAAGACTTGGAACCGAAATCTTCCTAAACTGACACAGATTCGGACTCCGATACGAACGGTTTTGAATTTTGATATTTGGCATGAAAAAAATCGATATAATTTTATGACTTTGGCACAACCAAAAGCGGAAGGTTCAAAAATAAGGAAAATCAACGTCATGCATCAAAGGCCCTACTCGAAGCAAGACTTTTTTACAACATTAAATGAAGTCTAATCGTTATATTCATGAAAGTTATTTGACGTTAAATAACTTTTATGAACAAGACTATATAAGGTTTAATAACCGTCAAATAAGTTTTATGTTTTTATACATTATACTAACCAGACTTTTACAGCCACATCACCGCGGAGGAAGATGGAGCATATCTGTCTAGAAACAGCCTACCTAGTCTGCCGTTGAAAGAGAATGAGTTAGGGATAATTTAGATTAACTATACTAACGTCCCAGGGATAATTTAGCTAAAAAGGAAAACCCCGTACGACAAACGTTAACTCTCTGGATGGATATAAACAATATAAATGGAAATACTAAGTAAAAAAGAAGTAACAACAAAAAGCCACAGCCCCGCAGGTTATTCATTATCGGTAAAACATAACTGGCAGAAGCCGGGATTGACCGCTCGGATGACGATGATCATTATCGGTAAAAATAGCTGTCGACAGTTATCATCGTATGAGAGCGGCCCCAGTGCTTGCAAGAGCGATAACTGGATGGGTGACCATTTCGAGGCTAATCAAACTTCAGCACCGCAACGAGCTTTCGACTCATTAGGTGTGTGTTAATTACCAGCCAATATCTTACGCTAGGGACCCTACGACTGGTTGAACAGTAAAATGAAAAAAAAAAGCCGTAGGTAAGTATATAAAAATAGAAAATACAGAAAGTAATCATACCAATTAATAGCGGGGGCGTAAATTATTGGCGCAGTCCACGACTCCTTGTAGCCTGCCAGTTTCAGACAAGACAACCGACTTGTCTAGCTTGACCCCCCGATAGGTGCCGTTTCCCGTTGTTTGTTCGTGGCTTTTGCTGAAGGAGGGGGCGGTCGGGGGTCAAGCTACGTTGGTGGGCTGTTTATTTTATTTGCCAGCGTCATTTTTGCCGCGGCGCGCTCCCCTTTCTTGGATCGTTTTTGTAGGGCGTCCGGCGGTGGCCCCGCTCGCAGTCCGGCCCTGGAATCGTTTGGGAAAAACATGTATTTTAATTTTCGTACTCGGTAAAAAGAAGTAGCTATCTACAAAGTAATACAAAGAAACACAGAGAAGAATTATAGTTGTAATTAAAATAAATGAATTCCACAGTTGACTACACAATTGACCACTATCAATGTTAATATTTTGTATGGTCAAGCAAGGTGTAAGATAGTGTTCTTAACATGTCTAAGACTCTATGCTTTATTTATTAAGATGCTACTCATTGCTATGCGTTCTCAAAGTGCTCGTTTGCTAAGTGAACGCGCTGCGGCTCTATGATTAGCCAATTTCGTTCCTTTTCACAGACGTATAGTGCCGCCAAGTCGCCACTTAAGTAAGTATTGTCTGTTGGGACCCTGTGCGTTCGCGAGCACTGTAGGACTTCATAGTAACCTTTCTGAATACGGGTGTTAGTCGTCTTTTACGACACCCGTAATTAAAGAGGTAGGTGCAATGCGTCACTAGACTTTTATTATTAGGACAAGTTTATACCCTATGGCTAGGGCTTCTCAGCTATTCAGGGAATTTTCAAACGATATACCGTCACGGACCAATCGGCTCCCGAGACTGTTCAATCAGGATCAGGGTCCTCTTCGTCAACCTAGATTAACCTTGTTTTGACAACGGTATTAGACGGTACACCTAGCGAGCGTCGACATCGTTGTGGTACTGAACATCGACTAACCTCACAGTACGGAACCGTCACCCACCCAGTTCTCGGACGCTGCGTGAGTTGCTTAACTTTGATTTTCGGTCCCGCAACATTGCCGCTTCCCAAACGAGAACGCACGAAGCGGAACGGGCCGCCACCCAACGGGCGTCCAGCTCGCTATCTTTTCGCGAGTCTTTACTTTCTTCAAATAATTGTATAGATAACGTGGGACAAAGAAACGAACCCCCCACCCCACCGTGGTGGGGGACATTTTTACCCCCCGATCGGGTGTTTCGGGGCCTGCGTTTAATTGCGCGAAAAAACGCAAAGATGTCGCGCGGCGCCTTTGATGTTTAGAGTTTTTGGACTGACGCTTAATAGCGTTTTGAGAGGTAGGATAGCTTCAGTTACTTTGTTGATGGATTCTGGATTATTTTCAGTTTATGTAGAATAGGTATGTGCGATGGCCGATGGGGCAGTAAAGATCTCGAGAGGCGACCACGTACCGGAAGGCGCAGCGTGGGTAGGCCTCCCACAAGGTGGACCGACGACCTGGTAAAGACCAGCTGGATGCGGAAGGCACAGGGCCGGCCTTTGTGGAGATCTCTGAGGGAAGCCTATGCCCAGCAGTGGGCGTCTTTCGGCTGATATGATGATGCAGTAGCTCTGGTAGAAGGCCGAAGAAGCGATGGATTGACAACGCCGAGTTGGATGCGAGCGCCAATGGCTTACAACGCGATTACCAAGACCGGACGAAATGGAGGAGAATGAGTCGGAAAGCGGACCCTGGCGGAAGCCGTTAATGACCGCTCGGATATAATGATGATGATGTAGATAGTAGCACTGGTCTAATGATATCAACCGATAACAATGTTAAGCGATGCCCGCAATGCCGGCAACTGGATGGGTGACCGTTTCGTACTTTGAAGCTGGTCGAACTTCAGCACCGCATCGAGTTCGCAACTGGGGTATACCTAGGGTTGCCAACCCTACTATATAATATAGTATCCTACTAATATTAGGAGTCTACCTACTATAAATTAAAAATTAAAATATAGTAGGCGAAACTACTATATTTAATTAGCACAACATTACCACTTACCGCAAAACGGAACGCGTCCATAAGATCCTCAAAAGAAAAAAATTCCTGATGCAAATCGAATATTATATAAACGCAATGTAGCAGAAAATATACATTTAAGAAATAACATAGGTACTTACGTACAATTTATTTAAAAACCTACTATTAATTTTTGATTAATTCCCTACCTACTATATTTTTATGGCTTCAAAACCCGAAAATACTATTTTTGGTCTAAAAAAAGTTGGCAACCCTAGGTGTACCTCCTAATACCCTTGGCGAAGCGATGTTGACCAAGATCTTCCGCTGGTACCTGGAGCTGGCGACCCGGAGACTGGTTAAATAGTTTAGGGCCCCGTGATGGTATATTTTTGACTGTATGCAGAATAGAGCAGATCAGATAATTACAGTGGAGCGACTGCCATCTGACCTCCCTGACCCTGCTACCAGGGGTGACGAGATTGGATCATGGTTACATGTTCGGGCGCGTTCAACTAATGTAGAGCTCGTCTAATCTAAAATGCCGCGCCTAACTATCGCATTAACGCACACAAGCAAGTTTAAAATATGGACGCAATACATATACAAATGCCGTTGTAATTGGTCATTCAGTTGCCGGTGAAATTCAAACGTAGGAGCACGCGTCGTCATTGGCTCCCACACAGATGAAGTGTCGTTATCAATATTTGCACTCACACATCGAAATCAACTTACTAAGTAGTGGGGCGCGTCATTTTAGACTAGACGAGCTGTACATAACTCTGAAAAGAGTCATTGGGTGGCCGCAGTGGTATTCGAACCTTTCGCTTACGAGTCGGATACCCTAATTGATGTGACATTCCTAATTCCGTGTAAATAACGTATGTGCATTGTTTTGTTTACCACCGACTCATACTTGATGACTTGAGTGGTTCAGTTGGTTAACAGTTGCTTGGTTGGTCTGCCACGCAGAGGTCCCGGGTTCGAGTATGCATTTAAAAGTATATAAGTAGATTGTCTGTTATATAGCACACAAGCTTTGCTTACTTTGGGGCTAGATGGCGCTGTGTCAAAGCATATTATTTTAATTTTATTTATACAATATCAAGAGATTGCTGTTCTTCAGGTATTGCTCGAAAGCACCTTTTTTGAAATGAGTCCTACTAAAATATAATAACCTAACTCTACCTACATATCTAAGATAAAATGCATATCTTTCAATAAATATAAAAATACTTATTCGCACCTACATCTGAACTGAATATAAAAAACCAGATCAAGACATAAAAACCCGGTTTAAACCTCGAACGAAAAACGAAGTCTCAAATCGTAAGAAAATTAAAATTCACCCAGCGGTCACTAGTGCTCGCTCTTTCGTCTTACCCCATTATAGGTATAACTGTCCTTGTCCCACTTTCCAGGAAAAAAAGATGGGGTTGATAGGAAAGGGGTCTCGGATAGCCTTCCTTATGTAAATGACAGGACCTGACTGACGACTCTGGACACTTTTATTTGGTACGAAGGACGCTGAAGACATTTTAATTAAATATGATATAAATGGGAAAACGGGGCAATATTAAGGCAATTTGTTGTCTGAGGGCCCTTCAGATGACGGCTTTGGTTTCGATTGTATTTTTTGGAGTTGCTTCGCTTAGTTTACAAAATTAGGTACTATAAAACTTTTTTTCACTAGAAATGCGCGTTTGGCTCAGGTTACAGTGCCGGCTTTTGATACTCTTCATTCAGGTAGGCACACACTTAGGCGCTGTACTATTGGTAACGGTGGAGCGACTATGGTCGTACGACGGACGTCGCCCGACCAATAGGAGACCTCGAAACCGCTCGTCTCACAACCATGGTCGCACGACCGTTGCTAATTAGGACAGCACTTTACAATACACTTTTTGGGGCCGCTACTGCCTAACTTACCCCTTCTTCCCTATTAATTTTTGATGTCCTACCAGCAAGAGGGGGTAACATATGCCTCGTGATAACATTTAACTTTTACTAAAGTACCAAACCTGAAATCGAAAAAAGAATGTCAGCTGGTTCATATAAACAGCCCATAACAGTCCTCTGCAGGACTTAGGGCTTCACCTACTAAAGGGGAGGTTATTGCCATAATCTCCACGCTTGGCAGGTGGATTGCGGATCGCAGTGTTGTAAATATATATCAATGGAAAAAGCTGCTGACCATTTTGAAGCCTACTGAGACTGTAGATGTTTTGCCTAGAAAACATGAGTGGCCTTGTACGACACCCACGAGTGTAAGGGGTTGGTGCTATCCTACTCTGCCGGACACCACACGGCCGCTGCGGCGGGGATGTTGTGTTGATGTGGTGTAATCGTTGGCGGAAACTAATGAAAATCTATTAGTGATATACAGGATACCATGAAGTTGAAGTGCTCGTGATAACAAACAATGCAATTTCATACATTTTGGCATCATTCGTTGAAATACCTGATTTTTTTCGCAAGTAATATGGCACCGCGAGTTGCTGCTATAGTAAAACGTGTTTGTGAACACAAGCACATACGGCATACGGATCACGAATTTGATGTCACTCTGTATTGTACTAACCTGAATACTTACTATTGGTATCCAAATTATTGGAGGACTATCAGCATCACCGGTCTACGAAGTGAGGATGCCGAGGACAAGAAAGAGCAGGAAAGCAGACCCTACCACAAGCCGGGATTGACCGCTCGGATGACGATGTTGATGACCTATCACCAAAACTAGTACGAAGACAAGTACATAACTTCTAAAACTAACCACCGCTCTACAGAACAAATTAATAAAAACGCCAACGCCAAACTAGATTTTTCATAAGAAACCATCTTGTCGTTTCTCATCGGACGCGTAAATTAAAAACAATTATGAGGGGGTCACCCCCCTGGAGGGTGGGGGCGTTTGGCGAGATGAAAAATTAAGACAATTTCAGAGAGCCCGCCCAGTTATAGACGGATCTGTGTTTACTGGGGAGCTTGTCCGAGGTAACATCTAAGAAGAGATCTTTCTTTGAAATTTTTAGATGGATGCTGTTGAGACGGGTTTAACGAAATAGGTTAATAAGTAGCTACAAGTAGGTAGGCAAGTCTTATAAGTTGTTTGTCGAAAACTAAATTATGTATTTGGAAAGAATTTTTGTAACACAGTTCAGATTTTTGGTTTACAATGTAGGCTAACGCGTGCTTTTTGTTCGTACTCGTGTGGTAATATTTTTTTGTTTAGAATAAAGAAATTTTACGTTTAGAAATGTTTGTGATTAAATAGACGCTGTTATTTAAATATGCGTTTCGTTTTATTGAATTACGTATTTATATTTCCAACACGTTACAAAAAAATTTTTTTTTATACATTAAAGTAGAACATAAAATTGGAATAAAACAAAGAAAAAAGTATTAAGTTTCAGTGAAACTAGCTATGTAGTACAGGAAAGATATTTTTTTTTGTTTTATGAGCCTTCGGTGTGGTTTAGTGCTGGGCAAAGGCCTCTCTCCCGTTTATGATATTTATGTCATCTCTATGACATTTACGTTTAAATAATTTTTCGGTAAATCGCCTGCCGTGCCTGGTGCATAGATGGCACAATCTGGATATCCAATTCTCATACACTTTTCGCAACAATTGCGGAAGTATTTCGCTATCATCTCACGATCGGAGATGTTTATTTTTATCGTAGCTGCAGAAACTATAGGTACACGAAGCGTAAAACAAACAGAGTTCGGAATAAACCAAAGCCGAGAAGAATGATTGCGTGCAATTAATTTTTGGTGAAAAACAAAGAAAAGGAAATAGGGCATATATCTGGGCGGCGCCGGGGACCGCTGGCTGTGAGCCAACTGCGGTGCTGGGTTCCCCGCCTAGGATTCCTTGTATAAAGGTATTTTTTATATAACTGAAAGTGACAAAAGATCAGACAGTCCACCTGATCCCTCCGGCCGACATTGGCAAGTGAGTTTCGTAGACGGTTGCCAGAAAGTGTAAAAATTAAAATTAAATTAAAATATATTTATCATTGGCCATGTGGTGTCCGGCAGAGTAGAATAGCACCAACCCCTTACACACATGGGTGTCGTACAAGGCGACTAATGTTTTCGAGGCAAAAGATCAAGAGTCTCCGTAGTCTGGAAAATGGGCAGCAGCATTTTCCATTGTATTATTTAAACACTGCGATCTCCAACCCGCCTGCCAAGCGTGGAGATTATGGCAATAACCTCCCCTTTCGTGGGAGAGGCCCTAAGTCCTGCAGTGGACTGTTACGGGCTGTGATGATGATGATATTTATCTCAGACATAGATCCATAATCATCATCACAGCCCGTATCAGTCCACTGCAGGACTTAGTGCCCCTCCCACTAAAGAGGAGGTTATTGCAATAATCTCCACGCTTGGCAGGCGGGTTGGAGATTGCAGTGTTATAAATATAACAGTGGACAACGCTGCTGCCCATTGTCTAGCCTACGGAGACTACAAGTTTTGCCTCAAAAACATTAGTCGCCTTGTACTTACGACACCCACGGGTGTAAGGGGTTGGTGCTATTCTACTCTGCCGGACACCACATGACCACCATAGATCCATAATTTGTTAGTATTATATATTTTACTTATATGGTATGTTCGTAATATTAGTAAGATTAATATCAATTGCCAAAGATGAATCCTAAGCGGTGACTGTCGCCCATAATATGGCGGGCTTTGCGACGTCTGTCGATTATTTCGCAACAATCGACTTGCGTCGAATCGAACGATGTCGCAAAGCCCGCCACAAAGTGTACATAATAAACAGGAGAGACACTCCTGTGTGTCTGTTTGAGACAGGAGTGTCTGTTCGAAATGGGACTTTTACCTTTTTCACGAGTTTTCAGGATAGAAGAAAACTGTTTGAATAAAATGTAATTTAGCTATTTTTGTATGGGAAACGTCTTACTTTGATGGAAATAAGAATATTCAGAGCTGATTTTACACAGGAAATATCTCCTTTTGATCAGATATTCAGTGTCTGTTCGAAATGGGACTTTTACATAAGTTTTCAGGAAATAAGAAAAAGTAACAAAAAAAAATTTTTTTTTATATGGGAAACGTCCCAGTTTGATGGAAAGAAATACATTTAAAACAGATTTTACTCAGGAAATATCTCCTTTTAATCAGATATCCCGTAGTCTATGTTAAGATAATAAGTCAAAGGACTTATTTCGCGGAACTTACTCGGGCTGGGCCCTGCGTTATACTCGTGAACGGAGCCTTGGAGTGGCTTACTCTTGCTGTAGTTTTATGTGGTTACCACTTCAAAGTCACGTAAAATCAAATCAAATAATCATCTTGGCGTTTATGTACCGATTATGCTCTAGCGTGCGAGGGCTCGGAGCCTGCAGTGACCATGATCCAGTATTTGGCAGACCAGGTAATTACAGTCGAGAGACTAGTATCTAACTTCCGTGATTCTGCTACCAGGGGAACCTGACCAGATAAGATGGTTATACATTCAGTCGCCTGAATGTGCAGGTTTCATCACGATGTTTTCCCTCACCGTAGAAGAATCGGTTAGTATTAAACTAATGTACTCGTATATAACCCAGAAAAGAGTCATTGGTACGTGGCCGCAGTAGGACTCGAACCCGGTACCTCTCGCTTACGAGTCGAATACCGTAACCACTCGGCCATCGATGCTTAATTTTTTTCATAATTATAATATGTTCAGTATATCAGTCATCATTCCTATTGTACGTAGCCTACATTCTGATAACGCCCTGCCTTCCTGTCCATTGAATTTTCTACAAGAACTATGTATATATGTATACTAGGGTATATACACCAGTAAGTCACCAAGAGGGGTGTCTATAGACAAGTCAAAGGCGCACAGTTTTTAAAAGGGGTACGCACCCCATTTCATTTTTTATCGGCGACTACCTATTATGATGAGGTACAGAGGACGAAAGTACTGTACCAGTTTTTGTGTTACAGTCAAGGTAATACAAAAATTGGTACTGTACGTTACTCGAGTAGGTATTTTGTTTAAGCTTAATGATATGTTTTAAAAATATTCGGTGTTGCCTTTTCGCACTGGAAGTTATGTAAATGTAGGTATTATACAATTCTAAGAAATAATAGTAAAATTTGAAAAAACGCTTTAATACTAAATAAATAAGTGCTTTATAAATTGTTCAAGGCACTGAAAAGTCTAGACATTTTTGAAGTTAACTTACTACGGTTAGGTTCAGGAAAAAGTGCAGAAAATTAATTAGACTAAAATTAATTATGGTATTCCTATACGTTCTTATAAGAATCCAATACACACATCCAATATACGAAATTTTAATTTGAAAAATAAGTTAGGAAATGGCCGGTCACCCACGGTCTGGCGTCTAGCCATTCAAAGAGGTGTAGCCGGCGCCGCCAGCATCCTGTGTACACTCCCACAAGGCAGCGATTTGGATTCCATTTTCTATGTGTAACACTGTTTTTACTTTAATTTTTCTTGCATTAGATATTTAGGTTTTTAATTACAAAAGTAAATAAATTATTAGAGGACGACCCAGAAAAACATTCACTGATCAGATCAGTAATGTTCTCAAAAAAGCTGGAGTCCGAAGTGGTAAGAATAAAAAAAGAAGTATGAGAAGAGTTGTGGATATATGCGAGGCTAGGGAATTGTGTTCACTCTTCTTCAGGTCCGCCAGAGGGCGCTGTACGGTGTAAACAAACATTGCTATGAAAATTTTATTAAAAATATAAGAAGCCAGTAATTTGCAGTTTGGAGTTTAAATATCAGTTTATTACTATCACAAATACGATCAATTATTGTTGGTGGGAGAAATACACGGAAATTTGTGAAGTTATACAACCCTAAAGAAACTGTGTCTTATATAGTGTTAAATCAACTTAAACTTTATCAGAACTTAAAAGTGCTACCAAAACTAAGTGACTCTATTACAACAATATAAAATAAATCAAGAACTGAATATTAAAAACAGTGATAACTTACGTGTTATATAGTGATTTAACCGTCATCATATTTATAATAACGTAGGTAGTAGTGAACTTTTGAACTCGGCAAATCAACTACACGTTCTAATACTTGCACCATTAGACTGCTAATTTCGTCATCTGCGTAATAGTGCATTTGGTCTAGTGGTACCAAGCAACGCGAGTTGCGGCGACGGAGGCTTCGGTTCGATTCCGCCTTAGGATATATTTTTTTCCTTTTTTTGTGTGTCGTAGCATCGACGAAGTCATCGGTTCGATCCTGCCTTGGGACATTATTATTTTTTTAAATTTTTTTATTTGTTCGCGTAACGTGACGCGTAATCAACTATGGATAAATTGTGCTCAAAATGTAACAGCTCCATAACTAATAGCCGTCTTCTTACGTGCTCAATATGCAAAAAATCGTATCATCTGGAACCATGTGTTACTGTATCTGAAAAACGATTTTACTTAATGGAAAAAGATAAAAGACTTAGCTGGAGATGCTCGGACTGTATTAATAATGCTGCCTTATTGACAACACCTCAGAACTACGTAACAGAGCGAAGGAAATGTAAGCCAAATATTTCGGTTCAGAACTCCTTTTATTCTCTATCTATCGGAGATGAATCGGATTTGGAGGATTCTGACTCTCAATCAATGAACCCAGCGTTGCAAAGAAGCTGCCCTGATTTAAGGGTGAGCCTGTTAGAAGCGAAAATCGAAAAGCTGGAAAAAACCATAACCGCTTTAAAAGGACAATTAAACTCAGCTGAAAAAGAACTTCTTAATCTTCTATCCGAAAATTGTGCCCTAAAAAAACAGATGGTC
Organism: Blastobasis lacticolella; assembly: GCA_905147135.1. Taxonomy (NCBI): domain Eukaryota; kingdom Metazoa; phylum Arthropoda; class Insecta; order Lepidoptera; family Blastobasidae; genus Blastobasis; species Blastobasis lacticolella. The sequence goes on along the minus strand of LR990062.1, from coordinate 13,431,795 downwards.
GGTTTCGATAGTAGAGTTGAACATCTAAAGGTAATTTGCAGATCGACAACTAAAAAAAGGACACCAAGTAAAACTGTTAAGATATCAACTAGGACAAGGCTTAATTTTGAACAAGGCAAAGGCACCTATTCAATAGACAATGAACTTAAAGAGCCTTTAGAAGATCAGAATAAGCCGCGATACGTATGTAGTACTCCAAAACCCAGGAATTACACTAATTATGACAATAGAATAAATATAATTAGTACCAATAAACGAAATAGCGTCCTGTCTATCGCTAAAGAGACACTACAGACTAGGGATGTTACGGAGGTGGTTTTATCGGAACCGAAGTCGGAGTCGGAGTTTCTAAATTTGGTTTTTCGGAGTCGGAACCGGAATCGGAAGCGGAATCGGAGTCGGAGGCGAAGTTGGAGATAGTACGGTGAAGAAAGATGTGTTAAGGGCAGGCAATAAAATAAAATAGTGAAAACATTAATCAATCAGCCTCTTTAATCTCAATTAAAAAGTAAATAAAAACCAAATTAATTGACTCCAGAAGTAGCAAATTATATTTAATAAACAACAGCTTTGCAGCTTTGCAATCTATTTCTTACGGATCATAGATTAGGCGAGTACCACTAAAAAGTTGTACGCCTGCTACTGAACCTGGTGGACACGATAAATTTTACGATTGGAATTTTGTATTTCCATTCACTTTTCACTAGTTCCAAATCAAAACAGATAACTTTAATTGCCACACCGCACAAAACAAAACAAACCATCCGTATTGCGTAACAACAAGTGAAATATTAACCGATGACAGAACGCGTGTTTTTCCAACGACATGCATTAACCTGTTCGTACAGTTCGTACACGTTGACCGCAGCCGCCGTGCGTCGCCGCCGCCGCTATCTGCTATGGTTCGACTTCCGATTAAAACCTCCGATTTAAAAGTATCGGAACCGAAGTCGGAACCGGAGGTGTAAGATCAATCGGAAGCTCCGACTTATCGGAGTCGGAGTCGAAGCTCCGTAACATCCCTACTACAGACACATAATGATTATCAATTATGTCACTATTTGATGCCAGATAGGGGACTGAAGGACTTGCTTCATGGGCTGGACTCAAAGCTGAGGACTTTTACTATTAACGATTTCTGTGTCATCTTTATCGGCGAAGAAGATTTTAAAGTCACTAAAAACTATAAGGAATTGATTCAACTTACTCGAGAAACATTGATTAAGTTTAGTTATACTAATGTGTTAATATGTTTGCCCACTTATAAACTGAGTAACTTTAATGATAATTATTTGTACAATTCACGTATAGATACCTTCAACACCTTACTTTATAATGACGTTACTGCGCATGGGTATGCATACATATTTGACACAAACTCGTACTTACATCTTAATGAAACAGTATTCAATGGTGTTACAGGTTTTCTAAGTGATTCCGGATTGCGTACTTTTTTCAAACACCTAAATGAGGGAGTTAATAGTATTAGGAAGTGGGTCAGTAAAAATTTGGATAATAGTAAACATGACTCTATAAGTAAAAACGCAAATAATATCGGTGACAAATCTACTGTTTTAATTAATAACTCGCTTGCTAAATGCCCTGATAATTTAACTCAAAAAAAGATTTCAGACTATTTTACAAAACCTAAACCTAGCACGTTTTTTCGTACCAACTGAGGAAGTAGGGAACCGGGGCATGCGTTTGAATATCTTTCATCATAACATACAAGGCATAAAATCAAAAATTGACCAAATTGAAATATTATCAAAAGAGAAAGAGCTTCACGTGTGCTGTTTTAGCGAAGTATTTCTTAAGAAAGAAGAAGCGAACATCTTACAAATATGTGGATACAAATTAGGGGCTTTCTATTGTAGGCAAAACAGATCGAGAGGCGGAGTTGCAATTTATGTACAAAATTCGATTGCGTATCGGGAACTACAGTGGGTCGCTAAAATGTCGATTGAAAAACACTTTGAATGCTGCGCGATTGAACTTCAGGATTTGGGTTGCGTTATTGTGTGTATGTACCGAACTCCAGACGGTAATTTTGACCTATTTATAAACAATGCCGAATTATTATTTCATCAATTGACTATCAAGAATACCCACAAATCAAAGAAGTTAATTTTATTAGGTGACTTCAATGTCAATATTTTGGAAAAAAACCCGAGGTCTGAAACGTTTTTGAACACTCTAGAATCTTTTAAACTGAAAGCTACTATTAACCAGCCAACTAGAATTACTTCCCACTCGGAAACATGTATTGACAATATAATAACTAATATAGGGTCATATAGTACTGAAGTTCTGAATACTGGACTGTCTGATCATACAGGGCAAATTATATCAATTAAATGTACGTTGGGTTTTCGGGAGCGTTTTTGGTTTATTTACAGGAGGAATACGAATAAGTACTTAGAAATATTCATAAAATATCTATCACAAGTAAATTTTACTAGTGTATTCTTACAAACGGATCCAAATAAAGCATATAAAGAATTTATAGACCTTTTCTGCTTAATATTCAAATTGTGTATACCTGTACAAAAAATCAGAGTAACCTATAAACGGAAACCGTCGTGGAAAACTAAAGGCATATTTGTATCCAGTAAAATAAAGAGAAAAATGTATACTGAGAGTCAAAGAAAGGGTTGTCTCAGCAACCTAACAAAATATAAAAAGTATTGTGCGGTGATGAAATCGGTCACAAAATGCTCAAAAAGAATATCTAACATCAATTATATAAGGAAGAGTTCTAATAAATGTAAAGCCACATGGAACCTTATAAAACAAAATACGACACAAACAAATAATATTAAAAATACAATTGACCATATAAATAATGGAAATCAAGTAATATCGGACCCAGCTTGCATAGCGCAAAAATTAAATGATTATTTTGTTAACCTTAATAAACCTGACTATGCACATAAAAATAACTTCAAACCCAGCACGAACAAAAATTGTTCCAGCATGTTTTTGACTCCAGTGGATTCATGTGAATTGAAAAAGGTTGTAAGAAGTTTTAAAAATAAAAAATCTTGTGGTTATGACGGTATTCCAATGCCATTAATTAAGGCTTGCATTGATTATATAGTAGAACCTTTAGTCTATATAATTAATTTATCATTTGAGTCAGGCTGTTTCCCTAATAACCTCAAAATAGCGATGATTAAACCATTGCATAAAAAAGGCCCAAAAACCGACATGAGTAACTATAGACCAATTGCACTTTTGTCGAGTTTCTCTAAAATATTTGAGAAAGTTATATATAATAGGTTAATTTGCTTTTTAGATAAAAATAATATATTAAGTAAAGAACAGTATGGGTTCCGCAAAGGCCGTAATACAACTTTGGCAACTTTCAATCTCCTTAAACAGATTTGTACAAATATGTCCAAGAAAGTACTCTGTGCCGGGCTTTTTATTGACCTCTCAAAGGCATTTGACTGCGTGGATCATGGCGTGCTCTTTAAACAGCTGGAACATATTGGAATCAGAGGGAATGTTCTAAAATTAATGGAGTCCTACATGTATAAAAGACAGCAGTCCGTAATCATTGACGCCTACAACAAAGAATCCAAAACCATTGCGCAAATTAACTCTGACTTTGAAACTGTTTTATTAGGAGTTCCTCAGGGAAGTATCCTTGGTCCTCTATTTTTTCTCATTTACATTAATGAACTTCCTAGGATTGTCGATCACTTATGTTTGCTTTATGCCGACGACGCCTCAATTTTTGTGTCGAGTGAAAACTTAAGTCACTCTGAATTTGAACGAGAGATCAGTGATACATTAGACAAGATAAAGGTTTGGTTAGCATCTATTAATTTAAAAATAAATATAGCTAAAACTAAAATACTGACATTTAAAAATTACAATAAGAATACTAATCGTTTAAATGTTGTAAGCAATGGACAAGTTATTGAAGAAGTGACTGATACAAATTTTCTTGGCTTGACCATTGACACTTATCTTAATTGGAAAGCACATATAAGTGCTCTCAACAGAAGACTATCAAGTAGCTGTTATGCCTTATCAATCTTAGCAGCCGTAGCATCGACTGAGGTCGCTAAGAGCGCATATTATGGTACTGTTTATCCTTCACTTACCTATGGAGTTATCTTTTGGGGTAACTCTGTAAATGCCCAATCCACTTTTATATTACAGAAGAAATGTATCAAGTTTATTTTTAATATATATAAAAGGGAATCTCTGCGCAATATATTTAAGAAAAATAATCTACTAACATTGACTGGTATTTACATATTAGAAATATGTGTATTTTTGAAAAATAATAATGAATATTTTGTTAAAAATTCAGCTCATCGCAGCAACTTACGTAGCAATTACAGCCATGATTATTGCATCCCTAAGTCAAATGGCTCAGTAATGTTTAAAAGTGTTTTTGTCTCCGCTGTAAGAATTTTCAATCGTTTGCCTCTCGACATTAAAATGCTTGATGGCAACGCATTCAAAACTAAATTAAAGGCATGGTTAATTGACAGAGAATTTTATAGTTTAAGTGAATTTTTCAATCTGTGACAATAATTGGATATTATGATGACATTATTACTTGTAATTGAATTGACATAATCTAAATATTGTTATGACATTATTAGTTTAATAGTAATGGAAATTGTAATATTATAATATACTATTGTACACCCAAATTTGGGTAAACTGTTATAGTTCTGTTATAAATCAAATATCACCTACAATGTACACTACAGTTACACAATAAATGATTTCTGATTTCTGATTTCTGATTTCTGTGTCAGGACAGAGCAAAGTGGCGGTCCATAGTCTCTGCCGACCCCACCTGTGGGACACAGGCGTGAGCTTTATGTATGTATGTATAAATTATGAAGTCTTTTTGTTTACTTGTCTGTAGAGTTAAGTAGTAGGAGTAATTTGGTTTAATCTTCTATAGCAACGCTCAGCCCCTTGCCTACATACAAAAGCCTAATAAAAATTATCCCTCATTTTCCGTCCTTACAAAAAAATAGAGGCCGTACTTTCTCTCAACCGTAACGAGGTCCACCCCAGCCAAGGTGGCAACAAAACTTCTCGGCGACCCCCTCGGAAGGGAGAAAAATAAATCCCAAAATTGGCGCAATCCTTCGAACCCCAGTTTTTTGCCGCCATTTTCCAAAATTATTGCCGGGGCCTTAGCAAGTTTTCTTATTGAGTTCGCCATCGCCCCCTCCAATTTGGACTCTAATTAGAATTATTACGGTCCAAAATCACTTGCGAATGGTGAGATAGTTAAAAATGTTAATTTGATAAAGTTTTATGGCGGCCATCGATTTTTGTTGCCGTTTCCTTGTTAGGCGTTCGTTCGGGATTCAAATTGAAAGGGATGAATGGAAGGTGTTTTGTCATTAAAATACGATAGAACGAAGGGTCGCGAAATATGGATTTGTGAAAGATTCGTTCGACGTGTCGACACGGAAAGTTTCAGTTTGCTCCGACTTGTTCGAACGGATTAAAGCGAACGCGAAACGATGCGTTGTGAGGTAAAACAATCTCTACGGAGGAAACTCTACGGAGAGTGAGTCGCACTGCATACTTTTTACGTAGAGAACTACTTAAGTAACTTTAAAATACCGATCGACTGTATGTTGATTTTTACGCCGCACAAGATTGGTTCGCGTAACGTAAGACAGCGCTATTCAAGCAAAAGCCACCCGTACATCTTATACCTATCCTTTTTTCTTACTTATAAACCTTGCTCTTGAATCACTATATATTGTTGAAAACCGCATTAACATCCGTTGCGTAGTTTAAAAGATCTAAGCGTGCAAAGATACAGATAGCGGGAAACGACTTTGTTATGTACTATGTATTAAGGTATACATTTTGTCCCTTAACAGTCACACTACTAACCGTAACTGTAGACGTAGGATTTTGCACGCGCTGTGTTCATAACGCTACCGCATACAAATTGCATTCCACCAATAATCTAATCCACAATGTGAGGACGCCACTTTGGCGGCAAAACTCTCAATTACCAGCGCGGCCAACCTTACGACGTGAAAAATGACCGCAGCCGCGAGTTTCCCGCGCTCGGCGGCCGGAAGTGACGTAATGGCAGACCCCTGGGCAGGAAGCGTGCGCCGGATGTACCGCTGTAGCCAATTAACGTGTAATAACGTTATCGGCGACGTCAAAGTGACCGTAGGCCGGGCCTTAGGAGCGCCTGTGCAGGCCATGTGTATATAGCGAGAGCGGAAAATAGTTCATAAGGATTTTGTGGGAAGCTAGGGAGTAATTTCGTTCGCCCTATTAGCTTTTATGTCTCTTGAAGCAGAGTGGTCTAGCTAGATATTGATTTTCCATTTTATGATTAGATTATGTATAAATAATATTTATTATCTGGGCAATTTGCGTGCCTACATGGTAGGTAATAACTTCTGTCGTCCGTTTAGGGTGCTTCTGAAGATACGATGCAGTGTTTGCTTTACTTATTTGTTTTTAAGTATGTTCTGCTAATTATTTAGCTGGTGAGCTGTGGGGATGAAAGAGCTAATTAATCTACTAATACTAAACTAGAAAGTCATGAACTCATAATATATCGAATGTCTCTGAGAAACCAGCACGAAAACTGGCCGTTGCAAACTTGAAAAACAAACCGGAAAGGCAAACCGCAAAAGTTAGGGCGCTTAACCGCTTCGCACCTCGTCCCGGCAACGATGAAAAATTCGACTTTCGAACGCGGCCGTTCGCAAATTAAAAAGTTGCCAACACTTTCCCTCCAACTCGCAACTATTCGGCCGCCATTTTGGTTTTAAAGCGTTTAACTTTTTAATTCTGTCGTCGTGAGCGTTCGGGTAATTTATCATAGTGCCAATGGGAATGTTTGGTTACGAACTTTTAGTTTTAAATCGTTTTACTAGTCCAACATATTTCGAGCCGCTGACTGTTTTTAAAATAGCGATTAAATAATTGGGCGGGAATAAATGTTCATAGTCTATCGTATATTATAATTAATGCGAAGTATTACTTACTATCATTCAAGGGTGTACGATATAAGGACAAAACAGTGTTTCCTTTCAACTAAGACATGAATTTGTTTATGAGGTATATTAGAGGGCACATGGTCCCATGTAGGGCGCCATTTTTTTTTTTGCTTCCCTGTGATAAACAAGCAGATAGCCCACCTGATGTTAAGCGGTAACTGTCACCCTATGGCAATAAAAATGCGGAACCCCAGGAGCGTTGTCACTGTGTGCAAATGCCTCATGCCTGTAATTGCGCTGGCTACCTTATCCTTCAAACCGGAACACAACAATGCAAGCATTGTTGCTCGGCGGCAGGAATAGATAAGGCGGTGGTACTCACCAAGGCGGACTCCTCGGCTTAACAGAGCCCTACCACCAATAGCTAATAATCACAGTCCCATGGTGGGCTTCGCACGGGTAGTAGACTTAACAAATTACTACCTTGCCTTAGATGCTAAATAAATTGAAATTGAAATTATACACCTAAACCTTCCTCATGAACCTTACTATCTCCGAGCACCTATTAATGGCCTCGCTGATATATATGTTTGTAAGTATTACTTGTAACTTGCTGTTGGTGTTCTGAATAAAGTAAAATAAAAAATAAAATGAATCACTTTGACTCTCCATTTCGTCTTCGAAAATCCATACATTTGTTTTTGATATTATCGATATATCGACAGGCAGACGCGGCGTGGGACTTTATTTTTTAACATATACTGATAATTCAAAACAAACATTTCGTACCCAAGTAGTAATAAGCATACGAATGTTCTTCATCAGCCATAGTTTTAAGCCAATCTTAGCCCTTAGCACCTTTATCTAGTTGATCCCGTCTGAGACGGGGCGTTAACACCATAATTTATACAATAAGTGATCTTTGTTTTTAACAGAAATTTTAAGAAATTAAAAAAATATCCTACATTAGTAGGACATCCACCCAAACTGGATAAGACAAGACAATTTAATTAAGTATAAATGCTGTCTGTTGGTACATCTTCACGCAAAAATTACTGAATGGATTTTGGTTATATTTGGTAGCATAGCTTATTTCGCTATGAAACTCGGGAAGAATAGACCAAATACTATTAGCGATAGAATTTTCGAAATCGGTTCAGTCGTTTCGCACTTTAAACAAAACAAATTCCTCAACCTTACTTAGCTTCATATCTTTTTTTAAAAGTACCTACAAAAAACGTCACTGCGAAAAAACAGCCAGTACCCGCATAAACAAAAGACGAGCTGATAAGATTTTTTCCTCCGCCCGGCAATTGTATTCCAAATTCAAATCCGGCGATCTTGCGTCTCTCTCATTACGGGAGATAAAATTTAAATTGCAAAACGTTCCCCCTTCAAAAAAAGGGCTAGTGGGCGTCAAAAAAGTAAGAACGGCTTGAGAAACCCCCCTTTGGGGGGTGGCAGGGCACCCCCTCGGTGGAATTTATATTTTTCCCGTCGTTTGTTTCTTGTTATCAGTAATTTTGGGTATTTTAATAATTTCGCTCTCTTCATTTCAAAGGGCGGCCGGCAGACAGTAGAATTTGAAATCCACGTGTATCTTTCTGCGAAGTAATTTTCAATTGGGAATTCGTGTTTTCGAATGATTAGCTACTTATAACGATAATAATGTTGGGGTTAATGACACGGATGTGTGCGCACGTGTAGACTTTGGCAGATCAGGTGATTACAGTGGGACGACCTGTGACCCCGTGACACTTGACTAGTCTGGTTCATGTCATGTTTACACATTCAGTCGCCTGAGTGTGAAGATTTCATGTAGGTTAGTGTTCAAAGCCCATAGCCCATGTCCAAGAGTACATGTGCAGTGCGATTTCTAACTATTAACCGAGGTAACAAACACGATAATATGTTTTGTGAAAGTGTAGGTAACTATTTCTTTTGTAAGAGCTGAAGTTAGTCAGCCAAAGTTATAAACTTCACAATCGTTTAACAGCGTAATATATGTGTTTTGCCGTGTACGTACATTGCATGTCCTCACTTTTGTTTATATGCCGATTTATATTAAAATATGTGTACTTACTGCCTACGAGTGCTCAATTTGCATTTGATGCCAGATCGTTATAAAAAAAATACAATAAAAATAAAAATAAAAAACTTGGCAAAGCAATCCCCGAGCGTGAACGGAGTCCATCAAAACTTTGTAATCATTACACAAATATAATTACGAAGAAAATCCTAAGGAAGGTGAGTCTCTCCGAAGGAAGGGGTAAGAAAAACTCGAAGGAAATCCACCCTTAGGGGGGTGGGATTGATTTTATTCGGGAGCCGACACGATTTTTTAATTAACCAGGGGACTGAGTTCGGGTAAAATTTCTAATGACGGGGCGGCCATCTTTCTTTAAGAGGAAAATTTTGAAGTGAATTCGATGTGATGCTCGCCCTGGGATGATTGGTTTTGTTTTGCAGTCGTCCGTTTCGGTGACGATACCTATTACGACTAGATACTCAAATTATATTGTAATATAGTTGGCCCGGCGTGACTTGTTCGCGTGTTGTCCTATCCCTACCCTACTCTACCTACACAACAAGACAACGATACCTAACATCTAATACCCATGAATGTATCAGTAAAGGTATCAGTGTCTTCTTCAGTTCCCCTATACGTGGATTTGTACGCAACACCGAAAACTAACGATTTAAAAGTAGGGAATATCTGCGACATGCATCAAAATATTAAACATTTTCATGGGCGACATCCAACCAGAGTAATGTTCGACTCATATCAAGCAGTTAAAAGATGGGGCCCTTAGTCGTTGTTCGCACGTCCCGCAACCAGACTACAAGTTTTCTTTTCGGCATCTCACGTCGCAAGAATTAAGTAATATAGATCACATGGAAAGCCACATTGCCTTTTTACTTGAATTTATTACAATCATAACGAGGCAACGTAGCCATCTTTTTGGGCACCATTCCGGGGGCCAGCGGGGTAAATTATTTTTAGTAAGCATTTTATATGTTAGTGCGTAATTTTGCTATATCTGTAAATATTTTATGTGTACCTACCTAAAAAAATTGTGTTGTTTTATCGATAGGCAGCCGACCAATCAAGTTGTCATTTATGTAAGCGGTGTTGAAAATCCGAAATAGAAATGCCGCTGGCCATTTTTTGGTGCGGTTTTTATTTTGCTGGGCCGCAATATGTCATATCATAAGTTAAGTATGATCACCTAGGTAAGGTTGTAGAATGAACTCTCTGGAGAGTACAACATGGTTCCATAAGAAAGGGGCAAAGAGGTTTTTTACAGGTTCGATAGCGTAGTACCCTGGTAGTCTGGTATCCAAATGTGCTCCGGTAAATGTTTATCACTTTTTTTGTCACTTTGGTGGTATAAAAAAATATATATACTTGAGTACTGTACACACACATACACATGCAATTAATGTCATACGATATATCTATACATGGAATAAAACAAAGTCGCTTCCCGCCCTCTGTCCCTCTGTACGTATTACACTTACATATTTTAAACAACGTAACGGATATTAATTGCGATTTTCACTATCATTTAAAGAATTTCTTCGAAAAGGTTGACATGTATAATACATGTGTATTATATTAGACAACCCCGAGAAAACCCGCGCGAAGCCGGGGCGGGTCGCTTGTATACTATAAATCGATTCGCCAACTCCCAACTCGTTACGCGCGCCCACGGAACAGATTATTGTGTTTGCAACTAAAATTTTTCACTTTATCACTAGAACGGGGTGATGTGAAAACTTTTCCGAAGCAATTTTCTGTTTAATAGCTGCCATTTGTTTGAAAAACATCCCCCGATAGAGTTTGGGAACTCCCACAACACAAGTTGGCAGATTTGTTTGGCCCCGGAGACTGTTTACTTGGCTCAAAAATGTAGACTTCTTGTGGTAAACGCGAATTTAGGTTACGAGTAGGGTTTTAATAGTTGTCACAGATAATAATTTAGGTTACTTTAAATTATTAACACTTTTTGCAATGGGGGCCCACTGAAAACCAGCGTCACGGCAACTGTCGTGGCATATGCTGAGTGTGGCCCCATTGCACTCTCCACATGGCACAAGTAACGAGATTAGAGTATTTTTTTTTATTTTCTTGTTTAGTTTATGTCTCTGTTTCAATATATTCTTTTAATTTCATTTTAAGAATTTTGTGCTGTGTGTTTGAGTGTAATAAATGTGTTTTACTTTACTTTTACTTTACTTTACAATGTCGAAATAACATGATGAAATACCACGGAATATCTAATAATTATGCGCACGAGGGCGCCCCCTTTGACTATGATCCAGGATTTGGCAGATCAGGTAATTACAGTGGAGCGACTGCCAACTAACCTCCATGACCCTGACCTGGTTACAGACTCAGTCGCCTGAAGGTGCAGCTTTCATCACGATGTTTTACTTTACCATAAGAGCATCGGTTTGTTAGTATTCAATTGATGTACTTAACTCAGAAGAGAGTCATTGGATTCGAACCCGGTGCCTCTCGCTTGCGAGTCGGATACCGATACCACTCGGCCACCTGCCATGGCATCTCTACATAGTGTTAAAAATATAGTTTTTCGCTAACGCCTCCTAAACCAGGCCACGGATTTTGATGCGATTTCTACTTTTTATCATTTACAGAAGTTTTCTCGCAAGGTTTATAGTATTCAATACGTACAATTTATGCTGTAACTAAGTAAACAAGCCGATAAAATCGTCGGGTCGCTAGTTACATGCAAATAAGGATTATACGATGCAATGGTGCTTTCAACGACTTATTTATATCGTAGCAATGAACTACCTAAGTCAAGGTAATTTTTTAATTCATCTTTTTAATTTAATTTACCTTTTTACGTGTTGAATGTTTTTGTTGACGGAAATTTTATACGTAGATTTTTTATGTAATGTATGATAGGGATTTTAGGAATAAACAATAACTAACTATTATACATCATACAAAAATAAAGTGGTCAAAATTGAACAAGCGCTACCTAGCTACGCATTAAAATTGAGAATTAAGAATGTGAAAATTTTTAAAAGGAATATAAATAACGGACAAACAAAACACCCAGATCGACCGTACGGATTAATACAAAATTGTAACGAAAACGGAATTGAAAAGAGTTATTACCAAAGAGACAGATCAAAAGAGGGTTCGTACGACCCCCATTTTTAAGAAGCGCCATATTGCCACCCCCGCCCGGGTAAAAGACGCCCACGACAGAAAAAGCTTTTGAATTCGGAACAAAAATGCCGCGACCAATAGCGGGCGAGAATTTAAAAATGGAATCGATAGTGGGGGCGCGGGCGGCGGCCGTGGGCCAAAAAAAAATATAATGGCTGCTAATTTTTTCTCTAGGGGTCAATTTTGGATGTAAATTAAATAATGGGAATTTGATAAAGTCGTTTTGTTTTTGGGAAAGTGAAACGAATAGGTACTTACATAATTTGGCACTGAAGTGAACACTGGCCGGACCAGCCAGCAAACTGCCTACATTTTTTCACTTTTGCATACGAATTTGTAGTTAAATAGCCACGAAACTCTTAAAACCTATAAATACTAGTTTAGCGTCTTCATTTTTTAATAATTTGTACAATATAACGGACAACATCATCACCAGTCCACACCGATGGCCACAACTCAACTGGCTTAACCCCTTACGCGTTCAGGGGGTCAAAAAGCTGTCTTACCGGTTATCTTACCACCGGGCCGCGGGACAAAAGGACCCTAACGGTGTGAACTGGACATAATGCCAATGAAAAAAGGGAACGGACGAGGAAGAAGGGTTAATAATAGCGCATTGCATTATAATATTTGGACCTATTTAAGTATCCAATGGGTGCGTATTGTGATTTTTGCGGAACTGACCTAACCGGTTTTGGCTTAGGATTTGGTAGGGCCGGGACAGCGGTGGTTTTAACGATGAAGTTGCTCGTAGATTAATAGATAAAGTAAAGCATGCATTACCTTAACTTTTATTTTTGGAGCTGTATTTTTTCGTGCTATTTGATTGTACAAACTGTACACATTTTTAGAAAAAAAAAACAAATCTGATCTAGTCTATTTATTAAAGAGAGCCAAGTAAATAAATGTATAAAAATGTATAAACATTTTATAATATAAGTAATGTCTCGGGCCCGTATACTTTTAATTTACATTAATCACCATAAGTTCGGTATGTAAGAAAAATAAGTGCGACAAGTTTCATGGATGACACTGAAAATATCGGTGATACCATCTGATACCACACACAAAAAATGGTTCCAATATTATATTTCTATCACGGTGATAACGTGCGTTTCTTCATTTTTGTTCCTAAAAGCATAAATCGTAGATGTTATGGGTGACAGTTACCGCTTACCATCAGGTGGGCTGTCTGCTCGTTTGTCACTGCGTTTAAAAAATTAAATGATTGTTAACTCTCAGCTAGTCCAAGCTACCACACAAAAAATACCAATATTAAAGGCTCTTTTCCATCATTCTGCTTATTATCTTAAATTTATCGACAAACCCAACCATTTTCTACCACCAACTCCCAACCCAAATCCATCGACAATCGACACCGTCCCCATCCTCATTCCAGCACACCACATCGGCCGATGGGCCGTTCGACAACAATTAAACCTCGGTAAGAATTGTCCGTGTCCACAATGAGCGATTTGCATACCGGCCGGACCGGTTCCCACACGGGCCGGGCCGCACCGGGCCTCGTCTTAGCGGCCGACGGGCGAGGGGTTAAATGATTGCAAGGGTAAGAAAGATGCGATGCGTTGTCTAACAGGTTAAGAATAATTTTTGCGATTCAAATTTAGTTCAATGACGGTTGCGAGTGTTCGAAAAATCGAAGTTGAAATTTGAATACAGAAGAAAATTAGTACATATAGATAAATAAGTACTACAACATGATGAAGTAATAATTATTTATTCAATTTATATTAAGATTATACAATCGTTAAAGAAAAGGGTGCCTATTTTATCTATAATTATTAATATAATAAGATAAACTTTAAAGATTTTTGTCTTTGAAAGTACTTTTGTCAAACATCATCTTGTTTTTGTAGCGTCAAAAGTATTTTTATTTTTAGATTTTTTAGCTATTAAAGATTATAAGTCAAATCTGGACGAACTTCAAACTTTAGGCGACGCTTAAGTCAATTTAAGAAATTCCTAACAAGAAAGAAAGAAAAGCATTGCACAAAGGAAATCAAGTGAAAACTAAACTGACTCCTAACTTTATGATACCGATTATATGATTATATGACGCATTAGAATTTTTATTTCTTAAGGTGCCAACTTAGCATCGCTTAAGTTTAGCGCAATCGAGCATTAATAATGTCATATAACCAATTTCGTAGCAACGTCGTAGCTTGCTACAGCCGCTACGTAAGTTCTTCGATATTCCACTGCAAGTGAATTTTAAAAGTCATCGTCGTAGGCCTGTTGGAATAAATTTCTTTACAGAAATAAGTTGGCCTGTTGTGTCTATTATATTATGCCATATATATTTGTAACAATCTTGTGTACAATAAAAGGTTAAATAAAAAAAACATCTTGGCGTCAAAGCATATCTATTTATTTCTATAATGTGAATGTGCGTCACCTTGACTGTAATTGTTGTCATTACGATAGAGACATTTCATTTCATCACGATGTTTTTGTACGTAACAGTGCATGATGTTTTAAATAAATAAATAAATGTTTTCCCTCATTGCATGGGTTAGTGTTCAACTAATACACAAGCACACATAACACAACTCAGGAAAAGTCATAGCGGCAATGGGAATACAACTCACATACCTCTCGCTGACCGTCGGCCATTAGGACCAAACTTCAGTTTTCAAAAATATTAAAATCCTTACCATTATTGTTTAAATAACAGTGACAGAGTTTGTGTCCGTTTCTCAATACTTAGCATAAAAAATCTGCGCCAATATCTCGAACTAAATTTAGTAACAACACAAAATCACTTCGAAAACATACCTAAAACCATTACCTGCCAAACTCTCACGCCGCTATCCCACAAGACGTCCACAGCATTAAATCAATAGACAACAAGAAGAAGCGTAGACCGAAACAAAAGACACCCCTTCGCTCGAAAAAAGCAACGGGTCAATCCGACCCGACGCATTGTCATTCAAATTAATTGCACCAGCGCGCGAAGGGTTAAGATAATGTTTGTCTGCCAAGACAAAGGGACTGGCCGACTGGCAAGATTCAAATAAGACGGGTATTTTTTGTAAGTCCGTTAATGAATGGCAATTTCATTTCTAACTAGGTACTTACTGTAATAAATAAATAAGTAAGTAGTAATATTTAGTTTTTAAGATTAATACTAGTAACAGAATATGGGCTAAGGCCTTACATTGGTTATACCTTGTAATTTATAATGCCTGAAATTAACGGTTTATTAAAATGTTAAAGTTTAGGATGTTTGGACGTTTGTTTGTTACTCTGTAACGGAAAAACTACTGAACGAATTTTGAGGAAATTTTAGAAGTTTCATCAAAAAGTGATACAGATTGTAATAATAATGATATTGGCATTAATGTCCAGGTTGTGCTCTGGCGTTCAAGGGCCCGGGTCCATCTTGATCATGATCTAGGATTTGGGAGGCCTTCGTGACCCTGTTAAGGACATTGTAACAGCTTGTATTTCAGAATAATATAAGCTCTATAAAATAAATCAAATTAGAAAAAGAGAGATTAGAAAATTATGGTTGTCCACACAATTAACTACAAGCATGAGGCTTAGTCCTTATTATCTTCCAATGATCCGGTTGTGCTCTCGCGTACGAGGGCCCGTGGTCCGCCTTGACCATGATCCAGGATTTGGCAGATCAGCGGAGCAACTGCCATCTGACCACCATGACCCTGCTACCAGGGGAACCTGACAAGATTGGATCATGATTGCGGTCGCCTGAATGTGCAAGTTTCATCACGATGTTTCCATCAGCGTAAGAGCAGCGGTTAGTGTTCAATTAATGTACATAACTCAGATTAGAGTCATTAGTACATGGCGGCATAAAGCTTAATCCTCACAGTGACTAAGTAGCTTCGTGAACGTAAGTGTAATCGTAACGTAGATGTTAGGTGCCTACGGTTGACAATCACTGCTCGAAACACAGGGTATCATATTATCCTAGCTCAGGCAAAAAATATGTTTTATTTTTATCTTTTACTTGTTTTGTAGAGATTTAATTATACTTTTTTTACTGCTATGAGCTAGACGAAACTGTGATATCCGTTTCGTTCGATACAAAACAAAAAAAATCAGCAACGTCAGCAGTCGGAATTAACATCAGATTAATAAAATTTTACGAAGATTCTAGTGAATTGTATTAAAAAAGTACGTGTAGTTGCGAAATCTTATTCATCGTAGTATTTGCATGAAATAAATAAAATAAAAACCGTCACGGGGCCCTAATCTGTTCAACCAGGGGTCCCCAGCGGACCTTGGTCAACCTCGTTTCGCGAGCGTTATTAGTCGTGCGTGATGTGCGCGCGAGCGGAACTTGTGCACGTCATCAATTATTTCCTGCCATGAATTTAAATCTGTTGCAGCAACCGTACGCGTGCGTTCGCGAGCGTCGCGAGCCGTTGCTGCAACAGCGCGCGTGCGAGCGGCGCGTTCGTGACATTTGAACGTAGCCTTGAGGCGAGTGGCGAGCTCGTTGCGTTGCTAGAGTTCGACTGGCCTCAAAGTATGAAACGGTCACCCATCACTTCACTTAACCTTTTTTATCGGTTTCGTAAGCACGCTACCACTAGACCTGCCGCTTCCTGTGCAGCATTAAATTATTCTAGAAATATCTTTGTTCCTCTACTACAACTTTTTCTATCTGCGTATTATCGTAAGCAATACTGTTCCTTTACTTACAACTTCCAATCTACAGATTCTTTGACGTAATTCACAATACATGGACGACCCCTTTCACTACGGAACTGACGTGCCCCTAGCGTGCAGTAGAGGAACTAGTCACACCGCCACCTGGCGGCGAGTGTCAGAAACGAGGCTACTCTGTCGGCAAATAGGGGAACTAAAATTTTGACGCCCCTAGCGGACATGAAGCGAACTAATATTTCACAATGCGCCCTCTAGTGCCAACTGGCTTAGCAACTTGTTTTTGTAAAAATATTTGGAACGGTGAATAGGCATAATTTTGCTTTTAGCAACAATATACACACTTGAATTCAAAATGTATGTGTATTATTTCCTTATTTTACCAATAAAGTGTGGAAAAATCTCATGTTAAAATTGTTGTTTAGTTTGTCTACTCACCACTAGAGGCCATTAGGAGTCCGAAAATTTCAGTTGTGTGGAAAGATAAATAATTACGCACCGTTATAAATAAAATCATCTTTTTTAAAGAGTCACATGTAGAATTTTGCATAATGTGTTGCTGACATGAAACATTTTTAAACCAATTTTGTATTCAAATAATTATTCATTTTATAAAACAAGAGTGATGATAATGTATGATCGAATTATAATAAATATCTATTAAGTACCTTCCTATTCGTAGCCCTCCATTGTGCTTCTTTGTTGAGGCTTTTGTCGGATATTGATGAAGTCGTAAGTCCGATACACGTTATGTCTTTTCAACACACATTGCCATGGCACCTGTTTAAACCCTCGATGCAAAGAGAAGGGTGATACAAGCTTGTCGCGTGTACTGGTATCGTAGCTCACGAACGGCATGGATGGGCCTATTTTAATGCAGTTTTTTCATTAGATAGTTAATTTTAAAAGAGATGGTTCCTATTTTTGTGAAAATCACGTCAGCAGTTTATGTAATATTTGAGTAGGTATGTATAGACATTGTCGGACTTTTTCCGACAGCTGTCGATTGGATTATTAGCAAGTATATATTTTCGATGACAAGAAAATTCTCCCGGCTGGAGGCCGTTGACAAAAATATTTGCGTGTGTTTGTGATATTTTCACCCGTTCCCCAGTCACTAATATTCTCACTGGTTGTACTACTGGCAATTTCCTTCCCAATAGACTGACCGATAAAGTAGGACTGCTGAAAATCTGAAAATCCGTAAAAATCTGAAACGAGTGACACAGTTCAGTAAGTAATTATAGTACAAGTACAAGTTAATTATAATACAGTACAAGTCTTGTCTCTACTTGTCCTGTCTAAACTACACTGTGACGGCGGATGTGGTGGAGTACGTCAGGGAAGCCAAAAACTACGTCGAGAGCGTCCAGCCCTTGTTGTCGTGTCATGCCTTCATAAAGTTCTTTCAACTCGTTCGTGGCATTGGTTCCGACAAGTTTCAATATTAAAAAATAAAGTTGAGAACAATAACGATAACTACACTGCACTGGAAGCCGCGACACGGAGTTTTAACAATGCCACTGGGAATAGTTACTTGTAGGTAGGTACATTTATTATTATTATTCTGTTTTTTTTTATTTTCTAACTAAATTTTTATTTTTTATGTACTTTTATTACCTTGTTTTTTTGTACCTAATTGTCGTGTCGTGGTGTCTACGTGTGATAAATGTCTTCTTTCTTTCTTTCTTTACTATCCATAGAAATAAAAATAAACAGACAAATAAATGTAAATTCTTCAAGATTTCTGTGGGATAATAGTTACCATTGTCGAGCTTTTCTGTTTGAATCGGTTCCCGGCTTCCGCCCGTTTCGTTTAGTTCTGTCACTATCTGCGTTTTTTTAAAGTAAACTAGACAGGCATTCGACCGCCATCTCGCCTGGTGGTGAGGAACGATGCGGCCGAAGATGGAGCATGCCTATCTAGAAACAGCCTATTCACTCTAGCCTTGAAGGCGTCCAGATTATATGACATTCGCAAGCAACATCCTATTAAAGGTTGGACCTTGGCTCGTGCGGAGCTTTAAGATCCACGACATAATGATGAAGCTTTCGACCTATATGGTCTACCCATTGTCTTTTCAGATTTGATAACCTATGTCGGAGACCTGAGTGAAACATTAGTTCTGCTATTTATATCCGTAGCAGATCTTATCAGGTAGAGCTCCAGCTTAGCTCTTTCCATAGAGCTCCGTGCTAGGTTTGTATATAGGATAATTTCAAATTGATGTTGCCATGGTGTACCGTATGCATGTGCTCGTGATAACAAACAAGTTTTACTATGGCCCCAACTCTATAATCGCAAAAAAAATCACACACACAAAAGTTCCAAATAAACTAAAGGATTTTTTTGCCAATACTTACGTCCTATCTTGACTGGTTTTCTGAAATATCTTCAATGTACACGGCTGTTTTACTGTTTTATAATAGTAGATTTTTAAATTGGTGAAACACAGAAATGAAACCCTTAAAATCACTCATATGCAACGCAAGGCATCTTAGCCAGCCATAGAAACTGTATAGCCTCTCATTTACGCCTAGCTACATTCTTAAATACCAAAGAGCATTCTAAAAAAACTACCCCAATCCAGCGAGCACCCCTGCACCGTGTCCTGAAAAATCATCGCCCACCACTTGTTACGCCCCTGCAACAGTTTAACCATCTTTTTTCTGATTCCCAAACGGGCCGCGCGAAAATAAATGGGCTTTTAACTACCGGACATTTTTTCCCGGGGATTTTTGCCGGGATTCCGTCGCCCGGGGGCAATTTACGTGATTAATTCACTTGGCTGTTAACACGTCTTTTTTACGGCGATTTTTCGAGCTGTTTTTTTTTCCGCAAGGGTGCAATTTGTCCGGTGATTATGGCGGTTGACTTTCGACGTGGATTTTTTGGGTTTAAACAGTGGTTTTGCAAGTCATTTGGGAATGGAGTGCGGTCGGACGCAGGTTTATTATAGCGGTTTATAAGCACATATTTTTTAACAGAGAGCTGTCCCCTGTGGTTTTATCCGGCGTATTGTTGTCTAGACGGTCCTGCGAAATCTTGTTATTTAGAACCGAAAGTACCCGAGACACTCGAGACTAGTATTATTTGAATAAACTTCTTATTGTCACGATAGTATGAAAAAAATAGTCAATGGACGGCCAATCCTCATTCCAATTGGCTAAATATTGGAATCCCTTGACGTCTTACATTAGTTTTTAGTGTCGTTTATTGCTAACTACCTGGCCCGCCGCGACTTCGTCAACCACTATAAACCTTCCTCTCGAATCACTCAATCTATTATTGAACACCGTTTAAAAATCCATTGCGTAGTTTTAAAAATCTATGCGTACATACGTATAGAGGGACAGCCGGCGGGAAGCGACTTTGTTTTGAACGATGTTTAGACTTTTTAGAGGCAGAGCAGCTATTACCTTTTGTTTTAGTAGGATGTCCGTAGACCACAAAATGGGCAGTAGAATTTTTAGGTTTTCAGCTTACAGCCTGCCTGTTGGGAGAGTTCAATATTGTGATCTCCAAACCGCCTGCCAAGCGCCTACGCCAAATTATATGCTACGCACTTTGACAGAGCTTGTAGCATTATATTTGTACGACTGTACGTTTGGTCTAAATTGGTTGAAAAGACACTATCAAAAAGCCATTGGTACAAGGTCTGAAGTGTTAGAAGCTTGTTTACAAGAGCCAGAAAAAAAATATATAATGTCACTAGCGATCCGTTCCGGCCTTGACAGGTGTTCTCCGGCTTTCTCTCTTATAATATGCAGGTATTAAACATACAAACATTTGTAAGAATTTTTTTAAATTTCAGTGAAAGCCGCATCAAAATCCGTTGCGGAGGTTCAGAAGGAGTTAGCAGATATACAGACAGACAAACTTGGAAACATTTTTATACTGTATAACGATCATGAGTACTCTAAATCGACGTATATGCATGAAGAAAAAGTAAACGCCAGGACGGTAGCAAGTGGAACGATATGGTCTCTGCCTACCCCTACGAGAAAAAGGTGTGACGGTATGTATGTAAGGATGACAAGTAGGTCGATGTGAGGCATCGATTTTGCGTGGCACGTTATAAATATAGGTAAATTTATTTTTAAAAATTGCCCTCTATTTGCAGCGAGGGCTATTTTAATAAGCCTTGGCCTGGCTCTTATAAATAGATTGTACTTATTTTTAGTTAGGAGGGTCGGTGGCCGAGTGGTTAATTAAGGTAAGCTACTCGAGAGGTACCGGATTGGAATCCTACTGCCGCCATGTACCAATGACTCTTTTCTGAGTTATGTACATTAGTAGGATGCTAATCAACGGTTTTACGGTGAGGGAAAACATCGTGATGAAACCTGCACATTCAGGCGACTGAATGTGTAACTATGGTCCAATAATGTCAGGTTCCGCTTGGCGCAAGTTCACGGAGCTGTAATTGATCCTCCAAATCCTGTATCATGGCCAAGGCGGACGCCGGGCCCTCGTGCGCGAGAACACAACCGGGACATTAACGCCAAGATGATTATTTTATATATTTATATGACTTGAAAGAATAAAATTATAATATAACAAATAAATTATTGTAAAAACGTATCCTTCTTCATCCACAATGAATGAATATATTGACCTCTATATTTTGTACACCATAATAAGGCATAGCATAGAGCACGCACTAGGAATCCTCGATTGGCAGGAGATGGCGCAGGACAGGGAGAGGTGGCGATCTCTGGTGTCGGAGGCCAATATCCACTTTGGGTCGCTGAGCCGGCGCAGTAAGTAAGTAAGTATAGAGCAATTTTTATTATCCATAACACCCATGTATACCAGTGTTTCACAAAATAAAGAATCTCGAATCTTGAATCCATATTCTCTTAACCCCTCGCACACCCAAATACTTCCGCGGCCGGTAACATAGCGAATAAAGTGGTAACACGCCGTATGGCACAATGTAACACATCGTGCCCGGGCGTAACACAACCGGGCGAGGCGGCGGGGTGAGCCGGCCCGGGTAATACTTTGTGTGCCGGCATTTTTCCGGGCATGAGGGTGCGGGTCGGGACACACTGGGAGGCTGGTCGTCTCGATAGTCTCTGTCTTCCATTCTATAGGTGTATGTGAGTGTGTAACTCGAATGTATGAGTGAATGCAACGGGTTGTTTTTTGAGGCGTTTGAATTGCATGAAGGTTACTTGGATAATACAATACAATACAAAACTCTTTATTGCACACCAGAGAACACAAGTACAGATACAAAAAATATGGTAGATACTGTAGTATCTGTAGTAGTAGGGCAAAGGGCGGTCTTATCACTAATGTGATCTCTTCCAGACAACCTTGGTATGGAGAGAAGCACAGGATTATAACAACAGACAGGTAGTGCACACAAAAGCATCACTTATAACAAAAAATATACAATAAAAAAATACATACATCTTCCCACCAAATACCCACAGATCCATAAATAAAGAATAAAAACCAGACAAAAACCCAGAACCACAACCACACAGAACCAGAGGATAATGGGGTTGTGTGACAGTAAATGATATGTTTCGTGCCTATAAATACGTTACCTTACCCTTCAAACCAAAACAAAATAGCGCAGATAGGTATCACCTGACATCAGAACTAGTTATAGCCTAAGCCGATCCCGATTTTCAAGCAGTTGCACAAAACTTTGTGCAACGCTTAAAACGCGCAAAATATTCCTAACAATAAAAAGTTCGTTTTTAACATTAGATTATAATGTAGAAAAAGTGACAGTGGCAGAATATATATAGGGCTTAAATAAATATCGCCGTTAACCATACTCTAATTTATAAAATTAGTTAGTAAAGACAAATAAAACTAAGTATTATTTTGAGTCACGATATTAACCCGTAGTAACCTCATAGCTGACAATTTAATTTGTTCTTTTACCGACTGGAATTACAAAAAATTCAAAAAATTCAAAATTTATTTATTTATTAGGACATTGAATATCTCTTTCAATCGTCAAAAAGGAGGGGGGTAGGAAAGTAGGTAGGAAGCACACAGTGACACGCTGGCCGCCCCATGACAGTTGCAAATCAGAGATACAAATCAGACAAGTTACTTTATTCTCCAGCCAGTGTATCCCGAACCTTCCAGGAAGCTCGTTAGCATTCATAGACTGTTTTTGTTCTGTATTATGACGCGACGCCATTTTTCACAGACGGCAGCCATCCTAATTGGTGTGCTCGGTGCCTTATTTCTTTTTCTATGATGCCATACGGTTTATGATATGTTTTTTATTGATTTAACAGTTTATACCACTAATCCTACTATAATATTATTAATACGATAGTTTGTAAGGAAGTTTGTTACTCCTTCACGTAAAACTTCATGGGCATGATCCATCTTCGGCCGCATCATCACTTACCAACAGGTGAGATGGTGGTCATATGCCAGTCTAGTATAAGTAAAAAAAAAAACAAAAAGAAAACTTCTGACCGGATTTGTTCTTTTTTAAGCGATGCTCTGTTAGTGTGCCAGCCAATTCTGCAACCTGGTTGTGGAATTCGCTGCCTGCATGATCGGAAAAGGAGTTTGAGTAATATTCGGTTCATTGCATGCTGAACCGAATGTTCACATGCTATCAGGTGGCCCGCTTGCCTGTTTGCCTACCGTATGACATAAAAAAAAAAAAAAAAAAAAAAAATGAACATTCGATTCACCATGCAGTTAACCGTACATGGTTGCAGATATTTAATATTCTGCTGCTACACAAGTTATGATAATAGCTTACCTGTACTGATGTGTACGTATTGATTGAAATTAGGAACTGAATATGGTAATGGCGGCCCCGAAATCGACCAATCATAGAGCCGTATTGAACGCAGTGCGTTCACTTAGCAGAGGAGCACTGAGAGAACGAACGGTAACGCTACTAGACACAGGGCCAGATTTAGAGGTCCAGAGGCCTCGAGGCAACGAAGGAGCGGAGGCCCCCTCGCTCCAAATTATTTTCTAAATAAAGTGAAAAATTTTTTGAAGTCGAGTTTTTCAATAAATAATTTATTGTAATTAAGTGTTATTAAAAAATAGTAAATTAAGTGTAATTATAATCTAATAATCATGTATTTACAAAGTACTGCAGGCTGCAGGTAAAGGTAAAAAAGCAAAAAAAATATCAAAGGAAAAGATGTTTACTAGTGTTTACTAATTGGAATTCGAAAGATTTTTTTTCCGAAGTCTCTATTGTGGGGGCCCCCCGTTTGTGGAGGCCCCGGGGCCATTGCCCCGGTTGCCCTCCCCTAAATCCGGCCCTGACTAGACTAGTCTAGACAAGAATTGCTTGAAAATAAAGATGTTATTTACCAATAGATTACAAACACAGAGGAAAGTATTACTTTAGTAAGCAATAAAGACTTTACATACATACATATGTATATACTTTCCTCCATGGCAGCTAATCGTATTCCACAGTTGTGTAAATATGGGATTTTAGATGGCTGTTATGTTCGGCTTTAGTCATACCTGCCGGTCTAGCCATCTTTGACAGCTCCGCTTGCGTGATGCGTGTATGGTAAAAAATTGACAGGTCGAAGTTCGATTATTTCTACCAACATCTACATTGACTCTGATTGTGGAGGATCATCCGCCAATCGCCACCTTTGTAACCGAAAGTTTGTGAATTGTCTATGGACCAAGAATTTATACTACAAACAGCTTATGTTAGATAACGTTAGCTTATGTCAGATAACGTTAGCTTATGTCAAATAACGTTAGCTTATGTCAAATCCCATAATTTTTTTCTACCACAAACGATTGTAAATTAACGAAACCTCTTGGCTAAGGCCGCTGGTCATGTTATGATTTAGTCATGTTCTTGTTTTGTCGTAATTACAGTTTTTTTTAAGTCATATTATGTTATAGTCACGTTCTGATTTTTCATGTTCTCCATAAGCCATGTTTTGGTTTAGTTATTGTTTTTTTTATACCACTAAAACGGCAAACAAGCTTACGGCCCGCTTGATGGAAAGCAGACATCGCAGCCTGTGGACGTTTGCAATACCATCACCCACGCATAACCCGTTTCACCCCTTTCTTGAAGAACTCCATGTTCGACTGTTGACTGGAGGCACTCTTTACATGAAAAAAATATAAGACATACGTTTTTGACTTGGAGGTTGAAACAACCCGGTTTATACAATTTACTACTAAAGGGCGGAAAAATGTAAAGCTCAATATTAATTATAAAGGCGCACCCATTAATGAAGTTGACAGCGCTCCGTTCCTTGGGCTACAAATTGACAAAAACCTTAATTTTTTGAACCATGTAGATAATGTATGTGCTAAGATCAATAAGTTTGTTTATGTTCTCCGCAGACTCAGACAAATAGTGTCTCAAAATGTAGCCCTATCCGCTTATCACGGCTACATAGCATCCATCTTAAGATATGGGCTAATAATCTGGGGTAATAGCTCTTTCATTCGAAAAGCATTTATTGCACAAAAAAAGTGCGTTCGAGCATTATGTGGCTTAGGACCCTTAGAATCTTGTCGACCTTTCTTCCAAAAACACAACTTGTTAACCCTTACCAATATGTACATCATGGAAATATGTAAATTCGTCAAACACAACCCCAATATATTTGCTCAATACAGTAGCCTATCAACACGCTCAGTGAGAGATCCCGAACGCAAAATATACATGCATTGTCCCAATACCAGTCTATTTGTAAATAATTGTAGCCATATGTGTCTCAAAATTTATAACAAACTGCCGCGTGACCTAAAATCCTTAAAAGGCTTTACATTTAATAATGGGCTGCATAGTTGGTTAATTAGTAAAACCTTTTATACACTGCAAGAATTTTATAATTATAATTTAAATTAGTAATTGTTACGAGTCATTGTTATTGTTCTTTAATTGAATATATTAGTGTAGTAATAAACCTATTGTATATCTGTATGAGACAGATATTTACTGCAGATCGAATGTCAAATACATATTTTTTCCACCTATGTAACACACAGTAAAAACAATAAAGATTTTTATGATTTTTATAACCTTGTCACGAACGCACCCTGCGCGCAAGATTTATCTGTCAAGTTGCTGGGAGTCGAGATTGCGTGCGTGGTGGCAGAGCGCGGGAAACGCCGCCATTTTGTGGTGTGTACATGTTACTATAACACCATATGTTAGTTGTATGATATTAGTTTTAGTGTTATGCTTAATATATTTAAATTTAATCTCTAGTTGGCCGTGTGGTGTCCGGCAGAGTAGAATAGCACCAACCCCTTACACTCATGGGTGTCGTACAAGGCGACTAATGTTTTCGAGGCAAAAGATCAAGAGTCTCCGTAGTCTGGAAAATGGGCAGCAGCATTTTCCATTGTTATATTTAAACACTGCGATCTCCAACCCGCCTGCCAAGCGTGGAGATTATGGCAATAACCTCCCCTTTCGTGGGAGAGGCCCTAAGTCCTGCAGTGGACTGTTACGGGCTGTGATGATGAACCTAAATGAATTGTAGATGTTATGGGCGACAGTTGGTAAGGTTAGTTTGGCCCCTATTTTTGACCACTCGCATCCACGCGTACTCGTGTGCGCTACCTGCGCTAGTTATTAGAGATGGAAAAGACAATGAGAAGACCTATTTGGAGGTCAGTGATTCAACCCCTTTGAGCCATTTGTTATGTGTTTGTGGTGTTATTGTGTGTAAATAAATGTTTTCTATTTCTATTTCTACAAGCATTGCGAGTGGTTCAAAAATAGGACCCTAGAGGATGGTGGTAGGGACTACTCCGAATATATTTATGTAAACACGTAATCCTTTTCAGAAAAAATAAGCACAAAAAAATCATTTCGACCTTTTCTTATAACCTATAAAGAAGGACAAAAAAAGGAGAAATAAGGTATAATATAATAGGTACGTTTTTTACTGTACCCAGTAAAAAAATACGACAGCTAACAAGTACCTAATACAAAGACAAAACGAAGACCCAGTCCTTTCAACATTCAAGATACCCGAAAACGCCGGCAAACTTGCGGGCCATCGAAATAGTTGCAAAAGCAGCCCTGGCCCGGCCGATAGTAAGCGAAATGTATTGGATTCTCGGCAGGGCTTGTTAAGTGGAGAAAGCCACGGGCCGCAGCCCCAGTTGGGAGCTACGCGGGCCGTACATAAATTTTATTGCCATAATCTGCAGGCCGCAAGATTCACTGGGTGGAAATTTTAAGATATACGGACGCGGTACCGTTTGCAGGGGAAACTGTTACGCTTAAACGTTAAAATCTTTATTATCTACAATATTGTTATTTTCTTCTTGACGTCAATAAACCGGTTGTGCCGTGTGACAGTGTGACAGATCAGGTATTTAAAAAAATAGATTACCAAGCATTTGCCTTCCATCCAAACTGGCGGTAAGAGACGACGCGACCGAATATGGAGCATGCCTATTTCAGAAAAGCCTATTCACTCTGGCTTTGAAGGCCTCCAGATTATTATGGAGGAACACAGACGTAGGCAAGTGTTCTATTGATTAGCCGTACGCATTATAAAGGTTGAACCAAAGCAGCTCGTGCGATGTGAGGTCGATATAAGGATGAAGCGTGCGCCCGGACCGCGTTTCGCGATGGCGGAAAGCGGCAGAGGAATGAGGTTGTGCAACTGCTTAGCTGCTAACTGCACACTGTCCGAAATGCAATCTGTAGAAGACGCAATCTCACTCTAATGCTCGGCTTGTAATTACATTAGAGCTACTGCCATCTGACCTCTGCGACCCTGTTAACACGGGAACAGTCACCTGAATACGCAGGTTTCCTCACGACGTTTTCCTTCACCACAAGAGCATCGGTTAGTGTTGAGGCACATAAAATCAGTCAGATCAAATACCCGGTATCACTCGACACGGTATATTTAAGTCTTTTGCACATTTTCGTGAAGAACCTTAAGTATTTAGACTACAACATTTAAGTCTAAGTTAGGTTTTTTAAATAAACATTACGTATTTAAAAAAAGTAGTAATTCCCTTACCCTTCGCGCGAACCGATGGAAATACTGTGGGGTATAGTGGACCTGAAGATACAATGGACGTTTTAGATGCATTGATGTAATGATACAACGGACATTCTGACCCAGTAGACATTTTGATACCGTAGACAAGACTACGGCGAACAAGCAGGTTAGAACCTTGGCTCCTTGTGTGTGTTCCATCGGCTGTACAATGGAGAGTGTTCTGAGGGACTTTTTGATCTGGTGCCCACAACACAATTCCACCATCGCAGCACCCGCCGTGGACTGGGTACTTATCCCCACTACGTAGCCCCTCTTTAGGTCACCACGCGAAGGTTCTAAAAAAACTTTCTCACTCGTACGATTCGGATGTGGAATGAGCTCCTAGCCACTGTGTTTCCTTTGAACTATGACACGGGATCGTTCAAGAGGTATATTAGAGGTCTCGTCAGAGGCGGGCAACGCATTGGTAATTCCCCTGGTGTTGCTGTTGTCCATAGGCGGCGGTGACCACTTTCCAGGTGGCTTGTCTGTTTGTCTGCCGTATAACATTAAAAAAATACAACTAGTATTTCGGTACAAGATTCCCGAAACCACACACCGATGCGGACGGTACCTATTTTATTAGGTCAACTTGTAACAACGTCTTCGCGTGTAATCAAAGGAAATTTCCAATTAAATTGATTACGATCTGAACCCTCCCCGCATCCCTCCCCCCTCCATGTATCTCATTTATTTATGTTGTTACCCAGCGGTGCTATTTGTCTCAAACATAGCTACTTAGCTAATTTGATACTTGCCTAGAAGCAAGTCTCTCAAATAGCTCGAAAGTAATATGGCAACGGTTGATAAATAATCAATCTTTACATATAGAATATATACACAGGTATAATAAAACAGTAAAAAATTGTTGTGTAAATATATTTACTTACAAAAAAAAAATAGCCGGTGGTAGGACTCTGTCAGGAGGAGTCAGAGGAGTCCGCCTGAGTGAGTATCAGTACCAAAATTAGTTCAAACGACTCACCCAGCATACGGGGCAGTTGAACAACTTTCCTCGGTCACTTAAAATGTCATTATCTCTGCACCTATCAAACGGAATATATTTTTTAATATGCAGCATGATAACTGAATACATTGTCTATCGAGCCTAGTACCACGTTTCTAAGAGAAGTTCATGGTTTGGCCACAATTGACTTAATTTAAAAAGTGGACGAATTTCCCCGGTCTTTCCAAGGTGACTGATCCGAATCCAAGAAAATACGTAATTATCAATAGTCCGTTAAGTTTAAGTTGGCGTATTATTCGCATAGGCAGTTGCACGAAGTATCTTTTTCTGCCGCCAAGTAACAATGCTTGCATTGTTGTGTTCCGGTTTGAGGGATTAGGTAGCCAGCGCAATCACAGGCATGAGGCATTTCATCTTAGTCCTCACAGTGACAACGCACCTGCAGCTCTGCATTTTTGTTACCTGCAACCTTAATGTATGTATTGTAGATGTTATGGGCGACAGTTACCACTTATCATCAGATGGGTTGCCTGCTCCTTTGTCACTGAATAGAACAATAAAAACAATTTTGCGCGGTGAACAAATAGTAATTGAATAAGAATTTTTTGTCAAAGTTTGACTGAAGAACGTCTGATGTATAACCACAACAGACCAATTAACCTATAAGAAATAAGGAAATGGCGCCTATTTATTTTTATGGGTTTTTCACAGTTTGGTAGTTTGGGATCTAACTTAAAATCTAGGGAATGCTTCATCTAATTCGGTTGGGTTGAACCAGAGATACAGCTCGACCTCTCCGTTGTACTAGCTTGCACACATTATGGAGGTCATTTAAAATGGTCACGCAGGGTACACTGGTACCCTGCTCTAAAAATAATTTCCACGCGGACGAAGTCCTGGGCAATAGCTAGTAATAAATAAATTTTATTTCATCAACCAAAATTCTTAATGAATACATTGGGTTGATCTCACCCAGTTGACAAATATTTTGTCTGTATTATATTTTATTGTATAGGAGATATAGGTCCTCCATAGCAAGCATCTCACGTTACTAACACGTGATTTAGAAACAATGTCATAAAAATAATTAGAAGAGAATTAAACAACGTCGTGCAGCGTTAGCAGCACATATCCTGCAGACATGCGAGGGGGTGGCATCATACAGACATGAGCATCTCGGACAACCACAGACCCTTCCGGAGACGTTTGCAAAACTGAAATTGTTGCTGCGTTTCCTGGAGGAGTTGGGGTGGCAGGAACAATAGGGTATCTTGGAGTATACCATATCCACGCAGAATGGGCGCGAGTTCGCCTGAATGCGGAAAAAGGCCCGGATACATCTATCTATCTAAACAACGTCGTGGACGACCAAACACACAAATGCATCAATCCTGTAATAACTGCAGATAAAGGATCGTCTTTCATTAGAGTGCTATCAACGCGTTCTGAGCTACTTTGGTCATGTGATGAGGTGTGGGGATGACAGTTTCGAGAACATGATCATCGTTTGCAGCACAGACGGCAAAGACCTAGAGGCCGCTCACCAGCTACATGGTTTGACCAACTAAAAGAGGCACAAAAATATACTTTCTGTCAAACAAACCAAAATTTTCAGACAGAGGTTGCTGGAGACAATTTATCCGTTCCCGAATGGAATCCCATCATTGCCACGATCTTCAGACATGAAGGACTGACCTGTGAGAGAGACAACTTCCAATTCAAAGAAGCCAAAATCAAAGAAATTACAAATTATAATTCAAACATTAATTTCGGTCCGAACTACAATGATAGCAGGCGATAAAACTCCCATTATCATTTTATTTTTAACTATAGCTTCAAATACTTTAGGTATCCGACTCGAAAGCGAGGGGTACCGGGTTCGAATTCCACTGCGGCCATGTACCAATGACTCTTTTCTGAGTTATATACTCGTACAAAGACTCGAAGATTTTATTGTAGGAAATTGGTATTACAGAGGTTTTTAATAATCTACATTAGTATATCAGTTGAATGCTAACCGATGCTCTTACGGTGAGGGAAATTGTCGTAATGAAACCTGCACATTTTGGCGGCTGAATGTGTAACCATGATCCAATCTGATTAGGTTCCCCTGGTAGCAGGGTTACGGAGGTCAGATGGCAGACGCTGAACTGTAATCACCTTTTTTTTATACCACTAAGGTGGCAAATACGCTTGCGGCCTGCCTGATGGTAAGCAGTCACCGCAGCCTATGGACGTTTGCAATACCAGGGGCAAAAATCCTGGATCCTGGTCAAGGCAGGCTCCAGGCCCTCGTGTACGTGACCACAACCCAGACAGAGATGCCATTTTATAGAGAAATTTGAAGAAAATATGAGAAACTAGTTTTCCATCCGTGGCCTCGCGTGGACTACTGTACTTATCTATATCTTGCTAGCTTGCGAGTGGAGAGAAATAAAATGTATCTTAGGTCCAGCCTCAGGTACTTAACTATCTCTTTACCGAATTTCCTCAAATCAGTGTAGTAGTTTAGCCGTGAAAGCGTAAGAGACAGACAGACAAAGTCGCATTTATAATAATAGTAGTAATTAATTGGTAATTTTCTTTTTCCACTTTATTTACATAACTAATGGCAGCGTATAGTTTTATAAATGCAATAATGTAATAAAATTGTTGTGTATTACCTAATTTCCTTTGGTTTATAACCAATGTTTGAATCGCTCACCTCGATTCAAAGGGATTTCAATTTTGAGTTTCAGCATGAATAATTCAATATTTTTTAAGTCACATTGGCAACACCGAAAGAGTACGGTTCAAAAATAGGGGGAATCTGCATCATGCATCAAAATATTGAATTTTCGCAATATCGAATTTTCGAATCGAGGCAAGCGATTCCAAAATAGGGCACCAAGATCGAAACGCTTTGTCGACAGAAACACTGAAAGGTCTCGAGTTAAGCTAATTACAATAGCAATTTTAATGAGAACATAATATTGATTTTAGAGTTATTTTTCACGAAACAAGTTTGAGGAATGTCTAATGAAATGAATGACTAATAAATGTCTATAAGTACAAATTCCTACACATAGTATCGGGTTTGTTATAACCCGCGTCACGAAAGAAGAGACTTGACAAATGGCAGTGGAGGGGATTTCGCGCAGGTAATCGTATTCAGCGCAAGTCGAACCACGTGACCCGCCAAGTCTCTTCTTATTTGACACTAGTTATACCACGGTTAGTATTAAATATCGAGGATAAACCAATACTTACCCAGGTTAACAAACCCGACAATATGTATAGTAAAAGTGTAGTACAATTCCTATTCTTAAATTACAGGCATGAGGCATTTCATCTTAGTCCTCACAGTGACAACGCACCTGCGGTTCTGCATTTTTGTTACCTGGAACCTAAATGTATGAATTGTAGATGTAATGGGCTACAGTAACCACTTACCATCAGGTGGACATCTGCTCGTTTGTCACCGAATAGCATAAAAACATTTGATCTCTGTCTACCCTTTCATGTAAAAAGCCTCCATAAGCTTTTGTACATCTCTGTTACTGTACTGTATCATTGTGTCATGTTTGTGTACAATAAAGAATAAAGACAAAGTATCTGCACTCGTCCGTCACGCTCATTTACCTACTGAAGAGGTACCTATATATACGAATTCCTTTGCTCTTGCTTACAAGCTCGCGAAAAACAGATGTGTAGGTACAAACTATCTCAGACAAAATTATTTCCTCCGAGGATACTATGATATCCTTCGACGAAAACATGACGTCATTCCAATTATTCAAATAAACACATTTTGGCTTATACCAAAACCTTGGGATGGGAGTAATTAATTTTAACCTAATATACCGCAGATGTATCATAAAGGGTTCTGCGAAAACATTACTGCCATCAGAGCTCATGTTTCTCACAGAATATTGACATTACAATGGAAAAAAGCTGGAGTTGACAGACCTGGCCGTTTGGTGTCCGGCAGAGTAGAATGGCACCAATCCCTTACAATCGGAGTGTCGTATAAGGCAACTAATGTTTTGGTGGCCAAAGTTCTGGTGTCTCCGTGGACTGGAAAATGGGCAGCAGCGTTTTCCATTATATATTTACAATACTGCGATCTCCAACCCGCCTACTAAGCGTGGAGATTATGGCAATAACCTCCCCTCTCATGGGAGAGGCCCTGCAGTGGACTGGTATAGGCTGTGATAATGATGATGATGAGACAAACCTGAGTGAATATCCTCCCTTTGTAATGTCTATATGATACAAAAGCCGATACACTCATACCTACATTTATAGACATCCTAAATCGCACAAAACATAACATCAACAACATAATAAATCATAGGTACTCCCACACAAGAACATCGTAAACTAAGATACTCGTAAAGCGCCTACATAATTTCGCATAGCAATTCCACACAGATACAACATCTAGTAAAACTCCATCGTCATATAAGGCGCTTCCCAAGACGATATTAATATTAAGATTAAGGCCCGGGCAAAGCGGGCTTGTGAACGGAGCGGGCGCGATATTAGCCCTTGGGAGGAGATATTAGGGGCGGTTTTCGCGTGAATCGCGAGCGAGGGTGGGTGGAGGGTGGGAACACTCGTGGGGAGATGTAAAAACCACCCCCGCGATCGACTTATATGCTGTATCAAGACACGTAACCGGCGGAGTATAGGTGCGCAACTGAATTTTCTTAAGACGGTATGCAGGTGATTAGTATTATTAGAGGTTATTAATAATTTAGTAAAAGCATACCGAACAGTTTTGTAGTTCGACTGTTCGCTATGTTAAATTAAATTTTTAGTTAAGTATGTCTTAGTGTATCCAGTTTCTATCGGTGGAAAGCTCTAATTGGCTCTGTTCTGCCAGTATTATATTTTGTATTGCAGTTATTGCTGTTAGTTTTTGATAAGCAATAAAAAATAAAAAATATTTACAATTAATTAAAAATATACATAATAGATTTCGATTTGGAATTGGAATATGTTACGCAGATTGTTTATTGACATTGACCATGCCATCAGTTACTTTTAATTAACGTAGAAGTTTTTAACTTTCGATTAACTTTACTGTGCCCACTTCTGAGTATTACTAATACTCGTATGTTACTAGCGATCTGGTTCTTGGGTATTACATTATATAAACTTTTCAGAAAAAAATCTCGAAATCTGCGGTCGGCAACCTTTCCACAGGAAAGGGCTACCGCTACATAGTGGAAATAATCTATTATACATCCAGGGAATAAAGCAGTGCCTTCCGTCATGGGCGATATATTGGACTCAGAGGACATAGTTAACTTCTGTGCGAAGCGAGGGAGTTATGTAGAGTCCTGAGTGAAAAGAGGGGTTCTCAGTAAGCTAGTTCAGTAATTCCGAACGCTGAATATAATCTTACAAAAGTAAGTTAAATCGATGGGTATGTGAAGATATGTTCTCTGCGAACTCTGAAACGACTAGACCGATTTTTATAAAATTTTCGGGAACACTAATACAACGACTGTCTACAAGAGACCGCTAAAAGCAATAAGACCGCCTTTACGCGCAATTTTGTTACCATAATATTTGTATGTGTTATTTTTAATGTGCTTTTTGTTACTTAGTTGAACCTGCATATAACATCCACTAACGTATCCACTGGCCTTGAAGGAATCCAGAATAAACCGACCGGAAAATTCCTCCGAATTCTCACTTGCCACCTCCGCCCCCCGCGAGCCAAGGCGCCTCCCCCGCAAATTTTACCTCTATCCTCGTTACATGTACGTATTTATTGCGTCGCGTGTGGGAACTCCACACCCTGTATACGCGACAAAGACGCTCTGCCGCGAATATTTAATACACCCTCTATATGGGGCGGGGTTGGCTTCGAGGCGCGATTCTAGGATCCTATATATAACGTCACATGTTTACTTACTATGGAAATAATACCACGATGGTGAAAAATTACATTAGCTCAAAGAGAACATATAGACTAAACTCCCACATACGGTGCTCGACAAGTATTCTGTAACGCATACAGCATTTGGGCTGGTCTAGAACAAGTCCTCGGTTATGCATTTTCAGGACACGTCGGCCATGAGACGTGGTGGTTCATGGTTGCGGAGAATAACAAGATACGCCACAGTCCAATACAGAACTTTCATAATTATATATTTTTTCCTTTGTCTGAAGCACCTTGCTTAAAGCACCTTGGCGCGTTGCAAGAATAAACTTTTTCCACTGGATCGTTATTCTTTCTTAGGGTCAATTCAGTTCAGGCGGAGAAATGCTCGAGCACTTTATAAGTGGTAATTAAATATAAACTTTACTTCGTCACAATAGAGGTGCAAATTAAATTCTTTATTGTTTATGGAGATTTTACTGTTGCATTCTATTTGCACCTGTTACGTAAAACAAAAGAAGGCGCGACGCATATCCTAGGATGCCTATATGGGGTGGTGGATATATTATCAATGCGTTGCCTATCATCATCTTGGCGTTAATGTCCCGGTTGTGCTCTCGCGCACGAGGGCCCAGGGTCCGCTTTGACCATGATCAAGGATTTGGCATCTGACCTCCGTGACCAAGGTACCAAGGGAACCTGACAAGATTGGATCATGGTTACACATTCAGTCGCCTGAAAGTGCAGGTGTCATCACGTTTTCCCTCACCGTAAGAGTACGGTTCTGTGCATAACTAATGGCCGCAGTGGGATTCGAACCAGGTACCTATCGCTTACCAGTCGGATACCTTAACCACTCGGCCACCGACACTCCTTTCCTTCTACCTAATATAAACTACTATAAACCTTTTTGGCGAAATTGAACAAATGTTACGTACCTACTTAGAGTGGCATCAAATAACGGTTCTGGGTAATCCTGGGATTTATTTTTGAACCATTCGCCTCTAGTTGAACGGTTTTCAGTTTTGATTTTCAGAATGAAATTTTATTCTTTAATTACACAGCTAACAAAATATTGAATCATAACGAACGAACGAATCATAGCCAAGCATCAAAATTTAGAATTTTTCATACATAAAGAAAAAAATTGACTTGGCGAGTGGTTAAAAATAGGGCCCCTGTTTTTGAAGGCACACTTTACAACTTTAAAAATCTTAGGAAGAAATAATGTCGAGGTTCGCAGTCTATGATTCTGACGTCTACAGAAGACGACAGAATGAAATGACATTGCTTTATCCATGAGGCTCTCAAATTAATTAGTGTTAAAACAGACTTTAAACGTAATATTTTCAACATTACAGACTCCAGCGTTGTGTTCCAAACGAAACAGCTTCGTCATAATAGTTCATGCTCTAAGAGGGAGATCCTCTAGAGATTCAGACCACCACCCCGCATCGTAATAACGCGGCCATTTTTAAAACAATTCCACATTCAGCCCGCATCCCCACCAAAGCTGCGGAAACAAAAACATTTCCCATTTTAACCGAATATCCCCCAAATTAAAACTAAATCGCGCGACCCGAATTCAAAATTCGAACCCCCGCACACTAAAACGAAAAACACCAATCAGCGGCCAGCATTTAGACTTCGAACACTATGAACGCCGGCGGCAGGTATCGCGAACCCTCGGTAAGATTTTTGCAAAAATATAGGAATAGTTATAGCGTATGGGGTGGCGGCTGCCAAGGAGGGTGCGCAGGAAGTGGGGTAGGGGCGGGGGGCGGGCGGGGTGTCTCCTAAAAACGGTTAAGTAGCTTCCCCTCCTCTCTATAACTATTTTATGCGGTCCCCTTAGAAAGACAGCGAGATGGGGCGCGCGATACGGCGGCATAGGCGCGCCCGGGAAGGGGAAGTGAAATTTTAATATGTTTAGTCCGTTAAGAATTCATGCCGGATTTATAATTAAATGCCTAATTAGGGTATTGCTATGTTTTTGGGTGTGCGCGGAGAATATTAATTTATTAAGGCGGCGAGATTTGCTTTGTTCGGGAATGTAATGTTTTGATTAGGTTTTCTTACTGTGTACGATCGAAGAAAATTATGAAAAATATGATTAAATATTTTTATATAAGTACACTTTTAAAGTAGTGTTTTTAAAAAAACCATTTTAAAATTCACCGCTCACGCATTTGTAATTATTCTTCACTACACTTCACGATATTTAAATAAATTAAATTATAGCATTGAAATATAAAATTCCAACTTAAATTATAAAAAGTTGAGTTATCGTATCGGCATCACGATCCAAACTGACTCTAACAGTGCGAAGATTCACCTGCGCTCACCAACATGTAAGTGACCACGACAGGTCGCTTTAACAATGTCTTTGTCCAAGCGGCTAGTCCCTTTCGTGAGAACTGACCACTTTTTACGAACCTGTTGCCTCGGAGGGGAGCCGTGTTTACAGTTGTAAAGTCTATGATGAATTTGTGTTTCTTTCTCTTATTTCTTTTAAGGATTTACGGTACAGATAAGTAATTAATATGGTGAAAAGTAAGAAAAACTAAATTCGCAATTTTTGTAGATTATAAATTGTATCATAAAATCGAAGGTATTGTAATTGTATCACAAACAAATTATGACTATTTTTATAAATTAAATTTCTTTCTACTTTTCTCATTGGTCATAAAAGTAAATTTTATGAAACGTGAAATATGATGTGATAGTAGAATTTGCTTTTTAGGTAAAGTAAAATTGTTATAAGCTAAAGCTAATTAAAAGGTTACAACGGTCACTTTCAATATTGGCTCTAAATAATATCGTAAATTCAGGTTCTAATTCTTATAACCTTTCGTCGGAATTCTCACGACCCAGAAACCCTATAAAGAAGCAAACACTTGTCTAAAGCTCACAATTGCCTTTTACAATCAGCTAATCCAAAACTCATCCCCAAGTAAACTAGATTTCAGCCCCGAAATATCCACTAAACTGGTCAGTCAAGATAACAAAAATGTATAAAATCGAACAAAATTCTCACACGCCACACGCTTTTTTCAAAACCTGTTGCGACAAAAGGACGTCCATTCGGTAGGGCATCGTCTCGAATATTACAGTAGATACAAAATAAAATCAAGATTCGTTTCGTAAAACTAGTTTTTTTAAAAGGGTGAGAATTTACTCGCGATTGTATTACTTGAAGTATTTCTTCTTATTTTTTTTTTACTTTTGAACAAACTGCGAGTTCCCATTGCCTATGTCTACCAACTGGTAACGCAAGAAACTCAAATTATTGTTGTCCTATTTGTGGTATACAACGAGCAAGAACTGGAAATTGTGTAGTCCAGCCAGATCGATATCTAAAATACAGTCACGTCCGTCTACTTTTCGACTTCCCCGCCAAAGGTTGCAGACGCCTGGCCGGCTGCTTACACTCATGTAAAAAGCCAGCGTCTAAGGCGGGCGGGTGGAGCGCACCTGCCGCGCCTGTGTGTGTGCACCATACTTTCATTTCAATAGTTTTTGCGCTGCAGCGGTGCGCGTGTCCGCGTCGGTGTGCGTTAATGCCGTATTGATTCAGCGGTGGAGGCAAGAAGTTTTATGATCTTCAGCCGTGTGTGGTGGCTGGCAATGAATCAAATACGGCGGCGTTGACTCGAGCTAATTTTAACGTACGGCGGTTAGTTGTTTCGTTCGTTGGAGATACGGATAGAATAGAATATTTATTTATTTGTAAAGAATGTGGTATACAGTGAGGTGTTATATATGAATGGGTAGTTCTTACATTAAGCCACTATACAGAGACATGCAAAATAGGTCACAAAAAATAGGTAAAGCGGTTTGCTTTCGGTAACGTCGAGACAATGGAAAAGTTTAATTATGTTAATATTTCTAATACAGATTAATTAATTTAAATTTACGGATTAACGTCCAACGACTTACGAAACGGACGATGAAGAAGATTCTACCGACAAAATTATTTGCTTATTTTGTGATTCTATTTCATATTTTTCCTCGAAACTGTGTCGATGAACTTGCGTTAGTACATCGCGAAAGAGGCAGCTTAATAAATAGGTCATTATAGGTTTAGTTACAAGTTTAGGCGAAACGCGGTTTAGACTTATAACATTTTAGGCGTAGAACACAAAGGAACTACTGGTACATTACTGTTAATAGTTAAATTTTAATGTTTTCTTTCTTTCTATTTTTGGTGAGCACTTATCTCCTACAATTCACCCTACATAACTATGATGTCAACTGAGGATGACAGCGATATGTTGCTAGAAAGGTTTTCTAATGAATATTAGAATTATAATTTTTACTAGACTTAAATATAGCTGTGAGTAGATTTAAAAATATCATAATAATAAAGGCTTTCTAATAATAAAAAATTTGTCCAATCTTGAATAGCTGTGAACTGCGAGTAGAATATAACAATTTCGGTCGCTCAATGCTATTGGTGTATTGGTAATGATAATAAAGGCTGAGATTCGTACATTTTTGCAGAACCTCGTTACTACTATAGTAGGCCCGTACTTATTTTCCATTTTTAAGTTAACCTGATGAACGATTTATTGAAAGGTAGATAAATACAATATACTCAACGAAAACATTAAAATCGCTTGCCTTCCTTCCCCTGCCAAACGTTACCGACGCCTGCCGTTGCGCGGCGCGCGGGAAAAAGCAGCATCTCAGGCGCCGCGGGGGGAGGTGGGAGGCACTTATATTTTAAGATGGCTTCCGCGGGAATATCGACGCGGGCCCCAGCCGCCCGCTTGCGTAGCGCTGTGATAGTGATACCGTATATAATATATTAGTATAAGAATAATAAGAGTAGGTGTTCTTTGATGGTTCCCTAGTGAATGGTGGTAAGTAGGTAGGTACCGGGTTCGAAGCCCACTGCCGCCATGTACCAATGACTCTTTTTTGATTTATTACATTAGTTGAACACTTACAGATGCTCTTACGGTAAGGGAAACAATCGTGATGAATGAGGCGTATGAATGTGTAACCATGATCCAATCTGGTCTTGTTCCTCTGGTAGCAAGGTCACGAAGGTCAGATGTCACTCGCTCCACTGAAATTACCTGATCTGCCAAATCTTGGATCATGGTCAAGGCGGACCCCGGCCCCTCGGGCGCGAGACAACTGCCGGGACAATAACGCTTACATGTTATGATGGTTGTAGATAACACTCATCGGCCAAATCATCAGCCCATCCCATATTTTTCTATAAACGCTCATACATTTAGCTACATTTTATTGCTGTAAAACTGTATGGAAATAAATAAATAAAATAAAATAAATTTCTGGCGTTACGAATCATCCTTAACTTTATAAATACTGAGCCGATTTCATTTAGGTTTTCACGGTGTGATAGGCAATAAGACACTGAAAACCTCTGAATTTAATTAGTTTTAGTATCTTTAAATATTATGGAATGGAATATGGATAGAGATGGAGGCCTTTGCCCTACAGTGGGACAGAAATGGCTTAAATAATTATACTTAAAGTTATAATCAGCAGAGACTATAGAGTGACAAGTCTACAACCTTGTTAAATCTCTTTTGCCTTATAAAAAGTAAAATAAAAATCAATTGGGTGATAAAACATTTATAAATTAATGCTAAAGTTAGCGTAGGTAAGTATTGTCTAAAATAAAATTACAGTAACAAATTCAATTATTGCTAATATTAGCGTAGGTAGGTATTGTCTAAAATAAAATTACAGTAACAAATTCAATTATTGCTAATATTAGCGTAGGTAAGTATTGTCTAAAATAAAATTACAGTAACAAACATTGTGTAAGGCAACAGAACAATTTTCTTAAAGCGTCTGTTCGTATAATCAGCGGCCTCTAAACCATGGCCCGCGGGCCGGATCCGGCCCTGACAACCTTTGGATACTACCCTGGACCTAGGATCATATTTTTCAATTCAACTATTTCGCTTGATCAATCTGAATTTTGAGAACAAAATAATATAAAAAATACCGATCACGCTTGCTCATTTAGTAGTTTGTAACATTTACTACGTTAGCCCCAGCTCTTATAGGCTAGAATTTGAAAAATTTAACCGGGGATCCCAGTACACTACCACTGTATAATACACATATCTGTAGCTTTTGTTGCGCTTGCCAAAACCCCCTTTACAGAATCCTGGCTACGCCCTTGAATATAGTCAAGTCGTGTCCTGATATAACACTTTCCTAACATGGAGATATTTAATCACTTCTTATACTTGACTGGCCCGCGAACCATGGTATAAACAAAAATGCGGCCCACTGGTAAAGTTTGCAGGGCCCTGGTATAAATTATATAAAATCACCGTAGTTCTCCACACACTCTCAAAAATCTCATTAATATATTTTTTTCTCTTTGGACGTCTTGCCGAAAGACGATCTCCGTTGTTTCTCGAACATAGCCTCCGTTAAGTGGTCGATTTTGGTCATCACCTCGCACGACGTGGGCAACAGGTTCCCGTCCACCGACACACGCATCAGACCCCTCGGATGCGGATTCAACTTCTTCTGGTACTCGAGCACTCCCAATATTTTCTCCAGAGAGATGACGCTTAACTTGTTGTAGTTAAAATTTATCCAGCACAGGTTGGTGTTACCCGTACAATATACGAGACCATCGCGGCTGACCGTGTGAAGATCATTGAACGGGTGATGGAATATGTCCAGCTGATCCTCTTGTATAGTATTCCGAGGCCGCGTGGTTGACGACCCGTGCGCTAGACCATGCTTAGACCGACCTTTCTTGGGTTTCAAGTCGAAGGCGGAGACGGCACGACTGGAAACCTGACTTAAGGCACTAACCTTATGCTCGTTATGATGAACTATGTAATCCAGATGTCGATGCCGCATGTCTATCGTCTCGTCTGCAGTCAGGAAGAACTCCTTCAACGTGTCTAAGATCGCGCGAACTCCGTCGTCGTCTATCATATTGTCGGCCACGTTCAGGTAGCTCAGTTTTCTGTTACTCCTCAACGCTTTTGCCAAATAACTCGCTCCAATACTAGTTATCCTGTTCGACGACAGATTCAGGAAGTGTAGGATCTTCGACGCCGGTAATGGAAAGTGAAGTCTCTCAGCGATGCTCTTGATATCTTCGTCTTCAAGTCTACATCTCGCTAGCGAGAGGTGGTTGACCCTCGCAAGCTTGTCCAGTATTATAGAGTAGTCGGCGTCTGCGACTAGACAGCCGTCAAAAGATAGTTCGGTTATGTGTGACGTCTTCAACAAATTGGGGAGCTCTTTCAGATGGGTCTGAGTCAGCTTGCTGTGGAAACTGAGGACGGCAAGGCGCGGGTACAGGGCGACGATCAGAGCGATGATTTTGATCACCTTCAGCGGGACGACTTGCAGTTTGTCGAACTTCACCATGCAGAGTTGGTCGCCTTGGTAGAAAGCCTTGATTTTGAGTACATTTTTATTGTCTGTGGCTAAGCTGCCCGCGAAACCACTATACGTGCCCGGTTTCTGCCCCGTCTGCGTTGTCGCCGACTTGTGTTTCAGACGAGTGGAGGACAAGCTTCCTTCTGAAACAATTAGCAATGTATTTTTTATGCTACCCAGTGACAGACCAGCTCACCCGATGGAATTCAGTACCCCAAATTATCTTCAT
This sequence comes from Blastobasis lacticolella, assembly GCA_905147135.1. Classification (NCBI taxonomy): domain Eukaryota; kingdom Metazoa; phylum Arthropoda; class Insecta; order Lepidoptera; family Blastobasidae; genus Blastobasis; species Blastobasis lacticolella. The sequence goes on along the minus strand of LR990062.1, from coordinate 13,389,486 downwards.
CATCTTGGCGCTATATCCCGGTAGCGCTCACGCGCGGTACCCGGGGGCCCGGGGTACGCTCTCTTACTCTTCATGGCCCACTTCGCTTGTTTGCATTCAGTATCCCAATTATAAATGCGAATGTTTGTGAGGATGTGTTTGGAGGTATACTACTTCACGCAAAATGTATTGGAATGCATTTAGATGAAATTTGGCAGCAATAAAGTTTAAAGCCCTGAATAGTACATAGGCTTATTTATCCCGAAATTAAATGTGATTCGTCTTTTACGCGGATGAAGTCACGGGCAGAGGTTGGACCCATATGACCTATGATTCCTGCACTTGGATTTCATTTCACGAAAATTGAGAAATCAGATTCATAAAATAGATAAGGCGGTGGTAACCACCCATTGACTCTTTAGGCTTGATTGGGTCCTACCACACGTAAGAGGCCAACCATCGTTGTTGGTCTAAACTCTCGATCTCCAACCCGCTATCGTAGAGGTTATGGAAAACATAATTCAGTCTCTGAGACAACACAAATCGGAAGTGGGCATTTTTATAATGCACTGTATACAAGAAGGAATGTTTAGCGGCCTTAAAAAAATATTTGTTTTGGAGGCAGCAAAAGTATATAAGGTTATCAGCCGCTTGGGAACCAGCAGAGTAGCACCAACCTATGGTATGATACCTAGGGTATGATAAAAGGCAACTTATATCATATAGGCAAGGGATCATAGTCAAAGCAGACCATAACTGACATAATGAGGCAAAAAATCTATTATTAAACCAGAAAATGGGGAGCAGAGTTTTCCGTTAAGTATTTTCATCACTGCGATCTCCAACTCGCCTGCCAAGAGTGGAGATTATAGCAAAACCTTCCACTAATGAGATGAGGAAGAGGATCAAGTCCAGTAGTGGACTGTTATTTGCTTGAACTGGCGCGCCTTGGTGACACACTAAAAGATAAAATAGCGATAGAACTTATTTTAGCGTTGGAGGAGCAACAGAGGACATCTTTATGACCTTTAGGAGATCTCTGGGGGAGGCCTATGCCCAGCAATAGGCGTCTTTCGGCTGATATGATGATGATGAAGTATTCCATTCGCCCGGTAGCGAAAGGCGCAGCGAATGGAGCGAGATGAAGTCATAGAGTTATTGCAAGTGCTGTAAAGAATAAGGATTCCCTGGTCTTGCTGAGGTCAGTGATCATTTAATACCATCAGGTGACTTGATTACACGCTTGCCTTTATCTGATCATCTTGATCATCTTTGGCGTTAATGTCCCGGTTGTGCTCTCGGCTCTGGGTCCGCCTTGGCCATGATTCAGCATTTGGCAGATCAGGTAATTACAATAGATCGACTGCCATTTGGCCCTGACGGGACCCTGATGCAATTGGATCATAGTTACACATTCAGGCGATTGAATGCGGGTTTCATCACGATGTGTTCTCTCACTGAAGTGTCGGTTAGTGTTCTACTAATGTACGTAACTTAGAAGAGAGTCATTTGTACTGGTATCGTTGTGGGCATGATGGGCATGCCCATAACCTTAATTGAGGGCCATAGGCTAACGTATTAAAGTAAATAAAAAAACCTGTACAACAGAATGACATTTCAGAGTGGAGATACTTAATTCCAGTTTTGGCCACCGGGTCAAACAAAATGCCGTCGTATTATATGCGAATTGGACTCACAAATAAATCTTAAGTTAGCAACAAGGACCAAGAAGGTGCCAGAGTAATATATAGGTGGTGGTGCCCACAAGGGGTCAAAAGGTTTTTACGGGGTCGGCAACGCGTGGGTGATGCCCCTGGTATTTCAAACGTCCATAGGCTGCTTACCATCATGCAGGCCGCAAGCTTGTTTGCCACCTTAGTGGTATAAAAAGAAACCTTTTTAATTGATGGTGCCCACAACCTTTTTAAGGGGCTGGATCCGCGCCAGCGAGTCGGATCCTTTAACAATCAGGCCATCGACTCTCTTGCTTCCCTCTATTAATAAAAAATCCACGTAAAATCTTTGCCCAAACCTTTGGCCTCTCTGATGATGGTGACAGAAATCGCCAGCTCAAACTGGTTGCAAGCCCACGGCAGGAAAGTTATGAAGTCTGTGGGACTGGGGTTCTCCACAACCTTCTCTTCTGCATCTACACTGAGGTCGTCCAACTGACGTCCAAAGTCCATTTTGGTGGGACTACCTGAAACGGATGGTGATGTTCAATTATCTAATTATTCAATTATCTAATTCTCTTAGTAATACTGTTATGCCTAAAGTTTATTTTAAATCTTTTTATGTCATTATAATTGTATATCTCTTATTAATACCTTTAGACTGTAAGTTTATTTTAATTAATTATTTGTGCCATTTTAACTGTATAATTGTGTATGTATGTATATGTTAACGTTGTTATTTTTAGTCTTGAGTCTGGCCATGACAGAATACCAGCGGGTGTGGGTTCTACCAGCACCCAAACGCTGAGTCATGGACCATTTTGTCTATTAGAAGCTTTTATTTTAAAAATATATTGATACAAACCTGTTAATTTATAGACAAATCAATATTTCTATTTCTATTATTTTTACAAGTATAGCTTTTACTAAGGAACGCGTCAAGATAACAAAATCGTATTTGGGCCCTTTGAAGTGGTCATGACTCACCATACTCAGACTGTGAGTACTCCTAGGTGTTTTAGGAGTTTGAACTCGAGTAGACACTTAAGATTCCTCAAAATAAGCCTCTGCTGTCTGTCTATCACAGGGTTGAGGTTGTATATTTGGTAAGGTAGTAGATAGACACTTGAATTGTTAACAGGAAGAAATGTTTCCGATGTGAAAACAAATACGAAAATATTATTTTTACCAGTTACTTACTTCGCGGAGAGTTTTAGAGCGTCGGTGGCCGAGCGGTTAGAGAATCCGATCCCGGGTATGAATCCCGCTCATCCATGTACCAATGACTGTTTTCTGAGCTATGTACATTAGTTGAATACTAACCGATGCTCTTACGGTGAGGGAAAACATCGTTATGAAACCTGCACATTCAGGCGACTGGATGTGTAGCCATGATCCAATCTGGTCAGGTTCCCCTGGTAGCAGGGTCATGGAGGTCAGATGGCAGTCGCTCCACTGTAATTATCTGACCTGCCAAATCCTGGAATATGGTCAAGGTGGACCCTGGGCCCTCGTGCGCGAGAGCACAACAGGGAAATTAACGCCAAGATGATTATTATCATTACTTACTTCGCGGAGAGAATAATAAATTAATTCCAAGTAAGGAATTTGTATAAATTATTGTATTCAATACTAGATATCTTATAAAACTAAAAACCAATCGAAACAATAAACTTTCACTTCACAATAACATGAATAAGTCAAAATAATCAATCTAAAATGACAGAGTCAGAGAGAAATAATTCTATAGGTTAAGGGTTACAGTCTAGGAAATCTTTTTATTTACAGCATTTTTAAAAGAGTTTGTTCATAATTTATAATTCATAATGTCTTTATTTGTAAACATAGGTATATAACATTGTTAAAAACATATTAATTTTGTATCACCATGTTTAGCCTTATTATAGGCATACAAATAATTAATTGGATTCTATAACATAATGTCAAAATAAGTATGATAATAATTATTAATAGCAATGTCAACGCAGATTTAATTACATATAAATGTCAAAATATTAATGTCAAAATATAAATGTCAAAATATTAATAATTAGATTAATCAATAGGTCAACTAATTAATTAATTCCAATTAAATAGTACAATCCGATAGAAATTCATTTAAGGAAATGATATAAATTTATTTTTGTTTTGGCTAACAGATGTTCAGCACCGACACTGCCACTTATTAGGTGTGACCATGGGTACCGTTGGTGAAGCGTGGTTAACCAAGGTAGGCTGCTTTTTCCTTTTTTTATACCACTAAGATGGTAAACGGCTTAAGCAGTCGCCGCAGCCTATGGAGGTGGAAGGTCGGACGGGGATCAGAGAAGAAAAGCATGTTGACATGATGCCTACAGCTACGTTCTATCATCGACAGGGAGTTCATCCTCACACCTTGGAGGCAAAGTGGTCGCGAGTGTGCGGTTTCTCCAACGCACACTAAGGTTGTGGAATGAACTACCTGGGGAGGTTTTCCCTGGAGAGTACAACATGGAGTTCTTCAAGAAACGGGGTTAAAAGGTTTATACGGGGTCGGCAACGCGTGGGCGATGCCCCTGGTATTGCAAACGTCCATAGGCTGCGGTGACTGCTTACCATCAGGCAGGCCGCAAGCTTGTTTGCCACCTTAGTGGTATAAAAAAAAATTGCGTCCCGTCAACGCCCTCCACCTAAGTAATGCCCTATCGACATGCTAACCACTCCAATATAGGCCGTATTGGAATGGTATGTCTGTCCAACGATTCGCTGCGTCGGGTAGTCTGAGACTGGACAGTGTCGACTACTGCACAGAAAAGACCCCCCCCTCCACCTCAAGTAAGGCCTCTATCGACATACAACCCGCTTCAATATGGGTCACATTTGAGTGGTTACAGTATGTCTGTGGAACGCTTTGCGGCGTCGGATTGAGCCTGAGACTGGTCGGAGTCCACTACTTCACAGTAAAGACCCTCCCCCCTCCAAGTAAGGCCTCTATCGACATACTACCCGCTTCAATATGGGTCACATTAGAGTGGTTACAGTATGTCTGTCCAACGCTTATCGGCGTCGGATTGCGCCTAAGACTGGTCGGTGTCCACTACTTCACAGAAAAGACCGCACCCCCGACACCTCAAGTAAGTCATCTATCGACATACTACCCGCTTCAATATGGGTCACATTAGAGTGGTTACAGTATGTCTGTCCAACGCTTCGCTGCGTCGGGTAGTCTATGACTGGACGGTGTCCGCTACTGCACAGAAAAGCCCCCCCCACACCTCAAATAAGTCCTCTATCGACATACTACCCGCTTCAATATGGGTCACATTTGAGTGGTTACAGTATGTCTGTCCAACGCTTTGCGGCGTTGGATTGAGTCTGAGCCTGGGCGGTGGCCATCTACACAGAATAAAAACGTCCTCCTCTCCCTAAGTAAGGCCTCTTAACTCCAATATGGGTCATATTTGAGTGGTTATTTATGGTCCAAACTTTGCGGCTGCGGGTTGAGTAGCTATGGATTTGAAGTACCTATCGCGTCGAGCTGCGCTCCGCCCGTCGCTCAAGTGTGTCTAGCTCCATACTAAACTTATATAAACTTTTATATGCCACGTTACGTAGCACAGGACTTTTACCTGTGGCGTAATTTCCATTCTCTTCGCATTTTGCTCATTTATTTCCAATGTGGATGGGATAAAAGGTGTGTCAGGAATAGTCAGGATCGTAGCTTGTGGCCAAAAAGATTGGAAAGTTAGCTACCTAGACTGGACAATTTTTTTTGCCCTATTTCCTATAATGGGATACGGTCGTAAATGTATGTCGGTATTCTAGATGTATGTATTTACAGAGCAAAAAAATTCAATCAAGGTAGCTAACTTTCTAATCGTCTTGTATGTATTATTCCAGTCGCGTGATTGCCGCTCGCGTTTTCCCCCATTCATAGAATTTTTCTATACGTGTATTATATATTCTTCCATACATTCAATACACAAAGCTCACGCCTCTATCACACAGGTAGGGCATAGACTATATGGACCTTATTATATTCTTCTATTTATTATTTGCTTCTATAACTTCTATATCCTACTTCAGACATCCCCAGTCGAAATTAAGGACCTGGACCTGAGGAACAAAACCCACAATAACCGAAATATCTTTAGTCTACCAAATCCTCGTTTTTGGTGGTATAGTGATATACAGTAATGGCTAATAAGTAATGACGCCCGTGCTTCGTATAATTATGTAAATAAGTAAGTGGCGAAGTAGCGAGTTATCACGCACCCCCCGCCCCCCGGGGGGACGCGAAAACTGGCAGCGATATTATAACTTCGAGGAGCTGTTTGTTACTGTGGAGAAGGACTTTGAATGTGTTTATGGAGGTTTTAGTTTAACATTAGTGAAGGTAGCGGTAGTGTAGTGTAGTGCAGTGGTGGTGGTTGTGGTGTGTTGTGGTGAATATATTGGCTGGTGGGACAAAGTGAAATATTAATTTTTTTTCAACTAATCTTTACACACTATAAGACAAAGTCACTTCTGATTCATTAATCAAACATAGTAGAGCGAGCATGCAGATAAGATCGAGGAGGCTCGTCTGCGCTGGTTTGGCCACGTGTTGCGAATACGTGGGAAATAGGTGCCTGAACCTGCCGGTATCAGGAAAGAGGCCCATGGGCGACCCAAGAAGCGATGGATTGACATTGCTGAGTCGAATGCGAGAGCCAGAGGTTTACAACGAGAAGCGGGCGAAGTGGAGAAGAATGAGTAGGAAAGCGGTCCCTGGAAGAGGCCGGTAAAAGCGCTAAGACGATGATGATGATGAGTAAAGCATGCCTGGCTAGTCTAGTGAGAAAAAAAAATTGAAACGCATCAAGTTTCATTCAGTGCTGTTTCGCGCGATTTCCCGCTATTTAGATCTCATATTCACTACATATAGTCTGGATAGTGCAATGTTGGGTCATATAAGGTACCGCTACCGGTAAGGAGCGGTAGGTGCTCATTAGAGGCTGCTTACCAATGTCTAGTAGGCTAATGATAATAACATTATAGCTTTAATAAATAAAAATATAAGCGAACAGAAGCCGTCTCCACCTCAAAGCCAACACACGACGCGAGCGCTAAGAAGTGTTCAGACGCCATCTTGAATCTCATCTGAGCCTCACCGCGTTTGTTACTTACGTGCCGCGAGATAATGTATTAAAACGCCCCATCTATACACGCCTATACCGTATATGTCTATACTGTACTGTGGTGGGATGGCGGGAGATACGGTGGAAACCAATCTTCGACGTACTTGGGGAGGCTTGTTGGTTAGTTTCTTTTTGGGAAATTCTAGAGTTTCTGGGATGAGGTTGATTCTAACTTCCTAAGAACAAAAATAGCATAAGACTAAAGGCTAAAGGATTAGATATGCCCTGAGATCCGGTTGGCGAGCGAAAAAGATTTTTATGAACGAATATGATGGTAACTTATAGGAATGAAAATAAAGTCATCCAAACTTAGTTTGTCGATCGTACTGTCTAATGAATGTTGTCTTTCGTCCTTTCAATCAGGTATGCGGGGCTACCTGATGGAAGGTGGTCACCACCGTCTATGGACATCGGCAACACCAGGCACCCGCCTACCACCAAACTACCACAATATTTTAATTAAGTAACTAATCTATGTTAAAGAGAGTATTACGAATCAAAATGTCAATAAAAAAAGACACGCATCAAGCTATACAGTAATGGCTTAGTTAGAGAAAAACGAGCAACCAGGTCACCTGATGGTAAGTGGTCACCGCTATGAATGCGTCGACAGCCTTAGAAAGGTGTAGGCTCGTTTCTTGCAAGCCAGTGTCGCAGGAAGATCATTCCATTGAATGGTGTTAATGCCCCAGTTGTGCTCTCGCGCATGAGGGCCCGGGGTCCGCCTTGACCATGACTCAGGATTCGAGAGAACAGGTAATTACAGTGGAGCGACTGCCATCTGACCTCCGTGACCCTGTTACCAGAGGAACCTGACCAGATTGGCATGGGTACACATTTAGGTTTCATGACGATGTTTACCCCGAGCTTTGGTTAGTATTCAACTAATGTACATAACTCAGAAAGGCGTCATGGCCTCAGCGGGATTCGAACCCGGTACCTCTCGCTTACAAGTCGGACCCCTTAACCACTATACCACAAGGCCCTAGTATAATAATAGAGACACTACGAAAGCCACATATTAATTATAACGTATAACTATAAGGCGATGTCACATCGCTAATCCCAGTTTCCGAAGCTCACACGAACTTAAGCGATCCATATATCTACGTAACTATAGTACGTAATATCGCAAACGAATGCTACAAACTATACAAAATGCGGCATAGACTCGTGAACTATAAGGCACGTACTTCCTTGCCAGAGGGGGGCCTAACCCCCCCTCTACCCACTCGTTTTGAATCTCGAACAGTTGCCAGGGCTGCCGCTTCCGTGAACAGTTCGATAGTATTGCTATGGCGTCGAGTGGGATCGTTACAGTTTCAACTTTTAATACGTTGATGGTTTGGTAAAATTTTGAAGTTGGTAGTTTTTAAAATGATTTTAAGGTTTGATTTTGACGACATGAGTGGTTCAGATGATTAAAATACCGGAGTGCTGCGCAGAGGTGGGTTTGATTCTGGGTCGAACAGAAATTGAAAGTATGAGTTTTAATTTCTGGTACGGGTCTGGGTGCAGTATATATAAAAAAAGTATGTAAGTATTTTAAGTATACAACATCAGTTGTCAAGCTACCGGCGTTATCGATACAATTTGCATGCTTTGGGTCTAGGTAGCGTTATAATATAATGGTTTATATAAAAATGGTGGTTATGGTAATAAAAAAAGCCTGAGGCTACCCGCTCCACTAACATGACCTGATCTGCCATATCCTGGATTATGGTTAACCATAATCGCCTTAAGGCGGACCCCGGACCCTCACCAAGATGTTTCGTCGTTAGCGGTATAGCTTAACATCCACAAAGTACTGCCAGCCTTTGCCAGCCCTGCCCGAAGAAAGCGGACCAAGGAACAAAGTTAGATTGAGAGCGAACGAAGCGCTGCTTCTTAAACGGCGCTCCGTATTCCGCGCACGCGCTCTACTCCTTGTTATAAATCATTTCTTGCTACACCATCTATACTTAGTTGTTAGAGCATTAGTGTACATTATCCTACACGTAATTGGAGTGAGATAAGGCGTTTTGGAACTAGCGAGAGTAGACTCGATTTGTAATAGTACCTACAACGCGTAGCTAAAAATGGTTTGTATTGTCGTAAATGTATCGTTTTTATGTTTTTAAACAACGAGTTGAAGTTTGACAAAAACATGCCTTATCAAAGGATGATAAGGCATGTTTTTGTCTCATTATAGCTCCGAAACGGATGAAATTTTCCAAAATGTTTGTATTCTTAGTTTTATAAAGATTTATCATCATCATATCATTTTGTCTACAAATGCCCACTGCTGGGCATAGGCCTCGCATCTCCACAAAGGCCGGTCCTGTGCCTTCCGCATCCAGGCAGTACCTGCGATCTTCACCAGGTCTGCCCACGCTGCGTCTTCCGGCACGTGGTCCCTACTCGATAACTTTACTGCCCCATTGGCCATCTGTTCTTCGAGCGTTGTGCCAAGATATGTATGTGTGTCAAGATTAGGTTAGTTTTAACTTAATGTGGTAAACTATCGTGGACATTATCATCACATATTCCAAAAGTATATTTCGGGTTTCCTACCGCGTACCTTTGCAGGCAACTGCGTTGAAAGATTGGGCTACTCGTATAAAAGTACGCGGTAGGGAACCCGGAACATACATACTTTTAAAATTGTTTCGTTTTATTACCATTACCACTTTCCATCAGGTGGCCCGTTTGCCTGTTTGTCTGCAGGCAGTCTGTTGTTCTGCTGAAAAAAAAACGTTTATCGATGATGGATCTCTGAAAGAGTTTGTACTGTCAGTATTACCATTAGTCATTGTTGCAGGTACTGAATTTGATGATGTTAAAACCTACACTGAAATAGAATAGCATAACCAACGCGACAATTTTAGAATATCGACCTCATTTAAATATAATATCTGTTCCTCATAACATCAGGAAAGCGCGTCACGAAGAGAAATTTCTCGAAACACCTTTCAATACAACAGTTCCCATTCCCATCTTACCACTTGGCAATTTGAGTATCCCAGCCATCCAGTCGCTGAATCAATCGCAAACACCTCCCAAACATTACATACACACATTTATCGAAGCGAAACTCTCAGATATAGCAGTAAAACTCGTACAGCTAAAACTAATTAATACCCACAGCGTCTACTGTAGAATGTATAATATGGGAGCGAAATTTTGAGTGGCTCCGTCTTGCGAGCGTCTCAGGTGGGTGAGGGGGGCTCAGGACCCCCCTAACACCCCGCGTCTCTACTTTCGCGGAGGCGCGAGGCGCGAGGCGGAATAAGTAACGCCTTATGTGCCAACACGAGCCCGGTTGGTAAGAAATTGTATTGATTTCGTTCCCCCGGCAATGGGCTGGAGTTACAGTGGATTAAAGTTTCATCGTGTTGATGAAGCTATAGCTCATGTGTGTGAGAGGCTGTTTAATAGTCATCTAGGCGTTTAATGTCCCGGTTGTGCTCTTTTGCGCCAGGGGTACGCCTTGACCATGATCCAGGATTTGGCAGATATTTCGATGCACGAATATCCCGTGATGACTAATTAGAAGCTGCAAAAAATTCGTTAAAATACTTTGAAAATAAGATTGATACAGAAAAATACTAACGACAGGATAAGTTACAAAATAAACTAATTTGCTGACAATTGTATGCTTTAAAGTGTTTTTCATCTTGGCGTTAATGTCCCGGTTGTGCTCTCGCGCCCGCGGTCTGCCTGGACCCATGATCCGGGATTTGGCAGGGTAATTACAGTGGAGCGACCGCGATCTGACTCTGTGACACTGTTAACAGGGGAACCCGACATATTTAGTCGGCTATGAATGTGCAACCATGATTTATTTATTAGATATATCGATGTGTGATCGATGCTATAGTATATCTCTTTTCTATAGGAAAACATAATGTGATCAAAGACAAAATAATTTATCGCAAGCTTTATACCGCTACTTTGTTCGTACAAAATTATCGTGTTCTAGCAGGAACTTCGGGAAAATTTGAAGACTACGTGTTATTCTAAAATACAAGCTAAAATATTGCAAAATTTCATTTTGAATCAGTTCAGTAATTACTGCGTGAAGGAGTACTTTACAAATATCCAAACATTCATCCTTAGTTGTTTAACTTTTTGAGAGACAATAAAATTGTTAAGTACCTAAGTTTCGGCCGTGTGGTGTTCGGTAGAGTAGAATAGCACCAACCCCTTACACTCATGGGTGTCGTACAAGGCGACTAATGTTTTCGAGGCAAAAGATCAAGAGTCTCCGTAGTCTGGAAAATGGGCAGCAGCATTTTCCATTGTTATATTTAAACACTGCGATCTCCAACCCGTCTGCCAAGCGTGGAGATTATGGCAATAACCTTCCCTTTCGTGGGAGAGGCCCTAAGTCCTGCAGTGGACTGTTGCGGGTTGTGATGATGACCTAAGTTTTCCCAACACAAGTATATTTATTACTTACTGGGGATGACTCACCTCATATATTGTAAAGATTTGAGAAATAAAGAAATTTTTAATTTAATTTAACTTAGAGCGAAGGACATAAGCAGCTATTTACCAACCCCATAGCTCCATCAAAACAATTTTAATGCTATCTTATTAATCCGTAGCGCCATCTCCATAGTCACCCCCCGTTAGGGTGGGGGTGCCGTGCGTATAAAATTACATAATCAATATATAAGTGCCATTACCGTGTTCATTGCCACTCAAGACCGTTGAGGATGGATCCCTACCAAAATAGGTCACAGAAACATATTTGAGAGCGACATTTTCAGTTCAATTTAGGTTTTTTGAATACCGGGCATGGATATGGAGACAACACGGGCCACTAGTTCAATTAACAGCTCAGTAGATTGCACTTTATTATTATTCAGGTCTTTGCAGAGGCGGGCAACGCATTGGTAACTCCTCTGGTGTTGCTGGTGTCCACAGGCGGCGGTGACCACTTTCTATCAGGTGGCCTGCTTGCCTGTGCCTCGGCCTTACACATAAAAAATATCATAAATATAATTCTGACCAGGTAAATATAATTATTATTTATCTGGTCAGGTTCCATTGGTAGCAGGGTCACGGAGGTCAGATGGCAGTCGCTCCACTGTAATTATTTGATCTGCCGAATCCTGGATCATGGTCAAGGCGGACTCTAGGCCCTCGTGCGCGAGAGCACAACCAGGATATTAACGCCAAGATGATTATTATATTACAGTGTATGTTAAACTGTCCATAGGTAAGACGACTAATCATTTACTATCTCTTATACAGAGTGTCATATAATACACTAGTGTTGAGATAAGTTTCAGGCGCTGTCCTAATTGGCAACGGTCGTGCGACCATGGTCGTACAACGGACGTCACCCCACCAATAGGAGGCCTCAAAATCGCCCGTCGCAAGACCAAGGTCGCATGACTGTTGCTAATTATGACAGCGCCTCTTGATTCCCATACACTGCTGGACTTGATCCTCATCCACGTCAGTTTTTTTTTTATTATTATTTTTTATACCACTAAGGTGGCAAACAAGCTTACGGCCTGCCTGATGGTGAGCAGTCACCGCAGCCTATGGGCGTTTGCATCACCCACGCGTTGCCGACCCCGTAGAAACCTTTTAACAACTTTCTTGAAGAACTCCAGGATTGAGGATTTTGTTATAATTTATCAAGTGGCAGGACTCTGTTAAGCCTGAGGAGTCCGCCTGGGCAAATACCATCGCCTTATCTATAGACATGAGGCATATCATCTACCTCACAGCGACAACGCACCTGCGGTTGTGCATTTTTGTTGCCTGAAACTTAATGCATGAATAAATTGTGGGCGACTGTTACCGCTTCCATTAGGTGGGCTGTCTACTCGCTTATCAGGAGGTCAACAGAGGTTTTTGTAGCGGATATTTATTACTCGTCTTATAATAATACTAGTGGACAGAACTCTGCCTGGCATTGTCGAGAACGGTGTGTTGTGTGGTTGGCGTGGGGTGGGTTTGCTGCGGCCATAGGGCGGTCAGCGTGTCACTGTGTGTTTCCTTCCTACTTTCCTACCTTCCTTTTTGACGATTGAAAGAGATATTTAATGTCCTAATCAATAAATAAATTTTGAATTTTAAATTTGAATTGTGTTTTGACACAACGCGAATTCGATAGCGTGGCGTCCTATTCCTATACAAATACCTACTTTACCCCTATTTATAAAGCATATTCTTGAATCACTCTATCAATTGTTGAAAACCGCATCATTGGGCAGAAATAGGGCCAGTGCCAGAAGTCGGGATAGACACCAAGATAACGTTGAGAAATAGTGCGAAAGCACTCTTACATCCATGATTTTTCCTCGTCCCCAGGTGTACAGTCGACTCATTTGTTGAGTGCTTATAATAAAATTGAACAACTTCTCTCGCTAACAACTTGGTAGCTTATGCTCCAAGTTCTTTGCCTAATCATCCTGTAGATTCAAAATGGCGGCCACGTAGCCCGGAGACGTCTAGAAGACGTTTATATTAATTAACATTTTAATTAAACTGCCACAGCGGGCGTCTTAGGATTGGATTTCGTTGCAAATATTATGTATATTTCGTGTTTTCATACTGCTGTTATCATTTACGGAGCGAGGGCAGAGTCAATGTGTTGTCATTTTAAACTGAATGGATGTAATTTAAATAACAAATACAGGGTGGATAAGGCAACTAATGTTAGTCCTCATAAAGATAATAGTCTTCTAATTTATTTATTTATTTATTTATTTATTTATTCATACTTTTGTAATTCACGTACCGGTAGACGCAGCGTGGGTAGGCCTCCTACAAGGTGGACCGACGACCTGGTAAGGATCGCAGGTACCAGCTGGATGCGGAAAGCACAGGACCGGTCTTTGTGGAGATCTCTGGGGGAGGCCTATGCCCAGCAGTGGGCGTCTTCTGGCTGATGATGATGATGATGATGATGACTTTTGTACAACATTACAGCTTAAAACTAATGCGTTGCACAAATTAGGTTATAAATTACAGCTACTATATACAAAATACTTATAATTTAGGTAAAATTTTCAGTAAACATTGCTATTATTGTATGCATATTCAATAAATTATCGGCAAACAGATCGCAGTCTGGTACCGCACGCAATACTTGTCTATTCTATTTCTAGCAACTTACCACGAGTGTGGAAGAGATATCTAGGTAGCACGCAAGCGCTCGCGTGGACGCGAGTGGTTTAAAAAACAAAGCCCTAGGTGCGTTGTCTAATATGCCTCGTGTTTGTGATTGCGCTGTAGCCGTATTCACAATGATTCGAAACCGTTTCCGAACGATTCGACACGAAATTCGTGAGCGGCGAATCCGTGTCGATCGATTCGAAAACTGTTATTCAGCATCCCGATAGATTCCACGGAAACTCATCAAATGAAAATTTCATCAAAATTAACTGAAACCACATTTTCCTAAGATATTTTGCGGGGTCCTTTGTCGATTCCGTATCCGAATCCGATTTCCGAGCCATTGTGAATACGGCTACTGGTGACTGTCAAGAGCGTCGGTGACCTAATGACTAGCGAGCCGATTCGTAAGCGAGAGGTACCGAGTTCGATCAGGTACCCAGTGCTGCCATAAACATTTTCCAAAGACTTTTTCTGAGTTAGGTATGTAAAGCTTGACCGGAGCCAGAGGTGACCTGTCAATGGTGGCGCTAGTTCTGCGTTTTATGTAGCAACACCGGTATTCTGTGACAGAATTCGAATGTCGCCAACAATGGGACATGGATAAGAAGGAACGTGACTGAAAAAGAAACTAACATGTCCCGGTTGTGAAATTAGAATAATGACGTTTCGGAAAGGCTAGCGCCTAGCGGAAAAAGGGGGGCCTTTTTAAAACATTTTTTTTACATTTGCTGCACTTTTTTTTAATGTTATTCGGGCCCCGTGATGGAAAGTGATCTCCGCCGCCAATGGACTTACACCAGGGGAGTTAGATTCTAAAGAGATCTGTAATATACCTCTTGAACCGTGTTCTGGATCTGGGTCAACGCTTTTTTGTCATTCCCGGTCAGGATTTATACCTACTACTCAGTGACAAACAAGCAGCTCACCTGACGAAAATTCAGCCACCCATGACATATTCGATTCACAAACTTAGATATATACATTGAGTTCTTTCTGTAACGATCATCTTGGCGAAAAATACCTCCTTGATCCAGGATTTAGTAGATAAGGTACTTACACTAGAACGACTGCCATATGATCTCCGTGCCCGTGCTACCAGGGGAACCTGACTAGATTGTATCATGGTTACACACGCAGTCGCCAGAATGTGCAGGTTTCTTTACTATGTTTTCCCTCACCCTAAGAATACCATACGAATACCTACAAATTGTAACCCAGGTAAATGTAGGGCTTTTCCGGAAGACTTGTTTACCTTTTTGATCTGTCACTTGGATATTGTTTTACAGTCAATAGTTATGTCTGTGTGTCGTCTCCTCCATAGCGAGGGTAGGCGGGAACGTACCGAAAATGAGGGTATTTCATAACAGGCTGCGCGACGCGAAAATGGGTGCTTTGCGCTGTGGGACGGTGGTTCTAAAACTTGTGTTATTTCCCTTTGATCTATTTGATTTGACTTCGCTAGTTTCTTTTTGGTACTACTGAGACTTTCTTATCCCTACTATATACTACACTATTACATTTATTTTGCACTTAAGGACCCAGCGCCTCTTCGTTTGCGTACACCTACTTTTCCCCTACCTACCCTTTTTTCTTGCTTATAAATTTTCCTCTATCACTCTATCTATTGTCGAAAAGTGCATTAAGATCCGTTGCGTAGTTTAAAAGATCTAACCGTACATACAAACATACGAACAGACGGCGGGAAGCGGCTTTGATTTATACTACGAGGGCAGTCGGATAAGTACTTAGCCTCACCGCCCCACTCGTATGTATAGAAGATTAGTTCTAGTACAGTTAAATGATAGCTCAATACAGCAATCCTTAAACTAATAAGATTATATTATGCTTATTCAATTCGATATGTGCGTGGGCTGGAACTCTACTTTCATTTATCTATACTAATATGATTGAAGAGTTCGCGTTTTATCCTACTCCTACTCTACGCTACCCCTACCCTACCCTACACCTACCTACCTGAACGTGAACGTTTGGTCCCGAAATGGTATCACCCAGATCACTAAAGTATAAAAAATCGTCTATACAACCACGAATAGGAAGAAAAACGATAGTCAAGAACATCGAAAAATTCTTAATATTATTGTATTAAACAGGGTATTACACACGCGACGTACCTTTTCGATTTGTTTTTCCAATGTTTTGGTAGGGTTACACCTAGGGTTGCCAACTTCTTTTAGACCAAATATAGTATTTTCGGGTTTAGAAGTCATAAAAATATAGTAGATAGGGAATTAATCTAAAAATATATAGTAGGTTTTTTATATAAAATAGATGTACCTATATTATTTCTTAAATGTATATTTTCTGTTACTTTGTTCTATTAACATATTTTAGCTTTTGATTTATTAACATATATTTTTTTAATGCTTCATGTTTTGTTTTGTTTGACTTGAGTTTGAGACCACGTCATACAAATGTCAAGACTGAAGATCGTTCTCAAATATTCGATTTGCATCAGGAAATTTTTTCTTTTGAGTATCTTATGGGCACGTTCCATTTTACGACAAGCAATCTTCGTTCAGAAATATTCGTAAAATCTTAAAGGCCCATTCCGTTTTGCGGTAAGTGGTAATGTTGTGCTAATTAAATATAGTAGTTTCGCCTACTATATTTTAATTTTTAATTTATAGTTGGTAGACTCCTAATATAGTAGGATACTATATTATATAGTAGGGTTGGCAACCCTAGTTACACCCACCGTGGTCACGAGTAGACTGCAGTGGAGTGGTTTAATACAATAATATGTGTAAAGAACGCGAGTTTAGTATGGAATAAAAATTTAGAAAACATAATTTAAGGGTATGTTCCGGGTTTCCAATCCGATACATACACATTTTGTTTAAAACATTATGTTAAATATCGGAAAATTCCTTTCTCTCGCCAGTTTGAGAACCGCTGCCCCAAGGCGAGTGTGAGATGAGCTCCGCCGCACCCTCACGGTTAATTAGCATTTTCGTCGGCGCCTTAAGGCGTTCGTTTATACGGGTAGGTGTGGGTAACTACGTATGAGTAAACTTATATGGACTTACACCCATATACCAAGCAGAGGATGCTTGGTATATGGGTGTATGGATCGATATCCGGAAAGAAAATGAGTTGGAAAGGATACATGGGATCTTGGGGTTAATGTCCTGGTTGTGCTCTCGCGTAGAGGGCCCGGGGTCCGCCTTGACCGTGATCCAGGATTTGGCAAATCAGGTAATTACAGAGCGACTGCCACCTCCGTGACCCGGTTACCCGTGGAACCTGACCAGATTGGATCATGGTTAGACATTCAGTCGCCTGAATGTGCAGGTTTTTATTACGATGTTTTTCCTCATCTGAATTGGTGTAGTGGATTTACCCTGAAAGCGTAACAGACAGACAAACAGAGTTACTTTCGCATTTAAATAAGAATGGGGATATTAGGAAGCCCGGGGCCGATTCGAACGGTTTTCAATTTAAATTTTCTAAATGAAAAATTATATATTTTATTATGTATATATGTATGTGTATTTATATATATACTATTGTATGCATTTAGTATCTTATTTATAATTTATGTAGTTTATTAATTTTTTTTTTAACTATTGCGCACGTCTCATCCCTTATAATCTATAATGTCTCTCTTCTATAGGCCTGCTGGAAGAGATTTCTTCTTAGAAATAAGTAGTGCCTGTTGTGTCGTCTTTAATTTTGTAATTTCTGTATACTATATATTGTGTGCAATAAATTGTTAAATAAAATAAATAAATAAATTCTTCTGTAAAATAAATAAAATTTCTGTAGGCCTGCTGGAAGAAATTTCTTTTTAGAAATAAGCAGCGCCTGTTGTGTCTTTTGTTTTGTAACATTTCTCTGTATAACATTATTGTGTACAATAAACAGTTAAATAAATAAATATATATATGGATACATAATGCTGATGTTCTCTATTTTTGAACTGAACAATGTAATTTAAAAAATATTGAATTTATTACAACAAAAATCGTAATTGAAAACCATTCGAATCAAGGCGAGCAATTCAAAAATATAGCCCCTGGCCCATACATCAACACCCATAACAAAAACAGTAACCAACGAATATATTATTTTTTACCCACGACCTGTACGTAAAATAGGTCAAACATTGACAACACAACAGGTTGCGACCATCTTGAGACAGGTCCCATTTCTCAAGGGTGAAAATAACCCTTCTATAACTACAAAGGGTGGACAGAGTTCGACCAAAGCGATGCTACATTTTTTCTAATTTTGTTAAAGAAACAAGTATTTTCTGAGAACATTTTTTGTCGCGTTATTTTTTATTGTTACAGCAATACTGTCCTAAGTAAAAAGATTTGGAATCGCTTTTTCTTTTGCAAAGAAATTTCGAACCAGATATAACCAGTTTTCAAGCTTTCTTTACTAGTTTTTGGGTTAACTTGAAACTGATAGTTGCAATTCAATTCGTTTTCAAGTTTAGAACTTGTTTTTGAGAATTTTGCGTGAGAATTTATTTATTTCTACGGTCTTAAGGGAGTTTTGGCGTCAGTTTTGTGTATTTGCGAGTTTTGGGTAGTCGATTTCAGATCCCATGTATTTATATTTATTTGTAACTCTGATTTAGAGACTGTATCTCTAGGTTTAGAGATAAGTATACCGAATTTGTGTTTTTTGATTGCCTGACCTTGGTCACCGACGGAATAAGACAATTTCTGCACCTCATGAGCGGATGCGGTGCCGGCCTTAGAGTTAATGTTTACAGTCTTCTGTATCTATATTAAGTTTTTAAAAGTCGCAGAAAAATGCGGACAGACTAAGGCTTTCAAGGTAAATGCAGTGTCAGTGCGAAGTGTAAATGTACCTATTATATAGAGTATCTAAGCGCTCTAGATTGACGTGTCATTTGAATATGAAGGAACAATGTTCATCAATATGAAACCAGGTAAGTGGTAGTGTAGTTTTAAAGTAGTTATTCAAGTGCCTAATTGAAATAATTGAAATAATGAATGCGATTGCGTAGATTCGGTTCCATGGGGAACCGTAGCGTTCTCAAAGTATTTGACTACTTGCTGGCAGAGCAATGGGTCCAGTGGTTTTAGAGGTGGGTAACGCATTGAATAGTATAGAATAAGATTTATTGTAAAGAAAAATAACACCTAAATAAAAATTAAATTCAAAGTAAGAGAAAATAAAATAGAAGTTAACTCACAACATAAAGACGAAACCAATAAAAAAAAAGCTGCAAAAAAATTATTTTTAAATATTATTGTTGACAGCCAACACTGCTAAACGTCTCAAACGGACTGACGTTTTGGCTTAGTATCCTATAGAATTGTGGGCAATGGCCCATTGATTCGAAAGTCATTGGAAGATTCAACAGATTTGATTATAGTTTAGCGATTGAAGGCAAAAAAAAAATGTTATTGTTACACAATGATGTTGCATATGAGTGTGTTGTGGTGTGGTGATGTGTGCATAATGATACGTTGCTGATATCCCTGTTGTTGCTAATGTCCAGCAGCGGTGATTGTTTTCCGTTAGGTGGCCCGCTTGCTTGTTTGATGATCAGATGACACAAAAAAAAATTAACGATTCTGTGGAACTAAATTCCGGAATAACGATAATATTGGAAACTTTGAATTAAAGTATGTTTCAATAGAGATTAACGAAGATAGCGCACGTTATCGATTTGTATTATCCACAGAAATTTAAACAACTTTATGATTTATTATTAGATTTCTGTAATAAAACTTTTCGATGATGTACTCTACTTCTGATAATTTCTAATGAAAGCTACAGTATAATATTATGATACATTGCATTCCTTGAGCTCTATTTTTGAATTAAGGGTGGAGCAATTTCCAGTTTGATTTAAGGCAACACCAAAGTAAATTAAAATATTAAAAAGAATCAACGTTATGCATATTGAATTTTTCTTGCTGAAAATAAAAATTAAAAGCCAACTCGAGGGGAGCGATTCAAAAATTGAATTCTCTTGGACTTGTAAAACCCTCGGACTGTCAACTTTTTAATCCCTTTTTAAGTGGTGCCCTAATTATTCACAACTTTCTTTCCCGACTGTACTTGTTCAATCACAGTCCTTTTTCCAAATCTTCAATTATAAGTTCCTAATATTCCTGTTTGATCCCTTTGCTGATTGGAACTTTTACTAACAATAGATATCATTCATATTCCAGATGAAATAAGTTTTAGTCTCAAGGGATTAAAGAGCTATTTTAGTCCATGTCCAATGTTCCAAAGGAACTTTCTCCCACGCACATTAAGGTTGTGGAATGAACTACCTGGAGAGGTTTTCCCTGGAGAGTACAACATGGTGTTCCTCAAGAAAAGGGTGAAAAGCTTTTTACGGGGTCGGCAACGCGTGGGTGATACCTCTGGTATTGCAAACGTCCATAGGCTGCGGTGACTGCTTACCATCAGGCAGGCCGTTTGCTTCTTTCCACGAAGAATATTCTAGCTCTTTTCAAAACATAGCTCTTTTAAAAAACGCAGTGCCTCTCAAAGAATAAAATAAATAAATACCCAACTAACAAACATGTCAACACCAAGCCCAACCTACCTGTAACTAATACAAAGTGCCTTACCTCCAAATTTTGCAACGCCCCAACCGAACCCGCGGAGAAAACATTAACACTTTCCTTCCGAAACTTAGCCCCTTAGCCTCCAGCGCATTAGCCCCCCCTTCACCCCCCCTGTTCTAAATCACCTGCGTCATTAATTCATTTTAAGACGGTTGCCTGCGCCGAGCGCGCCCCTTAGATACTAAATTTGCATATTACAAAGTATGGAAGTTCGCTAACGAAGTGCGGGAGGCGGGGGGTGCGGTTGGGGGGGTCTAAGGTTGCTGTAAGACGGGGAATTGGGTGCAGGGAGGGATTCAGGGGTGCGGTGTTTGGCTTACATAAGATTTTTTTTATGTTACACGGCAGACAAACAGGCAAGCGGGCCATTTGATGGAAAGTGGTTACCGCCGCCCATGGACATCAGTAAGATCAGGAGCGCTACTAATGCGTTACCCGCCTCTGAAGAGACCTCTAATATACCTCTTGAACGATCCCATGTCATTGCCCAAAGGAAACATCGTGGCTGCGAGCTTATTTCACATCCGAATCGTAAGTGAGAAACGTTCATTCGTAACACGCGTGGACAACAACAGCTTATAAACGGAGTCCAGTGGTCTTACTTTCATTCAGTCGTTTACAGAACATCGCCTCGCCTCGTATATAAAATGCCTCTGCAATTTTGCTGTGCAGAAATTACTGAACGCGCAAAACTAAGGCTTATGGAATCACTTAACATTCTTATGCACAATTGTGGCCGAATCCATATTCTAACAGTAATGGCATAAAATTATCTTATCAATTAAGTTAGTTTCACTGATATTAAGAATACTTTCCTTTCTTTTATTCTAATTTGAACCGAAAAAAACACTCTTCATATAAGGTAGAACTAATAGACAACTAAAATAATTTAAAGAAAATAGAAATCACTTTTTTTTATGTCTTTCAGTAGGCAAACAGGCAAGCGGGTCACCTGCCGGAAAGTAGTCACGACTGCCTATAGACATTAGCAACACCAAGAGTATCACCAATGCGTTGCCCACCTCTATAACACGTTGCTCTGGCAGCAAAAAGACAAATGCCCCTCCACCGTCAAAGCCACTGTTCCCCAAATCCCCACTCCATGGAGCACTTTGTCTTTGAGATATTTTAAACTACCATTATTTGTTCATATTTACCTGTTTTTTACGAAGTCACACTTTTGGAGGAATCACTAAACTCCGGCCGGTACGATAACTATAATTTGACAGATAGGTATATTATTATCAGAACTTACCTCAGACGATCATGGAAGAAAATAACTAGTAAATGAAAATTAAACAGTAAATGCCCAAATCCGCACCTGCAACCCTCGAAAGCGGAGAAAGATGAAGGAAATGAAAATGTACGTCGCAAAAAGGGGGGAGCCACCCCCACCCGCCGTCGGAAAGCCCGAAAATTCTATAAAGAGGGAGCGAACCGTCTCACAGTCGATACCTTTTGTACGATAAGCCCTTTTAGGACCCCAGGGGGGCGCGGGTTCCGAGGGGGGCTGGAGAAAGGGGGGCTCGAAGGGAAACATTACTCTTGCAGACGTCTCTGATGAGTTCTTATCAGTCTTAGCAATTTCCTTGGCTCGTTGTAGTATGCGGGCCCATGGTTTTGTTGGTTACCTTTTAGCTATTTTGAATGGACCAAGTTGGGGGTAGAAATTCGCCCGGTTTGTATACAGCTGTGTAGGCAGGGTATTTATGATTAGGGAAATGTAGAGAAGTTATGGGTAAAGTAGATAGTATGTATTCGGTGACGGCGGCCGGCGTTCGCTGGATATTTTGAAGGGTTTAGGTGTCTATTTACTGTATCTTGTTCTTCGTTGTTTTAAGCTTTGTAGTTCTTTTATCTTTGAATTAAAAGAAAAGAAAGGTTTTGAGAATTTTGTGGTTATTCACTGGACATATCATCGGGTTTGTTACCGCGATTAGTATCGATTTTACCTCGATATTTCGACGCAGTTACATGCGTCATGGTCACGAATAGAGCTACTTTATAGAAGTAAAGTTTTAACTTGAGTTAAAAACAGTTTAGGTTTAGGCATAACGAAAAAGCAATTTTTTTTATTACATAAATGAAAAACGGTCTAAGCGAGCCGCTTGTTGTCAATATTAATGCAGTCTAGTGATTTGGTGGCTGACCATTTTAGAATCGAGCCTGATGAAGACGTGCAATTAAATTTGAATTTATTTATTTAATTTGTTACTTTTTAATAGAATAGAATATAATAGAAGACATTTATTTACACACAATAACACCACAAACACGTTACATATTGACTTAGATCGGCTTCGAAACACTGACGAATACAGGTATTATTTATGGTCAGTGGCTCGATTCCAGAGCCATGGAACAAAAATTAAAAAAAAAGTTACATAAAATGCACCAACAAAACCAATAAAAACAAACAACATGAAATTATGAAACAACTAGGCAATCATACACGAATAAAAGAAAAACGAAGAACAGAGCCGTTGCATGTGGATGTGGTGTGGTGTGTGAAAGGGACCTCACTCAGCTTCATGCCCTGGCGGAGACCAGGGCGCTGGTTTTCAGTGAGACCTGCTGAGTGAGGCCCGGACGAAAAACGATTTATATAAATAGATAAATACAACGTGTGCAGTGTGAAATACGTGTTTAGTGTGTATTTTCATGTGTAATTGATTGTATGGATCTCTCAGTAAAATAAAATAAATATTCGTGGACAAATTCACACAGCGCCATCTAGCCCCAAACTAAGCAAAGCTTGTACAATGGGTGCTAGATAACTGATATACTAATTAAATACTTTTTTTATTTAAAATACATACTTATTATACATAGAACACCCAGACCCGTCACAGAAATTAAAATTCATCATTTCAATTTCTGCCCGGCCGGGAATCGAACCCGGGACCTCTTGCGTGGCAGACCGGCATGTTGACCATTGCACCACTCAGGTCGTACTATGCCATGTATTGTGCCCAAATGTATTGTGCTATGTGTGAGATAGGTGTAATAAACTGTTTATTATTCATTTACTTATTTATCTCATGGGGGCCCCATCCCATGCTGCGATTCCTTTTACCTACATGGTCGCCAGTCCAGAACTATTCCGTCCCATCGGCCGTCGGCTCTACTAGCTACAGTGCCCACCCATTGCCACTTCAATTACGACTCTGGAGCGTTAACCTTAGTTCTGCCACGGATATTGATCATGCCGCACGAACCGTTTTGGCTCGACTTTTATAATGCGTACGGCTAAGGAATGGAACGCGTTGCCTGCGAGTGTGTTCCCTGATCATTATAACCTGGACACCTTCAAGGCTAGAGTGAATAGGCTGTTCCTAGACAGGCATGCTCCATCTTCGGCCGCATCCTCATTTGCTATCAGCTGAGATGGCAGCCAAATGCCTGTCTAGTATAATCAAAACAAATAATAATTAATAATAATAATATTGGCGTAAATATCCGGGTTCGATCGAGTGAACGAGTACGAAGGCCCGGGGTCCGCGTTAACGATAATCAAGGATTTGTCAGATCTGCCCTTTGACCTTCGTGATACTATTAACACGGAGCAGATTGGATCACGGTTACACATTCAGTCGCCTGAATATGCAGGTTTCATCGCGATGTTTTTCCTCACCGTAGGTATGAGCACCGGTTAGTGTTCAAAATAGTTCAACATAACACAGAAAAAGTCATCGATACATGGAAGCACCGAGAGTTGAAATCGCTACCTCTAGCTTACGAGTCTGACTCCTTAACCAAACCTAAACTACTACTTGACTATGCAATAAAACTGAATTACTAAACAAAAGGGCGGCGGTGATAAAACAACAGTATGGAGCCACAATCAGGCGACACCGACCGACCAACGGTCACTGCAATTAGGATTGTCCATGCGTAAATACCGTCTTGGACACTACTATGGGTCAGTAGTTACCGGACTAGATTGAAACTCGGCGTAAAGTCGGACTCGATTAAGGGCCGATTTTACCATCTTCAGATAAAACATATCAGTCTGATTAACCGACTAATCAGACTGATATGAGTTATATATAGCTATAAGTAAAGGATTACAGATTGTTTTTATTTGGCAGTATATTTCTTTATCGGGCAGATAAATTTTAACCGAGAATTGATAAATTGGCCCTTAAAAGAGTAAATTTAATTATTAATTTATTATCTTTGGGATGGTTTTTGTATAATTTTGTTTAGTTTTATTTAGTGTTAATTAATTAAGATTTGTTTTCGGTATTTTTTGATACGAAAAATAAAAAACTAGATTATTTTCTGAAGATAATATATTAATGTAAGTAAATAGTAAATACTATTTCAAAGAGAACAAAAATTTCGTACATGTTTGTAATGTTAACTACTAAGATTTCTGTATATTTTTCATATTTTTGCGACTTTAATCGAAAATGCGACCCTGAGGCGGTCAACTGGCTCCGCTCTATAATGTGTAAGGTCCTTATCTATGAGGTTTTGATGGCGGAAATGACGGAAACTTTAAATTTCATATAAAAGAAATTTATTTCTTCGAATTACAGTGTAACTTTATATGTATAATCAGACAACATTAAGCTTACAGGTACATATTTGATTTTACTATCTAATATCATATCATAAGAGATCATAAGAGCGTTGGCCGCCTAGTGGTTAAGGGATCCGGGTATCGAATTCGAACCCCAGTGCGCGCCATGTCCCAATGACTCTTTTCTTAGTTATATACACCCGTAACAGAAATTTAAATTGATCATTTCAATCTCCCCGGCCGGGATGTTAACAAACTGAACCACTCAGCGGGGCTATTGGCTAACTCAGTTGACAACTGTATTTGACACTAGATGATTCTACACCACGTCGTCTACATTGAAAACTGGCAATAGCGTATACCAAATTAGAGTAGTGTCAGATTTTTTTATGTCAAATTCAGTTGTCCACTGAGATAGCCGATAGGCCCTCAGGGCGTCAATGCTTCTGTCCATGGTAGGGGCCCGGTGTCGGTCGCAGATCGCCGCCGCCCCGCCAATTACGCCGCAAATGTTATTGCCGCACTGATTTGTCGTCTATCCGTTTGCTGCGATCCGATCCGATTGCGATAAATAGTTTAACCCCAATGCAAAAGAGGGCGATTATTGTACATTTTAATCACCGACGAAAAAGGAGTATCTGTGTAAGGAGTATCAAGTAAAAGGAATATGAGTGTGTCTCTGTCTGTGGCATTCCGTACGGATGGAATAATTTCGATGTGGTTTTTTATTTGATAGTCAGTTTAATGGAGATCGTTTTTAGCGTTGTTTTATTAAAATCGATTCAGTAGTTTCGAAAATATTGAAAAATATGTACCTGTACTCAGTCGGTGGCTTACCGACTTTTTCCCGGCGGAGAGGCTAGGTTATGCACAAAGCAAAGAGGGGTGTTATTGGACATTTTAACCCACTTGTAACTTGTTACTGAATTAAATATTTTTGTAACAGGCTTAAAATTTTGGACACAAATAAAACAATTTAGAAAAAACAATATTTAACATTTAAAAATTGTGAAACATGCCGTGCCGTAAAAGAAAAGACACAATATAAATGTACTATTCCTTTACCTTACCTTTACCTTTTAAAAATTTATTGAAATATTGGCGTAGTTTTGTATGCTCACTGCAATACTGACAATGATGGCTCGGACTAAAAAAAACATTTTCAAAAAAAGAATGCACTAGCCACAACAATAGAGTGCGGCTGACACAACAATAGAACAAATATTTGGGACTCGTTGCCAGCAATGCCAGCCATTGTTTTCCAGACACATACTGCAATAATAATATCGCCCGTTTAGAAGCCGCTTAAGAAAATTTCTTGACGATTTCTCTTGACCTAAACACTCACACCGAGGTCTGATATTCCGCCGCCATTTTGTTTATTCTGTGAACAACGCTCTATATAGCGATCCATTTTCGTACCGACTAGAGATTTATTCACGATTACCTAATTTGTAGCTACTTGCGCGTAAACTTTAGCAAACAGTAAGCAGTTAAGCGGTCACCACAGCAACTAGACTGATAATAGATAAATAATAGTGTAGCATTTAAACGTTTTTTTATTGCAAATACACCGATGCATACGTCAACTTATCCTTTAGGTTCACATGATCCATTGTGTCTAAATGACCACTGAATTTTTTTTTATATTATGACAAGACAGGCCGCCATCTCACCTGTTGGTAAGTGACGATGCGGCCGAAGATGAAGCATGCCCGTCTTGGAACAGCCTATTCACTTTAGCCTTGAAGGCATCCAGATCATATTGATTGTCTTCTGTATTAAAACATAACCTTATACGCTTATCTTCTCTTTAGTGTAGAATGGCGTCCGTAGATTTTTCAGATCCGTAGTCAAGGATATAAATTACAATTTGCAGATCGACCTCCCTAACACCCTAAACGGACACGAATCCCATTCGTAACTAGTCTCGCAAGGCTACGTGGGTACAAATGTTCCCAAATAACAACAGATCGGGGCCAGTGTGGGCGAGGGGTCAAGGCCTTGCGCTGACCGATTGACAGCCCGGCGGCGGGAGGCCCGTACCATGGAGGTTGGGGCATAGAGATCGGATAGATAATAAAAAAGCGGGCGAATGTAGCAAGGAGATTTGAAAGTAAGTTACCTCTACGGTTTTAATGTGAGTATTTTATTGGTCTGTGGAAAATTAATATACCAAGGCTAAAAATATAAACTATAAAAATAAAATAAAGGAATGAATATAAAAGGAACAGTGGAAAACAATACGTTTTATATTCTTAACTGTGATTAATGTCAATCAATTAATGTGTCATTATTTGAATAGGTAACACGGTATCATCTTTCGAACGTCATAATACAAAATTAATTATTTAATACAAACATGAATGTCACAATTACATGTAAAACAATATTTCGAATATTTATTCCCATGGTTAACGTCATCTATTTATTTTATAATAACTTTCTGCAAACAATTTTTTCTTAAATATGTCTAAAATTAAGAAACGGTAGGTTCTGCACACGTCCTGCATAGGTATAAATTGGGACACCATTGAAAAATCGTACACATTGCCCTTTGTAAGTGTGATACATTTTTGAAACTGCACTGACACTGCAACTAATGAAACAGCAACAACGCTGTCAATATATAGTTTTTTTTTGCCATTTAACCCACAACTAAAAGAAAGAAGAAGGGATTAGTAAAAGACGTTTTGTTCATTTCTTCAGGATTTATTGCTTTTACTGAGATCACAACAAACGAATGAGCTTTATGCAGGAATTACATTAGTAAATATTCAAATTAGTAACGCAGTTCTTTTTATTTTCAACTTCACCACAGACTCTGTCCTTGCGCTCTACTTTTCTAGTAAATGATGACAAGGTGTTTTTATACTTTAGTAATAAATGTCCTTGGTCACAAACCGCAAATGATACAATGGTCATTTAATAAATAACAGTCTGTCGGAGGTTTTACGAGATATTAAATTGGTCTAACTTCTTCAGCTTTATCAAGTAAAAAAGGAATCATCGAAGTCGGAACACACCTTAAAACGTTATGTGTAAACATAAATAACTTATGTATGTATTTGTATACAGCTACTTAAGTAAGTAGTCCCTTGGGCCCGGTTAGAGATGTCTCTCGTGCCACGGGAATTGGGTCGGCCTTTAGTACGGGACACCACATGCGTAGACACCCTAGCCGCGTCCCATATTGCCTCTACGTCAATGAGGGAAGGCGCGGCAACTGCATCAGGAACCCTGAAACGCCGTAAATACGTAAATTTCGCTGATAATGGTTTCCGCCGTCGAGAGACGCGATCCTGGCGTACACTTCATACTTATAACGTGGAACTTCCAGCCCGCACAAGCCGCTTTTGTTCGACCTTCATAATGCGTACGGCTAATCAATATAATGTATACGCCTTCAAGGCTAGAGTGAATAGACTTCGTTGCGGAATTTTAATATTAATTAGATGAATTATGCTTTGAACATTGCATGCCAGATTCTAGTAAAGTGTGAGAAGCGAGTATAGAAATTGTAACATCTACCTTGTACCAAATTTTTCAGCAATAAATCATTCATTCAAGACGGGCATGCTCCATCTTCGGTCGCATCGTCACTTACCAACAGGTGAGATGGCGGTCAAATGCCTGTCTTGTCTAATGTAGAAAAGTGTATTTACGGCGTTCCCCATGGCGTTCAAACTTTGGGATCGTGTTGGGGCCCTGAAGCTAAAGTACAATTTATATAAAATTAAAAATTATATTGATACAATGCTGTAGTGACCGCAAGGCTGTCTCATTCCTGGGTCAACGTATAGCAATATCCATCCAACGGAGGAATGCAGCTAACCCCTTCTGTGGCAGCGATTTGGGAGACATTTGTAGATATAGATTTTTAGATTAGGATTTTATGTTATTTCGTTTTAGTTAGGTTTTCGCCATTGTTTAGTTTATGTTTTTGTCTGTGTTAGTGTGTTGTCGTTAATAAAAAATTAGGGATACCTATTCTTAAGTAACATAAGTAGGTAGAAAAATGCGTACAGACGAAAGTTATTCGAAGCCAACGCTGTCATTTCGCACCCGCTGCCGGTTTCATCGTAGTACCTAACCTTCTTAATTTTCTTATATGTGTTCAGTCTGTGCCACAATTTTCTTAGCTGTTGCTCTGGCTACGCACTAATTATATATTTATATATTACTAAACTATATTTTATAATATTTCGCACAATTTTTCCAGGTACCTAACAACACTTTGTGCGCTAAGCTTGTATTAAGGAAATACAAACAAAAAGTAGATATTTTATCAATTAAGATTTTTTGACCTTTTTTAAAATTATAGAGAGCCCAATCGGGTCACCAATAGTATGATGCATTTGCTAAGGAACAACGTTACTGTATTGTAACAGATATACCTACTATATTTTTCTAAATAGGTATAAAATAAGTACTCACTATAAAATGTACTTAGTGGGTACTAATAAAAATAAAAATCCAACAATTTCAAATGAATGTCCGTGCACAATGGCGGTCAGTGGGTCATTTTCGGGGCGGGGGCTGTTTTTAAATTGTTCATTACAATTCACACAGCTTTAACGACTGAAAATATTTGTATTTTTGTATGAGATAAGTCTCAGTTACCTACTTAAATACATAACTCATATTTTTTTATAGGTCTCTAGCTATACCTACTTAACATTATTATATCTATTAAAAGGGATTGTCATCATTTTCAAAAACAGATTCCGGAAATTGTTTCATTACTTACTCAGTATTCATTTAAATGAAGTACCTAACACAATTTCCAAAATTGAAACATGACGTATTAGTCAGGATAATTATTGCAAGGACATTACCGGATACCGGATTATCACTAGAATAGCGTCGAACTTCATACGGATGAAAACCGGGCCAAAGAACTATATTCTCATAAAACGGACCACGACACGAACAAAATATGCTTTATAATCCACCCTCAGCTTATCCCTTTTAAAAGACGACACTAAAAAATACCTGTTTGCGAGCAACAGGTTCCTAAAAAACACCTTCGGACTGACAATCGGTCTCCCTCGTTTTCTCACAAGAAATTCAA
This sequence comes from Blastobasis lacticolella, assembly GCA_905147135.1. Taxonomy (NCBI): domain Eukaryota; kingdom Metazoa; phylum Arthropoda; class Insecta; order Lepidoptera; family Blastobasidae; genus Blastobasis; species Blastobasis lacticolella. The sequence continues at coordinate 13,359,367 of LR990062.1, read as the reverse complement.
AATTGGAACACTGATTCGGCCAGTACTGGTTGGAACTCGTTTTGTATTATCTTCTATTTCTGAAGTTGATGGTATTGTCAGAAATGAGGAAAGGGATTGGTATTGAGGTCAACAGTGTCATGGGAATGGTAGTATGGTATTCACTGTGGAAATACGTAAAACTTGTTTATTCAAATGATTTTTTTTCGTCTTGTCTTTTTGTCGTTTCTTTTTAGATACTTTTTTTAGTTTACCTACTACTAACTTAACCTGTACCTACTTAGTTAAATTTTAAACCATTTTAAAACCTGATTTTAAGAAGCATTGGGTTTTGGGGTATTTTTTGCGTACATTTTACCGATTTTTGGCTTTATTTAAACGATATATAAATAAATAAATTTCACCTTTAATAATACTGTCTACTAATGTTTGTACAAAAAAGTAGGTTTTGCACGTCTGTCTGTAGGTATACATATCCGGTAACCTAAACCCCGCAACCGATTTTGATGCCGTTTCCACCACACAGTTTATCTAGGCAGTAAATACATTTATTAATTAATTCACGTATAAGTAGGTATATCACGTTAGTATGTAGGTAGGCAGACTACATACTGAACACAAAAATACGGTAATTAAACAAAAAACGACAATTTCCAGCGAAAATATTCCGCTAGACGGTATCATGTTAGTTTTCTATGCAGCGCTACAGCCGCTGAGCTGCCCGAGAGCCGCGACATGAGTATAAAACAAACTCCCCACCTATTCCTCCGAGAAATTTGAATTCCGAACGCCTCCGCGCCGCCATCTTGCGAGACGTCGATAGAGAATAACTAGTTCCCGCGTATTTTTTACCAAGAACGTCTTAACGGAGGGCATTTTTACGCCACTATAGCTCTTACGGCGTCACCTTACGTTAGCGAATTGCTCGCAGAAAAATGTTGCTCCGTGCCGTCGCGGGTAGCACACAAGAACGATCTATTCGCTCCCAAATTATTTAGAAACCCTACCATAACGTTATAGAAATAAAGTACAAATTCGCTCTCACCTTAAAACCAGCTGCGCCGTTATCAAGCGCAATAAGGAAACTATAATAACAATGCATGCGGTCGCGGTATCGCTATCTCTCTCAGCTAGATAAGCTTCCAATAAGCTAGAGTGAGGTAGTAATATTTTAATAGTTGCGTTCAAATGGGTGGGGCCTGGATAGTTGGAGTAGTGGTGCAAGTTTGGAAGAAGTTTTGGAAGAGGGGTCGTTAGATTGGATTTTGGTTGGTTTCGTTTTGACGGTAATGGGTTCGAGGTTGCAAATTTGTCATTAGAATACCAAGATGTCCGCGTTTTTAGAGGATTACAGTTACGACTGTTTTAGTTTGGGTAGCTACAATAATTTATTTGGACGGTTCGTGCCAAGGCAGGTTCAGAGAGGTCACTTTAGTTTTGGTTATTTTTAGCGGGATTTGTTGGGGATAAATTACTCGTGAATAGATACAGATTGGGATGTGGTCAGGGTCAAGCTTTCCTTTATTCCTAGTTATGATCTGGAGTAGAGATATTTTAAAAGTTCCGATAGATTCATTCTAATTTGAGAGCTGCTAGTTTTTTGAGACTAGACAGGCATTTGACCACCATCTCGCCTGGTGGTGATTGACGATGCAGCCGAAGATGAAGCGTGCCTGTCTAGAAACAGCCTATTCACTCTAGCCTCGAAGGCACCCAGAGGGCCTATCGGCTATCTCAGTGCACAACTGAATTTGACATAAAAAAATCTGACACTACTCTAATTTGGTAGACGCTTTTGCCAGTTTTCACCGTAGATGACGTGGTGTAGAATTATCTAGTGTCAAATACAGTTGTCAACTGAGTTAGCCAATAGCCCCGCAGATTATAATGATCAGGGAACACAGGGAACATTAGCCGTACGCATTATAAAGGTCGAGCCAAAGCAGCTCGTGTGGATAGCAGGAAGATCCACGACATAAGGATTTCCTCACTATTTGTATCTTTTAGTCTCAATCCACGCCGATCGGCAGCTGACAGTCTGTTTTGCCGAGCTGGACGTCTGGCCGCTACCGGCAACGCAGAATTCGTTGCGTTGCTTAGATGATAGCGGATATACAGACAGGGAGATGCGAATAGCGACTTTATTTTATACTAGATCTTTTATTTATTTATTTATTTTACAGTATTTAAATTAGTTGTAGTGCCAATAAGTAAACTGCAATTTATAATTTAGGACTTCATGTAGCTCATACACCGTAATTACGACAAACATAATCGGTCTAGGTATAATTTACAATACAAAAAATAAAATCAATATTGAAAAAGAGTAAAAAAGCAAGGTCTATTTAAGGATAAGAAATAAGCATGCGATAAGAATTAGCTTTCATCTTTTTAGCTGAAAAAACTATCAATCAATCCTAACAACACTATTGAATTTTATAAATAGTGATGGGCCTTCACTAGAGCTTTGTGCTTAGGTGTCCTGTAGTACAGGTTGTGTACAACCAATTAAAATTATGTACACCAATAAAAGTTTTGTGTTAAAAACTGAATTTGTATTATCTAAAATATACGTGTAAAGAAAATAAATAAAGTTATATTATTATTAATAAGTACACTTACTTTCTATCGTCTCTCTAAGTGTAACAATTAAAAAAAACTTAATTACTCCTGAAACAGAAAGACTCCACCCGAATAAAATTGTGTTTAACTCCCGTCGAAAAAGGAGGTATATGTCTGTGGTATCGTAGGTCCCGAACGGATGGTCCGATTTGGATGCAATTTCCTCTATTTGAAAGCCAGTTTAATCTAGATGGTTTTTGTTGTTCGTTGTATTAAAATCGGTTATGTAACTTAGAAAATAATGGAGTTTAACTAAACTTAGTCGGGGGTTTTCGGACTTTTTCTTTCTTTTAGGTTATACTGTCAGTAAGCAATGATAACAACAATGACACTACGTTGCACATTGTTGCTACTTTCCATCAAATGGGCTGTCAGCTTGTTCTTCTTCTTCTTCTTGATTAATATCGCACCGCATCGCACCGCTCGCCACCGACAGGGAGTTCATCATCACACCTTGGAGCACCGTAGTTGGTACAATAACAGGACACCTCCCCCTGAACAAACTACTGTTCAGAATTGGAGCTACAGACAGCCCTTTATGCATTGGATGCCTAGTAGACGAGGAATCAGCGGCCCATGTGGTCCTGGAGTGTGAGGGACTAAGGACCACAGGGTAAAAGTCACATTAGGAACGGGGTCCCTCCGAGAGATCTGCGAGCGTCCGAAGAGACTGCTGGACTTCTGGAGGGAGCTGGGCTGGCTAAATTAGCACGCCTTAACTACGTACAAAGGACCAAGTTAGAGTTCAAGTGCGGAAAGAGGAGCCCATTAACCTAAACCTAAACCTCACACCTTGGAGCCAAACTGGTCGCGAACTGTGCGGTTCCAAAGGAACTTTCTCCCACGCACACTAAGATTGTGCAATGAACTACCTGGAGAGGTTTTCCCTAGACAGTACAACATGGAGTTCTTCAAGAAAGGGGTTAAAAGGTTTTTACGGGGTCGGCAACGCGTGGGCGATGCCCCTGGTATTGCAAACGTCCATAGGCTGCGGTGACTGCGCACCATCAGGCAGGCCGTAAGCTTGTTTGCCACTTTAGTGGTATAAAAAAAAAGAAAAAAATCTTATAATAAAATATTTTCCCGGGATAAAAAGTAGCGTGTGTTACTTAGTGATCATCATCATAATCTTGGCGTTAAATCCGCGGGAGCCCGGGGTCTGCCAGTGATAATGTAGCATCCTATTAGTGATAGAATTTTTAAAATCTGTCCAATATTTTATTTATTTATTATAATTTTGTCTTCTTATTAGTATTAGGTACAGATTAAAAATTCCAAGAATCTATAGCTGTTACTGACAGACAGATAGATAGCGGGCTTAGTGCCAAATAGGGTTCCTTTTCTTTTATATACGATGCCCTGAAAACTGGTTCATCATCACAGCCCGTAACAGTCCACTGCAGAACTTAGGGCCTCTCCCACGAAGGGGGAGGTTATCGCCAAAATCTCCACGCTTGGCAGGCGCGTTGAAGATCGCAGTGTTTAAATATAACAATGGAAAATGCTGCTGCCCATTTTCCAGACTACGGAGACTCTTGATCTTTTGCCTCAAAAACATTAGTCGCCTTGTACGACACCCATGAGTGTAAGGGGTTGGTGCTATTCTACTCTGCCGGACACCACACGGCAAAAAAACTGGTTAATATTGTATTATTCGAATTTTGTTTAATTTCATCATAGTAGAAGTGTTTTCTTAAAAAGGAGTCTAATTTATTTTATTAGTAAGTACCTACCTCTAAAAGAATACCTATAAATAAAAATACTTAGGCAAATAGGTAAGTAAAATGCGATAAAATTTTTTTTAGGATTTAAGTATGATGTTATTTTTAGAATATGTTTTATGATTATACTACATATAACATTTATGATCGCTTAAATAAAGCTAAATGGAATTAGAAAAATGCACAAAAAAAATTACTATACTTAATCCCCAAAATTCAACGCTTTCTAAAATCGGGTTTTAGAATGGTTTAAGATTAACTAAAATTCAAATTGAACAAACAAGTTTTTCGTATTTTCCCAAGGTAAGTAAAGCGAAACTTCTCCAAACAGTTAACCATACTAGCATTCCCATGACACAGTTGACCTCAATACCAATCCCTTTCCTCATTTCTGACAATACCATCAACTTCAGAAATAGAAGATAATAAAAAACGAGTTCCAACCAGTACTGGCCGAATCAGTGTTCCAATTTTGAATTTCTTGTGAGAAAACGAGGGAGACCGATTGTCAGTTCGAAGGTGTTTTTTAGGAACCTGTTGCTCGCAAACAGGTATTTTTTGGTGTCGTCTTTTAAAAGGGATAAAGCTGAGGATGGATTATAATGCATTTGTTCGTATCGAGATCGTTTTTAACCGACTGTGATAGAAGGAGGGTTAAGGGTTTTTTGTATGTATGTCTATTTCTTTGGTACGGGCTACAGCTCTAACGGCTCAATGGATACATACATATGGGGTATTGTAAGATTCGTCTTAGTCACGCGAGTTGCTATTGTGACATTAGAAAATCTCTTTTTCTCTAAAACCAATCTAGTGTGGTCGAAATAAAGGGCTTCAAAAAGTGATTTTAAAAATTTCAGTAACTTAAAATAATTTTTTGGCTTTCAGTTTTTCAATACATAGTAGTCATTCAATACAGTTTTTACATTTGTCTGCTCGTTTTTCAGTGTAATAAAAAAAAAACTTGTTACATGGCTTCCTCTATGCTTATACACTTTTTGGGCATTGACGTAAATTAGTAAAGGTAAAAATTTAAGCAAAATAATACAGTAATTTTATAATATATCGGTAACTATTAAATTTGATCCGCGGTTAGAAACCTGGTAAAATAGGTAACAGTATAGCGTCGGTGGCGTAATGGTTAAGGGGTCCGTCTCGTACCCCGAGTTATCGGTTTCGAGCCTGTCAGACTGGATTGAGGTGTATAAGATGTATAAAATATATTGTACAAGGTATAATTTAAATTTTTAATTTGGCAAAGGGACGTGCTAGGCAGCCTTAAAAAAGAAAAAAAAAAAAGAAATAAAGGGAACGTTCACAAAAATACAACGTTACAAACCCCAGTACCGCCATGTACCAATGACTGTTTTCTGAGTTATGTACATTAGTTGAACACTAACCGATGCTCTTCATCTTTTATTTCCATTTTCAACCTCTAGGATGCTGTTATCAACCATTCCATTCCAGCTGTTCTCCTAATGTCGTCGTACCAGCGCATCTGAGGTCTTCCCTGTCGACGTTTTTCACCCCACGGTCAACTCCACCAGTGATTTGCACCATAAACCCCGCTTTCTGGCGACTCGGCCAGCCCATTGCCACTTCAGCTTCGATATATGTTTGAGCGACGCTCTTACGGTGAGGGAAAACATCGTGATACCTGTACATTCAGGTGACTTAATGTGTAATCATGATCCAATCTGGACAGGTTCCCCGTTAAGAGGGTCGCAGAGGTCAGACAGCGTGGCTCGACTGTAATTACCGGATCTGTCAAATCTGATCAATTCGGACCCCGGCCCGGGCGCGAGAGCACGACCGGGACATTAACGCCAAGATGATTATATATTTATTTTCAACACTGCGATCTCCACCCGCCCGCCAAGCGTGGAGATCATGGCAAAGCCCTCCATTACTTGACCACCGCCGCGCGCGCAGCGGCTACGCCCTGGGCTCTCCGCTCAATAGGGCTATAGACGGGTATGAGAAGTGTCTCTCCGACAGTGCTGATGTCTTCTATCTTAGCCGAGCACAATTTACAAAAAGGGTTATACAGTACCTCCAGTCACGTGAAGGATAACACACTCATACATTAAACAAACACACGAACACACACATAAACACACGTACACACACAAACACACACAACCATACAGAGAGAGAATCTTATATTATATTTTAGAGAGAAGTTTATATTTAGTTTTAGTTTTTATTTTCTATTTGTATTTTAAATGGTGTACTGGCTATATTAATTACCAAAATTATAAGTTGCAGTTTTGTAATTGGCATTACAACTTAATAATGTAACCTTTTTGAATAACAATTTATATGCTGTAAAACTGTGAAATAAATAAATAAATAAATAAATTATTGTGGAGGAGGATCAAGTCCAGCAGTGGACTGGAATGGGCTGTTGATGTGATGTGAGTATGTGACCGACCAGTATCATACTTACTTGGCTTACTTACTTAAAGGTACCTGGGGCCTCGCATCCACGAGAGCGCTTACTTTCTAACGCCTGTATTTTCTATGTCTAAGAACTTACCACGAGTGTGATATTTATGTGTGTAAAGTGGCCCCAGATACTGTTAAGTGTTGGATATGAATCTTTGATCCCAAGAAGGAAAACTTGATCTTTCAATGTAATAGCAGAAACTTTCTCAATAACTACTTCATGTAGAACAATCAAGTCGCCTGTCTTGGGCAACCGATTCTTATCAAATTGTCGACGCATCTCGAAGAAAACTTGGTTCTTTTTTTTGCGCCCAACGCAAGGGAAAGGGGCTGGTTATGCACGGCTCGCTATACAAAAGCCTAAGCGCATACGTGCTAAAACCCCCTCGGGACTGCCTGTAGCCGGGAAAGCTTGTCAGGTTCCATCGGACGCGACATCCCATAGGGATGGAGAAAGCAGACCTACAAATATTGCATCAGGTTCATCATCACAGCCCGTAACAGTCCACTGCCGGAGTTAGGGCCTCTCCCACGAAAGGCGAGGTTATTGCCATAATCTCCACGCTCGGCAGGCGGGTTGGCGATCGCAGTGTTTAAATATAACAATGGAAAATGCTGCTGCCCATTTGCCAGCCTACGGAGACTCTTGATCGTTTGCCTCGAAAACATTAGTCGCCTTGTACGACACCCACGAGTGTGAGGGGTTGGTGCTATTCTACTCTACCGGAGACCACACATCTGCATCAGGTTAATTTATTTTAATTTTAGAAGGAAAGCAAGCAATCACGTCACCTGATGATAAGTGACCGCCCAGGGACATTCGGAACACCGGAAGGGTCGCGAATGCGTAGCAGGCCTCTAAGACAGGTTAGGTTAGAAAGGCAGAGGCAAAAATTTGGACAAAATGCGGGTAACAAGTTCTTCAAGAAAGGTGTGAAAAGCTTTTTACGGGGTCGGCAACGCGTGCGCATAACAAACAATGTTATAACTAGTAAATCACGGAATAATAAAAAATAAAAAATAAATTATTTCGTTAAATTATGCAGCATTTAACTACATTAGTGGACTTAGAAATCGACTCTCGGTTTGTTGCTCAAGCTGGGTAGAAAATTTACTTATTTAAATGAAATATGGTTCTCATTTGACAACCCTATTATGTAGTCATTCAGTGTATGACTTTTTGCTTAAAAAACTGCGATACAAGTTGAAAAGAGTTATTTTTCAAAAGTCAGGCAACATACCCGGGGGTTGATATATTAGTCCACTACGTCATACATTCAGCGATTAGAGGTAATGCTCTAATGAGCACGCCCATCATACGTTTTAGCTTATTAGACATTTGAGCGCCACCTCACATGTATGTAACATGCTTTGACAAACGTAAACAGATGTTCTAGGTCAAATAAGTCCTACAAACACTCCAACGCCCGGAGACCCTGAAACCAAATTAAAAACCTCTACATTTCATACAAACCAGGAACTCTATTACATAGAATATGGAGCACAGCACACCCCTTACGAGAAATCTACACGAAAACACTAGCACTAACAAAAACAAAAAATATCAACCAAAATAAACTCTACATTTCATTCAAACCAGGAACTCTTACACATACGTGTGTGTAAGATAGAGCAAAGAAAACCCCTCAAGAAATGTACTAATCGTAAAAATAAAATAAAAATAAGCTCTACATTTCATACAAACCAGAAACTCTACCACATACGTGTATGTAAGATAGAGCGAAGCACAGCCATTCGGGAAGTCTGGGCAGTCCAGTCAATACACAAACACGCGGGCGGTTAATTATATCTATTCATTAACGTGTTTGTCGGTCAGAGGAGTGACCCATAGCACAGGAGGGGCGGTGGAGCCGACTTGGGTCTTTTCTACATTTTCATTTGACATAATATTTCTATGTTACTTTAAAAACTGTTATTATCTGATCTGCCACATCCTGGATCATGGTCAATGCGGACCCGGGGTCCTCGTGCGCCAAAGTACAACTGGGACATTAAGATTTAAATATGTTATTTTTTACTTTAAATAACAAATGTCACCTACTAGTCTGCTTGTGACCATTAGAACTGTAATGTAAGGATAAAATAAAACACAAGGAACAAAGGATTTGAGAATTTTGGGATTCGAATACATAGAAAAGAATACTTTGTAGACGAAGACAACTATGCTACAATCTGAAATTACCCATCAAACAAGGTTCTGAATATGTTTAAATTTTTTAAGCAGTAAATTAGTTCTTGGGACATTGTGATTCCTCCTACGCGTCAATTTGTATTTTATTTTATGTTTTCCCTACTCTTTTTGTGTATTGTACTAGGCTTCCCAATTAAAGGTACCTATTCACTACAATTAGTCATTTTTCTTCAATTAACTAAGTACAATTTTTTTTATACAATTAGGTAGCAAACAAGCGTACGGCACGCTAGATGGTAACCAGTTTCGAGCCTATGGGTGTTAAATTTTGAGCATTCTCCATTACGTGTAAAGGGTGTTTTTTTAGAGACAGAGAAGTTTAAATTGAAATGAAACGAAGAAAAAGTATTTAGTATAAGTGAAAGTAGCTGTATTGGGGAGATGATTTAATGGCATTTATGTTTGAATATAATTTCGGTCATGTGGCCGTCGTGAGTTGTAATTTTTCCTTGTTTTATTTAAATTTAAATATCTTCACTTTTATAAATACCCTTTATATAATATTCATTTTGCTGTTGTGAATAATATTGTGTCTTCAACGTTCTTACAATATTACTCTTTCGTCGAATTATTCGTGGTTTTTTTATTTTATGTTATCCTGACGTTGTTATCATTATCACGGATATACTGTAAACTCAAACCCTGACATGCGTGACGGTTTATGTGGTGGTCATCCGTCGTTAATGTTCCGGTTGTACTCTCGCGTACGAGGGCCCATGGTCCGCCTTGACCATGTTTCATGATTTGGCAGCAGTGGAGCGACTGATTTCAATGACCCTATTAGCAGGGAAACCTCATCAGATTTGATTATGGTTCAGTCGCATGAATGTGCAGGTTTCATTACGATGTTTTCCATCACCGTAAGAGCATCGGTTAGTCTTCAACTATAGAAAACTCAAAAAATAATCATTGTGGGACGATTTATACGCAAAGAAATATTGTTACAATAATTTTTGAACAATGAAGTCTCCACATCTCTCTGTCCGGTCAGTGGCCGGCTGCCGGCGGTGACGTAATTGTGGTCTCTACATATTGACGATTGACATGTAGAGTTTGGGAGTTTCTGTATTCACGGTCAAAGGAAACATAGCGTTAGCAAAGTGGCTCTATCGTTTTCAATATAGCTTTATGGTTTAGGGCTAATTTCTTAAGTTAGATAGGGTTTTGTGTTTGTAGTTATCTTAGTTTCAGTTGCAAATAGCCATGAATGTAATGTGCCATGTGATTATGTGTAATATAAGCGCATTATTTCAGTTTAATGTAGAGTTTGAAATATTTTTCACGAATAAATATTTTATGAATAAATAAATACAGTCACGCAGAGGGTAACCTGCTATAAACGCCCAGATAAATAAATAAATCAATATTCGTGGACAAATTCACACAGCGCCATCTAGCCCCAAACTAAGCAAAGCTTGTACTATGGGTGCTAGATAACTGATATACTACATAAATACTTTTTTTTTTATATACATAGAACACCCAGACCCGTAACAGTAATTAAAATTCATAATTTCAATTTCTGCCCGGCTGGGAATCGAACCCGGGACCTCTTGCGTGGCATGTTGACCATTGAACCACTCAGGTCATGATTAATAATGATGTTACTTATCACTCTTGTTCATTGTTGTATTTTTATTAACGTTGATTAACAGATATGAGTTAGTGTGTTGTCTGGCCGATTAAAACATCTATATATTAGCACGAACCCCTCACCTTTTAGTGTCGTACAAGAGGTGGCGTTAGTGTCCCGGTTGAGATGTCGCGAGCGAGGGCCCGTGGTCTGCCTTGACCATGATCTTGGATTTGGCAGATCAGGTAATTACAGTGAAGCGACTGCCATTTCAACCTGACCGGATTGGATCATTGTTAAACATTCAGTCGCCTAAATGTGCAGGTTTAATCACCATATTTTCCGTAACCGTAAGAGCATCGGTTAGTGTTCAAATAATGTACGGAACTTAGAGTTATTGGTACGTTGCGGGACTGGGGTTCGAACTCTGTACCTCGGGTATGAGTCTGACCTTCTAACCATTAGGCCACCGATGTTATAAACACACCGCAAAATGTACAGCACTACGTTACCTGTCTGACCACTTGGCGAGTAATTCACGCACTAACTGTAGGGGTCAGCTGAAAATCAGCGCTGTGGTCTCGCTACCTACAGCATATGCTGAGCTGAGCCCTAGTTTGGCATGACACTACAATATTTAACCTAATTTATGTTAGTAAAAAATATTTTGTTAACTTACATTGTAGAAATTGCCAAATAAATTTTATGTCTATGTCTATGTCTATGTCGATGCTTTCAAGATGTCGAACTTAGAGGACTAACGTCATAGGTAGACCAGCTAGCACCTCCGTAGACCAGAAACAGGGTAGCAGCGTTTCCTGTTAGTATTTGTGGTATCATAGCTCCCGAACGGATGCACCGATTTTGATGCAGTTTTCTTTATTTGAAAGACAATTTAATTAAGATGACACTGAGCTTTGTTTCATGAAAATCGATTGAGTAGTTCAGAAAATATTTGAGTAGTAGCAATACGAGATGTACACCCCCGGGATTTCTGTTCCTGTTTCTTGTGCATCCTTCAGCGTGCATACTTGTATAATTTTATTAAACCTTTAGGATAAAGTTATATTTTTTTTTTTGCTTTAGATTAATTAAATATATTTATTTATTTATTTATTATACAGTTTATTGTGCACAATAACATAATAAACTGAATAGTATACAAAATTGACATACTGATAACAGCACAACAGGTACAGCTTATTTCCAGCCGACCAACGGAAGAGGTACTGCATTATATCACTGTTAAATTAAGAAAACCATGTGTTTGTAATTTAACGCGCAGATTGTGAACTGTGGAAAAATTTTGGTCTGTTATATTCTAATAAATTCCTCACTGACCCGAGTTGATGGAGCTCTATGTAACTCGAATTTAAATATGGGTGTTTTTTTCGGAAAAATAATGCGTTAAATTGTAAATAGTTTCGTGAATTTTCAACGCAACTTTCAACGCTCAGTTTTAATAATCTTGCTAAAAAATATGGAAATATCATATTTAATAATATAATTGGAAACCGGGAAAGAGGCGCCGACGGCCGTCGGCTAGGCATAACATTGCTGTGTTCATCCTAAATTCATTTCTAATTCTAAAATTGTTTTATTTTTATTTTTGATAAATTGTGTATATTTTTGTTTGTGTAGGTAGGTTAATGTATGTTTTGAGTATCTATAACATTGACGTCTTCATCTTAATTCTAAACAAAATACTTAGGTGATTAACAAAGCTTAATTATTTTTTTGTATAAAGACGAAGTTCTCAGTACGGTCCACTGATGGAAAGCGGCCATTGTCTTTCAATAATATTATAAAGAGGGAGAACTTCACAACCCTGGGGAATTGGATGCAGCACCATTCGGTATTTTTTTCTACTGCTATTTTTACAAGTCTCTCGCTAGGTGGTTGGGTCAAGGGCCAGATACAGAAGGCGGTACTCCTGTCTCTGCAGCCCTAACCGCCGGTACCTTGGGCCTCACTCCGGTGCTGGCGGCTCTCTAGATTTAGGTTTTTATAATATTTTATTGTTATAAATATTTCTTGTAACATTTTTATAGTTTTAGATATTTCATATTTGTATTGTAAAAAAACTTGAATTGAAGATGGAAAAGTGAATAAAGAGAACAATAATAATAAATGGGTACTTACTCAAATAATACTGTTTACGTTTTTAATAATAGGATGTATGGCGTCTATTCACTTTACGCGCAACGGGCAAGAAAATATTAGCACTTGCTTTTTCCCTAATACATATTAATTATGAAAAGAAATAGTACTGAATTACTGCGTTTTATTTATTAAATTTGTGTTTAACAATTTATTGTAACACAAGACATAGGCAAGGAATTTTGCATTGTTGTTCAACTGTTTGTTATGCAAATAGAACTGACGGGAAAAAATCCAATTTGTCATACTAAAATGTATAATGTATAACACTTTATTAAACTAATAATAAGTTACTAGGTTCGATTTTCGCTTCTAATAATACAATGATTTCAGGGGGAGCGGATGTTGCTGTGATTTAGAATCACAATATTGATTGAAATTATGGTAACAATGTTCTTAAATTGTATAGAATTTACAGGACTTTCTTGATCTCGTCATATAAGACGAGCACGAAAGCACCACCAGTGCCTTTGAGCACGTTGGAGAAGGCACCCTTGAAGAAGGCGCCGGTGCCCTCGGTCTTGGCGATGGTGGCCCAGCAGTGGATGGTGTTCTTGTAGAGGATGTCGGCCTTGGCACGGCCAGACTGCATCATCATGCGCCGACAGACTGTGTCGAAGGGATACGAGATGATGCCAGCAACGGTGGTGACGGTCTGCGCGATGGCCCAACTGATTACGATGGGGGTGTTCTTGGGGTCGGGCAACATGCCGCGAGCTGTGTCGTAGAAGCCGAAGTACGCGGCACGGTAGACAATGATACCCTGCACGGACACGCCGAAGCCTCTGTACAGACCGCCGAGGCCATCAGACTTGAAGATCTTGGACAGGCAGTTGCCGAGGCCGCTGAACTCGCGCTGGCCCGCGCCTTTGCCGACATCGGCGGCGAGACGGGTACGTGCGAACTATGCGGTGAGACAAATCTGGGGGACCCCAGATATCTCAACAAAGGCCGGTCTTATGCTTTCCGCTTCCAGTTGGTACTTGCGATGGTTACCAGGGGCTCTTCATTTTTTAATCGCTACCTTCTATTCGAACAGTTTCAAATTTTTATTTACGGCATGAAAATTTCAATATTTTTTAAATCATATTGGCAACACTGAAAGTGTACGGTTTAAAAATAGGGAAAATCAGCATAATGTATCAAAACGTTGCTGACACCCTATTTTTGAATCGCTCGCCTCGGTTCGAACGGCTTTCAATTTATGTGGTCGCCACTCGAGAACTGCCCCATCGGCTAACTGTTCTGCGAACTATGTATCCTGCCCACTACCACTTGAAGCTTGGTAATCCTTCGGGCTATTTCGGTGACCTTAGTTCGCTTGCGGATCTCCTCAATTCTTATTCGCAATGAGACTCCGCGCATAGCCCTTTCCATTGCTCTTTGGGTGACAGTGAGCTCTCTTATAAGGCTCACAGTGAGCGGCCACGTCTCTGGTCCGTGTCATCACTGGCAACACACATTGGTCAAAGATCTTCCTTCGTCTTGAGAAACTGCGGTGATTGGGGCGAAAATATATGGCGTCGCTTCCCGAACACTGCCCAATCGAAATATTCATATTCATAATAATATCATAATCAATTTATTTGTATGAATACAGTTTAACAATTCAGGTCTTAAATAAATAATAATCCAATGTATTCAGTCTGCATGCAGACGTGCAAATATTAGGTAGGTAAGTACGCTAATTTAAAAATTAAAATGTCATTAAATTATAAAGTTCAAGTTACAAGTTAGGTAATTAAATATAATAATAATTTGAAAAAATAATGTCAATGTCTTAACAATAATAAATTCATAAGCATTCACAATCAAATAAAATCAACAATAAAATGTCACAAAATATTGCTCATGTCATTGTAATTTACACAAATTATACAAATGCAATAATTGTCGACCGATTTCAGCTTGGCACTAATGTCAAAATGTACCTATTTTACTTATTTTGTTTCGTCGTATGGCAAGCATCAAATTATAACTTTTATATTTATATAAAAAATTTGGCTTATTACAACTAGATTATTACCTTTTGTCGCAGTCGGGTAAAAATATACAGATCTCGATACAAACAAATGCTCTATAATCCACCCTCAGCTTTATCCCTTTTAAAAGATGACACCAAAAAATACCTGTTTGCGAGCAACAGGTTCCTAAAAAAATACCTTCGAACTGACAATCGATCTCCCTCATTTTCTCACAAGAAATTCAAAATTGGAACACTTATCCAGACAGTTTTTGGATAGGTACCCGAAAGAAAACCAATCCTATCAGGCACTAAGCCCGCAATCTATCTGTCTGTCACCTCTATAGATTCTTGAAATGTTAAATCTATACTGATATTATAAAGTCTAAGGAGCATCTGTAGCCGAATGGTTAAGATATCTGATTTGTAAGCGAGAGGTACCGGGTTCGAATCCCACTGCGGCCATGTACCAATGACTTTTTTCTGAGTTATGTAGGTTCATTAGTTGATGCTCTTACGGTGAGGGAAAACATCGTGATCAAAGCTGCACATTCAGGCGACTGAATGTTCTAACCATTAACCAATCTGGTCAGGTTCCCCTGGTAGCAGGCGATGATAAGGACTTCATTATAACCTTTTTTAATAATAATGTACATAAAAAATAATGCATTAAAACAGTTAAACAACGGTTCAAAATTCTGTAGCTGACTAGCTCTTACAACCATAAGCTACCGCTACTCAACGCTAGATGGCGGTACACGTGCATACTTCTGGAACATGCACTAGGTGGCGACGTTGAAATATTAGTTTGTATAAGTCACGATAGATGACGCCATAGGTCGCTTTCCAACATAGAGTTACTTCCAATTGGAATCTCATTGCTGTATGCACAGAGAAAAAAAATTGTACGTACTTACAACCATACGCTTATTAGAAAATTGTAATGTACTAGCGACCCGCCCCGGCTTCCCACGGGTTCTCTTGGCTTTTTTTTATAATAATAGCATATATTATTGATAAACCTTTCAGATGAAATTGTTTGATGGTGAAAACTGTATTAAAATGCATTTTGCGTGATTTTGGACGAGTTAGCGGAAATACCTACAGACAGACAGACAGACAGACGCGGAAAGCGACTTTAATACATGTACCTATATTAGATTATGAATATTTAAACACTTAATTACTAACGCGGTTATTATCAATCAAACATTTTATAGGTAGGTACATTTTACAGAGCGTCGGTGGGTATGTGGTAAGGGTATCCGATTCGCAATGTGAGAGGTAACGGGTTCGAATCCTACGGCCGCCATGTAATAATGACTCTTTTCTGAGTTATGTACAGTAGTTAAATACTGACTGATGCTCTTACGGCGAGGGAAAACATCGTGATGAAGCGACAGAATGTGTAACCATGATCAAATCCCATAACATATGTTCAAATAACGACAATCACTTGATCCTCCAAATCCTGGATCATGGTCAAGGCGGACCCCGGGCCCTCGTGCGCGGTAGCATAACCGGGACATTAACGCCAAGATAAGCATATTATAGGCGGGTACCTAACAAGTTGATTATATGTTTGTAAATATTTATTTTTTACTACTGGCCGTGTGGTGTTCGGCAGAGTAGAATAGCACCAACCCCTTACACTCATGGGTGTCGTACAAGGCGACTAATGTTTTCGAGGCAAAAGATCAAGAGTCTCCGTACTCTGGAAAATGGGCAGCAGCATTTTCCATTGTTATATTTAAACACTGCGATCTCCAACCCGCCTGCCAAGCGTGGAGATTATGGCAATAACCTCCCCTTTCGTGGGAGAGGCCCTAAGTCCTGCAGTGGACTGTTACGGGCTGTGATGATGATGATGATATTTTACTAAATAAAATACATAAAAATATTTCACAGTTGTTCTACTATAGTATCAACTTATAACAAATTTTTATATTGTACTAATAGAACTGATGGGAAAAAATCACATCTATTCTACTAGGTATGCGGTAGACGCAAGGCAAGAGAGGGAGTGTTGGGTTTTACACTGCGATCTCCAACATACCCGAAGCGTGGACATAATTATTGAATACTGAACATTGCTGAGGAGTAGGCTAAGCCCAGCAGTGGGCAGTGGTATTTGAATTGGTACATTGGTTGGTTGGCGACCTGAGTGGTTCAGTGGTCAACATGCCGGTATGCCACGCAAGAGGTCCCGGGTTCGATTCCCGGCCGGGCAGAAATTGAAATGATGAATTTTAATTTCTGTTACGGGTCTGGGTGTTATATGTATAATAAGTATATATTTAAAAGTATATAAGTAGTTTATCAGTTATCTAGCACCCATAACACAAGCTTTGCTTACTTTGGGGCTAGATGGCGCTGTGTGAATTTGTCCATGATTTTTTTTTTTTTATATGAATATTATGTACTTGTAAAATGGGGTTACTTCGATGTCCTGGGCCTTTCTCTATTAATCCAGTGTTATTTTAATGCAAACAAAGCACGCCATATATGTGTCAAGCCTGATAAGGGGCAATACTGTAAATCAGCCATCTTTCCCTCAGCACTTATCAGAGAACAGCGAGGAAATCAATGTAGCCCCTGGATATCGAAGTAACCCATTTTAGTAATTCAGTTTTATTGTTTAGTTTATTTTTACATTTATGGTAGCAGAACAAGGTAGAGCTCGTTTAGTCTAAAATGACGCGCCCCACTACTTAGTTAGTTGATTTCGATGTGTGAGTGCAAATATTAATAACGACACTTCATCTGTGTGGGAGCGTCGACTGCTCCAATCGAACGACGCGAGCTCCTACGTTGGTGTCTCACCGGCAACTGAATGACCAATTACAACGGCATTTGTATATGTATTGCGTCCATATTTTAAACTTGCTTGTGTGCGTTAATGCGATAGTGGGGCGCGTCATTTTAGATTAGACGAGTTCTACCCCCCAACGGCACAGCAAATTTTAGGTACCTTACCAATTTCTTATCAGGAACGTCGGTGGCCTTTTGGCTGACGGGTCCGACTCGTAAGCGAGAGGTACCGTGTTCGAATCCCAGTGCCGCCGTGTATCTACCAATGACTTTCTTTTTGAGATAAGTACATTAGTTAAACTCTAACCGACGCTCTTATGCTGAGGGATTACATCGTGAGGAAAAATGCACATTCAGGCGACTATGCGACATTTTCTTATTAGAATTGTGTGTTAAACAGATATTTCTTATTGGAATGGTATGGTGTCCGTTCGAAAGAGTAGAATAATAATAAAATGTCAATGACAAACAAGCAGACAGCCAACCTTTTCATCACTCAAGCGCATGAAGCGAAAAATTCTGAACTCGCTGCGCTCGCTCATTCATTGATTTACGTTAGGCACACTTATTGCTAGTGCTTGTGAACTTTGAAACATGCAGCTACTTACAAATATTATAATTGAACTTACTTGTAGAAACAATTTATGAACTCATCAGATTTTTTTTTCCACAGGAACAGGCAAGCGGGCCACCTGATGGAAAGTGGTCACCAATGTCTATAGACATTAGCAACACCGAGAGTATCGTCAATGCGTTGCACACCTCTATAACACGTTACTCTGGCAGAAAAAGGCAAATGTCCCTCCACTGCCAAAGCCACAGTTCCCCAAATTCCCACCCGACGGAGCACTGGAAACCTTACTCACCGGCAGAAACACAATACTATTTAAAAGAGTATTGTTTAGCTGCGGTATTCTGTAAGGTGGAGGTACTTCCCCAGTCGGGCGGCTCCAATTCGAACGGGATAGCCCGCTATGCCCTACCTCTCTTAATAATTTCAATTCAAATAGTTTGCGCTTATGATAAGGGCCTAGCAAAGATCTGCCGCCCGGAGCCTCGCACCCGTTAAGCCCCTGCTAAGCGGTAACTGTCGCCCATAACATTTATGAATCATTTAGTTAGGTTCCATTAGGAAAGCAGACTCATGCAGAAGTCAGGGTCCGCTTTCTAACACCTTCTGTAATTTTACTCATAAAAATATAATCACATAATACTTAGTACACATATAGTACACATATAGTATCTACTCTATATAAGAATATAGAGTAGATATCTATTAATGTAATTTGAGTTAATAATGTTGCATAGATATAGTATAGGATTAAGTATAATTATTATTTCAGTTGCCTTCTCGTAAATTGTAAATTGCTATACCCCAGCGGGGTGTCACTATTAATGTAAGATCTATTATATACCTATGTATATAGTATGTGTAATGTAACTCACTGTACCTATTAATAGTGATATCGCAATAAATGAATAAATGAATACACATAAGAAATTGTGTTCTTCTATACGTGGACATAAGCTTACAATTTAAATTTGTTTTTGTTATAGGTACCTGAAATATATATACCTATATTTTTTTTTAATTTGTGAGAGTGTGAGTGTATTTTTAGTGCTCGTTTCTCCACCCAGATAACGGCAAACCCTTGAAAATTAATATGGAGAATTTTCACGGCTAAAACATAACTTTACGGTGAGCACTCTCTGATCAAAGAAAGAAATGAAGACAAGATCCTACGAACAACATATTTACGCCCGAAAACTACGCCATTTTCTGTGTACGTACACGGTCGCACGCACACATTGATAACCAACAAACTTGGCCGATTGACAACCAAACTACGCCATGCACACATGTTAACGAAACCGGCCTCATGACGTTGTTGACAGCGCATTATCTTTATTTCTTACTTGATCTTTGGTGTACTTAGTTGCATTGATGATGGTGATAATGTATATTCCTATCACTATGCTGTTTATGGAGGTAATAATAAATAAATAAATAAATAATCGTGGACAAATTCACACAGCGCCATCTAGCCCCAAAGTAAGCAAAGCTTGTGTTATGGGTGCTAGATAACTGATAAACTACTTAAATACTTTTGAATACATACTTATTATATATAGAACAACCAGACTCGTAACAGAAATTAAAATTCATCATTTCAATTTGTGCCCGGCCGGGAATCGAAAACGGGACCACTTGCGTGTCAGACCACTGAACCACTCAGGTCGTCCCTAGGTCCAGGAGGTACCTATTAACTTGTAATGAATTTATCATCCTTTCCATCATTTCATACTGTCTTCTCATTTCACCCTTATTGTTAGATTGACATCAATTTGGCGGTAAATTTAAATGCATCAAAAACATTCAGTTGTAACGCAATAAACAGGTGTTCCAAAGTAATTTAATTTTCCACATATTTACCAGCACCTATCATAAGTTAGTAGACCGTCCACTAACACTTATGATCATCATCACAGCCCGCAACAGTCCACTGCAAGACTTAGGGCCTCTCCCACGAAAGGGGATGTTATTGCCATAATCTCCACGCTTGGCAGGCGGGTTGGAGATCGCAGTGTTGAAATATAACAATGGAAAATGCTGCTGCCCATTTTCCAGACTACGGAGACTCTTGATCTTTTGCCTCGAAAACATTAGTCGCCTTGTACGACACCCATGAGAGTAAGGGGTTGGTGCTATTCTACTCTGCCGGACACCACACGGCCAACACTTATGATGATCAGTATCTATTATGTTGTATGATGTACAAACAATCTAAGTCACAAACCCCTTTACTACCATTCAACCCTTCAAAGCGGTCCAGCCATCAAGGTAAATCCGCAGGCTGCACCCTATAACGGGCTTTTTAAACCCGATAGTGTTAATGGTTGTATCATTCAATACCTGCATCAACGACGAAAAGATAAACGTCTTGGTGTTTTACGAAATGCATAGTATCGTTTGAAAGAAGAGATAGGTAATATTGTGCACGTCCTATCGGCGACTCATGATCACATCACGCTTCCGAAGGCCTGCTGGAAGAGATTTCTTTTAGAAATAAGTAGCGCCTGTTGTGCCATTTATTACTTTGCCTGTTATTCGCTTTGTATTTCCTGTGCACAATAAACTGTTAAATAAATAAATAATGTAAAAAAGAAGAGCTTAGGTGGCCGAGTGGCTAGGGTATCCGACTCGTAAGTATCGGGTCCGAATCCCACTGCGGCCATGTACTAATTGTTTTTATCTGAGTTATGTACATTAAGTGAATGCTAACCGATGCTCTTACAGGTAGTAGGGCCAAAGAGCAAAGTAGAACTCGTCTAATCTAAAATGCCGCGCCCCACTATCGCATTAACGCACACAAGCAAGTTTAAAATATGGACGAAATACATATAGAAATGCCGTTGTAATTGGTCATTCAGTTGCCGGCGAGATTCAAACGTAGGAGCACGCGTCGTTCATTGGCTCCCACACAGATGAAGTGTCGTTATCAATATTTGCACTCACACATCGAAATCAACTAACTAAGTAGTGGGGCGCGTCATTTTAGACTAGACGAGCTCTACTATATATAATCATCTTGGCGTTATTGTCCCGCTTGTACCTCTAAGGCCCGGGGTTCACCTTGACTATGATCCAGGATTTGGCAGATCAGATAATTACAGTGGAGCGACTGCCATCTGACCTTCGTGATTCTGCTAAGAGGAATCTGTTACACATTCAGTCGCCTGCATAAAAATAAATAAAATAAATATTCGTGGACAAATTCACACAGCGCCATCTAGCCCCAAACTAAGTAAAGCTTGTACTATGGGTGCTAGATAACTGATATACTACTCAAATACTTTTTTTTTTTTAATACATACTTATACATTGAACACTCAGACCCGTAACAGTAATTAAACTTCATCATTTAATTTCTGCCCGGCCGGGAATCGAACCCGGGACCTCTTGCGGGAATGTGCAGACCATCATAATGTTATCATCATAATGTGTCATCATAATGTTTTCCCTCACCGTAAAAGCATCGGTCAGCATTCATCTAAATGTACATGACTCAGAAAAGAGTCATTGGTACACGTCCGCAGTGGAATTCGAACCCGGTACCTCTCGCTTACGAATTGGATACCTTAACCACTTGGCCACCGACGTTTCTACTTGCCTCCCTCGATTAATAAAAAAAAACTCCAACCCCAATGAGTATCCCAACATTCCCACGCGTCGGCCACTGTCCACTAACGTCTTGGGTCATCCCGACCCACATTGTCACGCAAACCCGTTTTCCATAAGAAAGCGGGTGATTCACGTCATAATTCTAACCCGTTTTTGTTCCCACAAGGGTCATTCTGGCGACTCAGAAATAAGTAGTGGACATTAGAAGGGTTAGTGACTTTGGTTTGAATGTTGTGTTAGAATTTTCCTTGATCAAGTTATATATTGATTACAAATAATTTGTGAAAAATAAACGGCTGGCAATACTTCTCGTTAGGGGCGCAAATTTTTCGGATAATCTACTCAATTTGTTTTAAGAACTAAAATTACTAGTTTAATTTCAAAAAATTACACATGGTATTATGTAAGACGTCATTCATGGATACCACTATCGATTCAAAGCAACTTTATTTCAGCTGTCCAATCCAAAAGCGAAACTAGCTGATGTGCGTTCTTTACCGTACGACCTGACCGACGTCTATATATATATTGTGCCATGTCAGGCTATACCATGTGCGATGTCACACTATACCGAAGAAAAGGTGTCTTTGAAAATGTTCGTTTGTGCCACCGATATCCAGACTTTTGGTGACGGATACTACTGAAATGAAGTATTCTATTCCAAAGTGTAGTGTAGTGTTCTTATACGTGTGTAAATTTCTGTGCACCTAAGAAAAAAAAATCGGTAAGTAATTCTAATTCTTAAGCTTTTTTTTACATTATCATAGCGAGGTATTTGACTGCCCTCTAGTGCGTTGGTAAGTCACGATGCGGCTTATGATGGGGCATGCCTAGGAACAGCCTATTCACTTTAGCCTTGAAGGCGTCCAGCTGGGCTAAGATGATCATCTTGGCGTTATAATGTCCTGGTTATATTGTCGCGCGCGAGGACCCAGGATCCGCCTTGACCAGGATTTGGCAGATCAGCTAATTACAGTACATCTTCGCAACTCTGTTAACAGGGGAACCTGACCAGATTGAGTCATGGTTACACATTCAGGCGCCTGAATTTACAGGTTTTATCACGATATTTTCCCTTATGGTAAACGCATCGGTTAGTATTCAACTCAGAAAAGAGAAAATGTGGGATTCGAACCTCTCGAACTACGCTTGCAGTTAAAAATGTCCTTAAAAATGGTTTTAGGACAGTCCGGAAAAACATTTTTTTAAAGAATTTCGACTGCGGGCCAAAACACCGCTGTGGATTTACGTGTAAATCTTTCCCATCTTAATGTACCTACTGTTCAAGGTACACATTAGCCAGGGAATTGGTACATTCCTTAAATCCGTAAGCACTAGAAAAGTCTAGCTGAATCGGTTGTAGCTTTTACTTATTAGAACTAACTTTACCCCGCGACTGATATTCTTACAAACTTTCGCATTTATAATATACTAGCAGCCGCCCCGGCTTCGCACGGGTACCACTACGGGTACTATATAGCCTATGTCACCCGGGGATAGTGTAGCTTCCCAACGGTGAAAGAATTTTTGAAATCGGTCCAGTAGTTTCGACGCCTGTTCAATACAAACAAACAAACAAAAAATCAAACCTTTCCTCTTTATAAAATTAGTATAGATAGTAGGAATTAGGATAACAGGTTTCATTTATAGTCAAGCTTGGTTCTCAGAGGGTTAAGGACAATTTAAACCTTAGAATTAAAAGATAAATTAATAACTATTTCATCATATCGACATCAAATGGTCCACACCTTTCGGATTTTTACCGCATACCTTGTCTTACGAGTGTTCAAGCGTTTCGTCCCGGCCTGGTTTTGGTCAGCGGGCCGAAACTACTGATGGTATAAAATTCATTTTTTACCTCAGGCGTATGCGTAGTTGAAAATTGTTTTAGAACAGTCGGAAAAAACATTTTCTTAATACAATTTTTAACTGCGGGCCGAAACACAGGAAAAATATTTTAAAAATTAATGAAGTGGTTCGGCCCGCGGACCAAAACCAGACCTGGCTGAAACGCTTGAACACTCGCCTTACGAGTAGGTATGGAACGACTGAAAAATAAACTGAAATTACAATTAGTAATTATTTCAAATTAACTGAAATAAGGCCGTGTGGTGTCCGGCAGAGTAGAATAGCACCAACCCCTTACACACAAGGCGACTAATGTTTTCGAGGCAAAAGATCAAGAGTCTCCGTAGTCTGGAAAATGGGCAGCAGCATTTTCCATTGTTATATTTAAACACTGCGATCTCCAACCCGCCTGCCAAGCGTGGAGATTATAGCAATAACCTCCCCTAAACCTGCAGTGGACTGTTACGGGCTGTGATGATGAACTGAAATAAAAAATACAGAAGTTACAAATATAAATATGAAATGGGTATAACTGAAAAACTACAAATAAGCGGGTGGAACACTCCGAGACGCGGGAGGCGCGCTGTGACCGGGCGGCGGTAATCGCCCGGCTTACCGGCGAGGTTGGCTAGGGACGCGCCTGATAGTTTTGAGTCCGAGACCGAGGATAAGATAGTTTCGAGACCGAAGTGTGTTTTAATAGAAAAAGACAAAACAGTTGAGCGTGACGATGCCCGTGAGTCAGTTCACAGCGACTGAATGTGTGACCATGATCCAATCTGGCCAGGTTCCCCTGGTAAAAAGGTCACGGAGATCACATGGAAATCGCTCCATTGTAATTACCTGACCTTCTTTATGGCGGACCTCGTGCCCTTGCGCGGGACATTAACGCCACCAATGATCGTAAGTCAGTTGCCTTTATTTAATTATAGTTTCCTTATGATGGTTAGGAGCTGTTCCTTTTTACGCAAAATTTAGATAAACTGTCCTCAAGACCACTAATGTAAACGTCACTTTCGGTTGGAACACGTTTTAGGGGTTTATTTTATGGTACAGTCAATAATTTTTGAGTGGTATTGTTTAATTTCTCTTGTAAAATTTATTTTTCATAAATAACTTAAAAATACTTTCCATGAGCATGGATGACTAGACTAGATATAATTTGGTAGCCGGCTACTGAATGAGGAACTTTCTTTACCAGTACGTAGCTAGCTACGAATTTTGGCTACGTAATTGAAGAAATGTTTTTTTTTACCTAATACGGTAGACAAACCGCCATGCTGGCCACATGATGGAAAGTGATCCTTGCCGCCGGTTTTAAAAAACCAACTAAAATGTCTTTCCCAAGCCCTGACCCCTCTCTACTACCACCGGGCGGGTAGGCTAGGTGTTTCGCCATAAATCGTGCAGCTCTAAACGAGAAAACGTAATGAAACGGCGTGCATTTTCTCGAGGCGCCGGCATCAGTCAGCGGGTGCGCGCGCGCTGGAGAGCGGCGCTCGTGAACATTCCTTTCCCCGCGAAAGGAAGGAATTACGTAATTTCTGGAGTAAAAAATTTACTTCATGGCGGCCAAGAACAAATACAAAAAGCCCTGGTAGAGCAAAGGCAGGATGGTCCGACGACATCACCAAGGTGGCCTTGAAAATGTGGACGAGGAAGGAAGATTTGCTGTCGATAAGGATGGAAGAGACTGGGGGAGGCATATGTCCAAAGTTGGACGGCGAAATGTTGAAGAAGAAGAAGAAAATTTATACTCTTAGCCCGGCTTGAATCAAATTCTTAAACACACTGTAGGATGACGTTTAACGTCATTTCGTATGAAATTTTGTGTTTTAAGCTTAAATTCGATTACGAACGCCTAAAAATTAGTTGCATTATTAAGAAACTTACAGTCACAATGCAATGTATATAAAGGCGGGCTTATCCCTAAAACAGATATTTTTCAGCTAACCTCATACTTTGTGAAGAGACCATAATATCAGACTGTATTTCGGGTAGTTATTTGTACAGTTATAGGTGGCAAGTAATGCACATTGGCTCGTTCGGCTTCATAGAGCGCTGTCTCTGTCGCACGCGTGTGAGTAAATAGGAAGCCAAAATTAGCTGATGATCATTACCGCCGACTAGTTTATCTGTATGTGGTGCCTACACGGATCGGTCGGATGGAGCATAATATAGTTTAATTTTTGTAGATCATTAATCTGATTAAAGTCAAAAACATTTTTACCGTATTTAGTTTTTTACAAGAAATAAGGTCCTAGTAAGTCACACAGGTCAGTATTAGTAGTTCCGGCTTAGTAGAATACTCACTCACCGGCACAAAATCTCGCCCAAGTCCTTATTTTATATTGCTTCATTCATTTTTAATACTACTTAGTGACAAACTAGCATACAGATGATATCAGCCGCTTAACATCCACTATATTCAGCTGTGTGCTTTTTACTCTTGCTAATTTTTTAATGGGTTCTCGCTATAATAAAATACATGGTTCTACCTTTTTATGCAAGAATAGTAATAAATCCTAGGTGTTATGAGTGACAGTATCCGTTTTGAATCAGGTGGACTTCCTGCTCGTTTATCTGACTTCCATATTTATTTGAACCAAATTGGTATGGTACCAATTTTACAATTCCATGAAGCATAAAACAATCATTAAAAAAAAACATAATTCTATATCGACAAAGGCAAGTTCAAAAGGCAAAGATCAGTTGCACCCGTCCG
Source organism: Blastobasis lacticolella (assembly GCA_905147135.1). Lineage (NCBI taxonomy): Eukaryota > Metazoa > Arthropoda > Insecta > Lepidoptera > Blastobasidae > Blastobasis > Blastobasis lacticolella. The sequence continues at coordinate 13,333,125 of LR990062.1, read as the reverse complement.
CACCCAGAGCCACACTAAGCCAAGAGCTACAGAAAACAAATTACAAATCATCTGCCCCCCCACCCGAAGACGCTGCCCCCCTTCGCGCCAAATGACTCACTTAGAGCTAAATTGCTACAGCACCAGATTGCCGTTCCTTGCAAAATTTCCGTTGAATTTAAATTCCATGGAATACTGGCCGTAATGAAATTGTATCGAGTCTCCTTGGCGGTGCCGGATATACGAATCTATTTCCTGTATCGATTTAACTTTGTTTGTTAGAGCTGGCTGGTTGGCGGGAGAACAGGTTTTGCTTTTTATAAATTTTGTAACTCGGAGATCGGATTAGGATGGACGAATTTTTTAGACTCATAAGTATTCAAGTACGATTCTTATTTTAAGGCTAGTCGAATTAGATTATTATGAAATGTAAGTCCGTACCGAATTAGTTTTAAATATTGTTTTGAATTTAGTTTAATAGCAGCCCAAAATTATGTTTAAAATTTAAAATCTTGCAAGCGTAAAACAAGACCTTCTCCTAACAATGGAATTCTGTTATAGTCAACAGATACTTTCAAACTCAGCCTCCATCCATTAATCTTAGACGAAATCAATCTTAATACAGACATACCAAACTTGTTAAATCACTTTATATGTTTCATTTTGAATAGAAGACGACGTACTTAAAGCTTGTTCACACAGCTATCGTCATTTTTGACGATTCGTTTTTTTAATTTTGCAAGTGGTAGTTACTCTTTCACACGATGACCAAGCGTATTGGTACTTTCATGATCAAGTAACTTTTAACCATAAATAGGTACTGTTGCACAAAATAAATATTATTTCTTGTACTCATCAATAGTAATTGTTGTTAAAACATTCTTTAGATTTCTGACTATGTTTTTTTTGTTTTTTCTTTTTATTAAATTATAATAAGTGGTTGTAATGGGGTATAGAAAATAGGATTGACAAAAAACCTGTTTACTTCTTTTTTTTATACCACTAAGGTGGCCAACAAGCTTACGGCCTACCTGATGGTAAGCAGTCACCGCAGCCTATGGACGTACTTTGCACATAGTGGATATGTCGATCATTTCGCTAGCTTAGCTATCAGCGTATGTTCATCGTCAGATAACCCAATACTTCCAAAGACCATAAAAACCCCAAGAAAAATCAAGCAGCATAAAATCCTGATCCGTCAAACTGACTAATCATCAACGACGTGACGTGTGATAAGGGACTAGGCCGCATATATCAATGTCTGTTGCACACATATCATGCGACGTTCCTACATCTTACTGTTTCTTCAGGGTCATTAGCGGAACGAGACCCATTCCAAACCCCATTTAGATAAAATGTCAGAGATTTGAACGAAGATTTAGCCCCCTCCCCCCGCCCCCTAGAAAAGGGGGGTGGAGGGGGCACGAGTAATGAGTCGCGAAGATTTTCGCAAGGGTGCAAATGTTTATATAGGGTGTGAATTTATACAAGCCTTCTTAGAGTGGGCTCTGTAATTGTCTACGGATAATATAAACGGTGTTATTAATTTTAGTTTTGGAATATCGAATGTTTGGCGTTGTTGGAGCTGTTATTTATAATATAGTGAACTTAGTATTATCCCTTACACTCGTGGGTGTTATACAAGGCGAATAAAGATTTCGAGGCAAAAGTTCTGGAGTCTCCGTAGACTGGAAAATGGGCAGCAGCGTTTTCCATTTTTATATCTCCAACCCGCCTGCCAAGCGTGGAGATTAGGCAATAACCTCCCCTCTCATGTGAGAGGCCCTAAGTCCTGCAGTGGACTGTTATGGGCTGTGATGATGATGATGAACTTAATATATACTCTCAGTTAGTATATATGAAAGATGTCCTGAGGGAAGCCTAAGAAGTCACACCTTTCCACTTAACTAATTATCTTGGTTGGCATCAATATCCCGGTTGGGTTCTCGCGCGCTAACCTGGAGTCCGCCGAGACCATGATCCAGGATTTGGCAGATCAGGTAATTAGTGGAGTGACTGACATCTGACCTCCGCGATACTGTGAACTGGTAAACCTGACTAGATTGGATAATGGTAACACATTTAGTCGCCTGAAAGTGCAGGTTGCGTCACGGTGTTTTCCCTCACCGTAAGAGCATCGACTAAAGAGTACCTAACTCAGAAAAAGTCATTGTAACATGGCGGCATTGGAAATCGAACTTGACACCTCTTGCTTAAGAGTCGGACCCACTAGCCATTATATTACCGACGCTCACAAAAACTAGCCACATAACTCAGCATTAACTACATTAAAATAATTAAACACCGTAAAATCTGCGTCCTTAAATCTTTCACACAAACACAGAAAGCCCCATTTTCCCCAGTCGCAATTTCAAAGGCGAAATTCAGGGGAGACTATGTTTGGTTATCGTTTCCTCCTTGCCTTCAGCTCTGACAACCCTCCTACACTTTTATGGTGCATTATTTAGCTGAGGGTAGAATGGGGTAAAACTTACCCGACGCGAATTTTGTTTTACTTTGTTAATGTCTTAGATGGGGAGGTGGGGGCAAAGAGGGCGTAGGAGTGAAATTTTAATCGAGTTCAGACATTTTAATGTGAGTCTGCAGAAATGAATTGTGGATTTTCGTGTACGTGTGTAGACGTTTCAGTATTATGTGTTTTATATTGGGTTTGGATAAGTTGGGGAGGGTTGCCGTGTTTTGTTTAGATGAAGCGTGGTATTGTGATTTGTGACTGCTTTATCAGACTGTTCATTAGACGAATAGTGTGATGAGGATTGAATGGTGACCCTTAAAGTACTTTGTAAACATTTTTAATTACTTATGTAAGGTATACGACATAATTTGCGGACCCCACTTAGTGCGAGAAACATGGATGATGATACGATTGAATACGAAATCAAACATCGGGCGTAGTTAGTTAAAAAGCTTACGCCTGTGTCCCACAGGTGGAGTAGGCAGAGACTATGGACCGCCTATTAATAAACTTAGAACTAAGAATAACGTACTTTTGTGGTAAAGTTCGAGAACGAGCAAATTATTTCAGCTTATCATGTGTATATCCACCTTTTCTAATTTTCTGTTTCTTTGTTATGAAGTATCCTTACAGCTCTAGTTATAGTACCTACCTTTACAAATAAAAAAAATGTGCAAATTGGTATTACAGTTACCAAATACTTTGTAATCTAATCTAAAGGTTTATATATTGTACTGTAATATTGTGAATTTTCCCTAATAAAAAAAAAATAATAGTCCTCGGGCAGACTTAAGCATCCGCATAAATTGAGTAACTCCACGCTTGGCAGGCGGGTTGGAGAAAGCAGTGTTAAAAATATACTATAAAAGTCCTTGCCGCTCAATGTATGGTCTACGAATGTCCTAGCCAGTAAGCCTCTAGTATTAGTCGCCATTTCAAGACCAAGGAGTTGATGAAATTCTATTCAGTCCATACGACTTGCACGTGGTTAAAAACAATACGTTATATTTTTTATTTATATCATTATAATAAGCCTGAATATTACAACACTGCTAAATAAAGGCCTCGCACATTCCTTTTCTTATTGCCACATGATAAACATACAATGATAAAATGATAAAATTCTACAACGAATCAAACTGCTAATAAACGCTTTAATATATTCCAATTCCCAACTATCTCGAACATCGCAGCCCGTCTCCAAGTGGGAGCCCGTTATCGACCGGGTAGTTCCCAAAAACCTACCCCTTTTCAATTCGTTTAAATACTTATAACAACTAAACGCACACAAGCGAGCTTACCCCCTCGCAAAAACGCCCCGCGCCTTGGGGCAATTCTTCAAAGGGTGTAAAAAACCCCACCCGTACCCACCCCGGTCGCCCCGCCTTAGAGCAATTCTTGGGGTGAAAAAAGGGGTGGATACTTAGCAACGGACAAGAATGGGGATTGATTTTCGGCCAGTATTTTTTAAATAGTGCGCGTTCGATGTTTGAATCGTTCGTTTTTTTTTTCAATTGAGACCGCTTTTCGGTTTTGTTTCCAATTCATTTTGTTTTGAATCCTGGTGTTTAGTAGACGTTAATAAGGTTTTGTTGTGTAGTGTTTATTAGAAAGTTTATTAATTGACAATGGTGTTTAAATGTAACTTTAATGAACATAAAAATGAAAGTGCTAATCTGACATAAAATTGTGTTGAAAAATTAGAAGTGATACTTTGTGTACATCATAATCTACATACATACAATCTACACGTTTAATTTGATATTGAAGTAATAAGACTTGAAGTTATTGTTTATTTAATATAGCAATTAGCATTATGTCTATGGGTAACTAGAATATATGTATAATTATTTACTGTCACAAGATTTATGTCATTAAAATTATTTAATATCAACCGAACTAAGATTATTTATTAACAACTCTGCAACTCTTTACTTCGCATTTGTAGTGATTTATTCAATAGAGCTGTTTAAAGCTTGATATTTGTGACCGAAATAAGACCTACCGCTGAACTCAGACATTATGGTCTTACAAATCATTGCTTACGCGTAAGGACCTCCTATTCACATATATTTTTTCTGAATTGTAGTGACTCTACTGTGAAGTATTGAACTAGAACGGCATTAGCCTTGTCAGAAATATTCCATGACGTTATTGGAGTGACGATTTGCGAAAGGCTGTGTGTGGGTGGATACTGGATGCGGCAAGCGAAGGACAGGGTGCACATTGGGGAGGCCTATATCCAGCAGTAGACTAGTATAGGCTGATGATGATGACAATATATCATTATTTTGTTCCGGCTTAGAGAATGTAATCAGTGCTATTACAGATATGATAGTGACAACACATTTGTGTCCTGCATTTTTGCAAATGACAGCTCTAAGTTGAGTCCTTAAGTTGAATTTTATATGAATTTGACATTTCGCTCGTCCGGACCGCCATCTCACCTGGTGGGAAGTGACGATGCGGCCGCAGATGGAGCATGCCTGTCTTGGACCAGCCTATTTACTATAGCTTTAAAGGCGTCCAGATTTATTCTGACCAGAGAACACACTCGCAAGCAACGGGTTCCATTTATATAGGTATGCATTATAAAGATTGAACCTAAGCGGTTTGGGCGGATAGCTCGAAGACCCACGGAAGGAAGAAACCAGCTGAAAACCAGCGTCAAGCGGCCACAACATTATGCCGAGGACTAATGCTAGATTCCCGCGACCAATGCCATTGGGAACCCAATAATTGTCTCAGTGTTTTATGTACCGATTTTTTTATGTTTTTGTATTGCGAAATTATTGCGTCCAATAATTAGATATGTCCATGAGTAATAAATGTTTCTTTCTTTCAAACGTAATGTTAATCGAACGCAATGTTATGAGCGACGGCAATCGTTTTCTGCTGACTGTACAAGGCGATTATTATCTGAAATGGGATCATCTCGGACCTTCGTAGCCTTGAAAACTGGTGGCCTTTTCTGATTCGGATTTGCAAAAGTGTTTTGATTTCTTGAATGAGAAGCTAGCTTAATCGAAATCCCGGTTGCGGGAGCGCACGAGGACCAGGGGACCGACGTCCTACTCCTCTAGGCAGGCTTAATCTAGATGATGCCTTTGGTAGATTAAGGACCTATTTAAGTAGATATTTAAGTGATATAGAGTTGGGGATGTTTTTCAGCGTCTGATGGTTATCATTCCGGACTTTATACTTTTGGGTTCCAGTCTTGAGGTTTAAGGCGTTAGGCGTTCCTAATTACCCCACTTTCCTCTAATCTTATATTTTTAAGGTGAATGTCCAACAGCAGATAAGAAAATCTGGTATAGGTAAGATTACGCTTATGTAAGTAACTACGAAAAAAGTGACGTTATTATTATTCGCTATAACTCCATTATAAAATACTCCCATAAAGTACACGAGTCCATATAAGTGCTCTAACCGAACCGAACACGAAACGAGTTATTAAAAAAAGGGGCAAAAAGCCACACAGAATCCGTAGCAGGAAGGAATTTTCCCCAGGCAAGTGTAAAATATTATAGTTTTATCCGTTAATTCGCGACCCCCTCACCACCCCCGCCCCACCCACACACACGAATAAAAATAACCCGTCCGTGTGTACGTACACACGCAAAAAACGTTAACTAGTCGCTTCGCCCCCGCATCCCCGCGGGGACGCCTAGGCACTTCCGCTAGGGCTGGCAGGTTACTAATCTAAGAAGTGTTGGCTGGGGAAGTGAAATAAATGAGGTCATTTTGTTACATTTTTAGTCAATTGTAGCTTTGTTTTTGTTAAATTCTATTATTTTTAGGAGATAAGAAATAAAATAAATTTAAATTTTCGTGGACAAATTCACACAGCGCCATCTAGCCCCAAACTAAGCAAAGCTTGTGCTATGGGTGCTAGATAACTGATATACTACTTAAATACTTTTAAAAACATACTTATTAAACATAGAACACCCAGACCCGTAACAAAAATTAAATTCATCATTTCAATTTCTGCCCGGAAGGGAATCGAACCCGGGACCTATTGCGTGGCAGACCAGACGGCATGTTGACCATTGAACCACTCAGGTCGTCAAAGATAAGAAGCTGACTATGTCCGTTACCAAAGGCAAATCATGGCATTCCTTAGAAAGGAAGAGTCAAACGGCTTTTCATACAAACTAGCCAGACATTCGACCGCCATCTTACCTGTGGCCCTAGCACAAGTGTGTCCACGACAAAGCTCGCGCCGCGAGAGAGCGTTTGTCTCTTTCTCTCAATACTAAGACGAAAGAGATAGCAATACCTTTGTCACGCTTTTTCTTGCTTATCGCGCGCGAGAGCAACTTGTGCTAGGCCTACTGGTGGTAAGTGACTGGTGAAGATGGAGCATGCCTGTTTAGGAAAGCCTAGTCACTCTCTCAGGTCTTGGAGGTGATCAGGGAACATATTTACAGGTGATTCGAGCGGGTAGCTGGTTTATCTATACAGCATAAGGGTGGAATTGGTACCCTTTTCTTGTGGCCCGAAGTCGGAAAGGTGGCGGCTGGATTGTATTATTCCATAGTATAGTTCCTTGCCTGTACGGATTACTTTAAGTTTACTTTACAAAATTTGAAATAATTGCTTAAATGGAACATAATAATTACTCATTTGGACTATGACATGGGATCGTTCTAGAGGTATATTAGAGGTCTCTTTAGAGGCGGGCAACGCATTGGTGACTCCCCTGGTGTTGCTGATGTCCATAGGCGGCTGTGACCACTTTCCATCAGGTGGCCCGCTTGCCTGTTTTGTCTGCTATGTAACATAAAAAATAATTCACATTGCTTTGGTTTTTACGCAAATATAGTCAACATTTATATCTACCGTAATATAAACAACACGCGTAAATTAAACACTTCTATTCTACTCAACGCCCAAATTTCCACAATGTTGGATACCTAACAATAATTAATTGCTGTAAATAATGAGTGCCTTACTTACACACACGCTAATTGAGAAAGTGTTGCTGTGGCAACCCTAATGTAGGGAGGCGGGAGCCCTCATATCCTTGCAGAAATTTTGTTTACTTCTCTCTCTCTGCAAGGAAGCGGGAATCCGGACTCGTTCGAAATAGGAACGCGCGCGGGATTGGTTCTCGCTGTTCATTCTAATTTTAAAAGTGATTTTGTTTCTTTGTTTCAGATGCTGGCTGGATAGTGGATGCCATAATCTCCTTCAAAAGGAGGCTATGATTCGGTTCATTAATTGTAGATTATAAAACGAAAGTCTAGAAACCTGATAGAGTTTGGACTGTTTATACCGTTTAATGAGAGGGTTTAAGGTATTTTGTAGGTACCTATTTGTCTTTCATTTTTAATTCTTTCGATATAATATTAATATAACTAAAGTTATGGGTAGAGTGCATATAATAGACATAAGAATACCAGCAGTATAATATAAAAATAATAATCAACTTGGCTTCACTGTACCGGTTGTGCTCTCGCGGACGAGGGCCCGGGGTCCAGAATTTGGCAGATCAGATAATATCAGTGGACCGACTGCTATCTGACCTCCGTGACCATGCTACCAGGGGAACCTGACGAGATTGTATGCTATCAGTGTATTCATTCATGTATAATATGGTGCTATGAAAGAAGGATAAATATCGTTTTATTTTTAAATTACGAGCCAAGTCAATTTAACGGCCAGCAATCACCTAGGGGGCGTGATATGAAAACTCGTGCCTCGAATACGGAGCGTTCTCAATTCAAACTTGAATTTAAACATAGAACGGCGCTCCAAGTTTCCGAATTTGAAAGTTAAAGCGACTTGACGTGAATTAAACACAAAATTGGTTAGCCGTTTTGAGCAAAGGAAAAATAATGAGTAATTTTATTCGTAAATAAATCAAAGTAAACGAAACTGTAGTAGCGGGTTACTTTCGCCCTGCAGGGTAACTTTGGCCTAAAAACCAACGTTAGGATGATGGCATACCTGTGGCATTATTGATCACCGGACCACAAATCACCACGACGACGGCTACAAAAATCAGTCTTCGTCCGTGGCAATACCAGGCAACACCGGATCATATCCGTCAATGAGAGGCAGAGCTGGAATGTGTCCGACAATATCAGATAGAGCTGAATCGCGACCGACAATGTCAGGCAGAGCTGGTTCGCGGACGCTCAATAACCTAACATTAAAATAAAAACTAACCTAACCTTCTCCCGACCACCAGTTTTGATGTACGGCAAAAATAAAAATTTAAATTCACACAATTACAGGCTGATCCGTTCGAGTACGAAAATGCCAGAGACAGAGCTGGACTCCGAAAATGCTGAGCAGAGCCGGCCACGACTTACATTGCCAGGCAGAACTGCATCGCGTCCGACAATGCCAGGCAAAGCCGGACTGCGTTCGACAATGCCAGACAGCGCTGTCCCACGGACGCTGAAAAACCTTAAAGATTTCAAGGCAAAAACAAAATCGACACCAACACCTTATAATCTGTCCAAACTGACTTGTCAAATCAAATAAATAAATGGATAATGTGCAGCAGTATTCGTTGAAATTCACATTCTATGTATTTCTTGTATAATTCAAGACATTTATCCACAATATACGTAGCGTGATTGATACGGCAAGTCGTGATTTTTGCATTGTTTGTTCACCAAATAAGACAAGTCAGAATAAACAGCGGCCTTAGCCAAGAGGTTTCGTTAATCTACAATCGTTTGTGGTAGAAAAAATGTATGGGATTTGACATAAGCTAACGTTATCTGACATAAGCTAACGTCATCTGACATAAGCGGTTTGTGGTAGAAATTCTTGGTCCATAGACAATTCACGTTCTTTCGGTGTACAAAGGAGGCGGATTGGCGGATGATCCTACACAATCAGAGTCAATGTAGATGTTGGTAGAAATAGTCGAACTTTGAGCTGTCACTTTTCTACCATACACGCATCACGCAAGCGGAGCTGTCAAAGATGGCTAGACCAGCAGATCATAGACAGTGAGGGTGCCATAGGTTACCGTAGGTTAATAGGTCATCGAGAACAAGAAAAATTCCACTTAGTTGCGATAGTAATTGACGAGACCACAGTCTACCTCCACTATAACCAAACAACCAAACCTGCTACCTCGAACACCAGTTTTGATGTACGGCAAAATTTAAATTCTGCGTTTCCTCCGCCTGTAGGTACGCAATCAAACTCGTGCTCCAGTAATTGTTCTGTTTACACATAAAACACGAGCGCACACCCAGAATTTTCAGCCAGCTAGAGTTGGGGGCGTAGGGAGGGGGCGAGGTTGTCGCTTAATCGATTTGTTTATCGAGAATGGATCGGGTGGATGGAAAATCGAAAATAATAATGTCAAGATTTGTCCATGTTTATGTCTACGTCTTAACATAAATATGCCGGTTGTGCTCTCGCGTGCGAGGGCCCAGGGTCCGCCTCAGCCATGATCCCGGATTTGGCAGATCAGGTATTTATAGTGCAGCGACTGGCAGCTGAACTCCATGAGACTGTTAACAGGAGAAAGAGGTGACCAGATTAGTTGACGGTTACGCATTCAATTGCCTGAATATGTAGGTACTGTGTAGGTTTTCTTATAATGTTTTGTTCTCGCCATAAGAGTATTATCTCTCAATTATAGTCTTGTTAAACAGACATTTATCTCAATGTAATACGTTTCTCTTTTACGTCTTATAAATTATTGTCGATCCGCAATTTTGTAGTTTTTAAGAACGTGTTAAATACCGTGTTAATAGGGAACGTGTATTCAATATCGTTTATGTAATGCGTATTTATTAAACAATTTCTATCCTTAATTATTTAATATTTAATTTGAATTTATCACCATTCAGCCATTCACCCTCACTTATCCATCATCATGAGTGAAGATGGCTTCATAATTGCATCGGTCGACTATAGTCTTGTTATGAAGTGGAGTTCTTCATGCAAGGGTTTTTTGGGGTCGGCAGCGCATCAGTCTATAGGTTGCAGTAATGGCTTATCATCAGTCAGGCCGTAAGCTTGTTTTGTAGTGTAAAAATAGTAAAAAATGAATGAATCGATAATTTTGATTCAATCGATCAGCGAGCGCATCCCTAGCTACCGCCGCAGGGGTGCCGCGTAATTTATGACCCACCCTCAAGGAAGGAGGACTCTTATCTAAGATACAAGGGAACTAAAGGGAACTATAGAAATTAGCCGCGGAATTAATATTAGACAATTAAATTTCCTTTCGGCGTTTTCCTTCGAGAGGGGAGTGGGAATAGCTTAATTAGGCGGGAACTATTGGGGGCTGTGTTTTGGAAGGAAAAAATGGGTAACGGAATTTCAAGATGGAACTGGCTTTAGAGACGTTGCTGAATACAGAGAATATGAAGGATGTGGTTTTATAAATAAACACTCCACGCACACTACTCGTAAGGTTATGGAATGAACTACCTGGATATATTTACCCTGGAGAGTAAAACATGGGGTTCTTCAAGAAAGGCGCGAAAAGGTTATCTACGGGTTCGGCAACGCGTGGGTGATGCCCCTGGTATAATGATTGCAAACGTCCATAGGCTGGGGTGACTGCTTACCATCAGGCGGGCCGTAAGCATGTTTGCCACCTTAACGGTATTTTAAAAAAAAGTTTTCATACTATTTACACAAAATTGCGATAATCACAAATGGATTCTATGTTATATTTTTTAGATAAATTCTATATAGAAACTTTTTTTTTCTTTTTTTATAACACAAGGCAGGCAGTTGACCGCCATCTCACCTGTTGGTAAGTGAAGATGCGGCCGAAGATGCCCGTCTTGGAACAGCTTATTCACTCTAGCCTTAAAGGCATCCAGATTATATTGATCAGGGAACACACTCGCAGGCAACGCGTTCAACTCCTATAAAAAAAACTGTAAAAGGACTCAAAATTTTGATTTTCCTACAGATGTACTTCGCAGAAAGCAGCTTCGTTCAGAAACCTGTTAAGATGGCATCTTCTCCTGATGCAAGGCGGCAATGGTAGTCAGCTCACGCAATGACATAAGGGCTTCTCTTGTAAGGACTGCATCATTCGTATTATTACCTGCGTCGTAATCAGATCGATCCATTGCAACCAGAAAAAAAATTATCCAAAAAATAAACGGACCGATTTATGTGTTAGATGTCAACTCATGTTGTCTCTTCAGATAGAAAACACCCCATTCCTTTATTCTACCATAACCTACACCACACACGTGTACCACAAAGATACTATAAATCATAATCACAGCCCATAACAATCCACTGCAAGACTTAGCGCCTCTCCCGCGAAAGGGGACGTTATTGCCTCTCCGCGCTTAGCAGGTGGGTTAGAGATCGCAGTGTTGTAAATATAACAATGGAAAACGCTGCTGTCCATTTTCTAGCCCACGGAGACTAGATATTTGAGAGAAAACATGAGTCGCCTTGTACGACACCTACGAGTGTAAGGGGTTGGTGCTATTCTACTCTGCCGGACACCACACGCTAAACTACTATAAATAATCTATAATAATATTCCTCACGGAATGCCAAACTGCTTCCGAGACTGTTCAACCAGTCTCAGGATGCCCAGCGTCGACCTTGATCAACTTTGCTTCACCAACGGTGTTAGGAGGCATAGATGGCGAGCCCGATGCGGTGCTGTAGTTCGACAAGCCTCAAAGTACGAAACAGTCACCCATCCAGTTCTCAGTCTGTGCCGGTTGCTTAACTTTGGTTATCTGTTTCGCAAGCATGCTACTAGACCAGGCTCGCTTCCGTTTGCCATAAAATCTTTATGGGTACTCGCATAACTCTCAAAGACACAATTGTACCTCCCATTCATTATACCCTACAATTCTAGACCCGCTGGAACCTAACTCGGCCGCACCTGGCGAATGGGAAATTTTCATGCGCCAACTTACTTGTAATTAACAAAATACATTCACAACTCCTAACTAGATTTAAATAGTAACGCAGACAGGAGGCGGCTAGGGCGGGGAGAGGTGGGTCGTGAAGTTGTCGATACGAGTGGCTACGTAAGAACTATTTTTGTTTTATTTATCTATCGTTGCCTGTAAATGTGTTCTCTGATCATTATAATCTGGGGCCTTTAAGGCTAGAGCGAAAAGGCAGTTCTAGACAGGCATGCTCTATCTTCGACCGCTTCGTAACTTACCATCAAATGAGATGGCGGTCATATACGCAATACAGATACACAGAGAAATAAAACAGAAGACAGAACAGGCGCTACTTATTTCTAAAAAGGAATTTCTTCCATCCGGTCTACAGAAGCGAGACTAATGTTAGACTAGACGACTAAGGAAAGGATGCTAGACTATCGCTCGAGTTTCGGAATTAAGGGTTTGGATGTAGTGAGTACGCGCTCTAACACTAGTTCTACTGAGCTGTTGAGTTATTTATTGAGCGGGAAACCGTTTTTAAAATGTGTAGACTTATAGTCAGGTGATTGGCTGTAATTCATCTAGAATTGTACTGCTGCATTTTCAATAGCTATATAAAGATATTTTAAGCATTTATTGGCGAGCGTTTATAAATAAAATGCGCAAAATTAAAATGTGTATGAATAATAAGACGGTATGGGTAAAAGATTTTTTAAAGTTTATTTCACTGAGGAAAATCCTCCACCTACATCCATCTTGGGTCTACGTACATATGCGGTAAATTGACGTGAGTCTGGACCACAACAAATTTAATAACATACCGTGACAAGAGACCTATCGACAAATCGACTGCCCATCCCTATCCTCCATACAAAGAGACACTAAGAAATTATGTATTCCCCCTAGCACGGTTTCGGTGGAACTTTATTGAATTTTCCGAGGTGTTCGGATATGCAGCACTTTTGTCTTGGCGTGAGCTGAATACCATTGCTACTATTTGCCACCTTGCGTGGAAGCGACGCCATCTTGGTTTTGCGTGCATCGGGCTCGTTTGTATCTTAGCTTTTTGAACGAAACTTGTGACTGGCTGGGGGAGAATTAATGAACGTCACATTGTTACGTACCTAAATGTTATAACTACTGACAGGGTTTGCAAAGATAATTGTCATTGATAATTATCTTGATGAATAAACAATCATTCCTTGATAAATTTGTCAAAACGCCACAAACTTCGCCAATTAGGAATTAGAATTAACTTCTATTGCATTGCAACCAAAAAAATATACAGTTTGTCAGCAAGACAATCGAAAGTATACAGAAATAATTATTATATGTTACTGATAAATATCCGACATTTTATCAAAGAAAATGATTTTATCTTGATCATATCGAGCCCTAAATTTTTACTGGCAACAAAATGTTTATTCGACGTGACACCTCGTACGACTTCATTCCTCCACAAAGAAGAGTTACTATAAGAAATATCTATTATTCAACTAAGAGTTAAAAATATAAATTCACACGATACCTATCACCCAAGATAACCTGTTTCCATTGAACGTCTTCGTTGAAAACAGGTTATTTTTATAAGAAAGGGTCACTTTGGACGGCCGGTGGTCAGTCAGTGCGTGGGAAAAGGGGTTAGAATCACCCTCCGTACTGACCCATGGACAGTAAAGACGGACGACTGGATTCTATGAATAATTTGTGTCAAGAATCTTGCCTTTTTTTTGAGTTTGGAGTTACTGTGTCTTTGTTGTATTTATGTAATTTCATGCCTGAAACACAGGGTATCATATTATCCTAGCTCAGGCAAAAAAATATGTTTTATTTTACCTTTTACGGGGTTTTTACATCTAAAATTGAAATGTATTTCACAAGATTTAATAAAGTTTTTATTTATTATTATTATTATTTGGTATCGTGGACGGATAGACGGACAGATTTCGAAGTTGATTTAGAATAAAATGCATATTTTGGTCGAGATGGTTCTAAGGGTTACATTAAAGAGACGTTTTGGACGAATAGCGAATACATTTTTTTATGTTATACGGCAGACAAACAGGCAAACCGGCCACCTGATGGAATACTTTCAAGAAATAAATGTAATTAAAAAAAAAAATCTTCTTTATTTCAGGCAAAGTAACGAATTACACCCATATCACAAATTAATAATAAAAAATACAACAATAAAATTTACGTAAAAATGGCTTTAAGTCTTAATAATAATTTTTAGTCTTCACATCGTCATTTCTTATTTTTAGCGTGATGCACGTGGAATAGGAGTGTCCTCTCTATTCACCTACTTTTATTTTGAACTGGTGGACTTTTTCCCTTTTTTCTTGCTTATAAATCATCCGCTTGAATCACTCTATTTATTGTTAAATATCGCAATAAAATCCGTTGCGTAGTTTAAAAGATATAAACGTACATAGCTACATAGGGACAGACAGCGGGAAGCCTCCATACAATTTATAATGACGTCATTCAATTAGAACCGAGCCTCCGACTCCCCCGCCATATTTCCACCAACGACCACACACCCTCGTACAAACCCTCGAAGTCGACTTTTAGTCAGACTAAGGTAAAAATCCGACTAAAACTCACCCCTACGAAAAGACAAACTCCTGAAGTGTGCTTCAGACGCGCGCGAACTCTTGAAACAAAGGAGGGTAATTGAAAATTCTATCAAAACTTGCGCCAAACGAGCTCCCGTAGTTTGAGGTAGTGCGGAATGGCGAACGCTGTGGGGGTAGGGTAGGGTAAAATTCGGGTTCTTGCGCTCTGATGTTGGGTTGGGTTTGTACTCGTATTATTGTGACTTAAGTTTTTCTATCGATAGAGGTTAAGCTGTCGTGGCGCGTCTCTATCGTGAGCTGGACTTTTGGGTCCAGCTTATCGGCATAAAGTCGTATTATTAAGTACTGTCCTAATTGGTAAAGGTCGAGCTATCATGGTCGTGCGAAAGGCGGTTTTGACGTCACCTATTGGTCAGGCGACGTCCGTCGTACGACCGATGCCAATTAGGACAGCGCCTGAAAGTGTCCGCAAACGTGGCTTTACGCGCCTCTACTATTTCCAGTAGGCACTGGAGTATATGGTGACAAGATAAGACGACATGCGCTATCAGCAGGTCGTTCTACAGCCAGAGAATTACCGAGAAGACGAAGGCCAGATTGAAGCGAGAAGATATGGCCAGATTGAAGTGACAGCTTCTCTACCTAATCTTTCTTTATGGTGGTGAAACTTGGTTTCTGATCTTCGTCATCCAGGCGCAAACTTGGTTTCTGATCTTCATTATCCTGGGGCAGTGGTCAATGCTTAACCTTGGCTATCGGTCTCGCAAGCACTGACCACTGCCACTGGACCTACTTACAATACTCTAACGGCGCGAACCTGCTGCAACGGCACTCCAAATGCCACCCCGTCTCAGAACAACACGGCCCACGTCCCAATACTCTGACAGCGCGAACCTGCTACAACGGCACTCCATCTCAGAGGAACCCAGCACACGTCCGCAATACGCCTCCCGGCTCGAATGAAATGGCTCGAAGTTTAGCCCGGCTCTTGTTTGACAATCATAAGTTGGCGGCTCCTTTATTTTGCTTGCGTCTTATTCCGGGAACGTAGTCACTGTGTTTGATATGATAATTAGGTTCTGATACGGAGAATTTAAAATTAACGCTGCCTTCGTACGGTTGGTTTGGTTTCGGAGATTGTTGTTTTGGCATAGGCTGATATTGCTATGGCACTGGTTTGTACTAATTAATAGTAATAATTAGGAGTATTTCGGCCATATTATGTACATGGGGAATGTTCTGAGGAACTACATGATCTGGTGCCCACAGCACAATTCCGCCATCGCACCACCCGCCGTGGGCGCGAAAATTCGAAAGAACGTTTCTCGCTCGTACGATTCGGATGTGGAATGAGCTCCCAGCCACAGTGTTTCCTTTGGACTATGACATAGGATCGTTCAAGAGGTACATTAGAGGTCTCTTAAGAGGCGGACAACGGAGCTCTTAAGGATGGAGCCCTTGGTGTTGCTGATGTCCATAGGCGGCGGTGACCATTTTCTATTAGGTGGCCCGCTTGCCCGCTTGTCTGCCGTATTACATAGAAAAAAATATATTATATGCGGAGAGAAGAAAATCATGTCATCAAAAGGGTATTATTAGGTAGACAAACTAGTGGGTCCATGAGAATACTATATATACAGGGTGTTACATAATATATGTATGAAGCCGTGAACCGGATGGAGTGCTAAATGTATGAAAACGATAAGTACATAAATTCCCCGTACGACAGAAATAATTGTACCTATCGTTTTAATATGTTTAGCACTCCATCCGGTTCACGGCTTCATACATATATCATGTAACAACCTGTATATAGTATTATCTGGATTGTCGGGCCCTGTCGCGCGTTACTATCACCAGGATCGGAAGTCAAATGTTCTTTATTTATTCATTTAATTCAGGTAACAATACTCCTAGCATAATTTAATAAACACATAAATTACAATTATATACTTACAAATTCAAAAAACTTATACATAAATAGTAGCAAAAGGTATATAAAAATTTAACTGATTCTTATAACTAGATCGGTATTCAATTTAGGTCACACTGTTACACCAAATCACTGTCACATTGGTGATGTTGGTGCATGTAATTGTCCACGGAATCGACGATACACCACACCCTTCGGCCAAAACTCTGCCTTCATGTGGAGGTCCAGGGGCCATGGGCAAGCGCTCGCCTTGTAATGCTTGACTTTTCTATCCTAGCAACTTATTACGAGTGTAAAAAAGATAGATTGCAAAAGCGAGCGCTCGCGTTTTAAAAAATAGGGCCTCAGCTCTAGCCATCTTTGACAGCTCCGCTTGCGTGATGCGTGTATGGTAGAAAATTGACAGGTCGAAGTTCGACTATTTCTACCAACATCTACATTGACTCTGATTGCGTCGGATCATCCGCTAATCCGCCTCCTTTGTACATCGAAAGTACGTGAATTGTCTGTGGACCAAGAATTTCTACCACAAACAGCTTATGTCAGATAACGTTAGCTTATGTCAAATCCCATACATTTTTTCTACCACAAACGATTGTAGATTAACGAAACCTCTTGGCTAAGGCCACTGGTCCTTTGTCGGAATCAGTACCACGAACGAGTTGAAAGTGCGTTCATGGCTCGACGGCAAGGGCCAGTCCGCGTCGAAGTCAAAATTGATGGCAAGGGCCAGTCCGCGGATCCGTTCAGGAGCTACGACGCCACAAACACAAACACACTGATACGCAGCTCAACCATAAACCACCCCAAATTTTTCGTCGTTGTTTAAAAACATGCAACAACGCCAAAGCCGCCATATTGGAATCTTCTAGACGACACCGCGAACGTTATGGAATTATGCAGATTCCTACATTTGAATTCGGAATTGCCGCAAGATGGCGTTTCGTATTACAACCAGCCAGCACGACTGTGGCTTATTAAAAACTTTGTGGAGTGCGACTGTGGAACCCACGCAGCTTAGTTGTAGTTCTGTGAAGGTTTTTGATTAATTTTGAAATAAATTGACGGCACGGTATTTTCGTGAACTTATAGCTCGTCATAGAGCTTTTGTAAATTATATCGTTTATTAAGGTTTTCATAAAAATATACACCAATGACATATCAAGAATATATAAAAAAAATTAAAAGTCGTTTACACCGCTGCCTCCGTAATGGTGCCCAGAAATCTATTTTGGAAATATATTACACACATCACATGACTTAATAAGAATTGGGTTCTGGAATTATGTAACAGAAATCTAAATGTTAATCGTAGATGTTATTGGCGACAGTAACCGCTTACCAGTGTTGAACAATAATAATTTGTGGACAGTCAAGTCTTAAAGTATCCCCATTTTACAGTAATGTATCACTATTATAAAATATAGAGCCATGTCGTTTTACTAAACCAACCTGTTAGTTTAGGTTAGGTTACCCACCTACATAAGAATTGTCTATCTCTCGGACTGCGTTTTGTCTATCTGAAAAGAAAGCTGAAGATAAAAAAAACAACCGATTGCCGATGTCAGCGGTAAATCATGCATAAGTCTCGTCTCCATGCCTCGTATTTTAGTTTAATTAAATTGATATTTAAAGTTAGATATACATATATTGAAACTATCAAAAATAATAATTCATATTGCAAATAGTTTCACAGACATTTTGCCAAATTACCGAACAAATAACTCATATTTTTGAACGATTGTTGCTCTTTGATCGGATTAAGTTCTATTTATATAATGAATTTTATAATAAATTAAATGAATTTTAAAAGTATTGTAATACATTAAATTAACACTTAATCTGTCATCATCATCATTATATACCTATTTAAGAGTATGACTCTTGTCCGTGGAGCAATCGCCACTCATGTCTCCTGTCTGCCAAACTCTTCATCTCTTTATAATCACCGGCGCTCACCTTTCCCCTTCACGTCCTTCCAATATTCAAATCTTGGCCTACCTCTTCCTCTCTTTCCCTCAACTTTGCCTTCTATGATCACTCTTAAAAAGTGGTCATGTCTTATTACATGTCCTAGCATTCTTAATAACTTAATCTATAAAAATATAATCATCTTGGCGTTAATGTCCCGATTGTACTCTCGAGAACGCGGGCCCGGGGTCCGCCTTGACCATGATCCAGGATTTGGCGATCAGGTAATTACAGTGGAGCGACTACCATCTGACCTCCGTGACCCTACTACCAGGGGAATTGATCAAAACCTGAATTTGCAGGTTTCATCACAATGTTTTCCCTCACCGTAAGAGCATCGGTTAGAAATCAACTTATGTAGTTAATTCAGAAAAGAGTCATTGGTACCTGGCCGCAGCGGGATTCGAACCCGGCACCTCTTGCTTACGAGTCGGCCACCGACTCTCTTCTTAATAACTATATATATATATCAGTAAATTAGGGAGACCGGAAATAAGAATCGAAATGACATTTCCGGCCAGATCGATCGAAGTCGTCCAGCCGAGAGACTGGGAGAAACTTTTGCTCCAGGCCAGACACAGAGTTAAGTATAAACTTGTACTATATTACTGTGGTGCCTATTGCTGATTTGTAATAGATTTATTTGTGTAAATTCTGAGGCGTTATAGTCGCTCTACTTCATATATTTTACTATGTTTTATTATGTTCAGAATATATTGTCATATTGCCCTTGTAACTTTGATTGATATTATGGTCTATCCTATATAAATAAATAATCTTATTTGATCTTATGTGTTGTTCAAATATGCTTCTCCTCCTGAATAAACAGCAATTTAATAATTGACTAATTTTCTCTAGTTTTATTTCATTTAGCTTTTCGATAAAATACTAGGCCACAGGAAAAGGTTTTTACGGGGTCGGCAACGCGTGGGTGATGCCCCTGGCATTGCAAACGTCCATAGGCTGCGGTGACTGCTCACCATCAGGCAGGCCGCAAGCTTGTTTGCCACCTTAGTGGTATAAAGAAAACCTCTTTCGATTTTTCTAACGCACGTTCCTAAGTAAATACGGATCCGAAACCAACCAATGTTTAAAGCCTTAAAATCCGTACCCGAAATAACTAGAAGATTTAACAAGAATTCAATTAGCTACCGAAATGAAGTTGAAAAATTGATTAAAACTCACGGAGACCACGCTCCGTGCGCGAGGAGCTAGTTCTGTGCGGAAACGTCAAAGTTTCTGGGGGGTGGCGGGAGTCAGACCCCCACCCCTGTGGGGGCAACAAAAGGGGGCAAAAATGAACGCCCGAAGACGGATTGGTAAAGTTAGAAGGCTTGAAGGTTTATTTTTATGTTGCGCCGGTAGTTTTGATGGTGAGGAGGCGAGGTAGCGCCATGTTCTTTCTACCAGTTGATGGTAATACATTACCCATGGATGTTCGCCCTCATGAATTAAAACTCTGATGAAAAAAAATCTTGGCGTTAACCCCCGGTTGTGCTCTCGCGCACGAGGTCCCGGTTTCCGCCTTGACCATGGTTTAGCAGATCAGATAATTACAGTGGAGCGACTGCCATCTGACCTCCGTTACCCTGCTATTAGGGGAACCAGACCAGCGGGGCTATTGGCTAACTCAGTTGACAACTGTATTTGACACTAGACAATTCTACACCACGTCATCTACGTTGAAAACTGGCAATAGCGTCTACCAAATTTGAGTAGTGTCAGATTTTTTTATGTCAAATTCAGTTGTCCACTGAGATAGCCGATAGGCCCTCAGGTTGGATCATGATTACACATTCAGTTGCCTGAATGTACAGGTTTCATCGCGATGTTTTTCCTCACGGTACAGCAACAGATAGCATTCAACTAATGTCCTGTAGGATAGAGTATAGAAAGACAATGGCTCATTCTATAAACGGGAGTCGTACAAGGCAACTACTACGATAGAGGTACATAGAGACGAAACAGATTAATAAAAAAGTTAAGATCGATAATAATTACTATTGAGCATGTACTAATGTACATAACTCAGAAAAGAGTCATTGGTACATGGCCGCAGTGGGATTCGAACCCGGTACCTCTCGCTATGAGTCGGAAACCTTAACTACTAGGCCGCCGACGCTCCATCTCTCTTTCACCGATTGATATGGTGAATAAGAAAGACGGAATGTGACAACGGCTGCGATTTGTTTTGGTAAATACGTTCAAATTTAGCGGAATAGGCCTCTGCGTTTTGAATGAAGACTCTGTAGAAATCTATCCACATTCTTCTTGAAGGACTCGAAACTGTGGTCATTTGTTCATGTTTCGCAGTTATCAACGAACACTTTAAGTGTAAAATTCTGCTTCAAATTTCATACAAAACGATGTTAAACGTCATTGTTAAATGTGTTTAAGAATTTGGTGCAAGCCAGGCTTAATCAATTCCGTTATAAGAACCGATTTCGATAATTCTTTCACTAACAGGAAACTTCACTATTTCCGGGTGTCGAATTTTTGGTCGCGATAAAATAATAGGCTCCTACAGGAAAGGTGATTGTTTACAGAGGTTCGATCTGCGTGCGGGTGAAAGCCACGGAGGAAAACTAACCATCACAGCTCCACGTGTAGCCAAAGACAGAAAACCCGACCAGCAAAACGTTCCGTTCCCCCAAAAGTCCACCCAACTACAATAACAAAGACGCCGCCTCGAACCGAACGCAACGCATAATCCAGAAAGCTAATATTATCGTTCTCCACGAAAAACAGACGCCAATTCCAACTTTTCGATCGCAATTCCGACACACTGCGAAACTATAACTACTTCGGGGCCCCAAAAGGTGGGTCCCCCCGCAGTCGGGTAAAAAAGGTCGGCCTAACCAAACAGCGACCCTTATAAAACATCGCACGAACGAATATGGCTAAAAACCAACCAAAAAGGCAGTAAAACTAAAGGAATTAGGCCCCGCTGAACTAGTTTTCCAAAACACTCTCGAACAAGGGCCCCCGCACTAAAATATATGAATCCCAATTTATATTTTCTGACCCGAGCGCGCAGGGGTGGATTGGGGGGGCTATTTAAATTGATTTTTTATTTAAAGTATCTTTTTTCTTTCATAATGCTGCCTTTAATCAGGTCAATTTACCAATAGTAATAGTAATACATATCTTGGCCGTGTGGTATCCGGCATGGCCGTGTGGTGTCCGGCAGAGTAGAATAGCACCAACCCCTTACGCTCATGGGTGTCGTACAAGGCGACTAATGTTTTCGAAGCAAAAGATTTAAAAGTCTCCGTAGCATTTTCATTGTTATATTTAAACACTGCGATCTCCAACCCGCCTGCCAAGCGTGGAGATTATGGCAATAACCTCCCCTTTCGTGGGAGAGGCCCTAAGTCCTGCAGTGGACTGTTACGGGTTGTGATGATGAATACATATCTATGTCATTTAAACCTACTTGGTTAGAAATAATCGGGTCTTAATCCATGACGGTAGCTTATTGCGTTGGTAGTAGACCTTCGAAGACAAAAAAATGGGCGGCAGCGTTTTCTTTTACGCAATATATGCAATATTATTATATGTTCTTGAATTACATAGGTACAATATAAGAGCATATAATATGAATGAAATAATGAATGTTGGTATTAGGCGCTGTCCTAACTGGCAACGGTCGTGCGACCATGGTCGTACGACGGACGTTGCCCGACCATGTTCGCTCCACCGTTGCCAGTTAGGACATCACCTTAGAATGTCACGCGTTTTAGTATTCTAAACTGATATTATGAACTAACAATTTTATGAAACTCTCTCCTCAGAATGGGCCTCTGGATATTTCGGCCACAACAACATTAACCATCAAATGAGACGGTGGTCAATTGCCTATGTTAAAAAATTAACGGACGCTAGATTTTCATCTCGGGGCTCGATTTTTACTGATTGTAAAAAAAATTCTACATAAAAATAAAATCTAAGTCCGTCCCTGTGCGCAAACTAATGAAAGCCGCCCAGAGCCGGCACCTCACTCGAATAGGTTATGGCTGCGTTTCTATTTGTTCTGCCACTTGTTCCGCCATACTGCCTCCGGGTGGCATTCGATTTAAAAAATATATGTACGACGACGAAATACATCATGGCAGCCTTATCGTGAGAGATCATCGCCCACTGCTGGGCATAGGCCTCCTCAGAGAGCTCCACAATGGCCGGTCCTGTGCCTTCCGCATCCAGCTGGTACCTGCTATTTTTACCAGGTCATCGGCCCACTTTGCGGGCCTACCCATGCTGTGTCTTCCGGTACGTGTTACGGTTAAGTATCTACTCATTGTAATAAAATTAGATTGTAGATAATTGTTAATTTGTTTCTCTTATGTTTTTATGCAGGTATTATAAATTTTGTGATGTGGTGTCCTGGAAATAATAACATTAAAAATAATTTAATAGTTCAGGCAGCATAAAATATTGAAAATAATTCGGACTATTACGAAAATGTTCTTTCGTAATGTACTCGTAAACAAAGGTACGCTGTAATCTCAAACATACCTTTAAAATAGGTATGTTGTTGGATGTTCTTTAGATAGCAGTGAAGGAGAAAAATCTGTAAGAAGGCATAATAGCAATTGTTGTTACACCATCTAAATGATTTAACTTCAACTTCAAAGATAAAATAACACGGACAATTCCCATCAATGAGAAACCAAACCGGTTTTAGTCACAAATAGGTATCAAGTAAAATCCGGTTCTAACTAGTACAAAATGGATATAACTGACCATCGGTCAGTTCGTGGGAATTATGGGGTGAGTAACGGTCAACTGAGGATTTCAAATGTTTAGAACAGGGTTGTAGGGTTGTCTTTGAATGTTGTAAGCAGTGTTGTGAAGTGGTAGTGTCCGTCTTGTGTGTTGATGTCACAGGTTCGAATCCTTGGTGCTTGTAGCGATGGTTGGTTCCTGATATGTGTAAGGTATTTATTTTTTAAACTCTTTATTGTACATATAAGGGTAATAATTGTTTATAGTAAGACAATATAGTGCAAATTCGGTGTTATAGCTCAAAGCGATATCTTCCAGAGAACCATTATCACGGACATCGTGGAAGGATCTTAGAGAATGTAGGTATGTAATGTACGGAGAGTCAACGTAAACACTATTAACATTAAATAAACGGGTCTGCGCATTCTCAGACAAAAAATATCCTTTCGACATAGTGCCTTACTTCCAAGGAACACCCCTTGCCATCTCAAAAAGTATCGGGATCCTTGGTGTCGACATATCGGATAGCGTGCGATTCCGGAGTCACCTGGAAGGCAAGGCCAAACTGGCTTCGAAAAAGCTTGGAGTGCTTAACCGGTCAAAGCGATACTTCACCCTGCGGGCAGCGCTTGCTGCTGTGCAAGGCACAGGTGCGGCCTCATATGGAGTATTGTTCTCATCTTTGAGCCGGCAAAACTGCCGACCTGCTTAATCCTCTGGACTCCATACAGAGACGCGCCGTACGAATTGGCGATGATCCCATACAAACAAGCCAGTTGGAACCACTGGCTAACCGAAGTGCGAATGTGCTCCCAGCCACAGTGTTTCCTTTGTACTATGACATGTGATCGTTCAAAAGGTATATTAGAGGTATTTTCAGAGGCAGGCAACGCATTGGTGACTTCCTTGGTGTTGCTGATGTCCATAGGCGGCGGTGACCACTTTTCATCAGGACCGCTTGCATGTTTGTCTGCCTTATAACATAAAAAATTGAACAAAAGTTTGTTAAAGAAATTAATATAATAATCCCATAAAGGTATGTAGCTAAGGTCAGTACTTCAAGTCAAGAAATCAGCTGTTTCATAAATTTTTGCATAATTGAATTTCAATTTTGTACGAAATAACAGACTTTCGCGATTTCAGAGTTGGTGCCATAGTAGAAGTAATTTTGTTATCACAAGCACATGCATACGGTTTCCCCTGGTATCACCAATTTGAAATCACCTGTATACTACGATAGATTATGAACGGCTTTCATGATCTTTATGGGACTTATACGAGTAGCGGGCGACGATGCTGCTAATTTAAATTTCTATTAAAACTTAGCATTTGCGCCGTTTCGAACGGTGCCGTCGCGTGCTTCATTTTGCTTATACTAAATGATAGATACTACTTTTAAGAGAGGTAGGGCATAGCGGGGTATCCCGTTCGAATTGGAACCGCCTGACTGGGAAAGTAGGTACCTCCACCTTACAGAATACCGCAGCTAAAATACTCTTTTAAATAGTATTGTGTTTCTGCCGGTGAGTAAGGTCTCCAGTGCTCCATGGGGTGGGGGTTTGGGGAACCGTGGCTTAGGTAGTGGAGTGACATTTGCCTTTTTGCTACCAGAGCAACGTGTTATAGAGGTGGGCAACGCATTAGCGATACTCTCGGTGTTGCTTTTGTCTATAGGCAGTGGTGACCACTTTCCATCAGGTGGCCCGCTCGCCTGTTTGCCTACCGTATGACATAAAAAAAACTACCCTTGCTAGGGTGTTGAACAAAGAAACTAGTGTTTTTAACTATCGCGGTTATTATCACACATTTTAAGGGTATGTTCCGGGTTTCCTACCGTGCACCTTTGTTGGTCATGGTCGTCCCGTGACCATGATGCATGCAACTCTGTCGAAATATCGGGCTACTCGTTAACAACGGTACACGGTAGGAAACCCGGAACATACCCTTAAAATGAAAGTAACTAATGTCCTAAGAGGCAAACTAGCTTGGATCTCTATTTTTGGCTTAGGCACTTATTACACCTGGGCTTCGATTCTGGTACGGAAATCGTCTCAGTTGCAGTAACATTCCAGTTGCATGGCATGTCAAACGTGTGATTGTTATTCAAATGACAGGTGTTGAGTTGCAACTTTCATGAGTTCGAACTTTTCCACAATTCGATTTCTGGTACTTTAGTGGCATTATGGTTTTATATGGCTGTTCCAATTTGTACTCCAATAAATAAATAAATTACTAAGTTGCATCTTTCTTGGTTGTCAAATTGCCTTCAATTCTGTCAACGACAATTTAACTGGGATGATGCTGGGACTGACTCGATATCTCGACGTAGTTATAGTAACATCACAGTTACATTGCAACATAATAACAACTGCATTGTACACCAGAATCGGTACCCTGGCAAATTACAAAAATGTATGTAGTAATAATAGACAAAATTCAGAAGAACAACGAGTGAGAGCAAATCAAAGTAGAATGTATTGCTTACACAATAAAGTCCATTTTTGTATCACTTATATTATGTTACGCGTTGCTTCGCATTCCAAAAGGCATTATGGATCATTATGGGCTTGATATTGATTGACTTCTCTGTCCGCATCTACGACACTACAGTTACGTTAATATTAATTTTCTGTGACCACAGCTTGAAAGGGTCTCTCTGCCTTACACGAACAACAAAACCGTTCCAGAACAAATTACAAAACGCCATTTAATTCGCGAAAACTTCAGAACGACAAATTGGTTTTCCCGAACGAAACGTTGGAACTCAAAAACACAATTACCCCCAATAGAACAACTACGGAATGGGAATATGAAATTTTTACGCAGCGCCCTCTCTAGAACTAATTATGAACAATAAAACTAAAAACACGACAGTCTCCGGAGTAGCATTAAACGGAATTCTCATTTGAAACGCCAAAAGGTTGCTAGCCGGGCATAAAATTCTGAATAGGGATGCCGAGGCCGGTCCGATTCGAATTGAGATCGGAAATCGGAACTGTTGAAGGAATTAGATAACTCTAGGGTTAACACCCTTTTAGGATTTCTCTATTTGGTAGGTAGGTATGTGAGGTTGGTAAGTTAGGTGGGTTAGAACAATGTTGTAATATTAGGGAGTGTAGGTGGAATTTGTTTTTTTATTGTAATGGATTAAGACGTCAAACTACGTCGAAAAAGAAAGCACAAATAACCATGACTTTTAAGTCGAATGTTTATGTTGTGTTTTTATATTTATCATCATAAATTTAAAAGTATGACTCTTGCCACTCTTGCACTCTTGCTCTTGCCAATCGCCACTCCTCTCTTCTATCTGCCAACCTCTTCATCTCCTTATAATCCTCGGCGCTTACTTTTTCCATTACTATATTATAATTAAATACACAAAAGTAAGTTACAATACATAAAGTTATATTAATTACATCAATAAAGTTACATTAATAGCCGAGTCGCTAATTGTAACCTGGGTAATTAATGAACACTAAAACTACAAGTAAATATCTAAATTCTTCACCCATAAGTTTTGTAACTCCATGAGAATAGATTCCGAACATATCAACTGCCAACAGATAGACTAAACGTCCGCATTTTTCACAAACAAAATTTTTGTTACCATAAAATCAATGATATTATTACATACCTATATTAAAATACGAATTATATATGTTATAACGTAATAGAAACGGACGCATTCCCCAAACTCAGCACACCCCATCACTACCCCGACTACAGAAGACGGGCCAGCATTTATTAAAACGCCAGTTTTGCGAAGTTAAAATTAAACATGAAAAACGGGGCTCCCACCCCCCACCCGCACTACCCCCTTGGAGGGTTACCCCCCTCCCCTCCCCACATGAACTATGCTCTACTTTATTTCGCTGTGAAATTTGTAAATTTATGTAAATTTTCCGCGTCTTCACCGTAGCAAAAGTTACCCGGCTTTAAGGTTGTAACTTAAGATATGGGAAAAGACAGTTTTACAGTTGGGGGGGTTCAGGGGGGCTAATGGGGTGTTTATGCGACAAGTTAGATTAGTGTTGGTAATTTATTTTGTTATGAAGTCGTTCCGAATTATTTACAGGCGCCGGATAGGTGGAAATATTCCGTTTATAAAGTGTGAAGGGAATTTGGTGCTATATCACTCGGACTAGATGCTTGGTACAACGGTTATTAATTTAGAAATGTTTGTCGTCACTTATATCGTAGATGTGTTATTGTTAGTTGGTGATGGGAATATTTATTTTGTCATAGTGCTTAATTTGTTGACCGATGTTGGTAACGAAGTTTGAACATCTTTCTTCCTACCTTCACGCCTTTTCACGTCACGGATTTTTTCCCGTAGGGTTAGTCGGGTAGGCAGAGACCACATTGTTTCATTTGCTAAGGCCCTGACAGATCTCTCTCACTTCTTCCACTCTTTTCAGGTGGTAGGACTCAACCAAGTCTGAGTGCCGCCCGGGTAGGTACAGACGATAGCGGCTCAACCTACCCTTTTCAGACTTTGCACCGTGTCCGGTTTGTACGCGCATCCATAGTGATGCTAGCTCATTTTATACTGGTAGTGGGTACATTGCCGTGCTGCTACCTGTACCAGCGCCACATAGACTTCTTTATGTTCCATTTGAAGGGAAGGGTGAAGCCAGTGTATTACAGTAGATTATATTAAAAGAAATGGGCAACTACGTTGTCTTTTTTTTTATGTCATACGGTTGGCAAACAGGCAAGCGGGCCACCTGATGGAAAGTGGTCACCACTGTCTATATACATTAGCAACACCAAGAGTATCGCTAATGCGTTGCCTACCTCTATAAAACGTTGCTCTGTCTGTGTTATGAATACTGCGATCTTTAACTAATGCCAAGTAAGTCCAGTGTCTATAATAGACTACCACAAGACGTCGTTGACGCTCCGAGCACCGCATCATTCAAAGACAGATTACGTCGATGGCTCATAAACAGTGCTTTTTATAGTTATAATGAATTTTTAAATCTCAATATCTTGAATAAATTTGTATACACTCTAGTAACTATTATAATGAATGAAATATTATTTTATATTACACACACACACACACACGCGCACAAACAGGTCGCATGGGATAGCCTGCATTTCTATTTCTATTTCTGTTTCTGTATTTTTATTTTTACCTCATAAATATCTAATGTGACTCATAAATGGAACGGTAGTAGCTATACCTGCTGGACTGCAATATGGTTTGATCTTCAAAATTTTAAACCGCAGTTTTGTTATTGGCATTGCAACTTTGAATTGTACAATTATAACTAAATTGTATTGCTGTTAAACTGTATGGAAATAAATAAAATAAAATAATAAATAAAATAGACATTGCAAATGTATTTAATATGTAAAATAATGACTTGTAACGAATGTTATTAATAATTTATGATTATGATTAAGGTTTCCAGTGCTCCATTGGGTGAGGATTTGAGGAAACGTGGTTTTGGCAGTGGAGTGGCATTTGCTTTATTATTGCCAAATTAACGTATTATCAAGGGCAACGTATTGTCGAATGCTGGTGTTGCTGAGTCCAGTACTAAGTTAGTTAGTTAGTGAGGTAATCAGTTGTGTTCAAACTAATGTTTGAACACTAACCGATGCTTTTACGGTGAGTGACAACGATGACTGAATGTGTAACCACAATCCAATCTGGTCAAGTTCGCTTGTTAGCAGGCTCACGGAGGTCAAATGGCAGTCGCTCTACTGTAATTACTTGACCTGCCAAATCCTGGATCATGGTCATGGCGGACTCCGGGTCCTCGCGCCAGAGCACAACTGAGATGACGACAAGATGTTGATTGTATGTAATAATGTGATGTAATCCTTATTTGTACTGTCTACAAACAACTTTATATAATAAGGTATTTAAACCTGCTAAATAACTAAACTCAAACAACCGCCCATACAAATCATGAAAGCGCCAAGTTATAGCACTAGTATTATAATTATAGCTACACCGCTCGGTTCTTCGCAAGTTCGCAAGACATTAAACCCAACTGCGACCACAGCAGACCACAGAAATACAACAAAGCAAACCTATCTAATCCCCCAACTAAAATCAATACCTTTTTACCCCCAAAATTTTACCAAACTACCCCCTCAGACGGGCAAATATCGCCCCCGATTTCAATTTAAACGACAAAGTATTATTTAATTTCTACCGTCTTTTCGCCTTTGTAAGGCGCCGAGTGAGACGGAACAGCACCCGGTCCTTTCTTTTCATTATAAGACGCCACCTCGCTCCCTCTAGCTGGAAGAGCGCGCGAAAAAAACCGCGCGTGCGACAAGGACGGCGATACGCAAGACGGTCGCTCGCCGTTTTCTTAATGACGTCATATAGATTCGTAGTTGTAGAAAGGGGGCCGCCCCGCCCTGGGAGGTGGCGAAAAGTTTTTAGAACCCCTGGATGA
Source organism: Blastobasis lacticolella (assembly GCA_905147135.1). Classification (NCBI taxonomy): domain Eukaryota; kingdom Metazoa; phylum Arthropoda; class Insecta; order Lepidoptera; family Blastobasidae; genus Blastobasis; species Blastobasis lacticolella. Next base: position 13,303,174 of record LR990062.1, on the reverse strand, counting down.
ATGTTTTAGTGGCTTTTTTGTTGCAGTGTTTTTATTGTGTTTTTTACTACTATTCGCGATGCTGTGTTTTAGTTCGGGACCGCTTAGTACTTTAAAATCGTTTTGTTTGCAATTAAAACTTTCACAGCTGTTGAATAAAGCTGAAACAATGACAATTTTTTGCTCGCGAATTACTCTCGAGACCTTCCAATTTAGTCATTTACATCGCATTTACATGGCTTTCAACGTTCGTAAATGCTTAAATTAGTTGTACAAACGAATCTCTAATTATTCCTACAGCTTCAATTAAAAGAAAACTACGACGACACGTTCCAAATATAAATAGGGGCACAAATTGAGGCAACGACCCGATTTAAATTCAGAACGCGCGCCGCTGCGGGAACGGCATAAAACCCAGACTTCGGCATGCGTTCCAAATACGAAAAAGCCGCTGCAAATCGCGTAATCTTGAGACCTCACCTCGTGACGTATGTACGGCACGTCGCCGAGTCACCGTTCAAATTAGGAACACCCGCCATCTTGGACACGCCACAGAGTAGCGTCAACACCTCTCCTGGCCAGCGCGAGAACTGCAGCGTAGAATAATATTGTTATGCTTCTCTTTTATGCTGTGACGGAGATTGTGTGCCAGTATGTACGTCACCGAGGGGGCAAATAGAGGAATCTTGGGCGTTCTAATCCACCAATTACGCATTTTAATGGTGTTCGTTCGCCGTTGGCTGGGTTTTAATATTCCATTTCTCGTTTTACGGCGCACTCGGCGAGCCTTTGATATTAATGTGTTTGCTTGTTTTGATTGCGGGAGCGCGTGTCGTCTTAGTAACAATGTTTGGCGTCGTACCTAGACATTATGCTTATTAGGAATGGAAATTTAAATTCGTTTGGGGCGAGAAAACTTAAAATCGCCATCTCACCTGGTGATGAGACCAAAGATTGAGCATGCCTGTCTAGGAACTATTCACTTTAACTATGAAAGAGTCCAGATTATGAATATCAGGGAACACACTAGCAGTCAACGTGTTCCATTACTTAGCCGTACGCATTATACGTCAAGAATGCAACTACCATCAATAGTTTTAAATTTAAACTAAAATAGTGGTTACTGGATCAATCCTTTTACGACTTTGACGAATTTGTCAATTTAAAACGTACACACCACCACCATAGGTGTAGTTTAATTTATTTTGTTAGCTTAAATGACATGTTGAAATTTTTTATTAAAGTGTAATACGTACTTGTATAATTCATTATCAATTGACTTGTAACAATGTTACCAATAAAGTATTTGTATTTGTATAAAGGTTGTACCAAAACGGCTCGTGCGAAAAATAGGTAAGCCAAAAAATCGAGAGAACCAACGGCCTACGACGTGAGGATGCTGAAGATTGGGCGAAGTGGTAGGAACCCTGAGGTCGCCTGAGGTAAGCCAAATAATATGATTTTATTTATGAAGGAATAGGTACTTCAGCTATAATATAATGGTTATCTAAATAAATCATATTATATCGTGCATGAAAACCAGTCGAATGGGGAGACAGCGGTGTGTTACCAAACTCTATATTAAAACTTGGTGAAAAAAACGAATAATTCAATGTGTGACCGATCAAATACTTTAACAAAGAACTCTTTATCTTAAACACCCAAATTTAGAACTGTAAAGAGAATTGTCAGACACAAACCTTTATTTCACTTTTTATGTCACACCGTAGTCAAACAGGCAAGCAGGCCACCTGATAAATAAATAATAAATAAATCTAAATCTTTGTTGCTTTGCTTCTCAGGGTACAACCAATTACAAATAATTATACAAGAATGACACAACATCCATATTATTAGTAGCTTCTCCCCTTCCCCATGTTCTTAATCCCTTCGACTTATTGATGTAGAAAATTTCGACTAATGTCTTAGAGGCTAACCTGAGCTGAGCGTCGGTGGGTTAATGGTAAACGGGCCCGACTTGTACCCCGAGGTAGCCGGTTCGAACCCCAGTGCCGCCGAACACTAGCCGTTACTCTTGCGGTGAGAGAAAACTGGGGTTATACACCGATATAATTATTATATGACGCAACCGCTATCCTAGGAAATCATGTCTTAACATCTACGAGCCTCCTACGACGATCGTAGACCGTAGAACCATCTACGATGTTCGTAGCTAGGTTAACTTTAAAATTAAATTGAGATGACTAAAAAATACCTACTTGTGTACTTGTTCACCGCCGCCCATTGACATCAGCAACACCAGCGGCTTTAGCCAAGAGGTTTCGTTAATCTACAATCGTTTGTGGTAGATAAAATGTTTGGGATTTGACATAAGCTAACGTTATCTGACATAAGCTAACGTTATCTGACTTAAGCTGTTTGTGGTAGAAATTCTTGGTCCATAGACAATTCACGTACTTTCGGTGTACAAAGGAAGCGGATTGGCGGATGATCCTACACAATCAGAGTCAATTTAGATGTTGGTAGAAAAAGTTGGAACTTCGACCTGTCAATTTTCTACCATACACGCATCACGCAAGCGGAGCTGTCAAAGATGGCTAGACCGGCAGGGGCGCTACTAATGCCTTACTCACCTCTGTAGATACCTCTAACCTACCTCTTAAACGATCCCATGTCATAGTCCAACGGAAACTGTGAATTCTCCTGCTCATTCAATACCCGAATCGTGCGAGTGAGAAACAGAATACTATATAATACTCATTTCATTTCATTTCTATAGAGGTTTATGAAAAACGGTAGGTGATACATGATTTAAAAATCGTTCCCAAACAATAATTCCTAAATATTCAGCAAGTAAAATAATCCTATAAACAGTAAATATACCTACAAACCTTATCCTATACCCATATAACAGAAAAGCATAAAAAACAAATAGCTGCGACAATTTTAATTGCAATGTCTGTTTGCAAGCAACAATGCAGAGTTGGAGGCGCCCCCCGCCCCACCCCGCCGCTCCCTTCTTTGTGCCAGCAAGGAGGTTTCATAATTACACTCTTCCTTTGCGTTATCTGTGGAAAAGTAGACGAGAGTGTGTCGGTTATGTTTTATTTGCTGTATATTTTGGTGGTATTTATTGTTAGTTTCAGATGAATGTTTGTGGTCTTCCACTGAGGGTCGACTGGTGGAAAAGTCCCGGGAGACGATTGGCAATATGGAGAATTTTTTTATATGATACGGCAAACAAAGAGGCGTGCGGGGCACCTGATGATGGGTTGTCATCGCCGCCTATGGACATCCAGCTGGTCTAGCCATCTTTGACAGCTCCGCTTGCGTGATGCATGTATGGTAGAAAATTGACAGCTAGAAGTTCGATTATTTCTACCAACATCTACATTGACTCTGATTGTGTAGGATCATCCGCCAATCCGCCTCCTTTGTACACCGAAAGTACGTGAATTGTCTATGGACCAAGAATTTCTACCACAAACAGCTTATGTCTGATAACGTTAGCTTATGTTAAATCCCATAAATTTATTCTACCACAAACGATTGTAGATTATAGATTAACGCAACTTCTTGGCTAAGGCCGCAGCAACACTAGGGTCGCTATCAATACGTTGCCCATCTCTAAGGGGACCTCTAATATGCCTTTTGAACGATATGATTCGCACGGAACAGAAATTGACACTGCATTACGGTAATTATTATTTATTATGTAAGGAGCGTCAGTGGTCGAGTAGTTAAGGTATCCGACTCATAAGCGAGAAGTTATCATCATCATCTCTGGACGTTATGTCCCGGGTTCGCCGCCTCGCGGTACGCAGGGGCCCGGGGTCTGCCTTCCTAATTTTCCGGGCCCACTTCGCTCGGTCTTCAGCATCCTTGATGGTGAGCTTGTTGGTACGCATATCACTCCTGACGACATCAAGCCATCCAAGCCAAGCTTCTTGGGCCGACCTCTCCTTCCCGTGCCTGTCGGGGGACCCACTGCCTACCTACTCATTGACATAATAAGAAATTATTAATCGTTTCCTCGAGACTTTACATATTTGCAGACTTCATTAACATGTAATACAAGAGGTATAGATAAAAATGATAAAACTGCTGAAGATAAAACATTAAGATTGATAAGATCAGGAATTCCGAACTCGCGGCTTCCTTGACTAACGTAATTTGAATGTAGCAGAGAAAATAAATAACAATTTAATCTCTTCACAACATTCCTTTAGAAACCTCTCCGCTAAAAGCTTTCAAAATGAGGGGAGCGAGCTCATTAAACAAAATCGAATCCTTCGCTCCACGTCCGCCATCTTAGGTATTTTATCTTACACACTCCGCCAGAAAACGCCAAGCCATTTTAATTATAGTACGGAACGGCATAAAAGCAGTTTATCGCGGGCCGGGGGTGTCGTGGGGGGGTGAAAAGGGGGCAAGAAGCAGAGATTTTATAGCTGAGTGCCGTCGCAACGCTTTTAATGGCTTATTTGGACGGCCTTTGTCGAGGCCAAGCGCCCGCTTTGTATTGCCAATTTTATTCAGCCGAAGAATGATAACGGCGACTATAAAACACCCGTTTTGTCTTGGGGATTGCGGATAAGGAGGCTTGATTTGAATTATCAAAGGCCTACAGGCTTGGTTTTAGGCTGTGTCTTAAATGTTTCTATGATGTTTAGCAGCCGTATTTGGAAACGTATTTCTTTTTTTGTTATTGCTTCCGCTAAACTATAGCGATTTTAATGTTTTAAACTCGTCCCGTGACCATGATGCATGCAACTGTGTCGAAATATCGGGCTACTCGTCAACAAAGGTACGAGGTAGGAAACCCGGAACATACCCTTAAAATGTGTAGCGATTTTGTCAAAGTCTATGAATAAAGTGACACCAACACGTTATAAAAATATAAAGAGACGGCCATTGATTGAGTTCCCATAAACGACATACTAAAAAAACTAAATTAAAGTTCACACTACTCTAGTGCCTAACGATATTACTATGGGGTCTCATATTGCGCGTGGACGCACAGGGTACCAATTGACAACACTTGAGCGGCGATTGGTGCTATGCTTTCGTCAAAATGAACGAAATTGACCAATCGTAGAGCCGTGTTGAACGCAGTGCGTTCTATTAGCAGACGAACACTGACAACGCATAGTAATGCTACTTAGACCAGTTTCGTTTGTGAATACGGGTGTGTGTATGTAGGTAATTTAACGCATATCATTTGTGCTAAACGAGTAGTGGGCGACCCAGAATTTCCGGTGCCGCCGAACGACATTAAGTGCTAGTTAGGTTTTAATATATTAATAAATTATATTTTTATATATTAGTTTACAATTTATATTATTTTGTATTTAGGTATAGGTTTTATCTTAGTCTGTATTTTGTATCAGTTTATTTTGTATTTATGTTGTTTGTGTTTTTATAGATATGGGCCCCAGTTGCCTGAAATAAATGAATAAATAAAAAAATAAAAAAAATTAAAGATTTTGGCGTGAAAACGAAATAATCAAATTTATTTGTTTCGATGAGATTATTTCATCTGCGTATTGATGTTACTATTCTGGTATAGGTTTAAAGACATTCGTGGTTATTTACTACACTTTCATCGCCCTATACCATTCTGGTAATTTTTCTACTGTGGCCGCCATAGGGTCACGTGACTCCGTAACTATGGCACAGGACATTTTATTACTAATAACTATTCAATTTATTATAAATCCGAATGGTAAAAGAACAGGGAATTTATAAAATCAAACAGGTTCTTCTACGTACCCCGTTCCAAACTAGAATGGCAAACTAGATAACTCGCCACCGGACTGGTTTTCCGATAGTTAGCACAGAAAGGGTTAAAGCGGGTTCTCTTTTCAAAAATATTCCTACTGATTGGATTTTGTTCGGAAACTCGCTTTTTGTACGTTTGTTATTTGAATTTGGAACACATGCAGTGGGTTTGGGCGCACGTGTGACTTCGTATTGTGTTATTTTTTAATTTGAGTTCCATGACTATGGATACAAACAGTGGATAAATTATCTGTAGTGTTCTAGACTAGCATTTTATTCTCGTATTTTTGCCTTTCAAAAAAATGAATTTAAGGAATGAGCGAGCGCAGCGAGTACGAAATTTTAGATATTAAAGATACTAAAAAAGTAGCTAAAAAGACAATCTTAAGAGCTTGAAATGTAGGTAGGTAACCGAATAAGCGAGCGAGATTGCAATATTAAAAAAAAACGTCGGATAATCCGCGGCCAAGTTTACATATACTCAAATATTTTCTAAACTACTGAACCAATTTGAATGAAACAAAGTTAAAATCCATTAAGATTAAACTGGCTTTCAAAAAAAAGTAAAGGGAATCATAATTGGTCCATTTAAAAAAACATTCGAAAACTACGATACCACGGACAGACACACACATACATGCATACCCATATACACACATACTATTATCTCAAATTCGCCCCCCCTCTTTTTTCCGTCGGGGGTTAAAAAGTAATTTACAGCCCTCTCTTGAAACCCAAACTTTTCGACCCATCAAAGTACCACGTGTACGCCTTGGCTATCCCCTCCATCTTTTCTCAATTTTTCCCCAAACCCCCCCCCTTTCCCCCTACTTTCGCTATGGCAACTACGTGTTTAGCGAGCGTCGCTAGCGTAAACCCGGATCGTTAATTAAGGCGGTGATCAAAGAAGAGTCGGCAGCGCCATTGTGCCGACTTCCTTTGCGGAGCGGTGTCGCCGATAGCGGGGTAAGTGAGATTGCTGGAAGGTGGAGAACAATATTTAGTCGACTAGTGTAGGGTATTCCTCGAGGACAAAAAAATCTACTACTAGTAATAATGCTTTTGAGATTCTATCGCATTATTTTTAACAAAATGTTATATAGGTTCCTACTGTAAGGAGGACACTTAGGCGCTGTCCTAATCGACAACGGTCGTGCCAATAAGAGACCTCAACACCGCCCGTCGCACGACCATTGTCAATTAAGACAGTGCCTTAGGTATTTTAAATGATAACTTTATTTCGTAAAATTAAATTTTCTAGATTGAAATATTTTACCAAAAGTCTGGCATCAAACCAAAAGTCTATTTTTAGTCCATCCGTTAGAAAGTCAAAAGAAACTAATTTTTATACTCGTAGATAACACAAGATGACATACTATTTACCATTAACAAAGATACCAAGAACAAAAATAAAGCACCAAATGCATTATTACTATAAATATTTTAATTCCAAGTGGCAATCCTCGCAAAGCAGTGTGAGTAGATCCCACAGAATGTTATTACAACCGTTTCAATAAATGTTAATAATATACTATCACTGGGTGCCAACAGACTCCCGTGACTGTTTAACCAGTGTCAGAGTCTCCAGCGGAAGACCTTGGCCAATCTCGCTTTGCCAACATTATTAGGATGAACACCTATCGAGCTCGTCACTCATTGCGGTGCTAAAGTTCGACTAGCCTCAAAGTACGAAACAGTCACTTATCTAGTTCCGTGTATTGCTTAACTTTTGTTATCGGCCTCGCAACACAAGCTCAGTATAAATGTAATACACTAGTGGACCCTGCGCGACTTCATTCGCGTACCCTTGTTTTCTTCCTTGAAAGCCTTTCTGTTATCTGTGTCTATCTTTTGTTGAAAATCGCATTCAAATGCGTTACATATCCGTCCAAATAGATATGGACGTAAGGGAAGTATGTTTTATACAATATATGGATTATTATGGATATTATACGCAGCATGAGTAGGCCTCCTACATGGTGGACCGACGACCTGGTAAAGATTGCAGGTACCAGCTGGATGCGGAAAGCACAGGACCAGTTTCTGTGGAGATCTCTGAGGGAGGCCTATGCCCAGCAGTCTTCTGGCTGATATAATGGAGTTATTACATAATGAAACATAGACAATACCTATTATAATTTCCGCGATACGCCCGCATACTCTTCGACTTGTAATTAGCTGTGTTAGTAAGTAACACCTTACCGAGTTTGCATATAAAATTAAGTTTGTTACTCATCATTTACAAACGCCTACGTCGACACCATAAGTTACTTACACTGATATTCATATTCCCAAGATCCAGTCACGAAATACCTTTGATTAATTATCAGACTGGAATAATGTTTTCTTTCTGGAGAGTATTATATTATCCTACCGAAATCCTGCTAATATTATAAATGCCAAAGTTTGTAAGGGTCCTTGATCCAATCTGGTCAGTTCCCCTTATAACAAGGTCATGTAGGTCAGGTGGCATACGCTCTACTGTAATTACCTGATCTGCCAAATCCTGGATCATGATCAAGGCAGACCCCGGGCCCTCACGCGCGAGAACACATCGCCAAGATGACTTAGTAAGGGTGCGTCCAAATCTCGCGAACGCGCCCCGAAAGCGCAGTTGCAGCAACGCCTTACGTCTATCTTTGCAGAAAAACAAAAAAATAATACAATAAAACAACCTCTAAAAAGCTTCCACAACCGCCCACAAATTTACAGCTACGCCCCTCTCCGTACGCGGTGCGAGGTCCGCCATCTTGAAGGAAAACACAAAGATGCTGAATGGAGAAATTTTCTTGTGTAATTTTCGCGCTTTTCCCTCCCCTCCCGCCCCTCCCTTACTTCCCTCAGGCAATTTACCCCACCAGCCTAACTTGAGCCGTACACCGTAGAAGATCTACAACTAAATACTTGAGAAATTGCCTTTGTATACTTAACAGGGCTCAGGTAATGTTGGGCGGAGTATAGGTTTTAATTTGTGCTCACGCTGGAGTGAGTTTTAAATTGATTTATAATTAATAGTTGGATTCGAATTGTATTGAAGTAATTACGTTTTAGGTACTTATAATGGAGATCGTATTGGTTTGTATGTTGCATTTAATTATGCCCTTTTTTATTGATATTTGTTAGTCAATCTTAAAATTTTTTTACCTTATTTTTCATTTTAGTATATACCTCTATATTGTTTTATCACATTCACTGATTGAAATACATTTTATAAGAGTGGACTAACTATAAACCTCGAATGCCAAAAAATCCCAACACAGTCAATCATGTATCAAGTTCTTAAATCCACAATCTAACATTACTGCAACATCCAGATTATTTTTACCGGATAAACTCAATAAAACGACACCAAACATCCTATCAGATCAACAAATAAATATTAATTAGTACCTCACTCACAGCACACTCTGTATAACATGTACTAATGATATACAGGCTGTTACGGCACGCGCTGCAAGCGCGATCCCAGTCGGTCCTACAAGAAAATTAGTTATTAAAATTTCACTGACGCTCCGAAATTTATCTGGCATTGTGTAGTGCGGCTTTGAGGTCTTGGTACTTGCGTTATGTATCACTTTACTGTCTTATCTCGGTGTCATGTCCCGGTTGCGCTCCCGCGCGGCACGTGAGGGCCCGGGGTCCGCCCAACACTCTCACTTCACACACTTCTCACATGACTGACTTTACTACATATTATCATAAAACAAAGTCCTATGCCGCGTCTGTCTGTTTGTTTGAGATAAACTCAAAAACTACTGAATGGATTTTCATGCGGTTTTCACTAATAGCAAAGTGATTCGTGAGGAAAGTTAAGTAAGGTGCAAAGCCGTGGCGGGTCACTAGTATAATACATTTTCTGACGAGCCAAGACACCGTGTGGTATCGGGCAGAATAGAATGTAGTCATAGACATTATTAATTCTGACAGCACAATACTCATTACACATTGATTAGGTTATAAAATCGAAAATTAGAAAGAATATAAAAAATGACATACTTATAACTTGTGCTGGGAACGAAAACTGGTTTGACCAACGTCTTTATTTTGAAAGAAACAACTTTTATCATTAAAATTAGGGTCGAAATGACCCCTAAGATAGCACCGGACAGTGGTCAGCGCGTGGGAAACGCGGCAAAGAAAGGGTAGAACTGGCCGAAACCGGTTTCTGGCGGTAATTGTAATCTTTGAGGGTACTTGCACCCGGTGTAGTGATATCGAGATAAACATCCGTTGCTTGTCTAAGTAAAATAGAGTTACTATACGTTCTCACAGTATTTGTTTATTACAGCTAAATAATTGATCAATTTAGTTCATTTTGATGGACGTACAGTGCTGTTCGCCACTCAAGTATTGTCAGCTGGAACCCTGTGCGTTCGCGCTCACTGTGAGACCTCACAGTAACATTTCTCAAAACGGACGATAGGTTACTTTTTCAAGCGACCAACAGTATATTTTTTGATAAATGGGTAGTGTTAAGTTATGTGTTATCTTTCTATCTGCGCGCATCTATCAACGGCTCTGTTTTTAAACTATTAAATGTTATTAAACTGTTGGTGTACCAAATACAAATCTTGTGTACAAAAAATGGTTAAATAAATAAATAAATAAAATGAAATGGTAATAAGTATTTTACAGTATGTATAAAAACAATTATCCTCTTAGCGTCAATATCCCGTTTGTGCTCTCGCGCGTGAGGGCCCGGGGTCCTCCTTGACCAATATCCAGGATTTGGCAGGTCAGGTAATTACTGTAGACCATCTGCCATCGGATCTCAGTGACCTTGTTCACATGGGAACCTGACCAGATTGGATCACGGTTACACATTCAGGCGCCTAAATGTGCTGGTATCATTACCATGTTTTCCCTTCCGGTTACGCTGTTGAAGGTTACGGAGGTCAGACGACAGTCGCTCCACTGTAATTACCTAATCTGCCAAATCCTGGATCATGGTCAAGGTTGACCCCGCGCCTTGCGACATTGACGCTAAGATGATTAACAGAATAAGTACGTTATTTATTATTTGACTTAATTAGTCGAAACCATCAAGACTGGCAGAGCGTAGTAGGAAACCAAGACGCTGTTAAAGTTTTCCGTGCTACTTTCGCGGCTCTGCAGAAAGTTGGCCGGAGCCTCATTACGGCGCTTTAGGCGATTGTACACTGGTGGAGAAACGCCGCGGTTTTGAGACGCTCTTATTTAAAGCGTAACTATTCATTTATGACATGACCTGTCAACAGTGTAAAGAGTACGATGGACAACTGTCCTGTATTTTACATGACGTTCGGTATTTTAGATATGTCTGTTTATCCATAATGGTCCCTTATATTTGATTATCAGTGACTTTTTCTGAATTGAACACTAACCGATGCACTTACGGTGAAGAAAAACATGATGAAACCTGTACATTTAGGCAACTGAATGTGTAACCATGACCGAATATGGTCAGGTTCCATTGTTTTCAGGGCCATATGGAGGTCAGATAGCAGTCGCTCTACCGTAATTATCTAATCACGGGCGGACCCCGAGCCCTCGCGCGCTAGAGTAAAACCGGGATATTAAAGACAAGATGATTATTATTTTACTGTTATAGCTAAGGAAAGCCGTCGTTTTCTTCTTCTTATCGAGTCGATGGACTTAACTCCCCCTTACATTTTGTTTGCCTAGTATTCGGCGACGCGTACAGCATTTGGATTGGCCTCGAACAAGTTTTAGGCCACACCATTTAAAATGTATATAAGTACTTTATCAGTTCTCTAGCACCCATACCACAAGCTTAGCTTGCTTACTTTCGGGGCTACAAAGCGCTGTGTGAATTGTCCGAGCATATTTATTTATTATTATTACTGTTTTGTGTGGTTCAATCGGTGGATATTAAGGAAGCGCGGTAGACCCGGACTGTGATGGCAGGACGAGTTGAAGACCTTTCCTAAGGAGTAGTCGAGGAAAGCATCCGACCTTGAGTCGTGGAAGATGGCCTCCCGCCTTTGCCCTGCAGTGTGACAGAAATGTCTAAACATAAATAAATAAATATTACTGTATGGCGTTTACGGTATATCCCGTCTCGCTGCGATTCCCATACCAGTGCAGAATCCCCTTAACCGTTCTCGCCTCCGTAGCCCGGGGCGTTTATATAATATCTAGTAGATAAGTTGCGCGGTTATATACGTGTGTATTGACAGGGTTAATATTTATTGGGGGCTTTGTTATCTGTGCCCTAATGGGGGTAGAGCAAACTTTCTTAGTCTTTAATGAAGTTTGCTATTGTGTTGGGTTATATTTGGGTGCGTATAGCGCTGCGGATGCGTGGTGAGATGGTGTGGGCGCTGTTTTGGACCTGTCGGCTGGGAGGTTAAAAATTTGGAGTTGGATGTGTTGGTGTTTGTATGGCTTTATTGATGATTATGATAATAAGCAATCACAAAAATTTTGATCGATGACAGTTCTATTTCCTTAATAAGGGTACAGCAAGATTTCAATTGCTGTTTTGGAGTATTATACCGTGTTACAGCACTGATTTGAAGTACTATATTTTTTATTTGATTACTTATTATTCTTGGAAGGCAAATGTCGGGGTTATGGAGCAATCTACATACTTGAATAAAACGATTCACTTTTGCATTTATTTGAAAGCTTGAATACAGAACGCATACTTTACAGAGAGAGAGAAATGGTCGTGGCCATAGCGAAACTGACACGCTCCGTAATTTAAAACAATATTTTGGATAGAAAACGTCGGGAGAAAACCTGCACGTTCAGTTTAATAAGGACTACAACTATGTTTTTAATTCTTGTCTTTCACAATTTTATATTTTTTTCACTTTTTTTTTAACATCAGTCTAGCAATGGACAGTTATGGCAGGCTATGATGATGAAATGATGATGATGTATGTTTGTATGTATGTAAACTCTTTATTGCAATACAGTAGGTACATTTCAAAAGAAAACACTTACAACTTTTATAGATATTATTTACTCTGGATATCGCCCAATCAAATTATATATACAATTGCTAACCCACCAAGAATAATAATAATCTTTTCGTCAGTATCCCTGTTGTGCTTTCGCGCGCGAGGGCCCGGCATCCGCCTTGACCATGATCCAGGATTTGGCAGAATAGGTAATTACAGTAGAGCGACTGCCGTCTGACCTCCGCGATACTGTGAATCGAGGAACCTGACCTGATTGGATCATGGTTACACATTTAGTCGCCTGAATGTGCAGGTTTCATCACGATGTTTTCCCTCACCGTAAGAGCATCGGTTAGTATTAAACTAATGTACATAACTCAGAAAACAGTCATTGGTACATGGCCCCGCTCCGGCCCATTCGAAACCGGGACCTCTGGCTTACGAGTCGTATACTCGAATCGCTCGGCCACCGACGCTCTACCTACGCCTACCCACCAAGAATACTTGTCTTTAAATTTAAGTAGGTATCTACATTTTGTTGTATATATAGAGTCTGGTGCTGAAATAATTTTGTTGTACCGCACCACCGTGTAACACGACGACGGTGCCGCACGCACACACGCGCGCCCGCAATTTAAGATGAATAATTATGTGGCAGCGGCGCCTTGTAGCGCAAGGAAAAGAGGCGAGAAACGTATGGATGGGGGTTGGGGTGTCTTTTTAAGAGATTTTTATTATTATTTTATGCCATGCTGTGCACATAATGTAAAAGAGTTATAGTCTAGTAGTTACACTTAAGAAATTATGCACAATATTTTTTAAGCTAGCGGGTTATCTGATGGTGAGCCAGAAACAGGCAAGTGGGTCATCTGGTGGTATGCCACCGCTTCTTATGGGCATCGTCCATTGAAATAGATCTACTAAGAAGATGACGACCTAGACAATGACGTCCTTCCTGTTCCTGGTAGTGAATAAGGTCTCCAGTTCTCCATGTAAAGTTAGTTTAGAAGGACGTCCTTTAAATTGACATTTCAAGAAAATGATTTGCCTCTCCATAAGGATAGAGATATGGCTAGGGATTTTTTTTATGATAAACAGGCAAGAGGGCTATCTGATGGTAAGCCGCCGCTTTCTATGGGCATCGTGCTTTGAATTGACCTGCTAAGAAGATGACGAGCCAGAAAATGACGTTCTTCCTGTTCCTGGTAGTGAGTAAGGTCTCCAGTTCCCTTGAAAAATGAATTTAGAGGACGTCCCTCGACTGTACTTCCTTGATGTGTGACTTACTGTGTTCCTTGACGTTACTTGACTTGTCTCGCTAAAAGGATACCAGGGGTATTACTAATGCGTTGCTGACCTCTAAACCGGGACATGTTGCTGTAGTAGCAAATAAGCAAATGATGGGCCTCTTCACTGCCAAAGCCACGGCATCTCATGGAGAACTGGAGACCTTACTCACTTGCAAGAATATTATACTATTTAAAATTGTGCAGTACTTGCCCAGTCGGGCACCAATTTAAATGGATTCTAATTAGAATCCCTAATTGGAATCCATTTGAATGTTAATAATATTAATTGACCTGGTTATACTGAATGAAAAAGTAAAGTTAGGGCTTGAATCGTAGGTGTTGTAGGTGACAGATACTCGTAACAGAGATACGAGAGAAATAGGTTACTAAACTTGCCGACGTAAAAAAGAAGGTCCTGCGGGAGCCAAGAATTGAATTCCAAGAAGAGAAAGAGTATTGGAAAGCGGACCCTGGTAGAAGCGGAGATCGGCAGCTTGAATGCTGATGGTGATATTATGATACATCCCATCAGGTGGAGTCTCTGCTTATTTGTCAATTAGTTGTGGAAAAAGTTGCAATAACTATGTATATCAATAAATATACATCTTGGCGTCAATAGAGTTATGCTCTCGCGCGCGAGTGCCCATGACTCGCTTTGACCATAAACCGGGATTTGACAGATCAGATAATTGCCATCTGACCACTGTCAATCCATTAACAGGAGAACTTGACCATATTATAACAGGGATACACATTCAGTTGCCTGAATGTGCAGGTTACATCGTGATGTTTGCCACCGTAAGAGTTCACACCTCATCGGTTAATATTCGTCTAATGTACATAACTAAGAAAAAGCATTAATGCATGGTGGTACTGGGGATTGAACTCGGTATCTCGCAACGATACCTTCAAGTGGAATCCCTTAACCATTAGGCCACCAACATTCTTGTATACAGCAAAAACATGGCACGTCGCATCCACCCAAAACCAACGCCGTCTCAAGAAGGGGTACCCTAAGAAAACACATACTACACTTATTTATCTACGGAGCCCCACTCTTTATGAAAGGAATGATTAATGTCTGCCGGCATTAGGGCTCGCTAACGAACCCCCTTGCCCTAGGGGGGCACGGCCCACCCTTGGGGGGGCTTCTAATTATGATTCGCACTTATAAGAGTTTGGATAAAGGCCCGATAATGAAATTTAAGGTGGGAGGCGCGTGTCCCGAATGGCGAAGACGTGGCTGAAATTCGTTCGTCTATTTTGTTGGGCTATGTCTGCGTTGGTATGTAGCTATACGTGTATAGACTGTGAGCTGAGCGACTCTTCTTTGTATTATAATTTGTATTTAAGATGGTTTTGGTTTCTTGGGAGTCGCGTAACTTTTTAGGGGTCCACGGTGGAGTGGTACGGTACGATTTTGTGTTGTTGTCTGTCTCAAAGGTGCGAAAAAAAGTAGGTAAGTTTAAGGTAAGTAGGAAGAAAAAAGTGTGAATGTACCTACCGCTTTTAAAGCATTTGCTTTTAAAGCAATTGATTGTAATTGTGCTCTATGGCTGCGAGACGTGGCCACCGCTGACGAAACATATTCGCGAACTCCACGCCAACGAAATGAAACTCCTGCGGTAGATGTGCGGAGTCACGCGACTCGATCGAGTACGCAACGAGTACATCCGTGGCAGCCTTGGCGTGAGGGATATCGCAGATAAGATCGAGGAGGCTCGTCTGCGCTTGTTTGGTCACGTGTTGCGTAAGCCTCAGGGATACGTGGGAAATAGGTGCCTGAACCTGCCGGTATCAGGCAAGAGGCCCCGTGGGCGACCCGAGAAGCGATGGATTGACATCGCTGAGTCGAATGCGAGAGCCAACGGCTTACGACGAGAGGATGCCGAAGGACGGGCGAAGTGGAGAAGATTGAGTAGGAAAGCGGACCCTATCAGAGGCCGGGATAAGCACTAAGACGACGACGAAATTAATTTAATTCTAGGATACTTGGAAATTAGGAGAAAAAGAACTTGTCTTAAGATTTAATGTGTACGTGTGTAGGTACAGAGCACGCGGTATCGCGCACATGTACAATCCGCGCGAAGTACCTTAGTCGGTGTTACCCTACTTTTTTTCCTACTATGGTTGCAGCATCAGCTTGCGCTCCGTTCTGCGCGTCTTCAATTGTTTGAAACACTAAACAGACCTTACCTATTGAATCACGAGACAAGGCAATTTAAAGTAAAAAACATATTTTCACAACCTTAAAATACCCAACGTGTATATAATAAGCCGCCCCAGACCAAAGAAACACATCTTAAACACACATTTATCTAATTATACCGATATATCTAGGTAGCGTACATATATAGGTACCTATCCTTATATAAACACATTATAATATGTAGATATAGGCATGTGTGTGAGTTCTGGTTAAGACGTAAGGGTAAGAACGCTGTTTTTTGCGACAGTAGGCCGCTTTCATCGTTAATTACTCGGGACGAAGACCTCTGCAGGGTGTGGTAAATAACATCCATTAGAATTTTGAAATTTTATTTATGTTTTCTGATAAATTCATTTTATATCAATAAGATGGCAAACAAGCGTACGACTCGCCTGATGGTAAGTTACTGGCATGTGGACGTTTGCAGGAGTATGACACAGGCGCGGATCCAGCCCCTTAAAAAGTTGTGGGCACCATCAATTAAAAAGGTTGTGGGAACCACCAACTATATATTACTCTGGCACCTTCTGGGTCCTAGTTGCTAACTTAAGATTTATTTGTGAGTCCAATTCGCATATAATACGACGGCACTTTGTCTAACCAGGTTGCGAAAACTGGAGTGGGTGTCTCGACTCTGAAATGTCATTCTTTTGTACAGTTTTTTTTACTTACTATAATATGTGAGCCTATGGACTTAAATTAAAGTTATGGGCATGCCCATCGTGCCCACAACGGTAGATCCGCGCTTGATATGACTAACGTGTTATCGACGACGTACAAACCTTATATTCTTACCTTATCGGGGGTTCTTAATTTTTAAAGTAAGGAAACAATCTCCATATCCGTTTTTTCATTCTGTCTTTTATTTTTTTCACATCAATCTATGCACATATCAGCCGGTTTCGGCACATGTGCGAGAGAGACGACGCTCTATGAAGCCCAACATAAATGTAAGTTGGCTGTCAGCAAAACAGATATTAATAAAGTGCAATAGTGCAAGTGTTCATTTATTTACATTTGGGTGTGTCTAGATCTGGTGAATGCATTTTTCGTACTGTTGAAGCCGAAACTAGTCGAAACTAGGGGATCTATTTTTTAATCATTCCCCTCTTCATAAAAAGAATGGAATAAAAACATAAGTAAACACTATGCTCTCATACTTTACGTTACGATACTCAGAACAAAACTAGTAACAACTACCAGTAAAATAAAAAATAAAGAAAAAGCCAACAGGAGCATCCTGTACCCCCGAAATTGGACCAAGAAAACGCGCTACGGTTCCGCCAGCAATTTATCACAGGCGAGTTGTATTAATGCGAAGAAATGGGGCGTTGAGGGGGGGAGTCTTCGGGGGGGGAGTTGGGATGGATGGAGCTCTGAAGGCTTGGGATTTGAGACGTTTTTTGGGGGGTAGAATGAAAAAGTGTGCGGTCGGAAGGGTTAAGACTGGATTGAGATTAGAGGAATGAATGCTTCTGGCAATCTTGGGCAAGTTTTTTGAAATAGATATTTTAAAATTGTTTAAAATTGTCTAGTAGAAGAATGATATGGATTAAAGATTCTGAAGGCTTGGGATTTGAGACGTTTTTTGGGGGGTAGAATGAAAAGGTCTGCGGTCTGCAGGGTTACGACTGGATTGAGATTAGAGGAATGAATGCTTCTGGCAATGTTGGGTAAGTTTATTTAATAAACACTTTAAAATTAGTTATTTAATATTGTTAGATTTAAAAATGGCACTGGTCTAGTGGCAGGTTGAAATGGATCTATAGTTCTGAAGGCAAGCCTTTAGGGACCCCAAGGGAATCCCAAGGGATTTAAGGCGTTTATTGGGGGGTAGAATGAAAAAGTCTGCGGTCGGAAGGGTTAAGACTGGATTGAGATTAGAGGAATGAATGCTTCTGACAATCTTGGGCAAGTTTATTTAATAAAACCTTTAAAAATAGTTATTTTAAATTGTTAGATTTAAAAACGGGACTGGTCTAGTGGCAGGATGGGATAGATGGAGCTCTGAAGATTTTGAAATTATGTGTTTGTGTGGAATAAAATGATTTGATTTGATTTGATTTGATTTGAAGACTTGGGATTCGAGGCGTTTTTTGGGGGGTAGAATGAAAAAGTCTGCGGTCGGAAGGGTTAAGACTGGATTGAGATTAGAGGAATGAATGCTTGTGGCAATGTTGGGCAAGTTTTTTGAAATCGATATTTTAAAATTGTTTTAAATTGTTAGCTTGATAAGTGGCACTAGTCTGGTGGCAGCGTGCTTCCGAGACCGATCTGTTAAGTTAAGCTAAGTTCGCATAGTCCTGGATGGGAGACCGTTTCGTACTTTGAAGCTGGTAGAACTTCAGTAGGTACCGCAACGAGCTCGCCACTCTCTGACACCGTTGATGACCGAGGTTGACCAAGTTCTTCCCGGACTGGTTTAATAGTGTCGGGATTCGATTGGTATCATGCGACGGTATATTATTATTATTAAAAATACTGTTATGCGCTTATAACATTTGAAAAAATTCAGTCGTCTTAATTTAGAAGCAAAAAGTGAAGGCAGAACTAAGGTCAACGACTTAGGCTCGAGAGTCGCAAAACTGATGTGGCAATGGGCCGGCCGTGTAGCTCGCAGAACCGATGGCTCATGGGGTGGAAAGGTTCTGGAGTGACGCCCACGTACCAGCAATCGCAGCGTGGGACGGCACCCACGAGATGATCGGACGACATCATGAAGGTTCCACGAGGCTGATGGAAGCACGAGTCACATAGTCGATTTGTATGTAAGACTTGGGGGAGGCCAGTGTTTAGGAATGGATGGCCTGCGGATCATCATCAATCGAGCAGTCAATTATACCCAAGGACCGCTTTCCTACTCTTCATCATCCCTGGTATTTAAATATGTGTGTTGTGTAGGGATCGAACCGATGACATAAATCAGCCGGCAGAGTCGCTAACTACTGATAGATCATCAGCGAGCCCGTCACATAAATTCAATAATATTTATATTTTTTGTGTATTTTCCAGATGATAATTAGGTTTTTTTAGATAATGTGTAAGTAGTTACTGTAGGAATGTTATGTTCTTTACTGAAAGAAAAGCTAAATTAAAAAGAAATGGGGTCATCCTTTGTACATCACGAATATTAAACTCGATATTATTAAACAAATTAAACAACTAACTAGGCAATAACCACCACGACGATCAATACAAAACAACCCACGCTCTCGAAAGACGTTTCACACGAAAAGTCTCAAGATAACGATCAAAAGCGATCTAAAATTTACACATTATGTTAATATAATGTTTGCTTTGCCCCCAAAAAGTTGCCAACCCCCAGCCATCCCCCTAGGGGAGGGGGTACATTTTAATTAAATCTCTAAGCGTGACGCAGGCCAAGGAAAATGTCTTGGAATTTTCTTTGAGTTCCGCCCCTACGGCAGGTGGAAATTTTCAGCGTCGAGCAACCCTTCATGAATGTACGGGATTTCAAGTGAAATATGTAAGTTACTTATGTGTTGCGTGGGTGTTCGAGCAATAGTTTTTAGGTGTTTACCTACTGTGTATTCTTATAGGTGCTTCGGTAGACTAATTATGGAGTATTTTCCACGTGTATCGATGATCTAATTTTAATATAATGGCGACGCCATAACTGGTTCTTATTGATTTGATCTACATACACCTTCGCAGAAGTATTTCTGGCTGGTGTTGTACTTGAATGGAACGGTTTCCTTTGGACTATGATATGGGATCGTTAGAGGTATATTAGAG
The DNA here is from genome assembly GCA_905147135.1 of Blastobasis lacticolella. NCBI lineage: Eukaryota > Metazoa > Arthropoda > Insecta > Lepidoptera > Blastobasidae > Blastobasis > Blastobasis lacticolella. The sequence goes on along the minus strand of LR990062.1, from coordinate 13,283,291 downwards.
GTGTCCTTAGTAGCGAACGCATTGGAAGCGCCCCTGGTGTTGCTGATGTCCATAGGCGGTGACCACTTTCCATCAGATATTACATTAAAAAAAAAATGCCAGTACTTGAAAAATGGTCCACAGAATACCAGCGCTACCAGCGCTGTAAGTCGCTTCTTCGCCTTCGTCGCCTCACAGCGCATGCTGAGTGGGTACCGTTTATGCTGGCCGCCACAGCACCGACAGTGGCATGGGCTACTTATTGTTTTAAATGTTTTAATTAGTCATGTTTCCTTTGGTGCTATGTGTAATAAATATTTTACTCCTTTTTTCTTTCTTACAATTTCTGTTGATAGAGTATATTATGTATACATCAAGTACCGCCATGTACCAATGACTCTTTTCTAAGTTATGTACATAGGTTGAAGACTAACCGATTGAACTCCTACGGTGAGGGAATATCGTGAACCTACAAGGCGACGACATGACACGTGTAACCATGATACAATCTGCCACTGTTAACAGGGCCACGGAGGTCAGATGGCAGTCGCTCCTCTGTAATTACCCGATCTTCCAATCCTGGATCACAGTCAAGGCGGAGCCCGGGCCCTTGCGAGTGCACAGCCGGAACATTAACGGCAAGATGAGATGACGAGATGACCCTCGAGACGAGACGAGGTGGCCATGTCTGCCGAACCGACCACAGTGTAGTAAATAATGCCTTGAGCGGCGCATACGTACCTACCTACTCATTGTTGATTATTTCTTAATGGTTTATGTGACTTTCAATAAGTGTATCTTGAATGTACCCACATTGAATATAAATATTGAATCTAAATGTAGTTTTTTTTTAAATATAATTAACAAGACAGGCATTTGACGACTTTAGATTTGGTAAGTGACGTTGCGGCCGAAGATAAAGCATGCCCGTCTTGGAACAGCCTATTCACTCTAGCCTTAAAGGCATCCAGATTATATTGATCAGGGAACACACTCGCAGGCAACGCGTTCCATTCCTTAGCCGTACGCATTATAAAGGTCGAGCCAAAGCGGTTCGTGCGGATAGCTGGAAGATCCACGTCATTGCATACACCATTAAGGTATTGCGAAGGTTACCATTGCATACAGGCAGGTGGAGTGATGGAGTGAGATAGCAGGGTGAGCATTGGACAGAGTGCTTGGACAGTCATTATGGGAGTCATAATATCCTGGACAATAATGGCATATTCATCATCATCATCATCATCATATCAGCCAGAAGACGCCCACTGCTGGGCATAGGCCTCCCCCAGAGATCTCCACAAAGACCGGTCCTGTGCTTTCCGCATCCAGCTGGTACCTGCGATCCTTACCAGGTCGTCGGTCCACCTTGTAGGAGGCCTGCCCACGCTGCGTCTACCGGTACGTGGTCGCCACTCGAGAACTTTACTGACCCATCGGCCATCTGTTCTTCGAGCTATGTGCCCTGCCCACTGCCACTTCAGTCTGGCAATCCTTAGAGCTATGTCAGTGACCTTGGTTCGCTTGCGGATCTCCTCATTTCTGACTCGATCGCGCAAAGAAACTCCGAGCATAGCTCTTTCCATTGCCCTTTGGGTAACAGTGAGCTTTCTTATAAGGCCCATAGTGAGTGGCCACGTTTCAGCTCCGTAAGTCATCACTGGCAAAACACACTGGTCAAAGACCTTCGTCTTAAGACACTGCGGTAATTGGGACGAAAATATGTGGCGTAGCTTCCCGAACGCTGCTCAACCGAGTTGGATTCGTCGATTGACCTCTTTCTCGAAATTGGACCTACCTAGCCGGACTATTTGTCCTAGGTATGTATAGTCGTCAACAACTTCAAGTGGAGTGCCTCCAACTGTCACTGGAGTAGGCACAACATGGACATTCGACATAATTTTCGTCTTGTCCATGTTCATTTTAAGACCTACTTGTTGAGAGGCACTACAGAGGTCATCGAGCATTTTGCCCAAGTCTTCCAGGGTTTCAGCCATGACTACGATATCGTCAGCAACTCTGAGGTGCGTGAGGTACTCGCCGTTAATATTGATGCCAAGTCCGTCCCAGTCCAGAAGCCTAAAGATATCCTCCAGTGCAGCGGTAAACAACTTCGGAGATATGACATCACCTTGCCTAACACCTCGCTGCAGCTGAATAGGTTCTGTGGTCTTGTCCTGGAGACGAACTGACATAGTGGCGTTTTTGTACAAACACTTCAATGCTTCGATATATCGATAGTCAATTTGGCACCGCTGTAGAGACTGGAGCACCGCCAAAGTTTCGATCGAATCGAAGGCTTTCTCATAGTCCACAAACGCCAAGCATAATGGCCGGTTATACTCTTCGGTCTTCTGTACAACCTGTCGCAGCGTATGTATGTGATTTATGGTACTAAAACCTTTTCGGAATTCGGCTTGTTCGGGAGGCTGGTAGTCATCAAACCTGCGTGCGAGACGATTCGTAATGACTCTCGAAAACAGCTTATAGACATGGGTCAGTAGCGAAATGGCATAATGGCGAATGGCATTTTACATGGTACAAATAGCTTTTGTCCACGGCTTCATTCGCACAAAATCACATTGATTTTGAGATAAATTATGGCCTATGTGTATGCCTATGTGACAATGTTGTCTATAAGCCATATTGCTGCCAATTTCATCAAAATCCGTTCAGTAGTTTTTGCGTGAAGGAGTAACAAACATCCTTACAAACTTTCGCATTTATAATTTTAGTAGGATCGTCTAGCAGCTGACTAATCCTTATATTATATAAAATAAAGTAGTTTTTCCCCTTCTGACTGTCTATATATCCGTTAAATCCTCCTAAACCATGCAACGGATTTTAACAAGGTTTTCACCATCAGTTAGATAATTTCTTCCTTAAGGTTTATATTATAATACATGAATACTATACTAAAGAAACACCGAGAAAATCTATGAAGAGCCAGGGCAGGTCGCTAATTACGACAAAAAATATCACATCACTACTTTGTGAAAAACATCCGACAAACAAATCTAACAGTAAAATCTCTATCCAAAACCAGCCAGCCAGCGCGCAGCGGCACGGAAAACAGATTTGTAAAAAGAGACCGCATGTTTGTACATTACACCGGGGAGGCAACGGTCGACCTTACAAACAGCCGGTAAATCGAGTGGGTTCCACGAGTCGGTTTAAAAAAGGAACGTGCCGGTTTAACGGATTGCCATTGGCGCATTTTCCGGTGGTCAAGGAAAAAAATCCGTTGGCGCGATGTGTGGAGGCGGATTCTGTGGGTTTGTTTTCTGTGCTAGACAGTACGATGATGTTATGATGAAGAGTTTACTTTACAATATAAGAGCTTTACTGTATAATTTTATAAAGAGGAAAATTTTGCCGGATTCTAAGTTTGTATGTTGGTAACTCTCCGGAACCGATTTTGAAAATTCTTTCACTAATAGGAAGCTATATTATTCCTGAGTGTCATAGGCAACTTTTTCAAAATAACAAAAAATTATAATACGAAATGACAGGAATATTTTTTATACAATGAAAGTTATTTTTGTTCCTACTACTCTTACACCCGTATCCAGAGACGTTGCTATGAGGCAACACTTGAGTGGCCAACGGTAATATGAGTCTGTCAAAATGAACAGAATTGACCAATCATAGAGTCGTATTAAATACAGAGCGTTTAGTAGTATTGTTTGTAAATACGGTGTTTTATGTGCGTACCTAAATATTCATGCATGGACAAAGTCACACAGCGCCATCTAGCCCTAAAGTAAGACAAGTTTATGTTATGGGTTTTAGATATAAGAGTTAGATAAAAGAATATACTTTTTTTCATTAAACATAGGTACTACACCCAGACCCGTAACAGAAATTAAATAATGTAAGTACTTATAATAAAAGTGCTCCTCCACATTATTCACGCCAAAGCGAAGCAAAACCGATGTCCTTACGATAAATCACTATCCGCTCGCACGCTGGCCACTTAAAAATCCATTTTCCCGCGTTTTTCCCCCAGCCGCAATCATGGCGGATAATTAAGACGCAGAGCTTCCACAGGTTTAAAAAACCAGTAATTTTAACAGTTAAGGGAGGTTTTTTTCACTGGAACCTGCGTTTTGGGGATACAAGGGTTGATTATTGTTTTTAAATGCTAATTCTGGTTTTGTGGGGTGTGAATGGGGATTTCCGTGAGTGTTTAAAGTACGTTGCAGTGGGTGAATAAATGTGTTAGGTTAGATTATGAGGTGATAGATTGAAAGATTGATTGAATGTCCTATTCAATAAAGACATTTTGATTTGATTGGAATTCATGTGTTTGAGAGTGATTTCTAACGTAATTTTACACTCACACCTCATCCAACAGGCCCGCTTACAACACGAGGATGCCTATGACGGTGAAGTGGATAGTAAAAAATAATAACGGACCCTGGCAAAATACCGGAATTGGCCGCTCGGATGATAATGATGACCTAAGGGCGACAGTTATTCGTTGGAATAATACCAACTCTAAGGTGGGTAGGAAGGTTATATTTAATTAAAATTCAATTTTTTATTGTTAAATAGCGTTGGGTTAAATAGAAATTAACGTACCTAATAAAAGAAAATTATAAAAATTAAATAACTTAATAAACAGCAAACGATGGCCTATGTCCAGAAGTGGGCATACTCTGCGGCTGGCATGATGATTATGATGACGGCCGTCATTTCAGCTTTCGGACCTTTTCATTTTGAGAATCACCTCCATATCTGTTGCCGTCTACTTTGCCCGGGATAACTTGTTTGCGGATTGTCAGCACCTCTTCCAATAATATTATGGAAAGATAATCATGCGTAAAATATTTATTTCGTAAATTATTAATTTATTGAAATAAATCAATCACTATTATATTTTACATATAATATAAAATAATAAATATAAGAATTTGTTTATACTAAATATACAATTTTTTAAGTTCAAAACTGAAAGAAAGAAGCTGTCAGTGTTCTCGCGAATAAGCCCATCTTCATTTTCGTTTAAAAATGCGTCCCGGCTAGGATACTGTTTTTTGTTTTACCCAGGACGTCTACTAAAATATAAAAACAACCAACAACTAACCTATCAAGACTATCAGACAGAAACAACTCGAATATCATACGAGGCTTATATTTCAAAATTAATGACACGTATCTCAGTGACACGTCAACCCCGCCGAAGGTACGATGAGTAAGATCAGTAAGAACGATGAGTACGTATAATGGCCGCAACGTATAGCGATAAAATCGGACTATTAACAAAGATGGAAATTACACGTTACACTTCTATTACACGAAAGCAATATTTCGAAAATTCATGTGTAAATTTTACTCAGACAAATTTTCTAGAGTTAAGTATTTTCGAATTTTTTTTACTCTATGGGAGTAGACCGTGGAAAACTATTATATACTATTATATTTGTTGTAGGTTTCTTTTAGGAAGATTTCTGCGCGAAATAGTCGAACATCTATCGTTTCGCAAGGGGTGCTTTAATATCTTTAGTTACCACATTATCCGCTAGAGGCGTTGTTTCTGTTAGCGTACCTATTAGGTTTTCTATTATATTGAAATTACAGTGACTGAGTTTTTACACTCATCTGGTATTTTATATTTATAAACACAATCTATTTTGTCGTAAAATGTATAACTTTTATTTTTAAATAGTTCTTCTACTCGCTAGTAGATGTCGCTAGTAGTTTGAAAACTGGAATTATCGTTGCATTTAAGAGGCTGGGGAAAAAAATAACACACTGCTTCGAAAGGACTTAACTTTCAAAACTATTTGTGTGCATTTGAAACTGGTAAAAAATTTAATAAATTAGTATTTGAATCAATGGTTTAAGAACAAACAACACAAACAATTCGTTACTAGTAGTTCCTAATAGGGTTAAAGAATTAACAATGAAAACAAAGAACGTAAACGTCCCAAATCGCATAAAAAACCCCTTTTGCTTCCAAAACACCTTTGACCCAAATCCTACAACTCTGCAAAGCCCTCATTTAGCTGCGAATACTCAAAAAAAAAACACAAAAGAGAAAAAAATTTACCCGCTTCACTTTCAAGCCAATGAAGCAAGCAAATATCCGTGAAATCAGGCCCAGTGTGGAAAAAAAGATAAAATTGAAAAAAAAGGGGAAACAAAAAATGCGTCACTCTCCGATGTTCGTTCGCGCGATGAAATTGTAAAAGGTCGGTGAAGTCAGATTTTGAGTCGTTGGCGGGGTTCCGTCATGTCACAATTGACTCCGGTGAGATGTACTTTTTTTCCACAAATTATTAGGCAAGTATTTGATCGCCATCTCACCTGATGATAAACGAAGGATAGAATCTAGGCCGGCTTGCACCAAATCCTTAAATGCATTTAAGGTTAACATAAGCAAAAAAAATTGAACAAATTGACGTTCAACGTCAACCTAAAGTGTATTTACAAAAACGTAACGCATATGTGTACAAAAAGTTATTTAATTCATAAAATGTATTTAATAAATCAGTGAAAGCCGCCCTTACTCTAGCTTTAAAGGAGTATGTCTAAATTTGATGTAGGTATGTACTAACAGTACAAGAGCAGTGCATTACCATCTGAATTTTTCTCACACAGTTTCTTATAAAGTTGTGAAAAGAATCTCATTATAAAGGAGATAAAGTAAATATATAAATTTATAACATTTTTTTTTATTTTATAAGGTAGGCAAACAGGCAAGCGGGTCACCTGATGGAAAGTGGTCACCACTGCCTATAGACATTAGCAACACTAATGCGTTGCCCACCTCTATAACACGATGCTCTGGCAGCAAAAAGGCAAATGCCCCTCCACTGCCAAAGCCACGGTTCCCCAAATCCCCACCCCATGGAGCACTGGAAACCTTACTCACCGGCAGAAACACAATAATATTTAAAAGAGTATTATTTAGCTGCGATATTCTGTAAGGTGGTGGTACTTCCCCAGTCGGGCGGCTCCAATTCGAACGAGATACCCCGCTATGCCCTACCTCTCTTAACATAATAAATTTTTGTATCGAAATGTAGAAATGTCCATATGCTTTGCTTTAAAAAATTGTATCTTCCAATATGGCTTTATCATTTTATGTACGAGTAGATGCTTTAATAACAGATATGTAATGATTATACTTGACTAAATAAAATAATATAGTCACTCATGTTTTTGTCACCTACACAACCAAATATTAACAATCGGCCGACAGTCGGTCGAACAATTTAATATTATTTAAAAATACAATATGTTTATTACTGTCGATCTCTGTATTAATTACTTACCATAATTTTAAAAGTACCTTTTAAGTATATATTAAAAATCATTTAAGAAGTATATCAGTTATCTAGCTCCCGTACCACAAGCTTTGCTTACTTTGGGGCTGGCGCAGTGTGAAATTTTCCACGATTATTTTATTATAAAAAAACTTTGATTTCCTGTCCCGCGGAACCCTAGGACCTGAAAAACTCCGGTAGAAGGGGAAATGAAAATCGTATTCAATCGTATTGAAGAGCGTAAAATAAAAAAGGAGCCCACCAGCAAAGCGAATGGGGGATTTAGATTCGATTTCCAGTGTATTTGTTGATAAATAAAAACAGTTTTCACACTTTGTTTCCATCGCCAATGTGTTATTAGAATATGTAGAATTCGATAATATTTTATTGCTTAGTTAACTAATGAGAAAGTAGTCCGACAGATAAAAACAAAATTATAGGTAAGAGCCTAATTAAATAGGCTGCGGTGACTGCTTACCTACCATCAGGCAGGCCGCAAGCTTGTTTGCCACCTTAGTGGTATAAAAAAAAAAAAAAGTATGGGTATTTGTGCAGAAGTTGTGATGAGTGGGCCTGTAGGTCACATGGTCCACTATATAAAAATGGCCACTTTATCAGAATGCCCACTCTATCAAAACATCCACAGCATCAGAATGTCCACCGTCTGAAAACGACCACTCCATCAGAATGTCCCTTGTGTCAAAACGTCCATTTTATCAATCCCCTCTGTATCAGAATGTAAAAGTATATAAGTAGTTTATCCGTTATCTAGCACCCATAACACAAGCTTTGCTTACTTTGGGGCTAGATGGCGCTGTGTAAATTTGTCCACGTTTATTTATTATTATGTCGACCACGATAAATTGGTTAATAATAATAAATATACCTAATACGGCCATGGCCATTCATTTATTACGTAAGACGATTTTTTGCCAATTCTTGATTCTTGATTCAACCAGTGCATGGAACCACCGCCTTAAATATTTCTGCCACCTAGCAGTGTTGGTATTATTGTGTTTTGGTTCCAAGGATAAGGTAGCCAGTGCAATGTCTCTTGTAGCTGTATTCACAATGATTCGGAACCGTTTCCGAACGATTCGAATCGTGAGTGCCGAATCCGTGTCGATCGATTCGAAAACTGTTATTCAGAATCCCGTTAGATTCCACGGAAACTCTACTCTCTATAACATATGAAAATTTCATCAAAATTAACTGAAAACCACATTTTCCTAAGAACTATTGCAGGGTCCTTTGTCGATTCCGTATCCGAATCCGATTTCCGAGCCATTGTGAATACGGCTACTGTTCTGCATTTATGTCAGGTATGAATTCTACTTAGATGTTTTTGAATTCCACTTAGAGGGTATGGTGGGCTGTCGGCTCTCGTGTAAATTATGGTTGATTTTTCAATGTTGTCTCAGCCGGTTTTTCATACCCGTTACAGATGGAACCAGTTTTTATAAAATTACTTTTAGGTAGAGTGTACTGATTATGGTATCTGCCTACCCCTTTAAACTTTCTTCATACACCTCATCATACGCCTTTCTCCTTGCTGTTGCTCTGTCCTAACCCTAACACAACAAACTTATTTCCAATAAGAAAAATAGTGATAGGATATCTCGGTATCGATTTGTTGTGTGTTGATTATTGAAGCAAAATTCGTCTCAGGTAGTAGGTACTTATATCAATTTAATAATAAAGTGGTATAAATGAAGTATCAATAATTGTAAGTAATGAAAGTAATGTGGCAAAGAAATTACATTTTGTGAAACAGTTTCCATGTACCCAATTTCGTTTCAAAAACCTGCTAAAAATAAAATTGTGCATCGTTGTTCTACTGTTTGTTATTATACTTCGACGGGAAAAAAAAAATTGTTGAAGCCTCTATGAACAAGAAACAAGAATCTATGAATGTATTGCTGACACTTAGTAACTCTACTCGCCGCAAGAGGTCACTGCTTACACAAAAGTAAACTAGATGGCGCTAGTAACCACTTTCGGGTCCAGTAACAATGTTTAATTGTTCCACTCGACGGTAGATGGCGCATCTGACTTCTAATAAGAACTTGCTTTGGCCAAATGGAACTATGAACTCGAGTGTCATACCATAAATGTAGATACAATACTATATTATACCTGTGTTTACAAATAAATACATTATGAATTAGGATTGGCAAAGATCGTTAGGATTTTTTTTTTGATAAACTAAAGATTTCACTGAATTTATAAAAATATATTATATTTAATTATATCGAATTCCAGTTGTCGCAGCGCAAGAATAGGCTCCATGTTAACTAGCGTTGTAGTGGGCGGGCCACAGAATTTTGTAGTAGATCTGATATTTATTCGTAGGGGAAATTGTGTAGTTTATTTTCATCTTAGTAGAAGTTTTGCATAAAGAAAGCAAAATATACTTATTTACTTCGCTGGCTCAGCGACCCGAAGTGGATCTTGGCCTCCGACACAAGAATTCATCATTGGTTCCTGTACTGCGCCATTTGTTCCCAGTTCCAGTTCTTTGTCCCAGCTAGAGATTACATCACAGCCCGTAGCAGTCCACTGCAAGACTTAGGGCCTCTCCCAAGAAAGGGGAGGTTATTGCCGTAATCTCCACGCTTGGCAGGCGGGTTGGAGATCGCAGTGTTTAAATATAACAATGGAAAATGCTGCTGCCCATTTTCCCGACTACGGAGACTCTTGATCTTTTGCCTTGAAAACATTAGTCGCCAGCTAGAGATAGCGTGAACCAATTAGACTCTTTTCTCGACGTTCACCTTGTTGTGTTCCAGTTTGAAGGTTAATTATTAATAGTAACGAAGCATGCCGTGGCTGACAATTTTTTGGTTACCGCAGGTCCTTCAGATTAGTCACCTTGTAGAGTTAGTGCAGAGTGGATGTACCCAACTACCAATTGCACCGAACTTAGGCGACTCGTAAGCAGGTGCCTTAAGCTATTCCTAAGTATTTAGTAGTCCCAAAATCGGTGTTATAAAGTTAAGAGTGCCCTAGCGAGTTTAGTTTTCACGGTTGATGTTAGGAATATCTTAAATCACTTAGGCGTCAACTAAAGTATGTGGCAAGGAGGTCCGTTCACACTGCAGCTGGCTGTAGGAAACTTAAAAGCGAAGTAGTATTCTAGAGTAGTAGAGCAGACAAGGTAGTCTGCTTAGGTAAGGCGTTTCTGTCATTGTTCTTTTTGGAAGATTTTCGATATTTCCATTTTCAGCTATGATCGAAATGTTATGCGTGCGCTGTACCGCACACCAAAGGCTTAGGCCCTTCACAGCAACAACGCACTTTTGTGGCATTTTCGCAAGTGACCTAGTGCCCGATTCATCTGCATCTGCATAAAGATGATAGTAAGAAGACAAACAGGTGTCGCCACCAACAGGGAGTTCATCCTCACACCTTGGAGCCAAATTGGTCGCGAACTGTGCGGTTCCAAAGGAACTTTCTCCCACGCACACTAAGGTTGTGGAATGAACTACCTGGAGAGGTTTTCCCTGGAGAGTACAACATGGAGTTCTTCAAGAAAGGGGTTAAAAGGTTTTTATGGGGTCGGCAATGCGTGGGTGATCCCTCTGGTCGTGGTGGTGAGACGTCCATAGGCTACGATGACTACTTATCATCAGGCAGGCATCAGGTAAGCTTGTTTGCCACCTTGATAGTATAAAAAAAAAGAAGGTGATACTATTGATAAACATAGAAAAAAGTATAGGAGGCAATAGTAGTATTAAAAGCCCTCCCGGCCCATACTTTCCAAACAAGGTCGTTACCCTCATTCTCCGAAGTCCACGCGCGCTAAGTAACTCCGTCCCAAAGCCCGAAGCCCAGTGTAATGGAAAAAAGGATAAAATTGCGGGGGTACCTTTTAATATTTTTTTCATTAAAGTTTTTAATATTAATGGAAACGTATATCTGAGTTGGGGTCCCTAATTATTTTTGGGACTTTCCATTTTCCGCGCGGATCGCCGCCCCGCGCCGCTTTTGGGTTCCGCGCGTGGAGGGGTTCGCTTGCTCCGTTGGGGTGTACGGTTTTGTTAGCAACAAGTTTCGTTACTGTTTAATTTTTAATTGTTGCGTAGAATAAAAAGCGGCTTTCCGCGACTGTCTACCTGTCTGATTAACTGCTAACTCCTCCTAGACCTCGTAAGGGTTGATGCAATTTTCATTATCATTTTGAGATATTCTTCCCGAAGCGGGCATCCAGCGTAAATGGACCCCTCAGCATAATGTTATGACCGCTTGCTGCGAACCACAAAGCTGGTTTTCATATACATGTCATCATCACCATAATCATAGCGTTAATGTCCCGGTTGTGCTCTCGAAAACGAGAGCCCGGGGTCCGCCTTGACCATGATCCGGTATTTGGCGATCAGGTAATTACAGTGGAGCGACTACCATCTGACCTCCGCGAACCTGCTACCAGGGGAACCTGACAAGATTGGATAATGATTACAAATTCAGTTGCCTGAATTTGCAGGTTTCATCACGATGTTTTCCCTCACCGTAAGAGCATCGGTTAGTATTCAACTAATGTACATAACTCAGAAAAGAGTCATTGATACATGGCCTCAGCGGTATCGAACCCGGTACCTCTCGTTTACGAGTTGGATACTCAACCGCCCGGCTACCATAACATACATGTATTATACATAAACACCTTCCAGAAGAAATTCTCTAAGGGAGCATCCAAGTCCAAAATCCACAATTTCGTAAATACTCTGTTGGTCACCACGCGAAGATTCGAAAGAACGTTTCTCGCTCATACGATTCAGATGCGGAACGAGCTCACAGCCAGAGTGTTTCCTTTGGATTATGACATGGGATCGTTCAAGAGCTGTATTAGAAATCTCTTCAGAGGCGGGCACCACATTGGTACGTCCCCTGGTGTTGCTAATGTCAATAGGCAGCTGTGACCACTGTCCATCAGATGGCCCGCTTGTCTGTTTATCTACCTGATTGCATTAATATAAACCTCACTGCTTAATAATAAATAATATACGGAACCCAATGATTAAATTACGAATAAATTGTACACGTTTCTTTTTTCCCTCTTTCCACGTTATAAAAAGGCAGGTATATTAAAATCGGGATTTGTTTCAGGGAAGCATTAGTTCCGAACCGGCGGCTCATTTGATGAACTTTTTTGTGCTGCCAACGTTTATTGGTCTGCGAGGCTTTTCGGTTGAGTTATTCATTTCATTTGTAATTTTATTTATTTTAAATACAGCCATGAGCAGACTTCGTTATCATAATCGTTATATAGAATGGCGTCAACGATATTATTAAATTGGTCGGAACTTACACGCGACGTACCTTTTCGATTTGGTAAGGATACACCTACCATGATCACGAGAATACTGCAGTGGGGAGGTGACAGCTGCGGTGATGTGCTGGTAGGCTCCTACCCTCACATGGATGCGGGTAAGCGTCCACCCTCCACAGAAAAACGATCAACGATGTTTGACCGGGAGGGGACGGCAGCGTCTTTTCTTCAGTAGTTTCCTTACTGTATTGCCTGGCCTAGTGGCAGCGTGCTTGCGAAACTTACAACCGTAGTTAAATAACGCACGAAATGTCCAGGAACTGGATGGGTGCCCGTAACGTACTATGAGGCTAGTCGAATTTCACCACTACAACGAGGTCGCCACTAGTTAGGTATACCATGCCTCCTAATAAGGATTAAGGTCTCCCATTTAGGGCCCTAAGACTGGTTTAACAATTTTGGGTGCCCATTGGCGTAGAATTACTTTTTATTATTTATTTATATTAGCCTGAACCATTCTACTGCTGGACAAAGGCCTCCTCCCGATTATTCCGCCCTTCACGATCAATTATATTATTACTATTGATCTGATCAACGTGTATTTATTATTATATTTCTGTACTACTTATCCCGCGGGCCCGTAGAATTCGAGAAAGCCATTATGCCTCCAATAAAGAATTTTGTTAGGACCGCAGGAATCACGCCTACACATTAATAAGAACAATAAAATGGATTTGAAAGTAGAAAGTTTAAGGTTATGTTTGTTCCATCGGTGATATTGCATCGAAGAGTCAGGACAGCGGTGCTTACCAGCCTTCCTTTGATGCAAAAATCGATGATTATGACACGTGGCGATTTGCAATCGTCCTAGAATTTTTGGAAATATTCGATTTATCCCATTATTCTACGAAATAAACAAGTTTGGAGTTATAAACACACACAATAAAGAAATATAGAGCTATAACATATGTATAATTGACACAACAGGCACTACTTATATCTAAAAGAAATTTCTTCCAACAGACCTATGGGTTATGTTGGAGTTCTTTCACATTTAAAAAAGATAATGAGAATCGACTATGCGTTATCTCTGTAAACATTGTAGTGCAATCAGCTACAAATAATATGCATTTAGTTTTTTTTTATGTCATTCGGTAGGCAAACAGGCGAGCGGGCCACCTGATGGAAAATGGTCACCACTGCCTATAGACATTATCAAAACCAAGAGTATCGCTAATGCGTTGCCCACCTCTATAACACGTTGCTCAACCTTTATAATGTGTACGACTAAGAAATGGAACGCGTTACCTGCAAGTGTGACTCTGATCATTGTAATCTAGACGGCTTCAAGGCTAGAGTGAATAGGCTGTTCCTAGACAGGCATGCTCCATCTTCGGCCGCATCGTCACTTACCACCAGATGAGATGGCGGTCAAATGCCTGTGTAGTCTAATTATAAAAAAAGAAAAAGAATAGTCGATATAGGTATACAGACTTACCACCGTCCACCTAAGTAACTAAAAGCCCGCGTAACTCAATCGTTGCATATCCCTAATTCCCGCCCCAGCAAAAAACCACCCTCGACCGAAAATTATCTACAAAATTCACTTACTACTTCGCAGAAACCGGGAAACAATACGCTCCCTTGATGTACGAGAGAAAAATGCTCTTAGAGGGTGGTCCGGCCCCCCTCCCACCTCGCCAGGGGGTGGCCCCCCCTATCTGGAGCTAATTTTTGCAAGGGACTCGATTTTCTTCTACCTGAGCCATTTTATATAGGGCCGGGCCCTTTTGAAGATTATAAGGGCCTTCGCTTTTTTCGCTTGAACGAGTTTTTGAATGTTTATTATTGTTACGTGGTTATTCCCTGTTTTATTTTGCCGACGTTCTTTGTGCTATTTATGTGAAGTTACAAGTTTCTTGGAAAAAGGTTGGTGGGGAGCTATACTTGTAATGTCTACCGATATAGTGGTGTTATATTTGTGTAGCTTCTTTGCGGTAAGTTGGCTTTCTACACCTGACAAGACTACACTTTTTTTATGCTACGGTATGTAAGCAGTAACTGTCGCCCGTAACATCTACGATTCGTGCATTTATTCCTATCACCTATATATATAAATCTGTCATATTTAATTAAATATGTCTTATTTTATCACAATAGAGCACATTGGCTATAAATACAGAAGGAGAGAAAGCAACAGCTCATTTAATTGCCAATACATAGAAAAATTTACCATATAGGTAACTACTGGTATGGAAATCGTGGAAGTGTACTTAATTTTAGTTTTCAGCATTAAACCTCTTTGAATAAAGATTCTCTTGCAGATACCTACATATTTCTATCGAGCTCCACGCGGTACAAACTGTAAGGTAAACAAAAAAATACCTGGATAATTCACACAGCGCCACCTAGCCCCAAACAACGTTTTCAATCAAACAATACGAAATAATAACCACAACGAATCCAATGTAAAAACTTAAAAACTTAACAATCCTAAACAAAAAATAATTCCTGAACAAAAGCCCAAAGCCCCCAACACGTATGCCCGTACGTACATACGGACAGACGGCGCCGCAAACCGTTATATGTATAAAGAAGGGCGTATTTTTGTGATAAGGCAGATTTATAGAAACGAGTCTTCGCCGCCGGCTGCCGCGTTGCCTCTCCGAGTTGAGGTGTGTGGAAGCGGCTTTATTTTATTTTGTTTTTAAGCGTCAACACCGAAACACAACAAAAACTTAACTAACTAAAACTAGGTTAATCTATAACTAAATTAAACTAAGAAAATAATCTAATAAACCGCAGCCATTTGTTGTGTTTGAGTGTTGTTGCTGTTAAACTATTTTTTTTATTTTTTATTTGTCTAGGCATTGGACCACCCGCCATCTTACCTGGTGGTAAGTGACGATGCGGCCGATGATTGAGCATGCCTGTCTAGGAACAGCCAGTAAATTTTTAATACAAATGAAAATAAAGACAGGAAACCATAACTGGGTAGCTGGAAGTCCCATTGTGGGATAGGCTCGTCTTTGTGATGTATTTCAGAACGGTTTATTATTTCTGTATTCTATGCGTTATAGAGTTTTCAATACTTACCGTTAATAAATATAAAATAGATCCTACAACACAATAAAGAAGGTTACAAGATTCTAGATATTAGACGACCTGAGTGGTTCAATGGTCAACATGCCGGTTTGCCACGCAAGAGGTCCCGGGTTCGATTCCCGGCCGGGCAAAAATTGAAATGATGAATTTTAATTTCTGTTACGGTCTGGGTGTTCTATGTATAATAAGTACCTATGTATTTAAAAGTATTTAAGTAGTATATCAGTTATCTAGCACCCACAGCACAAGCTTTGCTTAGTTTGGGGCTAGATGGCGCTGTGTGAATTTGTCCACGAATATTTATTTATTTATTTATTTATATCTTCCGTAGAACACTAACTTTTGTAACTAAATATAGATTTTAAATCATCTTGGCCTTCATGTGTCAGATGTTTTCGCGCGCGAGGGCCCGGGGTCCGCCTTGACCATGACCCAGGATTTGGCAGATCAATTACCTCCGTAACCCAGTTAACAGGGGAACCTGACCATTGGATCATGGTTACGCCTGTATGAGTTGGTTCCATCACGATGTTTTTCCGTTGAGACTCGAACCCGGGACCTCTCGCATCTAAATGCGTTGTTTAACGCCGACTCGTGTAAACGCCGACCTGTTAATACAGCACTATCATACCTCGCTTGCTTATGCGATCGATGAGTGACGATCAACTACCGTATGCGACTACGGTACGACCGTTACAATACAGTATGCGGATACGACCATACCCTGTGGCGGGCCGTTATTTATTTTGTGACTATACTATGGGGCTTCATTTTTGAACCTCTTACCTCAAGACGAACGCTTTTAGACTTTTTTTTTTTTATGTTACCCAGACGACAAACAGGCAAGCGGGCCTGATGGGAAGTGGTCACCGCCGCCTATGGACATCAGCAACACCAGGGGAGTCACCAATGCGTGTACTTTGAATTTCGATATGAAAAATTCAATATTAATGTTTTTGATGCCGATTTTCCCTATTTTAGGAGGTCCCTTTTTATTATTCAGGGCTCAGATACTGGTGTTTGTGTGCTCGTGTGGAGGTGTGTGTCTGTATCGGTGTGTATCGTAGCTCCGAACGGATAGAACGATTTTGATGCGGTTTCTCTTTATTTGAAAGGTTGACTATTTCTGTCGGTTAGATTATATACCAGGCGGCAAACAAGCGTACGGGCTACGGCCCACTTGTTGGTAAGCACATACCGTAGCTTATGGATGTTTGCAATACTAGGGGTATAGTGTTGTCGACACTGTAAAAACCTTGTCACACTCTTCTTGAAGAAGTCCTTGATTTCCTTCAGCTGCGTTGTGGGATAACACACTTCGTTTTATGTTTCTTAATAAGTTATTTTTGTGTCATGTAATTTATTTTCCGCTTAAGGGGGTTTTGTGTAGCAAGGCACAAGAAAAGGATGTGTGACGGCAACTAAGATGTGCTTTAAGTATGTGGCGCTGGCGGCAGCGACAATGTTATTTGTGCTGTCCGAGCCCCAGAAAGGGGAGAGTGGATTTAAATAGGACTTAGGAAAAACTTGTAGGGAGTCAAGCAGTGCGTGTGTGGAAAGAGCCGCCGGCGAGTACTGCGCGCACCTCCCGTGATTTGATCTGACGCGGTCCGTATGACCGAGAGGACGGTAGGACCATGGGTGGTGGTGGGCCACATACCACAACCGCCCGCCACGATTCAAACGGTTTTCAATTTTAATTTGATACATGACCCTGATTTTTCTTATTTGTGATCCGTTTGCTATCGGCGTTCAAAAATATTGAATTTTTCCATCCAAAATTAAAATTTAAAATGGATTCGAGGCGAGCCATGCAAGTATAGCGTCCCATATATGTGGAACATAATATAACCGAGTGTGAAACTGCTGTTTCAAAATTCCCCTCTACTCATCTTCAGTGGAAACGTATATTGACGTTAGTACCTGTTTTAATAAAAATGTAGAGTACGACCATAAATATTATCCACAGATATCAAAATAAATTGACTTGTTTAACGTATTATCCACAGAATCTAAAAATAATATATACCTAATTAATTTGAATAACCAATTTATTTAGATTTCTACGTATAATACTTAACTACAGTTGATTTATTTTTACTTTTTTACATTGAATAACATGCTTTAAAAATCATTCTCTTCTCACCTCCTCCTCGCCACTTCTTTAAAACAGCAGCATACGTCGCAACCGCGATGTAACCGAGTCCATCTCCACGTTAGCTTAGCCCACCCCGTCCCTTTGTCTTGCCAGTGCGCTCCGTATTTTTTCCCCATTACATTTTCATTTTATTTCATATTTCTCCTTCAAGGGTGGCTGGGGGTGGTTGGGATAATAAAATTTTTCCCTTTTCGCCCCGGTCTCCTTTATTTATGGGGATGGTTAAGGCAACGAATATGTTTTTCCTACGGCCTCGTAATGAGCCAAATTATTGGGGTTGTTTTTTGAGATTGGGAAGGGATTTTTTTTTGTTTTTTTCTTCGTGAGGGAGGGATTTTGTTGCTGTTTGTTAGAGATAAGTGTTTGAGTTTCGTTCTGTTGGCTTTGGACGAAGCGGCTTTGGCGTTGATGCGATTGTTGGCATGCTGTTGGCGTGAATAGAAATATATTGGTTTTTGTAATAAGAATAACGTAGATATCTATTTGTTTGCTTTGTAAGTGTTTACTTTTGAAATGTACTATGTTGTTGCAATAAAGAGTTTACATACATACATACATCTATACAATATAATTTAATTCGGAGTGTCGGTGGGTACTTGCATCCCGAGGTACCGGGTTCGAACCCTAGCGCCGCCATGTACCAATGACTTTTCTTCAGTTTAACACTAACCGATGCTCCTACGATAAGGGAAAACATCGTGATGAAACCTGCACATTCAGGCATTCAGTCGGTGTAATCATGGTTCCCCTGTTAACAGGGTACGGAGGTCAGACACGGTTGTGTTCCGGAATCTGCCTTGACCACGACTCAAGGTTTGGCAGATCAATTAAAATATTGCGTTGCGACAGCTATCTGACATCTGTGACCCTATTAACAAGAGAATCTGACCTGATTGGATCATGATTACCTACTTTTTCGGTCGCCTGATAGTGCAGGTATCCTCACATTGTTATCCCTCACCGTAAAACCATTGGGACTACCATAGAGACAGTTATTGGTACATAGCAGCATGGCATGGTAAGAGAGGTAGGGCATAGCGGGGTATCCCATTCGAATTGGAGCCGCCCGACTGGGGAAGTACCTCCACCTTACAGAATACCGCAGCTAAACAATACTCTTTTAAATAGTATTGTGTTTCTGCTGGTGAGTAAGGTTTCCAGTGCTCCATGGGGTGGGGATTTGGGAAACCGTGGCTTTGGCAGTGGAGGGGCATTTGTCTTTTTGCTGCCAGAGCAACGTGTTATAGAGGTGGGCAACGCATTGGCGATACTCTTGGTGTTGCTAATGTCTATAGGCAGTGGTGACCCCTTTCCAGCAGGTGGCCCGCTTGCCTGTTTGCCTACTGTATGACATAAACAAAATGGGGCTCGAACCCAGTACCTCTCGTTTACGAGTGCGACCCTCAGCCATTAGGGCACCGACGCTCCGAAACCTTAGATTTTTAAGACTCCTAAGTTATCCATTGTACAAAGTTTTAAAATTGTTTACAGTTTACTGCAAAACAGTTTCTGTGCCCAGCTGCCAACATGATGTGTTGCCAGAATTATGTGAAATTTTTGCCAAATCTCTTCCCGCATTATCTCTCCAGTGTTGCCAGTGTTATATTATGTTTTTTGCGAAATCTAGCCGCTAAGCGCTAGACGTTTGCTGCGATGATAGTGTTACTATTTTTGGTCTAGCTTTGCCAAGATTTCTATTGTTATACAGGAATAAATGACCTAGGAGATACTACGCCAGTGTAGCTTCGTTACAATAGATACGCTTTGAGCTTTTGTTTAAGTAACATGATGCGTTTACACATCGTGCTTTACAATCTTATATTTATTGTAGGTTTTGTTAGTTATGATCATAATAAGTTCACGAATAAATCTGTATAGTACTTACCAACTATATTTTTCTTATTTGCAAGTTCAGATATAGATTTTAAGAGAGGTAGGGCATAGCGGGGTATCCCGTTCGATTTGGAGCGCCCGACTGGGGAAGTACCTCCACCTTACAGAACACCGCAGCTAAACAATACTCTTTTAAATAGTGTTGTGTTTCTGCCGGTGAGTAAGGTTTCTAGAGCTCCATGGGGTGGGGATTTGGGATTTCTTCTTCTTTTATGTCATACACAAACGGGCCAGCGGGCCACCTGATGGAAAGTGGTCAACACCGCCTATATAGACCTTAGTATTTTTTTATAGTTACACTAGTTAGGCATTTGACCCCCATCTCACCTGGTGGTAAGTGACGATACGGCCGATTATAGAGTATGCCTGTCTAGGAGCAGCCTATTCACTCTGTGTGCTTCATGATTTTTTTTTTCAGTGAAATGGTTGTGGTAATTTATACTTACTTACTGCGCTGGCTCAGCGACCCAAAGTGGATCATGGCCTCCGACACCAGAGATCGCCATCTTATCCTATCCTGTGGTAATACATATCTAGGTAAAAAAGTAATAACGTACATTGTTTTTTTTTCTTCAGCTGCATGGCGTTAGAGACTAACAATACAGGAAACTAACACAAGTACTCTCTCAGCGAGTCAAGTCACTGCAAAATAAAATTTTATTAACTAGACGAGCAATAATTTAATAAAGTTTAATACATTACCACTAAACTATCTGCAAATGAATTGAATATAGATCGCAGCAATCTAGAACAACCTACATGACTATTGCGTAGGAGCGACGTACAAATATGTGTAGAGACATACAAATCACACTCCGTCAAAGCTGTTCAAGAAAATTGTTCAAATGTTACCATTAGCTTCTATCAAACTACCTAATTGCAACAGTGTTTACTGCACTTATTACAATAAGTACTTATTTGAAATAAATATATAATAATTATTCAATCATCTTTTCATACCTATCGCAGGTAAACAAAAAGAACAAAGCAACACCAATATACTTGTACCTTACTGCTACAGCACGCAACCGAACCCCTGGCCCGACGCATCCATAGCGAGCTAAGTGAAAACGGGTAAAAACCCCTAATTAGCCGTAAGTATCCGAATCGCACATAATTCCCCCCCACGCCCCTCAAACCCCGCTTTTTTCACTCCTTGCGGTAATACAAGCGCAGCCGCCAACACACCGAAGCATTTTTCCTTCCAACACCTCTGTGTGGGTGAGAGATCGCGTCCGTATACTTGTGCGCAGCGGTGTGAGTGCTAGCCGGTGCCTCCATTGGGCACGGACCTATTTCTTTATTGATCCATATTTCTTCTTCTTTAGACTGGCCCGAGGGGGAGCGAGCCCCCCGGGGGGGCGCCCCCCCAACCCGGACGGAGCGGAGGTGTTTTTCTACAGTTTTAATGAACGAAGGACTCGCGCAGAAGGAGTTTTCAGGGGTGGAAGAAAAGGTTATTAATGCTTTTTAAGCGGAGTAATTTTCAACGTTAATGTTTTCGGCTCTTAAGTGACGAGTTTTTGTTACCCCCTGTACGCTGGAGGCTTTTGTAAGCGGGAACTTTTTGCTTTATTCCGTGGGCAGAGTTTTGGCGCACATGCGACTAGCGGTTTCTGGGCCATCTTCGTAATTATCTGTTCACGTTTTACATTTTTTGGTGCAATCGGGGGATTCTTTGAATTTTAATAAAAGTATGTTATGTTATTTTGAGTGGAAATTGAGATAAACGTAACACGGAATTTTTTGTCAATTTTGAAATTTCAAATTGAAATTTTTCATGATTTAATTGCACAATGAGAACCGAATGACATTAGATATCAATATATTTATTTCACTATTTACCCCTATGTTTTATTTAAAGCAATATTAGGGGCTTTATCTAACCTTTCTAGTCTCTCTTTGTTTCTTCAGATTAGACTCGATTGCTCTAATAAACTCTGGGTCCATTAAAAATAATGCCTTTTCAAGATTCGATCATTCCGCAATTACTATAACTAGATAACCTTTTTGTTTAACTTTTATTTATGTTTCCAGACACAATAGACAACAGCAATAGCCTCTCAGTTGGCCATGAAGGCCCACGAATTTACAGCACCATCATTAACATCATTTTGGCATCAATATCTCCGACCGGGTCCAGTATTAGGCAGATCAGGTAATAAAGGTAACAAGCAAGATAAGAAGACCGAAGGCAATCTGACCCCTGTATCCCTGTTAACAAGGTAACCTGACCGAATCATGGTTACACATTCAGTCACCTGAATCTACAGCATTCGGATGATCATCAGTCATTTCAGCGTTAGTGTCCCGGTTGTGCTTTCGCCGGCCCGGAGCCATGATCCAAGATTATGGCAGATCAGGTAATTACAGTGGAGCGACTGCCATCTGTAAGACAACAAGAGAGGTAGGGCATAGCGGGGTATCTCGTTCGAATTGGAGCCGCCCGACTGGGGAAGTACCTCCACCTTACAGAATATCGCAGCTAAATAATACTCTTTTAAATAGTATTGTGTTTCTGCCGGTGAGTAAGGTTTCCAGTGCTCCATGGGGTGGGGATTTGGGGAACCGTGGCTTTGGCAGTGGAGTGGCATTTGCTTTTTGCTGCCAGAGCAACGTGTTATAGAGGTGGGCAACGCATTAGCGATACTCTTGGTGTTGCTAATGTCTATAGGCAGTGGTGACCACTTTCCATCAGGTGGCCCGCTTGCCTGTTTGCCTACCGTATGACATAAAAAATAAAAAATCTGACATCCGTGTCCCTATTAACCGGGCAACCAGATCGCATCATAGATACACATTCAGTCGCCTGAACCTTAATTCGGATGCCAGATCATAAATCTCGCAAACACAGCACATTTTTATGGAGCAGCATCATAATTTTGGCACGGCACGCTGTATACATCTAAATACATAATAATGACTAATGCCTTACCATCCATCTTCCCCCCAATACAATACACAGGCCCCTTTTATACTGGCGGTTATAATTTCTTAAGGCTTTTTGCGTCATTTAAGCTGAGCCAAACAAAACAAGTGCTCGCGCCCAGTGTATGGTGACCCGTTAATCTTTGGGCGGGCCTTTGGTAAGATCCCTGAGACAAGGGTCGGGGTAAACTGGGCAGATATCTGCTGACACACCGAATAACGGCGTGACGTCATCAGAGGGGGTGTACCCCCTGGTGGGATTTACTCTAAAAATGTTGCTTATTTTCTTAATTATGACCAAAATATCATGTACCCAAGTATATAGAATTCTTTGTATCTATCTATACTAATATCATAAAGAGAAAAGATTTGTAACTTTGTTTGCAATGAATGAACTGAAAAACTTCTGCACCATTTTAAAAATTCTAGTGAGAAAGAAAGAAAGAAGACATTTATTACACGTAGACACCACAACACGACAACTAGGTACAACAAAAAAAAAACAAGGTAATAATCGTACATAAAAAAATAAAAATTATATTTGAAAAAAAAAAAACAATAATAATAATAAACCTACAGTTTATTAAACCTACCAGCGGGTTTTCAGTGAGATAGGCTACTTTTTATCCCTGGAAAATAATATAGACCCGCGGGAACGTTGAATGTTTCCAGAGATCTGAACTGAGCGCTAGTGAAAGCTGCTTGGAACGGCTAGTTACCAACGGAATACTATACTTCAATGAAAGGAAGATAACGTTTCAACACCAAAAATATTGTTAGCTTTCTTAATTTCTACCTATTTTATTATTTTTTATTCATTTCATACTGCAAACAAACAGGCAAGCGGGCCACCTGATGGAAAGTGGTCACCGCCGCCTATGGCCATCCACCACCTTTAAAAAATAAAACAAAAAAATTTAAACATTTTTTCCTGATGGAAAGTGGTCACCGCCGCCTATGGCCATCCACCACCTTTAAAAAATAAAACAAAAAAATTTAAACATTTTTTCTACTTCGATGAAAGGAAGAAAGACAGGTAGGTACTTACTAATTGAGGTACTTACCTCAGGATTTCTACTCTACTAATTTAGATACACGATAATAAACCTAATTTAAGGTAAAATATCGCACCTACATTAGTATAAAAACACGACATATATATTCCGTGAGTATTCCAGAGAGAAACAAAGGCGGTCTTCAACAAAGGCCTTATTTAAAATCTCAATGTACTGAAGTTTCAGCGGATACCGAGGCAGCGGGCACTGATTCAATACAATGGCGAACTGAAGAAATATGTAAAACGCGGGTATACGCTACGCTATGAGACGCAAGGGGCCGGACTAAGGGATCTGACATTCAAAACAAATCTGTAAGTATGTTCAAGTACCCGCGAAATTGCTAAAAATAGATTTGGCAAACAACAACATAATATACGAAAAATGGTTTGTTAATGTAACAATAACAAATTTAAGTAATTCCCTAGCTTATATTCTGATTCGATGGCGTCTTGACTTGAATTGATTCACTTTAAAATTTGGATGATTTACTTTTAGGTTCGAACCCCGCTGCGTCTATGTACCAATGACTCTTTTCTGAGTTATGTACATTAGTTGAATTCTAACCGATGCTCTTACGCTGAGGGAAAACGTCGGGATGAAACCTGCACATTCAGGTAACTGATTCAATCTGGTTAGGTGGCCCTGGTAGCAGAGTCATGGAGGTCATATGGCAGTCGCTCCACTGTAATTATCTGATCTGCCAAATCCTGGATCATGGTCGAGATAGACTCCGGGCCCTCGTGTGCGAGTGCACAAGGTCCCGGATCAACGCCAAAATGATTAATTTTTTAATTTAATTTGAGCCTTTAGGTACATGCTCCAGTACCTGCGATATTTTCGCAACTGTCATTTTGACTAGAAGACCACTACCACCCGCCGCAGGCTGGGTACTACGTAGACCCTCTAGTGGTGACCACGCGCAGGTTTAAATGAATGAATGAATGAATGAAAGATATTTGAAAGATCGTTTCTCGCTTGTACGATTCGGATGTGGAACGAGCTCCCAGCCACAACGTTTATTTATTTATTTAACTGATTATTGTACACAGTAAAACATACAGGTAAAAACACAATTATAAATGACACAACAGGCACAACTTATTTCTAAAAAGAAATTTCTTTCAGCAGGCCTACAGACTCCTTTCCATTTGGACTATGACATGGGATAATTCGACAGGTATATTAGTGGTCTCTTTATCGCATTAAATTAAATGACTTAAACATTAGGAGCGTCCCTTGTGTTGCTGATGTCCATAGGCGGCGGTGACCACTTTTAGACAATAGATTTGTAAGTACACTGTTTTAAGATTTCAACTTTGTAACATTGTTGTGCGTTTGTACAATTGAGGACACTGTCTGTCTGTGACCTTTTTACGAGTAAACCTCTAATTTAGCTAGAAGATGGATGACTGGCAACCTGGAGAAATATATAGGCTATTATTGTATTTAAAATCGCCGAAATTTAAGCAGACGAGGTCGCAGGCAAATGCTAGTTTTTGTTTAAGTTCCTGGTTAGCGTCACGGAGCAACCGCGCAAAGAATAAATCAATAATAGTGGATTCAGGCGACTGAATGTGTAATCATGATCCAATCTGGTCAGGGTCCCCTGGTAACAGGGTCACGGAGGTCAGATGGCAGTTCGGGAGTCAAGGCCTCGATCGTAAGAGCACGAAATAATATAATTCTATGCGTGCAAAGTCGCGGACGACACATGCATGGGTAGAATACATAAACCAGTAGTTTTAGGATAGTAAGCAATAACAACAGATGACACATTTTATTATGTTTTGTAACAGAATAGACGCCCTGTATCGACTCGGATTTTATTTCTGTCGTAAAATTGAGACTTAACCCAGATACTGCAGGCTGTGGGGTTGGCGTTTTAATACAATACTTCTGTTTATAAAGTAGTCTTGCTATTCGTATTGTAGATTTAGGCCGTTGATTCACCAAAAGTAAGTAATAAAAACACGGCGGAGGTCATGTCTGAAATAATTTTCAAACACAAATGGCATAAAATTTATTTTTCCAATGAAGTTAGTTTCACTGATATTAAATATACTTTCGTTTGCTTTATTTCAATTTAAAAAATCAACCTTAAAAACACTTTTATTACACGGTGACGGTGTCGCCGTTGTTGACAACAAAATGACAATTCAATACAGCGACACTTAGTTCCAGTTTTGGCCACTGGGTCAGAAATGTGTTTGATACTCTAAAAATGCAGAGCCACAATTCTTTCAAAAATAATTGTTTTTAGTTCCAAATCCGTCCCCCGCGCGCTGTCCGTGGCGGGAGGCGGCGGGGGAGGGGGCGTCGTCCGACGCAGCGCTCCTTTTTACGTTCCACGCCGGCAGGGCCGCCACACCTTTTCTTAATTAGATGACAATTACTTTTCAAGTTTTTTATGTTTATTAGAAATTACAATAAGAAAGGTGTTTTACTGACAAATTCAAATAAAAGATAAATAATTACGATATTCTTCGATATCAGTTTCTTCTTGTAATCGGACCAATAGTTTAGTTAACGTAAATAACAGAGCAGACACACTTTCACTTTTGTTAGGATGTAAGAATATTAAGTTTCCGCGAACCTTTGATGTTGTAAATGTTATTTGATCACCTTTTTCTGTTTGTTGTCCTGTTAACCAAACTTTTCGTGTTACAGAAAACTTGACTATTCCCGGAAGAAACTTTGTTTATATCGTATTTTACACTGCTATTGAATTACTGTATCTCATTTATCTCGTTTGAAACTTTGTTAAAACTAAATCTACTTGAATTACTGACTACAATATAACGAAATTCGTATGTATCCAGTAAGTAGTAAGTAGTAGTGTAGCTTTACGTATAGTCGGGTTTTTCACCACGGTTTTATATTATCTCGATATTTCGAAGCGGTTATACAGGATGTTACATAATATATGTATGAAGCCGTGAACTGGATGGAGTGCTAAACATATTAAAACTATAGGTACAATTATTTCTGTTGTACGTGGAATTTTTGTACCTATCGTTTTTATACATTTAGCACTCCATCCGGTTCACGGCTTCATACATATATTATGTAACAAACTGTATATTATGTGGGATATTATTATGTTTCCCGTATGATGTCCGGCAGAGTAGAATAGCGCCAACCTTTTATAGTCGTGGGTGTCGTGCAAGGCGACTATTGTTTTTGAGGCTAAAGATCTAAGAGCCTCCGTAGTCTGGAAAATGGACAGCAGCATTTTCCATTGTTATATTTATAACACTGCGATCTCCAACCCACCTGTCAAGCGTGGAGATTATGGCAATAACCTCCCCATTTGTGAGAGAGGCCTAAAATCCTGCAGTGGACTATTATGGACTGTGATGATGAAGATGATTATTGTGAGTAGGTGTACCTAACCACGAAAGTTTTAACACTTAATTTGTAGCGTTTGTGGACTAACGTTGATCGATTACTATATGACGATGATCATAATTTGCTCAGTTACCTTTCCATCACAGTGAGGTGGTTTGTCTGCCCGTTTACTACGATAACAAAGCTAGCCAATCCCACCCTCAACCGTAAAAAGTATTAAATTTCACAGTACTGTAATATCGTCTTACGGGCCGCCGGTGGCGCACCCCTGCCGCAAGAAGGTGTGAGCGGCGTCGCCTCAAGAATGCTACAATTTTCCCGAGTTTTCCATTTCTCGGCGACCCTCCTTCCCCACTCTCCTCCTTCGTGGGAGGAGAGCGGGGTGGTAAAAAATGGAATGGTCTCACTGTTGCTAGGTAACGCTCTTGAGGTTTTTGCGAGCGATTTTTGTAGGCGTTTCGCCGTGATTTCGTTCGTTTTGTATGGGTTGGGTTGATGATGCATTGGTTTGAATGGCGTAGTTTACGTATCGTTGTTTACGTAAGTAATTACCATGCAATTAAATAGTATAAATTCGCTACCAACCTTATTTCATTTACTGTACCTTTATGGCACTTCGTTACGCAGAAGCAGAGGTATATCCGCACATAATTATTGTTGTTGTTGTTAATCAGGTGGTAGGACTCTGTCAAGCCTGAGGAGTCCGCCTGGGCGAGTACCACCGCCTTATCTATTTCTGCCGTCAAGTCACAGTGCTTGCATTGTTGTGTTCCAGTTTAACGGGTAGCCAGTGCAATTACAGGTGGCATTTTATCTTAGTCCTCACAGTGACAACGCATCTGCGGTTTTGCATTTTTGTCGCATGCAACATAAATGTATGAATCGTAGATGTTATGGGCGACAGTTACCGCTTACCATCAGGTGGGTTGTCTGCTCGTTTGTCACTTCGTAGGATAAAATCTAAACAATTTGCTCTGCCACTCAAACGATAAAATAATTAATTTAGCTCAATAACACGTTACCTACAGGGAGACTTGTGGCTGGCTTTCATGGTAATAACTGAAAATAAATAAATAAATAAATAATAGTGGACAAATTCACACAGCGCCATCTAGCCCCAAAGTAAGCAAAGCTTGTGTTATGGGTGCTAGATAACTGATAAACTACTTATATACTTTTAAATACATACTTATTATACATAGAACACCTAGACCCGTAAAAGAAATTAAAATTCATCATTTCAATTTGTGCCCGGCCGGAAATCGAACCCAGGACCTCTTGCTTGGCAGACGTTGACGATGTGGACCATTAAACCACTTAGGTCGCCTCAGAATAATATAAAATAATCAGAGAAAATGCTGTCCGTAGTATAAATTTACTTTGTATATTATTTATATTAGTTTACACAACGGATTTTGATGCGGTTTTCACCATCAGTTATATACTTTCTTCCGGAGGCTATAGGTAGAAGGTAATAAATAAAGAAATTCGAGAAAACCCGTGCAATGCCTGGGTGGGTCGCTAGTTGTGCTATATCTGATATCTTCAAGGGAATGCACGGGATCAGGGCCTACAATTTAGAGATGGTAGCTAGCTGTGTCGCCAGTTACAATGTGTATGTATGAGACGTGAACAATTAGAAAGCCATTATGTTTGTAAGAGTAGTATGTATATAAAGGCTTTTGGATAAAGGCTGTCCGACATTCAAACTTTGTAGAATTTCTTCGGACTTTATCGTTGGCTGTGCTACATACATGCTAATAGTGATGTTTCGATTTGATGTGATGATTTTTAAATAACTGATTTGGTCTTCAAACTTTGCCAAATAGAGTTAATTAGTGTTTCTAAAAACGCGTATGACTAACATTTACATATATCTTTTAAAAAATCATTAAATTTGTAGTATTGACATAGACAGACATATATAGAATGTTTATTTTGCAATTTCTAGACTATAAATAAACAAAATATTTCTCCCGAATTAAAATTAGGTTAAATATTGTATCACCTAAGCCCTTAGTTAGTGCGTGAATTACTCGCCAAGTGGTCAGACAGGTAACTATAGTGGCGTAAATTCGAGCACAATCTTATGTGCCGGTGTGTTTACAATTAATAATTTACATAGAGTATTGTAAGTAAGTATTGTATGATTATTTGGCAATGCTCCAGCAAATCAAGAATTTATAAAAATATACAATAAGTATCTGTGTTAGAAGAAAATCGAATCTACGACTGCTCTCATCCATGCATTCATCTATCGATACGCCACGGGGCAACCTTCTTATCTATTGACAATGACACATACAAAAAAAATCTCTCAGACTTAAACCGCCTCATAACTATGCCTCTCAAAATACAACTTTAAAATCATATTTAAGCCCTAGGGAATAAACTTCAAATTACCTCGTTGGCTATGACTTTTACAGCTCCGAACTTCTTTATTCAGAACGTGTTATATTATTGTTTTGGACAAGGGAAAGTGAACTCTATTGTCGTAAAGTGAGGTTTGAATTTTGAAAAGTGTGATATTATTATCGCTCCATTCGCCTTCGAGCCGCGGTAATAGGGGTGTGTCGGTTGTGTTTAATTCTTTTGTGTCTTTTTTTGTGTCAAATATAGGAACATTGAATAAATTATGGTTATAGCATTTATAATGTCGGTACGTCCTAGTTTAGTTAATAATAAATGACACTTTTTTTTTTTAAATACTAGCGAGCCACCCCGGCTTCGTACGGGTTTTATCGAAGTTATCTATTATACATATAAACCTTCGGAAAGAAACTCTCTGACTGATGGTGACTACCGCGTGAAAATACGTTCAGAAGTATTTGAGTTTATGGTGAACAGGCAGACAGGCGCGACGTGGGACTGGAAAAATGGGATGGGAAATATTACACATGTCGAAGGGAAACATTTATTTATCTCAATTTCTCTATGTGATTGAGCCCCACCGATGATTCAGTTTCGATCATTGCTTCATTCAGAAATAGTTTATTCAATTAATAGTTCTGAAAAATACATACTTTCATACATACACACGCTCGTATTCCATAGGGTTAGGCAGAGACTATCGAGTAGAGCTCGTCTAGTCTAATATGACGCGCCCCACTACTTAGTTAGATGATTTCGATGTGTGAGTGCAAATATTGATAACGACACTTCATCTGTGTGGGAGCCAATTAACGACGCGTGCTCCTACGTTTGAATCTCACCGGCAACTGAATGACCAATTACAACGGCATTTGTATATGTATTGCGTCTATATTTTAAACTTGCTTGTGTGCGTTAATGCGATAGTGGGGCGCGTCATTTTAGATTAGACGAGCTCTACCACAAGCTACGATCCTGACACACCTTGTTTGCCTCTTCCACATTCATACATCTTCTCATACATTTACGCCGATGGAAGGACTCATCCTGCCCTGCCCTTTTTACATAAGGTAATTTTTTAACGGGAAAGGAGGAGAGGACCACGTACCTGCGTTTCAATATTTTTATTAAACTAAAAATAATTTAATTAATGGAAAAATCGTAGATGTTACGAGCGACAGTTGCCGCTTACCATCAGGTGGGCTGTCTGCTCGTTCGTCACTGCTTTGCATAAAAAAAATTAAATAAGTATAAATGTACCTGTAATAATAAAATCAAATTGTAAAGTGTATCAGTTCGTATGTGATGTTATGTGTTGATTTGTGTATTTTTTTAAATATTTTTTATTTATTTAACCATTTATTGTACACAAGATTGTTACAAAAAGTATATTACATAATATATTAGACACAACAGGCCAACTTATTTCTATAAAGAAATTTCTTCCAGCAGGCCTACAGCAGGCCTTTGTGTTGTGTTGTGGCATTTCTAGCGACAATAAATGAATTATTTATTTACTCAAATATCACATCAGTAAACCTAAAAACGGAGAATTTTTTATCTTCTCCGAAGTGCCAACCCTAGCTACACAGGGTGTTTTAAGACAGTGTCTGCGGGCCCACCCCACTTCTTTGCCGCGTTAATTTACATTTTAAATTGCACTTACATAGCTAAGCGGCGACTCGCCTCTGCAACGTCCTGTATAAGGGTGGTATAAGGGTGGGGGTGGTTTCCGAACACCCTGTGTATAGAGATGTAGACTCGATCCGTGGATGTATCAGAATTGCTTCATAACAGAGTTTGGGGTGCTTTTTATTGGGTTGTCTGAGGGATGTTTTGTGGCAGACATTTTTGTTGTGGGTTTTGTGTGCCCCTAATATATAACTAATACATAATATTAGGTACTTAGCTTTGAAATTAGCGTTTTGTATGGCGAAAATGACAAAAATTTAAATTCTCATGCAAGATTTTTTTTTTCAATTTCTCGAAAATTGCCGAATAGCCGAATAGCTGATTACGATAATACTTTGTAATTATAATCAGACAGCATTAATTTAACTGTTGCTTATCATTTTGTTTTGGTAGCCATCATTTTCATAAAATTAAAGAGGCAAATCTGACGACAAACGAAAAGGGCCCTTATAAATACCAGAGAAAATATTTTTAATCAATTTTAGGGACTTCCAAGCATGACATCATTTTCTATTTTCGAAATGTGTGTTAAAATTAAAAATATTTTTTTGCAAATGTGATATTGCCAAAAAACTTTCATTTCTTAGGTAAGGACCCAATATTATTAAAGTTAAACAAACAGTTATTTACTCTTTTGCTCGCGAATTCGTCATACAGGAATATTTTTTCTGTTACCCCTATGACCACGAAGTTTAAAATTGATTTTTAAAATCATGTTTCCGGTTCCAAAATCACCATAATATTTACTCACGCCGGTATCAATATTACCAAATCAATACAAAAATCGAAAGTTGAACAAAAAATACCAAACCCAACATATGTTTTCACAATATTATTGTCGTGGGCTCTTAACTTACACAAAATAAAATCTCTCTTTGGAAATTAGCCCTTAATTTTATGAGCATAAGGTGCTATTTGAAAAGGTTTTTTCTTTCCAAAACGACTTGACGACAAGCGGAAGAAAGAAAGCGATTTTGATAAATCAATACAGGTGCTTAGATATATTACCGTTCGGCACCTTGTTAGATTTGTCATAGAATATAATATTTATATTTACAGATACGACTTACGACGCAAGGTTGCCGAAGACTACATAAAACAAAGCTGTCTGTCTGTTCGCGATAAAATCAAAAACCATTAAATAATTTTTCACCAATAGACAGAGTGATTCATGAGGAAGGTTTATTAGTTAAGGTTGCTACCCGTGCGAAGCCGGGGCGGATCACTAGTATTGAAATGAAATGAAATGGTCATTTATTCGAGTAGGATTTAAAAAATCGCTTTCGTACGTCGAATATACAATTCATTTAACAATATGATAAAGATTTGTATTATTACAATTTAAAATACTTAATAAAATATTGTGAATATATAAGTTAAGATCGGATCATTATATTTCCAAATATAATGATCCGATCTTAATAAAACTAAGCTAAAAACCATCACGATTAAACTATATTAAAAAGATTCTATTAAAAAAAACTGAATTGAAATCGGTCTATCTTTTTGCTACGTAGGATGCCAAGACAGATAGTCACGTAAAACTTTAAATATCAGACCAAATAACAAATAAAGATAGAATCAAAACTACGCCATGCTGTGTGGCACACAGTCACTCACACACACACATTGACAACCAAACTACGCCATGGCACACATATTTACAAAACCAGCCCCATGTCGCTTTTGACAGTGCGTAGGTACAATTCCGTCAAGGATTAAAAAGAAGACCACTCTGCTACAACTTACAATATTCTTTGACGGCGGCTGTTTATCACGCTATCGGTGACCGCGACATATGTCGGAACCCGCCTTGAGTATTTTGTGTCGGAACAGCGAGAGTAGCGCACCTGTTGCCCATTGTCAATTCTTTGGATACCTTTTTTCTTTTCGTTAAAAATGAGTTTTTGGGGTTTGTTTTGGGGATTCCTAAAATTAAGATGTGGGATGGAGGTAGTACTTGACTTCGTTGAAATTTCTATATTAATTTCGCCTACTGGAATAGGCTGATGATCATCAGCATCATCATCCGCTCCTACATTTCGCCCTTGGGCATCCTCGCGTCGTAAACCGTTGGCTCTCGTCCGACTCAAGTCTTCTTGAATCTTCCGCAAGACCTCATCATCATCATACCGCGAGACTTAAATAAAGAAAAAGGCGGCTTATAAAAAAAAATATTTTACTGTTTTCATACGAATTTGAAAGTTCCATATTCAAATCACATTATTTCCCTTGGGAGTTTTATACTACCTTCTCTCCCTGTGTATAACAATGTTATAGTTTCCGTTGACATTTCGTGACACGTAAGTTGAACAATATCAAGCATTAGGTGCGAAAACTTAATTATAACATAACCACAGCAGGTACGTAATACCTTCATAAACTACACTCCCGTATCCAAAACCGGAACAGGAAGTGGCAGTAGTGGCGGTGGCGGGAAGAATTCGCGAAAACAACACCCGAGTTATTGCCACTTCCGGGGTACACACGCACCGTGGCTTGGAATTGGGGAGAGTTTCGAATCTTATTGTTATTAACACTTTATGTTTGTTTAGATCTCCAACCCACCTGTCAAGGATCTCCAACCCGCCTGCCAAGCGTGGAGATTATGGCAAGAACCTCCCCTTTCGTGGGAGAGGCCCAAAGTCCTGCAGTGGACTGTTACGGGCTGTGATGATGATGTTTGTTCAAATCACAGAAATCATAGATATAGACATTATTTATTTTGACATCACAAAATCCATAAACGTGTATATATTAACAATAATAAGTTTGAATTGATTACACAGACCTTAGAATATAAATACAAAATATTATACCTAAATAATTATTTAAAAAAATTATTCGATATCTAATTATTATCAGTGAAAATAATGTCTTGTTTTCCAACTTTATTTGTAATTGTTTTTCAATTTCAATTTCAATTTTAATTTATTTAGCATTCCATGTGTTTAACAAAGTAGTAATAGTAATTTTACATAATACAAAATTATATAATGGGTATCAACATGGACCCGGATCGGGCACAGCATACTGGTAGAGAGGAGGCACTTGTTTTAATCATAATATACTTTTAAAATTATATTTTAGAAAATATAATTAATACTCTATATATGTAAATATAGAGTATAATACTTGTCTAGTACGTTTAAGACAGAGCGAATTGGAGGAGCAAAAGTAGCAAAGCGAATCCTGGTGCAAGCCGGGACCGGCTTCCAGGACGACTCTACATACATACATATTATCAATAATTAAAATTTATTTAATCATTTTTTATTTGCTTCATATTCATACTCTATACGTGTAATATAGAGTAATATGACATTTCCTTCGTTATTGGTTAACATGTATTATATTATTAGTATCTATTATATTCAATCCCCGTTTCCCGTTATTATTAGATGGTAGCGATGTTGGCGAAGCTTTATCTATGTCATTGTGTAAGTCAAAGTTGTGTGGATGAATACAAAATTGTAACATTTGCTGGATGTACTACTACTACCATAATATAAGTAAGTACCTACTATTGCTATGTATTTTATTGAGCCTGGAAGAGAGTATCCCAAACAGTACAATCTGGGCACTGTCAACGCCAGCGTGCATTAAATAATAAATAAATATTCGTGGACAAATGCACAGCGCCATCTAGCCCCAAACTAAGCAAAGCTTGTACTATGGGGATATACTACTTAAATACTTTTTTAAATACATACTTATTATACATAGACCACCCAGACCCATAACAGAAATTAAAATTCATCATTTCAATTTCGGCCCGGCCGGGAATCGAACCCGGGACCTCTTGCGTGGCAGACCGGATGTTGACCATATTCCATCCTCGGCCGCATCACCACTTACCATCAGGTGAGTAATCCGTTTAAAAAAAAAAAAAAATCCACAACCTCATGCCGCTGTACCGCAGTCCTAACGCGAGATCTACACCGGCAATCCGGCGAGGTGTACTCGCGCGGATATCCGCACGGGGTCCGCACGCCACTAAAAATTTGCGGATGCCGCGAATGTGACGCGGATGTTGGGGTACGGACTGAGGGTGGAGGTGCGATTCAATTTCGACAAAAATCTGGAAACATGTTTTTACTTTACCGTCAAGTTAGTAGCTGGTTGGTGAAAGGCTGCAACGCCACCTCACAAATATCCCAGCTGGAATCTTGCTGGTTGGCGACCGGATGGTAGGGCCAGATAGCCAATCTGGGGGTTCGGGAGCGCCACCTTGTCCAACTACCGTCTGCAATGAAGCACTAAAAAAGGAAAAACGATACAAACAGCACCTTACAAACATTCGAGGTCTGCACTCAAATCACGATGCGAACTGCGTCCCTGGTACCGGAATCTATGAGGACGTTCACGACGATATCTGCATTTGACATCTCAGTAGCTTAAAGGGGTCTGGATCTTACATTTTGGGACTATTAGTGGATAAAGGCGAGTGCAAACTGAGTACAAACGTACCTCAAAGCAGTCTCAGAAACGGACTCGAGTGTTGCTTAACCATGGTTTATCGGTCACGTAAGCTTGCTGCCTCTAAACCACTGCAAGCAATTAACCACGTATAAAAAGTCCAATTGCTTCTTCCAGAAGAGTCTTCCGATATTTTTCCTCTGAGCTAAGCGTTCCGCCTGATGGAAAATGGTCACAGAGGTATCGCCAATAAAACCAATTTATGTTCATAGGCTCTATTGGATACAACCTATTCGAATTAGTTATTATGACGTCATTCTACTCTATTGGATCAAGATGGCGACGGTCTATTAGAGATCGGTAGTCGGCGCAAATAGGCAAACGCTAGACCACAGCCTGAGTGACGGTTTCTATGTAATTATAGCAAATAGGCAAACGGCCCTCCACTGTCTCAGCCACGGTTACCCGCTCCACAGAGCTCTACCTCCGCTCACGCTTCTGCTACATCCGTGCTCGCTTCGGGACGCGGAAGTGGCGCTTTTCGCCGCGGCCCGCGGTATGCGCGGCATTCGTACGGGCTTTCTTTGCTCAGTGATTTACGTGGAACACGTTTGCATACGCTTATCGCTTTCGGCTCTTTTTAAAAGGTAACACGAGATCCGGAATGGGAAGGTTGGTGAACAATTTCTTGTGGTGCTGGGTAAGTTGGGTTTAAGATATAGTTGCCTCACGACATTCTCATTCTCGGCGTGGGCTGGTTTGGTCAAATATTGTGCATGTTCCAATTGCCCCGATTTAACTGTAACTGAAGTTGACCGTGTGGCCGTGTGGTTTTCATTAATTAGTTTCTCTAGAATTTTTAATGTTCAAAAACTGCTGAATCTAAGGTTAAAAATAAATTTCGGGGAACGGTAGGGAGTGGATCAGAGACGCGAATCGTGGCACAAGCCGGGATTGACCGCTCTGATGTTGACGAAATCGGGGCATTCACCGCAACTCGACGGATCGGCGTCTATTTTACGTGGGGTGCCTCGCACGACACCCTGCCAGAGTACCAATTAGAGTGACAATATCACATTCAAGCATAGAGAAAATATTTACTAACGTAATAGAGGAGACACCGCATATATTTTCTTTGAACCACGCTTTGCGGTCCATGGACAACAGTGGCCGCAGTCAGTTCTGAGACATTGCGCGACGCGGACCAATCTGACAGTGGCTTGGATATTCAAAAACACGCCACCTTGTGCATTAAAAACTGTACGATCCATTCGAGGGCCAAAAATAAAGAAAATGATAACATTTCATCGGTCATTCTATGACTTGGCAACCTCCCCCCGCACCTCCCGCACGTGACAGGTTGGTACAATATTTTTGTTTGTGATGGCTGCTCTATTACTGTGTACTATACACTGTCGCTATGCAAAATGCGCAAGCAAACTAGCCAACATCTGCCAATCGACCTTTAACCCTTGCTGACAATAGCCTCATCGTCGCAAGGAGGGGTCAGCGCGGAACTGGACGTAACCAGTTTACACCGGAACTGTAGGGTGACCATATGACTAGTGATTGTGCGGTTAGAAAAGTAAGCGGTCGTGGTCGATTGCGGTTGTTTTTTTCGGTTAGTATCAATTGTCGGTCTTTAGTGGTTAAAGAGGTTTTCTTTATTTTTGATGTATTGAGTAGGTAGCCAGTCCTCTGGTGTCTAGCAGATTAGAATATTGCCTTGCAGGTCTATAAGGTGACTTATGTCTTAGAGACTAATCAGGTGACCTTATCATGCTACAAATAATTTGCGATAGTTTTAGAAAAATGGTCGTTGGTTTCCCTAATGTTTCATGTAAAAACGAATGAAGAGATTTTGATAAAAAATTTCAGTTGTAATTTTTTTTACCACAAAGGTGGCAAACAAGATTACGGCCTGCTTGATGGTAAGCAGTCACCGAAGCTTATGGACGTTTGCTGTACCAGGGGCATCACTGACACGTTGCCGAGCCCGTAAAAACATTTTCACCCCTTTTTTGAAGAACTTAAAAAATTTGGCAAATTTATCTTAAAATTCAATACAGTACCCGCGCTATGACGGCATAACCACATTTTATAACGAAATATAAAACTTAAAACATTACTCCATAATCTACCCCTGCACTGCCCTTACACCGCATGGTCACCCTACTCACCTAACTGACCGTCGTAAGCGCATTCAATAGACTATCGATTATTATTAAAATAAAAAAAACAGGACAATGGGCAAAGGACATATGGACAACGACCAAAAAGCACGTACCTTGCCTTGTTAGTCCTCGTCACGTAGAGCCCATATGCCAGTAATAAAAGGGTTAAAATGAAATAAAAAACTATTTAGTAACGCCTTATCTATTGATTTTTGAACGTTATTGATTATAACCGTTTGTTGGTTTTTTGCGGTTTCCGAACGAAAGAGGAAGTCCGAAAGTGAAAGTGAATATCGTGTTTTTGAACGAGTCGTCTGTTTTGTTTGTTGTAGAAACAGTTTTTACAAGTTTTTTTTTTACAGAAATAATGTGTGTTGTTGTGATATAGACGAAAGGTATATTTTTGTTTCGATTGCAATGTTATTATTTACTTATTTTAATAATTCCTCTTTTTACACAATTAGTCTTATTTCTATTTAAATCACTTATGCTAAAATAATTATAATTATTAATCTGTAAATCTGTGTGTCCCATGATATGTTTTCTATTTACTATGATGTGTGTATCTGTGGCTTTGTGGACTCAAGATGGTTCTTAGGTTTGTTTCATTAAAATCGGTTTATTAGTTTTGAAAATATTTGATTGATATTTACTTCAACGCATTGGGGGCGCGCCTGGTGTTGCTGATGTGCATAGGCGGCGGTGACCACTTTCCATCAGATGACCCGCTTGCCTGTTTGTCTGCCGTATTACATAAAAAGACTTGGTCGGGGTGATTGACGTTTTTATGTCGGTTTTACCTCGATATTACGAAGCGGCTGAACACTTCATGGTCACGAGAAAATCATAACCATGGAGTGTTCAATCGCTTTGAAATATCATCACACGGCACGCGAAGCCGCCGGGTCCGCCTTCTTGCTACTCCCGGCCCATCTCGCACGGTCTTAACACTTAACATCCTTGGTGGTGAGCTTATTGGCACGAATATTATTATTGACTACGTCAAGCCCTCACTTCATGGCGTCAGGCCACCGCTTTGAAATATCATAGCCGTGGTGACAAAGCCAAAGTGTGTGACAATGTGTAGTGAATAACTAATGGTTTTAAGACTTTCAATATTAAAACCTATGTAGGTATAAAGAAAAGGGTTGTTGATACTGTGCTTTAACGATCCCCGTACCAGGTCGTCAGCTGACATCCGCTAAAAACGCGGCCTCGCTGAATTTACAAAACGACAATCGATAAAAAGACGACATCTTTCCTTTCATCGAGTGTTCGCGTGATTGGTCGCAGTTTCGCTTGTACAGGGAGGGAGTTCAGTTATTTTGAAGCAAAGTAAAATGTAAAAAAGGAAATAGTTATACATCGCAAAAACATCTTGAAGCCAGTTGAAGTCTTGAAATGAGAGGTGGTATCCTAGGTGGATAAGCTTGTCCTGCTGCGTAAGCCCCAGGGATACGTGGGAAATATATGCCTATATGAGCAGTTAATATCAGAAAATAAGTTCCGCGGGAGAACCAATAAGCGTAGACCTTTAGCTGAATCGGATGCGTAAGCCAATGAAACACGACGTGAAATCGCTGAAGACAGCATTATGGAGGATGAAAACTAGAAAAGAGCCTGGCTTTAGCAAGATTGAACGCTAGAATGATGACAAGATGAAGAAATTCCTTAGGAAATAACGTCTATACTTATTCCCGTAAAGCAATTCCCGGAATAGCCAGACCAGAACATCGTGGAGGCCTTGTCGATTGTCAGTGTATAACGAGAAAATTCAGAAATATTGTAGATGTGACAGTTGTCTTCCCATTCCGTTCCATTATGTTTTTTTTACAACTAAGGTGGCAAACACGCTCACGGCCTGCCTGTTGGTAAGCAGTGACCTCAGCCTATGCTGACATGGGATATTGCAAATTTCATCCACAGGCTGCAGTAACTGCTTACCATCAGGCAGGCCGTAAGCTTAATTATCACCGTAGTGGAATGAAAAACGTGGGCTGGCTGTTCATTATTAAAAAATAATAGATAAGTAGTTATGCAATTCACTAGCTTCCGTCCTGCTTAAAATAATGGAATATAAGCTAGGATTTATTGGTAACGTAATGACAGGCCGCCGTCGACGAAGGGCGGTACTTGTAAATTATTTATAACGCAGTCTTCTTTCAATTGCTGTAAACCTTATTATTAGCATAATTTCTTTTGTACCATGTCGATATAATGGAGTACGTTTAAGAACTTTATGTACGATAATTAGCAAAATTAAGTCATGTAATATTTCGAGCTTCTGATCAATTTCATAGCGCATATTTAAAAAATATTAAAACAATGAAACGCGATGAAGAACGATGTTAACACTGTCTTAAGCCAGATCGAGTTTCGTTATTTCATAGTTACGTTTCACGAATTTGACAACTCTTTTGATCCAACTAGTTTTCTGATAGTTACAAATGCAACTATTTTCAATCCGTAACCCGAGGAAACGGCTGCGGACATCCGAAAACACAATATGTTGCAAAACCAGTCTAGCAGCTGCAATTTCAAATACGATACACACAAAACGCTTAAAAAGGATACGGAAGGGTCAGTGAAACCAGATTGACCAGTCTATTCAGACATAGACAATGGCCCTAACAGTGACCCTTGCGGGACACCGGTCAGTTTCGCGAAAGCGGAACCGGTCTTTTATCGGAAGGGTTAAAAAATGTAATCCTATTATTATTCCTAATGCGTATTAGAAGAAGTGGTCAGTTTTGAAATTGTTGTAGTACGTGACAGTTGTGGCTAGTTGCTTCGTTAGGTGTGTAAGCCTTAAGTATTTCAAGCAACGTTGATTACTTTATTTAATTCGAAATTGTAATACCTACGGTTAAAATTTTGAATCGAGTACTATAAGTGTAATGTGAATTTAAGTTCAGGTAACAACTAAACTTAAAGGTGTTAAAATATGGAAGAAACGGTACGTATGTTCAACAGTATTTCTGAAAACCTGTTTACATTTCTTTTTTCAACATCTTCTCGAAACATAAAAGCCGTTGTAATTACAAAAGACCCAATTCCCACGGAGCGTGAAAAGGGACGGATAACACTTAAAATGTCGGGGAAAATGTAGAAAAAAATCCTTTTTTCCTCGTCCTCCGTGTCACAAAAAATGTCCTACAATTATCACCTCCCCGCTTTACTCGGCAAATAGAATTAGGCGTGAATTAAATTAGGCTGGAATTAACAAGGATAATACCCGGTTCCCTTCGTTTTTTCCTCCTTTCCCTGTCTTTTTAACGTTTTTTTCACTGACAGCTCCCTAATGGTGGCAACGAGGGAAATTCTCCCGCCAATTTCGTAAGACAAACGCCATTGTTCCCTTTTTGAAACCGTGGTCGTTTTTAATCGAATTTGTTAGTATGATTGCCAGGGTTTCTGT
This sequence comes from Blastobasis lacticolella, assembly GCA_905147135.1. Lineage (NCBI taxonomy): Eukaryota > Metazoa > Arthropoda > Insecta > Lepidoptera > Blastobasidae > Blastobasis > Blastobasis lacticolella. The sequence goes on along the minus strand of LR990062.1, from coordinate 13,242,206 downwards.
AAAGTCTGTCTACATTTTTTATTACTTTGATTGCAATTAGTAACTGTTATATGTTAAAGGTTATTATATTTTATGTGTGTCCGGCATATGTGGTGTCCGGCATAGTAGAATAGCACCAACTTCTTACACTCGTGGGTGTCGTACAAGGCGACTAATGTTTTCGAGGAAATATTTCTAGAGTCTCCGTAGGCTGGAAAATGGGCACCATTTTCCATCGTAATATTTATAACACTGCGATCTCCAACCAGCCTCCCAAGTGTGGAGATTATGACAATAACCTTCTGTGGGAAAGTACCTAAATCCTGCAGTGGACTGTTATGGGCTGATGTAGATGATGAAATGTTGAATTATATTTATAGCAGCAATTTTTTAAATTCCATCCTTATATCGTGGATGTTCCAGCTATCGGCACAAATCGTATTTGTTTAATCTTTGATAAATACACATTGCGAGCGATTATGTTCCATGAAAAATATAACCTGGACTCTCTCAAAGGTGTTCCTGAAAAGCCATGTTCCTTGCCTCTTTCACCGCTTCATCATTTGCCACCAGTCGAAGCGGTCAAATGCTTGCCTAGTTCTTATAAAAAACACAAATGCCTACATTTACCTACAGCTATAGTGTATCAGCGTCTAATAAGTCTCAAAGTACCTATAATAAAAGTTCATGTTATGTTCCTTCAGTAATTATAAGCGTTATTTCGTCCTAAACGGCGTCCTTTGGGGTTCTGGGATACATTGAACTAAAATCAGTGGAACAGTTTATGGACAGACATGCTCCATTTTCAGTCACATAGTCATAGTTATCGTTTAATTATCACATATCTCTTTTGTAGGCCTACTTTCTTTCTTTTAGAGAAAAGTAGTGCCTGTTGTGTCGTAACTAATCTGTACTTCCTGTATTTGTTATCTTGTGTACAATAAACTGTTAAATAAAAAAAATAAAAAATATAAATAGTTACCTAAAATCAGGGCAGGATAGTTGCAGGTAAAATACCGGCAAGTATTAGACCGCTATTGTAAAATATTAAATGCATTTTGTTTAAGACAATTTTGTCTTTAAATCAAAACTTAAAGTTTTTAAGCTAAAGAAATCATACCTACTACAGACGTTGTGATAAGTAATTTCTTTATTAAAAAAATCACAAAATATAGCGGTATATGTAAATAAATTTAAAATTATTTCGTTACATCCACATCTAGATGAACAATCTCTTCGACACTGGGGTTTAAGAAAGGGGCCTTTAAAATGTCAAAAGAAGGCGAATTTCCCTAAGGGTGGGACCACCCTCCTTAATTATATCTTTTAATGTAATGTCGGAGTGCATTTTTAGATCACCCCCTATACATAGAGTTCTAAGCGTGAAGGGGAAGCGATAAGGGTGATTTTTGGGGGATGGAAATTAATAATGGAGTTTTGGGTTCAAGTTTTTCGAAAATGTCTGCCGCCGATTGTTTCCAAGAGGGAGGAAAGTTGCTCTCCGTATTGCTTAGGCTGGTTTGTTTCCTTGCAGCTTTATTTACAAAAAGAAATCTTCCGTTCAAATTCTACTACAATACAGTTTGACTTACATAATTTTCGCCGTTTTAAACAAAATAGTCACATATTGTAGTCTCAGTATGAAATTGTAAATATTTTAATTTATAGTACAGGTAGGTAAACATGCATTCGAGTTGCCTGAAAGAAAGTGATCATGCTACACTTGAGGAGTAGCGAATGGCGTAGGTCTATGCAAAGAAATTATTTGGACGACATTAATTGTATTATTTCCCGTTTAACATTCCAAGAATGTAAAAAAAAATTCATTACTTTTATTTATATATTTCAATCACATTAAGATGTAGACACCGTAGTCTCAAGGTCCCCAGAGGAAGACCTTGGTTGACATCGCTTCGATTTCGCACTCTATTCCAACGGTATAAGGATGTACACCTCAGTGGCGAGTTCATTACGGTGCTGAATTTCGACTAGCCTCAAAGTACATAACGGTCACCCATCCAATTTTCGAACCCTTGCTTCATTCCCGAAAGTTAGCGTAACCTTGGTTATCGGTCTCGCAAGCACGCTGCAACTAGACCAGTGCCGCTTCCTACTAGCTTAGATATTAAATCATTTTAAATCCACTGAATAATAATAATATCCAGGTGTCCCTCAAGGTTCCGCACTAGGTCCCATTTTCTATTAGCACTACGTTTTCTTATTTACGCACGACAGTCCGGGATTAGATTTCGGATCCCATGTGACGCAGACGCATTATCCATACTCTATACCTGGATCTGGCATGACACTTACATTGTTAATTACGTAATAGGAATTGTATTATTGCACAGTAGAACATTCAGACGTAGACGACTTTAGACAGGCGTATGCAAGGCTGAGCCGGTAGTGACAACTGTGATTGAAGCCATGTAATAATTATGTAGAAAGAATTTATTATTGAAACTATAAATGTCGTTACTTGTAGACGTAGATCTGCCTAATTGATGCGAGAAAAAGATGTTTTGATGAAATTTGATTTAAAGATAGCTTGGATTATATAGAATGACTACACTATCTGCTCTATTGTCAACGGTGAAGAAATCACAGAATAAAGCTATTACAAAATTACAAAATTTTTGAAATTTTTGTGGATAGTAAAAAACTAACTAATATTACTTCATATCCAATCGCGTGGGTATGGAATTGAATAAACTACCCGTCGTTATAAGTGCTCCATCAGTGAACTCTTTTATAAATAGACCGGACAAGTATTATCAATAATGTCTTAAAGTGCAGTGAAAGCATTAGCTGCTAGTGTATCAATAATAATAATATTGAGGCTGTGTACATAATTATATTATAATAATCTTTTTACAATTCTGTTTTTAAATCATGTCTTTACAAATCAATCTTCTAGCGAAAAAATTGATTTTTGCTGTTATAATTCTAACTTTCTGAGGCTAAATAATCTGTTACATTATCAATGTGGTACAATTTATATGGTTATCAATATAAATTCAAGCGCCATTTATTCCATACAAGCCTTCCATACATAAATACCAAAACGTAAAAGTTACGACTCGCGACGGGCGCAACAAAATTAAAGAACAACAACGCACCCCGCGTCTTAGCAATTTAAAATGAGGGTAGCTCATTTATTCCTTCTTCTTTTACCCCCTTTTTACCCCCCACGCAAGACCAGTATAAGTTGAACCGTGACGACCTGTATATTGTTAGCCGGAAGGTGCCCGCTTAGGGCTCAAGCTAGATTGGCCGATGTCCCCTAAAAAATTTACCCTTTCTTAATTCGAAAGAGGGTTGCAAGAAAATAATTTGTTATTATTATTCTTACTTTTCGTTATTTACTTGAGGGTTTTATGTTATGTTCTTAGCCGGTGTTAGCTTTTAGTTTTGAAAGCTTGTTTTAATATTTTAATGTTGTGTTAAATTTTTTCAGTTCGTCAGTTCGTTTATTTTGACTTGATATTTTATTAGTTTCTATTTGCGTATCGAGTAAAACGATTCTTTTAATCGATGTGTATTTTAGCCTTGCCTATTGTCCTAAACATTAATTACGTTAAAATCCAACCACGTCGGGAAAATATCCATAGATTATATTAATACCGATCAAAACTAAAATGTAATGTAATATTTAACGCACTGATGTTCCGAAACTCTGGTTCTCTTTACGGCCGATGGGGCACTGCCTTGTCGTTTTTATATGATGTAGGTACCTATTAATTGAAAAGTGCTTTGTGGCAAAACCACAAAACTTCAGGGAGCACTAATAATTATCAATAATGATCGTACAGTGGTCAAGGGTTATAATATTTTAATTTTGTTCTGCGAACGTGTAGGTATTAATACAACAGACTGACGATGTTGTAATTATGTAACGAAGGTATTGAATGTTTTATTTAATTTTTATAAATGTAAGTAGACTTATTTAAACTTTTAACTTCATTTATTACATTATTAGCTACAATAGTGGTTGGGATCTTCCTTTTAAGTATAAAATATAGCAGGAAGCCCAATTTAATAATTAAAATCCTTTTAAAATAACTTTAACTATGCCGATCTCATTGTGTTCGTGTGTGTGCAATATTCTTCAAAGGGGTAGGTACATAAAAAGGAATATTACGTATTATAGTTATAGATATGCCAGACAATCTTTCGCAGTATTGAAGCTTAAAAATATAAACAAACCAGCAACGATAAACAAACTCCTCGGATTGCGATTCCAAATCCAAAACTCCCGCGAGATTTGAAAATGGAAGCGCCACTCGCCCGCGGAATTCGAATGACGAATTGCGGAGGCTTTTTCTTGTATAACGCCGCCAAAGTTGGTTTACCGTTCCAAAACTAATATTCAAAGCAAAATGGTCTCTATTGCCGTGTGGTGTGGTTGTGTTGGATTTCTGGCGGGACAGCTGTTGTTCTTGCAAGGTATCTCCCTACTGTCTCGGGCAAGGATTTATCGTCTTGCAAGGGGGAGAGAGGCCAAGTAAAAATAAGAAAGGGCTGTTTTTCCGGGGGATGAGGGGGGGAGGGGTAAGAGATTCAATTAAGGCGAGCGTCGCCTCTGCCTGCGATTAATTATGCTTTCCGAATCGCTAGCGGTTGAAAAAGTAAAAAGTTATATGCGGCCAGGAGTTTTTTGTGTTTCAAGCTTCGAATGTAGGGATTGTGCCTGATTTTTAACCAATGAGGTTTTATTTGTATCTTTAAATGGCATTATTAGGTACCAACGTGCTGTTGATATTATCTAGATTTAGATTCCTTTTGTTGCTATACTAGTATAAACAGTTACAATACTCGTTAACCTAGTGTAAGGGACAGATCTCTTGGGTTAGGTACATAAATTTGTTTAAATCATAACTTAGCTTAAGAAATACTTATTATCTTTACTGTTTATAGTACTTATATTAACTCATGTAATCGTATGAAGTTAAAGACACAATAAACGTTATATTATTATATCATAAAACTTTCGTGAAAACTTTCTAACTAATGGCGAAAACGGCATCAAAATCGACTTTTTATAGACTATACTTTATTTTATCTCATATTGATTAAATATTTTATTTTGTTTTATTTGAATGAACACCAGCCATCTCACAACGTATCTAATGTATATTAACGTTCTTGCGAAACGGAAAGCTAATCACAGGTCTTCGCTGTCAGAGACACAAACTACAGAATAGCTAAAACACAGATACATATATCTCTTCAGATTAGAAATTAAAGCTGAGTGTTTTATATTTGTTTATCGCCCAATCAATCGCCGAGGGACCTTTCAAAATAAACACTTTAACACAGTGACCCAAATACCGGGGCTTCACATCACAAATCAAAACATTTCGGCATGCCCGCGTCTTCCACATATGAGCCGCCTAAAAACCTTTCCCTTCCACGTAAATCGTACAATTTTCACCCCTATCCAACTATAAATAGAGGGTATTTCGTAATGCACAGTGTCTCAAGACGACGGAGTATCCACACGACAATGAAACTCGCATTTAAGTTGGGCTTAAGTTTTACCAACTTATGGATATTTGATAGGTCCATTCATCAAAGATTACGCTTGGTTTGCTGAATGTTAGACGACGTTATTTAGCTATTACCCACCACCTTCACTCTAATTTAAAAACTATAAATAAGACACATTTAGACAATCCTTTCAATTTCATTGAACCGCAACACTGGCAACGGCAAAAAACATATTAAAAAAAAGAAGAAAATCAGCAGCATCCGCCCGCCGTTCGAATTTCAAATCGCTCTTTGAATTCGGAACGTAATCGGTGGAACAAAGCGCGCGCCGTCTTAACCCCCCACCTTGCATATCTATCTACGGAAGGTACGGCATACTTTTATTCTTGAGGGGCCAGCCCGTCCACCCCATTTAAAAGAAGCCATCTTGGGATTGGGTACGAGGGGCCGCGGCCCACCCAGGGGGGCGGGCGCAGGGGGAACCACTTTTCTCTCGGCGAAGTGTTGTTTTAATTCTACCAAATATCTTTTCGTGAATACCTCAGGAGAACTTTTGATATAATTTTCTTTGGGGTAATATTTATACGTTTGAGGTGTAGCGGTGGAGTTCTCGAGTATTGGCTGGCGGCGGCTCCTGGTATGGATTGAGTGGAATGGGATATTAATTTCGACGCGTTATTCTTGTTGCGGGCTTTGTTTCCTTCTTATTTTAAGTTCTCATTCCTTGATGTAACTGTACTTAAATCTACTTATGAAAATAACACCAAGAATACGAGAGTTTCCTTTGTACTGAGGTAAGAATGTGTATATTTTAGACGTGCGTTATAACTCATAAACTTTTTAGACAGTTTCATTTGTTTCTTTGTTTGACATCGTGGATTCGAAATGATATTTTTTATATAATTATTATCTCCGTAGCTTTAAGTTTGTATATTCTGTATATATCAATGTATTATCTTAATAAATAAATTATTAGAAAGAAAGATGGAAAACATACACACATTGTACATTACAAAGTATTTATTGAAATATTTCATAACACAGGACAAGTCACTCATCCAAGAAGGCATTAGCTGTTTATTGTAAGATGTGGAAGGCCTATATTCAGCAGTGGACGTCCAACCGTTCAGATGACGATGACGCTGTTTGTTGTAATAATTTCTTTACACTCCTACACTATATATGCACAACGACAAGAAGACAACACACCTATATACTTCAATGGAGCGATATAATCCACACAACCAAACAAAGGCTACCCTTTTAAAACTAATTAAAAACTACACCATTATTCAGACTAAGGTCATAGTCGCAAAGCCAATCTATTCCGAGCTTATCGGCGAAGCATCCCAGCTAATTTACCGTGACGCCATCCTAATTCGCCGTTCAAAAACCCACTTAAAGAAAATTGTCTATAAAGTAAACTCAGTGAAGAATACCTTCGCATTTTCATTAAGTTCCGCCAGCGATTTGATACCGTCACAAAGCTCGTAGATTAAAGCTGAATGAAGCGAGATTTGCATAGAAATTAAAATTTACCTGGACGCCCCGGTCTAGTGGACCCAAGTGGGATTCCTTTGCCATAGTTGCGCGTTGAATTTCGAATCGGGCGGCGGCGGGGTTAAAAATCGAACTGGCTGGAAACGCTGGCGCGTGCTGGCTGGAAAATTACGTTGTATTCTTTAAAAGAGGTTGGTTTATTTCAAATAGGTATAGGAACTCTTTGTAGAGTTTTTTGTGGGGTTTAGACATTGACGTAATATATATAGGTACTTATATGTCAAAATCTTTGGGTTTAGCGGTTTAGCCGTAGACAGTGTTTCATAATTAAATGTTTTAAGTGGAACTACAATCATTAGCTAAGTATATAACTAGTCTAGAGACTACAGAAGAGACAACAGCGCCACTCTTCAAAGGTACTAAATATTGAAATGATTATAGAGGGAGAATAATAAAGAGATGACAAGCACTAGGGTTCAGCAAATACTATTCTATATCTATGTACATAATAATATATTTGATCTTTGTGTTAATAATAAATGATTTGTATAGAGTGTTGGCTGAAAAGACTTACGTTGTATTCTATGAAGTAAGGATATTTGTTTTTCTATAGATATACAAACTCCTTGCAAGGTATCTGTCAGGTTTAGCAAATCCTATTCTCTACGTCGACTATACGTAGAGTTCATAATACAATATATTTGGCACAGTATATAGGTATATATATAGGTATATATTTGATTTGTTTCAGGAACCTGCCTTGCGAGCATCAATACCAACATAGCCTCACTAAACGCCAAGGACAAGTAGATGTGTGTTACAGACTTAAAGTAATCGTTTAATTTCTTTTTGAAACTCACATTTTCCCGTTTTCATTGACCATAAAGTGTCCCGCATTCTATTACTTAACATATTGTTACAAAGTAAGTTTGAACGAACTATTTCCTGGGTACAGTCGAGTATAAACGCTATTGGATAAGCATAAAAACACATTTTAATATAACACAGGTATAATATAACATCGCTGAAAATATATTTATTTTGTATAGGCATACAAATAATAAATTGAGTATTATAACATAATGTCAAAATAGGTATGATAAATGATATTAAGAGCAATGTCAAAGCAGATTTAATTACATTAGACAAGATATAAATGTCCAAATATTAATAGATTAATCAATAAGTCTATTAATCAAAATTATTATTATTTAAATTGTAGAAATTATGGGTATTTATGTCACACAGGGCAAAGATGGACGATGGATAGGGCTTTTAAGACTTTGTTAGTACGTTAGTACGTCGGTTAGTAGTACGGGTAATAAACCCTAAAATAACATGTGCTATGAAAGGATAGCGACTTTGTTCTGCAGTAGTAACTATACTTAAAAATATTTTAAATAAATAATGACTTATACAGGTATAGCTTAGTTATAAAATCACTTTGACATAATTATTTAAAAACAATTTGACATATTTAATTTTATTATGTCAAATAAAACACTATTCACCAGTAATTTGAATTGAATGTTTTAACATCTTATACCTTTCATTGTTGATATTATTACAACTTGTCTGATATTATTGTAGTTAAAATCTATCAAATCTGTCCAAAAAAACTCTGAATTATTGTATGTTCGTGGGCAGACCACATAGCTCTCTGCATTTACTTTAATATCTGTATACAATTTATATGTATACCAACCTATGCGTAACAATAAAAGTATTTAAATTGAATTTAATTAAATTGACAGACACGGAAACCGTCATTATTATTATTTAAATTGTATTGTATATGTAGTGTATGGTTGACGCAGCGTACGTCCTCCCACAAGGTGGACCGACGACCTGGTAAAGATCGCAGGCACCAGCTGAATGCGGAAGGCACAGGACCGGCCGCCGTGGAGATCTCTGCGGGAGGCCTATGCCCAGCCGTGGGCGTCTTTCGGCTGATATGATGAAGAATAAGGTTTGTATGAAAATACCATACGCAACATCCCGATCGGTATTCGGGTTCGATTCCCGGCCGAGCAGAAATTGAAATGATGAATCTTAATTTCTGTTACGGGTCTGGGTGTAGTATGTATAATAAGTATGTATTTAAAAAAAAGTATATAAGTAATTTATCAGTTATCTTTACCATTTACACAAGCTTTGTTTACTTTGGGGCTAGATGGCGCTGTGTGAAAATGTCCAAGCAGATGTATTTATTTATATGAACGAATTCGACTGTACCCATTCCACATACTGTGTAAGTGTGTGCAAGTATGGGTTATTAGTAAATTAAGAAGACGCTGAAAAGTGCACAACTTCCAAAAAGGATTACCTACCGCTCTAAAGGTGTGCTACGAAGTGTTACCACGGGAACTAGACGTGTTTCGATGTGGGCTAGACGAATAGATCAGTATCGATTGAGCAAGTGTTTCAATATTTTAAAAAGCAGACTTGGGCAATCTCCTTTTCGGAAACTAGTTTTAAATTCAAAGCCATTATTTGGTGCGATATAATTCCTCTTATTGTAAACTGTAGCCATAACCACAAAGATCATGTTTTGTTTAATCAGAATGGTCCACACCAGATAGTGGCAGTCTGCGATATGGTTTTCCGAATTCACCGTGAGGACTTACATGACACACTTCATTTCCCTTGTAGCCTACGCTGGCTACCTTATCCTACAAATCGGAACACGATATCGCGGGCATTATTGCCTGGCATCAGAAGTAAATAAGGCGATGATTCCCTAGGCAAAATCCATAACATTGATAAAAATCGTTCCACTGGTACACTATCAGTTGCTCAATAAATCAAATGGTACCACCGCACCGTGGCCGCACAGACAATTAAACTTTTTGCGATGTACCTTCGAAAAACGTTAGTAACCCACCTCCCCTCGTGGTGTGGGGAACAGAGGAGATCACGTATGCCGATAACATTACCAAGTTTTCGCATTAGAACAACTTTTATTACACTTATCTTGGCTGGCGGAAGGTATCCGAGCAAAAATGTGGCAAGTTTCTGAACGTGCCCCGCCCCGCCCACGCCGCGGTTCGCGCCAAATGACGGATTCGAATTTCGAACTAGATTCCTGCGAGGAGATTGTTTGTGATTTTGGTTTTTACATTTTGAATTTTTAGATTATTCCATTTGTAAGCATTCTTAGTAAGGTGAACCGATGATGAACTGAAAGATTTAAACAACGCAAGTATAAGAAATGCGGATGGCACAGGACCGGCCTTGATGGATACCTCGGAGGGAGGTTTTTGCCCAGTAGTGGGTGTCTTTCGACTGGTTTGATGATGATGAAGTAATCTCATCATTGGTGAGTATTTATGTTCTATGTAACTGGTCTGATGCTAAGCAGTTACCGGAGCCTACTGGTTTAGCAATACCTGGGGTCTGACTGCCTAACTCGAATTGTCGCTAACGATGTCGGATTGTAGGCGGTCGGACCCCAGTGGTATCCAATTATGAGGATTGAAAAACCAACTGTAATCATATTATTATGAGTTTTAATTATGTTTCCCCTGTTCTGCTCTGTTGTTGCCAATAACGTGAGCAATGTAGGTGCCTGTCAATTATAATTATTTACTTAAATACATAAATAAGTACCTAATGAAATTGTGTTTTATTTATTTAAAACGATAATACTAAATTGCTGGTTGTTTAATTAATTAGTATGTGAACGTAATTACATAGTTTACCTGTTTATTGGCAGGGTTTATTGAAATGTCGCCATTTTGAAATGTCATGTCGTTCTCAACGACAGCGACACCGTCACATGTTCAGTTAAGTTTGTGGCACTGTACGGGTATGTAACACTATGGCCGCCTGTCGTAGAGGAGAATTTAAAATACCTACTAGAAAATCACAGGATAAAGTAGCCGTCACAGACAGACTCTGGCTTATTTGTCAAAATTAAGTAATTAGAATAGGTATATACTCGCCGCACACACAAATTACGTAAGGAACAAATGTCTGGCCACCCTATCCCCCCCGCCAGGCACGGAAGGGCCGGCCTAAGAAGCGATGGCTAGACGTCGTTAAGAATGACATGCGTGTCAACAGACTCTTTACCAAGGATGCCGAAGACCGAGTGAAGTGGACCAAGAGGAGTAGGAATGCGGACCCCAGGCCCTCGCGTTATTTAACGCCTAGATAAAGATGATACTCACCGCCCACACACAAGAACAGCGTGACGGCATTATGTCAGTAACGTCACGGCTTACGTTTCGTTTCTACCTCCAAGACACCACAAATAAAAAAGAGAAGAGTTATTTATTTACTAAAACTTCACGTCACAAAAAGGTACAACGGTAGGCTTTATAAAAAGGTAGGCAGTTTACTGTCCGCTTTGTAAGCAGCGTCGTACAAACAGCTTAGGTCCTTACCTTACCCACGAGGTAAGCTAAACTTACTCTCTACGCTGACTCAGCGACGCAAAGACCTTGAAGACTCAACTTGACTTCTTGGCCTCCCAACTCCAAAAGACACCACTTATGCATAGATATATAGAAGTCTTTGCACTACTGGCGATCTTAAACGGGTTCCTTCCACCTAACAACGCAGAAGAGAGAACAAAATATTCCTATAGGTATTATTTCACCTCCAGAATCCAGCATTTGGACCGCAACAATGCCGCCCCCTTAGTAAATAACCCCCCACGGGATGAATACATAATGAAATTTTGCCCCTAGCCGTCCGTTAATCAAAAACTGCTGCAGAGTACCGCCCGCTCGGAAGACGTAAGAAAATGGAAATTTTCCTACCCTCCTTTTTCCTGTTAGACCCCCCTGCGCGAGAGGTCGGACACCCCCTCGGCTGGCGGCTGTGGAGGAGGCTTCTGTCGAAATTAACTAAGATATTATTTAAGAGATTTCGTCGAAGATTGTCTGCTGCTACTTGTTTGGTAAATAAAAGCTACCCACTTAACACTAAAAGAATAGATAGGGTGGAATTGGGTGGAAATTGTTACAGAAATCAAGCTTTGCTGGCAAATCGTTAAATGCGAAAGTTTGTGTTATGTTTGGATGTTTATTACTCGGTCATGCAAAAACTACTGCAACGATTTTGATGAAATTTATAGCCCTGAATAGCACCTAGGCTATAATTTAAAGCTAAATTCAATGTGGCTCTCGCGGGATGTCTCGCGGGGGTCTGGAACATTTTGTCAGAATTTTATGAGGACGAAGTCGCGGGTAAAAGCTCACGTATTCTCACGTATTTGTCCCACAGGAGGGACAGGCAGCGACTATGGACAGCCACTGCTAAGTCCTGACCTAACCACTTAGCCTCGCATATATGCCGAATCATACATATGAATTATCAAATCCCAATATTACTATAAATGCGGAAATGTGTGCATATGTGTGTGTTTGTGTTGTGTGTATGTTTGTTATCTCTTTTCACGCCTTCGCGCGGGCGGATCCTTTATTATAATAATAAGTATCTTGGCGTCAATATCGAGGAATGTGCAGCTTTCCTCATGATGTTTTTGTTAAAGTTATTTACTGTTAATCATACATTTTAAAAATATATATATTTTAAAGTATAATTAAATACTATAATTAATTTCTATAATTACCTGTACTGTCAAATCTTGGATCATGGTAAAGGCGGATCCCGGGCCCTCGTACGCTATCGCATAACCTCCCGTCCCCATTAACATCAAAATGATTATAATTAATTACGATTCATTATAATTACAAAAAAAGCCGTCTCCTCGCCCCCCAGCCCGGCGGAGGCTGCATTACGCTCTCGGCGAATGCAAATTTTATAACGCCACCCGTTTTCTTATAGGCATTGTCGTAAACTCGGCGCGGGCGGCACTCGCGCGCGGTCATTTGTTCTGATTGTATGGCGGCTGCAGCGACGCGTCTGCAGACCCTGTCAATGGCACTGCAGTGTGGAGAGCGCCAGATAATTTTACGCAAGAGGATATAACTGAGAGACGTCATTTGGTTGATCGTAATTTTGTTTTGTTGCAAATTTTTTTTTGTATAATTGGATAATTGAATAATTTATTCAACCATTCGCGTAAGGCGCTGTGGCAACTGTCGTGCGATCATGGTCGTACAACGGACGTCACCCGATCAATAGAATACCTCAAAACCGCCCGTTGCACAACCGTTTCCTATTAGGACAACGGTCTAACGCGCTTGGGATGCCTGGGCTTTTCTGAAAACCAGCGCTGTGACAGGCATGAGAGCTCACAGCATAATGCTGAGACTGGTCCATTTCAGTTTCCGTTACACTGGCTCGTGTTACGTAATTTTCAATAAACTAAATTTACTGTATTCGCCTTAAGGTGTGTCCAAACATAGAGCGGCATGTGTGCGCGGCAGCCGCGCGCGGCGTGCCGCGCTTTGTTTGGACAACAGCCGCGCGCAAACATTCGTCAATAGTCCTAACTAGAGCGCGGCAGAATTGTTTCCTGGACATGCCGCGTGTTGCTGCCGCGCTCGTGCCGCGCTATGTTTGGACACACCTTTAGGTTCAATATGTAATGTGGAACCGAATAAAGGGCTGTCTATGTCTATGTCTTTCATGTTTCACAGTTTTCGGCCAAAAAACTGAAAGTGCTGGACAGAAAAAGAAAATTCCGGTAGAGTAAACAATTCCTAACATTTTTGTACAATCTGTACATCCAATGGTATAAAAACAGATTTCACAAACAACAATATAATATACCAAAAATGGTTTGTTCATAGAAAGAACAATAACAAATTAAAGTAATTCCCTAGCTTATAATCTGATTCGATGGCATCTTGACTTGAATTGATTCACTTTAAAATTTGGATGATTTACTTTGAGGTTCGAACCCCACTGCGGCCATGTACCAATGACTCTTTTCGGAGTTATGTCCATTAGTTGAATACTAACCGATGCTCCTAAGGTGAGGGAAAACATCGTGATGAAACCTGCGACTGAATGTGTAACCATGATCCGACCTGGTGAGACGGATGTCAGATGGCAGTCGCTCCACTGGAATTACCTGATCTGCCAAATCCTGGATCATGGTTAAGGCGGATCACGGTCCCTCGCGCGTGAGAGCACAATCGAGACATTTACGCAAAGATGATGATGATGATGATGATCATTCCAAGCACACCGGCCAATAGCTGGGCATCTCTAGTTTTTGCTCGAGACTTCGCTAGCGTAAAATTCGGTTATAACGAACCAGACTACTATACTGGGCTATAAGCTATTAAATCACAGCCCGTAACAGTCCACTGCAGGACTTAGGGCCTCTCCCACAAAAGGGGAGGTTATTGCCATAATCTCCACGCTTGGCAGGCGGGTTGGAGACGCAGTGTTTAAATATAACAATGGAAAATGCTGCTGCCCAGTTTCCAGACTACGGAGACTCTTGATATTTTGGCTCGAAGACACTAGTCGCCTTGTACGACACCCATGAGTGTAAGGGTTTGGTGCTATTCTACTCTGCCGGACACCACACGGCTATAAGCTATATTGCTGCCAAGTTTAATCTAAATCCGTATAGTAGTTTTTGCGTGAAGAAGTAATAAACATACATACGCACATGACCGTGTAGAGGTTGCAATATATTTTGATACATTGTATAAAACAAAGTCGCTTCCCGCCGTCTGTCCTTATGAATATTGATACGGTTTTCAGCAATGGATAGAGTGATTCGAGTGAAAAGTTATTAAGCAAGAACAAAAGAGTAGATAGGGGTAAAGTACCTACTTTACCCCTGCTTACCCTATATCTACTCAATGTCGTACAGATGTAGGACATTGAGTAGATATAGGGTAGGTGTTGGGTAGGTTTAGGTGTAGGGTAGTGTAGGGGTAAGACGCCCCGCTAACGAAGTCGCGCCGGGTTGACTTGTAAGTAATGTTAACTAGACAACCATTTGAAACCACAATGCTGCCGAAGAAGGAGCTTGTTGGTTTAAATACATCCTATTCACTGGACTTGAAATAGTACAGGTTGTAATATTGCGCCCTATCAGCGATGGGTTGCGCGAGCTATGTAACCTGCCCATTGCAACTTCAGCTTTGCAACTCTACCATACCGTTTGATATTTACCAGCGCTTTCGGAGCTTACTTGCAGCGTCGGTCGCCTAAAGGTTAAGGAGTCCGACTCATACCCCGACGTACCGGGTGCGAACCCTAGTGCCACCATGTGCAAGTGACTCTTTTCAATTCAATTCAATTCATTTATTTTAATAAACATAAATTTACAGGTCAAATGTCATTAAATTCTTGAGTAGTCATTATTCTTACAATAATGTTACAACAGATAAAAAAAATCACAATCTTAATGTGATAACTCTTTTCTGAGTTATGTAGGTACCTACATTAGTTTAACACTGTATCCATGATCCAATCTGGTCAGGTTCCCCTGTTATCTCTGGGGTAGGTAAGAATAGGGGTAGGGCCTATCGGGCACTGTCGGGCACGGTCCGGCTTTGCTTGGTAAACGATGTAATCAGGTTGGATGATTTATTGTAGATATATTATAGTACATGACACTAAAATTCGTGTTACCTATCACATGCATCTGTAATGCACGCTCGCTTAAAAGTCTGTCTGGCAGTGGCGTGGGGGCCGGATCGCTCTTTGCCCTCAAATATGGTTGAATTCGTCGATGGCGGGACCCTGCGTTATACTCGTGAACGGGTGCTGCCTTGGTGGACTGGCTTATTTCTGTTGTAGTTTCAGGTAGTTTTAGATAGTAAGTATAATATACCTATATAATATGTCGGCCGCTGTCTAGCTCTGTCTGGTATTACCGAGTACGGTCAGGCCGTTGTCGATGTAGGGTGAGTTTACTCTGGCCCTGGGGCGGCCAAAACGTCACTGTGCTTCCTTCCTACTATGATACCCCCCTCCTTTTTGACGATAAAGAAATTTTTATTTGACTTGAACAGGGTCACGGAGGTCGGATAGTAGGTGGTTTACTAAAATTACCTGATCTGCCAAATCCTGGATCATGGTCAAGGCGAACCCCGGCCCTCGCGAGAGCAGCGGCTAACAAGCTACCGGCCTGCCTGATGGTAAGCAGCTATCGCAGTCTATGGACGTTTGGAATATGGGTGCCACCCACGCGTTACCGACCCCGTAAAAACCTTTTCACCCCTTCCTGAAGAACTCCATAGTGAAATAACGTTAACACTTCTATTCAGTTTGACTTAATCGGTTCTAGTAGACTGGTTTCTTTCTATCTGTCTTATTAGAAAAACGTAATTTTCTAGTAAGACCGTATTCTCTCGTATCGTGTGGTCATCAGTACATAAAATGAATTGTATTTAGTTAATACTACAAAGAGCGTTGATGTACCGGAATCGTTAGCGAAAGGTACCGGGTTTGAATCTCTGTGCCGCCATGTACCAATGACTTTTTCTAAGTGATGTACATTAGTTGAACACTAACCGACGCTCTTACGTTGAGGGAAGCTGAAACCTGCACATTCAGACGACTTATTGTGTAACCATGATCCAATCCGGTCAGGTTCCTCTGTCAATACGGTCATGGAGGTTAGGCAGTCGCTCCATTGTAATTACCTAATCTACCATATGGACCTGGGTTCTTCAGATTGAGAGCACAACCGCGATGTTGACATTAAGATGATGATTATTAAAAGTACCCGGTATTCAGTTGCAAGAAGCTGGCTCTTTGGAGACAAGTAACTTAGGAAAAGTAAGTAGACATATGTAAAAAAAAATGTGTTTGGCTATTTCTTAATTTTCACAACAAACTTTAACTACATAATTTGTAGTTACTCATATTTTTCGCTAAGGGCGCTGTACTCGTATTCTACAAAGACGCTTCGCGCTCCAGCTATATGATATTCTAATTCCATTGTAGTAAAAAACCACACACAAGAGTTTTGTAAAAAAATATTACAACAAAAATGGACATCTTCAAAATTCTTAATAGAACTGCGGCTAAAAATAGTTTCTACTACTCGACACTAGAGGGCGCAGCTTTGTATGAAGAACTTGTTGAATAAACAAAAATTATACTGAATAGTATTATTAAATAGTTCCTTCTGATTAATAGTCGTCTAATAAGAGCTTTTACTACTTAATAATTTATTCATGATATAAAGGCGCGGTAATTGTCGCAATTATCAATATGGTAGTTCACACAAATTCCAATAGATGTCAGCAGTGACGCATAAGCATAGCGTGTTATTACAGTTTTGTAAACGACAGTTAAACGACAAATCGGACTTATGATTTTCAATACTTTATTTTATTTTTCTTATTCAACAAGAGAAACATTCATCATTGTATACTTTCGCATTTATAACATTAGCTTTGATGGTCATTTTGCGGTATATGGAGGTTCTAATAGATAGCAGCTATGTCCAAATTTGTATTTATTGATATTCAAAGTAAACTCAATTGCAATTCCATTACATTTGAACTGACCCTTTGAAACTAATTCGGTATTCTGCAAAAACTTTATGAATAGCGTGGTAATAGAGTCCTAAGTCGAGTTTGCCGTGTGGTGTCCGGCAGAGCAGGATAGCCCCAACCCGTTAACACTCGTGGGTGTCGTACAAGGCGACTAATGTTTTCGAGGCAAAAGATCTAGAGTCTGTATGCTGGAAAATGAGCAGCAGCGTTCCATTGTTATAAGACTGCGATCTCCAACCCGGAGATTATGGCAGTAACCTTCCCTTTCGTGGAAGAGGCCCTTAGTCCTGCAGTGGACTGTTATGGCCTGTGATGATGATGATTAGAGTCGTAAAATCTACGAAGAGACTTGAAAGAGTAGAAGACTAGAAAGAAAAATTTGCTGACCATAAATTACACCCATAAAGACGGACGGGTTTCTTCCTATATTCTACATTACTTCATAGACACCATACCGCCTAGTAGAAGCTAGGATTGACCGCTTGATGTTGGTATTAGGCTTCAGAGTTTTGGATTGATATGAAAATATGGAATACTCCTCCTCCTCATCATCTTCATCATCATATCAGTCGGAAGAAGCCTTACTGGGCATAGGCCTCCCCCAGAGATCTTTACAAATGCCGGTCCTGTCTCTTCCCCATACAGCTGGTACCTGCAATCTTTACCAGGTCCTCGGTCCACCTTGTGGGGTACCAACCCATGCTGCTTCTTTCGGCATGTGGTCGCCACTCGAGAACTTTACTGTCCTTTCAGGCATCACATACATCACATACGTACATACCTCAGAAAAGAGTCATTGATACATAACGGCACTGGGGTTCAAACGTGGTACCGCTAACGAGTCGGACCAGTCAACCACCAGGCCACTGACGCTCTACCCTTAGGATGAGTTTCCTTAATCACCTCTAAAAATACAATGGCACCAATAATGCACAAGAGGTTTCCCTGGAGAGCATATTATGCAGTTCTTCATGAAAGGGGAGAAAAAGTTTTTCGGGGTCGGCAACGCGTGGGTGATGCCCCTGGTATTGCAAACGTCCATAGGCTGCGGTGACTGCTTACCATCAGGCAGGCCGTAAGCTTGTTTGCCACCTTAGTGGCATAAAAATAAAACACAAATAATAATTAATCTCGTATATAATTCCACAGCCACTTCATGATACCCGGGTGGGAGACGTTGACATACACGCCCGGGTACTTCCGGCCGCAGCCGAAGCCGAACGAGGCGATCCCGACGAGCCGACCGAAGGAGACCGCTGCGCCGCCGCTGTCGCCCTGGTAACAGGTTTTGTAGTTATCATAAAGTTTTAAGAGAGGTAGTGTTGTAGGGTATACCGGGATCATCACAGCCCGTAACAGTCCACTGCAGGACTTAGGGCCTCTCCCACGAAAGGGGAGATTATTGCCATAATCTCCACGCTTGGCAGGCGGGTTGGAGATCGCAGTGTTTAAATATAACAATGGAAAATGCTGCTGCCCATTTTCCAGACTACGGAGACTCTTGATATTTTGCCTTCAAAACATTAGTCGGCTTGTACGACACCCATGAGCGTAAGGGGTTGGTGCTATTCTACTCTGCCGGACACCACACGGCCAACGTATACGGTATACCGGGATATCCCGTACGAATTGGAACTGCCAGTCTAGGAAAGGACCTGCACCAGAATGAATCAAGCACCGGCACCTTCTTCAAGGGGTACCGTGGCTTTGGCAGTGAAGAGGAGCATTGGCCTGTTAGCTACCAGGGCGACGTGTTTCGGGATTTACGACCGTTGCCAATTAGGACAACGCCTTAAAGTGTGCAAATGCTGGGCAGAAAGCCTACACTAATGCTTTGCTAATGCTAATGAGCTAGAGATCTAAAACTCATTATGGTTGTGTCGCATGTAAGTATAGCTAGTGTCAAATAAGAAGAGACTTGGCGGGTCACGTGGTTCGACTTGCGCTGCATTGGCTGTATACGATTACCTGCGCGAAATCCCCTCCACTGCCATTTGACAAGTCTCTTCTTTCCTGACGCGGTGCCAAAGTTGGCTAAATATAACACATCGGTGCGATGTGTTTCAGCTAGCCTCAAAGCACCTGTTCTCGGTCACCCATCCTAGCCTAACTCCGGTTATCTCACCCGACAACACGGCAGGTGTCGAGCTGCTTCCTAGAGCCTCATAGCACGGAATGGTCACCCATTCTTGCTTAACTTCAGTTATCAATAATCTTTTTGTAGGCACATGCACAATTAGTACCTAACCTATTTGCGAGCGAGCGGCATCATCCACTGATAGCCACTCACAGTGACAGATAGATGACGGCTTCGATTCTGGTACGAATATCGTCTCAGTTGCAGTAACATTACAATTGCATCGCATGCCAAACGTGTGATTGTTATTCAAATGACAGATGTTGAGTTGCAACTTTTCCACAATTCGTTTTCTGAGGGCCTATCGGCTATCTCAGTGGACAACTGAATTTGACATAAAAAATCTGACACTACTCTAATTTGGTAGACGCTATTGCCAGTTTTCAACGTAGATGACGTGGTGTAGAATTATCTAGTGTCAAATACAGTTGTCAACTGAGTTAGCCAATAGCCCCGCTGGTACTTTCTTTAGTTGCATTATGGTTTTATATGGCTGTTGGTACTCCAATAAATAAATAAATTATTAAGTTGTTAAACTGCCTTCAATTTGTCAACGAAAACGTGTCAAAGGTCAAACAATGATTTAACTGCAATTTAACTGGGATGATGCTGGGACTGACTCGATACCTCGTCGTAGTTATAGTAACATAACAATTACATTGCAACATAATAACAACTGCATCGGAATCGGTACCCAGGCGGCGGTAGCGTCGCGGAGTTTCCTTTCTTTTTTTTATGGCCTATGGTGGTGGTGCCGTTGCGCCTGAGCATTTTATTTTATTTATGTATAATTATTGTAATGTTTAAAATAAAGGCCTTCATGAGGGTTTGTAAAAAACCTAATCTGAATAAACGTGATTTTATTTGATTTGACATTAGTCATAGATCTCTCACCCCGGTCCAAGTACGAAACAGAAGTTAAAAAGTTACTCATCCTTGCTCAACTTTTGTTATCGAGTTCACCCATCCACCCATCGCTTGCTTAACTCCGGTTATTTTTTTGCTGAAGGCCTAGAGCAGGCAGCTGTTGTTTTAAGACTGGGCTGCCGGCACATTGAATTTTAGCGCCGGTTCCTAATTACGATATTTTTGGGAGTGAGAGCTTTCTCCCACGCACACTAAGGTTATGGAATGAACTGCCTAGAGAGGTTTTCCCTGCAGAGTACAACATGGAGTTATTTAAGAAAGGGGTGAATAGGATTTTGCGGGGTTGCAAAGCGTGGGTGATGCCCCTGGTGTTGCAAACGACCATAAGCTGCGGTGACTGCTTACCATCAGGCAGGCCGTAAGCTTGTTTGCCAACTTAGTGGAACAGAAAAAAATTGGCGATAACTTTTTTGTGATGGCACATACCTGACAAGCATCTTTGTCCCCGCCTCCTGCGCAGAACATCCTGTCTGTCAGGGTATTGTTGTACCACCTCAGCTTGACTTTCTGACAGTCATCTTTGGAAACTATTGGCAGACTTACTCTGTACAACGTATCCGAGTAGTATCCCTGTAGATTATAAAACTATAGTAATAGAGACAAGGATAGCCAGACTTCAAAAAAGTTATAGAAAGCTGACAGATGCAACGCGATACATAGCCGAAAGAAGTGAAAGATTAGTCTCATTATAATCCAGCGTCCACTCTTGGACTTGGACCTCCTTCACGTTAATGGGGGATTGAAAATGGGTGTGCTGAAAATATACAACCTTTTAGGATCGGCATGAGTAGCGTCTTGTGGTGTCGGAGGCAAAACTCCTCTTTGGATCGCTGAGCCAGCGCAGTAAATTGATTGACAATTCTCAAACGCTGTGCTAAAAAGAGGCCAGCATTTCACAACTTGCCACATCTTGGTCATAACACTTGGTTAGATCTTTATTTGGACCAGTTTCATCAAAATCTGCTTGGTATATTTTGCGTGAAGCTGTTTGTTAACATCCTTACAAACTTTCGCGTTTATATTTAATATTAGTAGAATACTCATAAGAAGCAATTAAAATCAAATAAAGCATTACCTTTTCATACTTATATCCCCAACCAGCTACTTCGATCTCGTCATCGAAATCTTGGCTAATCTTGATGACGTTCACAATCTTTTTCAGCCTCAACGCCTTTTTGAGTTTCAGCAGCTGTATATCGTAATCGAATTCATGTTCATACCCATAATTTGGGTGGGCGATATGTTTGATGATCTTCACTTTGAAACCGTCTAAACGTGATTTGCTGCCGACCCTTATGAAGTTCGAGTCGTTTCTGAAACAACAGTGTTTGGTTTTTAGGTGTGTATTCTAATGTTGGCCGTGTGGTGTCCGGCTGAGTAGAATAGCACCAACCCCTTACACTCGTAGGTGTCGTACAAGGCGGTTTATGTTTTCGAGGCAAAAGATCTCCGTGGGCTGGAAAATGGGCAGCAGCTTTCAGACAAAATTCCATACATTTTATTTGGCAGTGCTCCTCTAAATTGACTTACAGTGGCAACGATATTGTGTCTGCAGTTGACTGTCAACAGGGAGATTCCCTAAGATGGGCTATATTTTAGGCTAGCCATCCACCCAACCACTCAACGCCTTCAATCCAAGTTGAATATTTGGTACTTAAATGACGGGACATTGGGATGAATCATGAACTACTGATTCGTAATGAAACCACCGTCAGGTTCTGCAATCACAAAGGCTCAGATAGGCAGGACACTTGGAACGAATGGATGATAGAGCAGAGCTGTCAAAACCAAGTGGATCCCACAACAGAAAAGACCCAGAGGAAGACTAAGGAAGCGGTGGCTGGATTATGTAGACGAAAATCTAGGGCGACTTTGCAATAAAACATATTGGAGAAGAGCGGCCAGTGTCAGAACGAGATGGAAGAAAATTGTCGAGGAGGCCAAGACCCATAAAGGGTTGTAGCGCCGCAGAAAGTATGAAGTGTTCCGGTTTGATGAATAAGGTAGCCAGCACAACTACTATACTTGTAACCTAAATGCACGAATCGTAGATGTTGTGAGCAACAGTTCCCGCTTACCATCAGGTTGTCTGCTCGTTGGCCCCCTAGTAACAAATCATTATCACAGCCCGTAATAGTCCACTGCAGGACTTAGTGCCTCTCCCACGAAAGGGGAGGTTATTGCCATAATCTCCACGCTTGGCAGGCGGGCTGGAGATCGCGAGATCGGTTTAAATATAACAATGGAAAATGCGGCTGCCCATTTTCCAGATTATGGAGACTCTTGATCTTATGCCTCGAAAACATTAGTCGCCGGCCACTGAGTAACAAAAAATAGATTGAAATTCAAGCGTATTATATGATTGTACTAATAATCTGGTGTACATAATACTAATGTCAGAACAACTCACCCGCAATGGGCGGTAGTTATCGCCCATCGAGTGTGTATCAACACACCTCCACATTGATCCCCGTAGTTTACTTGGTAGGGAGCCTCTTTGATGTCGATGATTGTTCCGCCTAATATCCTGAAGATTTTGTAGAACGACATTATAAACTCATAACCGTCCACCTGGGGCCTAATTTTCGTACTGTGACGTCTCGAATTCGACATTTTTTCAAGCCCCAAATCGAAATTAATAATGACATTAAAATGTCTATCCTAAAAGTATCTTCGATAGTCATATATTGTCGAAGATCAATTTCAATGACGTTTTAATACAGATTTGTGAAATCTCACAGCGCGAGAATTAGGACCTTGGATCTTCAAACCAATGACATCACAACCATAGGACGTGCACTGCTGAACATTGGAACACTCCCCTCACGCCTTCTACACTGATCGAATCTGTGCCCCTTTCTTTCATATAGGTACGTATTGTGATAGTACTGTAGCCCCCTCGGACTGCATTTTCACGGGTTCGGATCGGTTGCAGTGCGTGTTCTCGAAAAGTTTTTACAAATATTTAACTTACAATTCAAAATCACAATAAAATTATGTTGTTGAAAAGTTCAATAATAAATGGACTGGTTTCCACTTGTAAATCTCATTTCATTTTTATTATTCTCTTTAGAATGTAAATAAAAAATTCAAGGCGGTCCCCGGGCCCTCGTGCACGAGAGCAAACCGGGACATTAATGCCAAAATGATTATTTCTTTTATTATAAATTAATACATTTGTTTTATCTTTCATACACGACTAGACGAGTCCGGTTCACGAATAAGTTCCATGAAGAGAGGCGCTGTTGTTTCTAGCCTGGCTGTCTACTCAACTAATGTTTATGGTTCTGAAGATTCTGACGGGACTTCTTTCTGGAAAGTGACTCTAATTTTCACAGTTCAAAGACTGCTTCAGTTCGATCAAGCACAAGTCAAGCTTGATTTGATTTGGAATGGGTCAGCCAAATACTAATTTTGGATTCGGTGGAATAACGTGGAAAGAGGATTATTTATGACCCGCATTTGTTTGATTTTAAGCTGCAGAGCCTCGAGTATCGGCAAAGGTTTTCACGTCTGTTTCAGGTTTCATTTCGGAGAGTGTGCTAAACAGTTGCTCGACCTCATTCCATCGGCCCCTTTCCACCAAGACAGATAGCGTTCAAATACCTGTCCAGTTCTTATAGAAGCCAAGGACAGGGCACATTGATGGTGGTTCTGAACCTGGGTAATCTAACCCAATGGGGGAAACTTTGAAATACGTGATTTTCACAACTGGTTTTGCGGGTCGGATTGTACCAATTCGCATCAGCATCACGTTAGAAGCAAAAACACAACAAAAAGAAAAGGAAAGATAAAAAATACGACACCGGTCAGCAAAAAATTTGGCGTATATGTATTGTATATTTGCTACCGTACAGAAATTTTTTATACAGTACTGACAATATTAGTGATCTTAGTAGCATAGTCATGAAATAATGGTTTTGCATCGAAGACATAATGAGTTGATTATACACAAGACTAAAAGTAATGGAAGTAGTTAATAGTACTACTAAGAGAAACGAAAATGTCGATCGGTAGTATACATTGCAAGGATAGAAGTGGATCAGAAAGACACTAGTTAGGAGACACAAATTCTTTTCACTAATTTCCAGGCAGGTGCATGACGAAATGCCTGTCTAGAAATAGCCCATTCACTTTAGCCTTAAAAGGGACTTTCAGCATGCTTAAAAGGCTTTGAAGAAGGCCGAAATCCCAAGAAAGATAAACCATGACATTTAATGGATGGTGTATGGAGCAGTGATAGCAAAACCTAGCTTACTGACCCTTTGACACGCACCACTTGTGTACTGAAAAATAATTGTAGCAGCACAACCACTGCACTTCCCATTACGTAGGTAACTTTATTATTTTTTTATCGAAACTTGGCGTGTTTTATTGCACATAAGTCAGTTTCACTCTGAACTATATTGAGAATCTACATTTCGAACAAATGCGCGTGTGCCTGATAAGGGATTTGAAGTCACGATTTCACTCCGGTTTTACGTGTAAGTACCAGTCAGCCTTTATAATGCGTAAGGTTAAGGAATGGAACGCTGCCTGCGAGTGTGTTCCCTGTCGGCTGAAAAGAAGCTGTCAGCTGCCGACTGGTGTGGATTGAGACTAAGAGATACAAATAGTGAGGTAATCTTTATGTCTCTCTCTCTCTCTTTATGGATCTTCCAGCTATCCACACGAGCCGCTTTGGTTCACCTTTATAATGCGTACGGGTAAGGAACGAAACTATAGAATGGATCATTATAATCTAGACGCCTACAAGGCTGGAGTGAAAAGGCTATTCCTAGACAGGCATGTTCCGTCATCGGCCGCCTGGTCACTTACCACCAGGTGAGATGACGTTCAAATGCCAGGCTAATCTAACTAAATAAAAAAAGTTTCAATTTCTCAGATTTGTCAGGACCGCAGAACCTTAAACTGACAGTATCAGGAGATCTCGAGCGAAGAAGCAATGACTGACATCGCTAAGTCGAATGCGTGAGCCAACGGCATACGACGCCAGGATGCGGGAGACCAGGCGAAGTGGAGGAAGAAAAGCAGGAATGGGGGCCCTGGGATAAGCTAGGATTGACCAATAATGACGATGTTGAAGATCACAGTTTATGATTTCCATTCATTGGGATTTTCAGGTTAGATGAGGAGGGAAATCACACCTTTTTTCACAATTAACTTTCATTGATAAATCCAGCCCCGCAACGAATCTTTCATTTCCATTGTCAAGGTTTCTTCATAATATAGGTATGTTTCGTAATAGTTTGCACGCCGTTATTTGCTATAATGTCGAATGTTTAGTAGAAAAACATTCAATAGTAATCGAGATGAGGATGTCAGTGTGTTTTCTTCAGTAGTGAATTGGAGACATGTATCCTTTGTTATTATGCCATATATAATAAATAATAAATAAATATTTTATTTCTTTTTAGAATTTCTGTAGCACTAGTGGAAGATGTCTCCTTTTAGGCTAGGCCTGTGTTAGAAGACACCGCTCTTCTATGGTAACAATGTAGTTCCTCTATCTCTACTTATATTAGATATTAATAGGAATAGAAACAATAACAAAACATGAACATATGAAAGTTTGAATGTGTGTATGTGAGTGTGTGTGTGTGGGAGAGTGTGTGTGTGTGTGTGTGCCATACGCACTTTTACTATAGTACTGAATTTCTTTACTATTATTGTTAGTCTCTTTTCCTTTATCTTATACACGCGCACGCCAGAATTCCATAGGGCTACCCGTAGAGAGCAGAGACTATCGGGTCCCACAAGGTACGGTACTGACGCATATTTTCTGCCTCTTCCACTTTGATACTCCTGCTGATACATTTACGCTGTTTGAGGGCGAACAAAGTTTAAGGGGGAGTAAAGTTCATCGACTCGATAAGAAGAAGAAGGGTACTCCTGAGCACTCCTGACCTATCCTTTTTGGAAAAGATCATTGATCTGATAAGAGTTTAAACAAATTTAAACAGTCGAGGGCGAGTTTGCACGTTTTTGTTTTAAATACATGACAGTAGCAAAATGGAGGTTTAAATTATACATATAATACCTATGATGACTCCAATTGGCGAAAAAATCCTTCGTAAAAACTGTCCGCCTGCTGCGGTAGCCTAATGGTTAAGGGGTCCGATTCGTAACCAGAGGTACCGGGTTCGAACCCCAATGCCGCCATTTACTCTCTTCTGAGTATAAATTAGTTGAACACTAACCGATGCTCTTACGGTGAGTTAAACTATCCAAGATCCATTATCCAATCTGGTCATGTTCCACTGTTAACAGAGCCACGGAGGTCAGATAGCAGTCGCTGCATTGTAATTACCTGGTCTGCTAAATCCTGGATCATGGTGAAGGCGTGAAAACTGGAACTATCTTCCTAAGTTACTGTTCCCCGATAAGTATGACCTTGGGGTCTTCAAGTCAAGGGCGAATAGGTATCTTCTCGGCACGCATACTACAGGTTTGACCTCATCGTCGCTTTCCATAAGGTGAGTTGAGGTCAAATGCAAGACTATTGACAATTAATAATATACGAGTATATATTGCTATGACTATCTCGTAAAGAATTTTCTCAGATTTACGTCGGATGCATTACAAGCGACTACTAAGGTAAGCGATGATACGGACGCAAGTGGAGCATACTAACCCAAGCCGGAGCTCAAAATACGCTGTCAGTGCAATAACTCAGCTCATCGAATCATGCGTCACGTTTTTGACGAGCTGGTCATACCGAAGCTCAAAATCTCGGATCAACAAGTCAAAATACGGTGTCACGTCACGTTTTTACCGTAGATCAAAATGCGTTGTCGCAGCGATAACGCAGTTCATGGGATCAATTTCTCACTGTCTGCCTATTGTCAGACAGACCTAACCGACAGAAAAAAGTCGGATAACCCCCGACCAAGCTCACATATGCTCAAATTTTTTAAATCTACTTTACCAATTTAATAAAACAAAGCTAAGAACCATCTCGATTAAACTGGCTTTCGAACAGAGAAAATCGCATCCAAATCGGTCCATCCGTTCGGGAGCTACGGTGCCACAGACAGACACATATATAGACAGAGCTACGAAACCACAGATACATACGTCAACATTATAACACCCTTCTTTTTCGTTGAAGGTTAAAAGAGAGTGATGCTTGAGCCGATGATCCACATTATAGCAGCGACAGCGTAATTTTGAGCTCCGGTGTGTCTACGCGTCAAAAATGCTACGGATGAGCCGATGAGCTGCGTATACGCCGCATTATCGCAGCGACAGCGTATTTCGAGCTTCGGTTTGGTCGGTCCTTAAGGCTAGTGTTCCCCGCGCCAGGGCACTCTATACATCATATCTTCAATATTACGCTATCAAAGCCAATGAAATTTTTTAGACGTGAGCCAGAAACCAATATCTATACTTCTAGTTTGTCAGATTTTCGTTAATATATGTCGTTTCAAAGTTGCACGGGACTTAAAATTTATGAGGAAATCTGAATAATATATTACAATAATAGCGTAATATAGGAAATATGATCAAACTACGTTTGTATGGACTCTAGCCTCATACATACATACATACATAAAGCTCACGCCTGTGTCCCACAGGGGTAGGCAGAGACTATGGACCTCGTCCCAGGTAAATTAACATTAATTTAAGAATATAAACTTTGTTCACAGAACCCTTTATTAGAACCTCCATACGAAATCAAACGAGATAACTTTAGCATTTTTATTGTTGACGGTTACATCTAGTACTACGTTAGTTTTACGCCCGTGACGTTCTCTATCCATTCTCGCACTTTCGCCACCTTGGCGTATACGCCGTAGGATCCGGGCGTCGCACAGCCGTACCCGAACGAGACCATGCCCAGCAACCGGTCGTTGAAAACGGCTGGCCCTCCGGAATCCCCCTGGAATGGAAAAGGTTTTTGATACAACGATGTTCAATGAGCATAAGTGCGTCACGACCTTAAGAATTATATTCCTTTGCATTATTGTGCAGTTATTAATAGGATTTATAGCATTATTTAATGAATTTTTAATTTATTATATAAAGTATACTCCCAGTAAAGAACGAGTACTTTCGGCATAAGGGACAACGTTAGGTCCGTTCTTTTAGCAAACTGATTTTAGCTAAAGATGCGCCAAATTCCGTGAATGTTGCTGTAGAATTATATTGTTAATAAAATTTGAACGCATTTACACAGCAGTGAAACGAAATTAAATAATGTTTGAAGTTCATTTTGGTATGCTAAAGTTATGTGAGTTTGAAGTAAATGTCAAGGACAATGAAATGTGTGCGTTATTACGTGTACCGTAAGGTTTTAAGGAATTACGTCATCAGTCGTCATGTCAAAATCACAGTGTTCTACAGCATGTATCTTCTCTGGTTTAGGAGATATCGTGAAAATTTCTTCACAGTCATTCATGTGGTATCATAATCTAATGGAAAAGTTCTCCAGATATTTATTAAACGCGACGATGGCTACAGCAACAGTGCACGCGAACGCACGGTTCCAATTGACAATATTTATTTACATATTTATTTATTTAGGTTATAGTCGAGCAGCATTGTTGCTGATGTGTCTATATCACACAGTGTTGAAAGTCATTTTAAATCACGTAGAGACAGTTTGTTTGACTTCAACCACTCGTCCAATCTGTTCTTAAAGGAATTCACTGACACAGCTGTCACAACATTTTGTGGTTCCATGTTCCAGTTTGATACCACTCTGTTAGAGAAGAAGTGATGTGCAGTATTGGTGTTGGATGGTGCGCGTTCTAATTGCATTTCGTGACCTCGGTGCGACTCGCAGCCCTTTTTTGTAATAAACATTTCATGAATGTGAGTAGCGATCGGCGCTATGCGTCCGTCAAAATGAACGAAACGATCAACCATGGAGCCATATTGAACACAAAACTACAAAGACAAGTATTGTTTGTGAATATGGGTGTCACCCGTAGTAGGGACACTGTACTGAAGAAAAGACAACCGGGGGGTAGGTCCCCCTAGTTTCCCAGCTTTCTAGTTTTTAGCTTCAATTAAACAAAAACTGGAACATCCCTGGGAGACACGTATGCAGTGAGTGTCATAGGCTGATACTACACACACGATATTTATCGTGATACGTATCGTGATCCATATCGAGTAATATTTTGGATCGCAAGTCGACCCTACACACACGATAAGAATCGTCGATATTTTCATTAGTCTATGCATTCTTTCATTCATTTTGATGGCTGAATAGACTAAGTTGCCAATGCCTAGCCTTAAAAAAAAAGCATTTTTGACGCGTCGCTGGTGTATATTTACGTATTTTTACCAAAATGACTGATAAAGCTAGCGTTGCTATAGTATTAGCATTAGGATTAAAAAGACGCGTGAAGAGAAAAAAATGAGAAAAATTATGAGGATGAGGATCTTGTTGACTTTTTATACTTTTATAGTAACTGTCCAGGTCCATAGTGGCCACAACAGCATAAAAATAAATACAAACAATGAAAATAAATTTGAAATTACGATATTTATCTGTCAGTTTGACAGAAATGTCGTGATAAATATCGACTAGATACTAGACGCTCGATATATATCGCACGATAGTTGATACGGATCGTAGATTTCTGGATTTTCGGAAATCCTGTGATCCGTATCACGATTCGTGATACTCTAGGCTACACACTCGATAAATATCGTGATCCTGCGTGAGTCACGATATATATCGTGTGTGTAGTATTCGCTAGGATGCATGCATCCGACGTGTTTCGTGTCACGCCGTGTGCGGACTACAGTTGTACGCGACACGTCGGACACATGCATCCTACATGTCGGATGCATGTCGCGTCATGTGCGGACTGCCTTACAGTCTAATGATCGTTGACTTATTAGTTTATTTTATAACTCATCCTGTCGTTAGTGTCTTTTTGTCAATCTTAAATCTTCTTTTTAAGTATTTTTACGAGTTACTTATAGTTTTTGATCATAATGATCGGGATATTGGTGCGTCGAAAAGGTAAGAAACTCAAAAAAAACATTTACATCCGTATTCAGACATGTTACTGTGAGTTCTCAGAGTGTGTGCGTACGCATAGGGTTCCAAATAACTGGCATTGGCGATTGGCACTCTCCGTCCGTCAAAATGAACGCGCAGCTAATGTGCTTTATTACATTTGGCTTAATTCAGTCGTCTGAATTCAAAAGCAAATAGCGTGAGAGCAAATTAAAATGGAATGTATTACTCATAAGATAAGGTCCATTTTCGTTCTAGAGTGGCGACGACGTACCGGAAGACGCAGCGTGCGTAAGCCTCCCACAAGGTGGACCGACGACCTGGTAAGGATCGCAGGTACCAGCTGGATGCGGAAAGCACAGGACCGGTCTTTGTGGAGATCTCTGGGGGAGGCCTATGCCCAGCAGTGGGCGTCTTATAGCTGATATAATGAAGGTCCATTTCTGTATCACGCCTCTTGAAAAGCGAAGCGACGCGGATCATAATATATGTGATAGAAAAATAGACTTTCATAAGAACAATACATTCCACTTTGACTTGTTCTCGTGCATTTTGCTTCGGAATTTAGTCGACTGAATGTAGCCAGGTGTAATAAGCGCATTAGCAAAATTGACCAATCAGGGAGCCGTATTGAACGCATTGCATTTACTCAGCAGGCGAGCACATAGTAAAGCTACTTACTGGATAAGTATTGTTTGTAAATACGAGTGTTAGACTAATGTTTCGTTTTCAACCTTTCATAGCTTCATAGGATTCCATAAGTTTATCATGATGATGTAGTGATGATCGTCGATACACATACATCTGCACAGTTCATATACGTATTCCATAACTAATAATAAGAGAATTGTAGCTATTTAAAATAAAACTTTCAATACCTGACACGCGTCTTTCTTGCCCTCAGCGAAACCAGCGCAGAACATTCTGGACGTGAGACTCCCTCTGAAGTAAGGGAAGGGTACGGTCTGACAGTGCTCCTTCGAGATGATTGGTACCCTGACCGCTCGTAGTATGTTCGAATAAGGACCCTGGAATTTTTTTATAATATATTTATTAGCAGGTTCTGATAGTTGGACATACAATGGGGGATATGTCGCAGCCGGATGGTTAAATTAGCCGGTTAACTAAACGGCTAGCTTTTTGAGCAATTATTTAGTTGAAAATTTGCCAGTTTCATAAGATTTTAAAGTGATGTTGAAAGAACGATATTGCCTCGAGTTTACGCAGCTCTTTCACACATTGTTCCAATGCTAACCTACCCACAATAACTTCAAAGTATAATCATAGTTTGCATTAGGTTTCTATTCGGTTAGTTTAGGTTAGCATTATGGCAATGAATGAAAGAGCTCCGTAATCTCGAGGCAATATCGTTCATTTGACTTTACTTTCAAAGTTCATGAATTTGGCCAATTTTCAATTAAGTAACTGCTTAAATAGCTAGCCGTTTAATTAACCGGCTAATTTAACCATTTGGCTGCGACAGATACACCACATCTAAAGCTCAAAGGGGGTGTAAAAAGGCCACGTTAGCGTTTCATAACATGATTCATATTAGAGCGCCACAAACTTATCTGATCCGGTGGCCAATACTGGAACTAAGTGCCGCCATTTTGAATTGACATGTCAATTCAAAATGGCGATCAACAACAGCGACGCTGCAGATAAGTCTGTGACAAATCAATATGAACCATATTATGAAACATGTGGCCTTTTTAGACCTCCACATAAAATAAGAAGCTAAAGATAGCAAACATGACTTATTTAAAAAATATTTACAATATTGCAAGGGACTGAAAGATAATTCAGATGTATGTCCAACTGTAAATGGTCTCTTCACGGATTGTGAGGTTGGCTGGAAGAGATATCTTTTAGGGATAAGCTCGCCTCTGTACTTTGTATTGTGACTATGTTTCTAATGTGTTTTGTGCAATAATGAGAGTTAATAAATACTGCACAGTTCGGTAGTTTCGGCTTCGTATGCACGTGTGTGCGACAGAGGTAATTCTCTAGGAAAGTATAAGTATATAGTCAATGTGTATTTACTGCCGAAGTACGTAAGTTGGAGGACATAATTTTATAGTCAGTTCTGGAACCTTATTTTTGAACCACTCGCCTCGAATCGAACGTGCCGAAAATCAATATTGAAAACCGTTCAAATCGAGGAGAGTGATTCTAAAATTGAGGCCCTGGCAGTTTAAACATTTAGTTCCTTCCTATATTAAGCCATAGGTGAATCTATCAGGACTTAAAACTATTTTTTTTTCCTTAAAATTTACGAATCCAATAGAATCTTTAAAACTACAGCGATTCAGATTGTCAAGTATTGTTGATATGAACGTAAACTAAAATAAAAGGATTTATCTATATTTTTAGGTCAAAATGAGAATAGAAAATGGCCTATAAAATGTATTCTTATTTACCAAAAATAAAAAACAACCTAACACATTTTTAACGATTAAAAGAGACTACCTATAAATAAACTTAGACTTTTGACATTTCCTTATGGGAGAGCCTTTAATTTCTGTATTGTCTGACCTTATATTTTGAATTTTACCTAAATGAAAAGTCCTTTTAGTTCACATTTACAGTTTCAATACTTGACAACGACTGTACCTGAATCGCTATCGTCTTGAAGATTTCATTCAATTCGTAAACATTTTTTTAGTAAATTGCAAGAACGGACCCTTAACACAATTCCACTTACATTTTCCTCTGTGTTCCCCCATCCGGTGACCGAGATGACTTTCCCTATGACCATGTCTTCGATGTGTGCTATCTTGATTGGTTGCACGTTGTCGTCGAACTTCAGGTTCTCTGCCAATTCCAGCAGTTGGAAGTCATAATCGAAGGGGTGCTCCTTCTGCGAGGCATGCCACATTGGATGGATGTAGCTCCGTTTCACCTTGACCTGCTTCCCCGTATTTATATACTTGGATCCAACTCTTACGTACGGCTTCTTGCTTTGAAAATACGGAAACACCAATGTTGTGTTTGTTATATCGATTATTAAACAAGCAAGATTTTAAGAGAGGTAGGGCATAGCGGGGTATCTCGTTCGAATTGGAGCCGCCCGACTGGGGAAGTACCTCCACCTTACAGAATATCGCAGCTAAATAATACTCTTTTAAATAGTATTGTGTTTCTGCCGGTGAGTAAGGTTTCCAGTGCTCCATGGGGTGGGGATTTGGGGAACCGTGGCTTTGGCAGTGGAGTGGCATTTGCTTTTTGCTGCCAGAGCAACGTGTTATAGAGGCGGGCAACGCATTAGCGATACTCTTGGTGTTGCTAATGTCTATAGGCAGTGGTGACCACTTTCCATCAGGTGGCCCGCTTGCCTGTTTGCCTACCGAATGACATAAAAAAAAAAAAAAAAAAACAATACGGGAATTGAGGCTTAATGGTGACTTAGCACTTTTCTCATAACCTACGATTTTCCCATTGTTAGTGAAAAACGAGCGGATGATCTGATAGAACGCGTTAACTTTTGCCGATAATATCTGCATTTAGGTTTGGACATGTACCAATGACTCTTTTCTGAGTTATGTACATTAGTTGAACACAAACCGATGCTCTTACGGTGAGGGAAAACATCGTGATGAAACCTGCACATTCAGGTGACTGAATGTGTAGCCATTATTCGATTTGGTCAGGTTCCCTTATTAACAAGGTCACGAAGGTCAGATGGTATTTTCTTCTGTAAAAACCTGATTTGACAGATACTAGCGGTCAAGGGAGACCCCAGGCTCTTGCGCACGAGAGCACAACCGCATTGAAGCCAAGAGAATGATGATGACTCATTCAGACGAATTCCTCATATTTGGCAGAGTCTTCCCGACAGTAAGACGAGGTCTAATAGCAAATAAATTTAAATAATTAATAGTGATTGTGTGGAGGTGTTTCTGGGCGGTGTTTCGATTGGGATTTGTAATATTCTCTTTAATAGGAAGCTGCACCTGTATTAATATTAACCAGTGTATAGTGTACCAATATTTGTGGGCAAAAAAAACGTATCAATTGGCATGTTTTAAAACACTGTTACAAACTCCTTGGCTTTCGTCCATAAGTTATTTAAAAAAAACGTTAGTGACATTCATACTACGATAATTTTAAGCGAATTTATTAAAGATACCTATAGCACATTTCTTTGGAAATTCTAGGGATGTCGGAGCCGGACGTGGAGTCAAATAACACAGAACCGGAATATGAATAGATTTTGGAACTACTTTGAAAGGATTGATCGATGTACAACACAAACGCAATTCTACCTATTCGCGATTCTACACAATATGGATTCCGCACAGCTGACATTCAACACATTATTTTTTCCACACAGTCTTCATTTATACACAAACGCGTTTCTTCCTGTTCGCGATTCTACACAATATTAATTCCACACAACTGCAGCCATTCAACAAAGTCGCTATTCCACATATCTATTCGTCAACGCTGGGGACCTGGGACTGGATGACATAGATCTGGACCTAAGTTTAGTGGAACCAGTCAAGGTTGACCAAGGTCAACCCTTTTTAACAAACCTGGTCTAATGCTTTGTTGGTTGACTGAGGTTGACCTTGATCAACCTTTACTAGGTCCTGAGGGCCTATCGGCTATCTCAGTGGACAACTGAATTTGACATTAAAAAATCTGACACTACTCTAATTTGGTAGACGCTATTGCCAGTTTTCAACGTAGATGACGTGGTGTAGAATTATCTAGTGTCAAATACAGTTATCAACTGAGTTAGCCAATAGCCCCGCTGGACTAGTTCTTGGGTAAACAACCAGTCTCAGGGTGCCCAGCGTTGATCAGGTTTGTTGACCAGAGTTGACCTTGGTTAACATTTACTAGGTCCACTAAACTTACGCCCTGAGGGCTTACCATGAACTCTTATAGCAAGATCTAAACAGAATTGCATTCAGTTTGAACGAGACAAGCTTATGTGACATGTATAGCGCTGTCTCGTTCTAAGCAGGGCAGTTATGTTTAGGTCCTGCTATAAGAGTTCATGGTAAGGCCCCAGGTCTAGTTCTATGCTTTCTTTAAATTCTTTTACTAGGTTTCATTGCTATGAAAATGCGTTCAGATTTTATCAACAAACCTATAAAATTCTACCATGTTATTGGTCCTCTTAAAAACGTGTTCAACTCGACACGAGCGGTTCAAAAATAGAACTCCAGAATGAGTGAGAGAGTACAAATAGGATTGAAAATAGATTTTGTAGGGAGTCAAGTAGTGGAAAGCCCTGTCGTATCTCCCGTGATCCGGTCTGACGAGAAATATATGCATATTTGGAAGTTGGAGGAGAGTTTAGTTCCATATTACGTTTGTAACTGTCCGTATCACTATCCCAAACTGAACGAAATCTGATAATAAAATGCTATTTCATTTAATTGTTTAAAATAGCATTTTAGAACAAAAATTTTCCAACTTTACTGAGTTCTTTTAAATATTATTTAAAAATAAATATTATTGTGTGTATCTAGTAATGTAATTTATGTAGTTATTAATAATCTTTTTTATATTATTGCGCGCGTGTCATCCCATATACTCTACCATGTCTCTCTTCTATAGGCCTGCTGGAAGAGATTTCTTCTTAGAAATAAGTAGTGCCTGTTGTGTCGTCTTTAATTTTGTGATTTCTGTATACTATATATTGTGTGCAATAAATTGTTAATATAAATAAATAAATTATTGTTCGCACGTAACTGGGCCTTTGTATTAAGAAACGGAGTAATATCACGGGGTGCCAACCGGCTCCCGAGATTTGAACCAAACAACGGAAGAAGACCTTGGCCAACATCTTCGCCAACGACATTTGGAGTCACACTAAACGATAGGCGACTTCGCTGCAGTGATGAAGTTCAACCAGCATCAAAGTACGTATCGATTTGGTCGTGACTACTCGTGACACGTACGTCTCAGTCCTCCCCTTCCGATCATTTCATTCACTCCTGCCATATATATATCTTTGTCGTTAATCTCCTTTTATTATTCACTCTTTACCAGCTAAGCATTCATTTCTCTATTTTAATCACTACATCTACTTTCACTCCAGCACGTTCCCTTGTTACGCTATTCCGTAATTTATCTTTCATTGATAATCTTCCATAACTTTGATACTCTTCCATGTGGTGTGTGGTGCCGCCACCTTAAAGAATAGCACCACCCCATCTCTTCCCGTGGGTGTCGTAAGAGGCGGCTGAGGGACAAATCCGAAAGGTGGGCAGCAGCATCTTTCTGGGTAGATTTACATCAACTGCACTGCGATCTCCAACCCGCCTGCCAAGCGTGGAGATTATGGCAATGACCTCCCCTTTCGTGGGAGAGGCCCGAAGTCCTGCAGTGGACTCTTATGGGCTGTGATGATACTCTTCCATACTTCTTAAGGCTCTTATTTATGCAACATTTATTCTACTTTCATGCTTCTTCTGCCACACCCAACTTTCCCTTCCCTATCTTAATATTGGATCGAACACTCCTCTAAGAACAGTCAGACGAGCCTTTTTGGACACCCACTGCCATTTACCGCATTCACCCTCCTCTCGACTGCACTTTCATACTCCCATCTAGTGCAAAAGTTGCCTCTAAATATACAAACTGTTTCACCTGTTCTACTTTTTCAAATTACGATTTTACACACAGTCCCATTTTCATATTTTTCGAAAACCAGATCGAA
Organism: Blastobasis lacticolella; assembly: GCA_905147135.1. NCBI lineage: Eukaryota > Metazoa > Arthropoda > Insecta > Lepidoptera > Blastobasidae > Blastobasis > Blastobasis lacticolella. The sequence continues at coordinate 13,205,127 of LR990062.1, read as the reverse complement.
TTAAGCATCGCCTTTCTTTTTCCGTTTCCTCTAATCAACAATTAATATTACACAATTTATGAAATAAAGTTTTATTCTATTCTATTCTACAAACTTACGTGCTAATAATCAAAACCACAAAAACTAAGTATCATTAATTAAGCCCCGCTTACACCAAATTCTTAAACACGTTTAAGAATGAAGTATATCGTTTTTTTAATTAAGATTATCAGTTTAAATGTTTTTACGAATTTGGTGCAAGCCGCTCTTAAAACTTGTCTGATACGCAAGTGTACAACGACACAAGAAAAGATAGATGGACGGTATGAAAGGCGAAATGTGAGTGAAGGAAGATAGCGATTGAGATAAAAACAAAGAACATGATTGATGAAAACAACTGAATTTGAAAGAACGGTTTGTATTTTGCAACGGTTTTTGTGCCGAAGGATAACTATATTAAAACATGCACAAGGAGGGATATTTTTCTTGGTGAGCATTATCTTGGAACTCGGTAGTAATTTAAGAAGAAATGTGAATTTTGGAAAATATAGTGATCAAAACTTCCCTGATCATAAAAGTGGAGACTGTGACCTGAATTAAATTGGCATAAATTCCTATAATCCGGACAAGTCACAATTAAAAATCGAGTTGGAGGTGGTTATAATTGTTGTCTAGGGAAGCACATGGAGAGATGTCACATCAGACATCTGATGTGGGATATTTATTTATATAAAGTACATATGCATGATACTTAAGCAACAGTATAATGGCGGTCCAAAAGCTTCGTAGCTCTTTCTGTACCACTCAATCAGAGAGCAATTGATAAAACATACAAGGCGGTTCAACAAAAAGAGAAGAAAAATATACTACTTTTAATTAAGACAACGCTATTTATGAATATACAAAATTTACAAATCGAATTCAGATCAACAAAAATTTAAGGAGATAAGGGTAAAGAGAGAGAAAGAGAGAGAGAGAGCAAGAAACTAAAAACAACAAGAAACGCAACACGCAAACTGTTGGCAAACTTACGAACTCTACTGCCCAAATGCTCCAAGATAGGAAATAAGAAGTAAAGAAATACAAAGGTGACAAATAAATAGTGAGAAATGAATTATGAACTACTATTCTGAATGTGCCTTCTAACTAAATGATATCTACAATACTACAATTTGTAGTGCAAAGAAAACACCTTGGGTCGGAGACATTCCACACTCTGCACTTATGCGGTAGGAAGACCAGGTTGGGTGCAGATGGATCTAGCTAGAGTCATCTAGGTTATATATAATGCCTCCCATCGTGAGATGCATTGGAGGAAAAGTGATTTTATTACCAAATTGACCATTTCCTTGGAACATTTCTCGAAATACAGACTGTAGAGGACATACATAAAAACACCGCAAATGCTACAAAGACTGAGGTAACTACTTTCCATTTGTCCAACCAAAGAGCCAAAGGTTGAGTTTGCTGGTCTTTGGACTTACGCCCCGCATATACACAAACTATGCAAAAAGCTTCAAATAAGGAACAACATCTTGCACAAGTTGGCGGGCACATCATGGGGAGTGAGCGCCGATGTGCTTCGCACAACGGGCCTTAGATTGGTCTACTCAACAACTGAGTAGTGTGTACCAGCTTGGCTAAATAGTAAACAGGCGTCACTTGTAGACGCACAGCTGAACCTTAAAGGCCACTGCTCTTCAGTGTCTCCCCGTGCTAAGCCATATAGCTCCTTCTCATCATATAAGACAGCAAACACTGCTCCTAATGGCATTAAAAATTGCCGGAAACCTAACCTGTCAGAACACGCTGAATTCACAAATCCTCCCCACCACCGCCCTAAGTCTCGACATCCATCGAACCAGACCGCACGGGATCTCCTGGGCTTTGATATGGTTGAGGTGTGAAAGATGAAGGCCTTCTAACCCGCCTATGACAATGGGAGTTATCGTCGACCCCACAACAAAAGCAATAGGTTTTTCGTTGGCCAGAAGGGGTTTTGGTCAATTCAATTCAGTGCGAAATGGATGCGGACGGAGTAACACCTATATGTCGAAGTGCGGATGTCGTGAGTCGCCGGCGTGTGCGTGGGTAGCCGCCATGCAGGATATTGAGATTAGGACTGTCCTCTTACAAAATATAGAGGAGACCCGGCAGACCTGTTCATCCTTAAAAATGTCGCAATCTTCTGAATACAAAATTTGAATGAGAACATCTCTGTGTGATATTATTTTATAATCATCTTGTCATATGACGTGGCTCAGGAGCGAGATCATTGTGTTTCTATTTTTAAAGAAGATACCCATGCTCCTGTTCCACGTCATTGGAGTCCTGATGTAGGTCGAATTGTACGGATTATTAGGATATTACGGTAAATTAGATCATTTTAGACAAAAGTCAGAATTTAAGAAAGGTTTATGAAACTGACTGTGATTACTTAAAATTTCTGAGACACGTGTTTTCTGTTAAACTCATTAGCAAAGCCTTGGGTTGACGCATTCACACAATATCACGTCAGTGTAACGAAATTGTACACACAAAATTTTATTAACGGGTAAATCCAATTTGAGGCATATTGTTTCTTTTTGAAAGGCTAATTTGTTTGTGAATAGAATATATAATCGCAATTTGCTCTCTAAGACTTGGTATCCACGAGGCGACACACTGGTTTCTTAATAGATGTGGCGAATCTAAGACCTTCGTAAAGCAGAAAAAGAATTGAAAGCATTTATAAATCTCAATATTTGACACACTGTTGAGCTAATTAAAACTAGCCATGACTTATTGTGGCTACCTAAGTACATTAACGTATTTTTCAATAGAAATTGACGAAACAATGTAGGCAAGGATAATAACGAAGAAGTCGCATAAAGAAACGCACATGTCGCTATACAGAATGTACTAAAGAACTATACTGTTACTAAAGTAGATGTTAACAGGATACTGACGCCACCCTCACATTCATTAGGATTCTTGTCGTTTTGTTAATTTCTACTAAATATATTTTTAATTATATTTCTGATCTTTTTTGTATCGAAATCAATGATTCATAGTGAGGCGTTGATCTCTACTCTGCATGATACTATGCCTGTGGTAAAAACAACAGTTGCTGCTTGCTAGCACAAAAATGTATTAAATTGTCTTAGTGTAATATTGCTTTTAATGATGCTTTTAATTAAGGTGTATGACGTGCTTTTGAAGTTGATGTGTGATGGGCGTAAATGTAGAAGAAAGTGTGAGGTTGTGGTATAAGCAAAAGAGATAATGACAGAATCATAACTCAAAGCACAATGACCTACCCATGTGAGATGTAGCCGAGATGTATGTAGATGTGCATGAAGAGGTATACATTTTTCTAATAATATGATTTACTTTGCTCACCCACAATGCCCGGCTGTGATCACCCATTTCTTATCAATGATCGCTCCTCCACAGTTGGTCCCGTAAGCCACGTGGTATGGATAAAGATTGATGTCCACCTCGACACCACCAACGATCTTGTCATCGCCGTATGCGTTGAAATCCGTATCGTAAGACAATTCATCATCAGTCCTTGATCTTATGTTATCCCCTACTTTTTCGAGGTCGTAATCGAAGTTGTCTATATCCGGCGTATCTGTTGGATCTTCATAATTTTCAATGTCTAATTTTAAATTGTTCTTTTTGTACTTGGACCGAACCCCATTCCAATATGAATTGTCTAAGGTGGACTTCAACCGTCCTTTCGATACTGGTATGATTAGTAAATCGAAACCTGAAAATAAATCGTCAGTTATATAATATTAGTTAGCTACACAATATAGTTAGTTACATAATTTCATCGACATCGACTTCGACAGTTAAGGCTCCTTCAACGTTTAAATGTTATGTTGCAATAGGCGCATGCATGGTAGATGAGATGGAGATAGTCAATCGAAAGATGCCTATTTTTTAAGTAGAATTTAATGCTGAGCTAAGAATTATGTGATCAAAAGAAAATGAAATTTTAAATTTTGATTATGGCTTGGAGGCATTGTTCTTGCCATGGAATCTAGTTTAGTGGCTGTGTAATCACAGTGTCTGAGAAAGAAAATAAAAGATTATCATGATCAAATACACAAGAGGTGTGCCACAATACCCACATCCGATTGGAGATAGCACTATCATTGACAATAGAAAACGTTGCTTATCAGCTAAGTTGCAAAGGTACTGGTTGTGAACGATATACAAAATATATAGGTATAAATCTATACAAAGGATGGTAAAACTACTTGTTTTCATAAACCACTAGAGATAACGATACATGTTAAATCACGTGTAAAACGTATGACGTATGAACGATGACGCAAGCTATCGCGTGATCATCAGCATAAAATAATACAGTTATGTTACATTAATTTTTTTGCCATTTTGCCGGTGTAGCTTCGGAATCGACATGAAAATAAAAAAGATTTCGTTTCAACTTTCGACTATTAGTGACAGACTTTTTGAGGTTGATGATGATGAAAATACAAAGTTTATACAGTTATAATGATTATCCTTATCAATTCGTTCTTATAATGAAGCGCGGCCAAGGCACTCCTTCGATTGAGAAGCAAGAAATTGATAACAACATAAAAGTTATTGTTTGTATTTCCTAAAGGCACACCTGTTTTACCAGTATTTTAAATAAATAACAGAAAATCCCAAACAGACTGACAATAAACTTAGTCATTTGCTCTTTGCATGCAATGACTAAACTTGTCACTACCACATGATTCTTCGGCTTTATGTGAAACGGTCTCATCGGTTTAATGATTCTTAGAACTATCAAATGAACTCTTCCGGCCGACCATAGGCAATGCGATTTATAGAGAAAATTTTAAACGTTGGGGAGATCAATATCTAACTACTCATACTCTACTTCATCCTTAACGAGAGCTGGCATCCTTTCATAGCTTTCATATTTTCCATATTCATTTTTAGGTTCACTGATCACAGATTTTACTAAGGCCAGGTACTAAAATAAGATTTTCAGCAAAGTGATTAAGATTCAAGTTGTTATCGTTGATATTAATTTCTACCCCGCCTAAGGGAAATCAAACACCAATAGCAGATTCGGAGACATGAATTCTATAGCATTGCTTAATTGGCCTTGACTGATTCTTTCTGTACATAAACTGCGACGTATCAACAGTAGCTTGAGAAGGTGTTGCAGGTACTTCAAAAGTTTTTTATGTGTCTTGAAAACTGAGCATAATTTCTTGCTACATTCTTTCTTTTCTACATGCCCCCATCAGTGGTCTTGCTAGTCTGATATATGAGGGTTGAAGTCGCTGAAACTGCAAGGCTTCTAGCGTCTCATCCACATTAAACATCAATCTATGACGAAATTGAAAAAGAAAGCAATTCTCTTCACTTGCTGTTCGCCAACATGAGTTCCCATAGCTTCACCAGTCCGGTTTATTTCAAAGTAACTGTAACGACGCGGTCACTCCAAATAACATACAAGTAGGAAATGTGTACATACTATTCGGCTGTGCTGGTAGAACGGTTAATACTAAATGAAAGAACACTATAAAAATGTTGATGCGCATCGTAGTTTCTTCGATTACATCACGTCACGTCGTCGCGCCGCGTGTTTTGTTATAGCACTGGGATTTTATCAAAAAATCGATCGTCCAAGTTAATATCCATGAAATTAATTATTGGCTGGCTGCGTCTCGACATTATTGCTTGATTTTTCCCTTGTGACTTTAATTGGATCCTCGTGTATGTAATCATTTCCATTTGCTGTTTTCGGAGATTCGAGAGGCTGCGAGTGAATTTGTGTTGGAGGACAATCCTTTTTGAGTTGCGCTTCGATGTTTCTGAGGCCACCTTCTCTAGTGGAAAAAATAATTATGTTAGAAAGTAAGAAGCTTAAATTTGAATTCAAATGCGATTATTCGCTTTAGTTTATTTTGTTAGTAAGTATTTAGCTGTACCCGGGGAGCCTGACTGGTTGAATAGTCTCGGGAGACCATTGGCACCCCGTGACAGTCTAGGCGTGCACGTGTATGCTCGTATGTGTTCATCACTTTTGAAGGCAGAAAGATGTAACATAAAACAGATGGAAAAATTAAGTGCTTTTGCCACATTTAAAGAATCTTTCTTAAAATCAAAGTTTGTATTGCCAGCATATTATTTATTTATAGGTATGTGGCTCATCTTACCCCATTATTAAAAATATACCCTTAGGAATAAATAATAAGAAATATGTACGTAAGTACATATTGACAGGTCTTTACCGAAAAATCAATTTGGGTTAGTATGGTAAAATATGCTATTAAGGAATGTAGTTAGGCCAATCCACATAAACGCTGTTCGTGTTAATAAATTGGAAAGTACGAGTACCCTAATTTGAACTGATTTAGGTACACAGTATATGAATTACAAGACAAGATTGGCCACAAATTCTATTTGATCAGATTTCGTGTGCCGAAATAAGAAAGTATAAAACGATAAGAGGTCACAGGCAGTGGTATTGAACAATATTTTATTATTGCATTATTTCAGAATTTGTATCAATTTTACTGATATCGACAGTTATCACTTTTATTTATACATGTGTTTGCAGCAGATGAGATTATACTCCATAAATCAATTTGATCCAATGTACTATTAATTAAATTATTGTTTTAATTAGATTTTGATGTAATTTTACATCTTTGAAGCTTATATCTTAGAATAACACAGATTGTACAGCTGAAGCCGCAGGCAAAAGCTAGTTACCTACGTGTATTGTAGAATGAATGAATAACTTCTCAAGCTTAGCCATCAGAACTTCTTCGAATTCGACTGCAGGAATTACAATCTCAAATGAAAGCTTACAAAATATCCATTGACAAGAATATTCACCATCTTCATCACTCCACTACTGGTTATAGGCCCCCCAATGAGCGCCGAAGTATCCCATCCTCCGCTTGCTGCATCCAGTATCCACCTGCAGCCTTTCGCAAATCGTCTGGAGGGCGTCCTACACTTCGCTTGAGAGTCGCGGTGTCCACTCAAGACCTCGTTAACCCCAGCGGTTGTCGCTTCTTTCTGCTACTTTCAGATTCTCTGGTAATGTAACTTTGGTTTTCTGCGGCGTTACTTCGTTGCAAAAACTATACTTCAGAGAGACTCCGTGCGTTACATATCACGCTAAGCGACCTTGAACTGGTAATTGGAAAAATAGTAAGTAAATATATGACGGTGCCGGTGTTAAATATATTTATTATTGTGTGCATATCCGGTGCCGGCGGAGCTGTTGTCGACAATAAAACGACATTTTGACGACCTGAGTGGTGCAATGGTCAACATGCCGGTCTGCCACGCAAGAGGTCCCGGGTTCGATTCCCGGCCGGGCAGAAATTAGAATGATGAATTTTAATTTCTGTGACGGGTCTGGGTGTTCTATGTATAATAAGTATGTATTTAAAAAAAAAGTATTTAATTAGTATATCAGTTATCTAGCACCCATAGTACAAGCTTTGCTTAGTTTGGGGCTAGATGGCGCTGTGTGAATTTGTCCACGAATATTTATTTATTTATTTTATTTATTTGAGACCACCAGAGGGCCAACATAATTTATTTTTAAATCAGAATTCCTTTAATTTATTGAAACTAATTGCCGTCTTCAAAAAACTTAGGAATCGGTCAAATTTTTTCTTATCTCAACTTAGACGTTGGTGATAGTAGACTCGTTGAACACTTTTGTTGTGTAGACAAGAATAGTAGGAATTGTAATATTATTCAAATAGATTTTATTATATTCCAGCCTCATAGTTATATTTTAGCACAGTCAAGTGCATGATTATATATGCATGAGGTTGGAGCCAGTTGAATTTTCTTTCGAAAAATCCAACCCGGACAAAATTAATGCTTTCTTTCTTCCTTCGTCCAAATAGCTTCGTCATTATAATCTGTGTATCTGTTCCTAGACAGGTATTCTCCATCATCGGCCGCATCAACACTAACCAACAAGTGAGGTAGCGGGTAAATGTCTGGCTAGTTCAATTATTTAAAAAAAGCGTCAATACAGGGGCTAATAACTGTTTACCTGTGGTGTGGTGTGTCACAGTTACCTAGTGTCAGGGTCAGGGATCCACTCTGATTACATTTACTATTAAGTTAAACCTTTGTAAGATTTGAAAATACTGATGTATACCTACTATCTGTATTAGTAACTGGTTTTTACGGATATAAATAAAAATAAAATAAATAATCGTGGACAAATTCACACAGCGCCATCTAGCCCCAAAGTAAGCAAAGCTTGTGTTATGGGTACTAGATAACTGATAAACTACTTATATACTTTTAAATACATACTTATTATACATAGAACACCCAGACCCGTAACAGAAATTAAAATTCATGACTTCAAATTCTGCCCGGCCGGGAATCGAACCCGGGACCTCTTGCGTGGCAGACTGGCATGTTGACCACTGAACCACTCAGGTCGTCATTACTATAAATACAATATTATTATTATACTATTATTATTAATGTAAATACTATATTATTATTATTTATATGCAATGCAGTGACAAGCTGTGGCTCATAACATCTACGATTACTACCAACACAAGCACTAAGCATTGCAAGCATTGTTGCTTGGTAGCAGAAATAGATGAAACGGTGGTACTCAACCAGGAAAACTCCTCATGCTTGACTGAGTCCTACCACCTGATATGATAGGTGGCTCTCATTATTCTAGAAGAGTATTCCTAAAAGAGTATCAGGTCGGTATCAGAAAAGAGATCCCTCGGGAGGCCCAGGAAGCGATGGATTGACATCGCGGAGAAAGATGTGAGAGCCAATAGCTTGCGACGGGAGGATGCTAAAGACTGGGCAAAGTGAAGGAAGCGGACTCGGAAAGCGGACCACATAAGCCAGGATAAACGCTAGGATGCTGTTGATAATGAGTACTCCTAAAAGAGTCCTTCTAAAATAGTCCTATCACCAGAGGCCTATCCTCAAGATTGATTGATTGTCGTCAAGCCGAGAATTTTATTTTGTTTTTTATTGTCAATAGGCTTGCATTTGACCTCAACTCACCTGTAGCCGTATTCACAATGGCTCGGAAATCGGATTCGGATACGGAATCGACAAAAGACCCCGCAAAAGTTCTTAGAAAAATGTGGTTTCAGTAAATTTTGATGAAATTTTCATATGTTATAGAGAGTAGAGTTTCCGTGGAATCTATCGGGATTCTGAATAACAGTTTTCGAATCGATCGACACGGATTCGCAGCTCACGAATTTCGTGTCGAATCGTTCAGAAACGGTTTCGAATCATTAGCTACTGATGGAAAGCGACGATAAGGTCGAAGATGTAGCATGCGTGCCTAGAAGATACCTATTCACTTGATTTGAAGACCCCAAGGTTATACGTATCAGGGAACAATGACTCAGGCTGACAATTCCAGTCCTTCCAGTCAGCCGAGTCCGCTTGGATATATATTTCTGGCGCTAGACTAAGTTAAGGCATCTAGCGATCAAAGGCATACAATTTTCTTCTTGTATGACATATCATGTTAGTCCTTACGGTGAATACGGTGCATTACCTGCGATTCAGCATTTATCATAAGTAAGACCTTTTGTTTGTTGTATCTTTATGTTTCCTATATCATTGTAGTTCTTCTTCTTGGCGGGTTTCAAGACATTAGCGATGGCTTATAGGGTATTTTACGCTTGACGGTAACAGGGCTGGCTAAACAGGAGTAGCTGCAGTGACATTGGTTGGCAGTGGATAGGGTTTTACTTATAAAAAACCATTGCATAACTCTTTAATATAAAATAATCATTTGTATTATTAATTATAGATCTAAGTGGTTCAGTTGGTTCGATTCCGGCCGGGCAGGAATTGAAATGATGAATTTTAATTTCTGTTCCGCTTGGGTGTTGTATGTATAATAAGCATGTATTTAAAAAATAAATTAGTAGTTTATCAGTTATCTAGCACCCATAACACAAGCTTTGCTTACTCTGGGGCTAGATGGCGCTGTGTAAATTGTCCAAGTATATTTATTTATTATTTATTGTGTTGAATATTATTTCTATGTTCTAACATAGAAATAACAGATGTATTACTAACGGTAACCTTACTAAGTGGCAGGTATTATTTCTGTCAACTGATTTAACCATAATTTCAATTTTTGCAACCAATTATCCAATGTTACAGTCGAAGATTGAACATTAATGTGTCTCCGACATTCACAGTGTTGCAATATGCGACAAGACAATGTTGTGTTTTTCGTGTTCGTAAACATTATTTACTAGTTTAGTAATGTGCAGTTTCTTTCTTAATAGGTATCCTTGTGTATTGAAGTGAGCTCCCTTGAGAGGTTTTCCTAGTGAGTAAGACATGGAGTTCTTCAAGATATATTTGGACTGATTTTTTGTAATATTTAAAAAATCTAATGAGCCGCTCTAACTACTGACGACATTATCATAATCTCTTGGCTGTTTGGTAATTTTTTTTTTCTTTATTTCGATGCAATTTATTTTATACCTATTAATTTAAAGGTTTTTGAATGTCAGTGCTCCTTGGGACTCAATTATATCATCATCATCATCACAGCCCGTAACAGTCCACTGCAGGACTTAAGGCCTCTCCCACGAAAGGGGAGGTTATTGCCATAATCTCCACGCTTGGCAGGCGGGTTGGAGATCGCAGTGTTTAAATATTACAATGGCAAATGCTGCTGCCCATTTTCCAGACTACGGAGATTCTTGATCTTTTGCCTCGAAAAAATTAGTCGCCTTGTACGACACCCATGTGTGTAAGGGGTTGGTGCTATTCTACTCTGCCGGACACCACACGGCAGAGTAGAATATATATATAGGGACTCAATTATATACATTTTATGAATCGATTCTTGGTTGACTGGGAGTTAAAACTGTGTAACTTTACGGCTTTGTTTAAATAAATAAATAAAGTATATGTTACAATGTAATGTGGTAAAGAATGTAGCCCTTTAGCTAATAATTAATAATAACTAGCGTTTTAATGCGGTTTAATTTGTTTTGAGGCAATGAATAATGGCTGTCACACATATGATTTGCCATATAACTATAAGAATAGCTCAAATAACAATGGGGAGTGTTCCGAGGAACTTTTCGATTTGGTGCCAACAGCACAATTCCGCTATCGCACCACCCGCCGTGGGCTGGGTACTCATCCCCACTACGTAGACCCTCTGTTGGTCACCACGCGAAGGTTTGAAAGAACGTTTCTCGCTCGTACGATTCGGATGTGGAATGAGCTCCCAGCCACAGTGTTTCCTTTGGACTATGACATGGGATCGTTCAAGAGGTATATTAGAGATCTCTTCAGAGGCGGGCAACGCATTGGTGACTCCCCTGGTGTTGCTGATGTCCATAGGCGGCGGTGACCACTTTCCATCAGGTGGCCCGCATGCCTGTTTGTCTGCCGGATAACATAAAAAAAAAAAAAAAAAAAATGGCTCATAATAAAACTTGCTTCACAAAAAATATGAAAATTAATTTGTCGCAACTTAATTTTAACGCAAATTAAATACTTTGATCTTCTTTATATGTTTCCAATCTCAAAACTATACAATATGGCACCGTCTAAATTGTAACTTTTCTTCTTCTTCAGGTGCCATCTCCTAACGGAGGTCGTATGGCTCGGGCTACAAAAAAAAAAATTATTTGATTTAATAAATTAGTTATTGTTCATCAATACAGCCCGTCACAGTCCACTGCAGGACTTACGGCCTCTCCCACGAGAGGGGAGGATATTGCCATAATCTCCACGCTTAGCAGGCGGGTTGGAGATCGCAGTGTTTAAATATAACAATGGAAAATGCTGCTGCCCATCTTCCAGACTACGGAGACTCTTGATCTTTTGTCTCGAAAACATTAGTCGCCTCGTACGACACCCATGACTGTAAGGTGCTATTCTACTCTGCCGGACACCACACGGCCTAGTTATTGTTAATATGTTGAAATTCATCTTATTGACGTTAGATATGAGTATATTAAGAGACATTTGGCGTATGTTTTACAAAAAATTACCAACCCGTCACCTAAAATTTGGCATCTTTTGAAAATATTTCTTGAATTTTTAGAAAACAGGTGGCCCTAATCTAATGGTGTAGTATATTTTCGTATAGAAAACGAAAGGATTCTAAAAAAAATTTCAAATTCCATACAAATATTTATGACGTCATCGCTGGTCACCCCAATAGAAATATTTTTAGGAACTACCGCTCAAAGTACCCGAGTACCAAACGTCTATCCTGTACATTGATTTGCGGTTTTCTATTAATTTTTGCATTGAACACCGTTCACTATCGGCGAAAATATACCTTATGTAGGTATATTTACTTTAACAGAGCGTCGGTGGCCGAGCGGTTAGGGTATCCGACTAGTAAGCGAGAGGTACCGGGTTCGAATCCCGCTGCGGCCATGTACAAATTTTCTGAGTTACGTACATTAATTGAAAACTAGCCGATACTTTTACCGTACGGGAAAATCGTTATAAAACCTGCCTATTCAGGCGACTGAATGTGTAACCATGATCCTATCTGGTCAGGGTCACGGATGTCAGATGGCAATCGCTCCACTGTGGTTACCTGATCGGCCAAATCCTGAATCATGGTCAAGGTGGACCCCGGGCCCTCGTGCACGAGACACTAACGCCAAGCTGATTATTTTATATTTTTATCTTTACTTTAGACACCGCGGCCCGGAATTCCTCACCCAGGGAGCGTCAGTGGCCGAGTGGTTAAGGTATCTGACTCGTAAGCGAGAGAGGTACCTTGTTCGAATCCCACTACAGCCATACTCATTGACTTCTTACCTCTAGCTTACGAGTCGGATGCGCAGTTTTAGAGGTGGGCAACGCATTGGTGATAGCCCTGATGTTGCTGATTTCCAGAGTCATTGGTGACCACTTTCCATCAGGTGGCCCGCTTGCGTGTTTGTACACAAAAATGCATGTCTACAGGTACCTCAAAGGCCAGCACCGCAACCGCTCCCTTTAAATTGCAGATGTCCTGGATGACGGTGGCCACTTTCCATCAGGTGGCCCGCTTGCGTGTTTGTACACAAAAAATCATGTCTACAGGTACCTCAAAGGCCGGCACCGCAACTGTTCCCTTTAAATTGGAGTTGTCCTGGACGACTATGGTCACTTTCCATCAGGTGGCCCGCTTGCATGTTTGTACACGAAAATGCATGTCTACAGGTACTTCAAAGGCCGGCACCGCAATCGGTCCCTTTAAATTGCAGATGTCCTGGACGACGGTGGTCACTTTCCATCAGGTGGGCCATCCGTAGGTGTGCTTCCCTACGCAATAATAATAAAAAAACGAGGCAAGTTAATACGACGAGAATCCTGTGCATCGTTCGATGTTGCATAAAACATTAAAATACGAGATTGAAAGGATCAATCAGCCAAAGTAACATTAATACGGAAAAAGCCCGTGAACGCCACTCCAACTTGTCACTGAGCGATATTTTCAATAAAAAACCGGTTAAGTAGGAGTCTGGAATCGACGGTTCCGTAGTAAGAACTTTTTTATGCTATTCAGTGACTAACGAAATCTCGAATAATTGAATGGGTCTGAATTGTCACCTTTCTTGGGTATCGGATGCATGTGGGATAGCTTCCACAAAGACGGCACCGTTCCAGAGGTGTAGAAAAGCTCGAACAAGCGCATTAGCACATAAGTCTACTCGGGAGCACATTTTTTATGAACAATAGCCGAATTGCCATAAGGACCTGGAGAGGTTTTCCCGGGAGAGTACAACATGGAGTTGTTCAAGAAAGGGGTTAAAAGGTTTTTACGGGGTCGGCAACGTGATGGATGATGCCCCTGGTATTGCAAACGTCCATAGGCTGCGGTTACTGCTTACCATCAGGCAGGCCGTAAGCTTGTTTGCCGCCTTGGTGGTATAAGGACCACTGGACTTCCGGAAGACGGCTAACTGGGCCTCATTGAGTTCTCTAATTTACTAATGGCTCTATTCAATTGTAATTGGATTGTAATTGCAGATAAATGCTAGTTTGAAACGTTTTTGGTTTTCTGCTATTCAAACTCAAATCAAACTCATTTCTGGTACAATTAAAACTGCCGTTGAGATGCTGTTACGGTCTAATTATAACGTCAGAGTTAACGCTCAGATAAACAGACGACCCCTCCGGCCGCTATGGCAACTGAGTTTCACAATCAGTTGCCAAAAAGATTGCTTCTCCATCAAAAACAGACTGATGACCAACAAATAGATCCAACAAAGGTTTCGTTTTAACCCTCAGAGCTTCGATACCCTAAAAAATATTCGGACGCATTAATAGCACAGGCAATATCAGGAAAGCAAAGCCCGAATATCAGTCGGGGCGAGCTTTAAAATCTGACATCGCGATGTCGACGAAAAAATACGCAAAATCCCCGACGTTTTTCCGGTAAAATCAGACTGAACTTTTGCAAGGGATGAACATAATAATATATTTTTCTGAATCGTTAAGTTTCATTATGTGCATCCGTATTACTCAGCTCTATTTTTCATTTCTCTACACTTTCTAGTTTGTTATTCAATATTATCATACATACATACATAAAGCTCACGCCTCTGTCCCACAGGTGGGGTAGGCAGAGACTATGAATAGAATATTATCGTCATGCAGTCAATTCGACTCAGACTTGAGTTGGTTAACATGGCGGTCGGTCACGCAGTCATGGTCATGGGTTCGATTCCCGGCCGAGCAGATATTGGTATGATAAATTCTAATTTCTGTCGCGGGTTTGGGTGTAGTACCTATGTATAATGTGAATGTATTAAAAAAATCTATAAGTAATTATCAGTTATCTAACACCCATAGTACAAGCTTTACTTACTTTGGGGCTGTGTGAATTTAACCAAGCAGAAATATTAAATCAGCATTGTAGGACTTCAGTGTACCCGTCTGTCAGTAGCACCAACCCCTTACACACGCGGGTGTCATACAAAGCGACTAATGTTTTCGAGGCGATAGATCTAGCCTCCATAAGCTGGAAAATGGGCGGCAGCGTTTTCCATTGTCATAGTCATACTGCGATCTCCAATCCGCCGGCTAAGCGTGGAGATTATGGCATTGAACTCCCCTTTCGTGGGAGAGGTCCTAAGTCCTGCAGTGGATTGTTATGAGCTGTGATGACGAGTACACCCGCATTCAGAAACAATAACGTCTATGAAACAGTACTGTCACTATAAGTATTCAATATGGCAATATGCGGGCGGAAGTGGCCTAGTGGTATCTGTATCCGACTCCCAATGCGAGAGGTACCGGGTTCGAATCTCACTGACCAATGACTATTTTCTGAATTATATACCTGTATTGTTAATACTAGTTGAATACTAACCAATGCTCTTACGGTGAGGGATACTAAAATCTGATGAAACCTGCACATTCAGATGACAGAATGTGTAAACATGATCCAATATAGTCAGGTTCCCTTGGTAGCAGGGTCACGGAGGTCAGGTGGCAGTCGCTCCACTGTAACTACCTGATCTGCCAAATCCTGGATCATGGTCAAGGCGAACCCCGGGCCCTTATGCGCGAGAGTAAAACCGGGATACTAACGCAGATAATTATTTGTTTTTTATTCAATATGGCAAGCCTTTCAATTCACAGACAGTACGTGAACGCATTGCGTTCAATACAGCTCCATGATTCTTTATATGAGAGGTAGGGCATAGCGGGGTATCCCGTTCGAATTGGAGCCGCCCGACTGGGAAAGTACCTCCACCTTACAGAATACCGCAGCTAAACAATACTCTTTTTAAATAGGTTTCTGTTTCTGCCGGTGAGTAAGGTTTCCAATGCTTCATGGGGTGGGGATTTGGGGAACCGTGGCTTTGGCAGTGGAGGGGCATTTGTCTTTGTCAGAACAACGTGTTATAGAGGTGGGCAACGCATTGGCGATACTCTTGGTGTTGCTAATTTCTAAAGGCAGTGGTGACCACTTTCCAGCAGGTGGCCCGCTTGAAAGATTGGTAAATTTTTGCTATGTTTACTCTAGTGTTGACTTGATACTAACAGCTACTTATGGCAAAAGTGAAACTTGTTTACATTTATTTGTACTGTTCAAGAAGAGCGTAAACCTCACAGTTATTCATAGGAATGCGGGGGTTAAGTCCACCCCAACGGTCTTAATGTAGCATTGATTAATATTTGTTATCGGTCTGATAAGCATAAGCATCGCACACCGATGTTATAACTGGATGGGTGTCCATACATACTTTAAGGCTAGTTGAACTTCAGCACCGGAACGAACTCTCCACTATATATTAAATACAAATACAAATACTTTATTAGTAACAGAGTTACACGTCAAAGTGGTAAGTTGGTACCTAGGAAGTATCTTTATAAGAAACACATTACAATTCATTATAATTTACAATGTCGACGCCGTAGACTAAACTAAATTATTCATAACAAAATATAAAATTGTCATAATTTCAAATTATTAAAAATCATTCACAATAATTAAATCATACGCAATACAATAATTAAATGTCATAGTTTCAGTTATTAATGTCACAATCAGGTAAAATTGTCAATTCAATTCATTTTTCACTATGTGGAGGCAATTTACAATCTACAAATTCGTCAAAGTCATAGAAACAATGTTCTAATAGCCAATGCTTTGATTTGGATTTAAATATGTTGTATGTTGTTGTATGTATTTGACGAAGCAAGGTTGACCAAGGTCTTCCGCTTGAGACCTTAAGACTGGTTCAACAGTCTCGGGAGCTGATTAGCACCCCGTCTCCATACAACCCTCCAACGATGGAATCTAATCGTAAACTCATACTTAGATGTCACGCATTCAACTGCGTACAACCAGCTGCATAGAGAACTGACCATTACAACATTGCATACATACATTTAGGGGAGAGAACTCACTCAGTAGACACGTGTCTAGTGTCTACAAGCTACCTTAAAGGCGCCGCATTCACTCCTTTTAGGTTTCCACTGTTCTTGGCGACTTACCGATCAGGTGATCCGGATGACCATGCACCATGAGGTGGTCGGTCTGACTGCATGCCTCTCTAGGAAATAAAAACCCACCCGGAAGTATCAACGTCATTATCTAATCTGGGATAAGCAACAACGCTTGTGTCGAGTTTCAAGACTAAGCTATTGTACTAGTTTTTAGCACGATAAAGCCTATTTATACGATAGTTATACGACATCGAAAATATATTGGCGCAAAGCGAGGTCTACAAAAGCATCGCCTATATAATTAACAAAGTACACATAGCAGGTGCACCAAACAGAATTAAATTCACATTCATCGAAGCACGAAAAGTGTCCGATGCATTATAATTTTCACCCTGTGCAACGGTTTATACATATGAAATCTGCGACGCATATAGCAACACAACATTATAGCTGTATAGAAGCTGCGTTAATGTAATTATATGCCTTCAATTTTGTATAAAAACCTCTATGTGTGCGGCAGAAACTACTTGTGTGGGAACATTGCATGCGTGTATGCATTGGTATGTGTTTATTTTATCTACAGTGTTTGCTGTGTATTGACGCGGGGGGGCCAGGGTGACCCCCTCAGTGGGATGGGGGGTCATGATGACGATGACGCCGAGTCTGCGCAGTTGTTGGAAAGGGATGGTAGATAGATAAAAATGTAGCTAGCTCTCTACGGGTGGGTGGTCGCCCGCCTCCTGCGAACATGATTTAGCACTAGTGATTCCGCCAGGCTTCGGCCGCTATCACTGTTTATTCATGTATGGACAGTTTGTAATTGATCTAAATGACTTGATTTCGAGGGTGTGGGACTTGTTAGGAAATCGCTTTTTGATTCCAGCTTCGCTGTGGATTGGTGTGCGCATTTCGGAGGTAAGGTTTCTGATTGAAGTCCAACTGGTGTTTCAAATTGTTTAAACGCGAAATTTTGTGAGGATTGTCTGATCACGGTCTGAGTGATTTAGTGGTCAAATCAACATGTCAGTCTGCTACGCAGAGGAGCTGGGTTCGATTCCCGGCCGGGCAGAGATTAAAATGATGAATTTTAATTAATATTTCTGTTGTGGGTTTGGTGGTTACTATGTAATTTTAAAACTAAGTAAGCACCCAAAAAATCAATTTTTTTTAAGGATCATCATTATCATCATCTTATCTTGGCGTTTAGTCCCGGTTGCGCTACCGCGCGGCACGCGAGGGCCCTGGGTCCGCCTTCTTGTTTGAGGATACATGAAACTATTTGTCCAACAAAAAGTTTGTGCAGCCGTGTGGTGTCCTTCAGAGTAGAATAGCACCAACCCCTTACACTCGTGGGTGTCGCCTGTACGACACCCACGACTTACGTTTTCGTAGGCTGGAAAATGGACAGCATCGTTTTCCATTTCTAAATTTACACCACTGCCAACTCCAACCTGCCTGCCAAACGTCATGGGAGAGGCCCTAAGTCCTGCAGTGGACTGTTATGGGCTGTGATGATGATGTAGAGTTTGAGATTAAGCTTCATAATTATGTACATACAGTGATCTACACTGATAAAATTTAAGAAAATGAATTGCCGTTATACTTTTTATGTTCAACGTCATTTTCATGGACTACACCTACATGCTGCATGCGCTGTGCCGAAAATCAAGGTAGCGACTTCAACTAAAATCGAAGATTTTATAGAAACCTTTTTTTTTATTTAACAATTTATTGCACACAATAAAGAAATACAGAGATATAACATAGATATAACTGACACTACAGGCACTACTTATTTCTAAAAGAAATTTCTTCAAGCAGGCCTACAGAAAGGAAATGTTTTTTATTATTTATTCGTATGGAAAACATATGTACCTACATGGGAAATAATTTTTTTATTGCCTACGTGTTTGCCTCTCACACGGACGGACGGTGGACGAAGGATGGAAGGGTAGGCCTCCTGCAAAGTGAACCAACGATCAGGTAAACGTAACAGGTATCATCTGAAGGGATGGCACAGCACCGGCCTTTGTTGGGAAACCTATATCCAGCAGTAAGCGTCTTTCTGCTGATATGATGGTTGTGTGCCTAGGAAAACACTCAATATCGTATTGATCATACCTTATATACCATACCTTATATTGCGTTTAAGATAAAAAAGTGGAACGACACAGAAGACATCTTAGTACTAATACTATATAAGACATGTAGGTATAAGTACCTATTTGCCGCGTAATATGAAACTTGTTCATATTATTAACGACTTGAGTGGTTCAGTTGATTAACATGCTGGTCTGCTACCAAAAGGTTCCGGCTTTGATACCCGGCCGAGCAGAAATTGAAAAGACAAATTTTAATTTCTGTTACAAGTCTGGGTGTAGTATTTGTATTATCTTATTATAATAAGTTTTTATAGCTGTAAATACTTATTATAATAAGTATTTTCGGCCAAGCGGGCCACCTGATGGAAAGTGGTCAACGCCGCCTATGGACATCAGCACACCAGGGGAGTTACCAATGCGTAGTCCGCCTCTGAAGAGACCTCTAATATACCTCTTAAACCTTCCTCTTAGGTAAGGGTAGTTTATCAGGTTATCTAACACTCATAATACAAGCTTTGTTTACTTTGGGGCTTGATGGCGCTGTGTGTATTTGTCCAAGCACATTTATTTAGCCATTCTCGCTAAGGTGAGTCATATCATTAAAAAAGTACCAAGTGAGCTGCTCTGAACACCGATACAATTTCAAGCCACACCATTACGCAAAAGCCACTGTCAATCACCAGCTTTATCTGCTAGCCGTCCTTGCTATGTCCAGCACGAACAGTTAATAATGATACGAATTTACGCGGCAGTATGGGAGTACGCCCTTTAATCCTGTTGCGAACGGCTGCTGCTTGAAATCCGCCATTTTATTTTCGACATGAAGCACGAAAGATAACGAATAACGAAATTGAACGAGATAACGACCGAATACGACGGTCAGGATAATGAATCCTGGTCGTAGGTACTTGTTTATCAATACATATCACTGGAACAGCCATTATGTACGAGATGCGACACGAATCCGAGGAAATTCAGTCTTCGTCAAAAAAAGGCATCATTCACATTTCATAAATTTAGGACCAAATATTTAAAATTGACGGCCAGAAAAATAAATTCCGATAGTGCAAACTATTTAAATTTTTTTTACCATGACGTCAAATCAGTACGCCCAATGGTTCGCTTGATGATATTTAGTACTGTACACCCAGTGGTACATAGTGGTGACGGTGGGCGAACAGGTTTGGCTCAACAGAACATAAAAAACCTTAGAAAATTTATTTTATCTGAAAATTACAGTATTTTTTTCTGACAGGCTCTCTCTTTGGCTCTCTTTTAGTGAATGAAAATGTGAATGATGTCTTATTTTTATCGGATGATATTAGTCGGCGGACTTAACGGACAATAGAAAGGCGGACAGAACTTCTAATCTTCGAATGTCTAGTACGTGTAATCCCTGCCACCATCAAGCGACTTGTCAAGTAGCATGACAAAACTAGGCTTGATGCCGCCCATTTTACTCCACACAACGTCAAGTAACATGACTTACTTCCATAATATCTCCCCATACACGGTCAGTTTCGCTTAACAAGCCTACTTTTGTCATGCCAAATGATCAATGTAAGTAAGTAAGTAATGTAAGGTTCTCAGGAAAATGAGGCAGATGGAAAACTCAACGAATTTGATTCAACTAGGGAGTATCATATTACTATACAACATGGAGTTCTTCAAGAACGGGGTCGGCAACGCGTGGGTGCCCCTGGTATTGCAAACGTCCATAAGCTACGGTGACTGTTTACCATCAGGCAGGCCGTAAGCTTGTTTGCCACCTTAGTAGTATAAAAAAAAAAGTATACAAGTTTTATAAAAACTGTGAAATATTGCGTAAATAACGAAAACAAAATAAAAATTTACTATAGGCGAGGGAGTTCGATTCAATTCATACCGGAGTGACAGAGGGCGGCGTTGAAGAAAGCGTGACACAAAGTTCGGTTCGAGAGCGTTGGTGGCTTAACGGTTAAGCGGTCCGACTTGTACTCCTAGGTATCGGGTTCGAACCCCAGTGCCGCTATGTACCAATGACTATTTTCTGAGTTATGTACATTAGTTAAACACTAACCGATGCTCTTACATCATCCTTACTGAATGTGTAACCATGATCCAATCTGGCCAGGTTCCCCTGTTAACAGGGTCGCGGAGGTCAGATGGCAGTCGCTCCACTGTCTTAGACAGAGCACAGACCCGAAAGTTGACCTATCCTCTGTGAACAAGTTTTCAATTACCTGATATGCCGAATCCCGGAATATGGTCAAGGCGGACCCCGGACCCTGGGGCGCGACAGCACAATCACGACATAAACGCCAAGATGATTATTGATATTACATAATAAATTACCCACATGCATACCAATCATCGTCTTCGAAGTGAAGTCAAGCCCTATAAAAATGGAAATCTGTTTACCATCACAACTAACGCATATCTTTTCAGAAAATGTGTTATGATTGTTTAAATAGATCTAAGAAAATGAGCTTAGGTATACTCTATACACTATATACTTTTGGTAGTACTTGTCAAGCTTCTTTAGCGTAGGATTTACACTCAAAGCTAAATTAGATCTTATTTCCAGGCCATAAAGCTACTCCATTAAATCCTACTTACGCAAAAATACAAAAGCGCCACATAGAAACCCATAAAAGGCTGTCATTAAACCTCCATCCATTGTAACAGGAGTATGAAACAAACACTGCAGACACGTCGACCCATCATGAAAATGTACTTATATAAAATAAATTGACTACCAATACTACATACAAAGCGCACACACAAAGGACGCGTGTAAATTGTATGTATTTCGTTGCCATTTATATAAAATCCGCTGAATCGATCCGGCGAATCGCGGACCTAATTAATAATAATCAACAAATAGGCGATTTCTAAACGTAATATTACGTTCTAAAAGCTGTACTGTACCGCCATGTTAGTTTTGTCTGATTAGGAGCGCTCCTTTTATATTATGGGTATATAAAATCATTATTTGATGATTGGGGGAGGCGGGGGGGCGATGGGGGCAGGGAGGCAGGCCGCGCTGCAGCACTGCAACCTTCGCTCAGTGTGGCCGGCGAGCCTGATGACGACGCGTGCATAACACCTACGCAGCGCGAAAAATCATCAAACCGCGCCTCGGTTTGAAAAAACCCACAAAAACCCGCAGAAATAACACGGCCTAATATTCAAGACGAAAAATTCAAATCTAGAAGAAGAACAAAACGGGAAATTCGAATTACAAAAACCAAATATTTGGTGTTCAAAATTCAAAATTCCGCGCATGCGTGTTCGAACCGCCGCCGGGTCACATTCAACGGATAGTTTTATGCAATAGACATTAATTTTCCTCCACACATAATCTCAATAGTTTTTAAGGGACTTTTTAAAACAGTATTCAGCAACACTTGAACTCTGTAGCATATACCGGTTTCATTTTGTACAAACTGTAAAATTAGTGTTAAGGCAACTGAAGGAAGTTCGACTCGGACCTGTTCTGACTGGGCACTTGAAGGACCGTCCGAGGGGAGCTGCCACCATAATCGCAAAGAAGAACATCTTCATGAAAAACCAACGCAGGATACCATGGCGTTGTAGATCCGCAGAATAAGCAGTTAGATGCGCAAGAAGCTGAAGAAAGCCAAGATTTCGTAGCTAAAGGGAATCTAGCACCAATAAATTCAGCTATCGCCATTTGACCATAAAGAAACACGTTTTTTCGCAATAGAACAAGTTTTAAGTTTATATCAACCGTTATTACAAGGAATCAATAGAAAAGAGAATATTAAGAATTTGAGTTCTTTAAGTACATTTAAACAACACTGGTTAATTTTGGAACTTTACGAATCATTTATATTGATTTTTATAAGCAGACTCTCTATATATATATTCTAGTGAAAAGTTAGTGAATTGACTCTGGACATAATTGTTAAGGCTAAGTGATATTCGAGACTTTGGCAACTAAGTATTTCGGAAGAATTTCGACCAATTTCATCAACCAATCCGGATTGCATGGGTGGTGAAAAGATAAATTAAAGAAGTAAAAAAATTGTGCCTTAAATTGGCCTTAAATTTAGTGAAGAGGTAAGATAAAATTTACGAAAAGAAATTACAAAAATAATCTAAATTTATCAAGTTTACCTACCTGTTGAACCACTTCGAGATTTCTTTAATAGTACAAAATTAAAAGTAAATTAACGTTAAGACTTAGTTAATGTTTGCGTTATTTCTATACCTATAACGTTTTTATATCTATAAAATATACGGGCTTAAATATACATGGGTTATACAAACCTACAAGGACAATAATTGAAAAAGAGAAAACGAGGAGAAGACATCTTCTAAAGAAAAAATATAACTGAAGACACCACTATACCTTTGAACGAGAGAACGACGTGGGCACGATTATGAACTAAGGTAAGAAAAGCTTGTAATTTTGTAAGAACCTTTATTTTTCATATTGAAATGTACAAGAATTAGAATTATATAATTTAAAAAGATGTTTGTCAAAGGCCGGAAAAAAGCGCAAATTTTGTTCTAAATGAAATAAAAAATCATAAAGATTACATATTCGTTACATACGAAATTCAGCGAAAGCAAATTTTAGATTATAAAGACATTAAAAATGTGCGTTACATTGACAGTGGAAGCTAAACCCGATAATATGCGTTTTAAAGTTGACTCTATGGAGCAAGCGCGTCAACTTATAGCTAATGATATATACACGAAATCGTTAAATGCGCGTCCTTTTCAGCCATTAATGCGTTCCTATCAATATGCATATCGCTACAGTTCCATAACTATATCAGTAAAGCCTATGGCTGCATCTCGCTCACACCCACGACGGTGGCATTTAACACGACAGAGCACACAGGTTTCATTATATTCAATTTAATGTTGGAACTCAGTAAAGCTTTGGTCTGCTATACTGTCTTTAGTCTCATCTAATTGATGAATTATTTCAAATATGATGATTTCAACATCGTCTCTAACTTAATCGGCATCATTGTAAGCTTAGTCATTACACAGATTAAAGAGATCATCGAATTTTTTCAAAAGATCATCACAATCATCGGTGGCGCAGACGAAGTGCCCATGTGCGCTAGTACTATCGAATGCCAAGAACAGCATAGAAACATTCGCCTCTAACTTTCGTTTTCGCCAAGTCAAGTTCAGGTTTTCCCGATGACTCGGGAGCAGTGCGCATGCCCGAGTCATCGCAGTCATTGCCCAGCCTCGGTATTGATTGCCGCCATGTTGGGAAAACTATAGGGGTGTGGGGAGGGGGAGGGGTGTCATTTACCCGCGTGATAGTTTTCACAATGTCCAATTATGGAGGCAGGCGGTAGGGGGAGTGGGGGGGGGGAGAAAAAATAACATCAATATGGCCGATTTCGGTGGATTTTGTATTAAATTGTATAACGCTGGCGCGGAATTCGTGGAGGCTGCGCGGTGGGTTATCAAATTATTGTGTTGCGTTAATTTTAAAGTAGCTAGGTAGGTGGAGCTTTGGGAGGCGTTTTGCCGAAGCTTTTTTGCATAAAGCCGTCCATGGGGAGTTTAGGGTAAAAATGTATGGAGATTTTGGAGAATCATTTAAGCTTTATGACTGATCATTACCAACGAGAGTAACAAACTATTTGAAGACAATCAACTACAAACAAAGCCATAAATAACCCTTTTTATTGTATATAACTATGTGTAGATGTAACAGAACGTTCACAGCGCAGATTTACTATAGGTACCGATTCGTATGTATGAGGTTACTCAACCCTCGGGATAGGGGTGAAACAATATTGGCAGGATAACTAGGTACGTAATATAGGCAGCCTGGCCCCTGGATAGTGCAACACTAGAAGCTGAGATAAAAATGTACGTCATCGTACGTTTTTGAATAGCGTTGGTTTGTAATCTTACGTTGCATTTTTTAAATCTCATTTTAATATTTTAGGTTGGTATATCATGAAAAAATACTTTAGGTAAGTATAATGACTTTCGTAACTTTCCCGACAAAAAAGAGTAAAAATGACAGTTTTTATATGCTTTAATAAATTCTTAAGAATCGTCTGATCAAGTCACCTTAATAGGCTTTCAGAAAATCCCTATTGGCCACTGAAACCTCGTATCGTACGCAGATGACGAATTCTTCGTTGTTTTATAGAATCAATGTCTGGGAGCGTCGGTGACTTAGTGGTTAAAGAGTCCGACTCGTCGAGAGGTCCTGGTTTCAAATTCCACTGCTGTTATGTACCGATGACTAATTTCTGAGTTATGTATATTAGTTGAACACTAACCGATGCTCTTACGGTGAGGGAAAACATCGTGATGAAACCTGCACATTCAAACGACTGAATAAAATAATAAATAAATAATCGTGGACAAATTCACACAGCGCCATCTAGCCCCAAAGTAAGCAAAGCTTGTGTTATGGGTGCTAGATAACTGATAAACTACTTATATACTTTTTTTTTTAAATACATACTTATTATACATAGAACACCCAGACCCGTAACAGAAATTAAAATTCATCATTTCAATTTCTGCCCGGCTGGGAATCGAACCCGGGACCTCTTGCGTGGCAGACCGGCATGTTGACCACTGAACCACTCAGGTCGTCAAATATAATCCAATCTGGACAGGTTCCCCTGTAAACTGAGTTACAGAGGTCAGATGGCCGTCGCTCAACTTTACCTGATTGCCAAATCTTGGATCGTGGTCAAGGCGGACCCCGGGCTCTTGTGCGCGAGATGATTTATAGAATAAATGTCTGTCATGTTAAACCTGTGTTTAATGCTCGGAAGTACATAATAAAAAACGTGGCCCCTCGCCGTCGGAAGTCTAAAGCAATTTAATAGACAAAAGTTGTCAATGTTGGACAATGTTGGTCCAACAGTAGTAGGTAGTATGTGATGGACGCTCGAGCTCCAAAAGAAATATCAATTTCAAAATATTTGAAAATATTTGCTTGTTGTTGTCCTTGCTAGATCATCATCATCATCACAGCCCATAACAGTCCACTGCAGGACTTCGGGCCTCTCCCACGAAAGGGGAGGTCATTGCCATTATCTCCACGCTTGACAGGCGGGTTGGAGATCGCAGTGCAGTTGATGTAAATCTACCCAGAAAGATGCTGCTGCCCACCTTTCGGGTTTGTCCCTTAGTCGCCTCTTACGACACCCACGGGGAGATGGGGTGGTGCTATTCTTTGAGGTGGCGGCACCACACACCACAGATAGATACTTGTATAAATTATGAAACGTACGCCTTTGAGTGATTTTCACGTTTTTCTTCTAAATCGCTTAAGTAAGCAGCTCCGTCAATTTTTTATTTTATTGAGACTAGCTTGGCATTTGACCGCCATCTCCTGGTGGTAAGTGACGATGGGGCCGAAGATGGAGCATGCCTGACTAGAAACAGCCTATTCACTGTAGCCTTGAAGGCGTCCAGGTTATAATGATCAGGGAAGACACTCGCAAGCAACGTGTTTCATTCCTTAGCTGTACGCAGAATAACATAAGTAGGTTAAACTCCTTGTTTACGAATTGTCTAACAGGTTTAAAATTATTGTTATAATTCGCTAAAAAGATTATAATTTAATTCATATTCGCCAGTTACCGATAGAGCGCAAATAATTTGTAAGCTGAAGTTGCAGTGGGCTAGCCATAGATGCAGAAGAATCTTTCAGCAGTCTAATATTTTCAGACAAACAGGCAAGCGGGCCACTGTATGGAAAGTTGCCACCGCCGCCTATGGACATCAGCAACACCAGGCGCACTATCGTGTTCTCCGCCTATAGGGAGACCTGTAATATACTTACCCGCTGATCGATTCCATGTCATAGTCCAAAGTAAAACACTGTGGCTGGGAGCTCACTCCACATCCGAATTCGCGTGGACACCAGCGCGCAGCGGGTGGTGCGATGGCTTAATTGTGCCGTGGGCACCAGATAAAATAGTTCCTCAGAACAGTCCCCATTGTACAGCCGGTGAAACACTCACAGGGATTTCGCATGGGTCGTAAGCCACTTGAAAACGTACGCAACTTCAACTTTATTGCAGTAGACATAAAGCTGAATATGTCTTCGTGAGTGGAGACCCCGACTCGGCCTAGCGTAGGACGCCCTCCGGCCAAATGGAGTGACGATTTGCAAAATGCAGATTAGCTGATGGATGCTGGATGGACAGGCCAATATTCAGTAGCGGACTTAGTACGTAAGCATTATCTTGGCGTTAGTGTCCCGGTTATGCTCTCATGTACGAGGGCCCGGGTCCACCTTGACCATGATCCAGGATTTAGGAGAACAGTTAATTACAGTGGAGCAACAGCCATCTGACCTCCGTGACCCTGCTACCAGGGGAACCAGACCAGATTGGATCATGGTTACACATTCAGTCAACGTAAGAGCATCGGTTAGTATTTAGCTAATGTACATAACTCAGAAAAGAGTCATTGGTACATGGCCGGAGTGAGATTCGAACTCGGTACCTCTCGATTACCAGTTGGATACGTAACCACTCGGCTACCGATTCTCCTACCGAAGCAGTGGACTTAGTATAGGCCGATAATAAGACATTCATATGTCACTTAAACACATTTTTAACTTTATTGAAGCACTCATAAAGTTGAATCTGGCATGGAGCGCCAAGCCGAAAAGAAAATTGGAGCTAATTATGGTGTAGGAGCTAACTTCACATTAGTCTATCCAGTAAATGGTAAATAAACTATCCTACCAATGAAAACATCACACAAATTGGGGTCGAAGTGGTAGATACATACATACACATTGTGCGAATGGGGACGGCAGAAAAAAAATCATTTGATAGACCGGTGTAGGTACTTTATGGTAGCCACTCAAGTGTTAAAGCTATTAGCCGATTGCATACCGCTAGTGATGGCTCTGCATTGGTCTCGAAACAAAATTTTTTTAATACTCAATATTTATTTGCTTCATAGGGTCCGTTTACAAATCGCGTAACTACGCATCGCGACGCCTAGTCACCGCGTAGCGCATCGCACAGCCTACACTGTTCTCGTGGACGATGACGCGCGGTGTTTATGCGGGCGCGACACGATAACTCTGCGGGGGTTGCGCGTTTTAGTAGAATTGTAACAGGTTACCAAAGCGTTGCAAATTCAATTTATAATAGTTGTAATATTATATAAGTTGTAATATCTTCACTTCTTTGTAATCACCTGCGATCACATACCTACAATGTACTTAATACCAACTCGACAACAATATATCACGCATGTTTAAAATGTTCACGTAGCTTTTTTGCCCGTAAAATTCGGTTACAACTTTCCGGATCTATCTTCGTGGGAACTACATTGAATTTTGGGATACACGATATCCTATGTTATTCGCTGATAATGTACCTTCGTATAAGTGGAAGTTTTTAGTTTTTAAGTTTATCCATTATAAACAAACAATCCAATCTTTTCTCTTTATAATATTTGTATAGTCCATTAGAAGTTGGTTCTCGATCAATCGAATCTAACAATCGTAGAACAATTATAAAAGCGTAATTTATATATAGCGACTTGAAAAAAAAACTTTGAAAATAATAAACCCGGTCTTGGTTTTTGCCACTGCCCATCCCTAGAGGCATTACTAGACTCCTTAAGAGGCTTGATTGAAAGATTACTCAACCACGTATGCGAAGAAAAAAAACTAGCAATTTTTTTTCCTATCCATCGTCCTGTACTTATGAGTCGTTAATGTCATTTCGAGTTAAACTCAATGATGGTGGAATGAAAAAGTAGAATTAGTTTTTTATGATCATCCAACTAATGAACGCTGCGTTATTTGCCTAGTTTGCGTAATAATTTATAAGTATGTGTACCTAATACATCAGGCGTAATCTGTTCGTCATCAGTTTTCATAATAGTTTTTTATGTCATAAGGAAGGCAAACAGGCAAATGGGAAACCTGATGGAAAATGATCCCCGCTGCCTATAGATCAAACAGTTTTTCTATTTGGTTTCTGAATAGAAAAATATAAATTTATTCACAGTGACGGTGTGTCTTTTCTTCAGTAAGCATATCTATTTTATTTATCGTATGGCTTTTAAGTTCGTACTGCTACTTAAATTTTCAATTTACATTTCGTCAAGTAGGCGAGAGCTTCGGCCGAAAGGGACTGAAAATCTTCCGCTTGCCCGCTGTACTTGGTATCCGGACATTCAAATATAATGTGATTTACTGACTGCTCAGGGCTGCTGCACTGGCATGCCGCTGCCTCCCACCAACCCCATTTTTGCCATAGATACGCACAGTTTCCGACGCCTGTTCTTATTCGGTTCAGCAGACACCAGACGCGCCGTGACTCTTTAAAGCCTGCTGGGTGCTGCTTTACGTTCAGCCTGAAGGGAACATCCACAGGTGCACTATCTATTAGTTCCTTTTTACGACACATTCAATATTATCGTTGTCGTATTTTAGCCGTATTTTTGGGCAAGCGAGCTTTATGAAGCAATGTCGTAAGCCGCTGGCTCTCGCATCCGACTCGACGATGACAATGCATCAATTCTTGGGTCCCGACCTCTTTCGTGATACCAGCAGGTTTACAAATACAAATACTTTATTAGTAACAGAGTTACACGTCAAAGTGGCTAGTTGGTACCTAGGAAGTATCTTTATAAGAAACACATTACAATTCATTGTAATTTACAATGTCGACGCCGTAGACTAAACTAAATTATTCATAACAAAATATAAAAATGACATAATTTCAAATTATTAAAAATCGTTCACAATAATTAAATCATACGCAATACAATAATAAAATGTCATAGTTTCAGTTATTAATGTCATAATCAGGTAAAATTGTCATTTCAATTCATTTTACACTATGTGGAGGCAATTTACAATCTACAAATTACGCTCCTATTCCCCACATATCCCAGAGGCTTACGGACATCCCAAGTGTGAACAAGATCTAACTCATGATTTTGAGCCCGTCTCGACAGTTCCATGAATTTATCAATCCAACGTACCGGTTGCAGAATCAGTCACCCACGGTGACCATGACAACCGAAACTCACGGACGGTCCCGTACCACGACATTGCCACAGAGCACTATGACTTAAGACTCCGAATTCTTTTCATCCCGGAAAAATAATAGATCCGCGGGATAGTTGAATGTTTACAGTGATCCTAACTGCGCGCTGGTGAAAACTGCGAGGTATTCGGTAGAGGCTCACCTATATTCCAGTATAAACGTCTCAACGTATATACTGGAATAGGTTTTAGGAACAAACTTTACCTATTACTTCTAAAAACCAGTATTGCTTCGGCGTTCAAACGTTTTTTATATACCACTAATGTGGCAAACAAGCTTACGGCCCGCCCGATGGTAAGCAGTCACCGTAGCTTATGGACGTTTGCAATACCAGGGGCATCACCCACGCGTTGCCGACCCCGAAATATCTATCGAACTGAAACACTTGATATGACATGTGGACAGACATACGTATTGGTACGCGTTTAAAACGGTGGGGACGCTCGATCTGTGTGGATTGAGTTGAATGTCGCTAATCTACTGTAAATTTTTTTTTAATTGCTACTATACTTGTACGAGTACGTACCTACAGTAAAACAATTATAATATTACATAATACAAAGATGAGAACAAGTGTAGGTACCTATGTTATTAATCTTAAAATAGATTTCTGCATAGGTATCCTCCAGAATATAACATTGTTATTTAGTTTATTCTTTTAGCTGTGTGGTATTGAAATATTTATCTTCATTTGGATGTTATTATATATAAATTTAAATAATATTAATATTTATCTTAATTTAGATCCAATATTAAAACGAGTTGTTTTAATGTTAGTGCTCCTTGGGGCGCAACTTTACATTAAAATGGTAGCACTTTGGCAATAATAAATAGCGTTTTAATGCTGTTTAATTTGATCTTAGGCAATGAATGATAACAACTAGTCATATCTTTGGCAGATTTGGCAGATCAGATAATTACAGTGGAGCAACTGCCACCTGACCTCCGTGACCACGTTAACAGGGGAATCTAATAAGATTGAATTATTATGGACATTAGTAATTCTATATTTCTTGAGAGACGATTAAAAAAATGTTTTCAAGTAATTGCAATAGATGGCGTCGTTTAGACATGATTCTCTAAATAAATCAAAACAAGACCGTTAGACGTATAAAATTGTAGACATTTTGCGCTTTCTTTTTAGAAAAGGTGCTAAAACTCTTAAGGTATCTTATGACGAAACACCTTTCCCAATAACTTCGGTTAACAAATTTAATACTTGAGCATTCTGCATAAGCACCGCCATCTAGTGAGGCACGCCGAACTACACTTTTAACTTACAGAGCTGTCTGAAACTCTCTCACTGAACACTAACTGATGTCTGTGAGAAAAAACATTCTGAGGAAACCTCACATACTACAGGCGACTAAATCGCGTATCTGCGGAACTGAACTTTGGCCTTTTTAGCATTTAGTGTTTATTGTATATATATTTTTTTTTACTATTTTTTTTCTTAGTTTAATTTATTTTAATTTTATGTTATTATTCTTAGTGTTATATGGCTAAATGCTAAATAAATATCTTTTTATTTTTTTATTTTAAATGTGAAAAAAAAAACTTTGATCCGATCTGGTCAGGTTTCCCTGTCCGAGTCACAGAGGTCAGACGGCAATCCTGGATCACGATCAAGGTAGACCCCGGGTATTGGCCCCAAGATTGGATTGGGATTTTAAAGAGCGACCTCTGTAGCGTACAACCGCGGTACTCATAACACCGCAAATGCATGCAAAACACACGCGGCACGACGTGCACGTCGTAATGTAATAAGGGACATTTTTCTTTGACAAAAACCTGCGCCGACGCAAGTAATGGTGTTAGAAAATTGACGTGCGGCGCGTTGGCAGTGGTCGGTGCTCTACTAGATTATTTTGTTAATTTTTAATGCTCACTAATAGTAACTCTGTCTGTTACGCTTTGACGACTTAACCACTGCACTGATTTTGATGAAATTCGATATGCAGTTATATAATAATAATAATAGCATCTGAAGATTAACAGTTTTATTTCTCTTACTTATACCCGCCCAGATAAAACGTGAAGTCAACGCGGGCGGAGCCGCGGGCTGAAAAGTAGTTTGTAATATTTGCTTTTGTATTTCAATATCTA
Organism: Blastobasis lacticolella; assembly: GCA_905147135.1. Classification (NCBI taxonomy): domain Eukaryota; kingdom Metazoa; phylum Arthropoda; class Insecta; order Lepidoptera; family Blastobasidae; genus Blastobasis; species Blastobasis lacticolella. Next base: position 13,172,957 of record LR990062.1, on the reverse strand, counting down.
AAGCACCTGTCGTGAAATACATGCAATAACACCATCCTGTAACAGTCATCTGCTTTACTGGAACCTCCTCCACATTTGTGGTGGGGTTTGCTATAATCTCCTCGGTTTGAAGGCTTAATTTGCATGTTGTAAACCTATGACAGAATCATTACTTCCAATTTCCTGGTCTACAGAGGTCCATAGGTGTAAATCTAAAACTAAATCAACTAAAGGTTGTCCATAGACGGTGGTGATCACTTCCATTAGGTGGACCACTGATGAAAGGTCCATTGAGGGGACTAAATAGTTTTATGAAGAGTGTTTTTTAAAGTCTTGGTTTTTAATTTGCAATATAGCTACAAATTTAAAATCAGTTAAATTAGTTTTATAAGAAAGATATTGAAATGCCAATCAGTTTGAACATGATTTCAGCGCGTAGATGGCCTAATCTAGATATCCATTGTTACATATTTTTCGCACCAAACGGCCGTATTTCGCTAATAACTCATCGAATATTGTGTTCTATCTTCTCTCGTTTATCGGCGGAAACATATCATCACCACAGCCCGTAACAGTCCACTGCAGGACTTAGGGCCTCTCCCACGAAAGGGGAGGTTATTGCCATAATCTCCACGCTTGGCAGGCGGTTTGGAGATCGCAGTATTAAAATATAACAATGGAAAATGCTGCTGCTCATTTTCCAGACTACGGAGACTCTTGATCTGTTGCCTCGAAAACATTAGTCACCTTGTACGACACCCATGAGTGTAAGGGGTTGGTGCTATTCTACTCTGCCGGACACCACACGGCCATTTGCCCATATGGCCACGGAAACATATCTCCAAAGAAAAATATCTAATGGAGTTTGATTACACGATATCGGTGGCCAACGTTATTTACCTCCATATAAAATATTGGTCAAATATATTTGATACCAGGTGGACAAAACTGGAACTTTGGATAAATGGTGGCATTTCATTGTGAAATGTATTTGAAACGACATATCAATTCTAAAACAGCGACGTCGTCACCGGGTTAGATAAATATGTGGTACTGTGAATATTTTTTTCTTTGTTACATTTACAAACAAAGCTTTAAATAAATATTTCTTTAGAAACCATAAGGCCGTAAGCTTGTTTGCCACCTTAGTGGTATAAAAAAATAGAAAAAAATAAAGGGAATTTAATTGTAAAAAAAAAACATAATATACCACTATAAATACGCCTTAAAACTTTAGAATGTCGTCCATACTTCTGCCCCTCGGAATTGCGCCCAAAACGCTGGCTGCCTTAAAAAATTTAAATTTAACAATTTTAACCTTCTCATGTAGAGCACCAATCCCTGTCCTGCGCCGTTATCGTCGAGTTTTTCTCGCGCATTCTTCGTACTCGTACGTATCGTGCCGCATTCCGACGGAGCTGTGCGCATGCGTAGGTATCTATGGTGATGGGGTATAGCCCATACATAGCGTTTTTAAATAAAAGTAATCAACATGTATGAAAAGGTTGATTTGGAAGAAGAGAGAGAGGTTTTTGGGGACCGTAGCAAGTGGAACAATGTGGTCTGAGTTCAAAGTTCAAAATTACTGTCTTCGGCTTGCCGCATCCAGCATCCATTTGCAGCCTTTCGTAAATCGTCACACGTTTTAAATTAAAGAGCGGCAGACGATCTAGCATGTGCCTAGTGGTTAAGAGTTCAGACTCGTTAGAGGTACCCGGTTCGAGCTTCAGTGCTAAATTAAGTAAATTTTGCTAAAATAAGTGAAAAATCGTGTCCCGACAGTTATAATGATGATTTCCAAAATTATGGAATTTGAAAATTGATTTGAAAGTCCGATATCGAAACGCAGTTAAGAAAACTATATAGGTTAATCTCCAAGCTCGTTTGTAATGCTAAGCGGACGTACTGTGAAAAAGAACTATTTAATTTTATCGTAAGTAAAATTCTAAATACGTTAGCTCTCACTAAAAGCACAGTAAAATGAAGAACGAAAAGGGGTAGGTAGTAGATTGCATTGTAATAAACTACCCATTTCTTGTATGAAACACATCATAAACATCGTCATATCAGCTGGTGTTGCCCGCACAAGTGGCGTTCTATCACAACATTGTTGAGAACCACAATACATTTTTTTCATAATTAGCTTTAATCGTGCGTTCTACCTCTATTTTAACTGGATACCATCTACGATCAGTACGGGCTTATATAAAATAGCATCATTAGACTGTGATACTTACGGCTGCGTGACTTGGCCAACACTGACGAAGCACGGCCGCGAACTCCAAGCTAAGGGAATAAAAATGCAGATCATTAGTAGTCAGTTCCTATGAACACTTTCCGCCTTCATCATCAGACCCTGATGAGATCTACAGTGTACAAGGTTCCAGGTTTTGTTTATACAAAACAAACGAGCCTAAATACGAGGAATTTATTCATTTATTGATTCATAGTTTAGGAGTGCCTATAACCACCTTCCGTCTCCATCATCAGATCAGATTCGACTGTGGGATAACATTGCACTGTCACATCAAGAGTGAATAGGTATCTTCTAGGCACGCATGCTACATCCTCGACCTCATCGTCGCTTTCCATCAGGTGAGTTGAGGTCAAATGCAAGCCTATTATTAATAAAAAAAAAAAAAAAAAAGAACTTGTAGTATGCAAAATTTCAGATCAGATACCAGGAAATGGTTCTAATTCAGCTTAAAACATTTGACCTACAGAAAACACATAAATTTATGATAGTTTTGCTTTTGCCCTAATAACCATTTTAATTGACCTCCGTATTGTATGAATACTAGTACTACGGGAAGGTCAAGCTGTATCTATGTTTCTATCTACCCGAGTTAGATGAAACATGGCTTAGATTGTACCCTGGACTGCAAGCTACCAAAGCATCAAAAACCGAATTAAATTTCGTTTAAAATAGTTTTTGCGTGATGCGCGGAAAAAAAAACATTCCAAAAGAAAACTTTTTTGCTCGTATTTACCTCCCAGAATCCTATCCCGGCAATTTTTTCGGGAATATCTTTAACGCACAAACTTTACATTACAGTTTTTTACAGTTACAATATGTTACCCATATGAATTATTTGTGATACAGTCAATGCTATTTAATTTCGCAATTAAACCAACAAAATTGATTACAAATACTCAATAAACTGCAGCAAACTCTGTACCTACACAAATAAAGCTTCCTTACAAACAATAATATGTTCCTACGTAACACGAGATGTCGCTATACACGTCGTAAAAGCTCCAGAAAGCCCGCCGCTGACGAAAGCACTCGTGCGCAACTTTACGCTAGCTTTAATAGCTTTTCCAACGTATTTAATCATTTGATAGACAATGAAATTTAAATTAACATTTATTAGTTTGTACCAAGATGTTGAGAGCTTACTATTCAATGTTAAAAGTCTATTGCGATACTTGTATTTAAATAAATAGGTACGGTATATTTACAAATGGTAGTTTAGTACTAATTGTAGAAATTATTACACTAAAATTACTTACTAAAATACAAATATAATGTTATTATTTTTTACCGATCTTACACTGGCTTTGTTAGTTGAAATATATTTTCCCGCACTTAATTATGCCCGGTACTGGATGCCAATGACACTGCGGAAAGTTTATCTTCCGATTATCGGTGAAATAAATCATTGGTACCTCCAATACCTACACCAAAACTAATTTATACCTACCTATCTAGGCAGATTTTATTCTTCGGGCACTCCTGTACCTCAACAATAAACATCAAAATACCAAATTGCGACCAAAATATTACTAAAAAATAAAAATATTTCCCGAACTCTCAACATCACTAATTACGCATATCTGTTTAATCCCCTCTACATTCGAGACCGACTTCAAATTCACCGCAAAAATAGAGCAAAATGGACAAAGCACTTCCTCCTAGCGCGACTCGCCAAAAATAATTACAGCTAGCTAGCCGTAACAGGCGGGCTGGCGAAGATTTCTACCATTTGCCGTGTCCCAGAAACCGTACTTTACGCCCACCACTACATTTCTTTCTATAGGCACCTAATACTACTATATCTAGCTAAAATTCATAGTGGAATACCTATAAGACCTAGCTTCTAAAAAAGCAATTGTGCCTGGCAGCTAAAACGCTAGCGGATTAAAAAGAAAACCCCGTTCTGCGTTCGAAAACGCTTGAGTTCATTTTGAATTGAGAAGAATTAGTGTTGCGACCTTTTTCTTCGGGACGCATTCGCGGCAGTGCAGGCCAATGCACGATGCATACAACTATCTAGGGATGGGATGTGTGGTAGCTGTTACTTTTTACGTTATTAGTGATGTTTAGTATTCGTTCTGGATATTATAGTTTTATTAGCCGATACGTCTATACCAATGGTATAAAGGGGACAAGTTTGTATGTTTGTGAGTTTATTTGTATTTTGGGGTAATCTCCGAAACTACTGGGCAGATTTTGCGAAATTCTCTCACTAAAAGGAAGCTAGGTACATTATTCCCAACTAACAGAGGGTATTTTTTATCCCAGAAAAGTAGTAGGGTCCTGCGGGAAAGTCGAATGTTTACAGAGATCCGAACTGCGTGCGGATGATTATTACATTTTACTAAATTTTGCTTGCGTTTTCAACCGTGAGATAAATTATGAAATATGGATAACTGGATACCAATCTAGCTCAGATTACAAACACATTATAAACCAGAAGCACGTCTTCAAACGCGAGACAGTTTATAGTCGTTTTGAGAGTAAGAAATATCCAAACATACCAACTTTCACTTTTATAATATAAGTAGAACAAGCAGGATGAAATTCATAAAATAATCTACAATGTGTCGACATCATTTTAATTAGATTTGCTTTGAAATGTATGATATTAATAACCAGATCTATATTTACTTTTAAAGACGATTGAAATCACTTATTTATCATATCAGCCACTGATAAACGCAGGTCTACCCCGAGCTTTTCAAATTTATTTATTTATTTAATACTTTATGCACAAAATAGTACAAAGGTGGACTTAAAGCTTTGTAGCTTTATCTGCCAGTCATATTGTAGGCTTTATTAGGTTTGCATCCATCAGAATCACTACCATAGGTGATAGATGAATTTATCACTTCTGCACTACACAGTTTTTCTAGGTTTCTACGAGATTGTAGTCGTAGATTACTTTGGTAGATAGTTAAAATTTTATATAAATAGAGATCAGAGCAGAGATATTGAATAATTATTTTAAATAAATCTGAAATGCGTTATCATCTATTTATTTTATAACTCAATAAGGATGTTTCGGTTTGGTATCGATTTGTAAAGAAAAGCTACAATTTTCTGTGAAGCAAAACTCTACCTAAGCTGTTTTACTGGAACAAAAATAAGGTAACCCAAACTTTTTTTTTAACAACGTTCCAACAAAATAATAGGAACGTTCCTATGACGTAGCTGTTACCGTCGCCCGCGCAGCGCCGCCCGTAAGCGCTCAATATAGGCTAAAGCATATTATTATATGCAAGACGTTTCTTGTACTAGCAAAATCTAGGGTTGCTACAATCTTGCGCTGTGAATGAATGCTTGAAGGCTTGTTTATTAGCTTTGCCCTTTGACTCTTGGGGAATTAAAATGAGATGCAGTAAGAATTAGGCTTAGAAGTTACGTTAGATGCGCCATAACTCTCGCTTCGTGTGATAACGATATACTTGGCTTTTCAAATAGCATTAGAAGTTTCTTTAGATCATCATTATCATCATCAACATCACTATTTTCAAAATATTGTGGGTTCAGCATAGTTTGTTTCTCTCTTACATTTTCATCCTCACTCTTCTATTTCCGTACTCACTCCACAAGCATTTTATATTTCCACAGTCACTTATCAAATACTGTCATTTATTAAATCAATTAATTTTATGTAACTTATATACCTATATTACTGAAATTATTCAATAAAGGGAAACCGCGAAAATCTGCCCAAATTTCTAGACGAACACTCATCCATCACCGACGACTCCAACCCAAGAAGATCTCAGACAAAGGAGACTCTTTGTGTTCGCGCTAGTCCAGCATCAGCGTAGGAGATTCTAACTCGCGAACACAGCCCTAGGCCCGCAGGCAAATATGAACGAATGTAAGTTGACTTAGAATAAGTATGTTCTGCAATCGAGACCCGACCAGTGTTAGATCATAATGTGCTGGCACTGCATGCGCGCGGTCCTGTACAACGTTAGCACGATGGCAATACACCGTGCACATCGACAAAATAAATAAAACCTCCAACCTAAATATTGTACTTCGCGGGAAAATAGAAAGCGCGCGATCGCCATCTTCGAATTTCTGAACGCGCCATTTTTGCTCGGCACGATTGCGCGCGTTTCAAATTCGGAACATGTGACTTTTTAATGGACCTCGCTTTTAGAACTGTGATTCGAATACTGGCTGAAAATACCAGGTATTATTAACTTGCTAATTTATGATGATGAATAAAATTGAATGGTAGTTTTAAAAAGTTTAATTGCGTACAAAATTTGTATTGCCGTCAGATTCTTCCGCATATCTTCAGTGGAAATTTATCGGAAAACAATAAAAAATAAAAATAAAGTTTGAAAAGTTTCGTTTAAAAGTTTACGCGCGCAAACTCTGTGGTGAAGACAATAACGACAATAAGTAACAATGTAATTTTATGGAATATTGAAGTGTTGGATTTGAACGAGCGGTGAGTCACTGTTGTTTTTAATATTTTTATTATCGTTTTTACTTTATCGTTACTGAATTCTGATAAAAATCTCCAAGATAAATTTTTCTCTATCCATAAACAGTTTTTAAAATATCTTTTACAATGTTGATTAAAGATCCCTGGTGTAAAATCCTAAAAGACTAGATTAACTTTTTGCCCAAAGTGAATTAAATGTAGCAGTAGGTACAAAAAGTTCGTCCATATTTTGTTACAATTAATTACTTATTATAAAATAATTTTTAGTGCATATTGTGTTGTGTAGATATCTTTTTAAGTCAACATGAATGCCTTCTGAATTTTGGTATGGTAGTTAGTTGTTAAGCCGATAATTGACGCTATAAAATTGTTTCTATTTATGTACAAGTTATTTTGACAGATCAGAATTGCTTTAGCAGATACAGTATTAGCACTTTCAATTACTGTTCTGTAATTTTAATCAAAAAGAAGTACTTTTATTAATCTATCTTAACAAAATCCTTTTTGCCTATATATTTAGGGCCATAGCGCTTGAGAGAATTATAAATACGAATTTCAATCAATTTGATACAGTTGAATTTATGGGTAGGTTACCTACATAAGTTATAACTTATAATTGTACGTTAATGATTTTATATTAACATTAGATAATTATGTGAGACGTACAAATGAAAATAGTATTCAAATTAAATTAATTACTTACGCTTTTCGGTTAGCAAAGTCGTGAACTGAGTACAGCGCCCCTGTTATTAGTATATTTCTACTTTTGTAATTAAAATCATTGTTAAATAGTATTTTCTTATACTACAAGGTAAAGTACGATACGATAGTAAAAGACATAAGAAGATTACAACAATGATAAGTTTTATTCACAGAAATCTAAATTAATTTACTTAGATATTTAGCTTTAGGTAGATAATATAATATAACATTTATCGGTGTCGCACCCTATTTTAGTGTTTTTCTATACAAAAATACTTGTAGAGTCACCAATCTCCAGTCTAAATAAAACGATATACATTTTACCATTATTTTGTCACATACACCTAATTAAAAACGCATCGTTACGTTACAAAAACTAAAATACATTAGTTACCTATCGTTTGCAGCAGTTTGTTGTTCTAAATCATTTTTTCTGCTTACCATGTAGTTGTACTATTGTAATAAGTAGGCACTACATAAAAATAATAATTTTGATTGTCAACCACTAAGGAAGATGATGACAACTACTGCATTATGTCAAATTATTTATGAACGAAATATGAAACTCGCTTTAACTCGAACAAAAATTGAAAAATAAATTAAAATCGGTTAAAACCGTCAAACTCCTAAGATCTTAAGGATATATGCCTCTTTCACGAAAAACAGAGTTTAGGTGTTAGTATTCAACCCCAAAAAGGAAGAAATGCTTATCAATAAAATATGAAAAATGTCTAAAAATAGGAAACCTAACCTAAATTTAGGGAGCAAACTAAATTTTTTGTGAACATTTGTGAGCAGTTAAATACTTAAAAGTTAATAAACCGTTTATCAGTAGTCTGCTAGAGCTTTTCTTGTATTAGGGCTAAATGGCACCGTGTGAATTTGTCTGTGTTTTACATGGTGAAACAAGGACATAACATCACGGTTTCTAATTAGGGACTTTAGACATTGCTTTTCACACAGAATAGCATTCTTTTAAAACCGAAATGATCGAAAAATAAAAAATAAAATATTTTTTACTTTACCATTCGATGCTAATAACTATCAAATGAAGATAGGCATCTAACAAAAAGCTTATCAATATAAACTTTATTCAATGAAAACCTAACTAAAAAAAAATATTCCCATAGGGAAACACTGGATGACAGTATTGGTAATGTAAACACAAAAACGTATGTCAAACAACCTATTTGCAATTGCAACTGTCATTGCAAGTACGTAAGCAAGTGTTTTGCAGACAATAATGCCTATTTGCAGAAAACTCGTTGCCTACGTCGTCGAGAATGATAATTCCTTTTTCAAAATCAAGGCGGCTTTTCTCATCTTCAAAGCGGGATTCCTTATTCGACTTTTACTCGCCAGTAACGAGTTACCATTGTACTCTGCAGCGGTACTACGGACGCTTCCGTATAATATTCCGTTTTAATGTTAGTCGTCCATTTGTTTGTGTTCGCCTTCATAGGTTCTTGTAATACTAATAGGATGATGTTTGCGAAGGGCGTTAATTTTGAAACTTGCTTCTTTTCTTATAGGACTTTAAAATAATATTATACTATACCGCGTACCCCTACTTTACCACTACCTTTCCTTTTTTTCTTGCTTATAAACCTTCCTCTTGAATTACTCTATCTATTGTTGAAAACAGCATTGAAATCCGTTGCGTAGTTTCATAGATTTAAGACGGCGGGAAGCGACTTTGTCTTATACTATGGATATTGTTTTTTACTTTGGCAGTTCTCAAGGTTTTACTTCTACTGATATCTGCTCTTCGGAAATTCTTCTTTTGTACAGATAGCTTGCTTGGCTTTGCTTACCGTATGACGTAAGAAATTATACATCTACCCTTGCCGTCGAATTTTGTTCGATCTCCTGTTGTTCTCCTATTTTAGAATTTTCCGTCTATTATAATCTATTATAATTTGAAGGTTTTGTACAGTTTAGCAGGATAGTTGTGAAAAGGAACTATAGCTCTTGCATTAATTAATTTCTGTCATATTGAGGACTTCTGATGTCAAATGGCGCGTTCAAGTTTTTAAGGATTTCCTGCCAGACTCATTGACAGAATTATTGTTGATGGAAAATTCTAGAACAGAAGAAGATAGAACAAAATTCTAAAGCAAAGATAGATTATCCATTTATGAATTTTTGCGTCACATGGTAACCAAACAGGCAAACGGGCCACCTTTTCGAAAGCGTATTTTCCGAAGTACTACGATATACATATCTACGTTAATGTTCATAATTACGTCCGTAGTAGTAGTAAAATGTAACCGTTTTTAACGGCGCTATGATCTGTACATCTCTATCAAACCTCTGAAGTTTAGATATTAAGTTCTTCATTATAGTGTTAATAAGACACTTAAAATTCTTCAATAGCCTCACACATTTGTAAAAGCTTCAAATTTTTAGGTATCAATTCATAGCTCAAAACACAAAAACGGATTATTAGAACTTACATAGACTTTTGAATTGATACTACAATTTAAAAGAACTAAATTTAATATTCAAGGAAAACGGCGCAAGAGAACTACAAGAAAGAATTGCAGAATAATTTAAAGTTTTCCTCAAGTTTTCGCAATTTGAATGCACGCATTACGATTACGAGAAAAATTGCGGTAGGGCTGTCAACTACCACCTTTGTGTTTACTATACATACAGACTCTCTCACACTTCTCTGTCCCACAGGTAGGGTACGCAGAGACTATGGACCGCGGCTTTAATCTGTCCTGACACAACTCCATAGTCTCGCATATACTATATTATACCCTACTATGTTTACTATATTTTCGGGTAAAGTGTATCAATAATTGTAAACAATGGCAATAAATTAAAATAGGTTTTGTCGATCCTTCTGTTCATCAGGTAGTTTTCATAAACTAAAATATTTTTGTCGCTGGTTTCTAACAAAGTTTATCATACCGATTGCAGGTACACAGATATGCAGTTTATTATGTTTTTGTTATTAAGTTGCTTGGCAGTTTGGGTCTGTGCCTTTCATTTTATTGGCGACCATGAAAGTACAGTACAGTACACTACAGTACCCATTATTATTCCGTGTCCTGGGGTCCTATTTTAGAATAGCTCGCCTCGATGCGAACGGTCATCTGTAAAAAATCAGCGTCATCAATCAATATATTGAATTAGTCATGCCGCAAATCAAAATTGAAAACCGTTCCATTCCAGGCAAGCGATTCAAAAAAGGGCCCCAGATCGACTAGTTATCTTTGTAGAGCGACGACTCTGTCGCACGCGTGCGAAGCCGAAACTAGTCTACCTTATCATCACCATCATCATATCAGCCGAAAGACGCTAGGAGGCCTCCCCCAGAGATCTCTACGGCGGCCGATCCTGTGTCTTCCGCATTCAGCTGGTACCTGCGATCTTTATCAGGTCGTCGGTTCACCTTGTGGGAGGCCTACTCACGCTAGTCGATCTCGATGTGCATTATTTAGAACATAAATTCACACCAGGACCTTTGCGTAGCTCTATTACGAAGGATAGCACCAAGTGAATTATGGATATCTATGTACATGACACACCAGGCCTTATTATGTGTTTCCACTGCATCACCAACTTCGATTTTATAGAGAACAAGACGACTAATTTCTCAGTTATTATCTACTTAGCAGTAGCCGTACCTAGCAGTGTTTTCTAATTAATATTCTTTTTTAAATACGATTTCCGCCCGCCTACTAAGGCAATGTTTCTATTGTAAATTTTTGACCCTGCTGTTTACGACACGCTTACCAAGAGCATAGAACCTACTACTTCCGTAGATCGGAAAATGGGCAGTATTTTCTCAAAAGTTTGGAGTATTTTTAACCCGCCTGCCAATTGTGCAGGTAAGACAATGCACTCCACTAATGTAAACCTTTAATCCAACAGAGGACTCTCGAGCATAGATTAAGTCCTGGTCTTGACTTCTTTCAGATTGTCTTTGTGCATAAAAATAGTTTACATCGATACACATATAGGTGCCTACGAGCCTTTAGGCGGTCAGTGACCATTCCTGAATATGACATTTTCTAGATTTGACCAGTTCTAGATTCGACCACTTTTTGTTGGGGCCAGTTCTAAAGAAAACGATATTTGTATTTGACCTTTATATTCACCCTTAGACAACAGCTCACAAGAAAACTAAACAGGTAATATGTTCGTAAATCCATCCATAAACCAACCCCATACACCATACACGCCTGACAATGGACACATATCCAGCCTAGGCCAGGCTGTAAGGCGATTTGCATACATTTCAATAAAACTATCCCTGCCACCAGTTTACCGAGAAAAATGCCGTCCCCTACCGGGAATCGAACCCAGATTTCGCGATAAAAAGTACCGGTTTAAGTCGTTTTTACCGTATGTGTAACTCAGTATGTAGATTATAGGAGACTCAGTTAGAAGCACGGCTTTCTCATTAGATTAATGGGCGTTTATTTCTTCTGCACTGAACTCTTCAATTACCTCGTATTAATGGGAAAAAATTGATTTCCTATTAATATTGCAATTTTATTGTAGGAAAAAGAGCTAATGGTTGTGGGGTCCGACTTGTCCCCAACATATACCAATGACACTTTCCTGAGCTTTATACATTGGTTGAACACTAAGGCGCTGTCCTAAATAGCAATGGTCGAGCGACGTTGGTCGTGCGACGGGCGGTTTTGAGGTCTCCTATTGGTTGGGCGACGTCCTTCGTACGACCACGGTCGCACGACCGTTGCCAATTAGGTCAGCGCCTAACCTATGCTCATACGGGGAGGGAAAACATCGTGATGAAACCCGCATAGTCGCCCAACCTCACCATAAGATTAGTATTCAACTTATGTACATAACTCAGAAAAGAGTCATTGGTCGCAGTGGAGTTCGAACCCGGTGCCTCTCGCTTACGAGTCGGACACCTGAACCACTCGGCCACCGACGCTCCCAGCTATACACAACTCTAACGAGCTATACAAACACAAGAAACAACACAACACGCATTAACCTACACATCTACATCAGTAAAACACATAAAGAGGATTACATAAAACAGATCGAAAATATTTATACACGAATGGAGCGATGCAATCATCATATCAGCCAGAAGACGCCCACTGCTGGGTAGCGGCCTCCCCCAGAGAACTCCACAAAGGCCGGTGCTGTGCTTTCCGCATCCAGCTGGTACCTGCGATCCTTACCAGGTCGTCGGTCCACCTTGTAGGAGGCCTACCCACGCTGCGTCTACCGATGCAAACCCTAAAAAAATATATTCTAAACTGTAGCGTTTATATATTATCTTCATTTTACCAAGGCCCGTTATACATCGTACCGTGTAGCATGTACCATGATCCAATCTGATCAGGTTCCCCTGGTAGCAGGGTCACAGAGGTCATATGGCAGTCGCTCCACTGTAATTACCTGATCTGTCAAATCTTGGATCATTGTCAAGGTGAACCCCGGGCCCTCGTGCGCGAGAGCAGAACCGGGATATAAACGCTGAGATGATTACTATAGGTACGCATTATAATACTTTTATAATGCGTACGGCTAAGGAATGGAACACGTTGCCTGCGAGTGTGTTCCCTGATCAATATGAAGAGAGGTAGGGCATAGCGGGGTATCTCGTTCGAATTGGAGCCGCCCGACTGGGGAAGTACCTCCACCTTACAGAATATCGCAGCTAAATAATACTATTTTAAATAGTATTGTGTTTCTGCCGGTGAGTAAGGTTTCCAGTGCTCCATGGGGTGGGGATTTGGGGAACCGTGGCTTTGACAGTGGAGTGGCTTTTGCCTTTTTGCTTCCAGAGCAACGTGTTATAGAGGTGGGCGATACTCTTGGTGTTGCTAATGTCTATAGGCAGTGGTGACTACTTCCCATCAGGTGGCCCGCTTGCCTGTTTGCCTACCGTGTGTCATAAAAAAAAATACTGGATGCCTTCAAGGCTGGAGTGAATAGGCTGTTACAAGACGGGCATGCTTCATCTTCGGCCGCATCGTCACTTACCAACAGGTGAGATGGCGGTCAAATGCCTGTCTTGTCAAACATAATAAAAAAAAGGTATTGCATACGCTTTATAATAACGATAGGATGGCGCTACTTATAGCGCAATACTTACCATGCCGGTCTGCCTCGCAGTGGGCCCTGGGTTCGATACAGGACCGGAGAGAAATTGCAGTGATCTATGTTAACTACAATACGACACAATACATATGTAGTGAATGACTAACGAGTGCACGAGAGGTTTTCCCTGGAGAAGAAATCTTCAAGATAGGGTTGAATGTGAGTGGTTCTAGGCATTGTAAACGTCCATAGGGTACTGTGACCTGCCCTTGTGGGATAGTGTATGTACGGTCGATGCTCATAAGTGCAATACCAGCTTAAAATTCATATTCCCGTGGAGCTGTTAAAAGGTGTCATAGTATGTAACATACTGTTCGAAAGGGAATGAAGTAGAAAACATATTAAAATTTAAAAAAGATTCAAAATTTTTCGTAGTTATTTTTTTTTTATAATGCAAAATCACTTCAAATCACAATAATTTTATTTTTAAAAGTCACACTCAACAAAACGTTAAAATTATGTTCCAATACTTTTTAATTTACTGTTATAATATGCAATCCTTCTTTGATTTATAAAATAAAACCTGTAGTTTAACAAGAAGTTATTATTGCCTAAAGGACAGCTAAAGACCCTTCTTTTAGCTAATTCCATTTATTTAACTCTGGGGAGGCCTATGCCCAGCAGTGGGCGTCTTCTGGCTGATATGATGATGATGGATTGATTTAACAATGCACCTAATTTCCTGTTTGTAGCAGTACCTAGCTACAAAATATATTTTACTAAAAATGGTTATGCACTTATGAGCACGACAGTACAATCACAATGTATTATTATCATCAATATCGTTGTCTCCGAATGATAAATCCCAGCTTCGGCTCTCTTTCTTCTCCACTCCGTCCGATCCTCGGCATCCTTAAACCGTAAGCTGTTGGATCTCATATCCGACTCGGTGATCTCGGGCTTTAGAGAATACTGAAAACTATACATTTAATATATGCTAGGCGGTCCAGTCACTTTGCAGCTGACTGTACCTATGTATACACGAAATAGCTTTCCGCGTATGTCAGTCTTGTCTGTTTTTGTGTTTTTCCGCTTATTTTGATGCGGTTTATGGCACTTAAGTTTTCTTAACAAAAATAATTAAATTTAAAAGTGGTGGACATCGGGAATATTTATTCCCGTTGTCCCCCATTTTTCAATTCGGGGGACAACGAAACTTATATTTCCGTTGTCCCCCATGCGGGGGATAGCATTCGGGGGACAACGGGAATGATCCGTTTCTACCACCAATTAGATAATTTCTTCCAGAAAAATTATACGTGTGATGAATGCATATTATAGTAAAAAAAACGATAAAACTTGTGCATAGATATTCTCAGCCCGTTCTAAGCCAAGCACCATATGTCTAACAAAATTACAATTGGCATAGGAATCTTAAAAATAATACGAAGCATTACTATTTTACCATACCCCGTTGGACTCACACAGAGCAATGCATTACACGCTATACAGGGTGTGTAATGCACTTCGAGTTTGTTTTGGTACGCGCTGTCGCCATGAAGCTGTAGACAAAGTTGGAGGGAACACTTCGAACATAAGCTTGACTTAAATATCTACAAAATACTTAGACCTCTATCTCACTGTCAGTGACCTCTCATATTTTGCAGAGGACCACCATAATTTTTATCTGGTGGTAGTATCTAGCCTGAAGAGTCCGCCTGGGTGAGTGCCACCGCCTGATCTATTTCTGTCGCCAAGCAACAATGCTTGCTTTGTTGTGTTCCGGTTTGAAGGATAAGGAAGTCAGCGCAATTGCAAGAATGAGGCATTACATCTTAGTCCTCACAGTGACAACGCATCTCTTGTTCTGCTTTTTTGTTTGCCTACAACCTAAATGCATGAGTTGTAGATGATATAGGCGACAGTTCCCGCGTATAATCAGCTGGGCTGTCTGCTCGTTTGGCAATGCGAAGAAAAAAAATATTTAAAGGGCCTGTCCATCAAGAGAGGGAGAGCGGTACAAATCATATTGCTTCAAGTACCAAGGTTCTATTAATAATAAATAATATACGGTCACGGCGTTCGAATCACCTTCCGAGTCTGTTCAACCAGTCTCAGGGACCCCATCGTAAGACCTTGGTCAACTTTGTACCAACACCTGTCGAGTGGCGAGCTCCTTGCGGTGCTGAAGTTACCACGAAATCACGAAACGGTTACCCATTCAGTACCCAGGTCCTGCGAACGTTGTGTAACCTTGGTAATCGGTCTCGCAAGCACGCTACTAGACCAGTACCGCTTTGAGTGTTCACTCCATCTTTATCTACAGCTTCTTGGCGGTACCGCACGCAGATGCGCTTGCGCCGGGTGCCGTGCCAAAAATCACAGCACGCGCGAGGATCGAACAGTCTTGATGCTTCTAAAGGTGCTCCCACATCGGTGTTTACTATTGTTGAAAACGGTTCCCTTTTGGTTTGTTGGGAACAGCAACTGTTGGAAACAGTTAAACACTGTTCGCAACAGTTCCCAGACAGTTGACCAAAATCGAATATCGATTATAGATATTTCTTTATATTGGTTGGAGACTATTGAATTTGCTCGTATAATATTTAAAATGTTCAATGAGATTTATGAAAGATTAAAAATATTTGATATATTTTTAAATGTTTACAAATGTGCACCTTAGGGGAGCTCCTTAATTCCTGGCAGGCGCACTGCGGAGAACAGTTGCGCTCCATTGCTGGCGTGGTTTGTATATGTGATTAGGCTGGAGGTGTAGGAAGGATGTGAATATTTTTATTTAATTATAGGTTTTTTGTAGTTTTTCGAGTGAATATAGTCTATATTTTAGAGGCTAACTCGCTAGAACCTCTGACAGTACTGTCTGTTCCTTAACTTATGTCATCACACATATTGGTGATTTTAATGCACAAAATAGACTGAAAAAAAAAAAAAAAAATTAAATAGTCAGGAAGCCATTGCTATTCAGTAATCTTGTACAATATGATAGGACAGACCGACGTTAAAAAATATTTCAATGTATTATAATTATCATCAATACAATATTTAAATTTAAAAAATTAAAATTACTTTTAAAGCGATTTTATTAAGCGAGAATAGTTGATATAAAAAAATAAAGTAACAGAAGTCAAATAACTAAATAAATATGTATATATGCTTGGACAATTTACACAGCGTTATCTAGCCCCAAAGTAAGCAAAGCTGGGTGCCAGAAAACTTATAAACCACGTACATATTTTTAAATACATACTTATTATACATAAAATACCCGTAACAGATATTAAAATTCATCATTTCAATTTCTACCCGGTCGGGAATCGAATTCGGGACCTCTGCGTTGCAATCCGCGGCATGTCAACCAACTGAACCACTTAAGTCGACGTTGTCAGTCATGTGTAAATTGTGATCAAAAAATTGCCTTTTTACAAGTTAACTTTTCACATTGAAATCCATTTAAATGTATCTACGACGTTCCTAAAAAGTGACCTAGAAAGCATCAAAACGACTCCTGCCCGCTACAAAGGGGATAAAAACTTAGTGAATTCAAAAATAGAACGTCGAAAAATGAACATAACAGTAATTTTCGATGCAGCCGTTTGCCAATCACCGCTCGGATTTGCGTGTGTGTGTGTGTGTGGAGTTGTATTTATGTTTGTGGTTGGATAAAGATGTGTGTGGGCGAAGGGAATGATTCATTCATAGTTTTTAGCGCAATATAAATTTCGTTGCTACCTAACGAGATATGAAATCGTAGTGTTTCTTCATTATCTTTTCATTCTATTTATCCTGATGATTTCTTATATTTCCATGAATATTTAAACAATATGTTATCAAGTTGAAACGCAAGCAACCGCTTGGATAAAGCCAATGGGGGATTTTCCGACAGCACCTTTAAAAAGTAAAATGTGTAGTTCGGCGTGCCTCACTAGATGGCTCTGCTTAAACAGGATTCTCAAGAATTGAATGTGATAACCGAAGTTGCTCGGAAAGGTGTTTCGTGAATATATACTTAGTTTTAGTACCTTTTCTGGGAAGAAAGCGCAAAATGTCAAAATTTTTGAACATCTAGCGTCTGGTTTTGGTTTATTTTCGAGTATCGTATCTAATCAACGCCATCTATCAAAATTAATTGAACTATTTTTCTTTTCATCGGCTCTTGGAAAAGCTCATATGTCTACGTCATTTTGTGCCATCCACATAGAAAAACAACGCATCTCATTCAACGCATTGTAAATTGTTTTGACAACTCAAGAAACGTGCCACCACAGTAATAACAATTCCAAGTGTCAACTAGGGCTATGACTTGTGACCTCTATATCGTCTAAAGTTATAAATAAGTAAAATAAATAATTGTTTAATTAAATCTTGTAAAATACATATAAAGTCAAAAATAACAGGCAATTTGCCTGCACTGAGTTAAATCAGCCATAAGTGTTGGACCATTTCAATAACCACTTTCGATCTGATGGCTTGCTTGCCTGTTAGTCTGCCCATAAAATAATGTAAATTGCTTCAGAAGCTTTCACTCCAAAACCCATACCTCCACCAATCACCCAGCAACCTCGACCCGCCAATCTGTTCTGGCTCACACACTTTACCCATATGACTACACAGACCTACCCATATGACTAAACAGACCTACCCATATGACTATACACACCTCGAAGCAGAACTTCAAAGAAACCGGACTATGAATAATTCCTTGCGATTTGACCTGTTTATAAACGCTATCGATAGTCAAGTCCGTCAGCTATTGTATCATTTTTCCGACGATCGCAGTGTTTTAGCTCCGTCTATTATCCAAACACCATCCATTGTGTGGCCATGTTTTTGAAATTTCATAACGGACGCAATATTACTGAGCTTTGAGTCTGCAACAGTTGTTCTTTGCATGGGTATGTGTTAAATAATTTATATGCAATGGGAACATCCATTTCGACTGTTGAATTCACAAGTGAACGCCGTTCTAGATTGTAGTTGTTTTTATTAAACTATCCAAGCTTTTGTTGTAAGTTAGACAAAAGCTGTGGAGTTGCGAGATTCTGCTTAATGCGTGAGCTTATTTAGAGGACGTTTCTGTTGAATTTATTAAGCGGTAATAGAATTTAAATGTTATGCTTTAAATTATCGCGTACCTTTGTTGACGAGTAGCCCAGATATTTCGACACAGTTACATGCATTATGGTCACGGGATGTCCCGGAAAGAATGAATATTCTCAGACTAGATAGGTATATTATTTTCTCTATAAATTCTCTAAATTCTTTATCACCCAACAATAGGACACTTATCAAGATAATGAATTTAATATTAAAGCTAGGATGATGATTTCTCAGTGTAACACCTATATTTTTCTAATTAAAAGAAACGTAACTGTGAGGACTCACCATGGACTTATTAGTTAGATAATAATAAGTCTATGAGGTCTCAAAGTACGCTCGAAGCACAGGATTCCGATACTTAAGTGGCGATCGGAAATATGAACGAAATTGACCAATGATAGAGCCATAGGTAGAGCACTGTGAGACCACTCAGTAATGCTACTTACAACAAGTCTTGTTTAAAAGTTGACGAATGACGTATAGGAAAGTTGCCGAAGTAAGCAAGTGGACGAAGTAGGAAAAGTGGTGAAAAAGGAAAGTGGACGAAGTCCTCCTAAAATTATAAATAGATCGAAAATGATAAATATAAAAATACCGTCACAGGGCCGTGAACTGTTCAACCAGGCTCCGGATAATACATATAAAGCCGTTGAAAATATTTTACTCGGAATACACAAGCATCGTGTTAATAGAAGAGATTCTGAGTTAAATGTAGAAGAGAACACAAGAAGCCCCACATTAAAATCCAAGTCACCTTCTAGTTCTGAACGAAAAATAATAACATAAAGCAGTTTTATCGCTGCGCCGGCGCAGCCGCCGCGTTATTTTCGCTGCGACCTTGAATTTCGGCGATATTTTTGTATTGCACCCACTGCACTTGGCTTGCAAGCGGACGAATATTCGTTACAAAAACCTCACGAAAACACGATTTTTATTACGGGCTTGGCCTAATTTCTTTCTTTTTTACGGACACGTCACCAACGCTTCTGGTTGTTGCCGTTTTGCGAGAAAAAGACTTGGTGCAGGTCAGGGACAGGAATGCGTACGTCAGTTGGATGCGATTCCTTAAACGAACGATTGTATAGATCGTTGTAGTAATCGTATCGTTGTAATGTAGTCCCTAAGGCAGTACGTAGTCCCTTACGTATCCTGCCAATTCCATTTAGGGGACGGTGGCCTAAAACGGGTAAATTTCGCGCAAGAAATTATTTTTCTAAATGTGGTATATATCTTAGCTTGATTTAGTTTACGAAGAGCTCATACTCATAGTTACATTTGAATTTGTCTATCATTTTTGACACGTGATCCGGCTAATTTTGTCCTTCCGGCGTCATGGTCCGTAATTCCCTCATTATCTAATTCTGCGCACAAAAAAAAAATTTCATTGATAACAATAATTCGGATTCATGTCTCATTATTCTACCGTCTCCAACGTTCAGGCCAAGATTGCATTTGTAACTTTTTACGTAAGTTTTACTCTTATAACTTACGTGACAACTTACGTTAATGTAAGTAAACACTCTTTTAAATGCAAATTTATCGTGAGTTACTCACGTAAGTTACGTAATTTTTTGTTTATGATTCTACTATCAAAAGGTAATATTTCTATATCTACATCATTATTTACCATTTATTTACTATTATGTCGAAAACAAATAAATGTCGGAAGAATAGGTAAATGTTGCAAGAAACCGATGAAATGTTACTTTATTCCATTTATGTATAATTTTTTTTTAACTAGAAACTTCCACCAAGCAGTGTGATGGATTGTGAGATCTGTATTTAGAATGAAAACAGTATGGGGGCGAGACGTGGGGGCAGACGAGAAAGTCCAATATTCATTCCAGTTCATGTGCACCATTCTATCCGAATCACTTAACAATCCTACTTAATATAACAAACTAGTGACCTTTCCCGGGTCTGCACGAGTTTTCCCGTTTCTTTTTACTATAAATTAATCTTTGCTATCATTATACGTTAAATAATCCGGAAGAAATTGCCAACTAATGGTAAAAACCGCATCAAAATCCGTTAAGTGGTTTAGGGGGAGTAATCGGAAATACAGACAGACAGACAGAAAGACAGACGCGGAAAGTCACTTTAATATTTCTATTGTGTATAGAAGTTATAAAGTTGTTACCCAAACACAAAAAATGCTTATTTCATTGAATAAAATTAGGCGCACACATGCCTAGCTTTTTCCCTAAAAAAATCATTTTAGCGTTAATGTCACGGTTGTGCACTCGCGAACGAGAGCCCGGGGACCACCTTGACCCTGATCCAGGATTTGACAGACCAGGTAATCACAGAACGACCACCACACACCAACCACTACAGCATTAACCTGTAATAACACTAAGTAGGTACTCTTAATCCTGGAATTGAAATCGATTCTGACAAAACAACGGTTTCTGCGGTTGCGTGGGCGCAGACGCCAAGGTAAATTCCCTCTCGAAGTCTTTCCTTTGCTCTACAACATGGGATTCTTCAAAAGGCACGTCTCCAGTACCTCAAAGGCCGGCACCGCACCAGCTCCCCTTAGGTTGCAGATGTCCTGGACGACGGTGGACACTTTCCATCAGGTGGTCCGACTGACGGTGTGCCTCCCATGGCAATAAAAAAATGCTATTATCAGCAAAAATTGCTGTTCTGCAGTTTGCTGCATTAGATATAGGACCACCAAACCTAGAGTGACATACAAGGATATTTAGGATTAAATTGTGTAATTATGCGTAGCCGCTATGGGTAAAAATGACAATTAAGCTTTGACAACGAAATATTGCTTTCTCATGTCTATAGTTTCGAAGAAAAATCACGAAGACGGAGCCCAAACAATTTAAAAGAAAAGAAGAATTTGGACCACACTTTTGACAAAGTAGTCATTATTGGTACTCTTACTACTTTTGTAATGCTTAAAACCCTATTCTGTCCTATCCATCAACATAATGCTAAACTTCAAACATTTACAAGGCATAAATCACCTCACCTAAAATACTAAACACACAAAACATTTAAGGAGAAACATGACATCATACAAACGAAAAAAACCCAGCCAATGAGAGGCACTGGCCGAAAATCCAACCAACAGAATTCGGACCGATAAAAAAAATAGGAGTGGCCGCTCCGGCCCGCCTAGACGAATAAATAAAATTCGAAAATAGAATGAGCTTCCTGCGGATTCGGGCGCTAAAATTAACTGTAAAAATGGCCGCTACCGCTCCGCAGGCGCGCGAATTCCGCATAAAACTGCATCGCACACATTAACCGATCTAAATATTAAAAATAGAACGCTAGCTTTAGGCTTAGGACACACTGCGTCCTTACAGGAAAGTCAGTTACGTAGGTGTACTTTATGTAAAGTAGTGCAGGACGACGATATGTACAATCCAAAGTTATCCAAATAAATTGACGTTTTAAATTAAAATCGCTATAAATAAAGAATTTTTCATAACATTTCTGTAGATAATATACTTACCTTATAGTACTTTAATTTTAATTTTATTAATTGTAATGTACCTACTTAGTATCCTAAACAACATTCACGTTCGGTATCTGATTGAAAAAAAAAACACATCTTGTTGGTATGTAGTCATGTTATGCGTAATGCTTGTTACACTGAATTAACAAAAACAGGTTACTTATTAAATACTCGTACCACGTACCTACTCTTTGGGTACTCTTTTTCTGGACATAGACTTCAATGTCTTGCATGACAAAGCCAATCGACTGCAAACTCTTTGTTCGCTCCCAGTGTGCTCCAGGCCTTCCGAACGCCAGATTGCCTTCTTTCGGCCAGTTAAAATAAACAAACGCCGATATTCGCCAGCTCTTTCCGACGCGTGCGCACAGGCTAATGGCGTCGGATCATTGTGAAATAGACAGCGGGAGTTTTGAACTACCTATGGTTGGGAGCTTTTACATCTCGTGCTCTAGGTATTGATAGATAGATAGACTCTTAATTGCACACAAATATACAAAAAAAAAATTTGACAGGTCTTTTCATACATTGTAGGCAAAGCCGGCCTTTTTGCTGCAAGCAACAAGTATAGTAACAAACTCAAAATTAAATTTTGTGCAGGACTTAAAAATTAGGTGCCTAAAAATTCAAGGTCAAAGGTGAAATAGGTATGTACACACATACATACCTACATAAAGCTCACGCGTTTGCGTCAAATTATATTGTACTCTGTTTTGCATTTTGCTCGAAAACAGTAAGTACAAGTAAGGCAAAAACGTAGCTTTTGAAATTGTTTACATTGTTTTTGTCTACAACATTGTTGAGATATCGCAATATCAAAAGTTGAAGGAGTCGTATTCTACATAGTACGACTATGCATACCATTTCCGCTTTTGTCTCTTTCTATTACATATAAACGAACCTGACGTACCAAAGGCGCCATATCATCTTGGCGTTAATGTCCCGGTTGTGCTCTCGCGCACGAGGGTCCGGGGTCCACCTTGATCATGATTCAGGATTTGGCAGATCAGATAATTACAGTTCAGCGACTGTCGTCTGACCTCCCATAACCCTACCACCAGGCTGCTGATGGCTACCTTATCCTTTAACTGGAACACAACAATGCAAGCATCGTTACATGGCGGCAGAAACAGATAAGGCGGTACTATTCACCCAGGCGGATAGCTCAGGCCTGACAGAGTTCTACCACGTGAGTTCGGATCAACTATCGAATCGCAAGAAAAATCTGACGACCAAATTGAAAATCAAACAAGGCGCAGAAGCTGGTCTTTTGTCAGGCAGAACCAGCCTAAGAGAGATATCTCTACATTCTGTGGGTAGAACAGAAGACATGCGTAGGCGGGCTCTACAAGCCTATACTTCAATGCAGGGTCCGAATGCTTTTGGACATTTCTGCAGTTGGATTTAGCTACTGATACCAAAGTCTCTAGATATAAATTTCTGGTGTCTAATAGGTATCGAATGTATGAATAAGTTATGGTTCCTGTAAGATATAATAATTAAATCTTAAGGCGAAAATTAAAAATGAGAAAACTAACGCCCGGTCTAAGATGGCCGCATGAGCTCTAAGGATCGCTGGAACGTTAGGCCTTTGGCCTGCAATAAGACCATAAGCTAGCCGACAGATGTTGGAACGACATAAATAAACACAAATATTTCGCTTGTCGAGCCAGGGCGGGTCGCTAGTACTACTAAATAACATTTGGTCATCATCATCATCATATCAGCCGAAGACGCCCACTGCTGGGCTTAAGCCTCCCCCACAAAAGGCGGTCTTGTGCCTTTCGCATCCCGCTGGCACCTGCGATTCTTACCAGGCCATCGGTCCACCTTGGTCAGCCTACCCACGCTGAGTCTTCCGGTATGTGGTCGCCACACGAGAATCTTACCCATCGACTATCTGTTCTGCGAGCTATATGCCCTAGTGCTTGGTAATCCTTGGGGCTACATATATCAGTGATCTAAGTTCAATTGCGCTTGAATACTTGGCAAAGACGGTAAATACTTTTAATTAAAATAGTTTCGTACAATTATTTTCAAAAACTAAACAAAACTAAAAATATCCGTAAAATAAGCAAGGGCAAGGGAATCGAAAACAATACGTAGGTTGTAGACAATACTTAATAATAAATCCAAACTTTCTACAGAACGAAGCCTTCCGACTAGTATGCATGTCGTAGGCTTCGCCCACTCCCCCCTTCCCCCTCCCCTCGCCCGTATGGTATGAGTCAAGCTGCGCACGCTCAAGTTTTCGCAACCGAAATTCTACCGGTTCCAGACAATAGCATTATTAGGCGTAGCGAACGGCCATTTTGTTTTAGTTACGCTATTTTGTTGGGATTTCTATTCTATTCGGTTTGGGTGTTGTGTCGGTTTTTTGTAAGGCTGGATTTGGGTTGTTATTATTTAACACTTTATTGCATACAATAAAATACATAGACAGATCTTACAAAAACAGGCACTACTTATTTCTACAATAAATTTCTTCCAGCAAGCTTACAACCGGCGGGTAGCGGGGTTGTTGGTGTTAAGGGCCTAGTTTTTGGGTAGTCGAAGAGTACCACCTCTAGGATGGATCGGCCAAATACCAACTGGTCGCTTTGGATTCGATGGCATTTCTTTGATTGATGCTAAGCTGCAGAACCTCGAGCATCGGTATAGGGTTGTGCGTCTGTCGGTCTTCTACAGGTTGAATTTCGGTGGTGGGAAGCATTTGCGCGACCTCATTCCGCCGGCCCCTTTCCGCCATCGGGAAACGTAATCCCGGCGGATGTTTCATCCCTCATGGATTTTCCAGCTATCCCCATAAACCGCTTTGGTTCAACCTTTATAATAAGTACGGCTAAGAAATTCACACGCTGCCTGTGAGTGTATTCCTTGATCATTAAAATCTGTCACTTACCAAATGAGATGGCTAGTTCTCATAAAAGGAGAGATTATGAATTTTTATATCGTAGACTATGTTTTACTGACCCACCTTCACCCAGGGTCATATTCAGGGAGAGGCTTTACTATGAAGTCTCACAGTGCGCGCGAATGCACAGATTTCCAACTGACAATATTTAAGTGGCGATCAGCACTTTGTGTCCGTCAAAATGAACGAAAACCAATCATAAAGCCCTGTAGGAGCGTCGGCGACCTAGTGGTAAAGTTATCCCACAGCCGCCATGTACCAATGACTCTTTTCTCAGTTATGTATATTAGTTGAACATTAACCGATGCTCGTACGGTGAGGGAAAACATCGTGATAAAACCTGCACATTCAGGCGACTTAATGTGTAACTATGATCCAATCTGGTCAGGTTGCCCTGGTAGCAGGCTCACGGAGGTCAGATGGCAGTCGCTGCACTGTAATTACCTGATTTGACATAATTCTGGATCCCGGGCCCTCGTACGCGAGAGCACAACCGTAACATTAACGTCTAGATGATTTTTAAAGGCGTATTGTACGCAGTGCGTTCATGTAGCAGACAAGCATTACCTATAACGCAAAGTAACGCTATTTTACCAAGTATAGTTTATAAATATGGATGTAAATGTAACTTGTCGCGTGGTCAGAAAACAAACTAATTATGATAATACTATATTCGGTATTCAGACCAAATATTCACCTTAAACTTGATCATCACTATCACTGCATATTATAACTTAAAGTCTCCGCGTCTGTCTGTCTATCTTTCAGCGTTAAACTTAAAAACTACTGAACGGATTTTCATTCGGTTTTCACCAATACATAGAGTGATTCATGAAGAAGTTTTAGGTGTATAATTTATAGAGGTGCGTCCCATGCATTTAGTGTAAATCTGAATTTCTCTGAACCGAGTCAGATGCAGTATGTAAGAGCTCTATGAGATAATACATAGGTATGCCATTAAGTGAAGGTAAGTATGTACGTATAAATTCAATTGCATTATATTCTATTACGTTCTTTATTATTAGACGCAGTATATGTAGGTATGGTAGTGACTGTTTGGGACAAGAGGTGAAGATTGTTTTGTAGAACAATCTTTTAAATATTTACGTCGATCCTTCGTTTAAACACCGAGGCAGGACATACAAAAATATACTTTTGCGTCTTTGGCATTCATTGCTATTTTGTCTGCCTGCAATTTTCGTCCTCATAACCAACGCATATTTGTAAAATCTCTGCATCTTACTGTTATCTATAGGTACTAATATTAAAATTAAAATATATTTAATTGTTTGTTTGTTTGCAATGGAAACTTTAGCTCAAAAACTTAAGCAAGTAACATAAGCTATAATTTTTCCTAAAATCCAATGTGGTTTCCACAGGAACGGGTCCGAAACGTAGTACTCAAATTTTACGCGGACTTTTATCAATATAAAACCCATTCTTACGTAACCAAGACTCTATTAACAGTGTCTGCACTGAATAACTACACCGGGGGCCCTAGTAACGCGATATGTTAAGAGAAAAAACAGGTTGAGCGAGGCTACGCCACGGCGCGTTGCCACACAATGTTATTATATTTCTTTTGAGCTAGCTTAGTGCTTGCGAAATGTCTGACAGTTTTCTTCCTGACTTACCTCCGATATTGGAATTAGAAGCTGGTTTGGATATCGGCTTTCTGACTAGCTGTTGGTCTGTGTTACTTTGTTGCTCATTGATTCCTGGGGTCTGTAAGTAAATAATTTACTTACTGCGCTGGCTCAGCGACTCAAAAAGGATTCTAAGGAGAGGTCAAGAAATAAATAATTTGGATAATTAACTTAAGAAGAATGATGAAGCTCTCATGAACTGCATAAGATCTGAACCCGAGAAATTGCAGTCCGAGAAAGCCAGCATTATTTCTATTGCAACTTATTAGACTAGACATTAGAGTTTTGTAACTGAATGTTTGACAATTTGGCGATAATTCGCGAGACTCCGTTGTTAGCTCGACTTCGAATTCATTGGTTAAATAATGTCTCTAAACCGAGAGGTCAATTTCCTTCCTTAAGAAATTTTGCTCAAGATTGGCTACACGCTAGATTTTATAATATAAATGACTTTAAAACTTTAAAATTGACTGTGTAATAAGAAAGGTAATTTAAATAATCTATAGAAGTTGATCAAGAGATATTAAAAAAAATTAAATTGCAATTTATTTGTCAATAACAATAAAACCTACCAGCTGGATGCGGAATGCACAGGACCGGCCTTTGTGGAGTTCTCTGGGGGAGGCCTATGCCCAGCAGTGGGCGTCTTCTGGCTGATATGCTTATCATATGATGAACAATAAAAACCACCATCGGCGAAACCTTCGGCTCCGGCCGTTTTTACCGAAGGTGTCTGTCATTTTTGGCCGAATCCAAAGCTTCAGTCGGACACTATTAACAAATGAAAATTTAGCTTTGCTCATCAATGGCTCACCACACTACACCACTACCACTTCACGACCACTGGTACCTAAACCTCGTGTTTCGCTCCTACTTGGAGCATCCTCGGGAAATCTAGCACTTTTTGATTTGTTCATATTATTACGAGAAACATCGCTAATAACATTAATGACAAACCATACACACCACATCGAAAAATAGTTACACGGCCAATTTCGGACTTAAGCGCACTTGCTGAACATTAAGTTTCCTCGACGGCGACAGTAACCGCTTACCATCAGGCTGTCTATCAGGCTTGTTTATTAATGTGTAGAATAAAAAAATTGGAATCCACTGGTTTATTTTAAAACATATTTATGGTTGTTATACAGGCTGTTATAGAAAGGCAATTTCAGTTTCCCGATCATATAACCACATAAAGTAAATACCTTGAAACAATCCTACGATTTACATATTTTGTACACCAACATTTTCCACCGACCATCAAATATATGTAATTCCTTACATTACGTTATCGACTTTTAATCCTCCAATAATAAGGCTGAGGGAGAATGTCAAACGGCCTAGGGTAAAAGCCAGAGTAAGAGAAAGAAATCATCTCACAATCCTAGCGTTAACCAGAAAGACCGCGCGCTGGAGCTTCGAGATCCTCGAAATTACTCAATCCTAACCTCCTCAGGTGGTCTCAAAGAGAAGTTGGGTTAAGTACGTTAGTTGAGTTGCTACTATGACTAGTACAATCTCAGTGGACGTCGTTTGCCAGAAATCGGTAACCACAAGTGCCAGGTTTTTTTAAGTTACTGTCTAAAAATATTCCAATACCTAAACAGTGATCACTTACCATATAGGTAAAGTAGGTTGACCGTGTGGTGTCCGGCAGAGTAGAATAGCACCAACCCTGTACATACGTGGGTGTCGTACAAGGCGACTAATGTTTTCGAGACAAAAGATCTAGAGTCTTCTTAGGCTGTAAAATGGGCAGCAGCGTTTTCCATTGTTATATTTATAACACCGCGGTCTCCAACCCGTCTGCCAAGCGTAGAGATTATGCCAATCCTTTCCCATTCATGGCGGAGGCTCAGTCTTACAGTGGACTGTTAGATATGGTCTGTGATGATGGTCACTTACCATCAGGTGATTCGCTCGCTTGTTTGCCTCCCTTTATTATAAAAAAACTTACCCAAGTATAACACTAACCGATGCTCTTACGGCGAGATAAAACATCTCGCGGAAATCTGCACGTTCAGACGATTGAATGTAACCAGAATCCAATCTGGTCGGGTTCTACTATCATGGTCGAGGTAGATGCCGGGCGTTCACGCGTGAGAACGCAACCGGGATATTGCCACCAAGAGGATAATTTATTATAGACTAGTCATAATATTGTACTGTCATAGAAACTCAGTATGTGTGCAATGTTTCATAAGAATCACTTTGAAAAACTACTTGATAAACCTACCGTAAGGTAAAAAAGTAACTAAACCAATAAATGACGCCCCTTGAAATAGACCTACTGAGAAGATGACTATGCAGAAAATGACCTGGAACGAACATGGCATTCCTTTAAATTGACTTTTCAAGAAAATGACCTGCCTTGCCATAAGGCCTGTTTGGGGTCCTACTGTTCCAGGCCCGCACAGGTGTAACCATAAGCAGGTTCCCCTGTTAACAGGATCACTAAGATCAGATGGCAGTCGCTTTTCTATAATTCCCTCATTTGTAAAGTTTTGGATCATTGTCAAGGTGGGCCCAAAGTCGTCGCGCGCGAGATTACAACCGAAGATACCTAGGTATCTTATTACACTTATAATATTGCACTAAGGGGAACAAGTCTCATCTACTAGGAAGCCACTCTTGCGGTTACGACTCCACTAGTTGAATTTTATTTAGGCTCCATACCTTAATGGGAAATATAAATTATCCGGACGCCATGTCGACGCGACAGCAGATAGCCGAACACTAAAATCGGCCGTAAACCATCATCTAGTTAGAAAACCAACAGATTTCTCGAGCGAAAATAAATCAGCATCCTACGCGACCTATCCCAACGGACACACACATCGAGAAAAGGACAAAAAGCCGTACGCGGAGAGAGCGGGAAAAAAAATCGGCGAAACTGATGCGAATACACCCGAAGGGGTGAACGACCAGCGAAAAATAAGACCAAAAACAGCGCCCGCGCACATGTGTGTTCCTCCATTTTTTCTACAGCCATCCCGCTCGTGCACCAAAAACTGTAGCGGGATCCGGGTGGTGCGAGAGAGACGGGACAGAAAGAAAGCACGGAAAGAGTGAGCGGTCGTTCCCGCGTGTTTTGGTACGGTGTTTTGCCGCTGCGGCGCTGGTGTTGCGAAAACTCTTCCTGTTTGCTCTCGGACGTGTTCCTTTTTTAGTTTAAACCGCGCTGGGTCACCCGAAGCCATTTTATTGAGCATGCCCAATGTTTCAATGAATGGCCCTTTCACTGCTAACTGTTTGTTCGGGCATGCGTAGCTACGCGGTGCTGGGATGCTGTTATAATCTGCGTTGCTAGTAAATAATAATAAGCCAGGAAGCGGCACTGGTCGTGGCAGCTTGCGACCGATAACCAAGGTTAAGCAACACTCTGGATGGGTGACCGTTTCGTAATTTGATGCAAGTAGAACTTCAGCAACGCAACGAGTTGGCAAACCTAACACCGCTGGCGATGACCAAAGTCTTTAGCTGGGAACCCTGAGACTAGTTGAATAATCTCGGGAGTCGATTGGTACCCCGTGACGTTAAGTATTTACTCGTAAATTATAATCACACTTACATTACTTCTCAAGGATATGAACAGTACATAATACCATACAACAGTACCTACTTAATACCATCGTAGGTCTAGTACTAGTTTTTTCGATGTAGATAGTTGTATCAGAGTAAAGTAAAGTATATAATATATGTTTTGGTATTGCACTTACTTCCCAGGCACTGCATATAAATTTTCTTCGTCGAGGTATTTATACTGGACTAGTACCAATACGATGATGATGATGACGAATTCACTGTCTTGTTTCTAAGACACCTGTATATTGAAAAATGAAGTAGATTATCATCATTGATGACATAAGCAACACTTAAAAGACCGAGAATTTCCATGATAATTGTGCTCTTACCCGTAAGTTTCTATATCCAAAGGAATTCTTCAATTGATCAGAATAGATTAAACGGCATTCGCTTCTAAAATCGATTATATTAAAACATTTCAGTTACAATCACTCGATTTAATTGAAAAACATTCCCTAATAGACTTAGTGCACCTAACACTATGTTCTGCACGCAATGTCGGCTGCTTCCGTATAGCGGCTGTAAACAGGCCAAAGTGACCCCTACGGCTTTATTAATAAGGTTCCAGCTGCGTAATGAAAGTGTCTAAGCTTGATTTAATGGTGGAATAGCGTTTTTAATTGATGCCTTTTTCTTGACATGTTTATGAGATAGATTTAAGGCGAAGCAGGAGTATGCATAGATATCATAGTAATCTTGAGGATGCCTGGGTACCGATTCTGGTGTGCAATACAGTTGTTATTTATTATTTTGCAATGTTACTGTGATGTTACTATAACTACGTCGAGGTATCGAGTCAGTCCCAGCATCATCCCAGTTTAATTGCAGTTTAATCATTGTTCGAACTTTGACACGTTTTCGTTGACAGAATTGAAGGCAGTTTGACAACTAAGAAAGATGCAACTTAGTAATTTATTTATTTATTTATTGGAGTACCAACAGCCATATAAAACCATAATGCAACTAAAGTACCAGAAAGCGAATTATGAAAAAGTTCGAAATCATGAAAGCTGCAAGCTGAACTGCTGTTCTATACAGGTATTTACTTTTAAGATAGTATATAGGACAAATAATGTATTAGTACATAAGAAATGTTTAAAAAAAAAAAAGAATTAACGTAGGCTCTGTGGGTTTCTTGCCGTTTCTTTCCCCCACAGAGAACCACCTTGGAAGCGGCGTTAATTTTCCTTCCTCTCCCACACATGGTGTCTCCTGTCTGCGCTAGGGTAGGGGTAGGGTAGTAGTTAGAGTAGGGGTAGGGTAGGGTAGGAGTAAGATAGCGGTAAGGTAGTATAGGATGGGGTAGGGGTAAGATAGTGGTAGGGTCGGGGTAAGATAGTGGTAGGGTAGGGGTAAGGTAGTGGTAGGGTAGGGTTAAGGCAATGGTAGGATAGGGTAGGGGTAAGGTAGCGATAGGGTAGGGATAGGATAGAGTAGGGTGGGAGCAACTACCTATCACATGCAGCATGTGTGATGCACGCTCACTTAAAAGTCTGTCTGGCGGTGGCGTGGGGGCCGGGTCGCTCTTTTCCCTCAAATATGGTTGAATTGGACGATGGCTGGGCCCTGCGTTATACTCGTGAACGGGTGCTGCCTTGGTGGACTGGCTTACTCTTGCTGTAGTTTTAGGTGGTTTTTCTTAATTATACTAGACATACCTACGAGTATATAATATAATATAGCGTTCCGGCTCTGTCTGGCATTGTCGAGCCCGGTTCGGTTGTGGTTGGCGAGGGATACGTTTATCTACAGACATAGGGCGGTCAGCGTGTCACTGTGTGTTTCCTTCCTACTTTCCTACCCCCCTCCTTTTTGACGATTGAAAGAGATATTTAATGTCCTAATCAATAAAGAAATTTTGATTTGATTGATTTGATTTGCAACTCAACATCTGTCATTTGCAAAACAATCACACGTTTGACATGCGATGTAATTGTAATGTTACTGCAACTGAGACGATTTCCGTACCAGAATCGAAGCCCAGAAGCCTTATTTCTGAAACCGCAAGCATTCACGAGAGCGCTCGCTTTCGAATTTTTGTCTTTTCTATCTCAAGCAACTTACCACGAGTGTGAAAGAGATAGGTAGACGCACGCGAGCGCTCGAGTGGATGCGAGCGGTTTAAAATTAGAGCACTTGTGCGGTTTTTTATTATACAATGTTTGTATGTAACGTGTCAAGGAAGCATAGGGCCTGTAGTAACCAATGAGCATCTGGACGTTTGCTAGTTTCACTCGCGTGTTAGGAATCGTGTACTAGGGCCCTTGGGCCTTTATAATGGGGTCTGGGACAGTAGGGTCATATTAAATAATCATTTTGGCGTCAATATTCCGGTTGTGCTCGTGAGCGCTTAGGGTCCGCCTTGACCATGATCCGTAACCTTGTTAACAGGAGAACCTGACCAGATTGGATCATGGTTAGATTCGGTAGCCTGAATGTGCAGGTTTCCTAACAATGTTTTCTCACACCGCAAGAGCAGCGGAGTTCAAACTAAAGTAAATTACTCAGAAAAAGTCAAGATAGCAAGATTTTTTATTAGGTAGATAAAATAGCTGGTCAGTTTTTTGACCTGCTGAAAAAGGTGGTGAGAAACCACAGCCTAAAAATCTAGTCGGAAGATGATTATTCTTTATTAATTGTTACTTAATAATTATGATAATAATATGTAAGTACCCGTCAGCGTTCGTGCACAGTATACTTGAGAGCCTAGAGTTAAAGACCAGCTTGCCTGTTTGCATATCGAATATCCAACGAGAGTGTAAGTTTCGCCTCTGACGAAACTAAACAATTATTAATTGTTGAGAAATAACATGTAGGAATTATTAATTTCTAATAAAAATTAAAAGCTACGGATCTATTTATCAGTTAAACGAGATCTAGATCGGGGTAAGTAACACCTGTAAACCTAAATCTTCGCTTGGAAGCTTTCACAGAGTTTCCAGCCGCCTGCGCCTTAACTAACGCTTTTTACCGGGCAAGATTGCTATGCTATGCGATCTAAATCCTAGCGGACGGCTGATTGGAGGAACTTTTTATGGGGATCACCTACACCAGCCCTGGTCTGGATAATAAACGGTGTGATATCGTGGAGATTAAATCCGTTAAGAGCCTCAGTGGCTTAATAGCTTGTGGGTCCGACTCGTAAGCGAGATGTACCAAGTTTGATCCCCGGTGCCGCCATTTACTACGGACTTTTAGTGAGTTATGTACAACTGAATACTAAATGATGCTCTTACGGTGATGGAAAACATTGTGAGGAAACCTGCACATTTAGGCGACTAAGGCGCTGTGGACCCTGGACTGCCATTCACATATTGGTCAACGCTGGGCACTCTGAGAATGGTTGTATTATAACCCAAGCTTAGAACTAAACCAGGGCCTAAGTTTAGTGGACATAGTAAAGGTTGACCAAGGTCAATTCTGGTCAACGAACCTGGTAAACGCTGGGCACCCCGAGACTGGTTGTATACCCAAGCTTAGAACTAAACCAGGACTTAAGTTTAGCGGACCTAGTAATAGTTCACCAAGGTCAACCCCGGTCAACCAACAAAGCATTGGACCAGGATTGTTAAATAGGGTTGACCTTGGTCAACCTTGACTGGTTCCAATAAACTTAGGTAAAGGTCTAAGTCAGCCAGTCCAAGCTCCCTGTTCTGGCAGCGAAGTCTGGCAGCAGTTGTGTGGAATTAATATTGTGTAGAATCGCGAACAGGAAGAAACGCGTTTGTGTATAATTAAAGACTGTGTGGAATAAATAATGTGTTGAATGTCAGTTGTGCGGAATCCATATTGTGTAGAATCGCGAATAGGTAGGATTGCGTTTGTATCGTACATCGATCAATCCGTCAAGAGTCTCAAGGGACGTTCAGATATCGATTTTAAAGCAATCAGTCCAGTAACAAAAAAGTTCAAATTGACGGCAATTTTTTTAAATTTCGGCACCAGATTCTGGTCAAGAGTCCCAAGGGACTCTTAGATATCGATTTTGAAGACAATCGGTTTACAAAAATAAAGGCGCCCCCTAGGGATGCCACAGAGAAAAGTGTCCCATACAAACGGTTTTCCTGAGAGCCCCTATCACGTCCCATTATTAAAAGTCAAATCAGTGTTTTTGCTATAAAACACTGATTTATTACAAGTCTTTTGCTCTCAGTGCTCTCTTTGCTACACATCAACCGGAATCGGCTGCATGGGACATGATTTGCACCGGATCGATTCCCGTGGATCTACGTCCAAAATCCACATCAAAAAAACGTGTAGTATCAGGATTCTGTGCCAAAACACAAACTGCTTACTGAAAACAACGCATACTTCGGAAGTATTTGAGGAACAGGTTTCTGGAACAAGTATTTTCTCGTAATCGTACGACTCAGTACGCATTTTACCTAGTACGTCTCACCTCTAGTCTGGTTATGCACAACTCGCTGAAAAAGCCTAGCGAATACGTGCTAAACCCTCCCTGGGCTTCGATTCTGGTACGGTAATCGTCTCAGTTGCAGTGGGTTTTGTGATTGATTGATTGTTATTCAAATGACAGATGTTGAGTTGCAACTTTCATGAGTTCGAACTTTTCCACAATTAGTTTTCTGGTACTTTAGTTGCATTATGGTTTTATATGGCTGTTGGTACTCCAATAAATAAATAAATTACTAAGTTGCATCTTTCTTAGGTGTCAAACTGCCTTCAATGCTATCAACGAAAACGTGTCAAAGGTCTAACAATGATTTAACTGCAATTTAACATAATAACAACTGCATTGCACACCAGAATCGATACCCTGGGAGCACCAGTAGCCAGCCGCCGGTAGGACTTTTCATGTTGCATAGCGAACAACGATGAATGAAACCTGAAAGGGGTCATCCAGCGTTGCTAACCATGACCCCTGTTGGAAATTTGAACCGCCTATGTATATTTCACGGGCAGTATCAATAGCGCGATGTAAAATATCAGTAACGACATCTATCGTCTTCGTTGAGTTACTTCGCAACTTAATGTAAGTGCTATACCTAATAATTATCTTTTGTGCTTTCGCGCGCGAGGACCCTAGGTCTGAATTAGCAATGATCCAGGATTTAGCACATCATTAAATTACAGAGCAATTACTGCTATATGACCTCTGTTACCCTGTTAACAGGGGAACTTGACCCGGTTGGATTATGATTATTTCCTGCAACCGTATACCATAACAAAGTGTAAGTTTTCCCTCGACTCTAAACACTAAACTCAATTTAGTTTTTCAAATAGGATTAATTTATATCTTGTAAACGATAAGATGACCGTGTGGTGTCCGGCAGAGTAGAACAACACCAACCTTTTACACTCGTGGGTGTCTTACAAGGCGACTAAGTTATCTAGGCATAAGATCTAAAGTCTCCATAAGGTGGAAAATGGACAGCAGCTTTTTTCATTGTTATATTTAAACACTGCTATCTCCAACCCAAGCGTCGAGATTATGGCAATAACCTCCCCTTTCATGGGAGACGCCCTAACTCTTGCAGTGGACTGGTATTGCTGTGATGATGATTATGAAACGTTCAGAAACTATTAGGAATTAAAGGGTCTGTTTAACCAGCCCTATGTAACACTTGTCAGCCTAAATCTATGTTTGAGAGCTTCCGCGGAGCTTCCAGCCGCCTGCGCCTTAAGTAACGCTTTTTACCGGGCAAGATTGCCCTATGCTATGCGATCTAAATCTTAGCGAACGGCTGATTAGAGAGAATTTTTATGGGGATCACCTATTCCAGCTGTGGGTAATAAACGACGTGATACCGTGGAAATTACAACCTACTTTAGAGGCACTAGTTGGGTAAGTTTCTCCATATCACAATGAACCGGTAAATTTCAAGCAACAACAATCTGTCGATGTTTCGTGAAAGATTTATTCGATCTATCTATCTATATCTAAGAAGATTAGCGGAGAGTGGGGTAGTTGAATGTCTACAGATATCTGAGTATCTGACTGAACTGAAATGAACTGCGCGCGCGCACGGAATATCTATACGCGCTGGTGAAAAACTTGGGGAACGGCTTGTGTACTGTACAATCATTTGGTTCGATCGTACCGTTGAATATTCATAGTAAAAACATCAACTGTGTAAGCGATACAAATGCAAAAGTTTTACATACAATAATGGCCACATCACTGTCATGTATGCAAAATACATGTGTTTTTTTTATTTTGCACCAACCGCAACGGGTAAAGGGCTCCCTCCGGACTAATGGTGGAGGGATGGAGGCGGAGAACCAGCTACCTCTCATGAGTAGCAGCGCGGCCGGCTGGTTAAGCTGGACAAGCTACGCAAGCCTAAGCGCCTACCGGCTAAACTCCGCCTTGGGACTGACTATGTAGCCGGAAAGATTTTTCAGTCTTCATTGCACTAAAAAGTAAACGCAGAAATTGAACCGCTTATGTATACTATGACGGAGAGTATCAATACCGCGATGTAAAATACCAGCAACGCCATCTATCGTGTTCGTTAAGTTACTTCGCATCTCTATGTAAACGCTATACCTACCTCATAATTATCTTGGCGTCAATGTGCGCGCTCATTGCCGCAAGTGCTTGAGGACCGTTTTCACCAACACAAAAGGTAAATACGGTAGGGTCACTGCCACCTGACCTCCATGACACTGTTAACAGGGGACCCTGACCAGATTGGATCACTGTATTTTCTGATACCGGCAGGTTTAGGCACCTGATTGAGGCTTACGCAGCACGAGACATGATGGAAAGAGGTATTTTCTGTAAGATTTAGGCACCGACCTATCGCTAGCGCCCCATACAAGTTTGTATGGTCATAAAAGCGCCACACCATCTTTCATGTATGCAATAAACAACTTTAAGCGTACCACTATCGGCTGACGCATAATTCCAATGCGGAAAGCGAAACAAAATCGCTTTAATTAACGCACGCCGATTAATAAAGGAATTTTCTAATCAAGCGGTGGGCTCAAAAAGATTTATCTGGCTCGGTGCGCATGCGCAGGCCGCCGTGGCGCCGTAGATTGTGAAGAGTATCTGTTATATTCAGGTTCCTGTACTTAGGCTTTTTCATACCACTAAAGTGGCAAATAAGCTTACGGCTTACTTGATGGTAAGCAGCCACCGCAGTCAAAGAACGTTTGCAGTACCAGGGGCATCAGCCACGCGTTGCCGACCCTGTGAAAACCTTGTCACCCCTTTGAAGAACTCCATGTTGTACTCTCCAGGGAAAACATCTCCTGGTAGTTCATTCTACAACATTAGGATGCGTGGGAGGGGTTAGGGTTCCTTTGGAAACGCACAGTTCGCTAATAATTTGGCTCCCAGGTGTGAGGATGGTTTCATAATAACATATGGTCTCGAGGTGTTCAACCAGTCTCAGAGTCCGCGGAAGACCTTGGTCAACCTCACCGAACCAACGGTATTAAGAGGCATACCCATTGAGTTGTATGGCGAGCTCGTTGCGGTGCTGAAGTTCGACTAGCCTCAAACTACGAAACGGTCCCCCATCCAGTTCCCGAACTCTGCAAGCGTTACTTAACCTTTGTTATCGGTCACATAAATATGCTTAAGTTTTTTTTTTGCCACTGAATGTATCCATGACCGAGGTTGACATTATTCAAACTATATTATAATCATGCTAGACATAATTTAAAAGTGTTTCATTGTGTTTTCCTTTTTTTCCCTTTCATGGAAATTGTTATCAATTATTTATGTTGTTACTGCTATAGGCGAAAACTTGTAAATGGCTCATGAAAATCCTTATTATTGAGTGTATCATTTGTTAATTATTGCTGTAAGTTTTCCGAATAACATAAAATAAAATAAAAATAAATATGCGTCCACTAAACCAATGTCGCTTCTCCTGTTCTCAAGTTTCATGTAAGACAACAACGACCTCATAAATACTCATTTATTCCCCAAACAACTGAACGAATTTTATTGAAACCAAGCTAAAAGCGATCTCGATTAAATTGGTATTCGAATAAGGAAAACCGCATACAAATCGGTCCTTCCATTCGAGAACTAAGCAGCAAATACTTACCTCGTTGTGTGCCCACAGGAAGATAGCCTTATTATTACTGTCGTCAAATTCCTACGCTAATGTGGATGACTAATGATATCACTGGACACATTAAGACGTACCTTAGCTTCCGGGTCCGCCTTGACTATGATCCAGGATTTGGCAGATCAGATAATTACAGTGGAGCGATTGCCATCTGAGCTCCTGGAAATTACCAGATTGGATCATAGTTACATATTTAGGCGCCAGAATGTGCAGGTTTCAACACGATGTTTTCCCTCACCGTAAGAGTATCGGTTAGTATTCAAGTAATGTACGTATCTCAGAAAAGAGTCATTGGTACATGGCCGTAGTGGGATTCGAACACGGTACCTCTCGCTTACAATCCGTATACCCTAACCACTCGGCCACCGACGCTCCTCATTAAAACTACAGATCAGTTAATATGGATGAAATTATGCAGCGTTGTACCTTTTATGTTCCAGAATAAACAGGGAATTCTCTCGTAAAAAAGGTATAGGAAATCGAATTTTGCGCCGACGAAATCGCGGGCAAAAGCTGCACCTGTCTAATAGGTAAAAAATTATAATAGTCGTCACCAAGAAAGAGACAAGTACTTTTCTATTTGAATGGTTAAGGTATAGGTAATCGAATTTTATCGTAACGTAGTCGCGGGCAAAAGCTATACCTGCCGAATAGTATGTAAAACATAATATAGTTGTCACCAAGATAGAAGTCTATGTCATCGTACGTTTTTGTTCGAATGCTTATTTCTGTTGTAGAACCGTTGTGCAACACTTTGAAATGTATTTGTACTCGAATTAAGGAAAACCCATTACCAATAAACAAACTGCTAGCTATAATAAAATAACCCGTACTATCATAATAACATGATCTAATTATCTATTACTAGTTGACCCGGCTTGACTTCGTGTACATCTACTATACCCCTATCAATCCTTTTTTCCTATTGAATAACTTCATCATCATCATCACAGCCCGTAACAGTCCACTGCAGGACTTAGGGCCTCTCCCACGAAAGGGGAGTTATTGCTTTAATCTCCACGCTTGGCAGGCGGGTTGGAGATCGCAGTGTCTAAATATAACAATGGAAAATGCTGCTGCCCATTTTCCAGACTACGGAGACTCTTGATCTTTTGCCTCGAAAACATTAGTCGCCTCGTACGACACCCACGAGTGTAAGGGGTTGGTGCTATTCTACTCTGCCGGACACCACACGGTCAATTGAATCACTTATACTGCTGAAATACCGGATTAAAATCCGTTGCGTTGTTGAAAAGGTCTAAGCGTACATAGATACATAGAGACAGACGTCGGGAAGCGACTTTGTTTTAAACTATGTATAGATCACTAGTTTTTCCAAACATAGTACCTACCTATAACATTACTTATAAACACCAAACGACACTTATCCATTAAAATACCAGCATCTACTACAACTAGCACTACCCAACTAAAATACTCAATTTAGTTTCTCAATAAATGCATATCTAAAATGCCATCTAACTCTGACAAAACAGCATTTTATAGCAAGCACATTTCCTAGGTAATATCTCGCAATACCTAGGCGCGTATAAGACCTAGCATTATCTAGACTCTCACAAAGACACTTGATGACGACGACGCGGAGTGGGGAATGATAACAACAAATAAATACTGTGTTCATACTTGCGTTGTTTATTTATAAGATGGAACGTATCTATAGTGAAGACGTAGTTACAATCTACTATTATTATATACATGCGAAGAGGTTGGATGGATGTACGGATGGATGTCTGCTACTCGTTGAAAAAAAAACGGGTTTGTCAGATCAAATACTTAGAGTGACTGCCATTTGACCTCTGTAACCTGCTACCAGGGGAAACTGACCAGATTGGATCATGTTTACACATAATATACACAGAAAAGTGTCGCTCTCGCTTACGAGTCGAATACCTTACCAATCGGACACCGTTGCTCCTAGCCCCTAGGCTTGCCATTAATCAAGTACTATGATTATTTACCCATTCAGGCAGACTCCTGCTCGATAAGTGCTATCATTGGTCAACAAAACAATGACACGGTTAATTAATGCCTGTAGAAATAAATATAATTTAATAATATGTGCTCTGTATTGCCTCCACCGTTCTTTAGAAAACAACTATTAAAAAAACTGACCGAATGACACAATAATTTATTCCGACACACGAGAATATCCTACCGAATGGGAACCGAAAAATTTGCGAGACTATAGGCGTGACTGGGGCAGCTAACAGTATACCTTACTTACTTTGTAACTATCTTACGGTTTCAACTATCACAATATAAAACAGGTTTTATATCCAATAAAACGATAAGTACGTATATTACCAAAAATCCTGACTATAGATACGGCTTTAGAGCTTTTTTTCTTGCGCTCGCGCCGCCGCCCGGGGTTATCTTGGAAAAGTGGTGGATTTTTCAAAATTTTATCAACTGACGTGCGCAAAGGGAGATAACGCACACAGCCACGAATAGAGGTGCGCTGGTTGTGCACTAAATCGAGATTATCGATTAAATATGCAATTGAAATCGAGCTGTTGAATGATTGAAGTGTTGAGGTAGGCGGAGTTTGGTACGCTTTGTGTAGTCTATTTGAATAAGACTGGTTTTCGTTGTCTCTTTAATTTTTTTTGTTATTATTGACTGGTTTTCACATCAACAGCCCATAGCATTCCGCTGTTGGAATAGAGCCTCCTCCACATTAGTGGAGGGAATTGTCATATTCTCCACGCTTGGCAGGGGAATTCCATCTAACTCATGACGATTCCTATTCAATACCCTCCAATCCAGATCCCTTGAAAGTACACGCAGAACATGCTGCTGTCTATTTTCTTCCTCTATCATTTGTACCATTTAGTACCAATGAAGAGTGGCGCTGTCCCTTGCCTAGCTTTATCTCAGCTAATCAAGTTCGTAGTTCCGCTGATAACCACGGGGCTTAGATGAAACGCTGTCCACAACGTTAGCCGCCTTTTATGGTACCTATCAATGGATGGGTTGCTACAGTCTAGCAACAAAGTCGTAAAAAGTTTGAGGGCGCCACTTGACAGCTGAAGTACTGAGTTTGACAGTAATTGACTGTTTCAAGAATAATGGTTCCTTTTCAAGACATTCTTGCCAGACTGTACACATTCTGGCGGATACTACAAGGCTTTTATATGGAAGTTCTTTTACAAAATACCTACACAGGTTACGCCCTTATTTCATAGGGGACAAAGACTATCGAGCGCCACAAGCTACGATCCTGACACACCTCTTTCGGCTCTTCCACATTCATACATTTATGGTGGTTGAGGCGAGACTGCTGACCTACCCTTTTTGCTGTATAAATTTGGTTTTGTCTGAATGTAATTGGTTCCGTGTGGTGTCCGACAGAGTAGAACAGCACCAGACCTTTACACTCGTCGGTGTCGTACAAAGCGACTAATGTTTTCGAGGCAAAACTTCGAGTCTCCGTAGTCGGAAAATTAGGCAGCAGCGTTTTCCATTGTTATATTCATAATACTGCGATCTGCAACCCTGGAGATTATGGCATGGCTCCTCTTCGTGGGAGAGGCCCTGCAGTGGGCTGCTATGGGCTGTGATGACGAAATCGTTTTGTTCCGTACTCATGATTTCGTCCAGGATATGTTTAAATATATCCTTCACAGTTTTTATTAGTACATCGGAATTTTTGGAATCGGTTTCTTACAAAAACATTATACTTAACTTTCCTCTTATTTGATTAGAAGATACACGTAGTTTACATCAAGTTCTAACAGTTACTGAATATTATAATTGAATAACTCCGAGATTGCGTAGGATCGACGTTAAAGGAGTGGAGTGTTGCAAATATGTTTAGTTTTGAAAGAGTTTTGAAATAAGAATGCTCAGCGAATCCAATGCGAAAGCAAATGGCTTATGATGTGAGGATGCTGAAAATCAGGAGAAGTTAAGAAAGAAAAAAGAAAGCGAACCCTGGCATAAGCCGGGATAAACGCTTAGATGATGATGACGATGATGGAATGTTTTGCAGTAATAAAAACGCATATACAGAACAACGTAGCTTGGTTGCAGATACGGTGGTATATCTAAACGGACTCTTCAGGCTTGTGATAGTAATAGATTGCATCATAATAGCATCAGTTGACATGATACTAGTTTTGCGTGGAGATTTTGTACCCCTAATTGCTTGGACATTAGATCCTATAAATTGTGCACCTAAATGCTTGTATTGGATACTATATGGATAGAATCGTGATCTAAATCGAGAATCTCGACTAGACCAAACAAAGATATTGCACATCTCTCGCAAATAAAGTAGACCAGGCAACAAGCGGGCCGCACTCAAAAGTCGTACGTCGCAAATTCTGTTGAACAAAATTAAAAGTTTCCACCCCAAAAATAAAGTTTAAAATCGATCGACTGGTCCAGCTAATTAGGTCACCAGAAAAGTGTTTATACGTATATTTTTGCTAGAAAAATGATAATAATTGTGTGTCTTTTAAATGGAAATTTTATAAGAAGCCACAGCGAAGTGCGGTCGTTTTTTCATCGGGGAGGTAAAATTTTCCATTCTGTTATGTAACTTTGCTTACTTTTTTGTCTGTACCGTTTTCTTTTCTGTTTTTGCTTAGTTGGCGACCTGTGTTGTTGTTATGAGGTATTGATAAGGTGCAGTGAGTAGATTTATTGATTTTCCCTCATTACAATTTTCTATCAACTCTTTGTTTGTACCTTGTTCGATGCGGATCGTTACAAAAGGCACTTGCAAAGATTTTAGTGGAAACTTAGGGCGAATTACACCAAATACTTAAATGTATTTAAGTTGATACTTAAACAAAAAACGCTAAACGTTATCGTAAACGTGTTTAGGAATTTGGTGGTTATTTAATTATTTTACTACATTTTTTGAGACAATTTCATTAGGTCAGAAAATCAATTATTTCCTTTCAATTCACCTGAATCAATTCCATTTCTAAATCATAGGTAACACTACCCGAATGCTTGTAATACCTGTAAAAAAAGACAAATTGTGTTTTCTTGGCTTGCATTTCAACGCCGTTTAATCTGCATAACAGTGTCAGTTGTAATATCATTAAGTGTTGCACTGTTTTACTTTGTTCGTTGTTTCTTATTACAACCTAACATCTAGTATTTCGCGCGAGGGCCCGGGGTCCGCCTAATCATGATCCAGGATTTTAGGCAGATTAGTTAATTACGGCAGAGCAACTAATGTTTTCGAGGCAAAAGATCTAGAATCTAAGTAGGTTTGACTAGGTTGGTTTGTAGGGCAGCAACTTTTTCCATTGTTATATTAATAACACTGTGATATCCAACCCGCTTGATTCGGGCGAGGAAATTTTTGCTTTTTTTCGGCGTATTCTCGTGGGTACAGCGTTGAGTTTCGAGATAAACTATACCTAGCCTGTGTATTATTTATCCCGAAACTATATACTAAACTTGATTATAAACTATAGTCTTGCACATAAGCTACATTACTGTAAATATGTGAAAGAAGCGAGAGAGATCTCTCAGGACCGTAGCAAGTTGAACGATGTGGTCATTATTTACCCCTATGGTAAAGTAAAGTTTTATAGCAATCAGTTCAGTAGCTTTTCCACAAACTTTCGCATCGGGAAGTCTGATCTTCGGTCGCCCTAAACGTTTTTTTTGTCGCTGCGGAATTCGTTGACGCTAAAGTTGGAGTTGTAGCAACTTACTTTAGCTTAACGCAAAATTAA
Source organism: Blastobasis lacticolella (assembly GCA_905147135.1). Taxonomy (NCBI): domain Eukaryota; kingdom Metazoa; phylum Arthropoda; class Insecta; order Lepidoptera; family Blastobasidae; genus Blastobasis; species Blastobasis lacticolella. The sequence goes on along the minus strand of LR990062.1, from coordinate 13,129,024 downwards.
AAAAATTATTCAATAATAAAGTGTTACAAATACCTTATTGAAATCAGTTCAGTAAATCAAGAAAGCCTCGATCGAAATTAGTTTCCAAACTCCGGTTTTGTTTATTAAGGTACTTCTAACTCCAATAAGAAGTCATTTAATTCCAATTAGACTATGAAGCTTCTACTATTCGATAATAGATGTCGTCATCAATATTCCATTAACGGCGGCTTACACCAAATTCTTAAACATAATTAATTATGTTGATACTAAACTATTTTTGAACCGCTAGCATCTATCATCTATCTCTTTCACTTTCGTGCTAAATTGCTAGAGATAGAAAAGACAGGCAGTAAATATGCGAGCGCTCGCGCGGATGCGAGCGGTTCAAAAATAGAATCCCTGGGGCCCTATTTTTGAACTGGTCGTATCCACGCGAGCGCTCTCGTGCGCTACCTGTCTCTTCAAGCTCGTGCCAAGTTGCTAGAGATAGAAAAGACAGGCATTAGAAGGCAAGCGCTCGCGTGGACGCGAGCGGTTCATAAATAGGGCCCCAGCACTCGTATCGCACCCGCGTAGTCGTCGTGCCGCACCCGCGTAGTCATAGTCACCACATCATGTGCGCACCAATAGCGCAGACTGCTCGTTTCTGTCCGGTTGCTACGCGGCGACTACGCGGGCGCGACGCGTACGCGTTTTCTATCCGGTTTACAAGCTGTGACGTATAAACGGGCCATAACGAGGAGCTAGGCAAACAAATACAAAACCTAAGCATATAATCTTTTATTGGATTTGAACCCGCGACCTCGGCTTCCGCAACCAATCTTCAGTTATAGGTCATTCGATTGCCTAACATTAACTGAGGTATCTTTATAATAAATTAAATATATTATGGAGAATTTGTTTGTTATTATGCATGTCACGTAGCTATTTTTATAGGTTATCACAAAAATCTGGTTTAAAAGCAGTAGGTACATGCAAAACTTTCAAATTGTGATTGTTCATTGATAGTAGAAATACGTTATTACAGCCCATAACAATCCACTGATGGACTTAGGGCCTCACCCACGAAACGTTATTGAGCTTGATATGGCAGAGTAGAATAGCACCAACCCCTTACACTCATGGGTGTCGTACAAGGCGACTAAAGTTTTCGAGACAAAAGATCAAGAGTCTCCGTAGTCTGGAAAATGGGCAGCAGCATTTTCCATTGTTATATTTAAACACTGCGATCTCCAACCCGGCTGCTTAGAGTGGAGATTATGGCAATAACCTCCCCTTTCGTGGGAGAGGCCGTAAGTCCTGCAGTCAAATGTGACGGGCTGTGTTGATGAAGGCAAATTTTCACCAACACATTCAGGTACAACGAATTTCTATTACTCAACTTATAAACCTCACCTATTTATTCATCTTCCATTTCCGAACACAATACGAGACCATTCAAAAGCGAACGTCAAAAAACTCACCCCACCCAGCAAATCGACCGTTAAACAGGCCAAGTACTGGCCAGAAACCGTGAAGAAAAAGAAACAAAATTGCCACCAAAAAAACGACCAAAAAAACCTTCCCTGTCCAAACATTGGCGTGTCAAAAACCACCGCTCGCTAAACGAGTCGACCAATCAAAAAATAACGTACGTGTTAATCCTGGCACGTTTTAGAAAAAAATAAAAGTACTGCCACAAAAAACCCTCCCCTCGCCGTAACTGAACCAATAGAAAAAAAAGAAAAATATGGTAAGCGCCGTTCGAAAAAAAGCTGTTAATTGGTGGTACGCGTGCCGCCCCATTTTTTTGTTACTAGTTTTTTTTTTGCTGTGAAACGGTTCTATTGACGCTTTTTTTTGTAAGCAGGGAGTTTTTTGTGACAATTATGAATGCATAACGTCGTTCGGCCGGCAAATTGTTTAAGATTACAGCTTTTAAACCTATGTTGACGTATCGGATTGGCGTTTAAAAACGAATTTCAATTTTTTACACTTGCTCGTTTTTGTTAATTTAAATTAATATGCGTATGATGCTTTAGTTTCGTGTTTTAAGTACACATTAAGATTCTAAAATGTATATGAGAGAATAGGAGCGTATTAGGCATCATTTTAAATAATTACTATCAAGGTAGCCAACTATCCACCTGATGGAAAGTGATACCTAGGTAATTGTCATTAATGTGGCGTTAATGTAAAAACAGTACAGGCCAAACGTGTTAGCCATCTTCCATCGTCCATCTTTGGCCATAGAAGTCGTTCAAATTTCAAAAATTCAAATTTTTGGTACTTACATGGCAGTATTGGTGATCGAAGTCGGTACCTCTCGCTTACGAGTCGGACCCCTTAGCCATTAGGCCACCACCGCTCTCGCTAGTTCCCAATACGATATTGTCCTTGAAACGAGTCAGAATTTTTTTAGGACGGGCAATGCTATAACTGGTGTTGAGGAGTCATTAAGCGACGGTGATCAGTTACCATCAGCTGACTCGATTGCTCCTTTCTCCCGCTTTCATCAAAAAATATATAAAACCAAATACAAATAAGCATAATAATAACCCAAAATTCATTAAATCACCAGACTAGCTCGCAGGAACCAGAATACTTGGCATAAGCTCGTATCTGGGTCCAAATAACCGACCCCGGGTCAAGAATATAAAGAAATATTTCCCTAATCATTATTATAATCTGGTGGACCGCAGGCAACAAAAAAAAAATAGGACGCGCGTCACTCCTCTTCTCGTTCTCATCCAAGTACTTAGTACTTACCCTTATTTTTTTCAAATTCAAATTAGTAATCAATAGTAAAACCTTCCTGGCGTCCTCAATTAATTTTAAGTCCCCTAAAAAAACAGTCCGAAGCAGCCAGTATTGATTAGAGTGGTACAGACAAACAGACAGTCGAGGCTTTGTTGTAGCACGGCACGAAATATGGCTATCAATAATGTCACGGAGGGCTACTGGCTGTGGAAACGGACTTCTAATTTTGAGTTTGGAAAAGCCAACGTTTACGTTTCATATATGTTTGGCCAAAAAAGCTGAAGGTGAATGACATAAAAAAAACATTTTTAGATGATTTTATTTTTTGGTGATGGGCAGCGGTCATCGCTTACCATCAGGTGACCTGCGTACGTTTGCTTCACTCTATTATAAAAAAAGATAACGTTTTTAGATTCGATTCCAAAAATTTTTTTTATGATGGTGGATGGAACCTGTGCGCCCAGTGGTTGCGTTGTTATAAGCTACATATTTTTATCTTATTTTAATAATAATTTGTAATAACTTAATCACTACGTTAACTCCTAATATTTAACTCCCGAGACTAAAAATTATAATAGATACCATAGGAAGCTTTCTGGGCGAAATCGACAGTGATGTCGATAAATTTTATATGTTATATTTTGGTATTTGTGTTCGTATTTTTTTTTTTTTATGTCGTACGGTAGGCAAACAGGCAAGCGGGCCACCTGATGGAAAGTGGTCACCACTGCCTATAGACATTAGCAACACCAAGAGTATCGCTAATGCGTTGCCCACCTCTATAACACGTTGCTCTGGCAGCAAAAAGCAAATGCCACTCCACTGCCAAAGCCACGGTTCCCCAAATCCCCACCCCATGGAGCACTGGAAACCTTACTCACCGGCAGAAACACAATACTATTTAAAAGAGTATTATTTAGCTGCGATATTCTGTAAGGTGGAGGTACTTCCCCAGTCGGGCGGCTCCAATTCGAACGAGATACCCCGCTATGCCCTACCTCTCTTAAATCGTTCGTTATTCATTTCGAACTTTCTTAATGTCTTTGTAAATATTTTGGCAGTAACTTTTTCTTTATTTCAGTAACTTATATTTAAATTACACTGCTAGGAAAACACCTAAACAGAGTCCCTCTCCGCAACATCGAACCGCACCCCTCCCGCAGTCTTCCAAAAATGATTAAAAATAGAGTATGGTGCGTGCGGTCATTACCGTGGCAATTATAACTTTTATATCGGCCAACTCGTCTTGGGAAATATTACTTTAATAGGCCCCGTTCATTCTAATGGACGCCATTTGTAACTGTCTGCCGGGTTAAACAGGCACACTGACAATTCACATGTTTACCAGTGAATTTATAAAAACAGAATTTGAAATTTAGATTTCAAAAGTTAAGCTACGCACGCCGAAGTTGGATACTGGATGGGTGACCGTTTCGTACTTTGACGCTTTATCCACGGCCCAGTCTAGTGGCAGTGTTTAAGCCGGTAACAAAAGTTAAGCAACGCACGCCGATGCAAAAATTGATGGGTGACCGTTTCGTAATATGAGGATAATTGAGGCTTTATCCCCATAGATTTCTAAATTTAGCTTATCTAGCGGCCCGGTCTGGTGGCAGAGTTTAAACCGGTAACAAAAGTTAAGCACCGCACGCTGATGGCAGTAACTGGATGGGTGACCGTTTCGTCCTTTAAGAATAATCGAGGCTTTATCCATATAGAATTCGAAATTTAGCTTATTTTGCGGCCCGGTGTAGTAGCAGAGTTTAAACCGATAACAAAAGTTAAGCACCGCACCCCGATGCCAGCAGCTGGATGGGTGACCGTTTCGTACTTTGAGTCTTATCGAACTTAGCACCGCTACGAGTTCGCCATTCGCTAGGTATGCCTTTTGATACAATGGGCGAAGCGAGGTTGACCAAGGTCTTCCGTTCTTTATGCACGTTCTCTCGACACTGTCATCAGTACTTACACTATTTTGTACCCACACAAAAATGTCAAATTTAAGATTCAAGATTCTTTATTTTGTGATACACAGGTGTTATGGATACATGGAAAGTGCTCTATGATATGGTAGAGATATCATGGCGAACTAAATATAGAGGTCAATTTATACATTAATAATTAAACCAACTTAATTTATTGTACTGAAAATTAAGATATAAAAAAATAAAATATATGAAAAATTCAATGAAATTTCATAAATGAATTCAGTACCAAAAAATGAAATTCACCAGTAACAAAAAAAATTAAATTAATCCTACTTTACAATTATTCGTTGAAATTCAGAAATTTGTTTAATGTAATTAAAATTTATTATACAACTTAAACATAATACACAAACAATATATAATTACATACTAAAACTACCTATAAATAAAAACCTTAAAATTACTTAAATAGGTAAAAAATTTGCCCCAAGTCCCCTGAATGCGGAAAAGTCCCCAGAAGGCTGGCCGCGTTGCCCCGCTGGATTGCGAGGCTTATACGCTGTCCCAAATAGAGGCCAGCCTTCTGGTCATTAGTAATGTCGACCAGGCGCTTGGCTAGTTCCCTAGTTTGTTTAATTAAATAAAAGTCAAATATTGTCACTATAATAATTTGTGTGTGATAATAACAATAAATGCGTGTATTTATTCGAATGTAAAAAACCCAATGACAGCTGTCAGAGATCAATCTACAACTTATGCTGAAGATACTATTATTTTTGGAGCCTTAACGTATAAAGTCAATATCGTTAAAACCAAACATAAAGGCAATATGAATATTTGATTTGACAGCACGATTCGGCATGTCCACCCGTGGATTGATTGAAATTTCTTTTGTCCAATACAGCGTTGGAATAACAACCATGTTTCGTTTTGTATATTTGTAATTCCTTGAGCCGACTGGGGTACGTTGAGTTTGAAATATGTCATGAAAATTGAGGTTAGAATGTTTAAGTACATATTTCTAGTAATGTCATGGTTATGTTTATCCAATACTTAACAATATATACTTAATTAGAAAAATCGATTTAATTTAATTTAACAACAATTAATTAAATGAATGTGCTTGGTCAAATTTACACAGCCCCAACAAGCCCCAAAGTAAGCAAAGCATGTGTTATTAGTGTTAGATAACTGATAAACTACTTATATACATTTTTAAATACATATTAATACATTTAATCTACACGCAGACCCGTTACAGAAACGAAAATTAATCATTTCAGCGTGGCAAACCGGCGGATGTTAACCAACTAAATGGTTCAACCACTTAGGTCGTCGTACTTTAAATTATTTTTAGTTAAAAAGATAGTCAAGTAAAACATTGAAAAACAAACAAAAATATAGTTCAAATAAGTTTTATCATGCCAAACTTACCCCGTGGCATTATGTCCTTCCAAAATGTTTTACCATACACGATCAGTTTGGTTTGATGATGCCTATTTTTATCAAGCCATTTGACCAAATGGTGAGTGGCCAGCGTAAGTAATATTTTATAGTAACATAACAATAATATTTCATATTGCCATACCCTACTACAAAATAAAGTATCAGGATTTTGGTACCCACTTACTTACTTCGCTGTTTCAGCGACCAGAAACTGATTTTCTGGTCGCTGAAACAGCGATTCGCTGAACATTCGGGCGATAGCCGGCTATTCGGCCCTGGTATGCACTGCACGATCCTTTCCCATTCTCTCAATGTGGCCGAGCCAGCGAAGCATTGAAAGGATTTTGGTACAGCTCAAATTACTTTTTTAAACACTGAAGCAGTACTACATTATCCAGAAAGGTATAGAAAGTCTCTTTACACCTCCCAGTAAACTAAACCTGGCATAATCTCCGACGCTATTCTCACGGCCAACTCTTCACAAAAAGAAATTAATCTACAAAAAATAACAACCGAATCTCGCAAAACAAAACACCCAGTCTTTTATCTGAAAAATCTGCGACCATCTCAAGTTCCCATAGACGACAATATGGTACACCCTTCAAAATGTGTCGACGATAAAACACCAACCGGTTCCAGGACAATTGTTTCATAGTATAGACAAAAACTACGTGACATTATTAGTGCCCTTGTGAAGGTATTTTACAAGGTATTCTATCATATTTGAATTTGCATATTTTGAAGGGTCAAACGGGTTTGAATTGCTTGTTTTTTGGTTTTGAGAGCGGAACCGATTTATTGTTGATAATTTTTTACGTTGACCTGGTGTTTAGATGCGTCTTTTTCGTTGTAGCACAATTTGATATATGTAGTTGTATTCGGTTTGACAGAGTTTACTTCCTTTTCATGAATATGTAGCTACGTAGCTTTTAAGTCCACCATTGTACTGTAATGTAAATAAATATAATCTGGACGCCTTCAAGGCTAGAGTGAAGGCTGTTCCTAGACAGGCATGCTCCATCATCGGCCGCATCGTCACTTACCACCAGTTAAGGTGGCGGTCAAATGCCTGGCTGGTAAGGTAATAAAAAAATAAAAAATGTAACGAGAAGATTATGGCTAAACCTCCCCTAATATGTAGGAGTCTTGATTGCAACAGTGGACTGAAATAATAATGAATATATACCGTCTTGGGGGTTCCCGAAACTGTTCAACCGTCGCCAAATTCCCCGGCGAAAGACCTTGGTCCACCTTGCTTGGCCAACGGTGTTAGGAGTCACACCTAACGAGTGACGAGCTCGTTGTGGTGCTGAAGTTCGACTAGCCTTAAAGGGTGCTAGACAATAACATCATCATCACAGCCCGTTACAGTCCACTGCAGGACTAAGGGCCTCTCCCACGAAAGGAAAGGTTATTGCCATAATCTCGGCGGGTTAGAGATAGCAGTGTTTAAATATAACAATGGAAAGTGCTGCTGCCCATTTTCCAGATTACAGAGACTCATGATCTTTTGCCTCAAAAACATTAGTCGCCGAGTGTAAGGGGTTGGTGCTAGTAGAAACTCCGCCGGACACCAAGCGGCCAATAACATACAATTTACTAACATTCTTTTGAATACATCAGTACTTATTACTAAACATAGAAAAATAAATTAACATTCATCACGAGAAGACATCCGTCCAGCAACGGGCGTCTTTAGACTTATATATTGAAAGACTATTTGATATTTAATAAATAAATAAATAATAATAACAAATAAATACGCTTGGACAAATTCAGCCCCAAAGTAATTAAAATAAATCATTTCATTTTCTGCTCGGTCGGGAATCGAACATCGGCATGTTAACTACCTCAACAACTCAGGTCGTATAAGTTGTATAAATGTATCTATTTTTCGAAACTGTGACACATCTGCTCATCACAATACCAGCCATCCCCCAACCATCTTTAACTAGCCCTCACATAGCTCTACATAGAGTTCTTCAATAAAATACTGATCGATTACTTCTATGTGACGTCACGCCGGATACAAAATGAGTTGATGCGCAGAAACAATAGCAGCAGCTGAGCCCGGAACGCCCCCTGACCTGTTAATTTCCTGCGAATGTGGCACAAAAGTATATTATAAATATAGTTGGAAAGAAACAGTTTTGCTTATGAGCTGTTTGAACGTACGTCATGTGTATTTTTAAGTAAATCCTCGTGTTTTCTGGACTATGACATGGGATCGTTCAAGAGGTATATTAGAGGTCACTTCAGAGGCGGGCAATGCATTGGTAGTGCCTTTGGTGATGCTGATGTCGGTTGGCGGCGGTGACCACTTTCAATCAGGTGGCTTGTTTGCCTGTGATTAAAAAAATTTTTTTTCGACGTGTTTTCTCTACTTTGAACTAATATTGATCATAATATAGGTACCGTCACGGGGTGCCAATTAGCTCCCGATACTGTTCAACTAGTCTTAGGGACTCATATTCATATGAATATGATAACTAGTCTTAGGGAATCAGCGGAAGACCTTAGTCGACCTTGCTTCCACAACGATTTGTCAATTATTAAAACTCATGTTTTCATTATATTGTTCAAACCATAATAAAAATGCAACAAGAGACAACGCTTGTTATTTTCTAATTACTGATAATCAGAGAAATAGTAGTCATGACAGTAGTTGGCAAAAAAGTACATGGTCCCTAGATACTTTTGAAGTAACTCAAAGCGATAAATATTTTTGAAATCACTTATACGTAAGCCTGGTTAAAGTGATCATAATCTTGATAACATCATTAATATTACAAAATCTTTCACCAAATCATACAAAAGAAGTTCTGACTGTTTGTCGCCACTTATTAAAATAAATAAATAAAAAACAAGAATCCATCACAAACTGTGGTTATTGAACTGCGTTACTTGTAAATTTTGTTCCAAACTCTACATTTTATAGAGCCGATGTAGAGACACCCCTCGGCATGGGGTCATTCACGGGCCGTTCCACCGTATTGTTTTGACCCAATGTTATTATTATTACAATAATACGGTCTGGCCGTCTGTCTGCGGAAGCGGAAGGGTTGGGTGTTCCAATGTAGAGTCACTTTGAATTTTTTGTGTCTAGCGAGTATGTAATAGTCGCAAGTTGCGACAAATAAAACTTAAATTCTGTAAGTATAGTTTTTAATACTTCACTACAATTTTAAGATTTTCCATGTGAAAAACTAAATGATAAATGAATTGAGTCTTCAATTTTGTTTTTTGGCATGAAAAGTTCTCTATTTTGATACAGTATTTGTGTAACGCTCACACAGCGCCATCTAGACCCGAAGTAAGCAACGCATGTGTTATGGGTGCTAGAAAATTCATTGATAAACTACTTAAATAGTGTTTAAGTACATACTTATATATTCTTTATTGTACATAAAACAATGTTACATAATTAAGACTTAAATATAGTTATGTTATACATATAACAGCCAGATCCGACCCTACATACTTACATACATGATGCTGATATTTTCTATTTTGAAACCGTTCGCTTAGAGTATTGCAAAGGTAATTTAAAAAATTCTATTCATTCACTAAACAAAAAGACATAAATAAAAAATATATAACGATTACAATTCAACCTTTTCCTGCCGTGGGGTCTGAATTTTAATAATTACATAATAACGTCGCGGAACGCCCCCTTGTGATAAATAAGAAATATCTGTCAGTTTTCTTGATCTGATCTGATCTGAGGCAATGGCCGTGAAGGCCAAATTCAAAGAAAAAACTTTGCCCGTTAAAGTTGAAAGACTATGGTCTTATTCATAAAAGTTTTTTGACGTTTATTAAACCTATTTTAGATGAAATATGAATTGTGATTTTCATTCAAATTCAACAGCGCCCTCTATCTATAGCTTGTTTTGACAAATCTGATATTTGAGTTATCTTTATATGAAAACTCATTTTTTAGAATTATTGGTACGAATAAATTAAACTAAAGACTAGAGTACGTCTCAGATAACTTTACTTCCAGCTGGAAATGGAAGACTATATGCAGACTTATTTTGCGCACACTTTAGTCGGTACGGAGCCATTTAATTTTGCGTCAAACCTCAATAAGAAGGCGCACCTTTTTCATGCATCATATCCTCTACATGTAATTACTCGGATAGAGTCTTACCTGTATAGTATATCTACCCACTATAATGACTTCATCAGATCTTCCAGACATTTAATTACATAAACACATCTTACATCAGTTCAACAGTAGACTGTTTCGGGCTGATGGATGATAATGATGATGATCTTAAAACATAATTGATAATTCATTAAAATAAAAAATGGGAGCAAATTGTTTTTCTTACTCTATTTACTTTATATTATTTTAATTTATTCGGAAGACCAACAGCCTTATTACAACATACGAAACAGAAAGCCAATTACAGGTCTTCGCTGATAGATTTAGGAATAAAAAAAAAGAAAATCTATTCATACACTTATTCCAATAATAAATTGGACACTTTAAACTAATACAATACTACAACTAATACTACCACAATAGATACTACATATAACTATTTTAATAAATACTCTTAGCTTCCCCACCAGACACCAAGCCCGCCCACTTATGTAACAAATCAAGATTTTTATTATAAAAATTATTTATCAAAAGCCATCTGCGTTAACAAACGTCTTGCCGCCACAACGCTAGTGTTAAAAAGATCTAAATCAGTCTCCAACGCCAAGCTATTGAAGTTCCTACAAGTACGCCAGAGAAATGTATTCTGAACGTAACTAGTACGTACACTCTTCTTCTAATAAAGTACTTCTAATGTCCCATTGTTCGGCAAATGCCTCACCCAAATCGAATAATAATTTTACGTATGTTTTTTTATCGAGTTCAACCTAACAATAGAAAAATGTACCCAGAAAATATTTTCTGTACCGAAAAACAAAAAGAAAATATTTTCTGTACCGAAAAACAAAAAGAAAATATGCTACCAAAGTTATTATTACTGTCAACGCTATTACTACACACTTTATTATAAATAGACATTCTTGGAGAATGTCTATTTATAAATTACCTTTTAAGTACACTCTAACATTATATTAGTAGGAAGTGGAAACAATTAAACGTGGTATAGGGACGACCCCTGAATGTAGAGTATGCGAAAATGATCTCAGATTCAAACCCGAACGGTAAGGTGCGCTTTGTAACTCTACATTCGAAATGAATGTAGTATTTACAACTAAAAAAAGTAAATCATGCAAAATTAAAGTTATTTAGGTAGTGATACCTAAAGTATGAATATTAATTTGCATGAATTATAAAATTTAAGAGTAACATAAGAATAACTATACAGCGACATCTATTGACTTTTCTTCTTGATGGCGTGATTTAAGTTTGAAGTTTGTTTTATTAACCAAATATCAACAATAATAATTAGAAATATTGGTAAATTATTTGATATAGAAAAGCAATTTAATTAGACATAAAACCAATGCGCTTTGAAAAGAATTTTCACTTACTCAAGGAAAGTATATTAAGCTCTTTAGATTCTTTTAAAGATTCTAATACAAATAATTATGAATAAATAGAATATAATTATTATTTATTATTATATTCATAAACATTGGGCATTTAGTTGTACATACATTAATAACTACTGAACTAGTGAATTTTTGCCTCAAAGCAGTGAGGTGAGGCAACGTAATAAAAACATAATAGCTAAAATTTAATTTAACAAAAATAAAGTTCCCACATTTCACACATTCTCAACACATAATTTAGAAATACGCCTCTATGGTAAACTAGCGCCCTCTGCATAACTTTTTATCGTTCGCGTGATCATGTGGCGTAAAGACAGTCACTCCCATAGCTAAGCTCCGCCTAGCATTTGATTGATACCACAGATGTGCGTTTATACCATTGTGGAGGTATATAATGTAGTATAGGTTTGTAGTAGATGTGATCTACCAGTAAATCTAAATGGATATTTTACACTTATGCCGTATAGGAATACCTATTAGGTATGATAAATGTGGTAAATGATTTTTAAATGAGAGGTAGTTGGCGTAAAATTCGGCAATAATTTACCAAAATCCTTTCAGTATTTTTTGCGAAGGAAAGCAACCAGTTGTGTATTTAGCTCCTTTTGTAACTAGTTGTGGGACTTGGTTGCTATGGCGAACGAGAGAACATATTCTGACATACTTTCGCATTATTCTATAATGCCTGTCTTGACTAATATAAAAATGTTTGTGTAGGATTAATAATAATATTTATCTAATAATTGCATTAGTATATTTGGTATCGATGTTCTGTGATACTACTGTCTACTGATAACCTTAATATTAGTTTATAAATGCTAATAATAACTCTAGAAAAAAGATACCAAATATTTCCACTGGGGCGCTGTATTCATGCGTATTTAAAGGTTGTAGAAACCTTTAGCTTTTAGCTTGATAAATTGTATAAAAATGTTGATTAGTCACTTGTATAGTAATTCCACAGCAATTCTGATTGTAGGTATGTGCGAACGTTGATGTAGAGATAAAACTAGGCGTTTCTATTGGTGGTAGAGCAAATTGAATGGATAATTTATTTCCTTTGTTGAGTTCTTGGTGGGACAAATGTTAAGTGGGATTATAGCGTACGTTCTTGTCAAGAAATCACTATATAATGTATCTGTAGAAATGCGTTAATATTTTTTAAAACGTGCATAATTTTTCTACTGAAAAAAATGTCTCTACCGAAAGTCAAAAAATTCATACATACATTTATGTTTATACCACAGTACAATTAGTATATTTATATCTAGTATCTAGCTATTACAAGAATTTATTTGTAGAGTACACGTAGAGATGTAGAGTCATTTTCTTCGTAGAGCGACAGCTTTCGTAGCACGCTACGCCATCTCTCGCGGGGTAGCTACAACCGGAATTTTCCGCTAGAAAAGCTCGGCACTTGGTTCAAACCCTCTGCTAAGATTCAAACCCCAAATACTTGAAGAGATATTTATTTCTGTAAAGTTCTTATATGGGAATGGTAATTTAGATAATTTTTACCTCAAAGGTAACAATAAAAAATCGTTTTCTTCCTGTAGGCGGAATTCAAAAAGAAACCTCCCCATACAAGCAGGAAACTGAACAAAAAAAAAGTTCGACAAATCCTTTTGCCCGAGTTTATGTAAACGAGGAAAAACAGAACCACATTAAAAGCACGTTGGCTAACCCCATAGGCTAAGCCCCGCCTGAAAAAAAATCTTACAATAGTAAAAGAGAGGCGTAACGAAAAGAAATCTTCGAAAAAAATTACGCGAGACGGCCATATACGAGTCGTGCGCGTGCGAGCGAGAGGGACGCCATTAAGAAAAAATCACAAAGAAGCCCATTCTTTTCACTTCCTCCCTCACTAATAGCGGCTTAGAAAAAATCCGACGCTACTCGTCTCGTTCTCGCGTGCAAGGGTGGGATGGGAACAGGGTCGGCCGAGTGAGAGGGGAGACCACCCTGTCTTTGGCGCCCTTTTTAATAGTTGTTCCTCGGGCGCCGAGGCGCGGGGAGGGGCACTCGGCGCGCGGCCGCCGCCGGCCGCGCCGTCTTTTCCTTGACCGGACGCATTTTTCCGCGGAAAAAACGCGGGGCGCGTGCGCCCAGCCACGGTGGGGATGTTCTTAGCGGCGTCTAAGGCGGCGGGGGCGGCGCCACGTCTTGCTAGTTCAGCCGGCGTCTTCGCGGGGCGCGCGCGTCCGCCCCACCCAGCAAGAAAGCGCCGCGACGCTCAAGTTTTCCACCAAGAAGTTAGTCGTCGCCCGCCCGCGTCTCAAGGAGGTCTGCTTCCGCTTTCCTCCGACAATTTTCCGGGACTTGCAAAATTTTCTCGCGACCACCCCCGCCGATATACCCGTGATGGGAGATTTTCGCGCGACTTTTCCGGCCTTTTAAAAATTTCGTGTTAGAATTCGCGGGCGTGTTTTCGCGCGGTGGAGACTTTAAAGGCGTTTATGTTTGCAGATCCGCGGTACCGCCGAAGACACCGGGACTGAGCGGGACGAAAATAAAAACAAAAACAACAAACAGTGCCGCTAAAACCGCGCGTCATCGCATGAGTTCGTTGTGACGGTTCGCCCGAAACTGGAATTAATGTTGAAATACTTCAATGAGAACATATCCCTAGCGCTGCAGGAGAGGTACAGGGACCTCCATGAGTATCGGAAGACGGAAGCGGTAGACGAGGGGTCCCCCAGGGAGGCGAAAGTACCGAAAATAGCTGAGGAAGGGGAACCGGTCGGCGGCGACGGCGCTTTCGAGTCGAGCGCCGCGCCGCCGTTCGTCCCCAAGGAAGAAGAGAACCTGGTTGCGAGCTGGCTGCAGAGCTCGTTCAAGATGACGGCGGCGGAGGAGCCGGCTGCAGGCGGCAGCGCTTTGGACCTCCGCGCGGCGCCCCTGAGCCTCCACATCCCATTGCCGCCAGAGCAACCCCGCTTCAAGGACTTCTGGAGCCGCAGCCCCCAGAGACAACCCAGCCCTGTGCAGGAACCTGAGACCCCGCAGCCAGGGCCGGCCCGGACGCCGCCGCCTCCGCCGACACCCGACCACAAGACGATCGCTGAGAAACTCGTCAGTGAAATACAGGTCAGTAGTTAGAAGTTACAGCTAGTTTCAGATTAGGGTCGTTTTCAGTGGATGTTTTAGCGGATAGAAATAAGGAATTTGTTTTAATTTAGTATTTTTTATCTTTATCGATAGCTTTGTTTGAAAAAATAAATTTTGATTTAATTTTTTTTATAAATTATTAAATTAAATTTAACACAAAGAGAATAACTAAAAATCGGTACAATTGTGAATAAGAACAGTTAACAGTAACAACAAACCAATTAGAAGTAAAAACTAATTTTTCGAGGCCACAACACGAAATTCCGACGGAAACATTTCACTGAACAATGATACTTACCCGTTTGAAAATCAATTTAGAATTATTACTATTTTATATTGAAATTAAAATATTTTAATTTACCCAACTGACTCCGTCGGTAAAACTAAAATATCCCTGTGCACTTATAAAACCGCAGCCGAGATGTTTTCACAAGTTATATATTTTGAGCAAGTGTAAAGTTTAAGTTATTTTTAAAGATTTTTAAAAATTCGTCGTAAATTTCTTTTGGATTTGAATAGGGAACGTAAGCAAATTCTGAAAGCAGCGTCTATCTTCTGCCAGGCGTGTTGGTCGACTGACCTCAAGAAATTACATGGGTCGCTCAAAACTCGTTCCAAATTTTAAAGATCCCTTCCTCGAAAAAAAAAAGATAAAGGAGACCAAGGCAACATATTGTGTACCTTTTGTTATGCCAAGAAAGGGTTAAAGACCTTCCGTCAAAGTTATTATTAAATCGTTTTTGTCCTTATGTCGCATCCGGTGTTACAAAAGGGATATGTAAATTACAATAATCTGTGATAATTCTATTATTTCGGTATTAACGTGTGATCAACTTGTCGGCGGTAGCTTTCGATTTTATGCTTACCTTTTTTTATGATATTGGTAACGACAAATGTTTGTTTTGAGCATATGGCTTACGATTATTTTACCGATGACGGGTCAGTTCACCCGATGCTTTAATCGACGTTTCGATATCCGCTAATACAAGCGTTCCTTTTATGAAACTGGCCGGTTTTAAAGAAAATCAACTATAGAGGGGCGCAATTCGCGTTCTTAATTCAAATTTTTTAAAACAAAGCTTGAAAGAATATTACTTTTTAAATTAGTTTCGGATTCGCTCACCTTGCATTTGTCTATTTCCCACGGCGCGGATTGGGGTTCACTCATTGTGATTTTATTTTTAATTTTTTGCCGTGTTTTGTTTCACGGAGGGGTGTTGACAGTTATTTGTTGCGCGGAATCTGTTCTCGTTCAATTTTTTTTGTTTTAAGTGTTGTTTGAATAACGAACCGGTTTTGATATCCTGTTCCTATTTCGTATTCATTCAATTTTTTTTTCGTTTTAAACAGAAATTTAACGGTTCAACGCCGAAGTAGTTGCGCTTTTGTGGTTACACTTTTTTTCGTTCGATGGTTAATTAAAATTTGATTTATTAATATTTCGTGTGACATTGTTGAGTGCAGTCAAAAGGGTTTACAATCAAAATAATGTCACTCTATCAAATTCCTTACAAATATAGCAGAATTACAATAACTACAGGAAATAAGAAAAAAAATACTACACAAAAAACAAACACTCTATTTAGATTAGGTGCTAAAATGACCAAAACTGTCCACACGTGGGATTCTTATCGCTGTCTCTTTTTTTCACGCCTACCGCGTCATTCGTTGGAATGGGACGGCAACAGCAGCAATCACCCTCGGCCGACTCCACCATGAGCGAGAGATCCCTCGTGCCATTCGCGCTGGTAAATTTACTGTCCTCAATCAATAATATCGATGTAAATACTTTTTAACTTCTTAATGTGTGACGTCTTTTGGTGTTTTCTTTTTTTTTTTGTAACAAAATGTAACATTTTTAACACGATTTTCTAATCGGCCTTAACAATTTTTCGTTCAGCTTTGTTTTCACTAATTTGTTAATAGAAGCGTTCAATTTTATTATTCGTTTTTGTAACAGCATGTGCACGTGAGTGTCGTGTAGTTTTTTTTTTTCGATTGGATTTTATTTTCTCAAAAATAGGGTAAGTTTTATTTAGAAACATTACAATTACATATTAATTTCTATTTCTTTAAAAAAAAATGCATGGTTTACATACAGTACGACTTTACAGTTAGATAGTATGAAGTCGTCAAAATTGCTTTTATATCGCCATTGCTTTGTCAATTTTTATAATTTTGAAATTACCGGGGCTAGAATGAAGTTTTAAATGTTCATATTATTTGCATTTGTCGTATTAATTAAGTTTTAAGGGTATTTTTCATAATATATTTTTCTTATGTACTTAACTAACAGATTTACTGATACAGTTTTAAATATAATTACATAATACTTATTCTAAGTAACATAAAGCTTTTTGTGTTAATAATTTCATAACTGGAATAATATTTGGCTCTAATATTCTAAACTAATCATCTTGCCATCAATGTCCAGGGTGTGCTTTCGCGCACAAGGACCAGAGCTGATCTGTGGTCCTGGGTTTGTCTATTACCGCATTGACTATGCTCACTAACCTCTCAAAAAATTTAAACAACTACAAATTGTTTTTATCGAACAATGCATTATAAAAATATATAGCTTTAATATTTAAAATATTAACATAAATAAAATAAAGTAATGGCATGTTTCCTTGAAAAATTTAATCTTATGGTAATGTTAGAGTCTACAGATAGGTAAAATTGTATCTTTTTATGTGCAGCCCCAGCAGCAGTCACCTACGGGGGAGAATCCAATCGGCGACAGAAACGCAATGCTGCCCTTCGCTTTGGTAAATTTCCTGAATAGCCTCAATATCGATGTAATTATTTTTTCTTTCTTTCACTTCTCATATATTAGACTGCTTTGTTAGAACTTGAGTAAAAAAAAAAAAAATTAAAAAAAAGAATATAAATATGTACTAACATATCAATTAGAAATATTCTTTATTTATTTTTTATTTTACAATTTCTAATTTCGCTTATTGAGTTCTAACATACAGTCGCTTGTAGATCATTTCACATGTTGATAGTGAGTTTAATTTAAATAACAACAAATACAAAGTTTAAATATTAGTTTGGACACATCCTGTCGTAATGTTATGAATTGATTGAACTCACTGTCTAATAAAATACTAATTAATTTCATAACATTCTCAACCTTCTCTATTCATCCTTCTTGTCTGGCTATCTTGATTTTTTCTTATAATTGCATTTCTTACATTCCTAATTTTATCAATTGAGTATCTTCCATCCGCTTATATTCATAGTTTTAAACTAAAATAAAATTCACCTATCTAAAAAATATTTATTACGCATTACAATTATATCCATACATGTAACTCCTACTAACTATTTCCTTCGCGCCTTACTAACATTGGCTTTCGTTATTTAGCAGCAAGCGCGTTCGGGGCAGAGCATCAGCGAGAGAACGCTAGAGGAGTGCTGGTCGACACTTCAGCGAGTGAGTTGGCACCTGTTTCAATGCGTATTGTTATCTTCCAAGGGTAGGGGACGCGCGATGGCGGCTGTGTTCGAATTTCGAAATGTTTTAATTTTATTTTCATCATCGTTTTTTCTTTTTTTTTGTATAAGAGATTGCCGGTAATTTAAAGAAGTTAAAGTTTGGATAATCGGTTTGTGTTTTATTATTTTATGGATTGAATCGTTGACTTGACACAGCCGCTAAGGCGCTTCCTCACGGGGTATTAATAATACTCTTAACATAATTTTAAGGTGAGTTAAACACTTTTTTTATTTCGCAATTACCCAACTTGTTATATTTCATTCCCATTACGAAACACCTAGCACATATATATTTTTCAAAAGATTTTTATCTTAAGTACCTAGGATCAAATGGCAAAGGAAATGCTACGAAAGCCAGATAGGGTATTTTTTATAAGGCAGGAACTATAAAATATCTAGGCACCGATCTAGACTTAGCATATTCATTACAACAACATTTTTGCATAGAATCGATCAAGATTAAAAACTCAGCCTACGATAAAATGCCTCGGGCGTGTTAACAATTTATTTAATCGAGATTTGCGCGCGTTTTTCTTTTTTTTTTATTGAGGGAAGGCACTGGCACTTACCTACCATCTGCGTACAAGGTGGTGTATGGTGTATTACTCAGGAAGTACTCGCATGTACTGTATTTGCGGAACATCTGCATTTAGTTGGGTCGTATGTTACTTTTTTCCGCGATAAACGCTGAGACGTGGGTGATTCTGTTTTTTTAGAGTTACCATCTGTAAAAGAGAGGTGCAATCGAAACGGCACCTCTCATTTTTATTTTAATCAGTAAAGTTATGTGAAATTTATCCTATTCATATATGCTTTAAAAATATGTTGTAATGGTCGCAATAGTTAACACCATTATGCTAATAAATTGTTTGGTTAGACTGCTTTAAAACTTTGGTTAGGCATTGCACATTACGCACATCGGGGTAAGTTGCGGACGCAAAAAAAAAAAAAAAAAATGACAGGTATTAAAATTATAGGTATCTAAATAAATATAATTATGAAATCTTACATTTAAATTAAATGCAACACATGTGAATTTTTAGAATTGCAACCTCCTAAAATTAAACATCTAAAAAATTATGAACAGATACTGAAAACATTTTGATAAATTCACGTTTGTACAATATGGTAACGTCATCAAGTAGATCTATATATTACAATTTAAAAAGGGGGCAACCGACTTCATAAATCCTTACGAAGTGGCTTCTTAACCAGCACCGGCACAGGTGCATGAAAAGCTATTTTTTTATCACCCTGTGTAGCAAGAAAGAAACGGAAAAGTACAAGCAACTAAAATAAAAACTGAACGCTTTGTGCGGGGCGTACTTGATCTTTTTAACCTGAAGTCCGTGGAGTAGGTATTTTATAAAAAAATTACAAAATCAATTTTGTAACAATATTTAAATTCGAATTTATATTTTAGACTTAACTTTATTAAAAGACGTCTTAAAATTAACTGTAAGTAACTTAACCCATCCGAGTAATATTTAAGATTCTACACGTTATAGATAAATACAGGCATTTTAGTTCGCTAATGTGTTAAGGCTTAAATTACGTGACTTTTAAATATAGGTATTTCAAATTTAGGTTAACATGTTAACAAAAAATATGCAAGGGATTATTTTACCGTCTCCACAGCACTTTGGTTCCAAAAGAAAGCATTACTTGCTTGATACGGTTGCCGAAAAAAAATTTACATTTGCATGTCGATCCGCAATGAATTTATCGTTATTGCAAAGAGATTTATTGCGCAGCGATTTCCGAAAAAATCCGTCCGAAATGACCGCGTTCCAAATTTAAAATTCAAATCGCATTGTTTTTGGTTCGAAACTGAGACGATTTTGACATTCGCCGTTCAGTCACAACATGTGTTTTTTTATTTTTTTTTATTACAACTTTTGTCCCAAGACGAATGCATGCGATTCTTTATTTTGTGCTAGTAAATCAATTTGGCGTTGTAACTTTTTGCATGTCGGCCTCTCTGTTATAAATATTGTTTTAAAAATGTTTTTTAATGATGTACGAAGCCGGAGAGTGTCGGTGGGTACTTTATAGTCGCCGCCGCCGAGTTTGGCGATCGCTTTTTGTTTTAGTTTTTAACGTGCTGGCTGAAAACATATTTGAAAAAAGTACTGTGGAGTTCGCTTTTATTTTTAAATGGGGAGACGAAAGAGATCGTTCTTTTTTTAAACGGGTTTGACTGTAACATCTTGTAACAAGCGTCAGACGAGGGGGCGGGCGGGGGTGCGGTAATTATGAAAAGTGTCCAAGAAAGGGTGGAAAAAACGGGGCGAGAACGTTTTAAAAAAGTGGTTTAATGACCAAACGGCTTTTAAACTTAATAGGTTTTGAAAGATTGTCTGGGTATTCCTTGGCTTGCTTCGGAATAGAGTTTTATCGGTGCTTGTGTAAATAATTTCAATATTTTAGGTAGGTAAGTTAGCATAGAAATAAATTAATATTAAACCGCAACGAGGTCGCCACTCGTTAGGTGTGCCTTCTAATGCCGTTGACGAAGCGAGGTTGACCAAGGTCTACCGCTAGGGTTCCGGAGACAGGTTGAACAGGTTATGGCCCCGTGACGGTATTTTTTAAAGTGATAAACTAATTATAAATCAATTCTTTTCTAGTTTCAATTTGTATGTATTGAAAATTATTACGTACTTTTTAAACATGGATAAATTAGGTATCTCATCTACATTATGTTCAAGAATCATATTATATAAAAATACCTAAAATCTGTATATTTATATATTTCCAGTACCAGTAAAGGTTACTTACCCTACTTAGGAGTTAACAAGTTTCCTTTTTAGTTCTATATTTTTTTTATTATATTTCCAGTACCAGCACAGGTTACTTACCCTACTTAGGGGCTAACAAGTTTTTCAAAACAAAAATTTTACATACTCCGCGCCGTGTTGCCGTGAACTTTTTTACGATAGAGTCCATCAGTGAAGTTGAATCGTAAAGCCCTACTTAAACCCCCGGCATCGTTATAAAAACTGTTAACTGCTCATTGCACAACTTTTTTAACCGCCCAAAGTATACGGTACCTATGAGTACCTAATTTCGTTAATGAGCATCATAATTATTTTTTGGTCATCAAGAAGAATAAAATTGGAACAATATTCTATCTGCCTACCCCTTCGGAAAAAAGGCGTGACGTTAGGTTTATATGTATGTAAGAATAAAAAATCTATTATAATAAGTAACTATAACATTTATGTCTATTATCTGTACTAATAATTAAAACCAGTGACCATGGTGGGTGTAATCCTACTGAACCGTCGGTAAAACAAATCGAAAAAATACGTCCTGTTAAATTAATATGTATAAAGAACGCAAGTTTAGTTTGAAAAAGTGGAAAATTTTTTCTGTTTCTTTGTTTACTGATAGAAAACAACATTAGCTTCGATAAACAAAGCAGCCAGCAAACGGTCAATGCCAGCCCTGTCTAAGTCCAAGCATTTAGTTTTGATAACGTACTTTAAAAACAAACCTCATCAAAAAGCATCGCGCAGACAGAACACTATCATAACATAGTACCAGTAGAATTACCAGCTCCGCAGTCGTCACCTCATTATAAAATCATAACTGAACTACGAGCTTTCATTATAATGAAACGCATCGCTCTAGAGTAAACTCGTTGTCAGACTATCTATAAAAAAAAAAAAAAATTCCTTCCCTATAAAAAAAATATATATATATCACGTTTTTTTTACGTTTCTGCTACCACCCCGCCATAACTCTTACAGTTTTTTCGCGCGAACCCGGGAGGAAATTTATTTCGTAATTAGCGGCGAAACGCCTTAAGTTGCGGCGACATTATTAGAAAACTTTCTTGGTGCCCTGCTGTAATGTATAAAAATTCGTTTTTTTCCCTTTGACACCTGCGCGCAGTGCTCGTGCCTGGAATTTTTCGTTAGTGTTCTGGGATATTGTTTGTGTTTTTACCTCAAGAGTTATTCTACTACTATAGCTATTTTATCTTGTTTCAAGATGTTTAGATATTGATGGATACTTATTGTAATAACATTACCTATATTGTGTGAGCTGTGAGAAATCTGCAAAATATATAATTTAATATTAGCAAGATAATTTGTTGCAATGCGGAAAAGAAGGAATAGGAAAGCGGACCTTGGAAAGCTTCATGATGACGGTACAAAATTACAAACACAGTATCGTCATCATTAAGTTGTCAATCCATATTATACATATTGGTTCTCGTGTCCTATTCCGCGATGTCAATTCACTTCTTAGCCCTCTGTAATTTAGAATAAACTATACTGTAGTCTATAGGTCCTATAGCCCATGTTTCCCCACAATTAACTTTTCTTGCATACTTTAAAATGAGTTCCACTAAACGGGACACATTAACGGTGATTCCTTCTTTTATTTTTCAAAAAAGGAACAGTTGATTAGCACCGGAGTCGCAAACGGTTCAACTTAAATTTTCACAAACACATACAAATTGGCGGCAAAACAGCGCCCTCTGGGGCCACCGGAATAAGAGAAAAACTGGGCAAAAATTAGATTTCTTCGGTAGCGCGGAGCAGTAGTCTTGATACTTACGTACTGTACTCGCATTTACAAGTATGTTTTAACTGTCAACATTTCTTCTGAAAAATGAGTCTTCCTTTAAAAAGCGTATACTTTTTGCTATTTTTATTTTAGTGTGTAGCATTAATAATAATATGTTCAAGTTTATTTTAGTGCATTCTTGAAATATAACAAATTAAAAGATATTATTTATGATATGATGTCACAATTTTTTCGTATTTTTATGCTACTCAGTGACAAATAAGACTACGACCCACCTGGGGGTCTATTCACGCGCCGTAACATCTTGAATTCAAAATTTCTAGCCAAAAATCCCCATTATTAATGGCACTGAAAGTTTTCAACAATCATATAATATCGAAGATCGATTTCCGTGCCATTTTAATACAAATATATTTCAAATTTGCTACATCGGGAGAATAGGACCACTGATGTAGAGCAGTAACTGTCGCCCATAACATCTTAGATTTAATGCACAACGCCTTGCCTTTCATACTTTTTTTATGTCATACGGTAGGCAAATAGGCAAGCGGGATACTTGTCTTATGAACTATCAAGACCGATAAATCCCAGTCGCCGTGGCTAATGGCCCGTGCTACACAGTAAAAAAGGCGACGACTCTCGGTGGAAGATAAAAATTAGCTGAAATTAAAACAGGCTAACGAACGCCATTCTGCGAGGCGCCTCTGCCCTCAGACGCCTTGGTGCCAGAGTGCTTTTTTATTTTTTATTTCCCGGAAACGTTTCAAGATGGTTGCCTGAAGATCTTTTTTTTTTTCAATTATGATTATGATTTTAATCTATAAATAGGGGTTCGAGCTCGCTAATAAGAATAATCGGCGAAATGTCTTAGGTTGTAGCTACCGAACTTAATTGTTAATGCGGTTATTTCAATATTAAAAATACTGTAAACAAATAGTAGGTACTTTATGCTCGTGCTGTCGAAGATGGCTGTCATAAGAGCATACCAATTTTATCTATGAGTTTTCTCATACAATTTAAATAACCGACAGTACAATTGACAACAGCGAAGTAAGATTTAAAAAAAAGATTATTGGATAAGCCATTCATATGACTACCATCTCACCTGATGACTTCAGTATTAGAAGATGAGTCATGGTCACGCTATCAGTTTTGTTGACTATGTCTTAACAAAGCAGACACTTGTTTATAATTGTCTCATATCAGGGCGACGAGCGCCGATGGCGTAATGGATCACGGGTCGGCCTCGTAAATGATAT
The DNA here is from genome assembly GCA_905147135.1 of Blastobasis lacticolella. Classification (NCBI taxonomy): domain Eukaryota; kingdom Metazoa; phylum Arthropoda; class Insecta; order Lepidoptera; family Blastobasidae; genus Blastobasis; species Blastobasis lacticolella. Next base: position 13,104,996 of record LR990062.1, on the reverse strand, counting down.
GTACCATGTTCGATCCCTAGCGCCGCTATTACCAATTACTTTTGTGAGTTTACATACCTAGTTTGTACACTTGTAGAGTGTTGTATAAGTTGTGTTGTTGTTGGTGCTCTTATGGTGAAAGAAAACATCGTGAAGAAACATATAAATTCAGACGGTTGTACCTATAATGTAACCATGATCCAATCCGGTCAGGTTCCCCTGTTAACGAGGTCTGATGGCAATTGCTTCACTGTAATCAACTGACCTGCCCAATCCTGTATCATGGTCAAGGCGAACCACGGGCCCTCCCGGGACCAATGTCCCATTAAAAAAAATCTTGGCGTTAATGTCCCGGTTGTGCTCTCGCGCACGAGGGCCCTGGCTCAGCCTTGTCCAAGATCCAGGATTCGGCAGGTCAGGTAATTACAGTGGAGCGACTGCCATCTGACCTCCATGACCCTGCTACCAGGGGAACCTGACCAGATTGGATCATGGTTACACATGCAGTGGCCTGAATGTGCAGGTTTCATCACGATGTTTTTCCCCACCGTAAGAGCATCGGTTAGTATGATGAATGTCCTGTTAATTGCGTTAATTCGCCAAGAATAATTATTTTTTATTACTACAATCGATGGACGCAACAATCGATTTTGAAGTCGTCTATGTCACCAGAAATAATGACAAGACAATTGAGGAAGTCAGTCCCTTGCATCAAGTAACTCTATAGTTTTACAAGTCATCATTACTAACCCCTCATTTGGTTCGCATGGTTGAGTTCTAGCACTGAATCAATGGCCTAAGTAAAGACCTAAATGAAAGGGGCATTTTTTTATTAAATGGCAGTGTGAACCGACTTGTTATTAGGTTATGGGCCTATTAACTCATGTCACGGTTCTTAGGTACAGTTAATTAAACTTTTGTTTTTTAAGTGTACTGGCCGTTTAGCGTGTTGTCTTTTTATTTAATTACTCTCTGATTATGATCATGATACTTTATTTGGAATTTTCAAATGTTTATATATTAATAGATATTTACTGCAATATAATTTGCTCGAATAACGGCTCAACAAGGACTCATTCAATTGAAATTCGTAACATATAAAATGTATTCGTTCCTAACACCAAATCTGAGGACAAGTATCTAATAAACAGTTAGACCTTTAATTCTTACGGATTGATAGAAAAAAAATTGTAAACTTAATATAAAATACAAAATGGAATATAAAATAGAGTACAATGAACAATAAAGGTTACACAATTAGGATATGAAATACTAGGAAAATATTTAATATTTATAAAATAAAAATATGTTCATAAATAATTAAAAAATGCGAATAGGTACCTATAAGAAACAATAAAAAACCTTACTTAACCTGAATTAAAAGTAAAAAATTAGCCTCAAAGTTTTAGGGAATACAAGAGACCGTTGGCCGTTGGCCGTGTGGTGTCCGGCAGAGTAGAATAGCACCAACCCCATACACTCATGGGTGTCGTACAAGGCGACTAATGTTTTCGAGGCAAAAGATCAAGAGTCTCCGTAGTCTGGAAAATGGGCAGCAGCATTTTCCATTGTATTATTTAAACACTGCGATCTCCAACCCGCCTGCCAAGCGTGGAGATTATGGCAATAGCCTCCCCTTTCGTGGGAGAGGCCCTAAGTCCTGCAGTGGACTGTTACGGGCTGTGATGATGAAGAGACCGTTCCGAGCCCCCCTGAAGGACGTCACAACAACGTGTAATCTTTTTAAAATACAACCACACAATATTCTAACAAAAAATGTAATAGTAAATTCCACCGCAATAAAAGTCCATTCTGCAAATATAGAGACCACCTACGAGCACAGAGACAAGTAAAAAATCCCTATAAAGAAAGAAAGCTTCGAATGAGGCAAGTTATAAAAACACTCCTTGGAAAAAACTTGCGTCCGCGAGAGTGCAATGAAAAACTGCATGGGTATAGCCGTCTCGCTCGCTCGCGCACTATCGCCTACGAGGCTTTGCGAACTTGATAGTTTTGCTATTTCTAATTTATGCTTTTTTTTATTTGTCGCAAACATACGTTGGTGTCTTTTGTAGTAGTATAATGGTTAGAGGAGGGTGACTGGGTAATCTAACTAATGTTTGAGTATACCTATTATTGTATACCTAATTTCAGAAATAGCTTACCCTCCTACCTATATTTAATGTATGCTGAGGGGGTTCATTCGGTCTGCAAATGATCATACACAATACAGATAGCTTGTAGGTATGTGGAAACACATAGCCTTGTTTTGCCTGAACGTGATGTACTCAAAAACTATTTACAGATCTGATTTTTTATTTGGTATTAATGAATTAAAGATTAAAGATACATTAAAATTAAATTTATAATGGCAGTTAATTTTTTTAGATAATTTATATGAACTTAAATAAAATTAACTATGTAAAAGAATTTTAAATATCTTATGCGCAGACAGAATACTAATACTACCAAAATTTATGGACATGCAAAACTACATTGAAGAAAACCCTTAAGTTCCGACCTATTAATGTACCCATACAATAAACCATCCCACAACACAAAGCGTAGTAGGCAAAGTATCAAGAAGCGTTTATCAGAGATCGTACCGAGCCTCAAACTAAGGAACAGCGCGGATATAACTGACTATAATAAAAAAGTTGGCGAGTACCTACACATAAGTGCATTACGGGCTATACAGCCATACTACCTATAAACGGGCCGCCTACGGACCACTCGGCGAGCGAAGCGATTTTTTGCCGCATTTGAAAAATACATTTTGACGAAAACAGACTCATTGCACGTTTGACTCCTTGAGGAGACGAAGTTAGAAAAAGAAAAGTAGACGCTCGCAATCTGTGGTCAGACGGTTTCCCGCGTTAACGTGTTCTAATTTTAAATCTCGCGCGTGACGTAATAAGGAAATCGCCATTGCTGTTTTTTTTTTAATTTAAGTGCAGTGCAGAAGGACATCATCTAGTGAAATGCGTAGTCTTCTTAGATTTTCCGTGGCAAAGGATAGATGCAGGTATTTTATAGTTGGAATTATTTAGCATTAGATTATTTTAAATGATATAAAAAATTTTGATTGATAATAACTTATTGTAAAATTTAAATTGTTTTGATTAATAATACTGTTGCCAAACATGTTTTTAAAAATAGAGAAATGCTCGTACTTACATGGTTTCCGTATACATAACTACAGCTTAGGTTATAAGGCCATCCTTGGAGAAAGTAACATAACCTTACTTTATCTTTCGCAGTCACGTTTGTGACATTTAGATACCCTTTGTCTTTCTTTTAAAAACTGTACTTTAAACTTTTTATATCAATTTGAGTAAGTCAAAATTTTACTTACCTTAAAAAATATCTCTCTTGCACAATTCAAAGCCAGGGAATTACAAAGTATAAGTGTCATAATATCTAAAAGTATTTGATATTATTATCTTTTTGAAAACATTGTTTATTCTTCTAGTAAAGAGTTGTAATAATCTTAAGTGCACTTATGTATATTGAAGATAATATTGTTTTAATTTCAATGAAATCAAAATGATAACAGCATTAAATTTCTTTACAATACTTTTTGCCTATTATGGATAGGTAATATCATTGATAATTAAACATAAATAATTAGTTGTTTCTTAAATATGTCTTAAATCATAGGGAAATTTTTGTATATAATGTAGGTATAATTCTGACAAACGACCTATCTCCGATACTTGTGGTAGTCGAAATTTGAATTATTTATCTTTATTTTTCTATAATGTGGTAAGCTTTGGATGTTTCCTTTTTTTCTTTATTTTTATTAAGATACAAATGTATCTAATATTTCAACATAAATTACTTAGTAAAATAGATAGGGCTAGCTTTTTCCACCGATTTTGATCGAGTAAAATTCCCTTTTCCACGGAATTCACATTGTATTACTAAATACATTCAGTCACTTCCGTCAGTTAGGTTCAACAGTTTTTATTTAAAAGAATAACAAACGTCCATACTAACAGACTTTCGTATTTATAATATTAGGTGTCGAAATATTTATAATCTTAAATATTGAAATCTTTTCTAAAGAGCCTTTGAATGGAGCTCTTTTTTCTTATTATTTTTTATAAACTATTTAGCTTAGCGTTAAATAAATTTTGTTGTCTTCATTTTTTTTTTACTTTTATATAGCCTTAACATTTGTGGAGGTCATTGCCATAATCTCCACGCATGGTAGACGGATTGGAGATCGCAGTGTTAAAAATATTTAACAGAAAACGCTTTTGCCCTTTTTCTAGTTTTCGGAGGTTATAGATTTCTCTGCCTTGTGTACACCTTTATAAGTGTTAGGGAACAACTTCTTGTAGTAATATCTGTAAAAAACTTAGGTGTCCCCGAATAGCGCGGTTAATTTATATTCTTTATAATTAGTGAGTTTTTGAAGTAAGAGTCCAAAAAAGAAAAGAAAGCTAAGGATTACTAACAGGTCCAATAAATAAAAATCATTGTGTAATAAATACTGTCTTAAATACTTAGAACTTTTAACATTTTGAATGGTTTTTGTAAGTATAGATAATATAACGTCTAACTCTAAGTTAGAAGTAGAAAAACTTATTCGGAATGATAATTGAACTGAAAATACAATGTCATGCGTCAACGTTCTTTTAGATCCTAATAATTATGACGTCTTGGTTTAATATGACCATTCCATTCTTAGGCCATTTATATCTTTCTTGGATAAAAGAATACGCTGGTTTGTTTGTTGAGAATATACTATAGGTACAGCGATTCAGCAAACGTGAAGTTAAGGTTACAATGATAAAACCCTCGTCTTGAAACGAGACTAGCTAGCTATGGATCTTCACTAAAATAAGTTGATGATAAATTGTGAATTTTTAATTTTGCTTCCAATGTGTTAAGTTCTCGAAGTGTGATACCTATTCGCTGTATAAAGTTAAAGCTCTTGAATAATCACGATAAAAAAACTTACAAGAATCAAACGTATTGAATGTTTAGTAATACTGTAAAAATGAATATTAGCGACAAATCATACTAGCCCAACACCAACCCAACTCCACCAACTATAAAACACCTCCCCTTATCACAACAAAGGAGATCGTCAACCAAAACGTTGCATGCAAAAAGGTCGGTTCGGAAAAAATTAGTATTACGTAACGTACGCTCGGAGCATGAGCACGCGGCCTACACACACAATGTTGCCGTAGGTCAAGTCTCCGCACACCACCACACGTCGGCACACACACGAGCGCAAAGTTTAAAAACACCGAAGAGAGCAATGCACGCAGAAACTTACCGTATCGATTTTCAACATTAAAACAGAATGTTTATTTCATTATTAGTTAAGCGTAAACATGTAACATAAAACCTGAGGTTTCTGCTGTGTTGGTGAAAATACGAGGATGCTGACGTGAGCGTTTTCGGAATCGCGGTTGATTAACGCAATAATAAATTATGACGCGTGTGCCAGATATCGAACGACTTTAAAAATTTGAAAAAAGTAAAGTCGAATTCAATTAGAGTCTCTTTGTTCGCGCGTGCGCTCGAAACCATCGCCCAGAAAAAGGAACGCGAATAGAATGCGCGAAAGCGCGCCTAAAAAGAGAATAATATTTCTTCCGTTTGTCTAAACTCGTTCGGAGCGGGCGCGTGCGTGTACGCAGAACTGCGTTTGTGTGCGCCAACGCGAATACGCAAACTCTTGTCTTAGGTTAGGAGGGTGAGTAACCTCTCTCGTTTCACGCAGACTCCATTTATTTTTATTATGGCCCAGCACGTGGACGGCCATCGGCATATACGGCGATTTTATTGCGTTATCTTCCTTCCTGGCGATTTATGACGGCCATTGCTATGCGCCGTCACTTAACAAGGAATTTAGCTGCGAAAATTGAAATAGTTTACGCTCTGTTCTAAGTATAAGTACTGGCTGGAAAAAATAACGATCACATATTCTTCTTCTTTAAATCTAATGTAATGTTGGGGCGCGATTTTCGCATTGAGTTTCAAATTCGAATTAAGATCAAAGCCCGCGTTCAATACACAGACTATTTAAAATAAAACAAGTGACGTACAAAAATATTGTTCCAAAGCGAATTCCATTCGAATTTTAATCATCGCAGCCAGCCAAAACAAAAATCTAATTAAAAAGATTAACATACAATTCGATTCTATCGATTGCGCGCGAGCCGTTATCGATTTAAAAACTCGAGTTCGACGCCCGTGATCATGACCCGGGCCGCATGCATAGTGTATGAACCCCACTTTGTGTTTTCATGCGATGCGTAAGAGTTTTGTATGGTAAGCAGGCTATGCGGCAACGGCATTGAGAGCTGGACTTTTCAGACTAGCTTTTTGCAGTTTGTGCTGTCGATTTTTGGGAGGAAAACAGGGAAAATTACTAATCTAAGTTCTCGCTAAATTCTTTGGAGATAAGCGGCCAGCTCTAAACTTAAATTCCATTCAGTCCAACGGTGAACTCTAATGAGCAATTATTTACAAAAAAACTTGATATTATCGGTGCTTGAACAATGGTTTTCTGATCTATTAAGCGTAACATTTATTATTCGATGCCAAAAAATAAAGTAAAATAAAAAAAGGGAACTGTATTTTCTTACTGTTGCATAATATCCCACCCATGTGTCGTCCAGAGCACCACATACCTAAATAAACCGGTTTATTTCTGTATGAACTTAAAATATTTCCCACTAATCCTAAGCCACCAGCGAAACGGTAATTATTAAAGCCATAATAACGTCTCACATCACAGCTAAAAGGGGACCTCCAAGAATAATTGAAAACTACAACTTAATCTTGTTTTTTTCTAACCCTTTGAACTCTCCTATCGCAAAGCTCAGTAAGTAATAAAATCTTGAAATTACGACCTCTTGCGAGGCTATAAACGTAATATAATATTACAATATTATTGTGTAAAAATCAAGGCTCTAGGTAGAGCAATGGCCGCCTGCAAGCGTATCTATGTAGAGACAACGGACTTTGTTTTTCTTATCTAGTATCCTTGAAGATACATTCACATGGCGTAGGGCTACTCGTATTGCTTACGTTTTATACGCATTTCTTTGTCGACGCAATATCGTTAGGAACTTAACTATATAATGCCGTAAAATGTATACCGATTTTGTTCACTCACGGAATTAGACAAAACTTTCCCAAGTGCGAGTATGGCAAAACCCTTCACTGATGTAGAAGAAGTCCAAGTGCACTGTTGGCTGTTAATGTGATTTCGATAACAATAACCGAAAACGATAACCAATGAAAACTTTAAAAATGTAAGAGATAAGTCTCTCATTACGGATTTGATAGAGTAGATATTTCACGAATTAAATGTTGTCTTCAAATTATGTACCTTAATCAGATATGCAATTTCGTGAGCAAGGTTCTTTTGTTAAAATATTTTTTCGCTCATAATCCACCAGATGTCTCTACCATCGAGATGTAGAGTTCACACATCGTCCACTGCTGGACTTAGGCCTCTCCCAACGAGCGCAAATGCCTTTGGCTTGAACCGCATATAGCACCTTTCTAAATCCTTCGTAAATCGTCAGAGAGTACCAAGTTACTAAATGATAGAGTTCACACTCAAAAGAAAAAACTAATGACCGCTCACCAATAAAGCACTGTATTACATCATACTACAAATACGTCTAACTCTACATCCCACCGATAAAATTATACACGATTAATTGTTTCATCACAGTAAGTACGTACGGACAGACGCATCGTTAATGGACGCAGTGACGTGACCGCGATCGGAGTTCCTTGCGGGATTGGCTCTAATATTATTTAGTTATCGCTGATGGATAGGTCAGGAACGGGCTAAAAGTATTTCGAAAACACGATAATACTTTTTTTTCTTAATATTTCAATAAAAATAAATTTTAATGCCAAAACAGGGCACAATTTTTTAAAAGGAAACTATGTTGCAAATATTGCGTAATCATTAATTACTCTCTACTATTTAAATTCTAAACAATAGTAAATAATTACGCTAAAGTAAAACGTATCTATAAAACCTAGCTTTACCATCGATAAATTTTCTAACTCTATGTAGAGTCTTATATCCTATACTCAGCGCTACATTTAAACAGGCTCGTTCTTCTCTATTACTAAAAGACCACAGGGCAATATGCATGTGTGTAACAGTGCAAGTGTATGTGTGTGTGTACGAGAACTATCGCGGAAAGAAATGAGGTTATCTGAATGCCGACTGTCATTGTTGTCTGTCCGGGCTCGATTCGCGATAGAATTAAGAATGTTTTGACTTGGAATGTAAAAAATATAAAGTTTTTTTTTGTATTTTTTCTAAATCATAGTTTTCGTACGATAACGTATTCAATGGATGTTTAACACTTTGTCAAACAGAAAAATATGTTTTCTTACTCTACATGTATCTATGTTTAATATTGAACAGAATTTTTTGTAGTTTTCAAAAGATTTGTTTAAGAGTAATGTTACTTAATTTTTTGGACCCTTCAATTTTTAATAGCGCATTCTACTTAAAACAAATCGGTATTAGTCAGTTTCACTTGAGGATGCCTTTAAAAGATCGTAAACAATATTGCTGTCTGTCTCTACATTTCTCTGCTCTACGTACTGTATTACAAGTATCTCTACCCAGTCGCGCATGTGTTGACATAGGTCAGTATCGGAACGCACTCGTCTGAGTAACGCCTTTCTCTCTCTGAATTAATTTCATGTTTTGTAGAGAAAGAAGGAGAGCATACTTTTCTCATTGTATTGTAGGCTTTGTTATATTAATAATGTCGGTAAAATGGTATTTTAGACGAGTATTTTAAGTTATTAATGCTTTTAATAGCTGACAATAGGTACAATAATATGGATTTGTATTTAAGTAACACAACTTTGAAAATGGTACAAACTTGTACCTATCAATAAGCCATGCCAACTCTACCTAGACAGAAAATTTTATTTCAACCAAACTAAATCAGCAAAACACAATTGGAGACTCTACATTCGTAAATCATTTATTAGCATTACGCGTACGTAGAGAGCGTCGCAACGTGTGCGAGCGAGATAGAGTATGCAGTCTAGTTAAGAGATAGTTGTTAAGATAGCGCTATCTCTACCGACTCTACCGCCCACGGCTCGCGGTGTAAAGGGCTAGTACTTCCTTGTTTGGATGAAAAATTTTCAAAGATATATCCCAACCGCTTTTAAACTTAAACGATGTAGAGTCGGTGCGAATTTTCCGCCTTTTGAAGTCGCAAATACGTAATTCTAGCGCTGTTTCAGTTCCCATATTCTAGGACTATTCGCTCGCAGCTTTTTGATATACAATAAGTGAGGCGATGTTATTTTCCCATTTAGATTTAAGTGCCGTTTCTATCTTTCTAGGAAACCATTCCGACTTTTCTTCCATATTTGTGGAGACATTTTGTTAGGGATATAAGGGTGTGGAACAGCACAAACTCTACATTAAATTTTGACGTATACAAAAAAAAAACCTCCGTATTTAGTTACATAGATCTTGCACTAGAGGCGATTGTATTGAGATGTATTGAGACGACTTTCCTTCAGAAAAAAAAAATATACTAGGCAGTCATTTGACCGCCATCTGTGGTAATTGTGGCGGAGATTCAATTTAATTTAATAGTAATATAAATCACTTTATTCCAAAAGGATTCGTACTAACAGTTTTAGGTATAATAGGTTTACTTAAAGTAGGTGCTAATTATAAATAATAATAAATGATCACGACGAAATTTCGCTTTAATGAAACACGACGTAATCCACAATACGCGAGAGCTCGGCGTAACTGATTTTTACCCATACAAAGTCGCGGGCATAAGTACTGGTACTGTAGAAGAGCATAAACATTACCACTTCAAAACTTTTTCCCTTTGCCGCTACAGCAATATTCACAGTATTTGGTGCATGTTTAGCTAAAATCAGTTTGCTGAAAGAGAGGAGCATTAGCAGTTCCTTATGCCTAAAGGGCTCGTCCTTTAGCCCCAGGATATTTTTTATAAAATTTAAAAAAAAATAATTCAAGGATTTTATAAATATGTCTAACAATTGCACAATTGTCCAAAGGACCATGACTCTTAAGGTTGTAATGCACTTATATGCTTGCATTAAACAATTACTGATATGCCCTCGATAAAAACAAGCTCACGTCACAAATCGAAGAAAAGGGCTTGTACTATCACGCGTTTTTACAAAGACATTTCTCATCATTATCAATGCGTACGTCTGTTTGTTAGTCACCGCGATATCTTCCTTCATATCTTTAAATAAACTCAGCCTTGGAGCGGACAAAGAAAAAAGGTCTTTAGAAGCGTGATGAATCATTTCTTCTCACCGGCTTGTATGCGGATACCGTGTTCCACTTGACCTATATTCGAGAAATTATACAATGTCCGCTATAAATATTATTAGGTATAGCATTTATAAAGAGTTGCGAATAACATGATTGTGCCTCCGATGCGTAAACACGGTACATCATCATCACAGCCTATAACAGACCACTGGCAGGACTTAGGGCCTCTCCCACGAAAGGAAAGGTTATTGCCATATTCTTGGCAGACAGGATGGAGATCGCAGTGTTCTAAATATTACAATGGAAAACGCTGCTGCCCATTTTCCAGCCTACGGAGACACTAGATCTTTTGCCTCGGAAACATTAGTCTTGTACGACACCCACGAGTATAAGGGGTTGGTGATATTCTACTCTGCCGGATAACACACGGCTAACACGATACAACGTGATGCCATTTCCAAGGGGTAGGAAATGGCAGGTTAGGTCCTGACAAACCCTTCTCGCTTCTTCCACAATCATCATCCTTCTTATACATGCCAGTCGGTAGTACTCTTGCCCTGACCTGTCTTTCTTCCAATTGCGCTGACTTCTTCATCCTTTAAACCGAAACACAACAATGCAAGCATAGTTGCTTGGCAGCAGAAATAGATAAGGTGGTGGTACCCATCCAGGTGGTACACTCCACAGGCTTGACAGAGTCCTACCACATAGTAATCGCATTCGCAACACAACATAAAAACTCAACACACAACCTTGCCTACATAATGTATCTAACAATTTATCGTTCGTTTATCACATATTGTTTGATATAATGATTAGTTGTGAATACAAGATGGCGACTGGGCGGGACGGCCACGGTGATATGACATGTGTATGTTACAATTACTGTTTTTAAAACACGATTGCGAAGACAAAGGCGTAATTCGCATGCAGCCATGGTGGTTACACTTATTTACTACTCGCAACTTTGCTTTTCCATAAATACCGTAGGTTAGGCTTCGTTGAATTAGTATTCGATGTTGCGTAGCAGATGGGGGGACGAAGGTTTAAGCCGTCTCAGAGTTCTCCAGCGGAAGACTTTGATTAACCTCACTTCACCAAAGGTATTAGGAGTCACACCTAATTATTGGCGAGCTCGTTGCGGTGCTGCATACGGCTACATAAGGTCACGTTTTTCCCGTAGGGATAGTCAGAGACCACATAGTTCCACTTGCTATGGTATTGATACACCTCTCTTACTTCTTTCACATTCATCAATCTTTTTATACATGCTCGTCTGTTTAAGGTACATATTCACGACCTTTCTTGAAAATACTTATAGAGCCGGCGCGACTTCGTTCGCATGGCGTCGTACCTTACATACACCTTCTTTACACCTATCTACCCTTATTTTTCTTGCTTATAAACCTTCCTCTTGAATCACTCTATGTATTGTTGAAAATCCGTTGCGTTGTTTAAAAGATATAAGCGTACATAGGTATTAGGGACATTCGGCGAGAGGCGACTTTGTTTTATACAATTTATATAGATCTACGATTTGATATCGTGATATGTTTGTCTTGATCTTCTCCTTCCAACTCTTCCATTCATGTTGAAGTTCGATTACCCCCAAAGTATAAAACGCTCAGATCAGGGCCGCTTCTCCCATCACAATACTACTAATTCAGCACGCCTATAAACCAAATCATTCCCACGCAATCGCCGATAGCGACTCGGAAGTCAAAAACTGTTTAGCGCCAACCCTTTTGGCGAAAAATTGCGATAATAGCTTCCTAATAACACCTTTTACAAAACAGTTTATCTGCCAATTTGTTTAATTGCCCGTTTTTTTCAACCCTTCGTTATCCGTTGTTTTCCGCAGTAAATTGCGACCCGGACAGAGTTGTCAACTCGCTAATTGATGGTTTGACACCTGTCGTATTAGCGATGGCTTTTGACAGCGTGTGAAAGCGACGCTCTTGCGGTGAGGGAGAACGTCGTGATGAAACTTGCACATTCTGCCAGTCTAGCCATCTTTGACAGCTTGCGTGATGCGTGTATGGTAGAAAATTGACAGGTCGAAGTTCGACTATTTCTACCAACATCGACATTGACTCTGATTGTGTAGGATCATCCGCCAATCCGCCTCCTTTGTACACCGAAAGTACGTGAATTGTCTATGGACCAAGAATTTCTACCACAAACCGCTTATGTCAGATAACGTTAGCTTATGTCAAATCTCATACATTTTTTCTACCACAAACGATTGTAGATTAACGAAACCTCTTGTCTAAGTCCGCTGGTGACTGAATGTGTAACCGTGATCCAATCAAGTCAGGTTCCTCTGTTAACAAGGGCACAACAATTGGTACATTTAGGTTTCAGGTAAAATCCATATAGACATACAGAGGGACAGACGGCGGGCACGACTTTGTTTTAAATGTACGTCTTTGTCATCACCTTTCAACACTTCCATTCCTGCCATATATTGCCTGTTTTGTTGCCGTGTAATATACATAAAAATATAATAATAAGCCGAAATCAAGTCCAGTGCACTGTGCCAATGGACCGACGGATTTTTGAGACGCCGGCGCGCGCGGTGTGACGCATTTTTTGAACTTGACTCGATTCTTTTTAGGCCGAGTTTATTTTTAAAACATTCGAATGCAGTCGCGTTTTCCCTCGACTCTTTTGTGAGACGGCCTTTGAAAAGAAAACATGATGTACATCGGGTAAAGGTTATGTTTTTAGGTGCAATCTTTGCGTGTTTTTGTATTTTTAGTTCTTATTTGAATTTTTTTTTCTCTTTTGTTGAAAGTTGGTTTCGATAATGAAGCGTCACTTACAAAAGTTATGAAATGTTATTGTAACCATAATTACGCTAACTTTATTATTTCACTCCTACTTTAAATCTAAAAAAAACATATATATTTGAAGCAAAGCCGTTTCTATCACCAGAACAATTATATCTACACATAGCGTAATGTTCCAATGATACATTCGAAAACAGTCGTTTAAGGATAAACTTTTTTTACGCCGATCTATAAAACTTTAAAAAAATACTTTATGATACAGCATTTCTCATACTATTTTCATTACAGCTGTAACATAAACCTTGTAATCATTATGCAACACTTTTATTTTTTTATTTTTTGTCGGGCGCCTGGGCGCGGCGAAGAAGGCCTGAATACCTAAATATGTCATTATCCACTTCAAATATAAAATTTTAATTTCAAACTATCCTGTTATTTTTCCTTTTTGTTTGTGTAATATTTAATTATTTTCCCGTTAAACAGAATAATTTATTCCAATTTGTGTAATTTGTTTTGTGAATGTTTTTCCTGTTTGAAGCAAATAAATAGATAAATGTAAAAAAAGTTAAGTGAATTTCCCGCCGCTTGATATCCTGGATGCGTAGGTACTGTACAACCATGGATGTGTTGTACAACAAAACTGACTCGCACTAAAGTTGAATTTTTAGGTACGAAATTGTAACAAGAAAATATGAGTGTAGATAAAATAGTGTGTGCAACTGCATATAATTAGGTATTAAACCACTCGTGTCAAATCATTATCATACACGGCTACGTCTCGTATGATAAACAAACACTCAAATTTTAATAGCCCCTTTTATATGCGAGTTGCATAACCTACTATTATATATATCCTATTATCAAAACGCACGCAATATAATTTGCAAAATAACAGAAACTCGTTGCTTTCTTTTATAGTGGCCCAGCCAAACTCACTCACTTTTATTTCACCCATCCTTTTCCCGTTAATAGCAATAAAAAACCTTCGTTCCCGTCAAGCGGCAGTCATTTTTCTTAATAGAGCCAGGACAGTCTCGGCCGCGTCCCATTCCATTTTTATGCGTTGGGAAGCTCTCAATTTTTAACGTTGCTAATTACACCCTAAGGGGTTGACCGTTGAGTGCGTTTTGGTGGCGGGACTTGCTACTTTTTTTTTTATTATTAGAATTTTGTTCTCTTTCTCTTTTACCACAGGTTTTTAATTATGCAGCATTCTTGTTACCTGATAATGACACACGCTGTTGAGAATAAACGCTAACTTTTTCAAGGTTTTTCTAATATTAGAATGGAAAAAAACTAACCTAGAAAACAATAAAAATATAACTATTTTTAACATTTTTGTAAACATCTTATCTCATGCACGGTAATTACGTTTACGTTCATAAAGTCCTTCAAAAATATGGTCTATAATTCTATAAGATTGGTGTTCAGTTGAAAATCAAAACTACGCGGTGGAGTTTCCCTTGAAATAATACTCATGGTATTTTGGTTACACGGAAAGTTTTATCAAAACTAATAGAGTAAGTATGTGAAGTTTGTTTCAAATTGATTACTCAGCAAGCTTAACGTATAGTTTATGCGAATTCGTGTCAAACCGTTTCATACGTTCTCAAAAAGTAGATTGACATTTGTGTTATGACTTTACAGAGTCCAAACCCGAATGATCTGTACCTGTCCCAGGTATTAAAACTTATTTCGATTTTATAAGAAAATTCTAACCTGCTCTTTTTTAATAAGAGAAATAATTACAAAATCTCTCCACCCCGACTGTTACTAGGTATTTAAAAAAAACTCCGTCTAGGCTTTGTTATTACATCAAACCTCAGCGTTTAATATCATTATTATAGCTGGCTCTAATTTCGATCCCCTTTCCATCAGGTGACCTGTCTCTTAGTTAGTTGAAAGTTTCATAAAATAGCAGGTCACGCCATCATAACGCACACCGTCAATTTTTATTCAGTATCACTGTCCCGCGATTCGTTTCAGAACGACCCGCCTCGTGTAATGGGAGCTTTGGTCGAGCTTTCGCGAGCTTTTTTCAAACGATACTTAGTCTTAAAAGTTTATGTTATAATTATTTCGCGTTTGCATCAAGGACGTATTGAGATAATGAAGGAAGGAATAGTGAAGGTACTATATCTGGTACTGTGCTCCATCGTTGTTAAATCAATCGACTGAATTGCCAACTTTTTTTAACAAGGGCTTTTTTGTATGGAAATCTAAAAGCACGGCGCAACTCTGAAACGAAATATTTTATCGTAAATCTGAGAAACCATAAGCATAGGTATTGGTTTCTGGATCACGTCTACAAAATTTCATTGGCATTGACAGCGTAATATTGAAAATATTAGCAAACTACGTTAGTATGGAGCGCGCTCCAACACTACTCTTAAAAAGAGAAACAATTACTTCTGTGAGATTTCTCTTTCCTACTCTTTCTTCTCTACTTCGCCTGGTCTTCTGCATTCTCACGCCGTAAGTAGTTGGCTCTTGCATCACGCATTCAAGTTATTTAAGTAATCATTGCACACAATAAAGAAATGCAGAGATATAACTAACACAACAGGCACTACTTATTTCTAAAAGAAATTTCTTTCAACAGGCCCACAGAAAGGAAATGATGTATTGTTTATTGTATACTGTTTGAAATAAAGTTTAATGCATCGTTGATGTTGTAATGCTAACCTTCAATGCAATGCTTCTTGGGTGGCCCATAGAAGGAATAGAAACCAACTTAAAATAAATTGACCGAACAATTTCAACATTAATAATTAAATTATAATTATAAAAATGACGTAATAATTAAGCACACGTTTACAAAATTATATTGCGTGAGTTGCTATGTAAATAAATAAATAATTTTGTTATACGGAGTAAGGAATTTCTAGTATTTGAATAAGGAAACATTCGTCAGTAATGCAATACCGGTATATCCTCCATTTTAAATAAATAATTTAGACAATCACTGAAGACAACTTAAATTATAAACAGTACCTTTTACTTTAACGAATTTGTCTGCCCTCTTTGTTAATCTGTTGGGCTTGTTTGTATACTACTATAATAGGTACACGACAAGAATATTCCAGCTATCTCTACCTAGTCCTACCAGCCTCAGGGTCCCAGCGGAAGACCTTGGTTAACCTAGCTGAGCCAGCGGTGTTAGGAGGCACACCAAAAGAGTGGCGAGATCGTTGTGTTAAAGCCCAATTAGCCCCGAATTAGGAAACGGTCACCCTTCCGGTTATCACTATCGGCATTCGTTGCTTAACTTTTTCAACATCTTGCAAGTGCTCTGCCACTTAATTAGACCAGGGGCTTGCTGGAATCGCTCGCTTCGCCGAACTGTTTTTTATTTTTGTTTTCGGCAATAAAACCTGTTCTATGACTCCAAGGTTTGCAGGTAGAAAACTCAATTATAAAGTTAAGCTCGCCTTTGTACTTTGTGTCTAGCATGTTTGTGTAACCAATCCAGGGAAAATCAGCGTAATGCCTCAAAACAAGGAATTTTTCAAACCAAAATTGGAAACCGTTCGACTCGATAAGAGCGGTTCTAAAATAGAGCCCAAGGCCCGATTGCCTCGCTTCACTTTATAGTTTCATATATCTGCAGTTACAGAGATCACTTCGCTCCGCAGTAATGAAATCTCTAACGGTAACGGGTATATAGACATAACTCATGTTGCCCGCGGTTCCGGGTTCGAGTCCAGGGCCTTCAGGGCATAAATTCTTTGTGATTCGTTCGTTGCGTGACCCGAACCGTCTAGTTCCACTTTCTACCACGCGTGAAAGGGTTACACTGCCGTGCAGGAATAACTGGTCAACTTAATGTGGTACAGATTTTTGTTTGTTTAGTTTGAATTGCGTTTGGTAATGGTAGGCCTAAGTGGCAGGAGGTATTGGCAATATTAACTTCGTCCGGGTTATGTAGGTATTTACTGTGAATTTTCTATATAAATACTCTTAGTAGATTTGATAAAACAAAAAAAAATATTTTTCAATAGTTGATGTAATCATAAATTGAAAGATTTGGACATAAAGAATAGCAAACTTCCTAATTTGACAGATAAGGGTTCTACATTACAGCCCATTATAGCCATTTAAAATGCACGATAAGTAGCGTTATGTGAGAAAAAGACTGCGAATAATATTTAATACCTATATTAGACTTCCTTGTTATTGAACCAATTTTTATTCCGATTGTAATATTTATTAACGCAATACAGCTATTTTTCCTTTTATTTTAAGAAGTAAGTCATTGTCACTATCAGACCGACTCTATTCTGGTACTACCAAAAGCATCAGTGACTCCCCTGGTGTTGCTAATGTCCATAGGCGGCGGTGACCACTTTCCATCAGGTGGCCCGCTTGCCTGTTTGGCTGCCGTATAACATAAAAAAAAAAAAAAAATCGCTTCAGTAATTTCAGCGGTACATTTCCGTAGGTGACGAAGAAAACAACATGTCCGCTTATAATATTAGTAGAGTGTTATTATTTTAATACGTAAAAGACGAACCTCTACCTACTTTAATAACCGTAACAATACAAACCACATAAACATAAGAAATATAAATAAACCATTAGTAATTCTCATAGGTACTGCCGCGTATACGCCATACCATAAGGTTAGGTATGTACAACAAATACTCGTGTATACACTAATGTTATTTTATTTTTATTTCATGTTAATTGGCTCGTCGGAAGTCGTACAAACAAAGAATTCATCTAGATCCTCTTAATTGCGAACCGTATAAAAATATTTCCTGTTTATACGCAATGTACACAGGCTGAGTGAATATGAGTATACGTATGTGGATTAAAATTAATATAAAATATAGTTTCAAATTATATTATCTTGGAAAATATAGTCTTCCTTACTTAGAACTTTCGAAATATTGGTGTATTGGAGATTACTTTAGATATCGTGGATGGACAAATTATCGCCAAACTTTCAACATAGCTTGAAGGAATAACAGTATAACCCCCCCTGTTGTTGGGGGGTAGTAGTCCATGGAGAGTATAACATGGAGTTCTTAAAGGGGTGAAAACGTTTTTACGGGGACGGCAAATCGTGATGCCCCTGGTATAACTAACGTCTATAGGCTGCGGTGACTGCTTTCCGGCAGGCCGTAATCTTGGTTGCCAACTTAGTGGTATTGATAAAAAAATAAAAAAGTATGTACATTAAAACAACAGGATAGCAATTCTGCTAAGTAATGACCCGATCTATTAAACAAAATTGAGGTGTGATAATAAATACAATTTAAGGATATCTATCAAAAGAAGAAAATTATAATTTATTTATTATAATTTAAAAAACGAAAGGAATACAATGTAATTGTAACAATCCAATTATAATGGCAAACTTCTATATTTGAACACCTTTGTTGTAATGCTATCAGTACAAGGAAGAACTATACGTTAAAATAAAACGTTTGTTAATAATTTTTAGTTGCTATAAATGGTTTTTACACTGATTTTCCTATAAGTCCACATTGTGTTTGTGTTATCCTAACAGAATACATGTATTCGAAAAAATATCGGAAATTTATCACCAAGAAAAATGTGGCAACCAAGGGGATATGAATTTATTCATCACACTGACGTCTTTTCAAAGGTAGGCTTAGAAATTTAATTAATTAATTAAATAGTATTTGATCGACATACTATAAGTGACATGGGGTAAGTAAATGTGGAAAAATAAACACGGCGGATACTAATTTTATGATACTAGATTTAACATTGACTTTTTTTCAACCTCGGCGAGGGTTGATGGAGGGATTTCTTTAAAATAAGCTTAAGTGTTATGTAAAGTCACAACAAATTCTATATTTAATATTGATAACTATAACTGTCACATGCTGGACATGCGACTCCACCACATTAGTGAAGGGCATTGCCATCATCTCCATGCCTGGCAGGCGGATTGGAGTTCGCAGTGTCGAATATACTCAGAAGAAAAATAATGCCGCTGCCCATTTTCCGGTCGTATAAAAAATAATTCTGTGATATTAGTCACCTTTTATATACCCGCCATTGGACGGAGTAGGTTAAATATTCTACTCTGTCTCCACACGACCTAACCCCGAAGCGAATACACCCATGTAAATTTTTATTCAAACTACAAGTACACTTTGAACACACAAAAGCCGCGACCCAATTTCCTGTCCCGCACTGTAGACTTGCGTGTTCAAAGTCGTTTCTTAGAATCGCACCAAACCTAGGGTTTCAATAAATATACAGGCGAACATGACTATGTATATCGCGTGTATATATCATGCTACGTACGATGGAGATCACTAAATTAAAGCAATTTATATCTACTTGACGACCATATCGATAAAACTTTGACATACTTTTTCGAGGGTGGCTGGTGGCTACTTGGGAGCGTGTTTGTGCGTATGAACTAGATACGTTCGTGAATATTGGAAGTGGAATGGCTCGGATTGGGGGCAGGCATTTGTTTCGGACAAAAGATTTGAAGTTGGAAGTGCTTTCACGGTTTTGAACGCGCAGTTTTTTGAGTCTTCGGTTTTGTTGTGAGGGCTGATGATGGATTAGGTTATATTCTAAAGTATTTTTATAAATTGGTTGACCTAATCGGTGGATGGTATAATAAGTATGTATTTAAAAGGATATAAGTAGTTTATCATTTATCTAGCACCCATAACACAAGCTTAGCTTACTTTGGGGCTAGATGGTGCTAGATTATTATTTATTAGTTGGTTACTAAGGAGCCACGATCCTAAACGTTGTAGGAACAAATCGCAGTTGAAAATAATCATTTTTACGTTAATATCCCGGTTGTGCTCTCACGCACGAGGGCCTTGACCATGATATAGGATTTATAGTAATTCTACTAAAACTCCTCTCTCCTTTTTTTGACAGAAGCAAACACTCAACCATCAAACAACTCCGTACCTCTATTACAACAAATTTCAACTGCAATAATCGAAAAAACACTCAAAAACTGCATAACCGTGAACATACTACTTAAATTTCTTGGCGTTCTTCACCACATGCGGCACACAAGCACCTCCTACACTGCCATTAGTAGCACGATAAATTATATTAAGTCACTATAATTCCGGCTTATCACACCAACAGTTGCATAGCAATTTCTTTGCAGCAAAATTATAGGAGTCACGGTGAAATTTCACACCACCACGCTCGCAAGCGGTGTGCGCTCTGTACTCGTATGCGAATGTAGCGGTGTGGCCGTCGCGTGTTCCAAAAAATCATATTTCGAATGCCGCATTCGTTTCATGGTAATATGTGGTGTAGTGTGGATGAACTTGGTTCGAATCTCACTAGGATTTTCGATTGAATCGGTTATGCTGTTCGTGTCTTATTTCTCCATCTCTTTTACATATATTATTTGCAGTCATACCTATTTAGTAGTCCAATTATCAAAAAAAATCAAAATGAAATATTTTTCGTGGCAGTAGACTTAAAAATAAAATCGCAGACAAACCAGCCCCATCTAGCCCCAAACTAAGCAAAACTTGTACTTTGAGTGCTAGATAACAGATATACTCCTTAAATACTTATCACACATAGAACACCCAAATCTTTAACAGAAATCGAAATTCAACATTCGTTTAAATTTCTGCCCGGCCGGTAATCGACCCCGGGACCTCTTGCTTGGCAGAGGTACTTGGCAAGCGGTAACTGCCGCCCATAACATCTACCATTCATACTCTGATTCTGATCCACTAGTTTTATGTAAAAAGGGTAGTAAATCTGATCCCCAACTCTTGTTCCAGATCTTCATGCACAAGAACGCGATGCAGATGCACGCTAGAGAGCTGCAAAGGGGCCTAGGGGGCGAGGTGAAGCCGCACCAGTGCCAGCAGTGCCTCAAGTCCTTCAGCTCGAACCACCAGCTGGTCCAGCACATCAGAGTGCACACGGGAGAGAAGCCGTATAAGTGCTCGTACTGCGACAGGCGGTTCAAGCAGCTGAGCCATGTGCAGCAACACACCAGACTGCATACAGGTACGTGGTTGAGACAGTTTTATATCGAAGTCAATGATGAAAGAAACTCCTTGTGTTAAAAAAGGACAGGTCATATAATAAGTGTAATGCGTGTATTCCTTTTGATTTAAAGGTAAAAATAGACTTCAAAACACAGAAAAGGAAACAATATGGTTTTTATAATACAATTGAGTATTGTTTTTGGTGTCGGTGCCTGCACAGTAATGTTCGTCTGGGGAGGAGGTATAAACCTTCCGGGGTGGGAGAGGGATGATCAGATCCTGACCTGATGACCATGGGATCACTTGGGAAGTATGTCCTTTAAAACAAATAAAGTATTTTTGCAAATGGGACGAGGTGTCTTCGAGTCATCGGATCATACATAAAAACAAGATTCCGACGACTTGAGAACCTTCTCCTTTTTTGAAGTCGGTTTAAAATGGACGATATATGTGTCAAAAGAGAACTAGCATTCCCTAGAATCATAATACACAATATGGCGAATCGGGCACATTCTCTGATCGCCATAGAAATTGAACCATAGGGCTGGTCTTCCTTACAGAGTAAGGAGTTTCTTTTGTCATTGGGTTTGAGTACTAATATACACTATGATGTACTGACAAAATAGTACGTAAAAGGACAAACAAATGTGCACGACTGCGATATTATAGGAAGTGGCGTAAAAAGGAACTAACACCGCCAATAGGGAAACTTTACTGAAGAAAAGACACTGACGCCCCCTCACGGTGAATAATTTTTGTCCTTTTATATTAAAACATACTTTCAGAGCTCAGTTACTTATATGAAATTAGACAGGCATTATCACTCGCATGGGTTTTTAAAATCGTTGGTTAGGACTGTTTCTTGAAAAATTATGTGTTAAAAGATTTTACAGACTAGTGCGCTGAAAATTGTAACCCATTGCTGCAATTCTAGTTAAGCCGGATGTTTAGGTTACACGTATTTTCAGATGAATAGAATAGTGTGCATATCAAGTATAAATTAGATATTTGTGATTAGCAAAAACTTCGAATTTACTTGGTAATTCTCAACGTAAAACCTGAAAAACAACAACATTAACATTATTTATAGCATTAAAATTTATGCAATACTAAACAAGTAGGGCGATCAAAGAAAATCAAACCGTAAATTAATTGGAATAAGCTAGATAGTCGTAAATCTTGCCTGCAGCATACGGGCCATGTCTACCGATTCCAAATTTAAACTCGTCCGCCATTACAAGCTGCCAGTTCATACGCAAAAATAATACTGGCCAGCGAAAAATTACTGCGTCTAAAAAGACAAAATTACCCTGAACAAAAATTTTTACCACATTTACCCAAAAGCAGTATCATGATCATCGTCATCATGATCACCATGATGTTGGGCATCCTCGCGTCGTGAGCCACTGGCTCTTGCATCCGACTCAGCGATGTCAATCCATCACTGCTTGGACCTTCTGCGGGACCTCTTTCCTGATACCGGAAGGTGAAGAATAAAATCAGTGTCTTTTCTTGAAATATACTCATTGACACCTATACAGTGTTCGTGGGTGACATTTGTTGTTACCTTATTTCACGGGAAGACATCCAAAGGTTCGACCGATCTGTGTAATTTAGACAATTTACGAGTCCGGCCTTTGTTTCTGTCAAGATATTTGAAAAATGTAGGTCTTAGTGACTTCTGTTTTACAATGTTTTAATATCATTAAAACTCCTCATGTATTTCGAAGCTAATTATCACGACAAAAATAGCTCCCACATCCCAGTAAAAGTGAATACAACAAAATTCCAAATTCAAAACACATCTAGCCGAAATGCGCAAATGCGCTGGCCGGCAAAAATGCTGGTGCAACTTTTATAATTAAAACTACGACCGGCGCGCCATTGGCCGGGATTTCCGCGGAAAAAATGTGTTACGTGAAAAGTGGAGAAAAAAATTGTCCAATGGGCGGCCGGAGTGCGCTGGCGGCCAATCGCCGCGCCGGAGCGGCGGTCCGATCTACGTTGTTTAGAAAAAAACGGATTCACGTGGTTTTTTCCACGCTCCAACTAGCCAATGGGCGTTTCCGTAGAGCTGTTTTGTATGCGCATTTAATTGTCGCTCACTCGTATTTTTGTGGGAACATCTCGCTTCGCTGATACAGCCGTAGCTCGAATATAATACCCGAGTTGATTTATGTACGTTTTTGTGTGTACCAGTTTTATCTTTATGTATAAAACGTGTTTCCTCAGTAGGTACGTTACACTAACAGCCTTTTGAATATTAATAAGACAATAGACTCAGGTTTTGTGGTTTCAAATGTAAATAAGCTTATGTATTCGCTTAGTATTTGTAAATGAGGTGCAGTTGTTTTACACCACTTCTTTAGTGAACGAATCACCTACTTAAGCGTTTGTTTTAGGTACTTTTACGTACATATTTTATTGTTGTTGTAAAACATTAGCGAGGGATTTGCGCGGACATTCTGCGTTCTTATTTCAAAAATTATTTGTGTCGTCTACATGGGAATGAGTAGGTATTTTATCGTATCAACTTTCCCATCGAATCGGAGCGTCCGCTGTTATCGTTGCATAATTAAACACCCATTACTTCAGCTGGTCTATAATTTGCCCGGTGAATGTGATGGATAGTGATTTTTTAATTGACGTCATTGTCACTTTGATTCCGTATCCGAAGACAGGGCGTCATTGGTCATTCCGAAATAATTATGCGCTACAGTGTTTTGTAAAAGCTTTGCTTTTTCTTTTTTACAATTGTTTGTATTTGTAGATGGGCGTTTCGGAATTGACTTTTTTGTATATTTTCTTTGTACGAGTATATAATGAACGCAAAATTCCAAAAGAGCGTTTCTCGCTCGTACGATTTGTATGTGGTTGAGCTCCCAGTCACAGTGTTTCCTTTGAACTATGACATGGGATCGTTCATGAGGTATATTAGAGGTCTCTTCAAAGTCGGGCAACGCATTGGTGACTCCCCTGGTGTTGCTGATGGTGGTAACCACATTCCATCAGGTGTCTCACTTGCCTGTTTGTCTACAGCTTAACATAGAAAATTTGAAAATATGTTACGGTTACGGCTTATGTAACATGGTATATAAATGGATTTAGATTTCAGCAGGGCAAAAATTTTATGTTATGATACTTCTCGTGGACTTTGCTCGGTCTTCTATATCCTTTGTGCTGACATTTTGGTACGCATGCCATCCATAACGACGTCAAGCCATCGTTTCTCTTCTTCTCGTGCCTGGCGGTGGCGTAGCCACACCTTTGAACCTTACGCGCGAGACGTGGCCGTAATATAATACTCAGTAGGTATTTTAAATACGCATATTGTAAAAAGAAACGAACTGCTATAAGTACCTAAACAGTTACAAAAACCTTCGATATTTTCGTTGGTCCGTCGTAAAACATTTCTTAGATATTAACATGACAATGGAAAAGACATAATGCCAGGAAAAACATTGAGAGAGGAAATTTCGTGTGCGAGAAAACAAGTATTCTTTGTGAACGGCCTGCTGCAAAAGTTTTCAATGGAGTTTGGATTTCTTCTGTGGAAAACGTTTTAAAACACACTTACGTATTTGAGAAGTTTAAGACTTTGTCAGTTGTCACGTTTTCTTGATTGATTCGTAAAAAGTTACTAAAATGCAACAATATGAACAACTGGCAGTCTTGACATAGGTACCTGCCTAATTATTACGATCTAAAGTAACGTAAAATACTTTTATTCGACTTAGACGGAACATTCAAAAATTGTCATATAAAAAATAATAAGTGTCACATAGAAATAAACGGAAAAAAGATACTCTAATCTCGTTACCTGTGCCATGTGGAGAATGCAATATGCCACGACAGTCGCCATGACGCTGATTTTTATTCTGATTTTCTACGCTGCGTTCCAATATTTAACGTATTGTTTTCGGTAAAAATACTACGCCCTCATTCGTTTATTGACAAGGAATCAACAGAATTACAGCCTATCACAGATTAATGGCTTTAGAAATAACTAATGCTATTAATCTGATTTGCTCATGTTTTGTACCCTTAACGGATCGTTGAAATAGGAACTGGGCATTACTAATAATAAATAAATATGCTTGGACAGTTCACACAGCGCCATCTAGCCCCAAAGTAAGCAAAACTTATATACTTTAAAATAAATATTATACATATAACACCCAGACCCGTAACAGAAATTAAAATACTCCATTTCAATTTCTCCTTGGCCGGGAATCGGCATGTTAACCAACATAACCACTCAGGTCGTCAAAAAACTAGACTACTCAATAACTTGCTTAAGCATGTATTGTATAATAAGCCATTCCGTTTACAAATATTAAAGACCACATTCTCACTCCTAATATTGTAGTGATCCCATTATTCTCAGGGGCTGAAATGCGAAAACAGGCGCATTTTTTGTAAACGAACATTTCATTAGATCCTTTGCACTATAGGTATGTTAGTACAGTCGGAGTAGACTCTTGTCACATATTCTAATGTATAATCTCATAACTTTTATTCCGAATCAAAATCAAAATCCATCAATTATAAATATAACAAAAGTAAACCATTACAACAAACCACAAAAACATCACTCGCGAATTCGTCCGAAAACCTCTCGAGCGAAAAGAAAAATACCATTCCAAATTTAAAACGTTTAACGAAATTACCCGACTGTCAGAAGGAATCGCGAACTTCCTGGCTGATAAAAAACCTCGTCGGAGATAATGAAAAAAACTCCGCGGCAGCCTCAGAATGGAAGGGAAAAAAGGGGAAATTATTAAAATATTTTCACCAATTTCACCGTTTTCCCCTCGGCTCGGACAGCGGGTGTCTTTGTTCGTTTTCCACGAATTTTTCACCTTTACCCAACTTTTCGAACTGGGCCGGAGTCAGGGAGTTACTCTAATTTGTAGTAACTAAGTGACTCCTGGAGTAAACGAGTTGTTGAGTGGAGATGGGTGGAGTGATGATTTGCCAAAGGTGGAGGCTAGATGCGACCTAAGATATTATATATATTGGCGTTCATTGGGAGAGGCTTAGATCCGGCTGGTATTGGGGCGATGATGATGACGTCTAAGTGGCTAATTGTTCTATTGTTTACTATTAATTACTCTGTTGTTAACATGATGCCACATTATTTACTATTTTGTTATTAGCGAGGTCATGTAATTATTTGAACCGGGGGCTTACCATGAGCTCCTATAGCAGGACCTGCTACTGTCCTGCTTAGAACGAGACGAGCTTATGTGACACGTATAGCGCTGTCTCGTTCTAAGCAGGGCAGTTCTGTTTAGGTCCTGCTATAAGAGCTCATGGTAAGCCCCCTGTGTCTAGTTGTATTTTGTGCACTCCAAAAAGTAAATAAATTTATGAAAAATTTAAGAGATGTAGGGCATAGCGGGGTATCCCGTTTGAATTGGAGTCGCTCGACTGGGGAAGTACCTCCACCTTACAGAATACCGCAGCTAAACAATACTCTTTTAAATAGTATTGTGTTTCTGCCGGTGAGTAAGGTTTCCAGAGCTCCATGGGGTGGGAATTTGGGGAACCGTGGCTTTGGCAGTGGAGGGACATTTGCTTTTTGCTGCCAGACTAACGTGTTATAGAGGTGGGCAACGCATTGGCGATAGTCTCGGTGTTGCTAAGTCTATAGGCAGTGGTGACCACTTTCCATCAGGTGGCCTGCTTGCCTGTTTGCCTATCGTATGACATAAAAAAGAAAATTTAGAGGACCCCCCAGTCCGCTTCAATCCGGCCCTGTGCAAGTTTAATATCGAGTTTTCGCGCTTCCAAGCGGAAACATCGAGATGAAACTTGGTACGTCCACCTGCGCTTTTTATCGCTCCCACTTGACCCTTTGAATCTTCCATTTAAGATTGAGTGCCTCCTCGTTTTCCAATTTCTAGGAAAAAACGGTCCTAAGGCCTGTGTGGGCAGAGCCTTACGTAGTATAGAACAAAGTCTTTTGCCGCGTCTTTCTGTCTATAGGTACCTATATCCTCTAACCTCTATACATATAGCTGAGTTTTCACCATCGTAAATCAGTTATAGTTTTTTTTCGGCATGTTTACTATTGAAGAAAAGTCGAGGAAACCCGTGCAAAGCCGGGGCGGGTCGCTAGTTTCTATGTAAACACTTTGATTATATTGGAATACCTTCTATAAACGAATTTGATAATACTGATACGCACTTTCAAGAAATGAGTTCAGCTAAGTATTTCCAACTTTCAATTATTTATTATTCCCTCAAATTCAACAAAATCAATGTTATATTTGTAATGTATTCATTAAGCGACCACTAAATGCGTTGCAAAATGAATTTCATAATGCAGTATTGGGAATTTGCATGCATTGCATGAAATTACACACAAATATTTTAGTAACTCACATGTACATGCTCAGTACATAAGCGGAAACCTCAAAATCGCACACCAAAATACAGAACGCACACCGGAAATACAATAATTAATTACACACATACACATGTATCTAGTACTCCAGAAATCATGCCGGACCTACACCAACAGCGAAACACGAGCAGAGCATAATCAATGCCTACATTTTAGGGGTTGCTCTGGCTATTGCAATTATTTACATCCTGTATATGTGTAGGGGGGTGTACAGGGTGTATATGTATATGGGGAGGCTGGGGGGGTGCAGGGTGAGGTGGGGGGATGATAGGAATCAATAGAATCATCGCGCCACCGCGGGATGACATGTCGATGACCTGCGGCAGGATTAAACACTTTACACCTGCTGCTTGAGCTTCTGAAAGCTCCTCTCTTTCTCGTATTCTAAGCTTTGAAAGGGAGTTGTATGGGTTTGGGGAAAGGTCACTCGTTTTTGGTTTTAAAAATCTAAAATTCAGGATTTTCGTGTTGTTTTTTCTTGTTGTCAGCCCTCGTCTTAGCCGCTGGTGATTTCTTAGGAAGTGCGTTACAGTTGACTTCATTATTTACTATTCCTTTGCACTTCTCAAACAAAGGGTCTATAAATAGAATGCTTTTCACGTATTAAGCCAAAATAAGAATCGATTCAATAACTACTATAGGTAAAAAATAAAAAAAAATTGGGTTATTATCATTATATTCAACCTCTTTTGTCCGACGATTCTAATTTTAGAAAATAAAAAGTAGCCAACATTCTTACAAAGATTGCCATCTATCTCCCTGCCTAGTGTTAAACAAATCTGTGCAGCAATTTAAGCATCAAAAGTCGCCAGACAAGAGTTTCTTTTGAAATTATAGTGTTTGTATTTTACATTTGAAATAATCTGATTGACCTTGTAACTAAATATGTCTCGAACACAGCTATCCAGAGCCATCCAGACATCAATTCTCTTCTATTTACGTAAATATTTAGAACCATCAAGAGAGTTAAAGTGGAGGAAAGGACACAGAGGTCAATTAGACACGTCGAAAGCTTATCCCTGAGGGAAATAAAACGGACAAGTGTCAAAATGACGAGGTGACTCAATAGTATCAAAATCTATATATCCTACTAGACACAATCTATTCCCAGTCCGAGTTCTGATTACCTAATTAGTGAGCTAACGTCGGGGGCGTAAAATCGATTTTTGCTTGGCAAGGGTTTCGAATGAGAATTGAATCTCGTTACTCTGTTACGTCTGTTGATGAAGAGGTTTAGTCAAAATAAGTATTATTTGTTGTGGCGTAAAGGATAGAATTTCGTAGATAAAAGGATAGGATTTAAAAAATAAATTCTAGTCTAGACAATGCTGCAGTTGTAATTTTTTTTTATATATATACATTTATTCAAGTGGGTATTTGGAGGTGTATCACGGATGTGTGTGTCTTTGCCTACCTCTATGAGGTGACTACATTACGACGTTAATAAATACAATATTTCTACACTAATATTATAAAGAGGAAAGATTTGTACCTATTTTTGTATGTTTGTATGTTTGTATTGAATAGGCTTCGAAACTACTGGACCGATTTCAAAAATTCTTTCACCGTTGGGAAGCTACACTATCCGCGGGTGACATAGGCTATATTATATTTTCTAAATAATTACGGATCATTAATGAAACTCCAATAATGTAACCCAAGGTGTAAAAAAATACCCAAAAAATTCCTTACATCGCGTGCGCTGCTAAAACTATTGATGATAGAAGAAAGTAATGTACTACGACTTTGCAGAACACATCAATATCTACAAAAAGTGTCGCGACAGTATATGTCTAACTATTATAGTTATGTCACAATAAGTGTTCTTTTATTTTCAAAATTTAATTGAAATGCCGCCGCTAAAAAACGCTCTTTATTTGTACCTTGGTATTAATCCTTATCAAAATAAATTACTTCATATTCACGACTGCTTCAATACCTTTATATAACTTTTTGAATTATTCAATTCAGACATTCCATTCGAAAGATATCACGAGTTTAAAAATGTGAATATTAGAAAAAAGTCGCGTGTTCGCCGCTCAGTCCGCTCGGCTATCTAGGCAGCACGGGGTACGTACGGGAGGGGAGTCAATGTCAAGAAATACGGCCGTCAGGAGCCGGGTCGCCCCCTTCCCTCTAAAATGGTTGAGGAGACGGTTGGAACTTTTGTGATCGTAATATGGTGTCCTGTTTGTAACGGGACACTACTCAGTACATACTTAAGTATAATATAATTACTTCATATTATAAAACGAAGTCCCACGCCGTGTCTTACTGTCATTCTGTACGCGATAAACTCAAAAACTACTGAACGGATTTTCATGCGGTATTCACACACAGACTACATAGTGCAGTTTTAGACAACGTGATTCATGACGAAGGTTCAGGTGTATAATTTGTTAAGGTTTACTACCCGTGCGAAGCCGGGGCGGGCCGCTAGTATTTAATATAAATAATGAAATACATTTATTGTAATATTTAAAAAAGGATACCGCAAAAAAAAATTTTTTCTTTTTTTTATTAATAACTACAATACGAAAATAACAGTGGTTACGGCGGTATGTTAGGTAACTAGGATAAGTAGGGTTAGGAAGCAATAATCAGCAGCTGCAATAGTAGTAAAATAAAATAAAAAGTTGCAACCAAAAACAAATAATCTAATATCTTACTTAAACGCGCACAGTGGTACATTCCCCTAATTTAATGGCCAAAAATTTTATACAACGAGCGCTCGTATTGCACGGTCCGCCGCCGCAGGAAACTCTGGCGATATTTCAGTAAATATTAAAACCAAGGTAGGTTTCCTTTCCTTTCCTGTGGGTAATATCTCCTTTTGTACGGAGCGAGGTGTGTTTGGGAGCGTATGGCTTTCGGATTGCGGTGGCTGGGTGCTGGTTAAGACGGTGTAAGTTATTGTTTTGTGTGGGTTTCATAGTTAGTAAAGGATGTGTTATAACTTATAACCCATTTACTGATGCCCAGTTGCACTAAACTTAGCCGACGTTTAAGTTGACGCAAAATATTCCTAACAAGAATATTTAATGCATTGCACCAATACCCACCTTAGGTAAAACCTTAACTAACCCTAACTTAGAAATATGTTAAGATGTCAACTTAAGTTTGGTTTCCAAACTTTGAACAGAAATCAAATCGCATCAAATACCGGGACTCTCTAGGACATCGGGCCTACATTAGGCATAACCACTGAGCCATCCGTACGCCTGAAAACAATGCAACTAAAATATGCAACGAAATAAGAGTATAAATGCGAAACTAAATTATAATTTTAATATATTTAAGCAACCACATTTCTAAATCAGCCATATTTCAACTTCACAAATATCCACCCCTCAAGCCCGCAACCAAAACGTAAACCTCAAGACAAAAGGGATGATGGAGTCATTCCCAATGGGAATTGCAATGTAACTCGAGCACGTAATCCATCTTATCATTTTCGAAAAAAATCTAATGGAAATTTTTGCCCGCCCAAAAAGAGATTGGGCCCACTGGGAATTATTCGGCGGATTTGCCTTATGTACGATATTATGAAGTTGCGGTTTCAAAATAAAATCTTAGTTGTACATTGTATGCATATGTATATTATACACGTGTACTTAAAAAGGGGTACCTACATATTAGTATTATTACTGAAGTCACAAAATGGTGTAGGTTGGGGTCCTGCAGTAGACATATGGGATGTTGAAGATATAACTGGATAGTATATACAGGGTGTAAAAAGAACGCTAGAATTAATTGAAACGTCAATTTCAAAAATAATCTCGATTTCTGCCTAAATTATGAGTTTCCGCGGGTATGTTTCTTGGGGATAGTTGTTCAGTTTCATGGGTAGAATATGGGGTTTCAATTAATGCTAGCGGTCTTTTTACAACCTGTATATACTATTAAAAATTTAGAGCAATTTACGTCAGGGTTGTACTGTCAATAGGTTTTAATAGTTTGTGTATTCCATAACTCCATAGTTTCAAGCATTAAAAAAAATTATAAAAAAAAGTATACCTTGTGTCCACAAGGTGCCAATCGGCTCCCGAGATTGTTCAACTAGTTCCATTTAAATGTTGAAAAAAAAACATGAAGTAATTATTACAGCATTAGATATGTACCTATTTCTCTTGTAACACCTATATGTCTTAATACATACAAACAATTACAAAGAAGTACCCGCTTTCCGTCAAAGCAGAAACATTAGCAAAATAAAACGGAGACATAACGGAAAAAGTTGTCACAACTGCGTCATTACGCATTCGGAGGCATTCAAATGGGGAAAGGATCGACAATTAAATTAAGCGATTTGAAAAGAAAACAGGACAAAAACAGTGTAAACAAAAAGACCTGAGAACCAAGGGCCAATGGAAAATGTACCTACG
This sequence comes from Blastobasis lacticolella, assembly GCA_905147135.1. Lineage (NCBI taxonomy): Eukaryota > Metazoa > Arthropoda > Insecta > Lepidoptera > Blastobasidae > Blastobasis > Blastobasis lacticolella. The sequence goes on along the minus strand of LR990062.1, from coordinate 13,073,158 downwards.
TAATTTCCATGATTGGTCCGCAATGGAGCGATTCGGTTATCTTTTTTTTTTGTCCTATTTTTCCCGTTTTCCACCGTCTTTGTACCGCCCTCCAGAAAAGAGGGCACGGTCAACGCGGACTTGTGAGTCTTGAGACTTTGTATTTTATTTTTGGAGAGGGATAATTGGTTGTCGAGGCAAATTTGCTTCAATTGAAGGATTTCAATAAAGGATGGTAACAAACCCGATAATATGTGTAGTGAAAGTGTAGTGGATAACCACGAAAGTCTTAAAACCTAGATTGAAAAAAAGTAGACTTCATTTGTGTATTATGTGCAATAACATGTCGGAACACCCTTGACAAAGTCGATTACTAACCTATTGAACTAAATATTATACCGACTATTAACCCGAATATAGTGAGACAATGTTCCCTTTATTAAACTGGATTTCAAATAAAGAAATCCTCATCCGATTTATAAAGAAATAGGTCCACCTCTTTAGGAGCTAGGCTACCGCAGACACACAGAAACCTACACAAGTAAAACTTATAAATGTAGGTACAATTTTAGTACATTACTTGCTTGATTCTGCACTTCCAGCTCATTATCATTAGTAATCATTATCCTAATCATCATCCAAACGTAAATCTCCGATGAGCTTTGTGCACAGAAAAAAACTACGCATCTTTAACTAGAATTATTGTAAACAAACTTTTGAAGTACCAAGATTGCTTGCTTAACTATACAAGAGAAGCCTATTTGCAGGAGCCGAGACGAAAAAAGGTTGTTTCGTGCGATCGGTTTTTATTTGATTTCACCAATGTTTGCGTCCAAATTAGTGCGCCTCGATACCTCCCTGTCTCGTCTGCTTTTTTGTCCTTTTCTCGCTTGCTCATTTGTAATATTGCTGTTTCATTACGTACATAAATATCTTTTTTTTCTTTTTTTATAATTGTGAAAACTTGGATTATAAAATTCAAATTTTTTATAGGTATATTCACCGCATAGAAATTTATCACAAATTTTTTTCTGGGTCTAGCGAAAACCTACAGCTGAAAATCAGTCTACAGAAGGAGCACTTAAACAATAAAAACAAAAGAAAATTAAAACGGCATAAAATCTGTGGCAACTCGATAATTTAAAGTAAACAGAACATTTTTAACCCTTGCTTTTTTAAATAAAATCGAACGTCGCAGGAAAGTTATCTTTCAATTTTAATCATAATTCCGAGTAGACAGTCATCCGCCTTCAGAAGTGAAATGATTACACAAGCTAAAATTATATCCTGGGTGGATATAATTTAAGCTAAGTGCTACAAAAAGCTAGCTTTAGAAGTCCTTAATTTGTTAGTATTATTTCGAGAAACATTGCACGAAGTATTTATATTACATTTTATATTGGACAAATGGGTTATGGCGACACAATATTTTTAATTTTCACCACTTCATATGAAACCACTTTTTATCTGATTACATTATCGACGATTTTATCTATGTAGAGTATGTATTCAATACTTACCGGGCCGAATGCAATAGCTGAAGTTACACCTATTTTAAACCAAATAAATTGATTTCCAATCTCATTTCCAAGTGTTCTCCCTTACTACCCCAAGCCGCAATCCCTAATATGTATTTTCAAATCAGCAGAGAAGCTACATAACCATCCCTAAAAACCCAGACACGGACTACCCACTCACGACCCACTTTGCTACTCAAATAGTAATAGGAAAGAAATCACGTCTTCAACCCCCTTTCCCGTCCCCCCGCGGGGGCCACGAGGGCCACAGATGTCGCCCCCAACGATTTTTCGGCCCAAAATGAGCTTTTGCCTAATTTATTTTTTGCCGCCTTCTTTTCCTCGAGTAAATATTGACTCTGGCCGGTTGGCGCGGCGTGGATACGACCAAGTTTGAATTTGGAGCCAAATAGGTTAGAGAGAGAGTTTTTTACGTCTTTTTGCTGGGGCCGCGAGAGTTTTTGACGAGGATTTGAGTTGTGTGACTGGGAATGTTTTGGGTATTATACTTTCGTGTTTTTGGCCCAAAAGCAGTTGAGATTTTTTAGCGTAGGTTCGGTAGAAATATTTATCGTGTTCACTAAAACGTTATTTGCCAATAAGTTTACTATATTGTACAATATATACACACTCGTAAGTAGGTACCCGATACAAGTGAAAATTATAATAAAACGATATTTTCCCTAAGGACAACTTTTCACATAAAACTTAAATAATCATGTTGAATTAAAACCACTTATTCCTATTTAAATTTAAATAACAATGTCTCATTACCTAACTAAATTACTGAATTAATTAAAAATAAAAAAATATAATTTAAAAGAAAACTAGATAATCGTATCCATAGTATTCCAAAACTGACGAGGCCCGTCACGATGGCCCCAGTTTTTTGCGACGCCGGACGTACGCGCCGCCGATTAGGACCGCCGTGGGGCTCCTCGAGTGGTCTCTGATAGATTACGGAATGGGGAAATGCTTGGGAAAGAAATGTCACGTACCGAAAAAAGAAAAAGGTAGGTATTTCTTACATATTCGAGAATTCGAGATGTTTCGAAGAAAGGTCAGGTCGAAGGTAGCATAAACAGACGAGCATGTATGAAAAGGTTGATAAAAGTGGAAAAAACGAGATTTGGCAGGGCCGTAGCAAGTGAAATATTGTGGCCTCTGCCTACCCCTACGATAAAAGGCGTGACGTCATGTATTTATTACCAAAAGCGTTAAATTATACAAATCATTTGATATCAAGTCACTATCATTATTAACGAATTTATGACTGCCGTGGTATTGCCGATGTTTTTGGGCTACGGTGACCACTTGCCATCATCGCGGGTCATCTGTTTGCCTACCGTATAACATAAAAAAAATTAATATGCATATAATATAATTTATTAATTCAGTCACGCGGTTTGAGATCGGGCTGAGGAAAAATGAATAGAATAATTGCAACGAGTAGCTCGATTAATTCCACATAAAACTTGATTTTCGATATTATCCTACGAAATCAAACTCCAAGTAAATCCTCTAATCATAAAGTGTAATTAGCAACAAGAAACAGTTTCTGCGAACCCATTCTCCCTAATCACGGCTCGTGCTTGACCGTTTTTTGTACCCCACTCTCCTCCGAAGGTGTCGGGGGCGCGATTGGTTATTAAATAGGACTTATGCTTCTACCCTCTTTTTAATTGTCTCTAATTTTTCGACGTCTGAATTTTTTTGCTTTTGAGACGTCTCGACGAGTTTATATTTGTAAAATTTATATTATTTTATTTTTCGGATATTGTGTTTTTGTGTTCAGAAATGTTTATAAAGCTGGATCGGTTTGAAGTAAACTATGTCGTTTTCTTATCTTTTTTAGCTAGATAGATGCCGATTTTGAATTGCCTTTTTCTGAGAGACACTTTACATACTATACCTACACCCAGCTTATGTCAAAGAAATTCGGAAACCACATAAAACGTTCGTTTGAATTGTTACATATAATAATATAACAATTTTAAACAATTCTCTTTCCTACGTAGTATTTCTTGCTTCTGAGAATCATGTGATCGCCGCCATGGATCATTTTGCTGCGTTTAATGTCTCGCCATCAGTTCATATCTTTAGCGATATGTAGATCATCAAAGAACTTGTTGGTACTTGTTTAAAACCATAAATATATAAGCAAACCTTATTTTAATTTATTTCACTTCAACATTCAAATGTCCTAAGGTTCCATTGAAAACACAGTTCGAAACGGTAGAAACATGTTTTTCTGCAACTATATTGTTTCACCGGAGTCTTCTTGTTATGCGACGTTGATTGTAATGCAAAATCCGCCATCTTTGTTTTACAAATGGCGTCCTCGATTCGTTAATGAGTCTCGCCATTATGAAGTCTATTGAAAAAATAGATATTCTTACCTCAACTAAATAGATATGTTTTACCTATTAAAACTATGGGTAGGTAACTTGTCCGTCGTCATACATACCCTGAAATATGTTTGTAAAGAGAAATATTTATTAAACGGCGCATCAAATTGCTTACAGTCTTACACTATAGTACTTACACGAAATATTCGATTACACTAGTGACCAAATGAGTACTTTTTATGAGTAGAAAGTATTAATTTTATCTTTTCTAATAACGATTGTTCATTAGCAATCTTATGGGCGATTAACGCATTCCATCTGACGGACTCGTTTGTCGATACGATAGTAGTACCTAAAAAATTTACAATTGTTTTGCAGATAAATTATAAAACAACAAATGATAAATCGTAACATAAAAGAAAAAGTAAACAAAACGACTAATTAATCGCAACTCTTCTCAAAAGAACGAACTAAGAGAACAAAACACGAAAAAAACTAATGAAATCAAAGAGAGCGAAAGGAAACACAAAAAGTCGGCGATGCGTCTAAAAGAACGCGAAATGAATAGCGCACTCGACTTCTCATAATTATTTCTATGGCGTTTACAAAAGAAAATAACTAATTGCCAGTATTAATTATGGGTCTTATTGTTTTTATTCTTTCTGGGGTCGGGAGTCTTGGGGTTATTGTGTGGCCATATGTCTCAGGTTAAGGGTTAAGATTCTGTTATAAATTTTTTCGTAATTTGTGTTTTTTTTTTCGTTATTAATTCCGGTGGGACTATTTTATAGTTGTTACTTGCAATGTCACAATTTAGTTTATCGTGACACTCCGTATAGTGCTGAAGAATTGAGTGTCACAGAAGAAAATTATGTGTGTCAAAAAGGACACACAGTATATTATATTTTCCTAAATAAGTATTTTAATTAAAAATTAAAATAATAATATAAAAATACTTGCTCACCAAAAGGATTGATAGCCTAAATTTACTGTGCAAAATAGTACTAATGGTGAGCATTTGGATAATCCTTTTTTATTTCCCAAAACAAATTACACATCAGAATCATATAATTCGATAGCATTTTTATAATTGTATCAATATCATAAATCGATTCAGAATACACTCTTGTTCCGGTAACAGATGGTTTCATTCGCTCCGGTCATAAAATCGAGTTTATTATCCAAAAAACACCGGAACCCGCCCATCAATATCGACCAATCGTGATTTTTTACCGGGATTTTGGGAACATCCGACCGAAACAGATGTTAAACGTAAGAAGATTCACTTTTTTAAAACAAAACCGAGGTGAGGTTCATCGCCCTTGAGCATCTTAATCTTATTTAAAAAAAGAAACAAAAGCATCTATCATAAAGAACCGAAAACAAAAGAACGAAGTCGTGACACAGATTATAACAAAAATAATTCAAAAATGGAATCCCGCGAACTGACGCGAACATGCAAACTCGCTCGCGTTCCGTTTTTAAATCCCTTTTGTCTCGTTTTTTTTCACAACTCCCAACTTGCTACTTAAGCCGTTTCTTTCATTCTGCCAAAGCCGTTTCTTTAATTAGCAACAAAGAATGGTATAGCGTGTCGCTCTTACTTTTTTAATTTAATTACAAGCTCTCCAAAAAGACAATAGAGCTGTGTTCAGCCACAGGTAGGGCCATTAAGGGTTTTTATGACATGCAAATTAGGACCTTTTGTTTTTTCTTTGCAACATTTTTTTTTCCAACAAATTCTCACGTCGCCACGTAATGATAGGTGAGATTATAGAATGTTTTAGCTCGGTGTCCGCTGGTAAGTGCACTATTATGTTATTATAGGCATCAAATGTTGCATCAGTTCAGTACCAGATGCGAGGTAACGGTACCCAGTCTGTGCAATACGGCTCGGAACCAGCCGAAACTGGTTTTGTTTAGCAAAAATAACTAGATGTATAACGCGTTTGGATTTTGTTGCGTGCGGGACGCTTATGACCTTTCGCCATGGGAGGGGTTAGCTTAAAGTATGCAGATAAATGACTGGAAAACTATTTCGTAAATTGATTTATAATGACTGTAATCTCAAATATTGCCGTAGAATTATTAATTATCTATGACAAATAGGTACGCAGGTCCTTCTAATATGAATATAAGCAAATATAGCGAGGTAAATGTTCCAGAGACATCATAATACTTAGCAGACAAACTTATCTCTAGTTAGGTATATTCTTAGAGAAACCTTCCCGATATTGATTCCGATAAATTTAACATTTCGCCCTAACAAAAACTCCCAAAGTTTTTTCACTTAATTTAAACTCAAAAGATACTCAAGATAATTGCTCTCCAGTCTCCTTTCACGGATCGAACCCATTTCTTCGAGAGCAATTTTCCCTATTTTTTGGCATTCTTCAGTGAACGGGCCACCCCAGCCTTTGTGAGTAAAGAATCGGTGATTAAAATTCAATTTTGGAACAATCGGACGAATGTGTTCGCGCCTAAGATGACGCGGTGCATTTTAATTGGATGAATAATTTTGGCACCAATTTGGAGGTGATTAATTACTGGCTGGTTTATTTTTCTTCCTTTACAAATATAATCTTTAATCGTCGGTTTCTGGACGAAATCATAGCATTGTGGCCCGTTTACTGGTATATTACCAACGTATATAATTGTAGTAGGTATGTCTATCTTCATTTTTATTACAACTAATAATTCTGCTTCTACAGCCAAAAATATTAGTAACAATAATGACATATGCAGCAACATTCATCAAATTAGTCACGTCATATCCGCGTCGGTCAGAAATTAGGGAAAAAAAATTAACCCTTTCACGCTCGTCCAAACATAGGGTCCGCTTCGGACAATATGTCCCGGAAGATTTCCTACCTGTGAAATAATGGTCGTTGCGTTTGTATTAGCATAATAATAGTGTCAGTGCTATTATTTTTGGGAAACATTGGCTAACAAATGCCCATTGTGGGCTAAGGGCAGCTGCAGGCTATTCTTTTTTTTTTTTTTAAGGTCATTGTCCATCGGAATTCGGATGCGCTTCGCGATTGATAACAATAAAAGGTCACCCCTTGCTTTTAGAAATTTAAGACTATGGTTGAGGACGGACTTGTTTTGTTCCGTAGTTTATGAGGCAGTTGCGGTGTTATTTCGAATATAATTTTTGTTATAATATTTAATTATTAAAAAACGATTTTTGGTATTGTTATTTTACGAGTAGGTATGCCGAATAAACAATCAATTTTCCCGCGGGAACCTATTATTTTCCCGGGATCTTATGTTTGTGATAATTTAGTATTCTATTAGTGAAAGAATTTTCAAAAACGGGCCTGTATTTTATTATTTTATTCATTACAAACAAAAGTACAAATCTTTTTTTTTATAACATTACTATTGATAAATTCTAATATTTACTTAAATTCTAGTCGTCATTATTAAACACACATCACTGTTCAAGTAACTTCAACTCAATATACTAAACTTCACAACAGAAAGTAACTTAGTCCACCCAAATTTTCAATTTTAATTAAATTCGCCAACCGAACGATCCCGTATTCCAACGCCAAAGCAACATGACCCTTTAAGTATAACAATTAAAAAACGGCCAAACAAAAAATTAATACAGATTGACAAACTGGGCCCTTCTGGTCCCTTTCGAACAAAAAACAGGTAATCAAAGGGTTAAAGGTAAGGATAGAGACAATAACTAGATCAAGGGTTGATCCAAAGATTAATAGCTCGGTATTATGTTTCGTTTCGTACGAAGAATTATTTTTATTACATACGCTTTTGTTTTAATAAGTATTAAAAAAATATTACGAACAGTACGAATTGAAAATAATAATGGAAGTAAGGGAAATTAGGTAGATTGTTCTCATACTCGTAGAGTGAAGAGGATAGATAAAATTGACACAAAATATTATTTTGTCATTTCGAAATGCCATCTGACCTCACTCGGAGGTCAGATGGCAGTCGCTCCACTGTAATTATTGCTCTACCAAATCCTGGATCATGGTCAAGGCCATGATGGTTAATTTCTCATTTCTTTATTGTTTTACTTCATATCAACTTGACAGATCTTTTCGTATTAAATAGTCTAGTTTCAATCCCGGTCTTCAAATCTTATATTATAAGTATAGGTACATCGCATGTAAGTCCGTGTAAAGAACGCAAGATTAGTTTTAACTAAAATTATCCTTATTTTAATTACTACGGAACAATGTGGTGTCTGCCTCTATGGAAAACACTCGTCAGCCACATCGTCACTTACCATAATGTGAGATGGCAGCCTTTCTTCATCATTATCATCATCATCATCATCATCATATCAGCCAAAAGACGCCCACTGCCCACTATGTGCCCTGCCCACTGCCACTTCAGTCTGGCAATCCTTAGAGCTATGTCGGTGGTCTTGATTCGCTTGCGGATCTCCTCATTTCTCATTGCGCAAAGAAACTCCGAGCATAGCTCTTTCCATTGCCTTGTGGGTAACAGTGACCTTTCTTATAATGCTCAAATTCCTATCTTGTCTAATATAAAAATAAAAGTAAAAAATGTGACGTTATGTACGTATTTTTTAAGACAGATGGTAGAAGATAATTATTTATTGAAATTTATAATCAATAAATATCTATCTTCTACCTACAATATTTCTTACCGAATCTAATACTGAAACACTTAAACCGAGAGCAAACTAATGTTTCCTCAAAAAAGTCGATTTAACCCCGCGACCGGCGCTGAATTCTAAATCTTGCCAAGTTTCCATTCGTCTTTTTGCACAGGAACTTGGTGCGATTTTTCTTTCTTTTTTCTCTTCCCTTCCGTTGGACAGTTAGCGATGTCTGAGCCCGGTATGGAGGGATGAATAAAAATAATTGTCGGTCCGGGACTGATTCCTTTGCGAACCTCTTACTGTTCACACGATCTTTGCTGTCTGCAGGGCTGGGGCTGGGGCAGATTTTGTGAGGGTTTCTTTATTTATTTTTTATTAAAAATTTAAATTTAACGCTGTGACTGTTTTAGATTCAGTGAAGACTGTTTTTTTTGTTTTTATCGATTATGCCAAAATATAATTTAATAGATTATTTTTTAAATAGTAGCAAAATAAAATTTTCATATCTTGTTCTTTATTTCTTGGCCGTGCGGTGTCTTACCTTCTGAGGAGATCAAGGGGGGTTGACATTGATAAAACAGGAAGCCAAAGCTTTTTATGACAAAACTCAAGGATACTTTTGGGATAACTGATTATGATGATGAGTAGTTTAACCTGTACCTAATTAGTGGTCTGGTCATCTTATTTTAATATATTTTTATACACACAATTAATTATTTGTACTTATTGTAACACATCACATAATTATTAAAACACTCCTAAACGAATTTCACTAAAAACAAGCATTAAGAACAGATAAAAACTTCACTAGCGAAAACAGGAAAAACTCGTTACCGGCAACCCTGGCAGACGGTTGCTCTAACTTTAGGAAAACTTGCCAACTATAAAGTTTTGTTCTTTTTGCATTTTTCTCTCTTGCCAGAGCGAAACGGTTATTTTTTATTCTTACCCCCCACACCCCCACCCCTTGCGCGCCCCTGGAATCTTTTGAAACGTGTACCCCTTTTCAGGAGTTGGCACGCTGGCTATCTTTCTTGAGTTGACTGCTTTGCTCGGGCTATCGGCGAGAGTGGAGTGGGGTGAATTGTTTGGGGGCTTTAGGATGTTTTTCGGATATTTTTGTAGTTTTTTTTCTAAAATTTGTGGATCCGTCGCTTAATGGACGGAAGATTTGTTTCGTTATTTTAGTTTTTTTTATTATTATTTAGATAAATGTGTTGAACTACAACTAGTGATGTCGTTTGAAGGACGTCATATCTAAGGTTTTCAGATGCTCAACCATTTTTCTTAATAAGATTTTAACCATATTGGTGGCATGTAGATTTATACACACAATTCATTGAAAAAAAAATTACCATCTAGTACTTACACAATGTAAACAAAAAATTACATATTCAGCCGAATAAATCTTTAAACGAAACAGACTCCACGGCATCCTCGGCTCCTTGGAAACTCCTCAACTTTTTATTTGACCACTGAAGCATTCGCGAGATAGCGCGGTGGCGAAAATTAAAAAAAATCCCCCGCAAAAAACTCCGGAATCCACTTGGGAAGGAAACTTTTTAACGTGGGAAGACGCAGGCGTTCCCGGTTTGCTTTTAAACAATTCGTTTCGTGAGTTGCGTTTATTTTGCTTATTGTATTCTTCTGGGTTTTAGATGCTGATTGCTTTTTGTTGCTATTTAAAGATTGTAATTATAATTGTGGTGTTTGAAATTAATATTTTACTTGCTGAATTGTCTTCATTCGTAAAGTACGTACGTCGCAACACTTGTCATTAGAGACACGTATCAATCACATGTAGTTAATACGAGTAATTTTGTTTGGAATAAAATTCAGATGAAAATGTGCGCCTCAAAATCCAATATAGGTAAACTACGAAAATGCATATTAAAAGTAAACAATCCAAAAATCCCGATACAGAAACAATAGCCCCACCCTCCCCTTGATAACGTACCAAATTTAATATCGGAATCAAAATGGCCGCGCGTAAATTCGATAACAAAATTCGTACGCCCCAGCGCAGGTGGAATATATTTTTTTTCCATGCCCACTGCCCACCCCAAAATAGTTGGGGTGGGGGCGAATAGTTAGGGTGTGCGTGACCCCCCGCCCCCACCCCACTCCACCCGGGGGTGCACTCGGCATGTGTGCACGCAAATTCATGTCCAATAATTTAAATTTCCAATGGAGGCCTGATTAATGCAATATTAAAGGCGAACGGGCGCGATTTACTTTTGCGATAGGCGAACGCGATCGGTCCATTTAATTATTATGTTCTTGAACCTATCCGGTCTACGCATACTGTCCATAGTAGCCCATACTAAATTCGCAAATGGTATAAAGCAATGTTTCGTTTTCGTCTGTATATTTCTCCGCTTCTTCTGGACCACGCAACGAATTTTGAAGCGGTTCTCACTATAATGCAGATATTTTCTTTCGGAATGTTCATGTGTATAATACTTACTTATATGTGGTAGGAAATAGCCGGAACACCCGCGCGAAGCCAGTACGGGTGGCCTCACATAGTATAAAATAAAGTCGCTTTCGGTGTCTGTCTGTATGTTCGCTATAAATGAAGGCATTTGTTACACCACCACAACTTAGCGACAAATGAAAGTAAATCAAATGAAAATTACTATTAAAAAAAACGACACTTACCGTTTTTCAGGCATTCATCTCGATACATCTCGACGTCAATATTCGGGTTGTGCTCTCGCATACGAGGGCCCGAGGTCCGCCTTGACCATGATCCAGGATTTGGCAGATAAGCTAATTAAAGTAAAGCGACTGCCATCTCACCTCTGTGACTCCTGTTAACAGGAAAACCTGACCAGACTGGATCATGGTTACACATTTAGTCTCTTGTTTTTCATCACGATGTTTTCCCTCACCGTAAGAGCGTCGATTAGTATTCAACTAATCATTACTCAGACATTCATAACTCAGAAAAAGTCATTGCTACACGGCGGGACTGGGAATCGAACTGGGTACCTCTCGCTAACGAGTCGGGCTGTTGAAACATTGCATAAGTTTGACCGGTACTTTTGTAGGGTACGTATATGGTAGATATAGGGTAAGTGTAGAACACCATGCGAACGAAGTCGCGCCGGGCCAGCTAGTTAAACATATAAAAAAGAAAACAATTTTCCAAATTACAAATTACGAACACACAAGTGATTCGCATGAAACCGTTGGAGCCGCGTAGAAATATTTCGAATGCGTATCAAAATGGCGCGAAGTCTGCGTTCCGAATTCAAAAATAAATTCGTTTCGCGCACGCGCGGACGGGCTGCCGCGTTTTAAAATCGACGGCGAATTTATTTCTGCATCATGCTGTGTACATACGTACGTATGTGTACATCGGTGCAGATGTGTAAATACCTACGTTTATACTGCTTACGGACGAGGCACATAAGCATTCAGAAGTTCTATTGTAATTACCTGATCTGAAAATCCTGAATCATGGTCAGTCCGGACCCCGGGCCCTTAGATCCCGGTGGCAAAACTCGGCAGCGGGTACTAGCCCAAACAACTCCCAGAACACTCCCTTCCCAGCAATAGCTTCATCATCATCACAGCCCATAACAGTCCACAACAGGACTTAGGGCCTCTCCCAAGAAAGGGGCCATAATCTCCACGGTTTGGAGATCGCAGTGCTGTAAATATAACAATGGAAACGCTGCTGCCCATTTTCCAGTCTACGGTGACTCTAGATCTTTAGCCTCGAAAACAATTGTCGCCCTGTACGACACCCACGAGTGTAAGGGGTTGGTGCTATTCTACTCTGCCGGACACCACACGGCCTCTTTATTATCAACAGTTGTTGTGTGAAAAATGGACAAACTTGGGTATTAGATAAATATTTAATCAATTAAGTTCTTGCTCAATATTAAAAATATATAATCCCTTACCTGTTTATATTATTATTATTATATTGTATTATACTCACAGATTTTACTACCAGTTTAATCAATATTTATGATTAGCATTATTCAATACTCGTTCATTATCCCGAAACTCAATGTTAGTTCTTTTGGAAGTTCGACATAATTGAATCTTAGGTAAAGTAATCGTGGGTATCGTAGCTAACCAGTAGCAGTAGGTCAATGTTTCCTATATCAGAAACCATTTTTTAAGAAGCTTTGTCCAAAGACAATGTAACTCCATTATACAAGTCAACTAAGTCAACTAAGTGACCTAAAATCCTTAAAAGGCTTTACATTTAATAATGGGCTGCATAGTTGGTTAATTAGTAAAACCTTTTATACACTGCAAGAATTTTATAATTATAATTGTAATTAGTAATTGTTACGAGTCATTGTTATTGTTCTTTAATTAAATATATTAGTGTAGTAATAAACCTATTGTATATCTGTATGAGACAGATATTTACTGCTGATCGAATGTCAAATACATATTTTTCCACCTATGTAACACACAGTAAAAACAATAAAGATTTTTTATGATTATTATGATTATGAACAAATACTTCACCGAATTTAGTTTTAGACTTTACAATTAAATAGTCTTTTTCAGCGTCATCAACACATAAGTATCCACGAGTAGTTCTTCCAACTCATGTTTAAGAAAAGGCCGTTGGCAAAAGGCGGCCCGAAAAAAGAGCAAGTCACACTTTAAGCAAAGGCAAGAAATGCTTTATGCCTACGCAGAATAGCAACAGTGACTGGGAAGTGGTTTAGTATGTAAATCGGAGCGTAGGCACCGCTAGGGCTTTCTAGTGCTAGGCCTGGATTTTTAGCGAGCACTCAGAACGGAATTTTGAATTATATTGCTACTATAAAATTCTTTATTTTTTACTTCTGTACTACCCGCGTTTCGCTTTTGTTCCGATATTGAACTCGTTTTAATGAAAGAAGAAATTGTTTACTGGCCAGTAATTTTGTTAATATGTAATGAAGGCCTTAATAATGTAGGCCTGCTGGAAGAGATTTCTTTCTAGAAATAAGCAGTGCCTGTTGTATCATATATTTCTGTAACATAACGTGTATATTTTATCTTATGTGCAATAAACTCTTAAATAAATTTTTAGGCACTGATTACAAAGAGTGAAATATTGTGTAGATGATCCGCAAAAATTATATCATCTATGGAATTAAAGACAAAATCTACAATCTGCAAATTTTTAAGGTACTTTGTCCATTACTCTAGGCTCGCGCACAACAATGCGGCAGAAATGTCTCAACACCTTGAATCAAACAAATAGACTGGCTAGTAAAAATGTATGAGAGTTGTAATTGGAATTTTAGGGCCTTCAAGAACCGCGTCCAATTTAGAAGTAGTCTGTCGAACACTCGAATCCCGTTCACAATCTCACAGATATTAAAGCATCCTTTGAATCCGCACATCTTAACTGTGCTAAGGCAAACGCCTTTCGCCTCCCTACTTATTCATAGAGAAATAACAAAAATAACCATAGACAATTCTTAACCAACTTACCGGGACCCGTGGCACAAATGTCGCCGGAACGAGCCAACAGCGAGTTAAGCGGCAATATTGAAGGGCAAGAGGCCTAGTTACGTTGGCCGCTGAATGCGTAGGTAGCATAGCTTGAAAAATGGCTGCATGGCCACAATAGTATAGAGGGAACACTGAACCAGGAAATATTTGCCATAGACAAGATTAATCTGTTGTTAGATGCGTTTTTTACGAACGGAACGATGGGACGTTTGCGTCATCTGTGGTGTCGTTTGCGAGAGATCGCAAGCGTTGACGCATCTCTTTGGTATTTCTTAATTTACGTAACGTAGATGTTAAAAAGTTGCGTTGTTATTGTTGTTTTATAGTCTGTTAAGGACTATGTGGTAAGAGAAGTAACTACCTAAACTACTAAAATTAAGTTTTAATAGAGAAAAACCTAACGAGTGGCGACCTCGTTGCGGTGCTGAAGTTCGACTAGTCTCAAACTACGGTCACCCATCCAGTCCCCGGTATTGCGAACATTGCTTAACCTTGGTTATCGATCTCGCAAGCACACTACCACTAGATCAGTGCCGCTAAATTTCTGTAGGCAGATAATACAATGAAAATAAGTCAGTTTATTTAGATTTCGGTGGATAACACTTACAGTTGTTGTGCTGTACTTTTGTCTTTTAACAAACTTTTTATAGACAAATTGATACATCACGAAGAAAAGACATTAATAACTTTTTAGGTCACGTGCCAATTTACACTTAACAGACTCTATCTACACAATTGTATTTGATTAATCAATGACATATTTATTACTTTTCAGAAGAATGTGTATCTTATCGCGCCAAAAGATTTCTTCCAATGCGCACGAATTGACGGTTTCCACTGCATCCAATATAAGTAATCACATCTTTTATGATGATGGAAAGGAATCATAAAACTTTAAATGTCAACAAGTTTTTATTGCTTCACTGGAGAAAGTGGAAGTGTATCGTTTCTTTTATAGAAAAAATCTAATTGCGAAAACGTTCGCTCGAGAATGCTTTTTGTAGCATTAAAACCATTTTATTCTATGTTTTATCATCATTTTCAGATTCCTTGATGTAAATTTAAATTGTAATTCCGTCCAAAAATTTTAAATTTTGTAATTCAAATTCCGATATGAAAGACACGATGATATTGGAGAAAATATGATCTGCTTTTATTTTTAAGGTCCCATAAACCCCAGTATGTTTGTTGTGCTTAAAGTAAGAAAGTTTCAAATAAGAATCTATAAGTAATTTATAGTCAATTAAATACTAACCTTACTAAAAATCATCCCAAACCGCGTAAACAACAAATGCGGGCACTTAATTTGTTCTGCACGTAGGACAACTGGCAGAACGAATTTATGCATTAGGTACTTTCTAGTACAAACAGCGACAGATAAATCTAAACTGCATTATAAATAAAAGGTCCAACAATTTCACCTATAAAATACCCGGGGCCGCCCGCCATAAAAGCCCTCAAATAACGCAATATTTTACCAAAGCACTTTTATCTGCGAGACCAACCTAATAAACCTAAGTCAGTTATAAAATTTAGTGGCAATAAATACACCTTTTGTACCGTTACTACCGATACGGCGGGTTCAAATTCTATAGTTCATATTATGATCCTCGTATACTATCGGGCTGTATCTAGGAAATAATTCTATAATATCTCATGAACGTACGCGCATTTATAGGTACACACGCATTCTTCGCGCACATGCAAAATCACCCACACATGCCCCCGGCAGGACTACAGCAGATAGCTTATGTTGTGTGTCTGTGTGCGTCGGGGCGAATGACCTATGCATTCACAAGCACCGGCGGCTAAAAGTATGCGTTGGGTTTATTGCAGTGTTATTTTAAAAATTGTACCGGCGCGCCGGTCCTGTGTTGTGCTAGGTCCGGGTTCCGTGGTTCGGGGACCGGTTCGCGTAAAACGGTACCGTTAGTTGCTGGTCCGTTTTCCGGATTTGGTCGGTTTTCGGGGCGCTCTTGTTTGGGTGCGACGCTCGTGCGTTGGTTCGTGTCCTTTGCTGAGGCTTAGCTACCCAGATATGGGAGACGTTCTTTAGAAGCGAGAGCTCGAGACTCAGATAATAGCTATTCTTTAGACGAGATAGGTTCTCATCATTAACTAATAATGAGTACAACACAGAAGTTATGCGGCAGGCCGCATGTTGGAGGAGTTATGGGCCAAAACCGCTACAGATTGGGCAACTTATACCCGGAAACGAGCAGACCCAAAAACTATGGAGAGACTTGTTGGTATTCAACAGGGACTGGCTACCATAGCAAACGATCGCGAGGTGCGGAAGAATAGGGGGAGGCCTTTGCCCAGCAGTGAGATGATTCAGGCTGACAAAAATATTAATAAAATACAGAAGACATACGCTACAAATAAACTATAATTAAGCAAACAATAAAATCGAGCCACAAAATAAATTTTAAGAATACGAAAATAGTATCTAAGTAAGAAATTATACCTAAGTAAGAAATGAAGCTCGGCTTGCACAACATTCTTAAACACATTTAAGAATGACGTCGAACTTCATTTTGTAACTGTTGTGTTTATCTTTGGATGAAATGTGATGAAGAATTTGGTGCAAGTCGCCCTTAGAACATCAGACTCGTTGCATTTTCTAAAACACTCAGTCTCGGTAGGTAGGTTTCTTTGCTCAGATTTCCAAAATTTTACGCCCATGACAATCTCACTCGCAAGATAAATTTGCAAATCGTAAAATTTGTGAACAAATACGTTTTACAGCGATTTCATGACCAAAAATCGACCTAAAACAGACAACAACACAATGTATCACATTAATTTACAACACCGTACTTTAATACTGTACTAAACATACTTATTAACCTACTATTCTATAAAATAACATGTCTAGTAAAACATTACAACGACGAGGCATTTGTGGAATTCCTAGTTGAATTTTAAAAGTTCACAACAAGATTTATATGAAAACTAAGGAACTTCACTGAAGGCGGCTGAAGCCGAGTTTATCCGTTTCGTTGACGGAGCGATACTATAGGTAGTTACTAAATACTTGTATAGTATATAAAATATGTAATTTGATCGCTATGTTTTCAATAGATGTGGTTATCTTGGCGTTAATGTCCCGGTTGTGCTCCCGCGCGCGAGGAATCGAGGTCCGCCTTGACCATGATCCAGGATTCAACAGATCAAGGATTTACAGTGGAGCGACCGCAATCTGACCTCCGTGGCCCTGTTAACGGGGGAACCTGACCATTTTTTAAATCATGGTTACACATTCAGTCGCCTAAATGTGCAGATTTCATAACGATGTTTTTTTATATACAAGATACTAAGATAGCAAACAACCTTACGACCTGCCCACATCTAAGCTGCGGCAACAGCCTGTGGACGTTTGCAATACTTCCGACCCTGTACAAACCATTTCACCCCTTTCTTAAGAAGTCCATGCTACTAGTTTCTTTACTTAGACCCTGAATAACCGTTGTTTCTCCATTGCGCAGGCGAACGGCCCTACAAATGCCATTTGCCGGAGTGCGGCCGGGCCTTCATCCAGCTGTCGAACCTGCAGCAGCACCTCCGGAACCACGACGCCCAGGTAGAGCGGGCCAAGAACAGACCTTTCCATTGCAATATATGTGGGAAGGGATTCGCCACTGAGAGTAGCTTGAGAACCCATACTGCCAAGGTCAGTATCGCAAATGAAATCCAGTCTGACGATCCTGATGCAACCTCACACTTTTCGGGGAAGGGTTTTCGAGGTCTCTGTCTTGTTACTTGGTTTGGGTATATGAGGGTTGGTAGTTTTTTGTTCCAAGTTCTCAAAGGATGGGGTTGTTCCAATCAATGGAATTATTAAATAAAGTAATTATGATTAGAGTTTATAAGCGACATACTGTAGATGTAATATTGATGTAATTTTGAATAGGTTTAGCTTTAGGCCCAGCAGTGCAAACAATTTAATAGGTACCTACTAATATGTTCAATGGTTTTGCCGTGATAATATTTTTATTAGAACCTTTCAGAGATCATCATTATTGTCTTTGAGATTTGATAGTTCATGAATAACTATTATTTAATTTGCCTTGCATTTTTGACTGTGTGATTTACGCATCACATTATTGATTTCAATCCAGTAACTGATTTTCGTTGTCATTGCAAAGAATTCATGTTCCACGCACTGGCTGTTTACAATATAATTTCGAATTATTTCATTTTTAAACCAAATTGCGTTTCGGCCTCGACGATCAAAATTCCTTTCGGCCAGTTACAATTTTAGTTACCACAAAATACTCCTTTGGCAGATTATTAATTTCAAAATTCCCTCTTGTCTTAATTTTAAGTTTTCTTTTTTTATTCACTGTTACTATGTGATGCTAATTTTTGAAATGCTATGCCCGCATCGCCTCGTCGGCGGAACAGGAGCTTCAGCTGCACCTTGGTGTTTTGCAGCAACATGCGGCCCTCATGATTGGGGGGGCTACGGCTACGCCATGCCCAATATGCCACAAAGTCGTATTCGGGGGCGAAGCGCTAGTAGAACACATGAAGAACACGCATAAGGACCCCAATGCGTCCGGCGTAGCCAGTAAGTTTCCGAGCTGGCAGTTCGGTTTTTCAAATTTCGCAATTGAGATCAATTCGAAAAAAGAATCCTCTGCTTGCAGACGATTCTTTTTCCTTTTCTAGGTTCCTGGCTGAAAATGTTTCTCTTTGTTGATAAGGTCTAGTTTTTAAGTAATCTCTTTTGTTTCGAGCGTTATGTAATATATTGCAAATATATTTGTTTTTTGAGTCAGTTATATTGTTCTGATACTTCCAACGCTCACACAGACGGGATTTATTAGCTTTTAAGACGTGTCACTGGAAGTTTGTCCATTAAAGTCGTTGTTCTTGAGAATAATAGCCACCGCTATAGCAATAGAATTTTGTGAAATTTAAAACAATTTTAAAAGCTTCCAGCTGGCACAAAGCCATGAGGGGTGTTGGTTTTCCGAAATCAACGGTAATACACAAAAACGTATCGTATCCATAAATCTCTAGAGTTAATAAATAAGGTTAGGAACACCATCCGAGGGGAATTTTGTTATTGTTTAGGAATTATCGGAAGGGTAGAGTGTTTTGCAAACATTTCTTGCGACGACGATAGATTCTTCGGATGGCGTTCCGTGGCTATTATGATAACACGTTATGTTTATGTATCTAATAGCGACATTTTCCTTGTTTTCTGTCGCCAGACTTAGAATTTGTTGCTGTTAATTGGTTTTTGTTTTGATTGCCACTATTTTATTTACGTCTTCATTTGAGTATACAGTTAGTTCTGAATATTATTTATGATTTCTCATTTACGACACTGTTTTAGACTTAAGCGCGAATACCAGGTCTTGTCCTCAAAAGTCCCCTTCGAAAATTCAATCTTGAAGCTTCAAGAATCAAAACTGTCTCCCAACTTTTACGAAACGCACAAGACCTGGTCTTCCGGTCAGCACAGCACTAACTGCGAGACTAACCTGTATTTTTTTTTCTTCCCTCCCTCTCTAACCTACTAACCTATCCTGTTCCTGGTGATTGGTGAAGGTCCACCTGCCACCTCACCGTACCCAGCGCAAGCTAAACCAACTGATCCTTATGTAGCGAAGCGGCGGACGGCCAATCACCCGTGTCCTGTATGCGGAAAACATTACGTGAACGAGGGCTCCCTGAGGAAACATCTCGCCTGCCATCCAGAGACCCAGCTCACCAGCAGCTTGAGGATGTGGCCCTGCTCTGTCTGCCAGGCTGTGTTCACGCATGAGAGCGGTAAGTTGAGTGTTGTAAGATATGTAGGTGCAGAATGGATGCTGAGTTCGAGAATTGAAAACAATGGCGCTCAATTTGGAAGATCTATGACCAGCTGTTGATGATTATGATGAAGAATATCGTCGAAAATACATACTTCTATAATAAGTCACATCTACTTATTTGTAATAAGAAGGTGACGAGATAATTTCAGACATAAGGAACGAGATGCGGGTACCAGAGAAAGAGACCATGCTAGTCCTTTCCTCGTCAATTTCATGTCAATACGTGGAGACGTGGCATATTTACGAGGCGCGTGGACTTGTGGCTCTATAGATAGATACTTAGACAAAGTCATGCCCGTGTCCATTCCACGTCCCATCTGCACTGTCTGTATTGCCGTCAATTCATTTAAACTAGGTCTTCTGTCTTAAAAACTTCACTGCAACCAACCCCCGATATATTCCAGGTCTGCTCTCACACATGGAGCACATGAGGATGGAACCAAAACATCAGTTTGCTGCGCAGTACGTCCTCTCTCGCGCTGCCGCGGAGCGACGCGAACGGGACCTCATGGCTGCCGTCTCAGCCTCCGCGGGCGGCTCCGGCCTCCTCAACCTGGCCCCGCCGTCCCCCGCGCACTCCGACTCCTCCTCCAACGGCCGACTCTCCTCTTCAGCTGGCTCGGAAGCCGGAGCAGCCGTCAACAAGCTCTCAGAACTCCTCCGGTCGGCAAACAACGGACACCAGGCCTACCCCGATGAGAGAGTCGCAGCTATCGCAGCTGCAGCCGCCAATATGATGGCCCAGCCTGGTGAAGGAGCTAATGCTGTGCAAGTAGCCGCGGCGAACCTCGTCTCCGCAATGAGGCAACAACTCGCTCGAGAGCCGCCCCCTACACAACCCCCGGCGGAAACCCCGCCGGCGCCTAGCGAAGCAGCGCTAAGGATCCAGCAAGCCGAAGCGCTTCTAAGGAGTCAGGCTGAGGCGCTTCGCCTGGCCGTGTCACAGGCGGCGGCTGCGCACAGCAACGATGCGAATAGCCCTCTCAGACACAACGGCGGCTTCCCGCCACAACCGCCGAACGACGCCAGTGGACAACTGTCACCTGAACTGGTCGAAGCGTTCAGAATCGCTCAAGAGCAGCGGTTAGAGCAAGCGCTGAGACTGCATGACCCTCGGATGCTGGGTAACTTGCCATTCAATTTGCCGTCGCCGGCACAGCAGGCGGCTCAGCAGGCCGCGCACCAAGCGGTTGCAGCGCAGCAAGCGGTAGCAGCACAGCAGGCTGTGGCTGCGCAGCAGGCCGTAGCGGCTCAGCAGGCCGCAGCGGTGCAGCAGGCCGCTCAGCAGGCCGCTCAGCAGGCCGCCCAACAGTTAGCTCAGCAAGCGGCTCAAGCGGCGCAGGCGTCGCAACAGGCTGCTCAACAACAGCATATGCAGCAGCAAGCCGCACACGCAGCGCAGGCCGCCCAGGCCGCGCAGGCCGCTCAACAGGCCGCCCAGCAGGCCGCCCAGCAGGCCGCCCAACAGGCGGTTCACCTCCAACAAAACCCTCAGCCATGAAATTTTAGCTATTACTAATCCGACGCGATTTCAAATCGATAGACGTAAGACTTAGAAACTGTAAAAAATTAAAATGATTGAAAACGGTCGTATGAAAATTTAGAGTGTTAAAATAATTTTGGATCTGATATTTGATGATAATTTTAAAATAGAGCGTGAATGCGAAATCGCCTCTGGTTAGTAATTTCGTTAAAACGACACTTTTGAGACTGTTCGATAAAAATGTTCATTTGAATCAGCAAAATTTATCTTTTGATCTAATTGTACTATGGAAATTATGCTAATAATCAATACACGTTCTAGAGATATACTACTTACTGTTGTACATAAATAGACAAACGTTAGCGCAAAAATGATGTACATATTAATAAGAAAAAGTACCTAAAATAGATGAATCGATGAACAATTATGGAACAAAAACTCGCCCGAACAATTAAAATTAGATTTAGAAAATGTACGACAAATAATATTCAGTGCAATCTTCGTGAAGTTATTTGTTTTATTATTATTATTGAGTGTTTATTATTATGATTATTATTATTGAAAAATATATTTATTTTTTATTAGCTTTACCACAGAGCAGTGTATTTCTTAGCTTAGTACAAAACTTTTGGATGTGCCAAACTGTTTAAGCACGTTTTATAGCATTTAGAGAAACTTTTGCAATATACCGTTGCATTATTAAGTTTCCATAGGTTATTTTTATGTAATTGTAGTTATAATAATTATTATTTACTTGTCTTTTTCACGCAATAACACATCTTATGCTAGTCACGTTTTCGAACGCACAAATATTCTATATTTAAAAATTGGTTATGATTATTTTTTAAATTTTATTTTTATTTGTTTCTTTAATTGAGAAATCTGTGTACTTCCCTTGGCGTAGAGTTTTTATTTTGTGTAATAAATGCCATATTAGATAGTAAACTGTGTATATACTGTAGGACGTTGTGTAATGTTGATGCTTTTGTTCATGGCACAAAAATAAACATTTTATTTTATTATAACATTATTATTTTAATGGAATACGAAAAATAATTATTTACAAATTATTTGTATAATTGTATATAAAATTATTGACTATTATTTTCAGAAGACTGCCGTTACTTATATACTTTTGTGTGTAAATATTATTATTGACGTACAGTGTACATTGATGATAAAAATAGCGATTTTTCACTGAAACAACAATCACTGAGAAATAGTCAACTAAGAGACAAATAAGAAACAACTAAATGGAAATGTCAAAAATAATCTAAACGACATAATAATACAATACACGAGACATTCTATCAACAAGGACGTTGACGAAGCCCAAAGTATATTAACTTTTTTTTTATTTTACAACTACAGTTTTAAAGAACCACAATAGCCCAGTATAATAATTTAATAATGTTCATTATTGAACACTATACTATAACAATAATCAGGCATCATATATGCCTCAGTTGCCAGAGCCATAGTTTTATAGTTCTCTAGACGATTGCAGAATTGCCCAAAAACAAACGAGTCCGCAGCATCTACCAAAAAGCTTGAGTGATTCTGGTACTCGAAAAAGTTTTTGTGCAATTTTTCAACCGAACCAGTAAAAAGGAATGTCAAGTGTTGCAGAATATTACTTCATTTAATATTATCATGTATAATATATAAGTGACAGTTTTTGTGTATATAAACCCGTGTCACCGGATTATATACACATTAACCGCTATAAAAGTGTAATCATATACGTAAGTAAGGTATATTAAGCTGAATTTTAATGTACGTAATTATTTCAATCTTGAATTAATATTGGTACGGTCGACGTACAGTGAGTTACCGGAAAACTCGCTGTTCCATCTGTAATATCACTGTTTCGAAGTACTAACGTAAAATAGATGAAAAAGAAATCATAATGCAATAGCCCGAAAATTCTTTATCATTTAAAGTCGTAATTGTGTTGTGAAGAATGCTTTGTTTAACTTGTTTATTGTGAGTATTTTATTTGAAGAAACACAAAACTTTTCGGCAATTTTTCTTAATTATTATTTGGAGTGTAAAGGCCAGTTCAGAGCGAATGATTACCCCGACAAGGATTAAGTTTTCATGGAAACGTTGTATTTAGACCGTGACAAAACAAATATTTGACTAAAATATACCTATATAGATAAATGACTATCTATATACCCAAACTGGATCAAAAATAATCAAAAGTGAATGGATCGCTATTTATGTAAAAATATCCTCAATAAATTTAATATATAAATAAATTAAATATAACAACAAAAGAAGTTCCTATGAATATTGTATAAATTGTATTGTTTTAAATTTAGGTCTTAGTAGAAAGGAAAAATTTATGGACGTTTGGTATTTTTAAAGTTATAAATAATAAAACATCGTGTTAAGGAACTGAACTCGACTTTTCGAGTTGTACAAAAATGAAAAAAGCACGGATGATGAATCCTAAATTAGATTTTTAGATCGAAAGTTACGTTTCCAAGAAAGTGTTCATGTGCTGTAGGTCGGCATTCTTGTCGGACATTATTTGTGTAAAATATGATAATTGTAAAAAGTGACATTTTATTTTCGAGACAATAACAAATTTACATTGTACGTTTTGAATAAATAATCCAAAAAAAATCAATAGGCTATAAAATTGCGTGTCCGACAAGAATGCCGACAACTCTCGTTTTTTCTGTGATCATCGAAATGGATAGAGATTTAAATCAGATCGTTTCTGGAATTGTCAGAGGTTAACTCTTAAGTTTACGATGGATACATTTTTTAACTTACAAGCAAAAAGTTAAGATTATGAAAAAATCAATTTTCTACGTTTCATTTTATGAATGGAAAATTCCATAGTTAAGCTGTGTATATGTAATGATAACAAAGCCTAATTAACAGTAAATTGTCGGCCGTATTTTGCGTCGATACACGACCGGAGTGGGAAAAATTTCGACTCCGATTAAAAAACGTAATTTTCCTCACTCCAGTCGCTTAGTTGCAATAGACACTGATTCTGTTGACTAACAACACACTCGTAAGAGGGATTAGACCTCACATTTTTCTAAATAATGCACTGTCGGTTTCTATTCTATATTGAAAATGGATATGTCACACACCCGTTGTAGTTTTATTGGCAATTTGATGAAGTTAAGGAGTGGTTTCGTTAATGATTTTGTTACTAGACGAATTCGTTGAACAAGCACTTCGACCGTCGCTTGTAATGATTAGTTTGTAATGTAATTTTCTATTACATTTTCTCGAAAATCCAGCTCCAGTGAGCTGGCCTAAACGAATGCTCACGCAAAAACCAGCATGCGGTTACATTACATTTTCATAATTTAAGAACGCGTTGAGAATCACCCAAGAGACTCTGTTTGCCATTGTTAGCTAGGGTGTTCGATAATGCTGTCGTTGTTAAGTTTTTATTAATAACTTGCTGTTGATTTTTAATTAAACATCCTTGTTCCAAGTTAAAGATTTTTCTTTTAATGCTTCGTCGTTTGTGTTATGTTTCAAGCTTGTTCCTTAAAATATTTAGCCAAATATACACGCATATTTTATTCGTAATTATAAGGTAGACAGGATAGCCAGGTTTTCACTTTATAAACTCAACTAGTGTATTGTCATATATTCGTAATGTATCGTAAGTTAGCGTAATTTAAATGTAATGTAATTCGGTGTCGGACTCATTTGTAAAATCGTAGTTTCCTCCCAGTTGAAATACAGTGTGTAGTTTTTATAAATGGGTCTAGGACGATGA
Source organism: Blastobasis lacticolella (assembly GCA_905147135.1). Taxonomy (NCBI): domain Eukaryota; kingdom Metazoa; phylum Arthropoda; class Insecta; order Lepidoptera; family Blastobasidae; genus Blastobasis; species Blastobasis lacticolella. Next base: position 13,048,156 of record LR990062.1, on the reverse strand, counting down.
CATAATCTAAACACATTCTGTTTTTCAGCGCTATGTGTTTAGCGTATGTCGTGGCAGTAGTGAACAACGAATAAAAAACATAAATAATACAAAAAAATCCGTGTACTAAATGTACTTTAATGTCATAGTTAAACGTAAATCGATGTTTTATGGGATCGTAATTAATAATCCCAATTTGTAATAGTGAGCGATATCCATTTTCACATAAAGAATACGATTTTATAAAAGGAAGCTAAATTTACAAATTAAAGGGACTCTTTTGTATGAAATATTAAGAAACGATTTTTAAACTGATGAATTATGGATTTCTGTAACAAAATACTAAAAGGTAAGACTACTCGGCTTCGTCTAAAATACAATTATCGTATTACCTATAAACAAAAATAACTGACAGTGCATTAAACCTTTCGTCTATGTTATCTTATGCCTAGCCTCTGTAATAATGTCACTTTGGCATTTGCGTTGTACCTACTACACCTCACGTCGAGACGACGTCTTTTCGGATTGGTAAATTCTAGTCTTTCATTACGTAATTTTTTATCCACATACTGTATGTAATTGTCGTGAGAGTTTTTTGAGCAAAACTTTGCGGTAACACTTTCGAAATATAAAAATAAAAATTGTAAAATAAACGTTTTAGAGCGAACGGACAAAAGTTTGTATTGTAAAATTAATGGAAAATTCAAAATTATGTACCTATTTCGGCGTATGAGTAAGGGGAAAATGTAAAATTCCATTTAGGCGTTTAGATTAAAATTCGCGATTAGGTAGAAGTCAAAATTCGTGTTTGGCATACTGTATTTAATAAAAAATAAAATATTAAATAAACAATTGAATGTAAATAATGTATTAGGAACGTGATGTGACGATATTATGTACCTAATTGATGTTTAGGCAAAACTAATGTTGGAAATACAGTTATTGCATACTAAAATAAGGAAAACATTCACGACAGATTAATCTTGCATCATTTCTTATGTAAAGCGTTACTTATAGTTAATTTTAAAAATTATTTTATTATTTAATATTAAAGTATGATATAAAAGATGCCATGTTTTTACTAATTATTTTAGCATTAAACTGCAATGTGTTTATTGAAATATTATTATATTTTTTTATAGAAAAAAAGGTTATTTTTTGTACTTGTACTGCTATGTAATTAATAGTTAAGTTTAGTGTTTTTTATGTTTAAGTTGAAATTTAATTTTTCTTATTATTGAACAAATTAAATTAACCCTATTTAGTTTTTATTGTGAAAATTTATTTCTATACAACGGAATATGCTTAACGTGTCATTAACGAGAATAGCGACTATTATTGCCGAAGCGGTTAGCTATAATTATTTTAAAAAATAAAAATGACAATTCATTCCTGCGTTTTTCTTTTTTCCTATTGTAAATGTAATAAGGTTAGATATACTATAGGTACTATACCTTTGGATCAGAAATAACCCCATGCGTATGTTTTGATACCACTAAGGTGGCAAACAAGCAGGCCTGCCTGATGGTAAGCAGTCACCGCAGCCTATGGACGTTTGCAATACCAGAAGCATCACCCACGCGCTGACGACCCATGTTAGTAAATATACCAATAGATTGTCCCTGGGTACCTTGTTGTCATCAATGCAACCTAAACGTATTGTTTTGATGTCATCGAGCTGATGTGATGATGGAGACGGAAGGTCCCTCGTGTCTGGAGTCGTCTGTCTTACGCTGACAGAAGCTGCGAAGGCCCCTGGCTCAGGACACTGGTACTCCTTCGTATCAAACTCACTATACCTACGTGTCTATATTTTTTTAGTTTTCCCTTTAATTTTTCTGAGATTTCACCAGATTCTACAATGATCAAAATGAGACCACCTATAGTCATCCCGGCCTCTGTCAGGGTATGCTTTCCTAATCATTCTTTTCACACTTCGCCCGGTCTTGTGCGTCCTCGTGTCATAAGCCGTTGGCTCTCGCACCCGACACAGCCATGTCAATCCATCACTTCTTGGGTCGTCAACGAAGCCTCTTTCCCGTTACCGGCAAGTTCAGGCACCTATTCCACTCATCTCCTGGGGGCATACGTAACACGTGACCAAACCAGCGAAGGCCAAGATCTTATCTGCGACATCCCTCACGCCCAGACTACCCCGGATGTACGCTACGTAGGTGGATAGAGTCGCGTAACTCCGCACATCCACCGCAGCATTTTCCTTTCGTTGGTTTAAAGTTAGCAGATGTGTTTCGACAGCTGGCCATGTCTCGCAGCCATAGAGCATCACAGGTCTAATTGTACTCTTGTATATAAGCCCATTTGGGATTTTAAGGTCACAGTCGACTGCCGTGAGTTCCCACTATTTGGCCCAAGCTGCACTCAAATAGCTCTAATAGGTCTACGGAACAAATGTACGAAACAGTACAATTCTAATACGAAATGCCGAATATTTGCTATAACAAATCCCACCACTAAGGGCACGCAAGCCTAAGCAAGATACCACTATGTAGTTTCTATCGAATAATTGCAGTATTATTCCCAAACTCCTAATTGTTATTGACTTCTGTAGCTTCATCATCAGCTCAACAGCATGAGATGATAACTCCCAGAAATGAACACCAGAGTAAGCTATAATAATGTGACAAACACACCATTATCATCATCATCATCACAGCCATTACAGTTCACTGCAGGACTTCGGGCCTCTCTCACGAAAGGGGAGGTTATGGCCATAATCTGCAGGCTTGGCAGGCGGGTTGGAGATCACAGTGTTATAAATATGAGAATGGAAAACGCTGCTGCCCATTTTCCAGCCTACGGGGGCACTAGATCTATTTCCTCGAAAACCACACACCGTGCCGGACACCACACGGCAACGCCATAATATGGTGGAATACGCTTTAATTTTCGAAGGTTGCCCTCGTTTCCATCGTCAGATCCTGTTCTGATGAAAATTGTAAATTAACATAAGGAAAATTATTTTTAAAATAAATTTCTATAGGGGCTTTTTTGGGTTTAAACTTTCGCTGGTGTGAACATGGACATTGACGCTGGACATGACCATATGCTACGCTGACATTAGGTACGTGGTAGCTAATATGACATACCAGGGATAAACAACCAGCCAAAAAACTGTATTAAAACGTCACTGAAATTTATCTTTGACAATATACGACTGCCGAAGATAGCTGAGAAAATAAGTTTTGGCTGCAATCGACATTTCAATGTCATTATTAATGGAGATATGCGGCTAGAAACAATGTCGAGTTTGAGATGTCACAGCCCGAGAATTAGGCCCTTGAGGTAGGCCCTTGTAGGCTTTTTCGTCAAGGGTTAATCTATAGACACGCTACCCTGTGCCACAGTTCAAGACATTCCTTGTAGCTTTTCCAATTTTTCCGACAAACTTTTTCTATTCCAAGGTCTGTCAATTTTATTTTAATTAGCCGATTTCGCTTAGCATTTCTCAAGAAATTTCTTAACCCAAAACCAATGACGACATTATATTAGGTTCTGTCGTCCACTCCGTTGAAGTTATAAGAAAGTTGGAAGAAAGCTATTGCTGACCCTAGCGACATCTGTCGTCGAGTAGTGGCAACATGAAATACGCTTCAGACGAATTTAACAATAAAATGGTCCAATCTCCCTAGAAGGGGTCGAAATGCTCTGTACATATTTGCTTTGGTTTTTTATATTCGTAATTTTTAAGATAGCATTCTGACAATGCCTAAAAAAACTCCTTGAACTTGGGGTTCCATGCTTTCACTGGTTTGGATTGGTTTTGGTTATTGCGCTGATTTTCAGTAGGACCTTCAATAAAATAAATGTTCAGTAGGATTTTCCAGTCCTTACCTTTTATGAATTAGATATTTACAATTAAAAGGAGATCGTGGTGGAGCTAGTTAATTTCAATTTAAACGATGAAAATGTTCCATCAGTTTGAGGCAACCCTACGTGAGTTTGTCAATTCATCATCATGAGTCTGAGAATTCCGCCGACACCTTTCCACCTTCGGGACATGTGCGTGCAAATTTTCTAACCGTACCTACCTATGTCGCAGACAATTATCCTTAACAACCGCTTGGTTTGAGTACGGCTATGGAACACTTTGCCTTCCAATGCTTTCCCTCGAAGTAACGGACTCTGGACGGACGGATATTAGGTAAATATTAAGCTGATGTAATCTAAATAAAAAAGCAGAAGTTTCTGTCTATTTTCTTTTTTTATAATTTAAGTATTTGTTTTACGCAATATTCTATTCTATTCTTTTCTAGATAATACAGTTTTACTTTTGCGATCGCCTAGTTAACAGATTTGTGTATTGTTATGAATAACTACTATGCTAAATGCATTTTTTTATAATTCGTACCTAGACGTATTGCAGCGCCATCTACCAAATTTCTTTGTAAAATTCATACTAGTGCCCTCTATGCACAAGCTTAAGTACTTTGTGTGCGGCTTGTGTCCATCAAAGGAACCGCATGTCGAATCTAAGATTAAACATACTGTCATAATCTTGTTGTAGTTGACTGTTTAGTGTGTAGATGTCGCTCTAGTAATAATAACTGCGTTACATCATAGATGGCGCTGCTTCTTCTACGCGTCGTGCACTACTTGCTTCATTTACTTTCGTATAGATGGCGCCGTAGTAACGTGTGATTAGGGGTCGCAATACTGGTAAATCTTTTCAATTTATTATAAACTTTTCATTTTTACATTCTTTATAGCATAAAACTCATAGACAGACTAAGTACCTAAAATGGCATGCTACTCCCAAATGGTTAGAGGATTTCATACGCAAGGATATTTTCTAGAACAAAAATCCTTTAATTTTAATTTAACCCTATCTATAAACCCGCATCCATAAGTCATTTGCTTTGCTAGTAAATTCAGAAAATTCTGTTGAAACAAACTATTTTTTGTGCCGGTCCGAATCTAGAACCAACAAATTGTGTCTGTAAAGACTAAGAAAATTCATCTCGATCTTTGAATAAGTCGGCCAGCCAGACCGACGTCAGTTGGAACATAAATCAGTTATAAACGTTTTGACTATGATAAAAATCTTAAATATAATATTTCTAATCATCTTTAAGCTTAAAAGAATATAAAATTTATTCCAGTAGAGCACATATAATTTTATTTTGATTAAATACCGAAAATATCGAAATTTCCGGTGTCTGTAAAATGAATAGTACCGGTATTGTGAAGGCATATTTTTCTCCGGTATTTTCGGTATCCGGGATCCCGGTTTGCGACCCCTACGTGTGATACGTGTGGTAACATTCAACTGAACCGTTAAGTTTTGATATTCCCGATTGCACTCATCATATAGGTACCTGCCCTATGGGTAAATACGGGGAAATGGAACTGGGAAAATATGGAAATGCAACAAATTACATCAAGAGAGGTAGGCATAGCGGGGTATCCCGTTCGAATTGGAGCCGCCCGACTGGGGAAGTACCTCCACCTTACAGAATATCGCAGCTAAATAATACTCTTTTAAATAGTATTGTGTTTTTGCCGGTGAGTAAGGTCTCCAGTGCTCCATGGGGGGATTTGGGGAACCGTGGCTTTGGCAGTGGAGGGGCATTTGCCTTTTTGCTGTCAAAGCAACGTGTTATTGAGGTGGGCAACACATTGGCGATACTCTTGGTGTTGCTAATGTATGACATACCGTATGACATAAAAATACTGATTTTCGGAAATTATGGACCACACTAACTTTTTTTTTCATACGTAGTCTAACAGGCAAGCGGGCCACCTGATGGAAAGTGGTCACCACTGCCTATAGACATTAGCAACACCAAGAGTATCGCCAATGCGTTGCCCACCTCAATAACACGTTGCTTTGACAGCAAAAGCGCAAATGCCATTCCACTGCCAAAGTCACGGTTCCCCAAATCCCCACCCCATGGAGCACTGGAGACCTTACTCACCGGCAGAAACACAATACTTTTTAAAAGGGCGGTATTCTGTAAGGTAGAAGTAGGTACTTCCCCAGTCGGGCGGCTCCAATTCGAACGAGATACCCCGCTATGCCCTACCTCTCTTAACGAGTATGTGAGGTCGGAGATCTCTTACTTACTTCGCTGGCTTCGCGGCCCGAAGTGGATCTTGGTCTTCGACACAAGAATTCGAAGATCTCGATCAGCCCTAATTGCCGTCTACTGCTAAACCAAAGAGCGCCATATTAATAAAATTGTTGTCCATCTTGGGAGATACGCATCCACGCATTCTTGAAAACATAAAAGTAGTGTTCACGTAAGTCTCTGCATATTAAGTTGCAAAAACCGTTATTTATATCTTTATGACATTTCATCGAAATTTCAATAAATCCAATTTCAATAGATTGTTGTGTCATTAGATCGAAATAGGTTTGCAACATTTTTGTCTATCGTCAACAATCTGTGTCGTCACAACCATATAGTTTTGAAAAAATATGTTTTATTTTTTATCTTTTATATATACATATAATGTAAATGTATTTCACAAGATCTAATAAAACTTTATTTATTTATTATTTTTCTTTTTGACGCTATAGGTACCTACTATGTAAATTATGATTTCTTAAATATTATTAACACCTATTAATAATCCATAAATAATTGACACATTGATCAACTAAGCTTCCAATTATTTGCCATTCGATGTAATGATATCTACAATTAGATTTTGAGCTATTGGTATATCGAGTTTTAAAAACGATTGCATTACTTGTCTTTCGATCAAATGGCATATCGATCTATTGGGATTTCAGTTATTTATCACTAATCAATTAGAGCAGTATCCGAAATACCTACTAGCTTATCGATTGATGTGGCGTGGGTAGTGAATTCTTGCGAATTCTATCTACCAGTAGGCCTAGCGCAAGTTGCTCTCGCGCGCGATAAGCGAGAAAAAGCGCGACATAGGTATTGCTATCTCTTTCGTCTTAGTATTGAAAGAAAGAGACAAACGCTCTCTCTCGGCGTGAGCTTTGTCGCGGACACACTTGTGCTAGGGCTACAGAGAAAGCCCTGTGTGACTTTGAACTTGTGGACCAGAGAAAGCCCTGTGTGACTTTGAATTTATGGACCAGAGAGAGCCCTGTGTGACTTTGAATTTGTGGACCAGAGAAAGCCCTGTGTGACTGAATTTGTGGGCCAGAGAAAGCCCTGTGTGACTTTGAATTTATGGACCAGAGAGAGCCCTGTGTGACTTTGAATTTGTGGACCAGAGAAAGCCCTGTGTGACTTTGAATTTGTGGACCAGAGAAAGCCCTGTGTGACTTTGAATTTGTGGACCAGAGAAAGCCCTGTGTGACTTTGAATTTGTGGACCAGAGAAAGCCCTGTGTGACTTTGAATTTGTGGACCAGAGAAAGCCCTGTGTGAGTTTGAATTTATGGACCAGTCCTCTTAGACTGAGGGTGACATAGGTTACCCTACATCATCGAGTACGAGAAAATCTCCACTTTGTAGTGATAGTAGACTTTAAGAAGACCCAGAAAACTAGTTACTATCAGTACAAAGTCGAATTTTTCTTGTACTCGATCTAGACCTACGACAACTTCACAGTCTAATAATAAATAATAATCATCTTGGCGTTAATGTCCCGGTTGTGCTCTCGCGCACGAGAGCCTGGGGTCCGCCTTGACCATGATCCAGGATTCGGCAGGTCAGGTAATTACAGTGGAGCGACTGCCATCAGACCTCCATGACTCTGGAATCTGACCAGTTTGGATCATGGTTACACATCCAGTCGCCTGAATGTGCAGGTTTCATCACGATGTTTTCCCTCACCGTAAGAGCATCGGTTGGTATTAAACTAATGTACATAACTCCGAAAACAGTCATTGGTACATGGCCGGAGCGGGATTCGAACCCAGGACCTCTGGCTTCGAGTTGCATACTCTAACCGCTCGGCCACCGACGCTCTTCGCAACTTCACAGTCTATTGTTTGTATACACAATTCGGTTCCGCATGACGTAACGTAGGATCCACTGGTTCGATACCCTGGTTTAAATAGTAGCTTTGAAAATAGTTACCCAATAGAAAATGCTTCTGTCCATTTTCTTCTGTACGATAATTACGTAACTCTACTGCCAACAATTCTCAGATTTCAATGATTGAAATAGCTACTTTTGCAACTAAGTATGGTCGATTTATTGGCATCAGTCTATTGCAATGGAACTTTGTTAGCAACTGAACCCATGAAATCGATGATACGGAATCGTAAAAGTAACAATTTCAATCATTGAAATAAGGGAATTGTTGGCAACAGAGTTATGTAGTTAGCGACGCGCCCCGGCTTCGCACGGGTTTCCCAGCTATTCTATACTATAATACACTTGTAACCTTCCGGAAGAGATTATGTAACTACTGATGAAAACATATAAAAATCCGTTCAGTGTTTTTGAGTTTATCGCGAACAGACAGTCAGAGAGACGCGGCGTGGGACTTTATTTTATAATGTGTAGGTAGTGATATATGTTTCGGTGGTAGATATTACCTACACCCGCAAGTCGGGGTAAATATCGAAAGTGTTGGTGCTATTCTGCTCTATCGTTCACAACAGGGCATTTTTAGATTTTGAATCATCATAAAAAATTAAATTTTCTTTTATAACATCCTTCCGTTACCATTTAAAATAAACTCATACCACACTGAATTTAATCAGTTATAACTTTATCCGCATCAGAGCATTTGCGGTTCGATTCCCGGTGCCAGCCAAGCGTGATAATTAATATAATAATTATTATAAATCTGTGGGAGACGCAAAAAGTGCACGTACGTCCCTCTACGTGTGGATTGCACGTCGCTGGTTACGAGTCGGGAAAGTGTGGCGAAAGCTTTTTTATTTTTCTTGATGAAAAAAAAAATTGTAGTAATTTTTTTCTGGAATTTAATCTACCTACTTTAATGACTATTCTTGACTAATAGTCACTTACTTGGTTTTGGAATTGCACACTCAGGTATTTTCACCAAACAGGCATGGCCACCTGATGGAAAGTGGTTACCGCGACCTTTAGGCCCAGCAACACCAGGGATACGCCGACACCTGTTAAACCCTAGAACACGTTGCTCTGGCAGCATACAGGCAAATGCCAGCGGAAACTTTACTCACGAGCAGCAACACAATACTATTTAAAATTGTATTGTTTGTCTGCGGTATTCGGTAAGTACTTTCCCAGTCCGGCGGCTAACGGGATACCCCGCTATGCCCTACCTCTCTTAGAACTTCTCTAGTTTCGTGAAAGGCTTTGCTTCGCAGGCGTGTTGGAGTTCAGAGTGTCTAAAATAACGGTCAGATAACTACTTACTGGCCGCTGCTGCCAACTTTCTGGTCTAAGACAGTGAGTCACCTTACGACAATTCTACTCTTCCGAATAGCTCATGATAGATAATAGAGTTTTCAACAAAATGTCAAGCCAAAGCCAAGATTGTCTGGAAGAGATAACTCTAGAGCTAAGACCGCCCTTTGTACTGATTATTATTATGTATTTTATCCCATGTATGTTTTTAGTGTGCAAATAAAGAGTTTTTGTATTGTATTGTATTGTATGGAGTACAAAAGTTTTCATACTAAAACAGCTCCAAATCAGAACTGCCTATGAAAAAATATTTTGTGGCGTTTACGCCTATATCACTATTTACTTCTATCGCTTTAGCGATAGTGACAAAAACTTACTCAAATACAAATGTAATCATTGTCTTATTGTCTATTGACCTAATCAAAATCGATTACGTATTTATGAAAAAGATTATTGATTCTTAGCGCCAGAAATGTATGAGCGTATGTGGAAAACTATGGGATAAATCTATTTGCATGCTCGCGAGTGTAGTACTACTACTGTCATGTGCTATCACTACATAAAGTAATGTTTTTTTTAACTATTCAATGACAAACGAGCACACCTGATGATAATTTGAAACTGTCGCCCATGACGTCTACAATTTTATACATTTAGGTTGTAGGTAACAAAAATGCAGAACCGCAGGTCCGTTGTCAATGTGAGGACTAAGATGAAATGCCTCATGCCTGTAATTTCACTGGCTACCGTATCCTTTAAACCCGAACACTACAACGCAAGCGATGCGTATGAAAGAAGCCCTCTCCACACCAGCCGCGCCTCCAAGCATCGCGTGTGACGCTTATCACAAAGAATACGCTAACTGCGTTTTTTTCCGCCACTTTTTCACATAGAGGCGCTCTATTATTTTCATTCCACACAGTCACTATTTCACAATCAGGGGCGCTACACCGTTTTTTTTTTTCGTTTTTTTTAACCGCTGAACAAACTTAGCTCTTTTTCCTCTAAAACGATGCCGCTTACTTTTTTCGACTGTGTTCCATTGATCACCGTTCGATAATGCTATGTTTACGTTTTTTTGTTACTATTTCGTGTTCATGTTACGTTTGTGGAGTGTTTTAAAAGTGACAGGTGTCAATAAGCGGAGTATGTTATTTATTGACGTGCTTTTGTGACAATTATCGTTTTAAATGATGATTTATGTTGCAAATTAATGCGTTGGTAATCGGATTAGTGCCGCTAGCACATTAATGCGATAATACTTTTTCAATATAAAATGTGCTTTTACAAATTTACACAGCGCCATCTAGCAACAAAATAAGCAATGTTTATAGTATAAAACATGCAATCACGCGAAAAAGGGTTGTCCGGGGGAGCATAAATGCCTCTCCTACATATGTGGGCATATAGTCTGGACTGTTCCATGATGCAACACTGGCCTAAACCGAGTTGCACCTGGTACTTTATTTTTATTAATAATATATTTGCCTACTTAACAATTTGACATTTAATTGGAATTTTGAAATTCTCTTTTGATTATGACATTGTAATAACTTTAAGACTTCGATGTTTAATTATTTACCCACTTTATTGAATTTAACAATAAATTATAAGTAATTTTACCAACACAATACAATATAGACTGTTTAAAAATTAATTTAAAATGTTATGAAAAAAATTGCTTTTATACCACTTAGGTGGCAAACAAGCTTATGGCCGAATAATAAATAAAAATAAATAAAACAGTCGTTTCGCGCCGTCTGTTCCTATGTATTTATGTAGGTATATGTACGCTTTAATCTTTTAAACCACGCTACGGCTTTTAATATGACTTTGACCAATAGAGGATCCAAGAGGATGGTTTATGAGCGAGAAAAAAAATGTAGGTAGGGGTAAAGTAAACTTAGTAAAATATGCTTATTTAAATTTATTTATTTAAAACTTCATGCACATTACAATACGTAAAGCTACGTAGCTTTTTCTACCAGTCAACCAGAGAACAATTACCAACAATTACAAGGCGGTGCTACAAAAGAAGAAGATAAAAGAACATTAAACAGACTAAAAGTAACATTAATTAAATAAGTATATTAAACATTCACAGACCGAAATTTATAGATAGTATAATAGGAGAGAGAGAAATAGAGATAACCCAACAAAACCCATAACAAAATAACCCAAAACAAATAGCCCATAACAGTCCTCTGTTATATTACTATAGCAGCGAATATTATTATAGCTTCACTGAGACGGGCTTACGATTTAATAAGGAGAAAGTTATTGAAATCTATAGGCAGTCATTTACTATGAAGCTAAGTAAATAATAACCCATATTATTTGCTTTTCCATGTATAATTTATATGCTATATTTATTTCTTCCGTTTTTTATTAAATTTTCTATCTATAGTATTACTTAAATAGATAACTACAAGAAAGGCCTTGCCACATACAAAGCTCGGCGCGAGCGCGGCGTGAGCGCGGTGCGATATTTGCTAGGCAACCATCGCGCGGCGCGATAGTTGCTAGGCAACCATCGCGCGGCGCGTTATTTGCTAGGCAACCATCGCGCCGCGCGATGGTTGCCTAGCAAATAACGCGCCGCGCTCGCGCCGAGCTTTGTATGTGGCAAGGCCTTTATTCTTAACACAAATTTTATCTGCAATAAAAAAAAGAAAACAAAAAAAAGTTTTTTTTTGCAAAACGTTGATAACCCCTGCTTTTTTTCTCGACGGCATACTAACATCCACGCTCAGTGGTTTTCTAACAAATAAGTGTATTGCCATCGACTATTAAAATCTTAAGAGTTAATTAGCTTTCAGAAAAAAATCACCCCTTCCGATTGGATACGGTTATCTATTTCAGACTCTAAAGCTTGGGAATAGAGTATAATTTCGAAATGTGATTCGGTAACTAACTAAGTATGCTAGACTTGACAAGTAGCCTGTGGCTATCGTAAACTGGATTAAGTATAATAATCTGATCCAGTGTATTATTTCACGTCATAAGAAAAAAAACAGCGAATTCAGTGCATTTTAGTTTGATAGAAAATACTGTCACTGCCAATCAGCCCCGAGACTGTTCAACCTTAGGCCTCGCACAAGTTGCTCTCAAAGCGCGACATAGGTATTGCTATCTCTTTCGTCTTAGTATTGAGAGAAAGAGACAAACGCTCTCTCGCGGCGCGAGCTTTGTTGCGGACCCATTTGTGCTAGGGCCACAGTCTCCGGGTTCCCAGCGGAAGAACTTGGTCAACCTCGTTTCGCCAATGGTATAACTAGGCAGACCTAAGGAGTGGCGAGCTCGTTGCGGTGCTATATTGCCTAGGGTCGCACATGGATGGATAGTCCACCTGATCGAAAGCGGCCACCGTCGTCCAGGACATCAGAGGGCCTAGTGTGAGTTCCGCTTCGATTTTACTTTACTATCGCGTTTGCGTTTACGTGAAAATTAGTATGGAAAAATATATAGCGCCGCCTAGTGGTACGTTAATGAAGTTTTTTCTTCATACTAATTTCGACGTAAACGCAAACGCGATAGTTAAGTAAAATCGAAGCGGAACTCACACTAGGCCCTCAGCAAGCTAAGGGGAGCAGATGCAGTGCCGGCCTTTGAGATACCTGTAGAAATGCCCTTTGAAGAACTCCATGTTATAGTGCAAGGGAAAGATTTCGGAATCCCCCTCCCCCCACAGCTCATTCCACAGAGGGCTCGCGAAACCCGTACATTAAAATAAATAAATAAATAATCGTGGACAAATTCACACAGCGCCATCTAGCCCCAAACTAAGCATAGCTTGTACTATGGGTAACTGATATACTGCTTATATACTTTTTAAATACATACTTATTATACATAGAACACCCAGACCTTTTTTTTGGTCTGTTGATGAAATCTAGGGTGCACAGGTAGGAGCAGTAGGTACTCCTTATGGGTGGGTGAAGTTCGATTAAACTCTGAGTACGAAATGGTCACCTATCAATATTCCAAATATTTTATGAGAGAGTTTGCTATAATTCTGTTCTGCCGTTGACAAAAATTTAAAGGACGTCCATCCAAGTAGTACCAAAAACTGAAAAGTACAGTAATTTTTTTTATGCCAAGCAGGGCCAAACCAGCATACAGCCCACCGGATGGTAAGCGGTAACTGTCGCCCATAACAGCTACGATTCATGCATTTAGGTTGCACCCAACAAAAATGCAGAACCGCAGGTGCGTTGTCACCGTGAGGACTAAGATGAAATGCCTCTTGTCTATAATTGCGCTGGCTACCTTATTCTTCAAACCGGAATACAACGAATTGTTACTTGGCAGTAGAAATAGATAAGGCGGTACTCACTTAGGTGAACTCTTCAGGATTGACAGAGTCTTACAACATGATATGAGTTTTATAGAGCGCTTCATTCTGAACATTTTGCCTTAGCCACACTATACGAAAATTACCAGATTGGTAAATGAAGCTCGAATTCGATTCAATCCAAACGTGTCAAGAACCATTATCTATCTCTGTCCAGTTGTACAAAGATATGTATGTATAGTATTGTATTATAATTATAAGTTTATATTATATTTTATTTGATAAGATAATTATGTTTCAGTATTTTAGTATGTATTCTATATCGCGCACGTCGATCTGCTTTACTTATCACATCTCTCTTCTGTAGGCCTGCTGGAAGAAATTATTTTAGAAATAAGTAGTTTTGTTGTGTCGTCTATATGTATGATGTTTCTCTGATGTGTACAATAAAATGTTAAATAAATAAATAAATTCAAAGCTATATTTTCAGGTCTCAAGAACAACTCTGGTGATTAACTGTCCTAATAAAAAATGCTCAGAATAATGTTTGCTGTCGACATACTACATCAGCTGTTTTATTGGCCGGACTTTAAAAATTTTGTACCTTTTGTATGATCTGGAATATCTCCTTTCCGGAAATTAAGCACATGACTCTCCACAAGTGTCTCCAGCGTAGTACCCTACATTATACTAACCACAGAACCTACTACTCAGCTCATCGTTCCTTTCGCACCGCACATTTGTTGCGTATTTCTTACAAAACATTTCTCATTGTATGAGAGTTTTGTTACGGCGGCGTGTTCTGTATCAGTTAACTGTGACTTCCTTAGCTATCAGATGCACACGTAAACTGCTTGTTATCAACTTTGCGTTTTAGAGATCCGTAGGAGCAAGGGTTTCTTTTTTAACCATACAGCAAGTGTGATTTCTATGTACAAGATCACCTTCGTGATTTTGTACGAAGTTGACCCCTTCAAAATGAGCAGAGGTGGTCTCGTCACGCTAGATTTTTATAGAAAGGCATTTGACTGCCATCTCACCTGGTGGTAAGCGACAAGGCGGCCGAAGATGGAGCATGCCTGTCAGGAAGACCAGCCAATCGAGCGAACCAAGGTGTCTCCCTAATGCCGATTTACATTTATCAAGGACAGTAGCGAGTAAAGTACAGTGGCGAGTGGTGAGCGCCCAGACAGTGACTGTTCACACTACATCGAGTCCAGTGCAAACACGTAGTAAATCCTGGCACTGTCTAACGAGGCAATTTGCAAGCCAAGTTGACTGCCTACTGTCGGTATACACCACTGTACTTACTCACTGTACTTGTCCACTTCGCTCATATAAATCAAGCGTAACATAAATTATACTAGGACTAACCTTTCTAGAATTCTAGAATTCAGAGCAGCTAGTTGTTATTTGGCTGATAATGGCCAGCGGTGGCAGCAATACGTATACCATGCAGGCTCGGATCTTTTTTTTTAATTAGATTAGCCAGGCATTTGACCGCCATCTCACTCGGTGGTAGGTACCGATGCATCAGACGAAGAAGCATGCCTGTCTAATAGCCTATTCACTTTAACCTTGATGTCGTCTAGACGATGATCAGGGAACACACTCGCAGGCAACGCGTTCCATTCCTTGCAGTACGCATTATAAAGGTAAACGGAACCCTTGACCAAGCACGACCCTTCCATGTCCAACGTCAATGCTAACATACGCGGGTACGTGTGTCGTGGGGCAGCTTGTTTTGTTGTAATTAAAACGTGATAATATGCTAATGAGTGAGCACTTTAACGGGGCAGCCACCAGTGCTTGTAAATTTGACCTTTAATTTGATATAACGGTTGTTCTGTATGAAATGATATCTGTTTGAATCGCTTGTAGGTGTTTATTGTGCCTTGGTGAACTAGTAGGAACAAATAAGTACCTATGCAATCTGAACCAAGTGACCAGTGTTCCTGCTGGTAAGTAAGGTCTCCAGTGCACCATGGGGTGTGGGGGATTTGGGGAACCGTGGCTTTGGCAGTGGATGCTTTTTGCTGCCGGAGCAACTCGTCTCGAGATTTTAGAGGTGAGCAACGCATTAACAATGCCCTTGGTGTCGCTAATGTCTATAGGCAGCAGTGATCACTTTCCATCAGATGGCCCGCTTGCCTGTTTGCCTTGCTTGAGTGCTCGCCGATCACCAAACATAGTAAATTCATCATCGCTTACAACCTGTCCACTGTTAGCCTCCCTCAACGAGCTCGCCCACAACTACTCCACCTGCAACCTTGTGCAAATCCCCTCCTCGCAAACAGGGTTACTATCCGTCCGGATTCGTCGAACATGTTGAGACTTTTAGGTATTTCCGAAGTTAGTCCGGCTTTTTAGTTTCTCCGGATTTTTGCCTTAGTTGGAACACGAGTATATAAAGTACACATAATGAACCTAATATGGAATCAGTTTCTAAGTGCTTGTTTTTAGATAAATAATACCCCCAGGCTGTAACTACATGCGAAATGTTGAATGGTTCTTATTCGCCGAATTCCAAACTCGCTTGATTCCAATCTCGCCGTAGTTTACATTCATTTTGTGACTAAAATCTCCGGACATTTATTGAAGTGTGCGGCTTTTTGTCAAGACTTCTCGAATTTCTTTATAATAGTCACATTCTCCACTCAAGAACTCATAACCTAAGGTTGTCCGTTCTTTGACAGATATGGCCATTTATAATCTAGTCTTTGGATATGGCATAGAAAATTGTGCATCAGTAATTACCACCCTTGGTAATTACAGCATGATTAATCCATTGATTGCGACCATTCAAGCTCACTCCCAACAATAGGATTTAATGGGCGTATAGAAACGTATGAGAAGATGACTTTCTAAGAATAACATGTGTAAATGATGTAAATATGCGTTGATTGTTTGGGATGGGAGTAGGGTTTACCTTTTTATAGGTACAGAGAGAAAACAAATTTAAAAAACATTTTTATTTAAGGAGCTTGATTGAAGGACAATATTAACTGCCATTTCACCTGATGTTAGGTGCAGATGCAGTCTATGATGGTGCACACCTGTCTATTGAATATCTATTCACTATTGTCTTAAAGAGACCCAAGTTGCAGAGCTCAGCGAAAACATGTGCAGGCGGCGCGTTCCATTGCCTTGCCGTTCGCAACAGAAAAGAGTAAAACGCTCAGTACGTATTCGTGGAATGTCAAAAATAGCTGGAGCCCCGAAGATGGAATGGGGGTAGAACTAACTCGTGTAATTCCGTCGCACATTGCCCAAAGTGTAGCCTGTCGAAAACCGCCAGATATTGTTACACTTTTATAAAAATGGGTTTTGAACGAAGTTACCTACGCTTCAAACCCACCCTAAATAATTTATATAGTTCTCGGGCCTCCCTCGACAAAGGAGACGCCAGAGCAATATTACATCCTCTGCCTATCCAAAAAATTAACATTAAGATTGCATGTTTACTCTAAGTTGTTCGTTCCGCATACAGTCCATTATAATGTAATGAACATCTTCAATCCAGCTACATTCACTGCAGTTGGGAGAGTCTGCTTTTCCCATCATATATGCAAACTTATTCTGTATAGATAGATTTGATATTACCAACATTCCTATTTTTTATAGCATGACAAGCTAGACTTCAAAACCCTTAAGCCCATAAGTAAGATATTGCACAGCAATAACCTAATCGACTAAAAAAAATTCGGAAAGCTCCATAAGAATAAGAGTAAGAAAAAGAATATTTATTGCTACAAGACAATATACTTATACATATGTATTTCTCAAACTACTAAACCGACTTTAATGACACAAAGTTAAGATCTCGATTAAACTGGCTTCCAAACCAAAAGTTCTTTTATCCACACTCATAGCGTAATGTTCCAATTTCATATTCGAAAACAGTTGTTTAAGGATACACTTTCTTCACGACGGTCTATAAAATTTTAAAATAATAATTTATGCAACTGTCATATAAAAGGGTGTTTTAATGCATAATTATATGCAGTTGCGCACACTACTTACCTATCGTTATTCGTACCTATAATTTTCTCAACTTTACTGGTTAGTTACGAGTCAGTTCTGTTGTATCTACGCGTCACTATTTCACTTTATTACTTTCACATTTATCTATTTATTTGCTTCAAACAAGAAAAAGCATTCACAAACACAAATTACTACAATTAGAAAAAATATTCTGTTTAGTGCGAAAATAATTACACACAAATATAAACAGGATAATTTGAATTTTGAATTTGTCAAAGATATTTAGGTATTCAGCCTACATTTCGCCGTATCTCAGCGATCGACAAAAATTTTAAAAATAAAATTGTTGCATAATGATTAAAATAGTAGTTTATGCAACTGTCATATAAAAGGGGGTATTAAAACATGAGTGTCTGTTTATCATACGAGGCTACGCCTCGTATGATAATAGTTTGACACGAGTGTTTTAATACCTAATTATATGCAGTTACATACACTACTTTATCTACACTCATATTTTTATGTTAAATAATTTTCTAAACTTTGCTGGAAGTAAGCTGCGAGTCAGTTCTGTTATTTATACCTACGCGTCGAGGATATCAAGCGGCAGGAAATTCACTTTACTACTTTCACATTTATTTATTTATTTGCTTCAAACAAGAAAGAACATGCACAAACACAAATTACAACAATTAGAAAAAATATTCTGTTTAGCGGGAAAATAATTACACATAAACAGGAAAATATGAATTTTGAATTTGTCAAAGACATTTAGGTATTCAGCCTACATTTCGCCGTGTCTCGGCGCCCGACAAAAATTTAAAAAAGTTATTTTATGTTAAAGCTGTAATGAAATAAGTATGGGAAATGCTGTACCGAAAAGTAATTTTTTTAAATTTTATAGACTGGCGTGAAAAAGGTGTATCCTTAAACAACTGTTTTGGAATATGAAATTGGAACATTACACTATGAGTGTAGATAAAGTAGTGTATGCAACTGCATATAATTACAAATTAAAACACTCGTGTCAAACTGCACTCAATAAACAGACACTCGTGTATTAATACCCCCTTTTATATGACAGAGCATAAACTATGTTAACATCTTTACAAAATTCGAGTTGCAAAGATTAGTAATAATAGGAAAGCTTACTCAAACTTGAATACATTATTCACACTTCACTCAAAGTACAGAACACAAAGTATAACTAGTAATTAGTACCTAATAAAGCCTCTGTCAATTGACCAGTAAAAGTAATGAATAAACTTAATTAGAAGGTAAACGAAGCACGGGCATTTATTTAAGAACCTGTTGGAAATACTTATCTAGATTAGAAGTGCAGATTATCTTGCATTTATTACTGACCCTTTTATTAAGAATTCATACCAATTTTAATGTGTTCAACTTACACCTGTATTCGCAAACTATACTTGTCTAAGTAGCTTTATTTTGCGTTATCATAGTACTCGTCTGCTAAGTGCACGCACTGCGTTCAACACGGCTCTACGATTGGTCAATTTCGTTCATTTTTTTTTTTTTTTTTTAAATTTTTGACTATTCAGGCATTTGACCGCCATCTCACCTGGTGGTAAGTGACGATGCAGTCGAAGATGGAGCATGCCTGTCTAGGAACAGCCTATTCACTGTAGCCTTGAAGGCTTTGACAGAAGCATGGCGCCGATCGCCACTCAAATATTGTCAGTTGGAACCCTGTGCGTTCGCGAGCACTGTGAGACTTCATATTCCATTTCTGAATATAATAGTCAGTTTATTGTTGTCTATAAACGTGAAGAGAAGCATAAGACTTTCTTCGATATTTTGTAATACAGTAATATACAATCATCTTGGCATTAATGTCCTGGTTGTGCACTCGCACACGAGGGCCCAAGCATCGCCTTGGCCATGTAATTACAGTGGAGTGACTGTGATCTGACCTGCATGACCCTGTTACCAGGAGATCCTGGCCAGATTGGATCATGGTTACACATTCAGACGCCTAAATGTGCGTGCAAACTTCATTTGATAAATTTCACATTATAAATTTCTTTCATAAATAGGTTGATTTTCTCTAAATGTTTAATTTATATCGATACGTGACTGGGATACTACGTGTATCTGTTCATAATTATGTTTTTTTACTGATCCGTCATTGTTTTTTCAGCCTGGATATAAGTGCAGATGGCGACCTGCACAAAGCCAGCGTGATGGTTTGTAGATTTTTTATTATTATTAACCAGGTATTTGACGGCCAACTCACCTGGTGGTAAGTGACGATGTGGCCGATGATGAACCATGTTGATGGAGCATTCACTGTAGCCTTGAAGGCATCCAGATAATTAGGGATCACACTCGCAGGCAACGTGTTCCATTCCTTAGCCGTACGTATTTTAAAGGTTGAACCAGTGGCTCGTGTGGATAGCTGGAAGATCCACCACATAAGAATGACCCGGATCGTGTTTCCCGATGGGGTAATCTCGACCTCTTCATCGCTTTCTATCAGGTGAGTTGAGGTCAAATGCAAGCCTGTAGATAATAAAAAAAGGGGCCGGATTTTTGAAGATGACCTGTGCTTCAATCCTACTGCTCTTCTGAGCTTCTGCCAGGGTCGACTTTCCTTTCTTTCTTCTCCACTTCTCCGATCTAGTACATTCCTACCAGATCTTTTTTTTTATTTATTTTCTTATTTTTTATTTAAAAACTTTATTGTACAAATTACAGCAATTGGCGGACTTAAAGCCATTGAGGCTTTGTCTAACAGTCAACCAGCAGACCATGCAGAGAGTGATTAAGTAGGTGGTAGGTTTTATTCTACGCAGTGACAAACAAGCATACAGCCCACCAAGCAATACAGCAAGCGGTAACTGTCGTAATAACATCTACGATCCATGCATTTAGGTTGCAGGTAACAAAAACGCAGAACCCCAGGTGCGTAGTCCTTGTGAGGGATTGATCGATATACAACACAAACGCAATTCTACCTATTCGCGATTCTACACAATATGGATTCCGCTCAACTGACATTCAAGACATTATTTATTCTACACAGTCTTCAATTATACACAAACGCGTTTCTTCCTGTTCGCGATTCTACACAATATTAATTCCACACAAATGCTGCCATTCAACATATTCGCTATTCCACAACGCTGGGGACCTGGGACTGGCTGACTTAGACCTGGACCTAAGTTTAATGGAACCAGTCAAGGTTGGCCAAGGTCAACCCTATTTAAGAAACCTAGTCCAATGCTTTGTTGGTTGACTGGGGTTGACCTTGGTCAACCTTTATTAGGTCCGGTCTAATTCTAACAACCAGTCTCAGGGTGCCCAGCGTTGACCAGGTTCGATGACCAGAGTTGACCTTGGTCAATATTAACTTTTTTTTTATGTCATACGGTAGGCAAACAGGCAAGCGGGCCACCTGATGGAAAGTGGTCACCACTGCCTATAGACATTACCAACACCAAGAGTATCTGTCATACGGTACGCAAACAAGCAAGCGGGCCACCTGATGGAAAGTGGTCACCACTGCCTATAGACATTACCAACACCAAGAGTATCGCCAATGCATTGCCCACCTGTATAACACGTAGATCTGGCAGCAAAAGGCAAATGCCCCCTACTTTTAAAGCTACGGTTCCCCAAATCCCCACCCCATGGAGCACTGGAAATCTTAATCACCGGCAGAAGCACAATACTATTTAAAAGAGTATTGTTTAGCTGCGGTATTCTGTAAGGTGGAGGTACTTCCCCAGTCGGGCGGCTCTAATTCGAACGGGATACCCCGCTATGCCCTACCTCTCTTCTACTAGGTCCACTAAACTTACACCCTGGTCTAGTTCTAGCTGAGGTTACAATACAACCATTCTCATTGTGCCCAGCGTTGAAGAATGTGTGAATGGTAGTCCAGGGTCTACAGCGTTGACCAGGCTGGTTGGATCAGAGTAAGGATCAGAGTTATTATGAGACTTCTATGAGCAACGCGTTCCAATTTGGTCTGTCAGTGTAATTCAACAATACACTAACGGGCCGCCTGCCCTTAGAAGCATAGGTGGCCTAGTGGTTATAGTATTCGACTCCTAAGCGAGAGGGACCGGGTTTGAATCCCACTGCCGCCATGTACCAATGAATTTTTCTGATATATGTACATTAGTTGAATACTAACCGATGCTCTAAGGGTGAGGGCAAACATCATGATGAAACCTGCTCATTCAGGTGACCAAATGTGTAGGTAACCATGATCCAATTTGTTCTGGTTCCCGTGGTAGCAGGTCAGATGGCAGTCGCTCCACTGTAATTACTTGATCTGCCAATCCTGGATCATGGTCAATGCAGACCCCGGGCCCTCGTGAGCGAGAGGACAACCTTTACATTAACGCAAAGATGACGAGATGATTTAAAATATGTAACGAATATGTGGTATAGCGAATCTGGTGAATCGCATCAGTTGTGTGGAATTAATATTGTGTAGAATCACGAACAGGAAGAAACGCGTTTGTGTATAATTGAAGTCTGTGTGGAATAAATAATGTGTTGAATATCAGTTGTGCGGAATCCATATTGTGTAGAATCGCGAATAGGTAGAATTGCGTTTGTGTTGTACATCGATCAATCCCTTGTGAGGAGTAAGATGTAACGCCTCATGCCTGTAATTGCGCTGGCTACCTTATCCTTTAAACCAGAACACAATAATGCAAAATTATAGCTCGGTGGAAGCAATAGATAAGGCCGTGGACCTCACCCAGGCTCCTCGGGCTTGTCAGTGTCCTACCACCAGAAAAAGGATATTTTCGTATGCCGTGCCCAACTAGACTGACTCCTCAAGACTTGGCAGTTGTACCACTGGAGAAATATCCTACTGTTCCTCATCATCATCATCATCACAGCCCACAACACTCCACTGCAGGACTTAGGCCATAATCCCACGCTCGGCTGGCGGGTTGGTGATCGCAGTGTCGTAAATAAAACAATGGAAAACGCTTCTGCCCATTTCCCAGTCTACAGACTTTGTCTCGAAATAAATAGTCGCCTTGTGCGACACCCACGAGTGTAAGGGTTGGTGCTATTCTGCTCTGCCGGACACCACACGGCTACTGTTCCTACCACAAGGCGAATATACACATTTGAGCTCTGAAATTAGACTTTAGTGCATGCTAGGTCACTAGACCGGTGATATCCAACATTAGTCACGGTTCTTAGAGTCTGCACTATGTATATTTATGACCTAGGCACTCCGTAATAACACTATAGCGTGCCTACTACGATGCCACTGTGGTGTTATGAACCGTGCGGTCTAGGTTTAGTTCTATAATTACCGTGGAGTAGTCTTAGGTCTGCATTTTTTTATCAACATTTAATGTGCTCCCAGACACAGTGTTTCCTTTGGCATGGGATCGTTCAAGAGGTATATTAGATGTCTCCTTAGAGGCGGGCAACGCACTGGTAGCGTCACTGGTGTTGCTGTTGTCTTTACGGCGGTAACCACTTTCCATCTGGTGGTCAGATAGCCTGTCCGTCTGCCGTATTAAAAAAAAGTCTCTGTATTGAGATTTCGGTCTAGGTACCTCTGCGTGACTCCTGAGGACGATTAAATGGTAACGTGGAAGAGCACATCCGCTTAACCAAGAAGTACCTCGTGAGGGTCCAGCTCTTGGAATCAAGCCATGGACGTACGTTCAACTCATTCGTGGCGTTGGTTCCCACCGCAGATTTGGATTTCTTCATGAGGGAAGATTATTGGCCGAAAGGTGTGGTATACCGGCCATTCCGTGGGCGACTTAGAATTTCCGGTGCCGCCGAACGACATTAAGTGCCAGTTAGGTTTTAAGATAACAATAAATTATATTTTTATATATTAGTTTACTATTTATAATAATTTGTATGTAGGTATAGGTTTTATCTTTGTCTACATTTTGTGTCAGTTTATTTTGTATTTATGTTGTTTGTGTATTTGTAAATATGGGCCTCAGTTGCCCGAAATAAATGAATAAATTAAATTAAATAATAATAATAATTAAGCTGTACCTTTTGTGATTGTTATCTTTATGTTCATATTATTGTAACTTTCTTTGTGCACAATAAATGGTTAAATTAATAAATAAATTAATATTAAATTTGAAAAATTACAAGTAAATATTTAGTACGGTAACTACGTCATCTTAATCCCCCTAGTTTTATCCCACTAGATGCACAATCCCATTGGACCCCCGTTTTCTAGATCCAGAAAAGGAATAACAGACAATCTACTCATCTTTTCAATATTTACCGATTGAAAATTACAGCCATTCTTTCGATTTCGAAGTGGTTAGACTCTCTATGGACACCATAACCTTGTCACTGTGGTGACAAACCTAATATGATGGTTTATGTGTAGTTTAAAACTTATCGCTTTCACAATATTACTCCCTGTTTTTACATTCTGCGCAAAACAATTGAAAAATAGCTTTAACACTTACATAATTACGTCGTCTCCACACCTCCGCTGTCCTAAGGGTGGTATCACACCGGAAACGTTGACATTTCTATATAAAAGTTATGCAGTTTAATTCCGTTTATCGCGTAAAAAACAGGTGGCTAAAGGTCAGCGTATAGTATCTTGACCCGCGCGAGCAACGGTCGTGCGCACGCGCATCGTTCCTAGCGTTAGGTTAGTTATCTAGTCTAGATCATGTGAATAGAAGGTGCTAGTGGATGATGTTCATGATAATATTTATTTGGTTTAAAAAATAATTAAGAAATCCTGATTATGAAGTAGAAAGAATTTTTACAAAATCCATGGAGAGGACAACATGGAGAGTTTGTTAAATATGATTGATAAGTTTTGTGGGGTCTACAACACGCATAAGTTTTTAATAACTCTGAACTCCAAATTAATATCTATTCACCATTTTAAGGATCACTATGAAGCCCATCATGACAGTTAACAAAAGCAGCCTTTTCTCAATTTGCTACGGAAGGAGAATGCGCTTTCCTTTCTCAGCCGGAAGACGCCCACTGTTGGACATAGACCTCCCCCAGAGATCTCCACAAAGGCCGGCCTTGTGCCTTTCGCATCCAGCTGATACCTGCGATCTTTACCAGGTTGTCGGTGGTTCTCTTACTTTATCTATTCCCAAAAAATGTCTATTCCCATTTGATAGTTAGCCAAAGAATGAGTTACTAATTTTCCATTATGTCGCTAACTTCGAAATGGTACAAAACTAGTCGAGTAGAATACAGAAACCTATTCCACTGACAGTTGCAGTTTATCTGTACACTAGCAAAAAATCAGTAGAATTTTCTGTTCGCGAGATCGGCGAGTGTGCTGCCGGTCATTGAAAAATATGTAGTTTTAGGATGTTTTCTGAGTATAATATGTCTACATATTATGCCGGGTGCGTTCCGGCTCTGCTTGGCATTGTCGGGCATTTTTTTATTTTTTTTATTTTAGACTATCCAGGCATTTGACCGCCATCTCACCTGGTGGTAAGTGACGATGCGGCTTTGTCTGGTATTGTCGTTGTGGCCGTTGTCGGCGTGGATTGGGGGTGCTCTGGTCCTGGCACGGTTAACAACTCACTGTGTTCCTCCTCTTTGACGATTGAAAGAGACATATAATGTCCTACTCAACAAATAAATTTTGATTTGATTTGAATCATGCCGCCGATTGGGAAACTACTGGTGAAAGACACTGACGCCCACGGTCCTTATTATCGTGTGTCCTTGTTATGACGTGATCTTGTAACATACTTCCTTTACAAGGAAAATTGACTGAGAAAGTGATGCTACCGTGACGTTATTGAGCATCCATCTCTTGCACTTATTTCGATTGAAGTTAGTGATAGGCCATTCTATTAGCAAAAAAATTTGCTAAACACGACTGCATCTTTTTTAATGGCCGATGAATGGCTCATGAATGTCGTACCGGCTACAGATTACCGCTGCCGCATTCCATGAAAGCTTCGTGAAAAGCATACGGTAGTTGACCGCCAGTTATCCAGGTGTAATGGATGGATGAAAGTTTCATTTTTGTGTTTTTAGGCAAAGCCCTCCGGTAATATGAAAGATATTTAAGTCCAGCAGTGGAATGTTACGGGCCTTATGTAAGCTCAACCTAGTTGATGGGTTTTACTCTACGTGCAAAATAAAAAAAACAATTCTTACCGCTTTATTTGTCATACCGGTTAGAGAATACCACTGCGGGAAGATCATTCCATGGAAGCTTCTTGAAAAGATTACGATAGTTTACCGTCTCTCATCCAGGTGTAAGGCACTATCCTGATTGGCAACGGGCGCGCGACCACGGTCGGACGACGGATGTCGGCCTCAAAACCTCCCGTCGCACGACCATTGGCAATTAGGACAGCGCCTTATGGATGGAATGGATTTTTTTTTATTATTTTTTACGTTAAATCCACTAAAATGGAGGAGGCTTAAGTCCAGCAGTGGAATGTTACCGGCCGTTAATAATGTGATATTGTGAGCTCAACCTAGTTGATCAGTTTCAGATCGTACAGTTGTTGACCGCCACTCACAGGTGTAAGGCACTATCCTGATTGGCAACGGGCGTGCGACCACGGTCGGACGACGGAGGTCGCCCGTCCAATTACAGGAGACTTCAAAACCATTTGTCGCACGACCATTGGCAATTAGGACAGCGCCTTATGGATGGAATGGATTTTTTTTTAGGTAAAATCCCCCACTAAAATGGAGGAGGCTTAAGTCCAGCAGTGGAATGTTACCGGCCGTTAATAATGTGATATTGTGAGCTCAACCTAGTTGATCGGTTTCAATATACGTGAAAAAAAATCCACCGCTTCATTACGTAATAAACAACAAACTGTATCAAATTGAGTAATTCTAGACACTAAAGGTCACACAGGTCGTATCATACTATCTGCATCTCTTTCCAACATTGGCGGTGCGATAGTGACGAAAGATCTTGCAAATTGACAGGTGTGTCGTGCGTGACGAGAAAGGCTGCGCGTGAGTTGTACCGATGCAACTGTAAAGCAATATTATCCTTTATTAGGGCAAGGAATCGTTATATTTTAATTAATTCGAATGAGCTGGATCTTGTTATGTTGATAAGTGTTTAAGTAGATATGACGGCTTGAAGAGGTAGACTTTGACATAGACTGTTTTTAGACGAATGCCAAGTTTTCTTTAAAAACCTTGCAAAAATAAGTTTGACGTATCCGTGTGTCTGGCTATGGCATTGTAGTTACCGAAAGGATTTTCACATCACGTAAGGAAGCTCATGGTCAGACTTTCCACCTAATGGAAAGTGGCCACCGTCGTCCAGGACGTATTCGACGACTGAAGCTACCCAAATGTTATAAGCGCATTATGCGCTATTGCATTTCTCTAAATTCAGTTGTCTAAATTCAGAAACAAATAGTGTATAGTGTATAATCTGTCCAAACTGACTTGTCTTATTTGGTTAAGGAAATTATGTATATAAATGGACAATGTGCAGCAGTATTCGTTGAAATTCACATTCTAAGTGTTTCCTATATAATTCTCGACATCTATACGCAATATACGTAGCATGATTGATACGGCGAGTCGTGACTTTTGGCATTGTTTGTTCACCAAATAAGACCAGTCAGTTTAAACAGATCATAAGATAAAATAAAAGTGAAATGCATGGCTCAATAAATAAGGAAATTTTTTGTATTACGCCTTTTGAAAAGCGGAGCGACGCGCTACTAATATAAGTGAACCTTAATCTATGAGCAAAACATTTCACTTTGATTTACTCTCACGCTTTTTGCTTCTGAATTTAGCCACTCATTTAAAAGGTATGTTTCGGGTTTCCTACAGCGTTCCTTTGTTTAAGAGTAGTCCGATATTTCGACGCAGTTGCATGCATAATGGTCACAGGACAACTGGAGAGCTGCTATCGCCGGGCGGGTTGGTTAGCGATGTAGCGGCGAAATGTGTGATAATAACCACGATAGTTAAAAATATTATGAATCTAGCCAGGTGTAATAAGCGAATAAGAAGAGTGGATGCGGTGCCGGCCTTTGAGGTACCTGCAAACACGCCTTTTCAAGAGCCACAAATTCCATATTCACAAACAACAATAAAGTAGCGTTACATTGCGTGTTCAGTGACAGTCATCATCATCACAGCCCATAACAGTCCACTGCTGGACTTAAGGCCTCTCCCACGAAAGGTAAGGTTATTGCCATAATCTCCACGCTTGGCAGGCGGGTTGGAGATCGCAGTGTTGTAAATATAACAATGGAAAACGCTGCTGCCCATTTTCCAGTCTACGGAGACTCTAAGATCTTTTGCCTCGAAAACATTAGTCGCCTTGTACGACACCCATGAGTGTAAGGGGTTGGTGCTATTCTACTCTGCCGGACACCACTCGGCTACAGTGACAGTGCTCGTCTGCTAAGTGAGCATTTGCATCAAGCACTGCGTTCAATACGACTCTACAAGTCGTCAATTTTGTTCATTTTGACGGACGCATATTGCTGACTGCCATTCAAGTATTATCAGCTAGTTGAAGCCTGTGTTTATTATATCACTGTATACGAACGTCAGTGGCAGACGTGCAGACATGGAAAACGTTAACAGTAATGCCATCCATAACTTCTCACTAAGGATACATCTGACAAAAATACAGAAGTGTATAATGTGCATTTTGTCACTGTGGTTTAAGATGATATTAATCAAATAAATCAAATCATCTTGGCGTTAATGCACCGGTTGCGTTATATCGTACGAAGACCCGGGGTCCGCCTTGACCATGATTCAGGTTTTGGCAGATCAGACAATGACAGTGAAGCGACTGCCATTTGACCTCCGTGACCCTGCTACCAAGGGAACCTGACCAGACATCACGATAGATCACTATTTCCTCACCGTAAAACCATCGATTATAATTCAACACATAAATCAGAAAAGAGTCATTGGTATTTGGCCGCAGTGGGATTCGAACGAGGTACCTCTCGCTTACCAGTCAGATACCTTAACCACTCGACCACCGACGCCCCGTTTTCATTACATATGTATAATGCACGCATTTTCTTAATAACATGATGGATGGATGAGGTAACATATCACTATGACCGACTTTTAGACTCCGAGTAGAATTCTTCAAACGGGATCAGAACAACGCTTTGTACCAGAAAATATCTAAGGCACTATCACCCAGGCTCACTCCTTGACGAAGTCCTACCACCAACCTTTCCCTTAGTGGTAACAATCAGAGGTTTCCCCATTCCCATGGTCCTCAGCGCGGTGTCACCAGACACCGTTTCCCACGGATTCAGCAGACGTCTGGCACAATGGTGGCAAAAAGCATCGATTCTCATAGGCAGGCGAACTTTCTCCATGATAGCATCGAGGTGTTTATATAAGCATGGTTTCTTTGTCAACCCACTTATTGGGTACAGTCGGGGTGATAGGTGTGAAATCTGGGTAGAGCTCGTCTAGTCTAAAATGACGCGCCCCACTACTTAGTTAGTTGATTTCGATGTGTGAGTGCAAATATTGATAACGACACTTCATCTGTGTGGGAGCCAATGAACGACGCGTGTTCCTACGTTTGAATCTTACCGGCAACTGAATGACCAATTACAACGGCATTTGTATATGTATTGCGTCCATATTTTAAACTTGCTTGTGTGCGGTAATGCGATAGTGGGGCGCGTCATTTTAGATTAGACGAGCTCTATAAGTATAGTTGAAGAGCGTAAGTACTATAATAATTTATTTGTGTTGTTTGGGAAGATCTGAGGCATGTAGCATGATTTTAACTGCCACAGGCTTCAGCATCTACTTTGTTGAATCTGTAAACTGTTTTTATTTAAGAAAGATTTATTTGTTTTTTATTATAAGTGCATTAGCGCCGTAAGAAACATATTCCCGCGCAGTTGTTACAATTATACTGCTAATTAAGGAAGTTCGTATGAGAATATTTGTTTTATACCCCTGCCAACTCCTTTCAACCGGTAACTCTCTACCAAAAATTTGATCTGCAGCAGAAGCTAGGATTGATACCTAGGATGATGATGATGATAATGATTGTTTGAGGATGCGGTGAGATAGCGTACAAATGCCTGGACAATATAACTAAAAAAAATTTAACTTGCAAGTGACCTGTCGTCGCCAATAGGGTTCGATTGAATATTATTTAGACTTATCAATTTGAAATATGTAGATAGAGGTGTCTTCTTGAGATATCTACGTCATAATTATTAATAATAACATTACGTCCCCACAATAATTTCATTATAATTGCATGTTATTAAGTCGTTGTGAGGATAAGTAAATTAAAAAAAACCCTCTCGACCAGAACATTATAATTGTTCAGCGATTAATAAATATAATCCTATAAATGTACTTATATTTACGAGTATAATGTAAACAAGTTTTCAAATAATCACATTTTTATAATTCATAATATAACACTGAAGTTCATAATTGTGAACAGTTGGACATGTGAATGAAAAGCTTGTAATAAAGACAGATTTACTTACAGATCTTAACTTGCAGGGTTCCGTACCCTAAGTATGAAAATGGAACCCTATTAATTAAACCTCCGTAGTCCATACGTCTCTTGATGTCTTTTTAAAACTACTAGCATGTTGCCTTGATATTGCAAACGTCTATAGACTACTTTAACAGCTTTATACTAAATATTATAAACTAATGCGTTACACAAATTAGATAATAACTTGCAGCTACTATACAAACTACTTATTACATAGGTATAATTTTCAGAAAACAACACAATCACTTTATGAATACTTCCTAGAGTATCGGCAAACAGATCGCAGTCTGGTAGCTCACGCAGTAATTTATTAAGTTGGATGCGTGCAATACAGCGCCGACTGTACTACGACCAGTAAACTATAATTATTTAATCTATTCCAACTGATTACTGCAAGTATTTCGCATAGGTATGAGTAGTCAACAGATGTATTATTTTACCCAGTTTTTCTGTCGCGGCATAAGCCGTGTTATGCACAATTGTGGGTGTTCCATGCGCTGTGTTTGAAGTCTTGATGTTGTCAGTTTTTGCGTCATGTTTATTTAGTAAGATGGTCGACGCAGTTGGTTAATTAATTAATTTGATAGCTAAATGGAGGTTCTGTTAATCAATTCATAGTAAACTTGTGTAGCAATGTGTGTATTGATTGATAGGAGTAATTTTCGAATTGTTTGTAATGTTTTCTACTTCATGAATAGAGGGAGCATAATTCGGCGTTGGCGCTCATGTTCTTCTCTCTTTTTTTATTAGACAAGCTGGGCATTTGACCACCATCTCACCAGGTGGTAAGTGACGATGCGACCGATGATAGAGCATGCCTGTCTAGGAAGAGCCTATTCACTCTAGCCTTGAAGGCGTCTAGATTATAATGATCAGGAAACACACTCACAGGTAACGCATTCCATTCCTTGGCCGTACGCATTATAAAGGTTGAACTAAAACGGCTCGTGGGGGTAGCTGGAAGATGCACAACATAACGATGAAGAGCTTACCCGGATCACGTTTCCCGATGTCGGAAAGGTGCCGGCTCATTTTGTCTATCCCCAAGGCCAAAACGGCTTTCAAGACTTTGTGGGACCGCGCGCGGGACCAGAGTTGCAGTGGTGGTTGGATCTAGCCTGTAGTCTACAGCGAACTCGCCGCCCGGACCAGCAGCACCAGGGTCGGGGCCTGGAGGATCAGCTGGTGGTAGAAGGCTGTACATTATGGATCAGCGTCAACGCCGATGGCCTGATTTACTTAATAAATTCTTAGAACTAGTGTGATCAATTATTGTGATAGAGAAATGAAAATGGTATCAAACGAAGCGTCATTTAAAAATATCAATGTCTGTGAATCAATAATTCAAAGAACTCCAACAAAAGCCACAGTTCGCCATGGAACACAGAACACCTTCCTCGCCATGGAACACAGTACGCAAAACAATATATTTATGATCAAACGAACTAAGTACCAGGTGAGGTTCGATCGATATGATTAAATTACCAATATTTAAGAGCATCGGTGGCCGAGTGGTTATTGTATCCGACTCGTAAACGAGAGGTTTGAATTCCACAGCGGCCTTGTACCAATGACGCTTTTATGAGTTACGTTCTAACCGATGTTCGAAAGGTGAGGGAAAACATCGTGATGAAACCTGCACATTCAGGCGACTGAATGTGTAACCATGATCCAATCTGGTCATGTTCCCCTGGTAGCAGGGTCACGGAAGTCAGTTGGCAGTCGCTCCACTGTAATTGTGCGATCTGCCGAATCCTGGATCATGGTCAAGGCGGACGCCGGGCGCTCGTGCGCGAGAGCACAACCGGGACATTAACGTCAAGATGACTTTTTAACATCTACGATTCATGCCTTTAGGTTGCAGGCAACAAATATGCAGAACCGCAGGTGCATCACACTGTGATGAAATTCCTCATGTATATAATTGCTCTGACTACCTTACCCTTCAAACCGGAGCACAACAATGTAAGCATTGTTGCTTGGCGGCAGAAATAGATAAGGCGGCGGTACTCACCAGCGGTCTGTACGTACAGGCTTGACAGAGTCCTACCACCTCTTTTATAATGCTCATCCTTTTTTTTTATTTCGGTCGGCCCAAGAAGTGATGGCTTGTCGTCGCCAAGAATGACATGCGTGCCAACAAGCTCACCACCAAGGATGCCGAAGAGCGAGCGAAGTGGGCCAGGAAGAGTAGGAAGGCAGACCCCGGGTCCTCGCGTGCTGCGCGGGAGCGCAACCGGGACATAACGCCGAGATGATGAGGATCCTTTTTTTATTTGGTGTTCTGTAAGAAGATACATACTTTCCCAGTCGGATGTATCGGATAATCAGCTTTGCCCTACCTCTAAATTAGGTTTTTAAAGTTTTTTCTTTACCTAAAAGGTGGCAAAAAAGCTTACGGCCTGCCTGATGGTAAGCAGTCACCGCAGCCTATGGACGTTTGCAATAACTAGTTGAGTCTGTTATAAAAATCTTATAAAACCGTTTGTTATAAGCAAAGGCTTACTATAAATAAATCCAGTACCCGGGGTTGCAGGTCACAGTACGCTGGCCAGTGTATCGCTGTCTCGCTCGCACGCAACGCGGCTGGAGGACGCCCTTTTTGCACGCAGTCTGCTCGGCTAGGCGGCATATTTCTACGGGACACAGGGAGGTGAGGAGTAGCGTTGCTAAGGGATTTTTACGGGTAATTCGTTTTTGTTTTTAACCACCGATATGGGAGGGGTGTTGTTATAAGTAAAACGTTTTTGAGTATTTATCTGTGTAGTGATAAACTACTTATATACTTTTATAACTACTTACTTTTATACAATCGTAACAGAAATTTAAATTCATTATTTCAATTTCCGCTTGGCCGGGAATCAAACCCGGGACCTCTGCGTGGCAGATCGGCCAGATGTTAGGCAGCTGAACAACTCGGTCGACAGGTTTCTTGTGTATTTAGAAGCTATATGCTCAGCGCTTAAGTCTGTAGGTTTCTGTATGGGGTATGACTGCGGTACGGGAGAGCTTCGCGACGCGGCGCGGTGCGGCAAGTCTAAATAGTTTAAATGGGATGCGCTTGAGCGGCGCGGTGCGATGCGGCATGTCAAGTGTCAACTACATACAAAATAATTGCCGCGTCGCGCCGTAAGTGTACGAAAAATGTTTATTTATCTTCTAAAATTATATTATCAAGCTTTTTCTAGACAGGCATGCTCCATTTTCGGCTACGTCGTTATTTACCACCAGATGAGACGGCGGCCAAATGCCTGTCTCGGCAAATAAAAATGAAAAGTTTCTGCCGGTAAGCACCAATGTTTACGCTTTTGGGATCCAGTTTGAAGAAAAGGGTAAACAAGCAGGTAAGGAATTGTTTAATTGATCTGCTGGAGAATTAAAAGGCATTTATTTATATGTATCTTCGATTCAGTATTTTTATATGTAACCATTTCGTAAGTTATACTTTTACTTTATAGATAGAAATAACCTGATAAGCGTTTTAAACGTATTTTACGAACTAACACAACACACGCGAATTCATGTCCATCGGCCTGGCCGTCTAACTAGAACTGACTATACATCGCCATCTCATTCGTTCAAACAAAAAAAAAGCAACCGAGATGCCGATTTATCTTCAGGAATTATTTAAGCGGTCGTGCTCGATGGACATGAACTCATGCGCACACTGTATGTCATTGGCTGTCTCGTCTGTCCATGTCTCGGTTTCCAACAGGTCATTTGCCAACAGGAATACAAATGCAACAAAAAAGGATACATAATATTCGCCAATCGCAGTCCTTTGTTGATTACCTCCTCCAACGAACTCTACTTAGACCGATTGGCAAGCCGCTTTGCATATTTCATTATTTTTTTGTTATCACCATATTTTGTGTAGAGAACGGGAGAATATCGTGCAGGAAAATGTATACTTGGGTCTAATGGATATCTACCGATGGATAGGGGAAGCCTGAAAAGTCCTGCATGAAGTCTTGGACCAAGGTTGAGCTTGCGCAAGCCCTCCTCCACCATATACTTGACTACGCGGACGTCTGCTTCCTTGACCTCAATGAGGATCTCCTTAACAAACTCGAGCGTCTACAGAACATCGGTATTCGGTTTATATATGGGTTGCGCAAGTTTGACCACGTCATTAGGCTGCGGCGGGACGAGCATGTGTTGGCACTGCTGTATAAAATACTGTTCGATCCCCGGTCTCCCAAATACTTTAGAGATGGCTTCAAATTCCAGAGTGCTGACCTAGTCCGGAATCTTCGATCAGCTCACGATAATACTCTGAGGCCACCGTTTACTCGATCTGGCTATTTTAAAGAGTCCTTCTCTGTGAAAGCTACCGTCTTGTGGAATCAGTTACCCAAAGAGATTCGTCACTCCAAGTCTCTCACTCAACTCCTTTAATGCTAAGTTGCGCACGCATCTCCTCTCGACTGGCATATGAATTTTGATGTCCTTAATTGGAATTTTTCTTATGTAGTTTTTGTATGTGTATTGTCTATATAGATTTTAGTATTTTTATATGTTACATTCGCATGTAAGTATAAGTGCAGTAAGTATAAGTGCATGTTGTTGACTTGCCTGTGTATTCAAGCGGTTCTTTAGACAAAGGTTGCCTGGTAGAGATCGCTTGCAGCGATAAGGCTGCCTTTGCCCACAACTAGTTGTGGTTTTTGTCGGAACTTTTAATGCAATTATTCATGTGTGAGCAATATTTTTTTTCTATATCTATCTATCTAAGTCCAGATAACCTTTTAGTCAAATGATAAATCTTGGGTAGAAAGCCAAGCCAGAGTTTGAGTCGCTGTGCCAGCGCAGGAAATAAGTAATTAATTTTATCTCGACTGTCAACTGTCGACATTTTTACATCTGTTAGGCGAGTTGGAGATCGCAAAGTCAAACGAATTCAACAAAATATCTAATGCCTATTATTTGATCTACGGAAATTCTACTGGTTGGTAATATAATATATTCTGGATACCACACAGCCCTGATAAAATAATAATCATCTTGGCGTCAGTATCCGGATTGTGTACTCCAGAATTTAGTAGAATGACTGTCACATAACTCAGAAAATTCATTGCTACATGGCAGCACTAAGGATCGAACTTGGTACCTCTCGATTCTTACCACAGAAATAAAAATATAAATATATTAACTCTTCCATGTCTTTATATTTTCGAAATAGCTAAGTTCGTCAAAAGTAATCCAAACTTATTCACTACTGCTGAAAGTATTTACCCAAGATGTACTAGGAATAAGATGAAGCTAGTTTATTCTAGAGTGCCAAAAACAACGAACTACTGAAAAAATTGTCCTGCTATGTGTGTAAAAATATATAATGCATTGCCTGAAAGTCCAAAAAGTTTAAATATTCAACTTTTTCAGAAAAAACTGAAACAATGGTTAATAAATAAGACATTTTACTCTGTAAATGAGCTATTTTTGAATACGTAACACTAGATATAATGTTAATGGATACCTATAATGTTTGTGTACCTACTAAATATTTTCATATCCGAAAGGATTAAGTGTTCTTGGAACGTTATTATAATTTTGTTAACACCATTTATTGTACCAACATTTACTGAAAATAAATATCTTTATCTTTATCTTTATCAGACCACGTGGTACCTCTTTGTACCACTCGGATCGATCTCGGTCCCTGATATGTGATAATTTATTATAATCAAGAGTCTGTTATTTACGGGGTAGTACCAAAACTGAGAGTGACCACGACTCACCTTCTAATTAACAAAGCTTATCAATATTAATCAATAACTCAAAAACACGAATTGTTTTTTATAAAATGGTCGCAACCGATCAAGCAGGTCACCTGATGGCAAGTGATAACCGCTGCTAGAACGTTAGTGAGATATTCTAAATTATCGGTTATTTATTTAAAAATATCTAGTACCGTCGTCGACTCCACACCCGACGATGCTCTGCGCAGATGACGGGCGGCATTGCGCGGCTACTTTTTGCCGCGCCTCCGAACTGGACGTTCCAAGTTCAAATTTGAAAATTGGAACCGAACGCGTTCGATATTTGAAATTTTAAATCAAATACGAATACTTTTGGCTCTCCAGAAATGCGAGGCGATCTTTTTCATTATAATTGTTTTTTTTTATTCTCATCTTCCACCGAAATGAAAATGGGCTATTGTAAAGTTTTTTATAGCAGAGGCAATCTGATCAAACATCAACTTCAAACAATTAACATTCCTTTTTGTACTTAATTTATTCTTTTTTTCGTAAAATTAGAACTTTAATTCCTCTAGCAGAATTCATGACGTGCAATGATTATCACTTAGATAAATATACAAACTTCTTTTTACTTTTTTAGTCAATCATAACGCGTAAGAGTCGTCAAAAGTAAGCATTTAGAATTTTCTGCAAACAAATTTAAGTAATACTTACCTACACCATGATAACAGCTACTTACATTTAAAATTCAGCAAACCACAAAGAGTAAAACCTTCTCATTACTATCTACTTCAATGTTAATTTTCCAAGCACCCACGATTTGCAAATACAATCAAGAAACAATAACTCCATTACCCAGTAATCAATACAGCTGAGCTCTAAGAATAGCTAACTAATTAAGATACACATTTTCCTGCCAACCATTTCCGTAAGTCTTAATTTCTAGATTTCCCTCCGAATGCTCACAAATGGGAAGGTAAAAAATCAATCGTTCGAATCAATGAAACCTTAACCTACCACAAGTGAAGCGATCCAAACGCACTATTTCATAGATGATCCTAAAAAAAAAAACAGAAGACAATGCACTCGCCGCAAAAAGCCACGGAGGGCCACATAAAACCTCCTTGCAGCCTATCTGTTATGCAAACTTAGGCGCCGCCCATCCGGCCACGCCCACATGGGTTCGTGTCGTCCCCCTCTCGCGTGGGAGGAAATGTATGTCTATCTCGCGTGATGCACGACGCCTCCGCATTTTCAGTGAGGAGTTTTTAGTCGCGACAAGACGTTGGATCGTGTCGGGTCCCCAACGCCGGGTCGGGAACGGTCGCGCAAAAAAACAGCAAAAAAAACGCACAGATTGCAACGTACTATGAGCGATATTGCCACAATTTTTTCTGTCAACCGACAGCTTATCAGTGATAAGTTAACAATCAACGCTATGTGAGAGTGACCGGTAGTATTTGCATCTCGCTCGCACGCGTGATCCGAAAAGTTTTATTTTTCACGACTGTGTTTTTGTGATGTGCCAGTGGAGTGTGCAGTGATTTTTTCCCGAAACGAAGGTAGTTATTGATTTTGTTGGTCTGTGGTAGTTTTGGCCTTGGCTAGGTGCGCTGACTACGCGCTGAACAGCCTTCAGGCTATGTGGGTACTATACATAAAACCTAGACCTCATAAGTTACGTTACGTTCTCTAACTCTTAACACGAAATCGTTTATACGATGCCGAGTCATTAATAAAAAATCCTGGTCATCCATGGTGATCATCATAGTTCGTAAAACATAGGTATAGGTTGGCCGTGAGGTGTCCGGCAGAGTAGAATAGCACCAATCCCTTACACTCGTGGGTGTCGTACAAGGCGACTAATATTTTCGAGGCAAAAAATCAGTCCTCCGTAGGCTGAAAAATGGGCAGCAGCGTTTTTCATTGTTATATATGTATAACACAGCGATCTCCAACCCGCCTGCCAAACGTGGAGAGAATGGCAATAACCTCCCCTCTCGTGGGTGAGGCTCTAAGTCCTGCAGTGGACTGCTATGGGCTGTGATGAGGTATAGGTAGATCTTCCCATCGCATTAGCGAGGATTTAGCTATGGGCAAGTGATTTGTAATTAATAGAACCCATAATGAACAAATTCAGGCAACTTGGTAGCTACAGTTTCCACCATATCACGACAGTAATTATAGGTCAAGTTTGTTTCATCTTTGACAAACTGGTGAGACCACTCTTGTCATTTGAAATATATAAATATACACAGTTCAAGAATAAAACTATATTCTATTCTAGTCCGAAAGCTCAGACATGTGCTTTTTTATTCCACTCTTCAATCACTGTACAAGGCATTTACACAAGGTATTTGCTACGCATTAAACTATAACTAATGTGAGTTAAAACAAAAAGATTACATTCCCTGTAGCCAACTATTAAACCTAACTATTAAATAATAAAATTGATTGGAATCAAAACAAAAATATTAGGTATATTTCCTGTGGCCACCTTCCGACTGCATCATCAGATCAGCTCGGAAGTATACCCTACCCGAATCCCAGCCCTGCCCGGGCGAAGCTCAACGTTCCGATTTTTTTTATGATACGTAAAAATAGAATCAAAATGTTATCTGTAATACTTGTCTTATGAATCGATGGCATCCGCCATTGGTCCTACACACGATATATATCGTGATAAGTGGATTACGATCCTGGATCACGATATTTATCGACTGTGTAGGACCCACGGATCGTGATACGGATCCCAGGATTACTAGAAAATCAGAAACGGTACGACGGTACGTATCGCGATTAATAACGTGTGTGTAACATCCCACAATGGATGCAGAATTTATTCTAGTTTTAACATGTATAGTTGGATCTGTTAAAATATTAATAGTTTTTGGCTCAGAGTAATTTTTATGGAACATTGGCAAGGAACAACGTACGTTGTCCCGTCATGGGGCTGGTTGTACCATCTTTGAGGTAAATTGTTCCGATAGCAAAACTTTCGTTATTGATGAAGTCTAGGTATATTTATATTTATAAATGAAACATAAAAGTACTAGAATTAAAACCCAATACCTCATTTAATAAAAATAAATGGACAGAAGTAACGAAATAACGTCAAATACAAATCAATGCAATCCAGAGTTCATGTTAAGCGCTTCTGATCATAGGTATTTGATAAGGACATCAGCTGCCTAGTTCAGATAGAGTTTAAACAAAGTTCGCAATGTTCTTTCTTGTTTTTAGTTTTCCATCATAATTATATTAAAAAATCATTTATATCTACTAAAATTAATTATTTGGTGTACTTGGAACTTTGAAACCTAAAAGTTGATTAGAAAGGGGTATCATTGATACTTAAAAATATTCTAAATAAACTTTCCAACTGACAAATGCAAATAACTGTGGTTCCAAAGGAACTTTCTCCCACGCACACTAAGGTTCTTTAATGAACTACCTGGAGAGGTTTTCCCTGGAGAGTACAACATGGAGTTCTTCAAGAAAGGGGTGAAAAGATTTTACGGGGTTGGCAGCGCGTTAGTGATAGGCACCCCTGCTGTTGCGAAAGACCATAGGCTGTGGTGACTGCTTACCATCAAGCAGGCTGTATCTCGTTTGCCACCTTAGTGGTGTAAAAAAGTTTATCATCCCTATTTCAGTTACCTTATCCTTAAAACCGGAGTACAATAACGCAACTATTTTAACCGCCAACATACTACAAGTATGAAACGCTATCTAAAAAAACTGTTATTGAGCTAAATTGACTAAAGGTATTGTACTGTCATGAAAGACAATTATAAATTATTTAATTGAGCACAATCACAACAAAAAATATGCACAATAAACGTACAAATCTTATTGCAATTGAATGCGCGCCTGCGGTATTGGATTTTTGTTACCTGCAACCTAAATGTAAAAACCGTTTTTTTATGTCACACAGTAGGCAAACAGGCAAGCACCACCTGCTGGAAAGTGGTCACCACTGCCTATAGACATTAGCAACACCAAGAGTATCGCCAATGCGTTGCCCACCTCTATAACACGTTGCTATGGCAGCAAAAAGACAAATGCCCCTCCACTGCCAAAGCCACGGTTCTCCAAATCCCCACCCCATGGAGCGCTGGAAAACTTACTCACCGGCAGAAACACAATACTATTTAAAAGAGTATTGTTTAGCTGCGGTATTCTGTAAGGTGGAGGTACTTCCCCAGTCGGGCGGCTCCAATTCGAACGGGATACCCCGCTATGCCGTACCTCTCTTAAAATCGTAGATGTTATGGGTGACAGTTACCACTTACCATCAGGTGGGCTGTCTGCTCGCTTGTCACTGAGTAGCATAAAAAAAAGTACTAGTGTGCAGAACACAGGACCTACACAATCTTAAACAATTATTGTTACTTATTTTTTTTATTTTTATACTACTATGGTGGCCAACAAGCTTATGGTCTGCCTGATGGTAAGCAGTCACCGCAGCCTATGGACGTTTGCAACACCAGGGGCATCACCCACGCGTTGCTGATCCCGTTCTTTCTCCTAAAACTAAGTTTACTTACATGTACAGATTTTGAACGGCAATACAATTTAATAATATGCATAATATGCTTTCAAACAGCGCCATCTAGCCCGAAAGCAAGAAAAGCTTGTGTTATGGGTGCCAGAAAACAGATAAACTACTTATGTATTTATTTTTTATACATACTTATTATACAATATAACACATATAACACCCAGCCCTGTTACAGAAATTAAAATTCATCATTTCAATTTCTGTCCGGTCGTGAATCGAACCCGGAACCTCTGCGTGGCAGAGGCCAGGAGGAGATATTAACCAACTGAACCACTCAGGTCGTCAAACCTTCTACAAAACCTTGACGTCACGGTTTTTTATGCTACGTAGTTTAGCTAGTGTCAAATAAGAAGAGACTTGGCGGGTCACGTGGTTCGACTTGCGCTGCATACGATTACCTGCGCGAAATCCCCTCCACTGCCATTTGACAAGTCTCTTCTTTCGTGACGCGGGTTATAACAAACGAACAGACAGCCCACCTGATGGAAAGCGGTAACTGTCGCCCATAACATCTACGGTTCATGCAACTATCATCGCCCATAAATTCTACGGTTGCAATCGCAGGTGCACGTCACTGTGAGGACTAAGATGAATTGCCTCATGCCTGTAATTGCGCTGGCTACCTTATCCTTCAAACCGGAAGACAACAATGCAAGCATTGTTGCTTGGCGGCAGAAATAGATAAGGCGGTGGTACTCACCCGGCGGACTCCTCAGGCTTGAGAGAGTCCTACCACCTGGTTTGTCATGGTTTTTTATACCGCTAAGGTTGCAAACAAGCTGGCGGCCTGCCTGATGGTAAGCAGTCACCGCAGGCTATGGACGTTTGCAATACCAGGGGATCACCCACGCCTTGCCGACCCCGTAAAAACCTTTTAACCCCTTTCTTGATGTTGTACTCTCCAGAGAAATCCTCTCCAGGTAGTTCAATTCACAACCTTAGTGTGCGTGGGAGAAAGTTCCTTTGGAACCGCACAGTTCGCGACCAATTTGGCCCCAAGGTGTGAGGATGAATTTCCTGTCGGTGGCGAGCGGTGCGATGACAGAACGCAGCTGTAGGCATAATGTCAAACAGTTCTTCAGAACAAACACCGTTGTACAAGCGGTAGAACACACAAAGGGAGGCGAAATCCCTCCGCGGACTCAGCGGCTCAATACCACTTGTGAGATTTGTGTCGCTTTCTCTAATTAGGAATTCCAAATTTTCACATCTCACTTTCTTAGCTGCGATAGTTTTAAACGTGGAACGGAACGGAAGTGGAACGTCTGTCCGCCTCTTGTGGCTACAAAGATTCTGCAGGGGCCTAATTGTCTCGCTATGACATCTCGAATTTGACATTTTTTCTAGACATGTAACAGCATTAATGATAAAATTGAAATTTCTATTGTAGCTAAAATTATTTATTCTATTATCATCGACAGTCGTATATTGTCGAAGATACATTTCAGTGACGTTTTAATACAGTCTTTTGTCTAGAAAAAATGTCTAATTTGAGATGTCACAGCGCGGGAACCCTGAGGTATATTAAGGTGTTTTTTTTAGAGGTGGTGAAACTTTAAATTGATATAAAACAAAGAAAAAAGTATTTAGTATCAGTGGCTTACTCTTGCTGTAGTTTTAGGTGGTTTTTCTTAATTATACTAGACATACCTAAATAATATAATATAGCGTTCCGGCTCTGCCTGGCATTGTCGAGCACGGTTCGGTCGTGGTTGGCGAGGGATACGTTTATCTACGGCCATAGGGCGGTCAGCGTGTCACTGTGTTTCCTTCCTACTTTCCTATCCCCCTCCTTTTTGACGATTGAAAGAGATATTTAATGTCCTAATCAATAAAGAAATTTTGAATTTGAATTTGAATTGAAAGTGAAACTAGCTTTATTAGAAATATAATTTTACGGCATTTAAGTTTGAATATAATTTCGGCAATGTGGTTAAAGTGATTGGCGCGTAAACGGCCCAATCTGGTATATCCTATATTAATACACTTTATCGTAATAATTGCGGCCGTATTTCGCTAATAACTCATTGAATGTTGTGTTCGATCAACTCTGGTTTATCAGTATACAAAACTGACTTGACCACAATCTTGGAAGCCAAAATGAAATTATTCGTTGATGTCCAGTAAGGGGAAAGACCTCTTACAAAATTTTTGCGGCGATGTAACTCACTTTTCATGCAACGGTCACATGGCTGAAATCATATTCAAACATAAATGCTATAGAATCGTTTTCCAATAAAGCTAATTTCATTGATACTTAATACTTTTTTCTTTGTTTATTTCAATTTCAAGTTTCACCACCTCTAAAAAATCTTCCATCTACTCTGCCGCCGTCTCAGGACTACTACAATAATCGTACAGAATATCATTATCATATCAGCCGAAGGACGCCCGCTGCTGGGCATAGGCCTCCCCTAGAGATCTTCACGAAAGCACTGTTCCTTCCACATCTAGCTGATACCTAACGTCTTTATCGATCACAGAATATGTCGGAGGCAAAATGCATGTCGGCTCATACGTAGATATCATACATAAGTGTTTGTATTCACGAATAACATGATCAGATACAGACACGGTTTCTCAGAACGTCATTTCTGTCGCACACACCAATCTCCTCACACGGTACCGTGTAGCTAAGTATAAAAATAAAATTATAATCTTGCCGTTAACGTCCCAGTTGTGCTCTCGCGCACGAGGGCCCGGGGTCCGCCTTGACCATGATCTAAAATTAGACAGATCAGGTAATTACAGTGGACCGACTGCCATCTAACCTCTGTGACCTTGTTGACAGGAAAACTTGACAAGATTGGATCATGGTTACACAATATTCAGTTGCCAGAAAGTGCAGATTTCACCGTAAGATCATCGGTTAGTTTTTTTTTTATGTTATACGGCAGACAAACAGGCAAGCG
Organism: Blastobasis lacticolella; assembly: GCA_905147135.1. Classification (NCBI taxonomy): domain Eukaryota; kingdom Metazoa; phylum Arthropoda; class Insecta; order Lepidoptera; family Blastobasidae; genus Blastobasis; species Blastobasis lacticolella. The sequence goes on along the minus strand of LR990062.1, from coordinate 13,004,945 downwards.
GGCCACCTGATGGAAAGTGGTCACCGCCGCCTATGGACATCAGCTACACCAGGGTGTTTAACTAATGTACATAACTCAGATAAGAGTTTGGTATTGGTACACGGCCGCAGTGGGATTCGAACCCTGTTCTCGCTTACGAGTCGGATCTCAGGCCACCGAAGCTTCTACTACCGTGTGGATAAATATTGAACCAAAACAAGCCGATATACATTACTTAGAGCCCACTCGTATATATAATACTTACTGCTCACATTACTTACTGTATAAAGACTGTTGTAATAATAATTACTCAATAATTCGAGTGGCGAGCCACGCGGCAAACCGCAGCACCTGCTAATCTAGTCGAAATAATTGATGAAAGGCGAGCCTTCGTTTAAACGATTCAAGTAACAAACGTTTCTTCACGCCCAATTTGTACTAACAGTTAAAACACAGTTTTAACTGCCTCGTTGACTGTTGAAATGACATTTCATTAGTTTTGTTGCGTTGTTGTACGTTGCGTTTGACGATTTATAATGAATTTTCTTGACATTATTTTTTTATTTGACTAGATTTTGCCTATGACTGACGTAAAATTCGGTTGTAAAATTCCGGAGCCGTTACCGCGGGAACCATGTTGAATTTCGGGATAAATTGCAGTCTATGTATTCAATATTCGTTCAGCAGTTTTTGCGTGAAGGAGGAACAAACATCCTATTTTACCTTAGTGCCTATTTTTTATTTTTGACATTTACAATTTTTTTTTTTTTTAGTTTATTGTGAAATTATTGACTTATTTTTGTTTGATTAATTGTAACAAAGACACGAAATTAATATGTTTGGATGCTCTGACCTAATCTAATGTTATGTATATAACCTATTGTACCTATGTAACAACAAATAATGACTTGTAAACATTTTTTACCAATAAATACGCGCCGTACCCGTGGATACAGCTTTGCTTCTCCTCAAATGACACCAACATCTGTGCTGCTGCTGTAGCTGACGTCATACTGCAGGGAATGGAGTGTTTTATTCCGTCCTCTGTAGTCCGTCTCGGCGGCAAGAGTCAGCCCTGGTATGACAGGCCTAGTGCTGAGGCAACTCGCCTCAAGCAGAATGCTTTTCGTGCCTGGACAGTGGCTCGGGCCCCGAAGGACCCTAACACCCACATTTTGAGGAAAAAGTACAACGCTGTATCGAGGTCTACAAAGAGGGTGATGGCCAGAGCAAAATTTTAATTCATCGGCGGAATTGGAGAGAAACTAATCAGCTACCCCTCTGGGAGCCGTGCTTTTTGGTCTCTCTCCAAAGCTGTTAAGGGGAACTTTTGTCGGACCACCTTTCCACCTTTGCGCAAGCCGGATGACCAATTAGCCCACACAGCAAAGGAGAAAGCCGATCTCTTGGGAAATCTCTTTGCTCATAACTCAACTCTGGATGATGGGGGAGCTGCACCGCCTACCATCTCACGGTGTGAGGGCATTATGCCCGAGGTTCGTTTCACCCAAAAAATCATAAGACGTGTGCTTCTCTCCCTAGACATCCGGAAGTCCAGTGGACCTGATGGCATTCCGGCTATTGTTCTCAAAAAGTGTGCTCCCGAGTTGTCTCCCGTGTTAATGCGCCTATTCAAGCTTTCCTACACCTCTGGAATGGTGCCGTCTTCGTGGAAGCTAGCTCTTGTGCATCCGATACCCAAGAAGGGTGATAATTCAGACCCATCAAATTACAGGCCTATAGCGGTAACCTCCTTGCTCTCTAAGGTGATGGAGCGGGTTATCAATATCCAGCTCCTCGGATACCTAGAGGACCACCAGCTGATCAGTGACCGTCAATATGGCTTTCGCCATGGTCGCTCAGCTGGTGACCTTCTCGTGTACCTAACACACCGGTGGGCTGAGGCCGTCGAGAGCAAGGGGGAGGCTCTGGCTGTCAGTCTTGATATAGCCAAGGCATTTGATCGGGTCTGGCACAGGGCACTGCTAACAAAACTCCCGAAGTACGGTATCCCCGAGGGGCTCTGCAGTTGGGTATCCAGCTTTCTGTCTGGACGGAGTATCCAAGTCGTTGTCGACGGATGCTGCTCCGATACCAAGACCATTAATGCTGGAGTACCCCAAGGTTCAGTGCTATCTCCCACGCTGTTTCTTCTGCATATCAATGATATGCTGAATATTCCCAGTATTCACTGCTATGCAGATGACAGTACTGGAGATGCTCGTTATACTGGACGTGCGAATAACCCTCGTTCCGTGGTGTCGAAAAGCCGAATAAGACTTGTGTCAGAGATTGAACACTCCTTGGAGCAAGTTGCTCACTGGGGCAGACTGAACCTGGTGGAATTCAACCCCTCAAAGACACAGGTCTGCGCATTTTCTGCCAAAAAAGATCCTTTTGTCATGGTGCCGCAGTTCCAAGGAACACCCCTGTCCATCTCAAATAGTATCGGGATCCTTGGTGTCGACATATCGGATAGCGTGCGATTCCGGAGTCACCTAGAAGGTAAAGCCAAACTGGCTTCGAAAAAGCTTGGAGTGCTTAACCGGTCCAAGCGATACTTCACCTCAGGGCAGCGCCTGCTGCTGTACAAGGCGCAGGTGCGGCCTCATATGGAGTATTGTTCCCATCTTTAGGCCGGCGAAACTGCCGACCTGCTTAATCCTCTGGACTCCATACAGAGACGTGCCGTTCGAATTGTCGATGATCCCATAGAAACAAGCAAATTAGAACCACTGGCTAACCGAAGGGAATTTGGCTCCCTGTGTGTGTTCTACCGGCTGTATAATGGGGAGTGTTCCGAGGAACTTTTCGATTTGGTGCCAACAGCACAATTCCGCCATCGCACCACCCGCCGTGGGCTGGGTACTCATCCGCACTACGTAGACCCTCTGTTGGTCACCACGCGAAGGTTTGAAAGAACGTTTCTCGCTCGTACGATTCGGATGTGGAATGAGCTCCCAGCCACAGTGTTTCCTTTAGACTATGACATGGGATCGTTCAAGAGGTATATTAGAGATCTCTTCAGAGGCGGGCAACGCATTGGTGACTCCCCTGGTGTTGCTGATGTCCATAGGCGGCGGTGACCACTTTCCATCAGGTGGCCCGCATGCCTGTTTGTCTGCCGGATAACATAAAAAAAAAAAAAAAAAAAAAAATATGTCTATGTCTATGTCTACGTGTCTCACGCGTGCGTCAGAGACTTCGCTCTACTAAAGATGTAGACATAGACAAATCTTTATTTGCCCAAATACATATCCACATCTCACACATCAGCATGTTATCAGTTCCAAATCATTAAACTAATAAAATAAATAAAAGTTTCCAGCTTTCGGACTAAAGCTGTGGATGCACTCACATTCTGGCAAACAAGCCGACGTGAACTTTTTACCCCCGACGTCTATTCTGTATCTGCCTTTTAGGAAAGGGTATGGCAGTAAGAATTACTCTTACTGCCATACTACTTACGCCGCCATGTAAAAAATACTCTTTTCTGAGTTACCCTTACGGTGAGGCTACCTGCGTATTCAGGCTACTGAATGTGTAACCGTTATCCAACCTGATTAGGTTTCATGATCATGATCAAGGCGGACCCTGGGCCCTCGCGCGTGAGAACACAACCGGGACATTAACACCAAGATGACTAGGGCAGTTGGAAGAGGTTCTGAATCGTTCGCCCGATCGATAGTCGTATCGTTTTATTACTGAATGGCAAGAAGACAAAATGTTTAAAATTCTCTTTGCCAAATGTTAGATCAGTGCCCACTAATGTACAAATAAAAGGCGAAAATTTGAATTTTGTTGATTCTACAGTATTTTTAGGCTTTACCCTGGATAATAAATTGCAATGGGGTCCTCACATTGATAAATTGGCGAAAAGGCTAAGTTCTGCAGCATATGCTGTAAAGAAAATACGGAGTATTTCTGACGAGGCTACAGCAAGATTAGTTTACTTTAGTTATTTCCACAGTATTATGGCCTATGGCATACTGCTGTGGGGACACGCTGCCGACTGGCACAATGTATTTGTATTGCAGAAAAGGGCTATTCGCGCGATTTATCAATTGAGACCTAGAACTTCACTAAGAGATAAATTCAGGAACATTGATATAATGACAATGCCGTCACAATATATATATGAAAATTTAATGTATGTTCATAAAAATTTACACTTATTTAAGAAGAATAGTGATGTTCATAATATTAATACGAGAAATAAAGATAAGCTTGTTGCTGGTGCTTGTCGTCTAGCCAAAGTCCACAAATCATTTATGGGTCAATGTGTACGCTTTTATAATAAGGTTCCAACAGATATTCAGAATTTACCATTGAATAAATTTAAAGTCGCTATAAAAAACAAATTATGTCAAAAAAGTTATTATAGTATATCTGAATATGTAAATGACAAAAGTCCATGGGACTGAACTGCTGTTCTATACAGGTATTTACTTTTAAGATAGTATATAGGACAAATAATGTATTAGTACATAAGACATGTTTAAAAAAAAAAGAATTAACGTAGGCTCTGTGGGTTTCTTGCCGTTTCTTTCCCCCACAGAGAACCACCTTGGAAGCGGCGTTAATTTTCCTTCCTCTCCCACACATGGTGTCTCCTGTCTGCGCTAGGGTAGGGGTAGGGTAGTAGTTAGAGTAGGGGTAGGGTAGGGTAGGAGTAAGATAGCGGTAAGGTAGTATAGGGTGGGGTAGGGGTAAGATAGTGGTAGGGTCGGGGTAAGATAGTGGTAGGGTAGGGGTAAGGTAGTGGTAGGGTAGGGTTAAGGCAATGGTAGGATAGGGTAGGGGTAAGGTAGCGATAGGGTAGGGATAGGATAGAGTAGGGTGGGAGCAACTACCTATCACATGCAGCATGTGTGATGCACGCTCACTTAAAAGTCTGTCTGGCGGTGGCGTGGGGGCCGGGTCGCTCTTTTCCCTCAAATATGGTTGAATTGGACGATGGCTGGGCCCTGCGTTATACTCGTGAACGGGTGCTGCCTTGGTGGACTGGCTTACTCTTGCTGTAGTTTTAGGTGGTTTTTCTTAATTATACTAGACATACCTACGAGTATATAATATAATATAGCGTTCCGGCTCTGTCTGGCATTGTCGAGCCCGGTTCGGTTGTGGTTGGCGAGGGATACGTTTATCTACAGACATAGGGCGGTCAGCGTGTCACTGTGTGTTTCCTTCCTACTTTCCTACCCCCCTCCTTTTTGACGATTGAAAGAGATATTTAATGTCCTAATCAATAAAGAAATTTTGATTTGATTTGATTTGGTTTTTCTATTGGAGAGATGAAAAAAATTGCTCTTGTGTAAAACAACAACGTTTCACCTCTCCTAAGAAATGGGTCCGTTAAAACTCACGGTACAGCGAACAGCTGCTGAAAGCTGAGAAAGCTGAAAGCAGCTTGTATGAAATCACATTTTTACGCACTGACTTTTCCTGCTATAGGGGTGAAAGTTCTTTTTAAAGGAGCATAAATAAGAATTAACTAATTTATCAATTAAAGTAAAAATTAGTACACAAACACATAAAAAAGTATTAAAAGTTTAAAAAGTCGTTTACACCTCCGCCTCTGCGCCGGGGAGCATGGTGCCCAGAAAAAGCTTGCTTTGCCTCCTTGCATATCATCGCTAGATGATAATCCGTTGTCCGAGGAACGAGACAGCTTTCCAGTCGCCAGTCGTGTCGGATAATATTTTTTCTCTCTTTCGGGCACCAGGGTCCCACGGTCCCAAAGTTTCCTCCTCAAACGGCTGAAATACAAAGTCTTGCGCTAGAGTTTCGTATTTCCTCCGCTTGAGGTCTTCCGCAGCAGAGGCCGTAGTTAAATAAATAAATAAATAATCGGGGACAAATTCACACAGCGCCATCTAGCCCCAAAGTAAGCAAAGCAGTTCTAGATCAGCTGGCAGTGGAGGCCATGTGGCGCCAGTGTGTCCACACAGGTAGCGTTCCACACGAGCGCCCTCCCACGTTGCCAACCAATAAGCATCGTGCCGTCGGACCTCTTGCCATCGTCACGTACGGTACCTTTCGGCTATAATACACCTGGTACTTTGCCAATGACACATGCCCTACGGATAACGTCATTGATTACCACGTGCTTGAAGATACGGCCTGTGCTGCGGGTACACGAAAGACCGTGGTGCCCTAGCGCATCCACGGACGCACCACAAGGACGGCAATGTGGACGAAGCAGATTGATTAATTGTTAATATTTGAATTTTTTGCTTAGTCATGTTATTGTTTTGTAACAGATGAGACAATGAAGTTAAAAACTCATATATGAACCACTAATGAATTATGGATTCTCCGATGTGACCAAAAACCAGATTTACCTCCATAAACCCAAACATATGCCGCGATTAGTTGTTCAGAACGGTGCCGACTTTCGAGGACAGGACTGTACGGCTAGGATACGAGCCCGTTCCGAAAGAATGACCAAAGAAACTTATAAAGGGCTATGGGACGAGTCAATATGCAAAAAATCTAAAAAATCTTTATCATTCATCCCTAGCCGTTCATGCAGCGGAGACTCTGGGGGGAGACTCACTCGGACATCTACTCAGTCCAGATTATGACAGGTTGTTTAGCATCTGTACAGCAAGGACTGTCAAAAAAACTTGGGTGTCAAGGACTTTTTCTTTTGGCCTCTACTACTTCATCCACATTTAGGAAATGGAGACAATGACGAAAGAAACTCCTTAAGCCATAACGAGGACAGGCCCTATGGTTCAATTACTATTTACTTGTAACGCTTGTAAGTAATGAACGTGCCCATTGGCTACTATAATGGTAGCGAATTATAATTCTTACGCTAGTTCTTTTTGGGCACGTCCGTCGGCTATTTAATGTATCATAATCATAATTTATTAATAACATTCGTCACAAATCATTATTTTACATATTAAATACATTTGCAATGTTATATTACATAATAATAATCAAAAGGTTTACCCGCAATATTTTTCAGTAGCAGGTCCTCTCAAAAAGGATTTTTTTGTCGTTGGACGGAGAACTGTCTATTAGGAAAGGGGTGGCATATAAAACAAGCACTGAAAAGCTTCGGAAATTGCAATTTTTTTGTTTACTGAAGAGTTGTTTTGTTCCGGTTAGAAGGATAAGGTAGCTCGCGCAATTAGATATAGGCATGAGGCATTTCATTTTACGAACATCGGTGGCGTAATGGTTAAGGAGTCCGACTCGTACACCGAAGTACCGGGTTCGAACCCCATGGCCGCCAAGTACAAAAAACTCTTTTCTGAGTTATGTAGATTAATTGAACACTAACCGATGCTCCACTAGGAAAAACATCACGATGAAACCTGCATATTCAGGCGACTAAATGTGTAACCATGATCCAATCTGGTCACGCCTGTGAACAGGGTCACGAAGGTCAGATGGTAATCGCTCTACTGTAATTACCTGATCTGCGAAATCCACCAGATGCCATACCAGAGAGCACAACCGAAAAATTAACGCCAAGATGACCAAGATCAAAGTCCTTCACTGCAGTGGACCATATTAGGTGATCTTGATTTGATGTAATGTGCTGGTAAATTTCTATGCCCAGCTTCCTCCTCCTCCTTTGTACGTGTTCCTCATATCTGAGATTCGTGAGCTCTCCCCCCCATAATCCTGTCACGGACAAAGGCACGCCATTTTCCTCTGTCCTCAGCACCGTGCTGAGGCTCATGGAACGTAATATGTAATGTGGTGCAGATCTGATTGTACCAACTCCTAGTGCTAAGACCTCTAGGTCTTTCCAGTGATCATCAGTCCTTTGAGGTCCTCCCCATCCTTCTTGGCAATGTGACCGAAATATTCCAGCACTCTTCTAAGGTAGATGGTGGAAAGCCTACATAGTTATAATTTCACTGACATCATCATCACAGCCCATATGAGTCCACTGTAAAACTTAGGGTCTCTCCCACGATGTCATGGCCATTATCTCCACGCTCGGCAGGCGGGTTGGAGATCGCAGTGTTATAAATATAACAATGGAAAACGCTGCTGCCCATTTCCCAGTCCACGGAGACTGTAGATATTTTGCCTCGAAAACATTAGTCGCCTTGTACGACACCCACGAGAGTATAAGCGGTTTGTGCTTCTCTACTCTGCCGGACACCACACGGCCAACCTTCCTGGCTTTAAGACCGAAATATTCAAGCACCCCTCTAAGGCAGGTGGAAAGCCTACATCGCCCAGCTTACATCGTTCTAATTTCGCTGCAGTGAATCGAAATATGGTGCCAATCGATATGATGCAAATACGTATGTCTACGCACATTTTTTTGTCCGTCTGTCTGTTACTCACGCATGAACTGTGGCGTAATATAAATGTTTGTCTGCAAATGGTAATTGCTCGAGTGTAATTTGAATATTAATGTATTTCCGATCGTGTACAAGGTTTTTGTCAGCGATTCGTTGATGTTTATAGGCTAGGTGCTGCTAGTTGTGCGTCCATAGGCTGCGGTGACTGCTTACGATCAGGCAGGCCGTAAGCTTGTTTGCCCCTTAGTGGTATTATAAAAAAAACAGTTATTAATTTTAACATATTACCTATAAGAAAACTTGAACAATTATAATAAATATTAAATTCTTCACAGTCCACTCTATCACAACAAGCATAAAACCTACATAACATTACGTATTTTCCCGTAGTAGGAAGAGACCATATCGTTCCCCTTACTCATCACAATCATCACAGCCCGTAACAGTCCACTGCAGGACTCAGGGCCTCTCCCACGAATGGGGAGGCCACTGCCACAATCTCCACGCCTGGCAGGCGGGTTGGGGATCGCAGTGTTTAAATATAACAATGGAAAATGCTGCTGCCCATTTTCCAGACCACGGAGACTCTCGATCATACTCTTTTTAAGAGTATGTTCCGGGTTTCCTACCGCGTACCCTTGTTGACGAGTAGCCCGATATTTCGACACAGTTGCATGCACACAAATGCAACAAAGGTAGGTAAGGTAGGAAACCCGGAACATACCCTTAAACTGTGTAATAATAACCGTGATAGTTTAAACCTCTAGTCGCCTCGTACGACACCCATGAGTGTAAGGGGTTGGTGCTATTCTACTCTGCCGGACACCACACGGCCAAATGCTTATATAATGCTATAATGCTTATTAAAATACCGAACCGTTTATAAATACAGGGCACGCATTATCCTCAATTCTACTATTTCTGTTAACAGAACTATGTGGGGAGTATTCCCACATTAGTCGTAATGGGTGAGTGGGCGTAAAAATCCAGTCGAACTCCACAGTATTGACAGAGTATGAAATAATTCGTCTGCATTTCGAAACACGACAGTGCTGTCAAAGTTACACAGTGCCACAACTTATCTGACGCGGTGACAGCGTCGCTGTTGGCATTGACATGTCATTTCAAAATGAAGTGTCACAAATTTTCCATAGTTCTATTTTTGGCCACCGCGTCAGATAAGTTGATGGCGCTGTAGTCCGATTTTTAACCACGCGACAGCTCAAACTTGACAGTTTGTATCCATGACAGATTTTTAGAGCTTATAATAATTTAGCCCGGCTTGCACCAAATTCTTACACACGTTCAACGTTTTTATGTATGAAGTTTTTTGTTCATTAAAAATTTGATGCAAGCCGCGCTTCTTCCGCGATTCTTTTGCACTTCATCAAATTTTCGACATCAGTATGTTTGGTTTATGAAATCCAACACATTTTCGCGAATTTTGTTTAGTACGAGACAGAATCACCAAGTTCTAACTATCCACACATACCTATCAACTTAGCCGACATAACTATAGCCATTCTACTCACACACGACGCGAACATAAGCATACCAACTACAGTTACACATCGACCTGGTATCCTCCTAACCAAATGACGTCATTATCCCGAAATACAAGTGGGCGGGGCCTAGCAGTGGGCGTCTGCAGTGGGCGGGGCTGAAAGGCCATTGACCCACCGACTTGGTAAGGCACCTGTTTATGACCTGCCACGGTGTTTATTGCCTAGAATTGTATATGTGATATCTAGACGTAGTGGGGACCTAGGTGAACGGGTGCAGCAGTCAGAAACACTGATATTAGGCTAGGTCTTGGTTCTTCTAAGAGGTACCATAAGAAGTGGCTTATTATGTATGGATTTTCTCGTATGGTATACTGAGGTAGCTAAGTAGTAGGTAAAAGAATTGATTAGATGACTAGCTTTTACCCGAGACTTCGTCCGCGTGGAAATAGTTTTCCTCCTCCGACCTCCGCATCATATGAATGCTAGTACTACGGGGAGGTCAAGCTATATCTAACGACCCGAAAACGATGAAACATTAGATTGTACCTTGGACTTCAAGCTACCAAACTATCGAAACCGAATCAAAATCCGTTTAGCAGTTACTGCGTGATGCACGAGCAGACAGACAAACATTCAAAAAAAAAAAAATTGTAATTTTTTATGTCCTAGAATCTAGAATCTTTAAGTCCTAGAATTTTTAAGTCCTAGAAGGATTATTGTGCACGTCGTATCTGCGTATATTTATCATATCTCTCTTTTTGTAGGCCTGCTGGAAGAGATTTCTTTTTAGAGATAAGTAGTGCCTGTTGTCTAATATCTAATTTGTACTATATCTTTAATTTTCTTGTGTACAATAAATTGTTAAATAAATAAAATAAATAAATAAATAGAATCCTATTCCGTAAAACATAATGTTTTTCTGAAATATCTTCAATTAATAATAATTAAGGACACGACCTTTTTACAGTTTCATAATAGTATAAATAGATAGACTATAGGTACACGTTTTTTCTACTTGCATTGTTGCAACTGAATCTGATCTGTGTTCGTAACAGATCTAGCCAGCGCACGGCAGCATTAATGGCGGCACCGCCTACATAGGTTGGTGAACCTTTAAAACTAGTCTGAATACGCAGTACAGTAAGTATATGCTAGAAAATTATACCTGTCCAAGTGAAATATCGCTGCTGTGCGTTCTCATAGCGCTCGACTGCTAAATGAACGCACTGCGTTGCAATACGGCGCTGTGATTGGTCAACTTCGGTCATCTGATGGACTCAAGTATAATCAGTTGGAGCCCTGGGTCTAGTCCGCTAATTTACTAGTTAATTTAATAGTTGCAATCGAGTTGTAAACGGATCGCAATAACAGCACAACGACGGTTTTTATGGGCAGCAGCGTTTTCCATTTCTACATATATTTACAACACTGCGATATCCAACTCGCCTGCCAAGCGACGGGATTATGGCAATAACCTCCCCTTTCGTGGGAGAGGCCCTGGGTCCTGCAGTGGACTGTTACGGGATGTGATGGTGATAAGTTAAGACACAGTTAAGAGCACACACACACCTATCCACATACACACACACACACACACACACACACACACACACACACACACACACACACACACAAGTGTAGCATATTGAAATGTATGACAGTGTTAATTGCAAAAAAGCTTTATTAACTTATATTTGTTTCAAACTAACTTATACACAGGTCTGTACCTAGCTCGGGATTCGGTGTATACTAATGTGTGCAACCATTATGGAAATAAATGTCTATCTTATTTTTATTATTTATTTATTATAAGTAAGTTAGTGGACACGAGACCCTGTGCTTTAGCGCGCACTGTCAGACCTAACGTTTCTGAATGCTATTAAATGAAAAATAATTTATTTCAGACAATGTCCGTACATTTAAATGCTATGTAATACCCGATTTACATTGGAGTATTTAGCAAAGTTGGTAAGTACAGTTGTGTAAACCGACAGGACAGTAGTAACCTGCCTTGCAAGTAGATCCAAAAATCGCTTTCTATTTTTTGGGGCAAGTGCACATCTTGCGCGGCAGCTCAACCCCCTGCGCAGCACTTGTCACATAACTTGAGTATGAAGAGAATTTAGCGAAATATTGAACGTATTCGTTGACTCTCGTCCGTAACGATCGACAGAGAAATGGTGCTGGACTCGCTGTAGTGTAAATAGTCACTCGCCACTGTTCTTGAACTCGCCACTGACCTTAACCAATGTAAGTCGGGTATTAGCCCATTGCCTTGCCACACGACTTGATGATTCGGACAGAACTCGCATGTAGGTACTTTCTTTGACTGTTCTAGTACTTTATCGGGCTCAGAGTACTTAAGCGCTGCAAGAATATTATCAACATCATTGTCAATCATCATCATTAAACTGAGCGATCCATCCCGGCTGCCGCCAGGGTCTATTTTCCTGCTCATGCTCCTCCACTTCACCCGATCTTTGGCATCCGCGCGTCGAAAGCCATTGGTTGGTGGATTAGTACGTAATCCACTGTAGAATAGAATAGAATAATTTTTATTTGCATTAAATGCAGTAGACTGTTATGGCAAATTCGTGATTTATGGATTTACCATAGGTTCCATTCTCAACAACATGCAGACATATAGTACATACATGCTTTTTTTCAGTAGACGTAGGGGAAGGTGGTCTAAAACGGGTAATTACCGCGCGAGGATAAATAAAATTTGGAATGTTTTGTGTTTTGATGAAATTGTGTTTAGTTTATAAGATAGGAATTTAAAAATCAAATATTTTATAAATGTAAAAACTAAGAAACCCCTAGGAAGACTCGATTTGCCCGCATATGAGCCTAAAATGGTTATCTGATTCAGGCAAAACGGGTAGGCGTTCTAATTTTTGGGATAGGTAAATCAATCTTATAATCTAACAAGTAGGAAACAACACTGTACCAACCGACTATAGTTTATCATTTCGACTTTAAGCATTAACACTATTTTTACTATTAAAACGTTCAACCTTAAAAAATTCAATCACCTAACAAAATCAACCTCTCTACGCTAAACTACAAGAGTTGTAGACCAAAATAACCACCCCTTTGAGATTATTTTACAATATAGATTGAATTATTCACATTATAACAAGTTCTTCATGTAATCCGTTTTGTATTAAATTTTTCATACTAAACCAAACCCGTTTTGGGCTACCCGTTTTGCCCAATAGCGTATGTTTTTGTAAAGTAATTAAAGACTTCAAAATGAAAAGCAATCCGAGATAACTCTTTGTCTTTATTTAAACTTCGATAGCGCTAAAATATAAGCGCAAAATTAACGATGTGCTAATTATAAAGGTTTTCGACTAATCAGGGAATACATATCATAATTTTTTTATGAAAATCACTAAAAACTTTCGGTAGACATTTATCCGCCATTAAGCTGCCCTGGTTCCCAACTAAAACGGATCGAAACTCGTCAATATTCGGCTACTCTCGGAACATACACCTTTCGACACTACTTATTGACATGGCAGCGTACGAGCGCTTACCCGTCTTAGGTAAGTAGGTACACCCGTTTTAGGCCACCTTCCCCTAGGTATATACGCACGTGCCACGTTGTACCATAGTGTCTTTTCTAAGGAACCTCTCTTGCTTCTTCTACCTTTATCAACATTTTCACTCTCGACAAGGAGTTAAAAGTGTTACTGAGAACAGATAATAAAAAACGCTGTAGCCTGTTTTACGGTTCCTTGATTTACAGACGTTCCAAACGGTCTACCAAAACATATCAGGGGTTCGACACAACTCGTCATATTTATTTATTTATTTATTAAAACTTTATGCACTAAAGGTTGTTAGCTATAGGTGACACATTCGCAACTTATCACATTCACAACTCGTCATACGTCCCACGTTCACAACTCGTCACATTCATTCACCACTTGCCACATTCGCGACTCGTCCCTTTTTTATGTTTTATTTTTTAATAGACCCACCAGGGATTTGACCACCACCTTCTCAACTAGTAGTAAGTGACGATGCGGCCGGAGATGGAGCATGCCTGTCTAGGAACAGCCTATTCACTCTAGCCTTGAAGGCATCCAGATTATAATGATCAGGGAACACTCTCTTGGCTCTGGGTAACAAGTATGTCAACTTGCGTTACGGTGTGTTCAGATATCAAATCGTTGTCTTTTTTCTATTGAAAAATACATGTACTGTCACACAAAGAATTTGCTGACCCATTCGTTCAAAGTATTGTAATTAAGTTTTATGGAGTACTAGCTATTTTGCCATAGACTAACTCCACGTAAAATTGAATAATAACGTTCCGGACCCGTTCCCGTCTAAACAACACAAAATTTCGGGAAAAAGTATGGCCTATGTTTCTAGCTGATAACGTAGCTTTCTAAAGGTGAAATAATTATTAAAATCGGTGTAAGTTTTGAGTTTTTGCATTACAAACAAACAATCAAATCTTATCTCTTTATAATATTAAAAATTATAGAATATATGGTCCAGTGGTCAGCTAATTTATTTTGTGTTACAATAGAATATATATTTCTATTAAATTGCAGAAGGCAACATAATAACTACCGACGATTAAAGTGTAGTGTTGTATTTAATTGTACTTTTTTTTTGTTTCAGATGCTGAAAAAACCACAGTCCGAAAGCAAAGCAATATTTTTAAGTTTATCAAATTAAAATAATTATTTTAAAATGTACTTAGTGCAATATTTAATTAATTTGTAGTCGATGTTTGATTTAAAATCAAATTAAAACGGGTTAATTTATAGTTGGTGCTTACAAAAAATATTTTGTTTAAAACTTTAATTAGTTCTTCCAATTAAAAAAGTAAATTGTTTTCTATTTATTGAAATAATAACTTTATTAGATACGAACTTTTGTTGTTTATATGAGACAAAATAAAAACATATTTATCAAACAATATCTAAAAAATGTGTCGGACACAGAATCATGTGGTTATAAAGTGTCACTATTTAAGTAATAAAAACAATAAATGAACATTGGAATGCGAGAAAATAAGTGAACAATATAGAAAAATATTTTATAACACGTAAAAACTGTGTGTATTACCCCTAAAAATGTCGCCGCAAACCCAAACTTTTAAAAACTCAACATACGTCACAAGTGAACGCTAAAGCGATGTCTACACAGACTGAACATTCAAAAAGTGAACTGCAGTGAACAATAGTGAATAAAAGTGAACAAAGGTTACAATATTAAACAGTGGTGTCAGAAAATGTGGTCTTTATGAGTGACTGTTGCGATCCGGGTTACGGGATGTATACCACGTGGTACAGCCGGGGGGACAGTGGGATGCACCACCAGATGGGGCAGTTGTACCACCATGGTCCCACCATGATTAAGACTGAAGCTGGTGTGAACAGTGACTGTATGATGGCGGTGGACTACGCGCCGCCTATTAAGGTATGCCTCTTTCCATTGTTATTTTAGTTAGTAGTATATCGACTCTTGGAGAAAATATCTGAACGTTTTGTCCCAAATGTTTAAGCAACTTTGGTTTCTAAATTTATAACAGAAAGCTTATTTTAATATATGTAAGAAAACGCGCAGCGCCCGCATAACCACCGCACAACCATAGTTCGAGGCCACCTAGTCGTGGTGCCGCGCCCGTATAGCGCGTTTACTGCCCGATTGCTACGCGGTGACTAAGCGGATTATGGATCGTCGTGTACGCGTTTTCTGTCCGGTTTGTAAGCGACGAACTCGTATTAACGGGGCCTTACTGACATTGCAGAATGTCAGTCCCATGAAGAACTTATTACTTTGAATATTTTTATTATACATTTTCCTATTCACAAAGATCAGATCCACAGGATTGTATTGAAATGAATTCCCTTAAACAACGACGGAATCGGTGATATGTCAATTCTGAAAGTAAAAAATTGACACGTAACATTCGTCCCACAAGTATATTAACGGTGCGGTGACTGCTTACTATTAGGCAGGCCGTAAGCTTGTGATATAAAGAGTAATAAAGAAAAAAAATTAGGAAACCATTTTGTAGGTTAAGCGGTTTCAATAAAATTCCGAAAAATGACCTCTCTAGTGTCTGACATGATACTATTGGCAGCTAGTGTATCATATCTCGGCAAAATAACAGTATCCCAAGTTTATCTGACCCGGTGGCCTCATCATCACAGCCCGTAACAGTCCACTGCAAGACTTAGGGCCTCTCCCACGAAAGGGGAGGTTATTGCCATAATCTCCACGCTTGGCAGGCGGGTTCGAGATCGCAGTGTTTAAATAATACAATGAAAAATGCTGCTGCCCATTTTCCAGACTACGGAGACTCTTGATCTTTTGCCACGAAAACATTAGTCGCCTTGTACGACACCCTTGAGTGTAAGGGGTTGGTGCTATTCTACTCTGCCGGACACCACACGGCCACCCGGTGGCCTAAATACTGTGAAAAATGGCGGAAATGTATTTGAACTGACATTCCAATGCCAAAAAGCCCCGCCCGTCACCGGGCCAGATAAGTTTGTGGCACTGTAGGTTTGCGTATCGACTCATCTGGTCGGTTGACGGCGCCGTCAATGCTGAAGAAATTGACATTTCAATGTGTAATTTTAGTACAATAATGACTTCATTCCAATTCCGTCTATTTGTACAATCTCCCTTTAGGATATGTACCTCTATGCGTTCATTTTGTCGGACGCACAGTGCAGATCACCACTAGGTTTTCAGGCCCTGGGCTGGAGTATGCCCGCGCGCACTGTGAGACCTCATAGAAACGTCTGTGAAAACGGGTAATATCGAAGAGGCCGTGTGGTGTCCGGCAGAGTAGAATAGCACCAAACTTTTACGTACGTACGTGGGTGTCGTACAAGGCGACTAATGGATCTAAAGTCTCCGTAGGTTGGAAAAAGGGCAGCAGATTTTTCCATTGATATATTCATAACACTGCGATCTCCAACCCGCCTGCCTTACGTGGGAGAGGCCCTAAGTCCTGCAGTGGACTATTATGGGCTGTGATGATGATTACTTAATCATTTAGAAATCATACTGTAGTGTAGATAGATGCAATAATAAATAAGCTCCATACCGTGATGCTAATAAAATAAATTAGCGTAAACTTTTCTGGAAACAAATTCATCTAATTAGATGTAATTTACACATTTTAAATGATTTCAAAGTTAGAAATATGTGGCGTATTTCACTAATTAAGTGTTAAGAGGGAATGTTAGCGCTCAAATAAGGTAAATGATTGACCCATAAATAACTTATAGCAGATACCAAGTACTTTGTAGAGTTGGTATTGGTAGCAGTATTTGTGACAACGATGCGTTTAGTATTAGACAAACTGTACTACAAAATAAACAATGAGAATAATTAAAAAGAACTACCTAAATTAACAGGTGGTAGGACTCTGTCAAGTCTGAAGAGTACGCCTGGGTGAGTATCCGCATTTTTGTTGCCTGCAACCTAAACGTATGAATCGTAGATGTTATGGGCAACAGTTGCCGCTTAAAGCTTGACCGTAGACACAGGTGACCTGTCAATAGTGGCGCTAGTTCTGGGTTTCATGTAGCAACACCGGAAGGATGTAGTATTCTGTGACAGAATTCGATGTAGCCAACAATGGGACATGGATAAGAGGGAACGTGACGGAAAAACGAAACGAACATGTCCCGATTGTAAAATTAGAATAATGACGTTGCGGAAAAGGACCTAGCCCCCTCCAATTACGATTCTTGTCAAAAAGGTTAACATTTGACGTAGTAGATATTATCACCAAACTTTGACAGTATAAACCGACTAATTTTAAATGGTGCACAATAACGAAGGCAGCTTATTAAGGTTAAAGACTACTCAATAGCGTCAAGCTATATTTCCTCTATATAGTTTATTGTTGCCAGTAAAATAAATTCAGTATGCAAATTTTTCCGCAATCTGTCAAAGTAACCTGAAGTCGTGGTACCCCAATACCATCAGGCGAGTTGTCTGCTCATTTGTCACAGCGTAGCATATAAAAATTACAGTAATAGTCAAAGTTAACATAATCATCATCCCGCGTCATCATCTTAGCGCCTATCTCGGCTATGCCAGGGTCCGCTTTTCTTTTCTTCTTCCACTTTGCCAGGTCTTCAGCATTCTCACGTAGTAGGGCCTTGGCGATGACAGACGCCTGTTTTCTATGTATCCCTTCGTACGTTCCTGGACTCCTTCAAGGCCAGAGTGAAGAGGCTGTTTCTAGGCAGGCAGGCATATTCAAGTCAAGTCAAGTCAAATCATCATAACAGCCCGTTACAGTCCACTGCAGGACTTAGGGCCTCTCCCAAGAAAGGGGAGGTTATTGCCATAATCTCCACGCTTGGCAGGCGGGTTGGGTTAAATATAACAATGGAAAATGCTGCTGCCCATTTTCCAGACTACGGAGACTCTTGATCTTTTGCCTCGAAAACATTAGTCGCCTTGTACGACGTCCATGAGTGTAAGGGGTTGGTGCTATTCTACTCTGCCCGACACCACACGGCCAAGTCAAATAATTTTATACAATTGAGGTTTTACATAAAACACATACGGCAGTCAAATATAATCACTAAAATTTCTATGCGCTACGTCATCGTCGAGTTGGCAACGGTTTGTTTAGCCTGATGTGGGCCTGGTGATGTTAAGTAGTGTGCGGTCCGCGAAGCAAACGTCGCGTATGACTAAGTCCACCTTAGGCCGCATCAAATGACGGTGAGATGGCAGTCAAATGTCTAGCTATACTATAAAAAATCAATCTACCAACCAATAGTTAAATACTATTAAAAATTATCTGGGGCTTACTTATAGTATTGTTATTAAGATTTTATTACTAAATCCTATTACCATGGACCTGAAAAAAATACGCACGCCATTCTATACTAAAGGGAAGTAAAGCATGCAAGGTACGACAATTTCTTGACATTTTCTTTCATTGTCCATGATTTACACATTCACACATAAAAACCAGGTCTGACAAGCCGCCGTCCTTATGCTTGATTTTGTACTGCACTGACACGCCAGTGACTGTGTCAAAGCACGCACACACAGAAATGGGCGAGTATTCCGTCCGTATTTATTTTCAGAAAGAGATATAATATGTAAGGATATTTAGATGAAATAAATGACCTTCTCCAAAAAGGGCAGTTCAGGCAGGCAGAAGTTTTTTTAATGTAGAAGGGCGACAGAGATGTCTCAGGATCGTAGTTTGTGGCACTCGTTAGTCTCTGCTGACCCCTGATACGCGAGTGAGTGTGTATGTACGTGTTTGTTTAGCAAAGTTGAGAAGTACAGTGGTATCAACCGATCGGACTGTAGCGTGTCCACTTAGCTTGTAAGCTAGGTACCTTACAAGTAGATCCAAAGGGACTCGCTTTCTATTTTATGTTGCAAAAGGGCCCCCCGGAGCACTAGAAACATTTCACCGGCAGGAACACAATACTATTTAGTAAATTAGCATTATTTGGCGGCAATATTCTGTGAAATGGAGCTACCTACATCCTCAGTCGGTATTACCTTATCTCTCTTAAAACTGGAGCACAACAATTCAAACAGTTTTTGTCGGGATTATGGCGGTTATACCCAACCTGACTTCTCAACCTTGTCTGTCCTACCACATACCACAGCTGAATGAACCCCACTAACCTCTTCATCGTCCCATTGACATCACGTGAATGGCCACCACCCATTCAGCCAGAGGCAGGTGTCCAAAGTCAACAGCTAACAAGATGATTATTCACGTACCGTAGACGTGACTGCTTTTTTCTCAAAAACCGCAGCCTCCTCAACGCTTCGATAGGAAGTCAATCAGATTTCAAAAAAAGAACGCCTAGCCGGCCAGTGCCACTACCATAGAGAATCGACCCGTCCGTGCGTGTCTGCCCGAGAATAAATCCAAACAGGTTGTTTGGTTTTTTGTCTGTGGTGTTTTTATTTTTTAAACGGCAGCACGGGCTGGCTGGTCATGGACCCAGAATCTAGTTGGGATTTATTTGAATACGGAAGCGCTTTCGGCGGGAGACGTGACCGTTATGGCGGGTGCCTCTGTAATCTGTAAGATAATCAGTCTCCGACCAACCAAATGTTTTAAAAAAAGGCGGAGGAAGTTGAAGAAATTATGATGGCTTTTACAATTGTTGCCTATAGAGATGAAATGGAAGGGCGTCTGACTTTCTGTTTATGTATAGTAGGAGTATCATCGAACACGGTTACGCTAATAATTTGCATTGTTAATGTCCCTATTGCCTCGAATATCCTCCAGACAGTCCCTAGATAGGCCTTAGGTCTTTCGGTTGATATGATGATGATGACGAAGAGTCCCTAGAGCGATTTCGGTAAAGTAATTTTGCTTACCATAATGAAATTCAATAATTATACTACTTCATATTTATGTGTGCATATGCATAATTGTGGGTGTTGTTTCTTCAGCTAACGTGATAAGTGGATTAGTGTCCATAATTACCCGTTCCGTTTTCCATTAAGTAAATTAAAGAGGTAGAGCTTGTCTAATTTAAAATGACGCGCCCCACTATCGCATTAACGCACACAAGCAAGTTTAAAATATGGACGCAATACATATACAAATGCCGTTGTAATTGGTCATTGAGTTGCCGGTAAGATTCAAACGTCGGAGCACGCGCCGTTCATTGGCTCCCACACAGATGAAGTGTCGTTATTAATATTTGCACTCACACATCGAAATCAACTAACTCAGTAGTGGGGCGCATCATCTTAGACTAGACGAGCTCTAATAGTAAACCAATATAGAAGAGGTTATAGTCGTTTTTTTTACTACACAGTGACATGTAACCCAACCGAACCATTCAGGCCGTCAAAATAGATACATACATACATAAAGCTCACGCCTGTGTCCCACAGGTGGGGTAGGCAGAGACTATGGACCGCCACTTTGCTCTATTCTGACACAACTCCCTAGCCTCGCATATATCCACAACTCTTTTCATACATCTCCTTTTATTTTTACCACTTCGGACCCCAGCTTTTTTGAGAACATTACTGATCTGATCAGGGTTTTTCTGGGTCGTCCTCTTAAGGGCCTACGCCGTCCTCAAAATAGGTCTACAAGTACAACATGTACCATGCATACTTGTACACAACATGTACCAAAAACGTAGAGATTCAAAATCAGAACTACAACAGAGGCCTCCAACAAAGGACGTCTCATCAAGGACGGCTGCAATTTGATTCACACCAACTGATAACCCAGTTACAGCCACGCGTCTCTGAAGAAGCTATAGGCCTTCCCCAGAAAAGCGGAGGATTATAAAAATCTTCACACAGATCTGAAGGAGACATTGATGTATGAGGACAGAGGTATTAAACTGCGTCGCCTTAGGGGAAAAGTGTACGTAAAATTGGACAGTGTTTGGGGAATTGGGAGGCTATCGTTTGTAGTGAGCGATTAAGTTTATCGATTGTCATATTGTGGAGCCCAATAGTAGTGGCAGCGTGATTGCGAGATAACAAAAGTTAAGCAAAGCAGTTTTCAGGATCTGGATGGGGGACCGTTTCGTATTTTGAGGCTAGTCGGACTTTAGCACCGCAACAAGCTCGCTACTAGTGTTTTTTTTTTTTTATGTCATACGGTAGGCAAACAGGCAAGCGGGCCTCCTAATGGAAAGTGGTCACCACTGCCTATAGACATTAGCAAAACCAAGAGTATCGCTAATGCGCTAGCCACCTCCATTACACGTTCCTCTGGCAGCAAAAAGGAAAATGCCTCTCCACTGCCAAAGCCACGGTTTTCCAAATCCCCACACCATGGAGCACTGGAAACCTTACTCGCCAGCAGAAACACAATACTATTTAAAAAAGTATTGTTTAGCTGCGGTATTCTGTAAGGTGGAGGTACTTCCCCAGTCGGGCGGCTCCAATTCGAACGGGATACCCCGCTATGCCCTACCTCTCTTAAATCTCTTGTGGTGTGGCTCATAATACCGTTGGCGATGCGAGGTTGATCAAGGTCTTCCGTTGGGGACCAAAAGACTGGTTGAACGGTCTTGGGAGTCGATAGGCACCTTGTGACGGGATAATTTTATTATATTGTGGAGAAAGCCTAACTCCAATAGTGGATGGCAAATATGTAGCCGAAACTAGGCACTCAAATGCCCTGTCCTTTACAATTTGTACTGTAAGGCGTTGTCCTCATTGGAAATGGTCGTACGACGGACGTCAATGGGAGACCTCAAAATCGCCGGTCGCGATCACGGTCGTACAACCTTTGCCATTTAGGACAGCGCCTGAGAGCGCTTATGCACTGCATGCGGACCAAGTTCGTAAAAATACATATCTAATAATACAGTAAGTTGTCGTTTGAATGGTGGCGCTTCCTATTTTTTGCTTTTTTGCCCGCGACTGCGTTTGCGTTAAATTCAAGTTAAGTGCTAGCCGCCTTCCATCAGAAGTACAGTCTGTTCATGAGCCTCTAAGTAAAACACTTTTACTCTTTAAGTAAAACAAAAAAGGAAAATATATTTACTATAACGAATATTACACAATTATAAAAGAATCGATAATTCGTCACACAAAAACACAGGCACCTATTGCATCTCAAATGTTCTTTAAGTAGCAAATATCTGTATCCTTAAGGTGCTCCCACACCGACATTTGTAACTGTTGCAAACAGTTTTATTTTGTTATGTTTTGTTTTATTCCAAACTATTTGAAATAGCTTCAAACTGTTTCTTATTGTTCCCTGACCGATGTACGAAGTCGAAAACCTAGTATACTTCTTTTGCATATTTGTATATTTGACTTTTGAATATTTGCTCGTATTATGTTTACAAATGTTGGAAAAATTTTCATTTTGTTCATAAAAGCTTTTAATTCTCCCACACCGGATGTTCCACAAAATTTACAAATATCTCTCAACACCGGTGTGGGAGCACCTTGACAAGCACACCAAACAAAACAATTTCTACCCCCGAAACTAAACAATACATATCTACCCTCATTCCGCAAACTGGCAAAGCCAACTATCCGTAATAAACTCATCGATTCACTCATTGTATCAACACACGGAGGACAAAGCTAATTCCATCAGCGGGACACGGGACTCTCCGGGACATTTGAGGGATCCGGGACGCGGTCCCGCTAACGACATCTCTGTCCTGTGACGTCATTAATCAAGTAGCGTAGGGGACTTAGGTGGGGAATGAAAATGGGTAAAGGACTCTTTTTGGATTTTCTTTTTTTTTAGTTTAGTGGAGAAAAATGTATTGGGTGATTGGCGATTGCTTGAATATTTCCTATACGCTTAAGTCGGCTATCGGACGTTAACTGTATCATAATCATCATAACTACCCATAACATTCCACTTAGGGCCTCTCCCACGATAGGGGAGGCTATTGCCATAATCTCCAGGCGGGTTGGAGTTCGCAGTGTTACATTTTTTTCACCATACGGAGACTAGATCTTTTGTCTCAAAAACATTAGTCGCCTTGTACGAAACCCTCGAGTGTAAAGAGTTGGTGCTATTCTACTCTGCCGGGCACCACACGGTCACGGCCACGGAGAGTAACTGTATGCATGGTTGGAGTATCCCAAATAGAATGAACGGGACGATTGAAGTAACTAACAAGAAACGATAGTGTTGATTTTCAGGTGGTCTTTTTCTGAAGTTGTTTCAAAATTTGTTCTTTTTCTAAAGTGTTCTTTCTAAAAATTTAACATTTTACCACAACATTATGCTGATGAGGATTCACTTGCGCTGAATGCAAACAGAGCGTGGCGTCCATGTGTAATAAATGTTTCTTTCTTTCTTTCTTAAAACAACAATAAGTGTGGAAGATTCATCAATCTGTCAAGAAAACCTACGAAGTAGTAGGAAATAGGTACATAACATGCTTAAAGCTTCTGATACATACAAATTTATACAATTTATTTTACATTAATGGCGTGAGAGATTTTTTAAGTAGAAACGTTAGGTAAAATCAATTTTTTTTTATAAGTTTTTGCCAGTAACTTCATTTGTTGTTGAATTTTCCATACACTATTTCAGCTTCATCTTTTCAAAAAATAAATATATAATAATATATACCTAATAAAAAAGATAGCCCGAATACATTCGTCTAACATTGGTTTGGAATGTAAATTGATACATCAAACTTATTTAAGTGCCCAAATCACCAAATTGGTACAAACAACCTACACCTTACCGCAATAATTAAAATGAGTCACAAGCCCAACAATGCCAACCAATTGGCTGTCATTGAAATGCATATTGCATTTCCGTTAGACACGAGCAATGGTAAAAAATCCAATTTCTAAGGCAGGCGATACTTTTTTGTCTATCAGTGATCATGAATCATATCTAATCTATTGTTAACTCTGTAATTTATAGTCACGTTCCTGACAAATCTGGAATAAGAAATTTCTGGAAAAAACTGGAAATTAATTTCAGTAATAGAATTCAGTAATGGATTAAAAAATAGATTTAGTAGGTGATATTTTAAAATTGTCCGCGTTCTATTTCAGGAAAAAAATAACATGAGCTCCGAAAAGGTACGATGAAATGTATGATTAAATTACTTAGTTTTGGATCTAAATTCAATAAAATTCATCTTAAATCTTAGATTAGATGTGTTGTGAATAATAAATTCAATTTCATGCAAATCTAGATTTTCTAGATATTTGTGTCTAAATTTTATTTCTCTAACATTTTACTTGTGATTTCTATGACTTGCTTTTTTTACAGTGACTGGGATACTTTTTACAGGATGATGGTGTTATTTTTTTGTTTGCAAATGTTATCAAAGATGTTATTTTGAAATATTACATTATACATAAACACAATGTTTGTCGTGGTTGCAATTATAATAATTGTTACAACAACACTATTTAAAATGATATTAGGGCAAAAATATTGCCCAATCTGATGCGGACTATAAAATAATATCTACAACTTTCTTTAATATAATTAAAATCTGGAAGCATTCAAGGCTAGACAGACTTCTTCTCGGCTCCATCGTCGACCGCATCGTCACTTACCACTAGGTGAGATGGCGGTCAAATGCCTGACTAGACTGATTACAAAAAAAAATATTATGATACGAATCGAAAACCTTATTGCGACGTTCAAAACGTCTCAACGAAACAACATAAAATTAAAAACATACACCTAATAATAAAAAGGCAACTGCAATATTTTATCCCGTACCCCGTTTGACATCCCAGCGACGGCATGAAGACATCAAGATAGACGTCGTGAGCGATTTTTCGGCTCGCCCGTGACGTGTCGTGAATTTTGCGAGTAACTGAGCCAGCGTTGATGTAACTAATAACTTTCTTTGTATTGATAGATATATCTGTTTCAAACTAAACTCGCGTTCTTTACACATATTATTATATTAGACAGGTCTCACACGCGACGTGCCTTTTCGATTTGTTTTCCCAACGTTTCGGCAGGGAATCCACCGTATCCACCGTTTTAGATTTAGATTTAGATTTATTTATTTCATAAATTAGAAATTTACATGTCAACATTAGTACATTATTTTTTCATTTCATTTTAAATTACATGTTTTCATGTACCTTAAACTATGTCATTCAATTCAATAATTGCATTTTAAGTAGCCAAGTTATTCAATATAAATTAATTCCATTATTATTCATTTAAGTAAACAATGTTAAATTACGCAAGAATATTTCCAATGTCAATCCTTAGTACGCATTCAAGAGAAGACTGCAGTAGAGCGGTGATAACAAGTAACAAGAAGGGTTTATTGTCATATAAACTGGGACAGAACAGGGGAGGTTATTGTCATAATCTCCACGCTTGGTAGGCGAGGTGTAGATCGCAGTGTTCTAAATATAAACGAAAAACGCTGCTGCCCATTTTCCAGCCAACGGAGACTCTAGATCTATTTCCTCGAAAACATTAGTCGCCTTGTACGACACCCACGAGTGTAAGGGGTTGGTGCTATTCTACTCCGGACACCACACTGCCAATACGGCTAGATATATACCTAGTTATATTATTTATTGCTGATATAAAAAATAATAAAATCAAAGCTCGATCAAGGCATTGAGTCCGCTAATTTACTATGGCACAATCGAATTGTAATTGACTTCAACAACATAGAGACCGTTCCAGGCTGTAATTCTTAATTACAGTGCACAATATATACTACAATTTCTAAATTACAACAAATGTGAGGGTTAATCTTAAAATACATTGCATCATAGAGAAAATATTTACTAACGTAATAGAGGAGACACCGCAAGTATTTTCTTTGAATCACGCTTTGCGGTCCATGGACAACAGTGGCCGCAGTCAGTTCTGAGACATTGCGCGACGCGGACCAATCTGACAGTGGCTTGGATATTCAAAAAAACGCCATCTTGTGCATTAAAAACTGTACGAACCATTCGAGGGCCAAAAATAAAGAAAATGATAACATTTCATCGGTCATTCTATGACTTAGCAGCCTCCCCCCCGCACGTGACAGGTTGGTATAATATTTTTGTTTGTGATGGCTGCTCTATTACGTTAGTAAATATTTTCTCTATGCATTGCATAGTGTTGACATTTATGTAGATTAATTGCGGCAAAAAATGTCTGTCTTTATGTTCTTCAGCCAGATCATTATATTGGCGACACATTCGTACAATAGATAATATTGCATATTTATTTCGAATGACTATTATTCTATTGTCGCAAATACTTCATTGTGTGCATTGAGGCTGTGAAACAGATTGTGTGCAGTTACAGATCTGATAACGTGAGCCTTTTTTTATACCACAAAGGTGGCAAACAAGCTTACGGCCTGCCTGGTGGTAAGCAGTCACCGCAGCCGCAATACCAGGGGCATCACCTACGCGTTGCTGACCCCGTAAAACGTTTCCATACCTTTCGTGAAGAACTCCATGAGTGTTTTAGTTGGTTAACATACCGGTCTGCCACGCAAAGGTCCCGGATTCCCGGGACACGGCTTTACTTACTTTGGGGCTAGATGTAAGCAAAGCATGGGTTATAGGTCCAATTATTTTTTTTACAGGTTGTAGGTAAACTGATGCTTCATTGTTAGGTTGATTGAGGTAATCGAAAGCATGTATAATTCTTCTAATCGTATCCTATTCAATAGTCGTAATACCCTACTAATAGTTACTTTAAATGCGAAAGTGAGTAAGGATGGTTGTTTAGATATTTGTTGCTCTTTCACGCAAAAACTACTGAACGTATGTAGATAAAATTTAGCAGTAATGTAGCTTATAGCCCAGTCTATCACACAGGCTATAATTTATCCTGAAATTCTATGTAGTTCCAGCGGAAACGGGTACGGAACATAAAATAACCTAATTTGATTCTTTAAACGTAAAATACCAAAACAACATTAAAACGTGCACAAAAACGCCTTTTCCGCACCGCCACAATTAATCCCGCAAATTAACCGCCTTGTCGCCAAAAGGAGCTTCTTCCAGCCCCTGTTCCGACGTAAGCCTCGTCTCGTCACATATTAATGACGCAGGCTCTGCTTGTGAAAGAACAGGGTTTGTCTTTTAAATTAATTGTCTGTGGCACGCCCGTTGCGAAGACGGTGCTTAACCGCGAAACGGTGGAATAAGGAACTGGTGTCGTGTCCATGAGGGCTTTTTAACCCCGGACTAAAAAGGGTGTTGTAAGTTTGACATTTGTGTCAAAGGATATTTGTGGTAGTCTATGGCATCGTAGCACGTGAACCGATAGACCGATTTCGATGTGGTTTTCTGTATTTGCAAGCCAGTGTAATAGAGATGGCTCGTAGGTTGTTTCATCAAAATTGATTGGGTAGTTTAGAAAATATTTGAGTATATGTGTACTTGTTTGGGAGTTTCTCGTCCGACGTTTTTTTACCGGTCAGCATAGTTGTTTCATACCTTAATGTAAGTATAGAGTAGGTAACCATTTGATAGTCATCTTACCTGGTGGTAATAATTGTCACCTGATTGTAAGTGACAATATGCCTCAGATCAAGGCTTAGCACACTAACTTGATTTACGTGATAGTGCATACCTATTCGCAATTACTTTTGTAATTTTCGTAATTCAAATTGATTTTGTTTTGGTTTACATTTCCATTATATACATCAACCTTTTCATTTTTAGTATAGGATACTTTTGACCTGACCTGACCAAAACAAAAATATATTGTCTCGAAACATTAATAGATTACAAAACTATTTCCTATTTATCTGCATTAACACAAAACTGTTAGTTCTCCAACCCAACGAGAACTTTCGAATCCGAATTGCATCCCCGCGCGTGTCATCACAGATGATGGTGAAAAATCGCTTTTACCCACTGTCGTTTGCCGAAAAAAAGCGGAGAGTGATGCGAGCGACGCCCCGGGCCGTATTAGGGCGATTTGTTATCTCTAGTTTTGAGGAAATGTGTGTCAAATGCAGCTTTGGGGGTTCCAGACGATGGGTAATACTATATTTATATAAGTATTGTAGTTATGTATTTCTTGAAGATCTGCGCTGGCCAAGCGACCTAAAGAGGAACTTGGCCTCCGAAATCTATCTTTTTATAAAGATTATTTACCTATTTTTATTTACAATATCCCGGAGAAGGGCCCGGAGTCCGCCTTGGCCTATTATGCAGGATTTGGCAGATGAGGTAGATCACTATCCAAGATCAGATTCCAAGAGAGTATTTCCTGGCTTGTCTAGGGCGTGCCGGAGTGTCAAAACTCAGGTCCAGTGTCTGGTCACCGCTGTAGATACTGGCTACACAGGAGTTGCAGCAAAGTCCGTAGATCAGATACTTACAGTAGAGCGACTGCCGTCTAACCTCCGTGACCTCCTGGAAACTCAGAAAAACATGGCGGCCCTGGGAATCGAACTAGGTACCTTTCGCTTACGAGTCAGACCCTCTAGCATAATAGCTAGAGGCAAGAGCGTTGGTGGCCTAATGGCCATCGACGCAATGTTAAACTCAGTAACGTAAAGCATGCGGTAAAGTAAAATAACACTTACTCCCTCGACTTACGGGTGTCATACAAGCGACAAATTTTAAAAGGTTAACCAGCTACGACCTCTGTAGACTAGAAGAAAATAGGCAACAATGTGTCTAAGATCTCCAACCTCAAGGAGGAGGCTCAAGACCGGCAGTGGACTGGTACGGGCTGGGAGAAAAATAATATTTTTCCTACGATAGCCAGGCTTCGGTCCGACGTACTTAACTGTAACCACTACACATCAGGAATCACACATTAACACAAATATAAGAACCCCCAGTGGTGAATATGTATAATATATATTGCTATAACCTTAACTACTTACATACGTGTCAATTGAAAAAGGTAAATTAATGGTGACCTAAAGTTACATTTTTATTCCAGTATAGTATACAGTTATTACATTTAAATTAATATATGGCTAAAAACTAATCCTAAATATGTTATGAGAGTGTTACAAATAGAAAATGGAATATAAAACGCAAAGTTCAATTATTATTCAAGTACAATGCAATATAAATAATAATCATCTTGCCGTTAATGCTCTCGCACACGAGAGCCCGGTGTCTGCCTTGACCATGATCCAGGATTTGACAGATCAGATAATTATTTACAGTGGAGCGATTGCTATCTGACCTCCGTGACCCTGCTAGCAGGGGAACCTGACCAGAATGGATCATGCAATTCAAGTAGAGCTCGTCTAGTCTAAAATGACGCGCCCCACTACTTAGTTAGTTGATTTCGATGTGTGAGTGCAAATATTGATAACGACACTTCATCTGTGTGGGAGCCAATGAACGACGCGTGCTCCTACGTTTGAATCTCACCGGCAACTGAATGACCAATTACAACGGCATTTGTATATGTATTGCGTCCATATTTTAAACTTGCTTGTGTGCGTTAATGCGATAGTGGGGCGCGTTATTTTAGATTAGACGAGCTCTACAATGCAATAACTTTCATAAACAAGAAAAGACCAAAGTCATTTGGACATATGCGATGGCGATCAAATATTATAAAAAAGATAGTTTTAGCAAAATGTGTTGCTTATTCAACTACTTCACAAGTTACATAATCTTTTTTACTATATTTAGTATTGTCTTAATACTGAACCTAGAAGTAAAACATACTCAAAAAGGGCCCAGTTAAATCT
Organism: Blastobasis lacticolella; assembly: GCA_905147135.1. NCBI lineage: Eukaryota > Metazoa > Arthropoda > Insecta > Lepidoptera > Blastobasidae > Blastobasis > Blastobasis lacticolella. Next base: position 12,975,059 of record LR990062.1, on the reverse strand, counting down.
GCATCAGAATCTCATCAGCACGTGACTACTCACATCAATTTGAACCCCCTAACATCTGTCCATCCGAACCGAACCATACGGCTACTCGAATGCCTCAAATCGTACGCACGTAGCGCCCTCTGCCCGATTTCCGTTTTTTCCGAACGTTTTTTGCCTGCGAAGGAAAAAAGTTGCAGCAAAAAAACGTTGCCGCGTCCCTCTAATAGATGGCGTTAGATCTATGAATGGATGACTTTTTTTAGCTTTTTTTGTGCCGTCCGGATATTCCAAAATGGCTGTGGGAAGGCATGGCGGTATTGAGGAAAATTTCGATGTAATCTGATAGAGGGAATATGTGGAAATATGCGTTGAACTCAGATAAAAAAATTGAAATAGTTTGTAGCGGACTTATGTCTAATTTAAGGTAACGATTGCGAGTTTACTGCAATGTCAATTTACTTTATGTATGAGTCTAGAATGGACAAAAAATGTTTGTTGTCTCTTACTAGTGGAGCTTTTCCGTTTTGAGAGCAACAAAATATAAGAACAAGAACGTGATACACCAGGGTAATTCACCAATCCCTAATAACACCATTACATTTGATTTCATTTTTGTTTACAACATTTCCTGTACACAAACTGCAATCACTACACGCTTCTGACTACCACCTATTTAATCCATCATACACATCCACTAAAATCAACCTGAAAACAATATTCCAAGACCCTGTAAACACGAGATTAGAAATAGTCGTATTGATGTGAAACAGCGCCATTGGGGTGCACCTCTGCAGTCAACTTCAGAGCATACCTTACCAAATTAAGAAGGACGAGTTATACCCGAAGAGTCGATAAAAACACCCACCTTCCCAAATTGGCCGGGTCACCCCCGGTTAACCCTTTAGAGCGCATGCCTCGATACCTAAGTAGTGGGGACGGAAAAAAACACAAATTTTATACCGGGCAAATTTTAAACCTATACTTTTTTTTTCTCTCAGCATTTTTATGTCGAACCGTTTTCCCTGTGTGCGTAGCCCAGTTTTAATTACGTATCGACTTAATTTGCCTGCGTCCGTGTCCCTTACAGCCTGCGTTCGCTGGATTTTTCACGTTGTAAAACGTTTTTTTGTGCTGAAATCACGCATTTGCAGTGTTTATTACGTGTTGCAACGTGCGCAGGTTATGTTTTCGTTGGTTGCAGTGTTGTTTTGAGTTACGGTTTTGGTGGGAAAACGTGGTTTGAACACAATGAGTGCTGGAGGACGTTGTTGGGGTGACAAAGTTGTTGGGTGATCCCTTATCTATTCCCGTGGATGTTATTAGAGAAAATGTAAAATTGGGTAAGTGTATTCCGATCATTTTTATTTTTATTTCAGCGTTGAAAGAGTTTAACCCTTGTTTTTGGTGAACGTTGAAGGACTTTACCGTCGTAAAAATAGTAAATGAAAACTGTAGCGAAGAATGAATGTTCAATTGTAATTAATAAGTAACGAGCAATCGAATTACAATTATAGTTTCCAATACACATATTTTTATAGTTTTTTTTCTACAATACGTTAATGAAACTAACTATTGCATACCTCAGAGTTTATTGACGTCAATAAAGAACTCTTAAATAATATACGCTCTTTACAATTCTGTATAAATACATCCATAATGAACTTGTTATTACCGCAATGTCGAGTCTGGCGTGTTTGCCTTTATATCCACCTGTTGATATTTTCAAAGTGCATTAAGCACATATATCATGAACTAACTAGGTATAGTTAGATGTGTGGATGTATGTAGTTAGATATGTGGATGTATAGAATTGTTGTCGTAACTCGTGTCAACGCTAAAATTATTATTTCCTCGTCTAAGTTCAGTTTGTAGGTAGTACTCAAATTTTTAAATTTCAGATTAGTTTGGTATAAATTTGACTAAAAAAAATTTATTTTGGAGTAATTGTATAGGATTTACAAAATTGATAATATGTTGGTATTCTTATAGTAAATATTAATTGAAATAGTTTGTAAGTAGACATATGTACATGTATCTTATTGCTTACTTAAGAATGGCATAGGTAGGTAAGTACTTCGAAAATAATCTCTACATTCGTCTAGGAACTAAGAAGGTAGATACCTAGGTGAAGCTTCAGAAAGCTCTTGTTGAAAGCTAGCAATCTAGTGCTTCTGTCTGGAAGATGAAGCTTGAAAGCTTACACAGATGGCGCTTAGAGAAGAAGCTCACTGTGTACCTATTGATTCATACCTTAACCAGAAGCTCTATTTTTGAAACGCTAGCCTCGAGTCGAACGGTTTCTAATTTTGATTTTCGGCTTGAAAGATTTGATACTTTGATGCATGATGTTGATTTACCCTATGTTTGAACCGTAATCAAACCGTACTCAGTGGCCAACGTGATTTTAAAAATATTGAATTTTTCATGTCGATAATCAAAATAGAAAACTGTTCGGAACGAGACGAGCAATTTAAAAATAGAGCCCTTGGTTCCCTAAAAACAAGTAAACGATTGCGAGTTAACAATTCACGAAGAAAACATCAATAAATATCTATTTATTGTTGATAGTACGTAGTACCTACAGGTAGATAATAATGAAGACTTCTGGATAAGAAGTTCTCTATAAGTTTTGTTTTTATAAATAGGAGTTCCGAGATTGAAATCTCCGATGATGATGATGTTCTAGGCGTCAGAATTACGCCGAAAATAGCACGTTTCTTGAATGGATTTCAATTTATAAGACTTCTTAATATTTTATTTAGGTGTTTGTTATTTTACTCGCCCGCCATAGTAAGAGTAACACATAATATTCTCAGTAACTTTTTGTTCAACAAATCTCTTGAAGGCACCCGTACGCACAGTTGCTGCAACTGACGCGTAGGTACTGTAGCACTGCGTGTTACACTGAGTTTAAAGTAAAAATGCAAATGTTTAATTGATGTTATATTGAGATATGTTGCTGGAAGAATGATATAAAATACATATAATACCTTACATCTAATTCAAATGGAACACATTTGAATTATTACCTATCCAGTGCTATGTGTGCTCATGGACGCAAGCTAATAGCTTGCGTCCTACTTGCTCCGACCTATCTAAACCTACACGCCTATATCCTACTTGGTCTAACCTACTTAACCGACTAGAGCCCCGGTTACCCTACAGGAGCAGCAGGCCAGCCGAAGGCCAGGCCTCCGATACCTACCTGTCCTAGAACCCGTCCTTACCTAAGGCCTGCATGAGCACACACGCTACAGTACGTCAGATTACCCTCTGTCCGACTCGTAGCGAGAGATACCAAGTTCGATCCCCCGTACCACCATGTATAAATGGCTCTTTCTGAACTATATACGTTAGGTGAACACTAACCGATGTTGTTACGGCAACAGACAGGTAACATCGTAAGGAATCCTGCTGCATATTCAGACGACTGAATAATCTTTTAAGCTTCATGAAATCTGGTCAGATTTCCCTGGTAACACGGTTTCAGTGGTAAGACGACTGATCTCCCAAATCTCGAATCAAGCCGGAACCCGGCTCACACAACCTCACCTCACTCACAAGAGCACAACCGGGATATTAATGTCAAGATGATTTTCTTCTTAATTATAATCTTATATTAATCTCAATTACTTCTAATTCTGATACCTAATAACGGGGATTCTTGCTACATATCTACTGTATTTTTTCATTAACATTCGGCATATTGCTCATTCAATATTACATACTGAGAATCGAACCTCAATACTTAACTCGGGAGGCGGGGCTCCCAATCATAAATTCATCCTCATCAAATTTATGACCGTTCTGACTTACAACCTTTCTGTGTTAACATATTTCACATACAACCGGTGAAACAATAGCGGGCATAAGTTAGCCCCTTTTATGCGTGAAGCTTTTATAGGTGTTATGTTTGCACACTCGACTTAATTTATGTGCAGTGTGCAGTATTGTGTGCCGATTGGTGTGACGATTCGCGAAAGGCCTGTGGAGGCTGGATAGTGGATACAGGCTGCAAGCCGAGGGTGCATACGTCAGGTTTATCTGACAGTTGCTAGGATAACTGTTGACTCATTGATTGTAAAATAAGTAATACATTTCAATTATAAAATAAATTAATGTCAACAAATATCAATATCATTAAATAATAATACAACCGTCAACACAATGATATTCACAATAATGCTTCGTCCAAAATGCGGGTAGTCAATGAGGGTAGTAAATAATGTAACGTTACAGAAATGGGGAAAAGAAAAACCAGCAACACAACCAAAATACTGTTGACTTGTCGTAACAACTGTTGCAATGATGATGTGCAGTTTAGTTTTGTGCAAAGATATTGGACATAGGGCATAGATGGAACCTCGACCTATAGAGAATGTACAGTGTCAATCTTCCAAAACCCTTTACAAATGACTCAATGTCTAGTATTTATTTATGTATTTCTAAGTTTTACAGCAATCACAGTAGTAGCAACATTGGTTCCAGAGACAAAAGCAATGATGTTTGTTAATGAACAACCTTTTTAGCTTTTTAAATAATATTTAACTAACACAAAACTAGCATTTCAACCACATTACATTTGTGCTAAGAATATTCACAACAATTAATCATTGTATGTTCAGAGAATTTTTTTTTCTTTGTCATACGGTAGGCAAACAGGCAAGCGGGCCACCTGATGGAAAGTGGTCACCACTGCCTATAGACATTAGCAACACCAAGAGTATCGCCAATGCGTTGCACACCTCTATAACACGTTGTTTTGGCAGCAAAAAAGCAAATGCCCCTCCACTACCAAAGCCACGGTTCCCCAAATCCCCACCCCATGAAGCACTGGAGACCATACTCAGCAGCAAAAACACAATACTATTTAAAAGAAATCTATCACGAGAAACACGGGTATTGTGGAGTTACTTTAGTGTTGGTTTCTGTGAAAAAAATCTCTATAATAACAGCCTGCAAACGATAGAACACCCAAAAATTAACATCTAGAGGAAACCATTCACGGCCATTATAAAAAGTACAAAATTTAGAAAGTGCAGGGAAATTTCCACAGCGTTCATTATTCTGAACATTTTTTATACAACAATCACGAGATATGTTTTTGAAACCTAAAAATCTAGTTTTTCTATGGTAATACGGGTTCTTTGCCAGATCTAGTCCGGAGGTATAGTCCCTTCCGGCAGAAATCATGAAAGTTGGCATGCTGTGTCCCCATCATCAGCTAGTTAATTTTTTTAACAAAACTGTACTGTTACAATAAAAGTATGTATGAGGCATTTATTTTCCATTAAATTTTCTATAATAGTGTCTATGGAACTATGTAGTTACGCCTTATAGTTTTCAAGTGCTTAGAAGAAACTAATACTCTCGCAAGTAACCACATTTTTCAATATAAGTCATCAGTCTGTCATCCGCTGCATATCAATCTATAACTTCATAAATACTTAATCAATTTTTATTAGGTTTTCTCGGTGCGATAGCCAATAAGATAATGCTTACATTTGTATTTAATTAATTTCTTCGACGCGTTCGCTTTACGCCAGACAATATTTGACAATATTAATTGAGGGGGAAAATAACGTCTTGGCGTGTTTGTACTTCTATATTTCATTATGTATGTACAAACTACATACATGCAAAGTTTTATGCTTTCTGTCTTTGAGTATGGGACCATACTCAAAGCTAAGGCGCCGTACAATTGTGGAAATCGAATTCTAGATTTTCAAGCTTCTATAACAACTCTAGTAATGGACGTATAGCTTGGCGAGGTAATAATGTTGAGAATTAAGCTTCCTATCAAACTAAATACATTTCAATTTAGGTAGGTACTTTTTGGGGATGTAATCGACAGGTGAGCTCCCATTCACAGTGTTTCCTTTGGACTATGAATTACATTGGATCGTTCAAGAGGTATATTAGAGGTAACCTTAGAGAAGGGCAACGCATTGGTGACCCCCTGGTGTTGCTAATGTCCATAGGCGGCGGTGACTACTTTCCATTAGGTGGCCTGCTTGCCTATTTGTCTGCCGTATTACATAAAAAAAACACATACTTGCAAAATTTCATCACATATTTTTCAGTAGTTTTGACTTGAAAATCCTGACATCCATTCCAAACATACATCGCTACAAACTTTCCCACATACAAAATATTAGTAGCATAGTGATACTGCGCTCCTACTACCTACTTATACCAGATAGCTGACTCCCATATAACGTTGCCGGGTCTCGCTGGCGTTCCTTCACTGAATATTAAACAAAATGCACTCATAGCACGGCGAGGCGTTACCCATAAACCGGCAACGCATTTTACAACACAATAAAGATGCCAGTTCATTATTTTCGCAATAAATATCTTAAAAAGTATAAAGTACACGCACCGTGGGATCCTTGTATTGCGTTCGACTAATATTTGCGTAAGCTTTGTGCACAGTGTAGTAATAAAATAACGAAACGTAAAATGAAAAGGATCATTTGTACTCGAAATGTTCTCGTCAACACTTTTTTGGTACGCAGTGACCAACAAGCAGACCTTACTATCGTGAGCGGTGTCGCCTATAACATCTACGATTCATGCATTTAAGATCTGTCAAGACTGACTAGTCTTATTTATTGAACAAACAATGTCCAAAATCACGACTTGCCGTGTCAATCACGTTACGTAGATAGAATAGAATAGAAAGGCATTTATTTGGCACTTCATGCACACACCTAAACAATAAATATAAAAAAATACATGTTAATTAAACAAAAAAAAAATACCACTTAATATACACGCTGTATGTGTGCGTTGCAGCAGTGCGTTGTGTATAGATGTCTTTAATTATATAAAAAACCCATAGAATGTGAATTTCAACGAATACTGCTGCAAATTATACATTTAAATACATAATTTACATAACCAAATAAGACAAGTCAGTATGGACCGATTTTAGGATGCAGGCAACAAAAATGGGTGCGTTGTTACTGTGAGGATAGAGAAGAAATGTGTTATGTCTGACTATAATTGCACTTTAAACCGGAACACAACAATGCAAGCATTGTTGTTCGGTGGCAGAAATAGATAAGGCGGTGGTGCTCACCTAGGCGGACTCCTCAGACTTGGAAGAGTCCTACCACCTGGTAACTGATTGTTGGTTCATGGTGTTGAGTATTCTGCTACGCTAATGATAAAAGGACTCACGAGCCGCTTTAGTTCAACCTTTATAATGAGTATGGCTAAGGTTTGGAACACGTCTGCAAATGTGTTCCTAGACAGGCATGCTCTTTTTTTTATGTCATACGGTAGGCAAACAGGCAAGCGGGCCACCTGATGGAGAGTGGTCACCACTGCCTATAGACATTAGCAACACCAAGAGTATCGCCAATGCGTTGCCCACCTCTATAACACGTTGCTCTGCCAGCAAAAAGGCAAATGCCCCTCCACTGCCAAAGCCACGGTTCCCCAAATGCCCATCCCATGGAGCACTGGAAACCAAACTTACCACGTCAAGTGCCAGGCTAGTCTAATTAACAAAAAAAAACCACTTACCGCTCTCATGAGTTGAATACAGATTCGGAATCGCCGCGAATGGTCTGACTCTACCTACTTATTACTTAAGTTCTAGTTAGTTCTATTCTAACGTCTTTCTGATTCGCTCTCCAAAAGATCTCTCACAGGGACTGTAACATAATGTGCTCTATGTGTAGTCTGTGTGTTGCAAAAACTGAAGTAGTGACGCTGGATGAAGAAAAAGGTGTGGCCGCTTATATTCCCATTTCAGGCTAAAAGTAATTAAGAAAATAAGTAATCATTTATTTAAAAGGTTATCACAAAATTGAAAACGCTATATGATCCTGTTTTACGTAGAATATTAGTTATTTCTGCTTTATATATTTTTGTAAGTATTTATTTTTTAAAACATATTATTGAACCAAATAAACATATTCGTCTGTATCTATGTCTAAATGACTCATCGGTTCGAACAGAAAAAAAAAAAACTCCAAACCCAACTCATTACACCGTCGTGAGGTCGCATTACGTAAATCACTTACATTACAACTCTATCTAGTAGCCACAGCCATAAATCTAAATCCAACCTTCATTTCCATACATAATAATCACACATTTGTAACGGAGCTTGTACACAAGCGGCAATCAAACAAAACAAACAGTTACACAAGCTGTAACTGTGTGTGTGCGTGTGCGTGTGTGTGGCTGTTGGTAGTGCAATAAATAAATAAACAAAGTTCAACTGCGATCGAATAGAGGTTGTGTTTTTGAAAAAATATTTTTATTTAATGTGGATTAGGCTGGAATTACCTTAATAGAAAATAAAAACAAGGAAATGTGCATACAGTGTTTAACTTAGCGATATCGCTAAAATACTTTGAAAATAGTGAAGTCCAGAAAAAGGAACACAACGTTCACAAAGACTAACTTAAAATTACCTTAAATATCTCTTCTACAAAGGGGTAAATTAAAAGTTTATCAAAGCTGAATAATAAAAATGAGCAAAGGATCAGTGTAGATACAGCCACCGCCTCCATAGAGTGAGATTTAAACTAAAAAGAAACTTAATTATATCAAAATTCGTTATGCCGTGCGCTGATGGCAGCTTCCGTTGCAGGCACGGAGCTGGAAATACACATATTGGAGCCTGTATTTTACTTTTATTTATGTAGCTTTATTAGATTGGAAAGCCCTAATGTGTAACCAAGATCCAATGTGTTCATGTTTCCCTGGTAGCAGGGTCACAGAGGTCAGATAGCAGTCGCTCCACTGTAATTACGTGATCTGCCAAATCCTGGATCATGGTTAAGGCGGACCCCGGGCTCTCATGCGCGAGAGCATAACTGGGACATTACGCCAAGATGACGATGATTAGATTGCAAAGCCCTCTATTATTGTGGAGGAGGGTCTTTGTAGTTTCTTCTTAACTTAGAATGTTGAAAACAGTCTGTCTGACTTGTTAAACAAGTCAGAAAGAAGAAAAACAAATATTGCAGGCAGGCTGCAAGCTTGTTTACCACCTAGAGGTATAAAAAAATATTTTTTTGTTTATACCTACTCCGTAACTGCTGAACTTATTAAAAAAATTAACTATAGGGAAAGCTTTACTATTTGCCATTTTTCTAGGGTCGGGTTACGCATTTTACCCCGTAAATACCGTGTGAAAATTAAAAGCTGCTCGAGGAAGTCGCGGACAAGTCTAATAATAAAAGTAACTTTATTTAAGTAACTGTATTGGAACATTATTGCAATAAATACATAACACTAAGTAATCAATATTACCTGTATTAAAACGATAATCTGGTATCGAAGAAAAGATAAAAGTCCAACGACTCTAAGGACAAAATTCGAAACAAATTCGTCTTGTACGCCACTTCGCCTCGAACACAAATTTCGAACTTTTTTCCCCTATCGCCTTTTTTCTTTTACTTGTTTTTTCCTTTTTCCGGTTTTTGTTTCGGCCAGATATTATTGTTTTCGGAACTTATGAACTTTAATGATGATTGTTGGACGTAATTCGTTCAGTAATGAATTGCACGCGTTATGGGATCTCCTTCAAATTATTTTATGATAAAAAAGGCGCGCAGAACAACCGGCTGTCCGAGGTTTCAATAATGGAATCAAAAGTTATGATTTTCATTTGTCGAGTCGAGTCCTTTGGTGGGTAAAGGCTTTTTATACATTAAGTACCTATTTGGCAATATAAAAATAGTCAAATATTATTAAAATTGACAGACCGCATGACAGACTGAAGCTTTTGATAAACGTCAAACGCGAACGAAGACAATTATGAGATGTCGCGAGTTAGTGCGTGACATTTTTACCTTATCGGTGCTTCTCTATCGTATCATATTTCTTTCATCTCTCATTCGTATGAGTACCATCGATAATACCTCGGACGAAATTGCGAAAGTATAGGTCCATGCTGTTACACTTCATAATCGGGATCGATTCTAGTTTGACGTTTATGAAACTGTACATCCAACCAACCTCCTTAAATCCTATCTAGGACTGGAGTTTCAGTGTTTATCACAAGCTTAATCCTCTAAATCCATAAGCTACTTACTACTTACCATCAGGAGCCGTACTGTATGCTATCTTAGTGGTAAATATAAAAAAATACCAACATCAACCGTCTGTCAACTAGCGTTGAATATTGTACGTAGATGGTATGGGCGATAGTTAGGTTAGGCGGACCCTGACAGAGGCGAGATAAGCGCTAGGACGATGACAACGACATTATGGGTGACAGTTACCGCTACTAAGGTGAGTTTGATCGTTTTTCACAGAAATACAGAGTACCATAAAAAAGACAAAAGAGTATGAAATTCGTAATAAATATGTGTGACTCAACATTCTCATGTTTCCTAATTTTCTAATGGTACTCGCGAAAATCATTTATTGCTGGTCGTTACTGGAATAAATATTCCCAGTTGTTCCTAGCTTGATTCGGCGTGGGTTGGTGTAATGGAGCTGTAGGGGAGGTATAGGGGAGCAGTAGAGGAGGGGTGGAGGTGGTGTAAGGTAAATAAATAAATAAATATTCATGGACTAACTCACACAGCGCCATCTAGCCCCAAACTAAGCAAAGCTTGTGCTCTGGGTGCTAGATAACTGATATACCTACTACTTTCATACTTTTTTTTTAAAAACATACTTATTATACATAGAACACCCAGACCCGTAACATAAATTAAAATTCTTCATTTCAATTTCTGCCCGGCCCGGACCTGTTGAATTGTTGACCATTGAACCACTCAGGTCGTCATTAGGTAGGTATGTGTAGGGTAGGTGTATCAATCAAACAAACAAACAAAACTCTTTAGCTTCATAATATCTTTATTAAATAGATATAGACTTAACTATTATTATTAAAAGTCTTCTTTCTCTTTGATTTCCTACACAATCTTGCTGCCAACAGACAGACAGATAGCTCACCCGACAGACAGGCGTTACTATCGCCCGTAGCATCTGCGATTCACACATTTCTTCATGCGGAACAAATGTGTCTTCCTTTCACTGCATTTCATTTTATAAATAGTTAGCTATTGATTCTTACCTGCGTCTTCGTTGCTTTATGATACTGTCTGTTGATGAAGGTCCTTAGTGGTCTATGGGGAGCCGTAAAAATATTTTTTTTGCCATGGAGTTCGTCTAATCTAAAATGACGCGCCCCACTATCGCATTAACGCACACTAGCCAGTTTAAAATATGGACGCAATACATATACAAATGCCGTTGTAATTGGTTATTCAGTTGCCGATGAGACACCAACGTAGGAGCTCGCGTCGTTCGATTGGAGCAGTCGACGCTCCCACACAGATGAAGTGTCGTTATTAATATTTGCACTCACACATCGAAATCAACTAACTAAGTAGTGGGGCGCGTCATTTTAGACTAGACGAGCTCTACATGGACGGATGGTCCACCTGATGGTGCGCGGCCACCGTCGTCCAGGACATGTGCAACCTTAGGGGAGCTGATGCAGTACCAGCCTTTGAGGTACCTGCAGACATGCCTGGAGAGGCAAGTTTTTGCCTATACACTGCCAGAGCAACATGTCCTGGGGTTTTATAGATGGTCAATGCATTGTCGATGCCATTGATGTTACTTATGGATGTCCAAAGGCAGCGGTGGCCACTTTCCATAAGAGGGCTCGCTTGCCTGTTTTATCTACATTAAAATCTACAATATCTCTTCCATAGGCCTGCTGGAAGACATTTCTTCTTAGAAATAAGTAGCGCCTGTTGTGTCGACTTTCATTTTGTATATCTTTGTGCTATTTATGTGCAATAAACTGTTAAATATGTGAATAAAAAATTTATTTCAAGCTACTCGCAGTACAAAAGACTACCAGCAAACCTATAGCCGTTTCGGAAACGGTTTCATGTAAAATATGTTTGATTGGCTGCAAGAGTCTCATTTGTTTGATGATGCGGTCAGCCGCGAGCTTGAATGGGCGCTCCCAAATTACCCGCGGCGAGGCTACCAATCTTTTTTTGGGGTTCCGCGGGTACAATGGCTAAGGAAATTTCCTTTTCGAAACTGTGGCACGTAGTTGTATCAGAGAAGTGGGATAATCTTTATTTTTAAACGAAACAATCTTTAACGGATTTGGCGGTTTTCGATTTTTCATTTTATCTTGACGTATAAATCAGTTTACAGTTATCAAATTCATGGCAGACTAAAGTCATATTTGTTTTCAAAAGTAAAAATAACCCATAAGTGTGATAATAACAACGGTTGTTTAAAACAGTTACATTATGCTAGGGGTTCCGTTACAGGTAGATCATACTATCGGTATCCTGAGATCTAGCACTAACATTATGAGTATGGTCCTTGATAATCTAAATTACTGAAACACATACATGTTGAAGTTACCAACCATGTTCTCTTTTGAAATCCTGATGTTTCAACTGGCTCCTAGATTAATAGGTATATAATAACTAGCGGTAATACAAGTATGAAGCATACTAGCTTACGCCAGTATTCACAAACAATGTAAATTACAAATAAGGCTCTATGATTGGTCAATTTTCTTCATTTTGACGGACGCATAGTGCCGATCACCATTCAAGTATTGCAGTTGGAAAACTGCGTTCTCGAGCACTGTATGAAGTGATAGCAGTACGTTATTGAGTACGGTGTATTACTCCTTACAGTGGCAACGCACCTGCGGAATATCTAATCCTAGGTTGTTAAGGTCGACAGAACCCTTACCTGTATCTCCGACTCGTCTTTGTCAGTAGTTTCCCCGCCCCGTCCGTGATTGGTCTCTATCTGCGCGAGCGCATCCGGCCGATCGTTCGCCGCTAACTATATTGGTTTACTGTACACTGTGCTGGTAGGGCTTGCGCGGACCTGTACTGTGTATACTTTTGGAGTAACGCGATATTTTTTTTATACTACACAGTGACAAACGAGCAGACAGCCCACCTGATGGCAAGTGGTAACTGTCACCCATAACATTTGCGATTCATGCATTTACGTTGCAGGCTACAAAAATACAGAACCGCGTTGTGAGTTGTTACTGTGAGGACTAAGATGAAATGCCTAAAAAACAAGACCTTGTATTGAAATGAGAAATTATGTAACAAAACTGTAAAACTGTTTTTTTTTTTTGTAAATCCATTATTGATCTCAACATTTTAGATATTTTGAAATAAATACGGATTTGGTATAACTAAACAAATAATATACAATCACAATTATATAATATACCTAACTAGCTGTCGCACCTCGACTTTGTTCACTTGGTGTCCTACCACTACCCTATCCTACACTTACCCTACACCTACCCTACACTTACCCTACACCTACACTACACTCTATTATTGTTACTCTTCTAGATGTACACTGAGCCTTAACACTTGATGAGCTTTGGGCGATTGTTATACTATGGATGGAGTCATTTTGCCTAATGACATTTTGGTGAGAAAAAACTGAATTAGACGTGTTTTTTATTAGTTGCGGCTGTGATAGATTAGCCTCTGGCGTTTGTCCTTTATAATGTGACAAGACACATGCATAAAATAAAAAATAATCATCTTGGCGTTAATGTGATCTCGCGCGCGAAGGCCCGGCGACCGCCTTGACCATGATCCAGGATCTGGCAGATCAGATAATTACAGTGGAGCGACGCCATTTGACCTCCCTGACTGGCCTCAGGGGAACCAGACCAGATTTATCATGGTTACACATTCAGTTGCCTGAATGTGTAACAAAGTCGCAAAAAATGAATAAATAAATAAATAAATGTGCAGGTTCCGTCACGCTGTTTTCCCTCGCCTTAAGATCGTCGGTTAGTGTTCAACTAAAGTACATAACCCATAAAAGAGTCTGATACATGGCGGCGCTGGGATTCGACTTCGAGGCACGAGTTGGATCTCTTAATTAGGCCACCGATGCTCCATACATAAAACTTAAGGTAATTTAACAACCAACCAACATGTTTGGAGGTTACCAAGGTCTTCCACTAGGGTCTTTTAGACTAGTTGAGCAGGCTCGGGATCCAATTGACACAATGGATCCAATAAGATCCAAGTTGCGAGTGTATTCCTAAACCTTACAATTTGGACAACCTCCATCTTCGGCCGCACCTATCACCAGATGAGATGGCATAGCACATATGACTTTGACACATACGTTTTTATTCATGCATCGTGATAGCAAAATAAATTCACCTGTAGGCAGACTGGCAGCAAGAAGTTACGTTCTAAACCAGCCTACCACACCTCTAAAAAGTAGCCCTTTAGGTTGTCTACAACATCATGAATTAGCTTTTATGGTACATTAAATAGACTTTTATTATATACCCACAGAAAAAAGGTGGTAGCTTTAATTATTACGTATTTTTGCGATAGTTTCAGGTGTAAAGTGCACAATTTAAGGTACAGTTTTTATTTATTACTATCAAAATTTCAAAAATCCACTCGCAGTCACGCAATGTTTGCAACACGCAATCACGTGATAGTCATAGTACGCTTTTTAAGTATAGCCCATGGTAAATAGAACTCGATAAGCAACAATGCTCGCCATCTCTGGGAATGTGTTACAGTAGCACAACTCTAACGGATAAGGTTATGGCAGCCATTTGTAATTACAGGCATGAAGAAATTCATCTTGGTCTTTACCTATTATGGATGAAGTAGTATAATGATATAAACGCTTTTCCTGAATATACGTTTGTTACCATACTTTCATAAAAAAAAAAAATGGCTTCGTAGAATCGTAATTTTTTTAAATATTTTTTTTATTTTTGTGTTTTCGTCGTTTTTCTCGTTGTAAAACATTATCTCAATGTGTTTCTGAAAGTATCATTTATGTTCTCCTATTCACTAAAACATTTAGATTTTGACAACTCTTTAATCTCAGAAAAATGGCGTTTAGCAAGGCGGGTTATTTCGCAAAGCGTTTACCGACAAAAAAGCTAAGTAAATTAACAAAATATCCGCATCCTGCCGCTGTTTGGCGCGTCGGCGTACACTGAAACGTTTTAATATCGATTTAATATCGACCGGCGTTATTCAAAGTTCGACCACCTTGTTATTATGGGTTACGCGCCGTGGTGTGGCTCAGGGAGCTGTTCTTGGGCCAAGTTGGATCTTCCATAATGATAACGTAGAAAGTAAGTCTCGTTAAGTGGTTTTAAATAAATGTAATTATGATGAACTTATTACATAATAATTGACCTTTATAATTCTTAATATTAGAGTAGCAACAGGTGGCTTTACCGCTGATATCGATTTCTTCCAAATAATATAGAATATTCTATAACAGAAGAGGTAGAACGGGTATTCGGTTACCGAGAGGCAAACGAGCAGGTTGGTGACCTCGGTGACTCGCACAGGCTCGTTTCATGAAGTTTTATTCGGCAGACAAACAGACAAGCGGGCCACCTGATGGAAAGTGGTCACCGCTGTCAGCACACACAGCACATCTCATTTCGACTTGAAATCTCAATTTCAATTGTGCATAATAACAGAATGTTAGTAAATTTTCAATGATATATTTTTACCTGCTACACAGATAATGTAGTAGGTAGGTACATAAAAGCGTCTAACATAAAAATATTTCATACATAGATGGGAATATCGCGGCCATAAAGAAGTTTTCTAATGCATTATCCCAAACTATAAGTTATGGCTACGAAGATAGTGCGTACAGACAGCAAGCGCAGTGGTTTTATAACTATAACATAATAATATTTTTATTATAATACAGTTTGGCCGTGTGGTGTCCGGCAGAGTAGAATAGCACCAACCCCTTACACTCGCGACTAATGATTTCTCGTCTTCTTAGGCTGAAAAATGGGCAGCAACGTTTTCCATTGTTATAAATCGCTATTGTTCTCAGTGTTATAAATATAACACTGCGATCTCCAAACCGTTTGCCAAACGTGGACATTATGGAAATTAACTCCCTTTTCATGGGAGAGGCTACAAGCAGAAGTAAGAAGGCGGACCCCGGAGTTGTCGCCAGAGTGATGAGACAGTTTTATAACTCTGTCTTTCACTGTGTCTGTCTGTCTGAACGCGATTGTTAAAAAGCTGCTAAATGGATATTTATGCAGTTTTCGCTAATGGATAGAGAGGTTCACGATCTCCCTCCGGAATTCATCGGTTATAACAATTCGTCTCGAATTCTGCAGTAACTACTGCTTGTTCAAACTGCAAAAGTGTCCCAGTGTAAGGTTTTGAATTAAATTACCTGTTACAATATTCCGATATTTAGATTACCAATCCTCTTTTATTATTATTTTATGACTTTCAATAAGTTCGCCGTTGTAACTGAATTGTAATTACTATTAAAATAGAGTTCATTTATAATATTCGTCACGTAATGTCATTATTGTCATCATTACAGCCCATAACAGTTCAGTGCAGGACTTAGGCCTCTTCCACGAAAGGAGAATTAGTGCCATAATCTCCACGCTTGGCAGGCGGGTTGGAGATCGCAGTATTATAAATATAACAATGGAAAACGCTGCTGCCCATTTTCCAGTGCGTGGAGACTCTAGATCTTTTGCCTCGAAACCATTAGTCGCCTTATACGACACCCTCGAGTGTAAGGGGTTGGTGCTATTCTACTCTGCCGGACACCACACGGCCAATATGCATCACACGGCTCGTAATGTATAGCTCTATGTTACTAGTTAGTTAGTTGCACAGATAAATAGCGATGAAAAGCACGTAAATGTAACTTAATTAAATATCTTTTTCAAAATATCTCCCGTAACAAGGATAAAATTTTGTGTTAGAATCTAAGATCCACATGAAGTAAAGTCAGGAAAAAAGAGAAGTAAAAACACTCAGCCTCTAGTGACTTACAGGAAAGCTACGAAATAAAATTCATAGAATATTTTATAATATTTTCTGACCGTACGAAGCATTCTACTTACACTTGAGGACAAAATTACAAGAACGCAAAAATTTTTAAATAGTTCAGTGGGTTTAAAATTGCTATTCTCAAGGTTTGTTATCGTCTATAAATTGTAGAATTGAAAATGCTTTGGATACCTGGTGTTTATTCGTATACGTACGGTATCTATAGAAACTAGACCAAGTTCAGCATTCCCAGCAAAAACGAATGTTTGTTTGTTTTTTCGTCCTTTTTGTCAAACCGGACTGAGAAAGTCATCATGCGAGTAATACCTAATTTTATTCTAATAGGGCTTTTCACGAATTTCACTATAAATAGTAAGTGGTAGACATGGGCAATAAATAACGTCACGATAGTATCACTATGACTTTTCACGAAGGAACTATATTACAAAATGAAATAATTACTGAAAGGATACACGATAATAAAAACCGTGAGATTAGCAGTGTCTTTTCTTTAGTAGTTTCTATCTATCAGCGACATATTAAGACAATAATAGATGTGGTGTAAAAGATACTTGGCCGTGTGGTGTCCGGCGGAGTAGAATAGCACCAACCCTTTACACTCATGGGTGTCGTACAAGGCGACTTATGTTTTCGAGGCAAAAGATCAAGAGTCTCCGTAGTCTGGAAAATGGGCAGCAGCATTTTCCATCGTTATATTTAAACACTGCGATCTCCAACCCGCCTGCCAAGCGAGGAGAATATGGCAATACCCTCCCCTTTCGTAGGAGAGGCCCTAAGTTCTGCAGTGGACTGTTACGGGCTGTAATGATGATGAAAAGGTACTAGCATGCCGCTGATAGTAGTGACGTATTTTATCACCCATGTCTCATCATCACCCTTGTTCGAAGTGAAATTCGTGAGAGGCCAATCCTTTGAGCAAAATAATTGGGTATTAACACTGCGTACCTACATACCTTCGTACCTTACATTGTTGTGTTATTGGATCAGGTAGCCAACGCAATTACAGACATGAGGCATTTCATCTTAATCCTCACAGTGACATCGCACATGCGGTTCTGCATTTTTAGTGCGTTCAATTTAAAGCATGAGTCTTAGGTATTGTGGGCGACAGTTACCACTTACCATTAGGTAGGCTGTCTTCTACTTTAAAAGCATAAAAAAACTATAAAAAAATTTGATCGTGTTATTAAATATGCTGCTTTTACGGCACAACGTAAACTAATCTCTACAATAATTACTTAGGTAAGTCGCCTTATCTATTTTGTTAGAGCCTGCGCGAAAGAATTATCCATTCCACTTGCTGAAATTTACAATAAATCTCTGTCGGAGGGTTGCTTTCCCGACATATGGAAAAAAGCCATAATTACCCCTATTTTTAAGGGAGGTGATAAAAGCGATATCAAACAATATAGGCCGATATCGAAGTTATGTATTTTCGGAAAATTACTAGAATTATTTGTTACTTCAGAACTCACTTCTATTCTAGGTCGACATGTGTCGGGTCAGCAGCATGGTTTCTTTCGCGGTCGTGGTGTCGACACCAACTTGGTGACATACACAGAATTTATAACTAACGCATTGGATGCCGGTTGTCAGGTAGACGCTATATATACTGACTTCTCGAAGGCGTTTGATAAGATCGATCACAAAACTCTTTTGAAAAAGTTATTGGACGTCGGGATACATGGCGATCTTTATAGATGGGTCAAATCCTACCTTAGTAATCGTAGTCAGGCTGTGTCACTGAAGGGTTTTATGTCACAATTTTTGCCTATACCTTCCGGGGTACCACAGGGCTCTCATCTTGGACCATTTCTCTTTTTATTGTACATAAATGACGTTGGTGAATCTTTCCTCAATTCGTGTTACTTAATGTATGCGGATGATATAAAAATCTTTAAAATTATCAGTTCGATGGACGACTGCCTGCGGCTGCAATCGGATATATATAGTTTTAATCAATATTGCAAGGAAAATAAACTTATTCTAAATGCATCTAAGTGTCATGTAATTAGCTTCTCTCGAAAACATAACCCAATCACATACAACTATAAGATTTCGGACGACGTACTGAAAAGGGTGGATAAAGTTAGGGATTTAGGTGTTATTTTAGATCATAAGCTCCATTATAATTTCCACATTGACACAATTTTAGAGAAGGCTTTTAAGCAACTAGGCCTTATCCTCCGCCTTTCCAAACCGTTCAGACGTACTGACACGCTAAAAATTCTTTACTATTCATTCGTACGAAGCCACTTGGAATTTGCCAGTGTGGTATGGAAACCTCAGTATGCTGTTCATATCGCCCGTCTGCAAAAAGTTCAGAACAAGTTTCTGAAATCTTTAGATTATCGTGGAGGTCACAGCTTTCAGTCATACAGTGATTCGGCAAAGAGACATAACTTACCTACTTTGCAAAGTCGCAGGTCGTACCTAGAATCGGTATTTTTATTTAAAATTGTTAACAGTGACATAGATTCTTCTCCTCTTCTTGAACAAATTAACTTTAAGATACCACGCATCTCCTCACGTTCTAAAGACACATTCTATATTGAGCACTGTACCACAAACTATGCAAGAAATTCATTTATCAGAAGAACCGCACGGTTTTATAATGTTTCGCTGAATGATATCGACATCTTTGCGAACGATTTGTTGCAGTACAAAAACAAATTAAGGCACAAATTGTTAATGTAAGCATTGTAGTATTTATTAACAAAATTGTAATGGTTAATGTATGTACTTAACATTGTTATCAGTCGCAACAGTTAGCTTATTAAATATCAAATTTTGCAAATAAAATAGGAAACTTTAGGTCTAATTGATTATCTAGTGAAATGTACTATTTGTGTAAATGACTGTTTGTTTCTAAATAAAAAAAAAAAAAAAAAAAAAAAAAAAAGTTATAATAGAACATCGGTGGCCTAGTGGTTAATGGGTCAGACTCGTAAGCAAGAGGTACCGGGCTCGAACCCCGGTATCCCCGTGAACCAATGACTCTTTTATGAGTTATGTATATTATTAGTTGAACACCAACTGATGCTCTTATGGTCAGCGAAAAGATCGTGACGAAACCTGCACGTTCTGACGACTGAATTAATCTTAATACTTATTCTATTAAGATAACCCACCAAGTCAGTGAGAATAGGATAGAATTATTACGAAAATATTTCCAACAAAATCCCGTGTCCACTTCACATTGCCAGCGAGTGTATTCTTCGAGGCGGGCGGTAAAAGGGCGTAAGTGCGATATGAGTTCGGATCCTGCAGTGTACGTGCACATGCGGGCAATGTGTGCGAACCTAGATATAAGCGAAGATCTAGAACTACGCTGGATGGCTAAGCTAAATTATTTGTCGTTTTCGTGGAACTGCGTCGAAACATCAGGCTACGTTATGTTACGTGGACATAAACCCGGGAAGTACATTGTACAATACTAGAGTACATGACCGCCTTCAAAATCACAGCTATGACTGAGGAGTCCGCCTGAGTGAGTATCACCGCCTTATCTATTTCTGCCGCCAAGCAATATTGCTTGCATTATTCTTGTTGTGTTCCGGTTTGAAGGATGATATAGTGATCGCAATTAGATGCATAAGGCATTTTAGTACTCACAGTGAAGCTGCGGTTCATGTACAATACGAGAACATAAACGCATGACCACCTTAAGAATCATTTTCCTGTGCACTACTGTGGGAAATATTTATTTATTTATTACATTAAATATACCCCGGGGATCGATTCGGAGTTCTTTGAGCCTATGGGCAGCTAATGCCCCTTCCTTCAGCATACTAACTCAAACTCAACTCAATTTGGCTAACGATGCACCAATTATCCTATATGTATCCTGGATTTTGATGGTTGACAGCATTATAGCTTATAGCCTAGAAAAGCACGTTGTGAAAAAACTTACTAAAGTTGAAAAAAATTTTTTTTTCATTGATGAACAGATTTATACCGAAATTCAATGTATTTCCCGCCGGAACGTAATGAAACGTTATTACCGAATTTTACGCAGGTGAAGACGCGGCTAAAAGCTAGGATAAACGTTGCGGCTGATTATGGATAGAACTAGCTGCAACGTTTATATGGGACTAGATTTCCAAAAAAAAAAAACGCCCAAACTCCACCAAAGCGGAGATATGTGGAGCGGAAAGGAAAGAAGTTTTACAGCTAAGGTGTATCGGAGAACATCTTGGATTTCTTAGATGCCCTATCTAGAACTAGTGTTCATTTCTGTCGTCCATGTCATGCGCGAAGGTGCATCTACCCACACAGCGCCAGTCTAGAAACACTAACAGAGCAATCAATGGAGTCGTATCTAGACGAACATTTTTAATGAGGAGACGCCTAGGCTGCTGACTCTTCTTTTTATGTGTAAAAGCTTACCAGTATTAGTATATATCAGTAAAATGACTGCTGGGTATAGGCCTCCCTCAAAGATCTCCACAAAGGCCGGTCTTGTGCTTTCCGCATCCAACTGGTACCTGCGATCTTTACCTGGTTGGTCCACCTAGGTCCGAGTGGGAGGCCTACCCACGCTACGTCGTCGTTTATGACAGTCCTTCCTCTGGCTTAGTCCCTTAGTCGCCTCGTACGACGCCCGTGAGATAGGGCGGTGCTATTTTTGAGGTGGCTGTGCCACACACCAGGTTTTTCTATTTGCGGTGTTTAATAATACTGTCATATTTTGTAATGATGGATTACAACTCCTTCAAATTCTTTACAAATTATTTTACCGTATGTGGATGTTATTGTGTTATGCCGCATCCGTCTAGTCCAAGTGAACTAAGCTGATTATTACGAATATTATATTAAGCTACCACGCGGATCTTAATGAAGAGAAACGAGGCGAATTTTGCACTAGTTATGAGTTATAAGTTCCAAAATAGTTTTATAAGATATTCCGTTGTTGAAGATATCGCCTTATTGTAACATGCACATTAGATTAGAACTCTTCAGACACGGTTCGCCATATTACGTTGTGACATTTCTGTCTGTAACAATACCTAGTATCTTGCAGCTGATAAGTGCTAATCATTTGAGTCATTAAATGAACTATTTTACTTTATTCTGCTTTGAAAAAAATTACTGATCGACCACTTTAGTACCTATCTTTATCGAATTCTGTCAGCAATTTATTTTTATACATTAGCAGCACCAAAGTGCACCAGTTACAAATATTAAAACCTCTAATGTCACGTCCATTCTTTCCCCTGTTCCCACTAGCACACACCAAAGCGCACCTGTGTGCTCAGTACTTCGGGAATAATATATTTTTGTTACTTTTTATATATTTTTTCACTCTGTTTTATTATATGTTAGATATACACATGTTTGCTATACATGTGTGGAAGGCGTGTAGCTACATTATTTTATTTTCTTCCAGTCTCTTCGCTGCAAGCCTTTTTTCTTCGTCGGAAAATTGAGTGGGGCGACGTATTGTATGAGAGCTCTTGAAATAGGTTTTCATTTTGTATAACTCAGTGTTGTGCGGCAGTTTAAAATTGAAAACGTGGCATGGAGCTGAGCCTGAAAGGGTCGCTCTAAAATATGCAGCCGTTACTGATGCACCAACTTCTTACACTCGTGGGTGTCGTATAAGGCGACTAATGTTTTCGAGGCAAAAGATCTAGTCTCCGTAGGCTGGAAAATGGGCAGCAGCGTTTTCTATTGTTGCATTCATAACACTGTGATCTCCAACCCGCCTGCCAAGCAATAGATTATGGCAATTCTTCCCTTTCGTGAGAGAGGCCTGCCTGGTTATGGACTGTGGTGATAATGACTGATGTAGACAAATCTCACTGGTACAGCACATATAGTTCTTACCAGTTGCAGAATTATGTCAAGTCTGAGAGGTCCACCACCATCTCAGGGCCAAAAGTAACCGGCTCGCTGGCCTGTTTCTGACGAATCGACCTATCCCCGGGTTTTGCGAGTTAGAAAGTCACCGCAAGTAGAAAGCTAGAGAACATCTACATGTTTAATAAGGATTAAATCCGAACGCCCTTTCCTAGGAAATTATCGGGCCTCGTATTTCTAAAAACAATTTAGCCGGTAGTGTAGGGACGGTAGGTACCGTAATAAAGAACTTTTAGACTATACTTACTTTACTGAATTAGACCAGTCAGGCATTTGACCGCTGTCTCACTTAGGGGTAAGTGGAATGATTTTATGTTACAACTTTGTCGACGTGATATGTGTCGCTGTCCCACAGCGCTGTGTATCTGTCGCAGCCGGATGGTTAAATTAGCCGGTTGACTAAACGGCTAGCTTCTTGAGCAGTTATTTAGTTGAAAATTTGCCTCATAAGATTTTAAAGTGATGTTGAACGAACGATATTGCCTCAAGTTTACGCAGCTCTTCCACACATTGTTCCAATACTAACCTACCCACAATAACTTCAAAGTATAATAATAGTTTGCATTAGGTTTCTATTCGGTTAGTTTAGGTTAGCATTATGACAATGAATGGAAGAGCTCCGTAAACTCGAGGCAATATCGTTCATTTGACTTTACTTTCATAGTTCATGAATTTGACCAATTTTCAATTAAATAACTGCTTAAATAGCTAGCCGTTTGATTAACCGGCTAATTTAACCATTTGGCTGCGACATATCTACAGAAGCGACCTAAAATAGCTACCGAGTTTTGACACCCAGGTACGCCCTAGGACGCTAGGAGTTAGCTTTAATACTGTCTTGGACCTGTCTAGTCGCTAAATACATTTTGTATCAGCCATTATCCGAACACTTTTTAAAACAAAGACGACCTATTTCTCCGCGATAAAAATAGCGCAAGATTTTGCAGTCAATGTAAAAATGAACGTCAACTCCGCAGGGTAGTCACAAATAGTGCGCTGGGGAACGGGTGACCTATTTCGCAAGATTTCCCACCGCCTCGGTGGCGCAGTAGGCAGCGCGTAAGTCTCATAATCTTAAGGTCGTGAGTTCGATCCTCACCCGGGGCATTCGTTTTTGACGTTTTTATTTATTGGCTTGCCTTTAATATTATGGCGCCTCTATACAGTCTCCGATTACAGTTACTAAAATAAATAAAAAACAACGTATGGTTGAAAATATCTCTTTTTATTTGTACTTAATCAGTTTTGTCTGATGCAATTTCATAACAAAAGCTTTTCATAGATAGACCTACTGCCTATACATATCTTCATGTTCATTTGTTCCCCTTGCCGACAAAGCAGACATTCTATATTGTCATTTGTATGTTTTGTATGTATGTTCAAAATTCTTTCACTATTAGGTAGCACATTAATCCTGAGTGTCATAGGAAACTTTTGATCCCGGAAAAATAATAGGATTCCGCGGGTTAGTTGAATGTTTGCGGAATTACAAACTGCGCACGGGTGAAAACCGTGGGAAACGACTAGTAGATTATAGAAGAACATATTACTTTTTCTTCGTCGTGTCACTCAGAACCTGGAACCCAAAACTGGTTTCCAAATGAAAACAATCGCATCGAAATCGGTCTAGCCGTTATGGACAGACTAAACAAAACTCTTTTAGCGTGGGGGTTAAAAGAGTGACGGAAGACTGACCTTTTTCTTTCAGTGATTTAGTTGTTATTCACCATTGACATTAAAGTTTGTTATATTTTCTGATGCGACATTTTATATCCATGATGGTCCATTTAAAACGCGAATCTTGTTTACATGTATAATTGCTTCTGTGAAAGTTGAAATACGAAGTTACAAGCCATGGTTTAGTTACTCATTGGACACATTCAGAAACGTCACGCACAGGGTTCCAATTGACAACACTTGAGTTGCGATCAGGAGGTCTAAAAAGGCCACATTCGCATTTCATATTATGATTCATATAAGACTACTACAAACTTATCTGATTAGGTGGCCAGTACTGGAACTAAGTGACGCCATTTTGAATTGTCATGTCATTGTCAACAACAGCGACGCTGTAGATAAGTTTGTCACACATTGATATGAATCATAATATGAAACGCTAATGTGCCCTTTTTAGACCCCCTGCACTGTGCGCCCGTCAAAATGAACGAAACTGACCAATCATAGAGCCTTATTGAATCCAGTGCGTTCACTTTGCAGACGAGTACTGTGAAAACGCATAGTAAAGCTACTTTACATAGAGAAAAGAGTCCTTGAATGTCAGTAGCGTGAGGCATTTCATCTTAGTCCTCACAGTGACAACCCACCTGCGGCTCTGCATTTTTGTTACCTGCAATTTAAAGGCATAAAATTATCAACTGGGCGTTATGTCCCGGTGGTGCTCTCGAGAACGAGGGCCCGGTGTCCGCCTTGACCATGATCCAAGATTTGGCGATCAGGTAATTACAGTGAAGCGACTATCATCTAACCTCCGTGACTCTCCTACCAGAGAACCTGACCAGATTGGATCATGGTTACAAAGTCAGTTGCCTGAATTTGCAGGTTTCATCACGATGTTTTCCCTCACCGTAAGAGCATCGGTTAGCATTCAACTAATGTACATAACTCAGAAAAGAGTCATTGGCACATGGCCGCAGCGGGATTCGAACCCGGTTTTGTTACCTGCAATCTAAATGTATGAATTATACATGTTATGGGCGACAGTTACCATTTACCATCTGGTGGGCTGTTTTCTCATTTATCACGGAGCTGACAGACCTCTAACTCTCACTGACTGGAGAGAATACCTGAGTCTAGGTCTTCCCTACAGGCTATTCTCCGCGCATCAATAAAAAATAAACCTTTAAAAATAAAGTAAGACCATAAAAGCAGCCGTCTTGCGATGCGTTATCATTTTTATATGTTCACCCCCTCCCCCTCAACCCTTTTAAGAAGTCCACCCCACCCCCCTATGATGCACGCACGCACACACGAGTACCCACATAAATGGGTTAAAGAAAAATGTGTCTACCTGAAAACGTACGATGCATGCATTTTTTTATTCCTCTTACATTTTCTTTGCTATCCGCGATTCTCATATCGGCGATATAAAACTGAAAAATACATTTTTGACATACGCCCGAATATAAACTCTACCCACTCTGGAATAAGATAGAAATCGCGCTGTGTCGAGTAGAAAAAACAGCGCACTCCCACACGAATAATGCACCGCGTACACACGAGACCGCGGCGTTTAGAAAAAAAATAAAAACTCGCACACATATAAATTGTATGCAGTTCGAAAGGGATGCACTCAGAGTCATAAAATACTCACACAGGGGCGGCTCGGCGGCACACACGCGCGCCGCGCCTCTAGTCTGGCCTCGGCGACGCTTCCACACTATCCACGAACACACACATGCATGTGCCCGAAGAAAACCATCTATGTGTTGTGGAAATGCTTTTCCTTGCAGCAAACTCTCGGGAAGAGTTTCATAGCGTATACCTCGCGGTAAAGACATCTAGCCAGTTCCTAAAAGATTCCAACATTCCACCCAAAAAACTGGCCACAAAAATGTTTAAAAACAATAACGGAGTTATTCCAAAAAACAGTTTTGAGCGTCAAAACAATTTATGGTTTAATACAAAAAAATCGTAATCGATCGGCCATGCTGGCCGCTAGTAATTTGAAAAGAAATTCTTCGCCGGTCCCGTTCAAAAAGCGCGTTCCAAAATCGAGTGACAAAAAGGCGCGAAAACAAAAAAAGCGTTCAGTGTGAAATCGCGGCGTTTGGCGCCAAAAATAACGTTCAGTGATTGAGCGCTCGGTTTAATTGATTAACTTCTAATTGAAAGTTTTGATAGTGGTTGTTCGTTGTAGCAAGTTAATGGTTGCTGGCGACACGTGCTTAGCTCGAGGGAGTTCGATGATGTAAATGTGTTGTGTGCGTTAATGAGCGTGTGGCTGTGTGGGGACGGTGTCTGTTGCCTTACTTTGTCTGTAAAGATTCATTACCTTCGCCTTTGCGTGTTGTGCGAAATAAAATCCAATGCTTACACAATGTTATGAGAATATCTTGTTTAACTTTGACGTTTTAATGCGTCGTTAAATATTTATGAGGGCCATTTTAATTGTATGTTAGATTTGTATATGATTCTTGCTTCTAATTTATAGCTTTCAAAGAACGTTTAATATGCTGTTACAGTTTACACGATTCTGATTTGAAATCATAAATTTGTAATTATTTGAGAATATTCTCAAGCTATTCGATTCTAATAAGAATGTTGTCTGGTTTAGCAAGTCCTAATTGCCGAACATTATTCAGCTAAATTTTCTTATAAGAATGACCAGATAGCAACACAGTTTCAGTATCGTCTACACATAAATAATTTGTAGCTTTATTAGTAATTTCACCAATTAAAATACGATTAATGGGTACATCGTTAGTTTTAAATACCTGCTTCTTATCACTAAAAGTAAGCGAAATCGAGAATCCCATTCTGATTCATGATTATGATGATGATGATGATTTGTTGGCTCTACACAAAGCATGATTTGACAACGGCTATTGCCTGCTATTTCTTAAAGATACTATAACTTAGATACATAGGAAAACATTTATAGAACTTCCAACTTCAGTGTAGAAGTATGCTATCTCAAAATTTATTCACAACCCACTCCATTCTGGATATAAATTGGAATATTGAAATCTCTAGAAATATTTTTACAACGGACGACCCAGTTCCATATAAAGAACCTTCGAGCAATATCGATTTTAATTTCACCGATTTATTTTCAGACTCGTACGAGTGAACCAGATAAATGTACTTGTTATGTCGTCATGTTAGAAGCTCATAACTATTTCTTGGCGACTTCTTTGGGGTAAACCTTTGCCCATCGGTGGACGCATTGTCTAATACGGCTGTTTATGACTATATATTTAAAGAGTTTTATTACTAAAGTACTTGGAAAGGGGATTTTTTTTTAAGCGGAGATCTTTTAATTTAAATAAAACAAAGAAGAAAGTCAATATCATTGAAATTAGCTTTACTGGAAAGATAATTTTATAGCATTTATGGCAGTCATGTGGCCGTCGCATGATTATTAACTTTTGGTCGAATACCAAAAGTAAGATTCATTGCCGAACAAAATTTTGTATGGGGATAGTAATGAACATCAACGATTAATTTCACGTTGCCTAATCTGGGTAGATTGCGTGATCTAACTCCATTATATTGCTTTCTTTGGAGATAATTATGTCAAGTCACTTGTCTACACCGATAAACCAGAGACGATCGACCACAACATTCCGTGAGTTATTAGCGATATATGGTCGCAATTGTAGCAAAAAGTGTATGAAAATAGGCTATCCAGACTGGGTCATCTACGCGCCTTACACGGCAGCCACATTGAAAAAATTATATTCAAACATAAAATAATATTTCCAGTAAAGCTTGTTTCACTGATACTAAATACTTTTTTCTTGATTTTATTTCAATTTATAGTTCCACGCGTCTAAAACAACATCATTTACTTAAAACTTTTTAGGTTGGGACGTCTCACATCGCAACCTAGCTATTCCAATTGCAATCAATTTGGACGGAGAAATAATTGGTACATTTAATTATGCGTATTTGATGTCCTGTAGTTAATGTCACAACGAAGGATGTTTGTTTCTACCAAGACAACTAGAAAATAAATAACATTCAAGATGAGACTACAGAAATTTCCCGATCTCCCTATAAAATTCCAACAGTATCGTTAATTACCTCGTTTATTGGTAACTTAATCTATTCTGATATAGTATCTTAGAACGTTTCTTGGTACAGGGTCAGGGACATTGTCATTATGAATAATTGTCCTTTCCGAATTGGGGTCCGTTATGAATGGAATTTAGATAATCCATATCAGATTTGACGTCTGGTTTTTGTTGTCCAGAAACAAGCTATAAGATACTTCTATTGATTAGCCGATACTTCTTCATAGAGATTCAACTGTTGCTCTGATTATTTGGCGCTCTTCATTTCGCGTTCTTATAAATAAAATGATGTTTAGGAACATTTACACAATTGAAAGATATCCCCCAATGAAATACGGTGTGCGTGTGCGTGTATGTTTTTATGTAGATGAACACATACATATGTATATGTAGAGGAATGTTATTTTGTAAGACTGTTTGGATTCAAATTAGAGTGTCTAATAAGAGTACGTTTTATACCAATTAGAACACTCTACAACTTTTTACTAAATTATACTCTAAAAAATTTCAAAGAATACTGAAAAAGGACCGGAACGGAGGGTAGAAATGGCTCAGCATATCTCACTCTATTTAAAAAACGGGCGAAGAATTTCTTTTTAACGTATGACAAATTATATTTTAACGTTTTACCAGTTTGGTCCAGGCACTCCCAACCCAACGATAGTTCCTAACAATACCTAAATAATTTTAACTACGAAGAATATATTTATTTCGTAAAATATATAAAAGACTAGACTCTAGTGTATAAAACTAATATTAGTGAGCAATAATTATATTTGTAAATATTTTGAAACAAAAAAGTAACGATAATAAACCTAGTGCCAATAACATGTCTGTAACTGTGAATCCTAATATATTTTTGAAAAACCCGATGAATCTGCAAATGAAGAGAGAGTTTGAAGAGTTCAACAATGAAGAGACCGCTGATAAAATTGACCAGAACGATAGCAACATATCCAGCGATGGCATTTCGGAGACTAGTGACGTAGAAAACAATGGTCCCGGTGAAGAAAGCAACAATAAGGCTCTAGATTACACAGAGAACACGTTATCTCTTAATCCAGTTGCAGATTTTATCAAGAAAGAGTTCCTACCGGAGTTCGGCTTCGGCAATCCGTTCAGGAATCAAAATTTGGCGTTCAAAGATGGATTCGAAAACGCACGTTCGCCGTTTTTACTGCCAAGTCAATTATACAAGACGTTTTTGGCAAGCCTCGGGAAGAGGAGGAGGAATGTGGCTGATTGTTATTCGCTGTATCCGCGGAATATGTTGTTTAATGGACTAGGCTTGGAGGCTTCGGACGACGACACCAATGGAGAGGCAGAATCTGCAGATGAGGTATCTTTATGACTAACTGGTATAATCAAAGCCAGTATTTTAGTTTTTCTGATTGTTTTCTGGGAACGGATTAGCGGTATACATAAGGATAAGGATACACCGATTTCGATGTGATGTTCGTCATTTGAAAACTACATACTTTCACTTTCATCGCACATTTTATCGGACATATTATCACGGTTAGTATTATTTTTACTTCGATATTTTTGCGATAACAGGTGCGATGAAAGTGTAGTAAATAACGACGAAACTCTAAAACCCTATTTATATTACATACTTACATGTACATTTAATAAAAGAGTAGGTAACGTAAATTCTTATTTAAACAAAACGAACAAATTAAAGGCACGTACTGACTACGCATGAACAAATTATCCTTTTTTGTTAAGCCAACGCCGGTATCGACATCCGTCTGTAATTTAATCAGTGAGATTGACAGTAATGTATTAATTAAATTCAAACAATCTGATTTGTCTGGTTAATTGTATATGTTTCCAATTCGCTTGTTAAGTCAGCTGCTAATTATTGATGGTAAAGTATAATCTTTCAGATTCAGAGAAGGCTAGTGAACTCTGTGGTTTTTATTTTACGGGTTTTATTCTTTTAATATACTTTATTGATTTGGCATACAAAACAAATTACAGTTATTGAAGGTTACGCAATTCTCAATATGTACGCATATACAGCTTATTAATAAATGTTAGGAGTCGATGAGGGTTAGCTTAATTACAAACCTAACCATGAACCTTTGAAGTACTTCGAGATGTATTTTAGAGGTCTCATTAGAGGCGACCAACGCATTGGTAGCGCCACTGGGATTGCTGATCTATAGACAGCGATTACCACTTCCCGTTAGGTGGCCCGCTTGTTTGTTTGCTATAAAATTAAAAAGAATACATTTTAAGAGTCTTTCATAAGTAAAATTTGGAAAAGCCTTTTGTTAGATAACCACTAATCATTCACTTATGGATAACTCACAAAATATCGACACACTGGAATTTCGCAAAATGTCGGACTTAATTCTCAGACTTTAGACTTTATGTCAGCCCACTGGCCATGGCCTCCCTCCCCCTACCCCCACGCTTTGCATTGGCGCTCATTGGGGATGCCACGTCTTGTTACTCCACCTGGCCGGATGACGTCCTATTACGCTTTTGGGGTTTCCGTCCACACTGAAGAGCACGTCTAGAAAGAAAGAAAGAAAAGAAAGAACGAGCATTCATTGACACAATGAACAACACCTCTAAATTGAAAAAGATTGTCCATACTGTTAGCAGCCTCACCATGGAATTTCATGGTTTTGATTATGCTAAAAATTGTGCTCAAAATAGTACTATTTATATGGAATAAGTACTAGGTTGTTATATTTGTAACTCTGCGATCTCCAACCAGCCTGCCAAGCGTGGAGATTATGGCAATAACCTCCCCTTTCGTGGGAGAGGAAAATTTGCAGTTTCACTTTTTAGTCACATTAAACCATTTTTTTTGGTGCCAGGTTGTGCATAGGCTGACCAACGTTTTTGTGGGTTTCCTAAATCTCCGCTATCGCTACAAAGTAGATTTTTTCTTGTATTCGATGACGTAGGATAACCTAGATACTGCGCTTTCACAGTCTATAACCAGCTAGATCCGCCGTAGATCAGAAAATAGGCAGCAGCGTTTCTTGTTGTATATTCCAAGCGTGAATGTTATGTCAATATTCTCTACTGATGTAGGGAAGGCCCAATTGCAGCAGTGAACCAAATCCCGCTTATACGTCGCCGCTTACAAACCGCGTAGGCATCGCATCCGCATAGTCACCGTTTAGCAACCGGACAGAAAACACGCCAATGGACGACGCGATGACTACGCGGCGCAACGCGACAACTAGACGGGTGCGAGACGATGGCAGATGATAAAATAAGCTTCCTTTCATTATTAAGGAATCAAAATTGCATAAACATTTGGGATGTGTATGCATAAATCGTGTATGAATTGTATACTTCTGTATTTATAAGCCATTTGTGAAATTGGTACGCCACCTGACCGGATGGTGTGTGAACCACGCTTATCAAGTCGAGATCCCCACTCAATGAACTCGTTCACTCCACTAGAGTACTGACTACGAAAACATCAAACATACATACATACATAAAGCTCACGCCTGTGTCTCCCACAGATGGGGTAGGCAGTGACTATGGCCCGCCACTTTGCTCACATCATCACATCAAATATCAGTGTCTAAAAATAATAATAATAATCTAGGCGTTAATGTGTTGGTAGTGCTCTCGCGCACGAGGACCCAGGTTTCGCCTTGATGCAGGATGATCCAGGATTTGGCAGGTCAGGTAATTACAGTGGAGCGACTGCCATCTGTCATCTCCGTGACTCTGCCACCAGAAGAACCTGATCATATTGGTTTATGGTTCACATGCAGTCGCCTGAATGTGCAGGTTTCATCACGATGTTTTCTCTCACCGTAAGAGCATCGACTAGTATTCAACTAGTGTACATTACTCAGAAAAGACTCATTTGTACTTGGCGACAGCGGGATTCAAACCCAGTACATCTCGTATTGCGAGTCGAATACCGTTACCACCGACGCTCCAGCTCCAGTGTCTAAATACCCTTATTGCGTACTTGCAAAATGTGGAATGGAATGAGTTTCCTCCACGTCTTTCCTTTGCACCATATATGAGGTTCTTCAAATGGCATGTCCACAAGTACTTCAACCGGGGGGCGGAACGCCCCTTAGGTTGCAGATGTCCTGCCTGATCGACGGTGGCCACTTTCCATCAAGTAGACCGTCTGACCGCATACCTCCTGACATACTGCTGCATAATTCCACAGACAAAAAAATAAAACATAACTCCAGGCGTCTAATTCAGGGTAATTGTTCCAGAAGGCGGGTGCGTCATCGGCGTTTGTCTGGAGCGGCGGGGGGGTCGCGGGCGGGGGGCAGGAGCAGCAGCCCGCGCAGCCGGCCGCCGTGCCCACGGGTCAGTATTATACATACATTACATACACACTCATACTCTACCGTACCCTATGGGGTGACCCAAAACCCAGCTCCACTCAGCATCCTATCGACCTCTTGGTCATACGGACTGCGTCAGATCTAATGAGAGGTGATGCGCGCGCTTATTTTTCGCTGGCTCTGTATGTCCCTAGCACTCTCTCTAAAGTGGCTAACACCACAAACACACTCTTCTGCCATCGACCAGCTCCTATTCTTGATCTCTCTCTCTTCTCTTTTTCGTCTAAAACACACAGTCAGATGGGCAGAGGCCAGTCTATTAGTATCCAGTACCAGCTACGATCCTGGTACACTTCTTTCTCATATTTACGCCGGTTGAGGGTAACTGAACCTGCCCTTTCAGTATAAGTGTAACTTTTTTTTGTTTTGTGCCACCCAGCAGGAACCAGGTCCTTATTATCATTCCCTACCCATATCCTATATGGATTTGGTGAGGTCGGCACAAGTCGAGGTCGCTTTAATTCAACTCGTCACCTCGGCATTTACTCCTCTCTATTCACGTAGTCTATCCACCTTTTCTTTTGTCTGCGTCTACATGGGCATCTTTCCACATTCATATTCATCATCATTCTTGTAACATGACTTACGTACTTTTGCATTAACATGTCCATACCACACTAATCTATGGCTCCTATTTTTTCCATCACTCTCGCTATTTTCATATTTCTCCTGATATATTCATTTATTATTTTGTTTTTTCGAAACACCATACATCCATCTACAACATTCTTATTTTTGTAACATGGACCAGGAACCAGATATAACCACTTTATTAAATGTAAATAGGCTCTCTGCCTGTCTGGCTCAATTCTGAGGGAGTCAGACCACTGTAAATTGTTCTAATTTCAGCAAATTCTAATTGGAATTCGAGATATTGTAAGTTAATTTTAATTCCTCCTAATTTAAGTCTATTCTAACTGGAATCTGTGATATTGGAATCAGACCACTGCCAATAGTTCAAATCTAAGTCGATTCTTATTAGAATTGGAGACATTGGAGTCAGGCTACTTTAAATTATTCTAAATTAAGTCTTATTGGATTTTACCTCTCTTTTGAATTCTTCTAAACATTTCCTATATTTCTCATGGGTATTCTAATTGTAAGCGTAAGTACTTTAAGCAGTTCAAATTGTTTAATCCACCTAGCCGGGTCTTTCATTACACTACTTTTGGTTTAGTTTCGAAGTTTAAGGCTAAACAAGGTTGGTTGAGTCTAAGGCCAAATAATATTTTGTGAGTGAAGTCTAGTACTCAAGTGGCGACCACATACCAGACGACAGCGTGGGTAGGCCTCCCGCAAAGTAGTCCAACGACCTGGTAAAGGTCGCAGATACCGAGTGGACACGGACGGCACAAAACCAGCTTTGTGGAGATCTCTGGGGGAGACCTCTACCCAGCAGTCTTCCGTCTAAAATGAGGATGGTGATAATGAAGTCTTAGACTCGAACTTCTCAAACCTAGGATTCTAGTCCTCCTGTCTTCCCCAGGCACGTCTGGCGGCGGCGGTGCGCAGGGCCTGGTGCACTGGATGTCCGTCATGGCGGAGCACATGGGAGGGGGACATCACGACCCCTCCCACTATGCCCTCCCGCCGTGGAACAACGGTGGTGTCGATGTGAGTACTCTTCATTTATTTATCACTACATATTATAAAACAAAGTCCCAAGTGGAATAGGTTCCCTTTGACAGGTCTGTGAACGTCCTAAAAGACGAATAGACTTCTGGAGGAGCTGGGCTGGCTATCATAGCCGGTTCTCAATCACGAGTTAAGGACCGATACGAAATATGTCCAAAGAGTCCAAATACGGAAAATGAGAACCCATAACAAAAACCTAAAAATCGCACGCCGCTTCTGTACGTCTGTTCGCGATAAACTAAAAAAGTACTAAACGGATTTTCATGCGGTTTTCTCTAATGGACAGAGTGATTTATGAGGAAGGTTTTTTTTTATTTATACCCGTGCGAAGCCGGTGCGTGGCGCTAGTAAATAAATAAACCAACGAAACCGACATTGAAACCTTAAAGAAATAAGCCTACACCTGTCTCAAAGACCGGCAACGAATTTTATTTTTTAAATTACTTATGCTTTGAGTGTTTATTATCATTAGATGCGTTTTTTAAATATCTATCATTATGAATTTTGATTGTTGATGTAACATATGCCAAGAAGCGTAAAATAATACATAGCCCCTTTTGTATTTAAAATACTGAACATTTGTCAGAGACCGTTATTGAAGTATGGGTATAAGTAAAACAAGGTTCGTGAAAGGTTTACACCATTTTACTAATCCATATCGCGAACAAATATTTCAAAAACTAATTTCACATTACCATGATCGATTTAGCAATACTCACATAAAGCCAATAGATATTTCTTTATGCAAAATAACGCATATCCACCCACTCTGTTACGAAGAAGTGCTACTGGCGTGCGAATGGATAATTGCATTCACTATAGCATATAATTTACTCAAAGGTGTGTAGGATGATTAAATAGGTAGGTACTATTACTAACAGTAGCTCGATATAAATAAACGGTACTCTTTCTGGAATAGTCTTGGCATTATGTCCCAAATTAGCATGGTTACAGTTACGATAATGTTTTGGCGTTGTAGTGCTAAATAGTATATTGCAAGTCAAATTATGGCATGATAAGTCAATCTATATTTACATAATTATAGTAGATGGAGTGATAAAGATGGCACTGCGCGTGAAATTATAGTATGTGACGAATAACTATAATAACATGAACTTACTTATTTTGTAGGTTGACGTTGTAATTTTAGAACTCTTACATAGAATTCATTAATATTAATTATCTCAATGAATTCTTGTAAAAGTCGAAATAATTACAACTAATATAAATAATAACTCTGTATAGGACTGTACATAATATTTTTTATCATCAATACGCAATGAAGATCTAAAAGAACCAACTTCTACCCATAGTCAGAACTATGTATTCTCATGGATGTTCGAATCCAAGTGCAGAAATGGGAGTCCGTACCTAACGCTATGAAAGAAGGTTAGCTAAGGTTTCACCAATTTATTATCTAGGCACTTATTTTATGCAAATATCAGGAAAATAAATTTCAACTGTTACATTGGTAATTAGAAATACCTATCTAGATCTGTTATAATCTTTTACAGAAGCCATTATGGCCATACTTATTGATTGGTTGATTTTGTTATTTAATAAGCTTTATTAAACTTGCAGCTTTCCATGTTCACTTGTTTCTATTCACTATGGTCTTTATTCACCATCCAGCAAAACGTTCGATATAAAAAAATATATTCTGTCATCTAGAAAACTTGCCAGATAAAAACCGGAAGTAATAAAAAAGAAATCAAACGCTGCGCGTCTAAAGTGTCACGCAAGTATACGCTGCCAAAAAATCGTTCCCGCCATTTTTGTGCTTTTTTTTCTCACGCACCATATTATTTCCGGCCAGTATTTTGCATACAACCCCGACTATTAACGTTGGCTAGACAAAAACGCATCACACATCGCATTCTTAACTAGACAAAACCTGTTTAATGATTCTAAACGCATCATTACTTGTTGGAAATTGAGAATTTTAATGAGAAAAAAATATTTGCCGCGCCATAATTTCATTAAGGCAATTCGAGCAGTGTTTCCATAGCCGTAAAGGGCAAAATGGCACGAGATATTCAAGTAACAATTGTTACAGTTTTGCAATCTCTCAAGTCGTGGGTTGAAAAGATTTGGCGCCTGTGGCGAAAAGAACTTATGTAAATTTTTCCTTCACAACCCTAACCCTGTCTTCAGATTTGATGCAGATGCAAAAATGTATTCAAGTGCATAGGAAGTAAGGTAGAGTTTCTATTGTAGTTTTATGGTTGAAATTAAAAAGTTATTTTCAATTTTATTCAATGAGCTTAAAGGTCATTTTCGGGTTGAATACAAACCGATGCGGAAAAATTTAAATATGATGGATTAAGTAAACAACGTAAGTGGGGATTTAGAAGGATTTAGGGTAATTTTGATTAATTAATGTCAATATCTCAGATATTATGAAATGGAACGGGAGCATCGTTGTCATGTCGAGCAATATTTTTGCATAAATACCCTGAGAACAGTAAAGATAAAATTTGAATATTGTCGTCATTATTTTTGGATATTTTATTATAATTCGAGTGCAGGTCTACGTATTTCCCATACTAATGGATCGTGGGAACCAGATGACAATGGTATAAAGGGATAAATGAATAGATACCTACCGATGCTTAGTGGAGCGTCGGTGGCCGAGCGGTTAGGGTATCCGACTCGTAAGCGAGAGCTACCGGGTTCGAATCCCTCTGCGGCCATGTACCGAAGACTCTTTTCTGAGTTATGTATTGGTGGAATACTAACCGATGCTCTTACGGTGAGGGAAAATCCTGAATGTGCAACCATGATCCCATCTACTCAGATTCTCTTGGGTCGTGGAGGTCAGATAGCAGTAGAGAGATTGCTTATGCCCAAAGAGCCACCGGCAAGTAAGCGTACGCATCACCCGTGATTAGGTGTGACGCGGTCCGTATGACCGAGATGTCGATAGGACCGTGGATGGAGGAGAGTCATCATCACAGTCCGTAACAGTCCACTGCAGGACTTAGGGCCTCTCCCACGAAAGGGGAGCTTATTGCCATAATCTCCACGCTTGGCAGGCGGGTTGGAGATCGCAGTGTTGTAAATATAACAATGGAAAACGCTGCTGCCCATTTTCCAGCCTACGGAGACTCTAGATCTTTTGCCTCGAAACATTAGTCGCCTTGTACGACACCCACGAGTGTAAGGGGTTGGTGCTATTCTACTCTGCCGGACACCACACAGCCAAGGAGGAGGGTATTAGTCGTAATATACCAAGTTTCGGTTATTAACTTTGGCAACCAAAAGGCAAGTTACCGCTTTTTACCGGTCCAGTTAGCAGCTCTATCAGTGCTATTGGATCGCTTCAATAGCAATTAAAGGTATTAAAATAAAAGCAACAGTTTGAGTGTGTGTTTGTGTGTTTGATTGATCTAGGTATAGTATTAGCTGTAGGTATAGTATATACATGTATGTAATTTACAGGTATAGATGGTACTTAGATTTATGTAGTGTATTTGTTTCGTATTTAAATTTTTAGACCGCATTCATCTATTTCATAATTTAGAAATTTGAATTTTTTATATGACAGCATTCGGA
The DNA here is from genome assembly GCA_905147135.1 of Blastobasis lacticolella. NCBI lineage: Eukaryota > Metazoa > Arthropoda > Insecta > Lepidoptera > Blastobasidae > Blastobasis > Blastobasis lacticolella. The sequence continues at coordinate 12,937,076 of LR990062.1, read as the reverse complement.
AATACTACACTGATTATAAACTAACTAACTGATTATTAAACTTACCACAAGCACGTATCTACAAATTCACGACTGTATTATAATTACATTTCAGTATGGAAGTGGGTATTACAAAATAAATAGACAAATGTCTGAATCATAACACGAATCAAATTAGACTTAAAAAGAAGTTATTACTTTGCGTGTCTTGGGGATATATAACTTACCATTTCTGTTTCTAATAATAAAAAACAATTCTGAACACAATTAAACAATTTTCATAAATTTGCTGAATGTTATATCTAGGTTATAAAAAAAACTATTTTTATTCGATAAAACGAAGTTATACCTAGTTATGTACATTATTCAACATGTTTCATGCAACGAACACGTCTTGTACATACGTATGTACATGAAATATACATTTCCTTTTACGATAATGCTGTGTTACATTATCCAAAATTAGATTACGGAACTTGTTTTTGGGAAGAGTGCTTGTGCGAAAAAATTAAGGCCCATGTGTCTTGTCTACCGATGCCTACAGGGACGCATTCAGTTGGGTGTACTGTCAGAAATGGCCCCAGAGCGGCCCCAGTAGGTGGCTTACAAGACCGAAATAACCAGTTAACTAAGTTAGTTATGTTTAAAGACTTTTATGGACTTTCACAATCATCATCAGCCTCCAAGACGGTCATGCTCCATCTTCGGCCGCATCGTCACTTACCAACAGGTGAGATGGCGGTCAAATGCCTGTCTTGTCCAATATATAAAAGAGTCTGTACTGGACATAAGCCTCCCTTGGTTAGAGAACGTCCTTGACTTTATTATCAAAACTATCATGGTCTCTTATTTTACCACATTCGTTTTTTATTTAACTTAAACTTTAGAGGCGATTGCATGCATTGTCATCACAGCCCGTAACAGTCCACTGCAGGACTTAGGGTCTCTCCCGCGAAAGGGGAGGTTATTGCCATAATCTCCACGCTTAGCAGGCGGATTGGAGATCACAGTGCTTAAATATAACAATGGAAAATACTGCTGCCCATTTTCCAGACTACGGAGACTTGATATTTAGCCTCGAAAACATTAGTCGCCTCCTACGACACCCATGACGTGTTAGGGGTTGGTGCTATTCTACTCTGCCGGACACCACACGGCCAACCAGTGTGTTAACCAGAAGACTGGATTATTTGCTTTAATCGGTGGAATGGAGTTCTTCAAGAAAGGGGTGAAAAGGTTACAGTGTCGGCAACGAGTGGGTGATGCCCCTGGTATTGCAAACGTCCATAGACTGCGGTGACTGCTTACCATCAGGCAGGCCGCAAGCTTGTTTGCCACCTTAGTGGCATAAAAAAAAAACTTAATCAGGCCACATGGATACAGTAGTCCCTCAGTCCTGCCCTGCGCGTGCGCACACTTCATAGCAAGTCACGCAAGCAGAGCCACGGTTGCACCTGTGAAAGTGTGACCGCTAAACGTTTAGCCAATAATTTTTTTTTACCGAACTGGAATTTCTGAACATGATTTTAAATCGAACTCAAGAGGCGTGAAGATAAGTCAGCGATAAACTGAGTCTTAAGTGTGAAGTATTCATTTTACGTACTGTATTCTCTTTCAAAGTAGAATATCATGGTTTGGGTGTAAGTCCTCAGTAGTGTTTAAGAGAGGTAGGGCATAGCGGGGTATCCCGTTCGAATTGGAGCCGCCCGACTGGGGAAGTACCTCCACCTTACAGAATACCGCAGCTAAACAATATTCTTTTAAATAGTATTGTGTTTCTGCCAGTGAGTAAGGTTTCCAGTTCTCCATGGGGTGGGAATTTGGGGAACCGTGGCTTTGGCAGTGGAGGGACATTTGCTTTTTTGCTGCCAGACTAACGTGTTATAGAGGTGCGCAACGCATTGGCGATACTCTCGGTGTTGCTAATGTATATAGGCGGTGGTGACCACTTTCAATCAGGTGGCCCGCTTGCCTGTTTGCCAACCGTATGACATAAAAAAAAGTGAAATAGGGTGTTTACGTGTATAGACATTCGCGTATCTGGTACAATGCGTCGAAAGGATATTTTTTGCCAAAAACACGGTCACACTCGTACAATACTTGTCCAATTATATAAGTAGTGTTACTATGCATTTTCACAGTGCTCATCTGCTAAGTGCACGCACTGCGTTCAATACGGCTCTACGATTGGTCAATTCCGTTCATTTTGACAGACGCATAGTACCCATCGCCACTCATGTATTGTCAGTTGGAACTTGGAACCCCGTGAGTTCGCACGTACTATTATGAGATCTCATATAAAACTTAGTGGCCGTGTGGTGTCCGGCAGAGTAGAATAGCACCAACCCCTTACACTCGTGGGTGTCGGTCAAGGCGACTAATGTTTTCGAGGCATACGATCTAGAGTCTCCGTAGCCTGGAAAATGGGCAGCAGCGTTTTCCATTATTATATTTATTACACTGCAATCTTCAACCCGCCTGCCAAGTATGGAGATTATGGCAATGACCTCCCTTTTCGTGGGAGAGGCCCTAATTCCTGCAGTGGACTGTTATGGACTGTGATGATGATAATGCTCAGTAATGTTTCTGCATACGGGTGACAGGAGCTCATTCCACATCCGAATCGTACGAGCGAGAAACGTTATTTTAAACCTTCGCGTGATCACTATATAATCACTGATTCGCCCTGTTACCTCTGAGGGACACGCATAGTGCTCACTCAGTTTTAATTGGACCTACAGTTTTTCTACCCTATGTTTGTCACTCATCAGGTAACCTACAGCTAACAATTTACGCAGTGCAGTTTCATTGTTATCAATTGCCACATAAATATCACGAATGATTAATAAGCGACCATATTCTATTTCAAAATCAAAATAGTCTTTGACAGAACAACTGAACTTCATTAGTCCTTCAAAAGTGCCTTTAAAATTGACGTATGTTTTTATGTTTTGTTGTCTCTTTTTTATTTTTTGGTAAATATGATATAATTAAGTCAAAGCCAGGTAGGTATACAGTGGTAGAAGTTTATTATTTTCAGGGCCGCTTCTCTGGAACTACAATAGAAAAAAAATTATTATCACAAAGTGTAGAATTTAAAAATAAATAGGTTCTCAATTCAAAGTGTAGACATTAGTACATTAGCGTTAGTAGATACCTACTTAGCTCGTTGAAATTGGTACTGTAGTAATTTCATTTATTTATTTATTCGTATGGCATTAATAGCCGAGTCGCTATTTATAACCTAGGTATTATTAATGAACACTAAAACTACAAGTAAATATCTAAATTTCATTAATAATAAAAACCAGCTATGTTAGTTAACATCAAGCAACCACCCCAAAGAAATATAATTCTCATACCCACCTATAAAAAAAAATAACATTACAATCTCACAATACCGCATTGATATATCAAAATACAATATAAACAATAAAAGGCGCCGACAAAAGTCGACTTTTTGAATTACGACAAAAAAATTGCCAATACACACTTTGTATAGGACACTAACGATATTTTGATGACTGCCATGAGCTTCCATACAATAATGAAATAATAAAACAGAGAAAAAAAGAAAACAAAAAAGAAGTAAAACTTATGAGACTCCTGTGCGGAGATCCCGGTAGGGTGAATGTGACAAAAAATGGCGCTGCAAATAATATGCGGCGCTAGTCGGCTCTTTTGACACTTTTTGGTTTATTAAAATTGTTTTTTTTTATTAAAAATGGATACTGAAAATCTAAATGAAATCAAGCATAATTAAATGTAAAACTAATATTTAGGTTATTTTCAACTATATGTAACTGACCTACTTATATAGGTATCAATTTTTAATAGTCTTCTTCTTGCTGGCATTATAACAACGATTTATCGGCAGTTCTGACCACTTTCCACCAGATGATCTGCTTGCCTGTTTGTCATGCGTATGACATAAAAAAGCTAATACTCGTACTTTTCACAGATAAATTATATGATTAATATTTACGTGGAATTATAAGATGTGGTGTCGTTGGTGAGACATACAAATATAAAATCAGTTTTTAGTTTAGGCTGTACATAGCTCTTATGAATGTCAAAAACAAAGAAAAAATAAATTCCAATAACGGCAATGAATAACTGATTTTCCTAAATATTTACTGTCCATACAATGTCAACTTAATTTAATGTCTGAAAAAGGATTAAAGATTTATCTGTTTAAAGTTAATTATTATATCAATGGTTAAAGTTAATTATTATGATTCCATTATATAAAATGTCAATTCTCGAAAATGTCAAATTAATGGACAATAGTTGTAATTGACATCCACAGAGATCCCGGGATAGAGACGCTTCGAGCCGAACGGTCTTTAATTTAGATTTTGGTTATAAAAAATATATGCATAAATAGATGCATGACGCGTATTTTTCATATTTTTGAGCCGCTTTAGTTCGGAATTGCCAGCGATCCAGAGGGCCAGTGCACCGCCAGTCAGTTTGACAGACAGTCAATCAACAGTATGACAACAGATAACGAGTGATAAACGTTAAAATCCGACACGATTGTGCCGTGGTTTAACTACCAGTCACCCTCGTATAATAGATTATATTTCTGTTTCAAACTATTTTATTTTTACTATTATGAGAAAAAACAATCCCGCCATGTTTTATTTTAAAACATAAAAGTATCTTGTCATTTTACGAAGCCCCCAGCCACAGTCGACAGTATAATTTACTTACGTAAGTCAGTCTATATATTTAACGTAAAAACTGAGTATAGATACTTATTTTCTTTTTTAATTATTAGTAGTATATACAATACAACGAATAAAATTACGCCTATTAATATCTCGTTGCGATTGATAAACCGCGACAGCACAATAAATCCATTGTTTGCATGCCAGTTATGTATTTCAATGGTTATTCACATGGCATATTGCAATAATTAATTAAAATCGCAGACATATTTCTTCGTCAATCGAATCGACGCAGATATGCAATCAAAATATCACTTTCTCACAAGAAACTTTGATCTCATCAGCCGTCCATTAGAGACAGCTCACGAATCACAAAGGAAGTTAATCGTCTGTCAAAAATCTATAACATCTTAATTGGTATTTGTCAAATTTTATTATGCACAGCTATTTGAATAAGATGTATTCGGTAATCATTTGTCAAAACCGCTTCTGGGGTGCCGGCTTTTGTTTCCTTCACCCTACGCGTTTTTTTGTCTATTAAATTCCGCGTCCATTGCTCGTTCTCTGTTACTTCGGTTGCAGAGTTCCTGTTGAGGCAGCAATGTGTACCTTTTTGTTTGCAATCGCGATTTCGTGATTGCATTTTTTAATAATATCGTTTCGTAAATCCATTGGTTTCGCCGTACAGTTTTCACGGTTGATTCCGTTCGAATTATTTCTCTGCATTGTTGTAATTACAAGATCATGGCGCCAGGTGTAGGTATATATTGTTAATTCTGAATTGAATATTCACGCCTGCTTAATTTGAGCCGCCGGCAGCCATTTATCTTTTTAATTGCATTATTATTTGCAGTCGGACCTTTTTTCTCTTGAAACCTAGACTGCTTTTAATAATATGGTTATTTTTTCACACGTTCGATTTAAATATAGGATCATTATAAAATTAAATGTGGATGCATCTGTTTTGTATTAATGTATGGAGTTTAATGGAGATAGCGTACATACCTACGTTCTATGTACGCTAGCGTATTTCACACTTTTAATTCTACATCGCGCCATATTATTTACTTATTTTCAAAACAAAGTATAAATAGAAACTCAAATAATTAGTAAAATGTATAGAACCCCTGCTCGATGTTAGTTATTTACAATAATATTCTACTTTCTTCCATTCTTAAGAGACTCCGTTAATAACTATAATCTGTCCAAACTGACTTATCTTATTTCTAGTCTTACGGAGATTATGTATTTAAAGGGATAATGTGCAGCAGAATTCGTTGAAATTCACATTCTATGTGTTTTTTATATAATTCTATACACAATATACGTAGCGTGATTGATACGGCAAGTCGTGATTTTGGGCATTGTTTGATCACCAAAGAAGACAAGTCAGTAAAAACGGATCATACTTCGCTTGTCTCTTTTTGCTATTTTTCAAAGTAAACTTTTTTAAATTTCTTTCCTAATAAATTCTAAATCGACTACCTATGCATATGTTCTTGCTGGCAAGGAAGGAAACCATCAAGTTCTAATAGTATTGTACCGAACATGCCAGGTTGCGCACGGACAGACCAACGTTTTTTTGTGTCTCCTACACCTTTAGTCCCTCTCCGTTATTAGATCGATATCACCTACTTGTTGTGAGTATGATTAAATATACTATAAAAAATATTTCTTTCTTTGACACGCAATATTGTATGCGACTATTGATTTCATTGAACATTATATTTAAAATTTCGATCGATTAATATTTGACATATAGTTTTCGAACATTATATTTGACATTTCATATTATGATTTAATTTTATATTTGACATCTTTGAAGCATTAGTAATTTTCTTATAATTATTTAATTTAACATTTGACATAATTATTATTTGATATTATAATATTAATTTAATTCTTGACGATTTCGAATCATGATAATTGTTTACTATTTAAGATTTATTATTATTTTAATTAGTTGTATTTTAGCCTTTAACTATTGGTAATTCTATTCATGAAACTATTTTAAATGACGATGTATGATTATTACTACGAATAAGTGAATATGAATATACTATCGCTACAAAGTAGAATTTTTCATCTACTCAATGACATAGGATAACCTACGGAGCCCTCAAAGTCAACAATATATGTTTAAGTAGAGTTACTCTCACAGTGCTCGTCTGCACTGTGAGAGTAACTCTGTGTGAACGCACTGCGTTCAATACGGCTCTACTATTGGTCGATTTCGTTCACGCGAAGATTCGAAAGAACGTTTCTCGCTGCTCTCGCTCGATGTGACACGAGCTCCCAGCCACAGTGTTTCCTTTTGACTATGACATGGGATCGTTCAACAGGTATATTAGAAGTCTCCTAGAGGCGGGCAACGCATTGGTAGCACCTCTGATGTTGCTAATGTCCATAGGCGGCGGTGACCACTTTCCATCACAGTCTGTCTTTTTTTTATGTTATCCGGCAGACAAACAGGCATGCGGGCCACCTGATGGAAAGTGGTCACCGCCGCCTATGGACATCAGCAACACCAGAGATGCTTGCTACCAATGCGTTGCCCGCCTCTAGGAGACTTCTAATATACCTATTGAACGATGCCATGTCATTGTCTACCGTATTACATAAAAAAAACTCATGTATTGTCAGTTGGAACCCTGTGCGTTAGCGCGCACTGTGAGACCTCATAGCAACGTTTCTGAACATAAGTGTATGTGTTCAGAAGCAGAATTCCCCTCAGTCTAGTTCGGGAAACTCTTTGGCTTCGTGCAGTAATCCAAGGAACGCCAGACCGATATGTTATTGGTGCAGTAAACAAAGTTTTTATGACCCTTTGTCCATGGAGACGAACGGGATGGATACCAAGCGTTGTAGTTTTCGACCCACGTCGCAAGATGGGTGTTGTAAGTTCTACTAGTCGATCTGTCTGTGGCATTGTAGCTTGGCATCATCATAGCTACCGAACGGATGGACCGATTTCGATGCGGTTGTCTTTGAAAACTAGTTTAATGGAGATGGTTTCGTTAAAATCGGCTCAAGTACTTTGGGTAGGTATATTTAGATTTTGTCGGGAATTTGTTGGTTTGGTTATTAACATAATATAAGAATTGTTGGTACTTCATTGTTTAATTCTTCTTCCTCTTATCGTATCAATGATCAATAGGTTAGTTATATTTTTCCAGTCCAAAACTGAGAGACGCGGACGGCACTGTCAGTAGTTTAATTGTAATCTCTTGATATGATAGATAAACGAAAATTCTGAATAAAAACTTTACAAGCAAGAAAAACACCCAAATTTTTAGCACCCTTATTTCTGCTTAAAAAGAGCTAAGGGAGACAAGTTGAAAAGCCGTGTAAAGCCACAAAGTGTAATAAGGAAAATGCGAATGACAAAGTACCTAAACAATGAGGAAATGTATCGAGCGTTGACTATTCGCTGTAACTCGTGAGGGTTGGCTGGTTCAGTGATGGTGAGATGTATTTTTTTTTCTATACTATCCTACTCTACTCTACCCATATCCATGCCATAACCCACCCCTACACTACCATGCATCTACCCTACAATTTTTAGAAGTAAATTACGTTTGAAGAAACATCTGAAATTGCGACAAATTATCAGGATTTTTATGGAAATCAAGCTTTTTCTCCGGACTTAGCCCTAAACTTAGCAGGATAACCTAGAGAACGCATAGTAACGCTTTTATGTATTGTATTAGCCAGGCATTTGACCGCCATCTCACCTGGTGGTAAGTGACGATGCGGCTGAAGAAGGAGCATGCCTGTCTAGGAACAAACTAGCCAGTGTAATAAAAAAAAGTCTTTTCTTATGCGCACTGCAAAGGATTGCAACTCTCTGCCTGAGTCAATGTTCCCCTATAAGTATAACCTTGGGGCCTTCAAATCAAGAACGAATAGGTATCATCTAGGCACGCATGCTACATCTTCGACCTCATCGTTGCTTTCCATCAGGTGAGATGAGGTCAAATGCAAGCCTATTGAAAAAAAAATTGCATTGGTGACTCCCCTGGTGTTGCTGATGTCCATAGGCGGCGGTGACCACTTTCCATCAGGTGGCCCGCTTGCCTGTTTGTCTGCTAAGTAACATAAAAAAAAATGACTTTCCTAGTGGGGCGCTCCCGACAAGCCCTACCAGGTACCACTACAGCCTCTCTACAGAACCACTAGCTATTAATAGGAGGCGATACAATCCCATCATTACCATTAACAATAAGCGGGCGCGGGTGCGATTAATACGACAAATTAGACACGTCCGCCAGTAATCGATTGGCCGAAACCGCGTCGCTGGGTAGGGGTGCGCCGCGGCGGTGTGCGGGAAGCGGTGGTGGAAGGTTCTCGAATTACGTTATAGAGCTTGGAGTTTTATAGCGGTGATAGATAGGTCTATGAATTATAAGTTCGTAACACGTTCAATTTGTTTTGGTGGCTTCTATGGTTGAATACTCATTCCAGTCGTCTTAAACAGATATTGGAAAGCCCTCGGAAATGTTTCCGCTACTCATGTAACTAACCATTCTTTTTCCTTGTTAATTTATTTTAATTTTATGTATTTTTGTTTTATATGTCTGAGCTGAGCTAAATGCTAAATAAATACCTTTTTTTTACCAATTTAAATGAAAGAACTAAGTCCATTTAACTGTAAACCGCATTTCGATCGGTCTATTCGTTTAGTACGTATTGACTGTCATACTTGCCTTAGTTATGTATGATTCGAAGCGATTTCAAAATGATTAATAGGTTTTTATAAATAAGTTTTTACAGATAAATTACGACATATTTCGAGTGTGCTCAACAAAAAGTATTCTATAAATCCTTAACCTTCAAAAAATCTGTTTTTAGAAAGTGAGATGGCGGTTTGATATGCCTTTGAATTTTGTGCTGTGTGTTTGAGTGTAATAAATGTGTTTTACTTTACTTACTTTACTTACTAGTATGAACATCAATAATCATCATAATCCTTGCGCCAGCACCAGTTGTGCGGCTTCTCCTCGCCTGGCGGTGGTGGCATGGCCAGAAGTACGTTCTCTGTTTAATTTGCCGGCCTGCGCAAGACATGGCACCGGGACACTATCGAACATACATACAGAAAGCTCACGCATGTGTCCCACCGGTGACGTAGGCCGAGACTATGGACCGCCACCTTGCACTGACACAACTCCCTAGCCTCGCATATATCCACAACTCTTTTCATACATTCTATTCTTGCCACTTCGGACCACAGCTTTTTTAAGAACATTACTGAATTGATCAGTGTTTTACTAGGTCGTCCTCCATCGAATGATTAGTTAAAAAAATATCTAGTATTTTTTTTAACTTCATATTCGCGAATCCCATCCCTATGTCGGGATATTCGCGACGACGCATCGCCTTCCTTCACCAAGATAAACATGCCAGACTTTTTTTTCGTTACGGCAAAGACATTAAGCAAGGATGCTGCCATGGTGGCCATGCTGCGTGGAGTTTGGCGCCGAATCTCGAATTTTTCGTATTTTCTGTAGTTGAGCAGTGCAAGTGAAGTCCGTTTATCATTTATGTTTACTGTAATAATAATAAAAAATTAAATACACAATTTAAGTAAATAAGGTATACATGTATTTGTTTTAAATGGCTTACAACGAAATCAATAAAAAATTATCGGAGTTTAGGATTTAACTAGGTTAATTGAGTTCGTAAAGTATACATACGTATATAGTCAGACCAGTTTAAATAGAATAGAATGCACGTTTTCTTTCCGGGTTCTACGCGGTGACTATGCGGGCACAACTTGTACGCGTTTTCTGTCCGGTTTGTAAGCGGGTACTTATAAACGGCCCTGAGCTGTCATAGAAATACTCATATGGCTGCCTTGGACAGCATTTTATGGGTTTCGAATCTGACGCAGCGCGCTGGATTAGGACAGTTATTTAATAAGCCGAAAGCGTTTATTATCAAGTTATCAATTAGATACATAGCTAATTTGTCACTTTCCTCTGTTAACAAGGTAATAGAGGTCAGATAGCTATCGCTCCACTCTATCATTGGACATGGTCATCTGAGCGTTAATGTCCCGGCAGTGCTTTCGCACGCGATATACCGGGGTCCGCCTTAATCCAGGATTTGGCAGATCAGGTAATTACAGTGGAGCCTGACCAGATTGGATCATGACTACACAATCAGTCACCTGAATCTGCAGGTTTAATCACGATGTTTTCCTTTACCGTAAGAGAATCGGTGATCAACTAATGTACTAGTACTAAAGTACATAACACAGAAAGAGTCAATGGTCATGGCGCAGTAGAATTCGAACCTGGGACCTCTCGTTTACGAGTCGGACCCATTAACCACTAGGGTGGCTTCTTTACGTAAAACATTGACCGTATTCAAAACATTATCTACATAAAAAAAACTCTCGCGCACAGTCCACCAAACCTCGTCCCCATGGCCACCCCACACAGGGACGTCATTAGTACGAGCGGAGGGGCCGTCATTACCGCGATGAGTAGAGCCACCATTAATCTTCGGTCCGCCTCCGCGTCAAAATCGTGGCCACCGCCGCCCGATAGATGTGTGCCACAGACGGGGCCATTGTGCGCTTTGTTGCCCCGTAATGTGGCCAGTTTGGGCCCCGCTCTGGTGGGATATGGGATATGGCACGCTGTGGAGGTATTCGGAGACATCCCACTCCGATAGGTGGACTAAAATTCACTTTATAAGAATGTAGTTTAAAGATAGGTCGGGCATAGCGGGGTATCTATTATTATATGTATTTGCACTTTATTGCACAAAACACATTAGAAACATAGTTACAATACAAAGTACAAAGGCGAGCTTATCCTTAAAAGAGATAATAAGTATGTAAGTAGTTTATCAGTTGTGTGGTACCTGGAATATACTTTGCTTTGCTTACTTTGGGGCTAGATGCGCTGTGTGAATTGTCCAAGTATACTTATTTATACCGTTCGAATTGGAGCCACTCGACAGGAGAAGTAACTCCGGCTTACTTCTGTAATCATCATCATCACAGCCCATAACAGTCCACTGCAGGACTTAGGGCGTCTCCCATGAGAGGGGAGGCTATTGCCATAATCTCCACGCTTGGCAGGCGGGTTGGAGATCGCAGTGTTGTAAATATAGAAATGGAAAACGCTGCTGCCCATTTTCCAGCCTAGGGAGATTTAAGATTTTTTGCCTCCAAAACATAAGTCGCTTTGTGAATGTCGCCTTGTCGACATGTGAAAGGGATTGGTTCTATTCTACTCTGCCGGACACCACACGGCCGAACAATAATATTTTAAGTAGAAGTGTTCCTGTCGATGAGTAAGCTCTTCTGTGATTCATGGGGTGGGTATTTGCGGATTTTTTATATCTCGTGACTTTAAAGTGCTCAGTATTTATTTAGGCCAGTTCGTGATTTAAAGTCAAAACACGCTAAAAAACAAATATTTTGCTCACTTGTTATTATTAACAACAACTAACAAATAACTATTATTTTCACAATGTTTATTATGTCTCTTGCTGACCTTAGAGATTTGAAATACGAAATACCTATTATTTTAACTTTTTTATTATTACTTTTTTTTATTCAGGTTTTAGTGAAGGAAAACATTATTATTTTTTATCCAGGTTTTAATGAGGGAAAACATCGTGATGACCTGATCTGCCAAATCCTGGATCATGGACCAGACGGGCCCTAGGGCCCTCGAGCACTACGCCAAGATGTTTTTTTTTTTTTATCGACGTTGTTATTGCCAACACCTCACAGATCAATGCACCATATCCTCACTGTTTTTTACCAATACCTTGGCGCATCCAATAAATAATCTGTCAATACAATATTATGATGTCCAACACAAAGCTTATAGTTCATAACAGCCATATCATTGGGGACATAACTTTAAAAGTGTATGTCTTTTAAGAATTATTTGTTAAGGGGTGAGATGATAAAGGATTGGGGTTAAAGGTGAAAGAATTTAGGGGTGAATCTTGGGCCTTGGACCGACACTATTTGATACTTTCGCGACTTTCATTCACCTTTTAATAAAAACTTTTTTTTCTTTTTTTTTCTTTTTTTTTTATGTATAAGGCAGGCAAACAGGCGGAAAGTGGTCACCTGATGGAAAGTGGTCACCGCCGCCTATGGACAATTCATAATTCATTATTCCTCTTTCTTACATTGGACTATGGCATGGGATCGTTCAAGAGGTATATTAGTGATCTCTTCAGAGGCGGGAAACGCATTGGTGACTCCCAGGTGTTTCTGATGTCCATAGGCGACGGTAACAACTTCCATCAGGTGACTCGCTTGTCTGTTTGTCTGCCGTATAACGTATAAAAGAATATAAGACGAGAAAGCCCTTTATTATTAGTGCATTATATATTTTTCACCGTAATAAATCCGATTCCGTAGTGAATCTCTGTCAACTCTGAGTAGCACTATCGCCTTATCTATTGCAACTGCCAAGCGACATTGATAGCGATGTGCTTAGAATTTAGTAGGTTTGTGATATTTCAGCTTACTGTACGATGTAAAATCAGATATTGAGCATTTTTGAATGAATGAATAATGCTTTATTGCATTTTAAAAATAATAGAATGGGTACTTAAAAATTAACAGCATTTTTGTTATAACATTTTGTTGTTAATCCTACTAAAAATTTGTACGAGAAAAATATTTTCTATTGTTTTAACATAATGACTCGTATGTAATCAAATGAAACTATATTCCTAATTCTCTTCAACCACACCGAAGCGCCCAAGCTTCCGGCACACAAAAGCATCAAAACCTCGAGAGCCCACTCCAAAAAAACAGATCACACCATCATTTAATTCTCATATAACGACGTTAGTCCAAAAACGGAAGGGAACTTAACCGCTACACGTTTTTTTTTTTTTTTCTTTTTTTTTTTCTTTACTAACAGTATTTGTCATCGACTTCTGAGACTTTATAGAGATGTCTGTACAAAGGCATTAGGAAGATTTACTAGCTCAAGCTTTGATGTTTCTTTTTTTAACAAAATGGGTCCTCGAACAGTCAATGGGATAAGTAAAGGATTAAGAGAAGACCTCCCGTTGTTTTTTTTTCTGTATTGGACTCTTACGTTGCCATAAAGTGGGAATGCATTATACATTTTGCATCCCTGTCATGAACTACACCTGCTCTGTGTAGATACTTTATCTTGGTTTTATTTTAAAGTGGGACTAGTGGGACTTTGTAATACTTCTGATAACTGTTGATAGGCATTTCGACACTGTTTATTTGTAAATTAGAAAAATACTTTATTTCATCATCACATCACAGCCCATAACAGTCCACTACAGGACTTAGGACCTCTCTCACGAAATGGGAGGTTATTGCCATAATCTCCACGCTTGGCAGGCGGGTTGGAAATCGCAGTGATATATATGTAACAATGGAAAACGCTGCTGCCCATTTTCCAGCCAACGGAGACTTTCTTTCTTCTGTCTCGAAAACATTAGTCGCCTCGGACGACACCCACTAGTGTAAGGGGTTGGTGCTATTCTACTCTGCCGGACACCACACGGCCATCTTATTACAATACTTTATTTATTTATTTACAATTGATAGTACACACGACATTATATTGGTTTGTTCTGACCTTTTGACTCATTGGCAAGCTGTCTTCCTGGAATTTGCACATTTTGAAAATCGTATATTCCAACGTTTGGGCTAATACTCCCATTGGACATTTTAACTTTTGGACTAATATCACCCGGTTTGTATTTTCTTTCATAGGGCACTAACTTGTTACAATGCCCTTGTATACTGACCTTCTTCAATAAATGAATCCGTTATTCCGTATTAATCATCAGCGTTAAGCACCAAGTACCTTAGCTACAAGCAACTTCTTGTTCTGGATTTTTTATCAAAAATATGCTCAGATCATAGACCTAGAGGTAGAACTTTCTAACTTAGCAAATTACGTTAAATTTTAATAACGTATTAGTATTTAGGCTAGATTGTAATTGCAATGTCTAAACTACTTGTAGATAGATAGGTCTACTTTCTAAAAAAGCTTGCTCAAAATAATTCAGTACATACGGCTTAGACTTCAATAAATAACGTTTATGTGCAAAACAGTTGTAATCGATAGCAATTTTAACGAAGTAACTGAAAGTGTCAGTAGAGGCATCAGGCTTGTTTTTCTTTTTAATAAAGCTGTCCATCACATTCGCGTTCATTTAGCCAATACCAAGTGAATTATGTATGAGTAAGTAATTGTATTAGTCAGTAAAAATACCTAGTAAAACAATGGCAGCGGTTTATTAGATTATCTTTTTTAATTTTTAGGTTCATTCAGTTTAGATAGTTAAGTTTTCAGTACTGTTTAGTCTTTGTTGTTGTTTAAATAACGACCTGAGTAGTTCAGTGGTCAACATGTGGTATGCCACGCAAGAGGTCCCGGGTTCGATTCCCGGCCGGCGGATAAAATTATGAATTTTAATTTCTGTTACGGGTCTGGGTGTTCTATGTATAATGAGTATGTATTTTAAAGTATATAAGTAGTTTATCAGTTATCTAGCACCCATAACACAAGCTTTGCTTACTTTGGGGCTAGGTAGCCCTGTGTGAATTTGTCCACGATTATTTATTTATTTATAAAATAAATTAAGTAGGTCATAAATAGGTCAATAAACATCATATCATCACAGCCCGTAACAGTCCACTGCAGGACTTAGGGCCTCTCCTACGAAAGGGGAGGTTATTGCCATAATCTCCACGCTTATCAGGCGGGTTGGAGATCGCAGTGTTTAAATATAATAATGGAAAATGCTGCTGCTCATTTTCCAGACTACGGAGACTCTTGATCTTTTGCCTCGAAAACATTAGTCGCCTTGTACGACACCCAAGAGTGTAGGGGTTGGTGCTATTCTACTCTGCCGGACACCACACGGCCATATCTATATAAACATACCTATTACAAAAACAGTAAAACAATTAAAAAATTGCACTAACAACTTTCTTCGCTAGCACCAAAACAACTACGCTTTGACCCCACGCGGTAACCAGCGATACATTACGGCGGGGAAGAAAAAAAAAGAGAAATAAATACAAATGCGCCAAGATCATTAGCTGCCCAGCAGTGGGAAGAAACAATGCGAAGACCAATTGCTTAGAAAATGCTACCTAATAATTACCGAACGGGGCCGGGGCAGCTGAGACGAATGCTCGGCGAACTATAGCTGTACTACAGGGGTCGGGACATAATGTTATGTGGGGTCCGGATACTGTTGAAAAATATAGTTGATTTTTTTTTTTTTTTGAATCGGTATTCATAGAAAAGACAGAAGATTTTTTATAAAATACTTTATATAGAAGTTTAAACAGTTAGTTTAAGGCACTACGGGAAAAAGTAAAAATGCTGTAGCTGAATAACTTCAGCATTATGGCATTTTTGTTAACTTAAAGAAGCGGTAGATCTGTATTAACTGGTAACCAAATAAAATGGCTTAAAAAATTTTAACCTGGTATTGGTGACATAATTGTGAAGGTGAAAGTAAAAACTTAAGAACTAACATGACCTTACTGTAATAAATTATTTGTTTGTAATTATTTGTTTAGGAAATATTTTAGACCCAAGTTAGGTCCCAAGCGTCGGCGTGTTTAATAGAAATTCATACAATTTTAAAGTGATATTGTTGACAGCACAACGCACGTCGCCGACGAACTTGGGCTTTCATTACATTTTACGACGAATTGTCCAATCTGTTGTCAGTTTGTTGAATTTGAACTTCATGTACACGTCAACACGTAGGTACGTGTTGACGCGTGTTGAGGCATAGCGTACGTCAACAGGTGTTGACGTACGCTATGCCTCAACCGTCAAACTTTTTTTTACGAAATTAGTGTCACAGATTGCCTAAATATCAATCAAGACATAGCAAGCCAGACCTTTATAATAATCACTTTTAAAACTCCTTGTAAGTTCTTACTAAAATTTTCACCAAGTTCGCTTTTAAAGGATTCGTCGCAGCGAGCCCTGACGCAGCCACCATCCATCTTAGGGCGGCGACAGACCCGCGGCGGCGACTCATCGCGTTAATTCGTTGCCAGTGTGCACATCGCCTTATACTTACTTATAACTACATGCATATCTGTACGTTTATTCAGGGGAATGTGCATATTTTTTAGCTTTTTGTGCAGGGTTGATGCTTGTTTATTATTAAAATTAAATAATTGGTTAGACAAACTTTGTTCAACTTGTATCTAGTTCCATTAAAAACGTTGCTTTGGGAAACAGACGATAATTCATAACCCAACCGACACTAAAAATCTTATAGCCCCCTTACAAGTCACGACCAAAGATTTTCTAAACTTCTTAATGTCTTTTCGAGCTAAGAACCATCCCAATTTCAAATAGAAAAACCGTATCCACATCGCTCCATCCATTTGGAAGCAACTACGATACAGACAAATACATACCTCCACACATACACAGCCCCACTGTCAAATTTATATAACTCCTCTTTTTTCGTCGGGGTTAAATTAATGAAACATGCTGTTTCCCACGGTTTTCACCCGCGCACAATTCGAATCTCGGTAAACATTTTTAATTTCCCTTTGGAATACAACTATTCTTTCGGGTTAAAAAGTAGCCTATGTAACAATCGGGAATCCTAATAGCTTCCTATATAGCATTTAGTAGTTTCGAACATAATCTCAAAATACAAACCCACAAACATAAAACTTTTCCTCTTAAAACTATAAAATAAATACCGTCACGACCTCGCTCCGCCACCGGTATTAGGAGGCACATCTAACGAGTGACGAGCTCGCTGCAATGCTAACGTTCGACTAGCCTTATCCGAAACGTTCACCCATCCAGTTCCCATAAATTACGAACATTGCTTAACCTTGGTTATCGATCTCGCAAGCACTTGACTAGTGCTGCCTTGATATCAGTATAGATCAATTTGGTAAGATAACGTAGATGCTACGTATGTTTTAAGCCCAATTGATTACTATATTACAAAGATTAGTAAAATATAAAAGAAAATTCGCCGCCAAAGCAAACTATTTTCCAACTACCCTACTTTGGAAGCTATCACCTACCCTCACGTCGGGAACTCGGGAGCTGCGTTAAGTGCCTGCCTATCTATCACTGTGGACCGCATCGCCGTGGGTACATCCGTCAACGTCCACTGCAGGGTGACACGCCTATGCCACAGTGTAGAGAACACTGAGTAGTAGAGATACGTACAGGCCGTCTCGACCGTGTTTCACGTAATAATTACCTACATTAGGGCTTATTCAATAGGGCTGTCTCTTGGCTGACTTGATTTGATGATACTTGAGCTAGATTAACGATCAGTAAAAAGTGTTGGATTCGTAATTTTACAGGAGAATCATGGAGGGATTTAAATCTTGAGACAATTAAAATATTTACATGACTAAAAAGTAGGTTGTCAAGCAGTTTTTAAGAGAATTTCTGTTTTTGTGAAGTTACAGAAGAAGTAAAAAATATTATAGGTACTTAGCATTACAACAGTGACCAAAAACTCTTAACTCTAGCGCTAGCCCAAGGGTATAAGCATTGCGTTTCGCTGAAAAAACGAATTATGATTATAAAAATAAGTCCTTACAAATAAAAAAGCGCCATGGCATTCGCTGCTAGTCATGCCTAGATATGCTGACATTTCGAAGCGCGTAGACAATAGGTGCATCTGCCGATTGTGTGATGATGACTTACTGGATCTGGGACTATACTGTGGTCGTGCCTTCCCTCGTTTTGCTAAGCTTGGCGGTTAAGAGGGATCTGATTGAGGTGTCAATGGGACTGCTCCTTTAGATTTGAGCGATTTGTTTTAAGTAGGTTTGTTAGATTCGTGACATCGTGGATGTGTGGTGTCGTGTGGGTAAGTGTGTGTATGGAGTAAACGAGCTCTTGAGTGGAGACCGCGACTCGGCAAGTGTGGTGTGGGACGCCCTCAGGTCAGGTGGAGTGATAATTACAGAAGACTAATTTCCATCTGATTTCCGCGACCCTGTTTACAGGGTAGACCAGATTGGATAATGGTTGCACGTTCAGTCGCCTGAATGTGCAGGTTTTATCACGATTTTCTCCCAGAACATTGGTTAGGTTTAACTATGTACATAACTAAGAAAATTATTGGTACATTATGGCACTGAGGGTTGAATTCGGTACTTCTAACTTATGAGTCAGACCCGTTAGCCTCTAAGCCCACGTCACCTGCAAAATACTTTTAAAATCTAATTATAAAGGCGTTATAAAGTTACTACATCGCATCTCCATGGCACGGCTAATAACAATTGGCGTATATTTTGGTAAATATTTTTTGTTTTTCTCTGTTTGTTTTGTACTTTTGTACCTTGGAAGTAAGTGCAATAAACACAGTTTTACTTTACTTTTACATCTATGTCCTTTCCTTCATCCATCGGTGGCTCAGTATCGAATCAGGGGCTATAATGACAGTGCGAATCGTCCTAGCGTAGGACAGTGATCGGATCAATCACACTAATGTGCGTACGGACTGCGGTGACTCTAATATCTGCACATATAAAAATTAATTGCTGTTTGTTAGTCTCGCTTAACTCGAAAACGGCTGGTGCGAGTTGAATAATTAACTTTTTGTTGGATTTGTATTTAGTCTCTGGTTATTTTTAAAGTAGGTAAGGTACTCTTATTGCCTCTACCGCTCGCTAAAGCTCCTATCGGCTTGTCTAAGGTTAGCTGGAAGAGATCCCATTGTGGGATAAGTTCGCCTTTGCTTTGTAAGTGTTTCCTTTTGAAATGTACTATGTTGTTGCAATAAAGAGTTTTCATACACACATTCTTAAGAGCACATACGTCTGTATGGGCTCTTAAGAAAAAGAAAACGTACATTTTTTTTTATGTTACTCAGCAGACAAACAGGCAAGCGGGCCACCTGATAGAAAGTGGTCACCGCCGCCTATGGACATCAGCAACACCAGGGGAGTCACCAATGCGTTGCCCGGCTCTAAAGAGACCTCTAATATACCTCTTGAACGATCCCATGTCATAGTCCAAAGGAAAGACTGTGGCTGGGAGTTGTTATTTAACCTGTAATGTTGTTAACTATGTATGTTTTCTTTTGTTATTGCTCTTTATGTAGTTATACGCAATAAACAGTTTACATACATACATACATATGTTCGGTACATTTGTAATCTTGCAAGCCTAATTTGACCCACTTCCCGGCGTTCAATTGAGGTGAAGTTTGGTATAGCTATGTCACTTGGATGACAATGCATTAATATGCCATGTAGCTGGTCTAATGATGGAGTTAAGGAGGTCATGGGAACTAATGAACGACACAAGATAACCCCATTGTGTTTGGGGTGTACCTTGATTATCAATCAAAAGCTGCGCGATAAAAGCTTGTTATGAAAAAAAAAAACATTTGAGAACTTATACTTTCTCCCACGCACACTAAGGTTGTGGAATGAACTACCTGGAGAATACAACATGGAGTTTTTCAAGAAAGGGGTGAAATTATTTTTACGGGGTTGGCAACGCATGGTTGATGCAACCCCTCCCTGGCATTGCAAACGTCCATAGGCTGTGGTGACTGCTTACCATCAGGCAGGTCTTAAGCTTCTTTAAATAAATAAATAAATATTCGTGACCAAATTCACACAGCGCCATCTAGCCCCAAACTAAGCAAAGCTTGTGGTATGGGTGCTAGATAACTGATATACTACTTAAATACTTTTAAATACATACTTATTATACATAGAACACCCAGACCCGTAACAGAAATTAAAATTCATTATTTAAATTTCTGCCCGGCCGGGAATCGAACCCGAGACCTCTTGCGTGGCAGACCGGCTTGTTGACCATTGAACCACTCAGGTCGTCATTCGTCGTCATCTTGGCCACTTTAGTGGTAATAATAAAAATACATGGATTAAATTGTTGCCCGAGATAAAAGACACTGTAACAATATTGAAACCGTAACATGCTTGCCAAATTTCACTGACACCAAAACTTATATTGGAGCCACGAAACGCGCAATATGCGAACAAGCACGCTCGCACTAGTCACCAGTTCAACTCCCGGGCGTTGACAAATGGATCGCGACCACAAATTGTGTTCGGATGCCACCAGACGTCTCTGAGCTTAATCATTACTCTCCTCATGTGCTTTTGTAAGCTCGTCCCGAAAAAAGTTCACGGAAAAACTGGGGAAAATCTTAAAGTTTGTGGCGTTTCCTTTGAATTTAGTTGTTTGAGAGTGATAGTTTTGGTTGTTAGTCCGTCGGATTTAATGCATCATTGTTCTTTATATACGAGAGCGAGAGCGGTGGTTAAGGTATCCGACTCGCAAGCGATAGGTACCGGGTTCGAATCCCACTGCCGCCATGTACCAATGACTCTTTACTGAGTTACGTACAATAGTTGAACACTAACCGATGCTCTTAGTCAGGGAAAACATCGCGATGAAACCTGCACATTCAGGCGACTGAATGTGTCCATGGTCCGATATAGTTAGGTTCCCCTGGTAATTACCTGATCTGCAAACTCCTGGATCATGGTCAAGACGGACCCCGAGCCCTCGTGCATGAGAGCACATTCGGGACATTAACGCCAAGATTATTATTTTATATTTTCTAGTGGCCCGCCCCGACTTCGTACCCCGTGGTATTCTTGGGTTTTCGCAAGTTTTATTCATATGAATATGGAACTTGATCGAATGCATCATCCGTGGCAGCCTTCAAGATCGAAGAGGCACGGCTGCGCTGGTTAGGTCACGTATTGCGTAAGCCCCAGCGATTCATGGGAAATAGGTGGCAAAACCTGTCTGTATCAGGAAAGAGGTCCCGCGGGAGACCTAAGAAGCGATGGATTGACATCGCCGAGTCTTACGCGAGAGCCAACGGCTTACGACATGAGGATGCCGAAGATCAGGTAATGTAAAGAAGAAAAAGTAGGACACTGGCTGAATCCGGGATTGGCCGCTCGGATGATAATGATGATGTACATACATAGAACGTTTCAGAAGAAATTTTCTATTAAACTAGAGTGAAAATCGCATCAAAATTCAATGCGTGGTGTAGAAGGAGTCAGAGGATATACAGACAGACAGACAGACGCGGAAAGCTCCTTTATTTTTAATCACCTACAAAAAAGAGAAGTGTTATAAACTTGACGTCTGTATCTGTCGATCTGTGTATCTGTCTGTGGCATCGGAGCTCCTAAACCAATAGACCGATTTGGATGCGGTTTTCTCTTTTAGAATGACAGTTTTATCAAGATGGTTCTTAGCTTGTTTCATTAAAATCGGTTCAGTAGTTCGGAAAATATTTGGGTTTAAATAAACTTGGTCGGGTTAGGTTAGTTAGAAGAAGACTACAGTGGGTCAGAAGAAGACTACATGTATATGAATTAAATCACTTTTTGTACACTAATAATGGAGTTCCATCATGAAGTGACAACACAAAGTGTTAAATACTACATGTATAAGTATAAGTTTCAGATTTTGCGAAGTATAATACAAGAATAAAATGTATTTATATAGGTAGCTGTTTATAATTGCGACAATAACCTAACCGACAGAAAATCTTGGATAACCTCCGACCAAGTTTACTTTAACTCAGATATTTTTTAACTACAGAACCGATTTTAATGATCTTAAACTGGCTTTCCAATAAAACAACCGCACCCAAAACAGAGATAGATACAGACAGACAGACATACACAAAGCCCAAGAAACACAGATACACAAGACAATCTTATAACACCCTTTTTTTCGTCGGTGGTTAAAAACACATCCAAAACAGCCTCAAACATGACGATTACAACCCAAACCACCAAACACCGTCCAAAATTAAAACCTTACCGCGCTGAAAATTTCAACCGACATAAAAATGCGCTGTTATTGATTATCTATACAATGTTATTTCAAGAACCGACAGCATAATATTTTACTACCCAAGACGGACTCACACATACACCCTTCCACACAAAAGTGCTGTATGGAATGCACCCTGTACCCATGAGATTGCGCACGTGTGTTATAATACACACATGGAGGCAGCACACAAGGAAACGTTAAGAAAAATACTCGTGTCTAGGGTTTTTCTCTGGGACAGCAGTGGCGTGGAGTGGCCGGGTTCGGACAGGTGAGATGGGTATTTAAAGTTGGGTGGAATAGATCGTTTGTTTTATTATGAATTAACTAATCATCTTTATACCAGTAGTCATATTCAGTTAGTATTAACTTAACATTTGGTTAGTAACAAACTCTTTATAATGTCGTAAGTATTCTATAATTATTAATGACATAATTGTGTCCGGGTTTTAGATTTTTTTTGTTTATTGCTGCTGTATATAGTGGCCCTGGAGGTACTATACTGAATGACATTTTCAGCCTTTAGATACTTAAACATCCTTATTTTTCTTATTACCAAATTAGCTTGGAGGCAAGTTATGTTGGGCCCATTTTGTTGAAATTAGTATAAAGAAGTAATTACATAAGTAGTTATACTAATAATAGTATAGGTTTTGTTGTCGTACTGTATGGTGTTAATACTTCCCAAGCCATTAGCCATACCTCACGATCCAAGGCTTGCTTTCCGCGAGCAAAACATAATGTTTACTAATTTATTTTGGAAATGTATATGTAAAAATTTTGTACAATGGATTGCCAATTAGAAGCTTTCACATATAGTAAACAAACATAATGTTGTTACTTCTTACTTGCAAACTACTGAACCTTTGATGAACTTGATCAGGGGACCAACAAATACAATAGTGTAGTCTAAGTCAACTTGTGAGCGAGAGGTGAGCGTGGAACTGACAGCGGATAGGGATGAATGGAGAAAGAAAACATACTCTGCCGACCCCAAATTAACGGGATAAGGGCAGGCAAATGATGATGAGTCGAAGCTGACCTATAAATTTCAGTATTTTCTTGTTAAAAATAAAACTAGAACATCTTAAACAATGGCGTCGTCTCCACCCATTTCCCTGTTCCCCAGGCACACGTAGCGCATACATATACGTCTCCCTGCGTCACATGTGAATACAGCTGTCCCCCTCACTCATATGGAGTCCGAGCGAGAGGCACAACGAGTTTAGGACTAACATTTTATATGTTGGCCGGGTCATGGATATAAAAATCGTTTTTCCAACATATATAAACTAACATACATACATATACTCTCCAGTATATGTAACGGGAACGTTGGAGGGCATTAGAAATCTTCAATAATAGAGAGTTATTGCCATTCCGCTGGCTTTTTAGAAGAATTATAACATTTTTCTAGCTTTTCCAGGGTATTCTTCGTATAAAACTGTTGGGATATATTGTAGAAGTTGCTGTACAGAGGAACAAAGGAAATTGGTATAACGCAGTGTTACCTCCACCTCGTTGTGGATCTTTATCATATTTTTATTATATATTGTTGTCTTAAGAACAACATTAGTTGAATAACCAATGCTCTTACGGTGAGGGAAAACACCATGATCCAATCTGGTTAGGTTTTCCTGGTAGTAGGGTCATGGAGGTCAGATGGCAGTCGCTCCAATGTTATTACCTGATCTGCCAAATCCTGGATCATGGTCAAGGCGGACCCCGGGCCCTCGTGCACGAGAGCACAACCGGGAGATTAACGACAAGATGATTGCCGTGAGGAAAACAAACAATAGTATGAAGTACGTAAAAATAGTAATCAGCGCTAAATACTATTATTAGGATTTACATTAGTTTCGAGTATGTATAGGGAACCATAAAACAAAAAGCTCTGCGAAATAGCTGAAGTACATAATACTTCATCAAAATCAACTAAACGGTGGATATGGATACCTGCCTAATAACTAATTTTATTAAGATTATTTTGAAATATATTCTTTCATTTGAGAACTTTATAGTACTCATCAAAGACAAAGTGGTCACCACTGCCTATAGACATTAGCAACACCGAGACTATCACCAATGCGTTGCCCACCTCTATAACACGTTACTCTGGCAGCAAAAAGGCAAATATCCCTCCACTGCCAAAGCCACGGTTCCCCAAATTCCCACCCCATGGAGCTCTGGAAACCTTACTCACCGGCAGAAACACAATACTATTTAAAAGAGTACTATTTAAGAGAGTGTTGTGTTCTGGTTTGAAGGATAAGGTAGCCAGCGCAATTACAGGCATGAGGCATTTCATCATAGTCCTCACAGTGACAACGCACCTGCGGTTCTGCATTTTTGTTGCCTGCAACCTAAATGTATTAATCGTAGATGTTATGGGCGACAGTTATCGCTTACCATCAGGTGAACTGTCTGCTTATTTACCACTGCGTAGAATTTTAAAAAATTATACACCGGCCTATAGAACCACTATACAATGATCTAACCTATCTGGTTGTTTGTCCAACAGCACTGCCAACAAAAGGATGGCCTGGAATACGCCGCGTGGTCACGGCCACGGGGCGCCATGGCCATCAAGCAAGGCTACGAGGTGAGATCAGCCATAGTAGCCTTAGCCATAGCTGTCATTTAGATTTGCAGTAGTCATAGCCATTGTAGTCGTATAGTAGTCATGGTGGTCATTTAGAATAGCCACAGTAGGGATCATACCCGTTGTCCCCTAAACGCTGTCCCCCAAATCTACCTATCTGTTTCACATTCGTCACAACTTACAACAAGTGATAGAGATAGGTACAACATGGAGTTCTTCAAGAAAGGGGTTAAAAGGTTTTTACGGGGTCGGCAACGCGTGGGTGATGCCCCTGGTATTGCAAACGTCCATAGGCTGCGGTGACTGCTTACCATCAGGCAGGCCGCAAGCTTGTTTGCCACCCTAAAGATATAAAGAAAAAGTTAGATTTGGGGGCCAATTTTTGGAGGACAACGAGAAAGCCATTTTAGCCATGGTTATCATTATAATTTAGAATAGTAGTAGTAATAGTCGTAGTAGTCATTGATGGTCATGGTAGTCCATTTTTTTGCCATTCGTCGCACTTTATAGTCAAAATTCGTAGCTAGCTACGTAATGGGAATAAAATTTCTCATTCTGAAGCCAGCTAGCTATTAATTTTTAATGTTTTTTAAGTTTCATTGCCTTGCCTTAGTTGTTGTTAGGCCGCTCGGTCAGGGCCACGGGACGCTATGGTCATCAAGCAAAGCTGCGAGGTGAGACTTGCCATAGTAGCCTTAGCCATAGCTGTCATTTATATTTGCAGTAGTCATAGCCATTGTAGTCATATAGTCGCCATTAGTCATAGTGGTCATTAGAATAGTAGTAGTCATAGCCACAGTAGTCATTCCCGTTGTTCCCCAAATGTTGTCCTCCAAATCTACCTATCTCTTTCACACTTATGGTAAGTTGCGATGAGTGTGAAAGAGATAGGTACATTTGTGGGATAACTGGAAAGCAATTATAGCCATGGTTATCATATCATTTAGAATAGTAGTAGTCTATAGTAGTTTATAGCCATAGTAGTCAATTTTTAGGCCATTCGTCCCATTTTATAACCAAAATTTGCAGCTAGCTACGTAATGGGAATACAATTTCCCATTCCGAAGCCAGGTACCAAATGGGAATTTTTAATGGTTTTTGAAGTTTCATGGTCTTAGAAGTTTTAGTTGTAGTAGATTCTAGTAATCGTTGATGTAGTAGTAGGTAGATAGAGTATTATAACCGTAGTAGACATTTAATGTCGTAGTAGTAATTTGTGGTCACGCTATGCGATATCCTTAGTCGAACACTCTTAAATGCGCTCACGGTGAGGGAAAACATCGTGATGAAACCTGCACATTCAGGCGACTGAATGTGTAATATCTAATATCATTATCCAATCTGGTTAGGTTCCCCTGGTAACAGGGTCACGGAGGTTAGATGGCAGTCGCTCCACTGTAATTACCTGATCTGCCAAGTCCTGGAGCGTCAAGGTGCACCCCGGGCCCTCGTGCCCGAGAGCACAACCATTAACGCAAAGATAATATTTTTTTCTTTTAATACGATGCAAGCGCGTTTCTCGAATGTGTTTCTTGTTTTTCTTTGTTGCTTTTCTGCCATTGTTGTTTGTATTGTAGCTGTGTGGTATTCAGATGTATTGAATGTTTTATCTTGTTTCCTTTCATAGACGTAGCAATTTATGCCTGCAGTAGTAATTTTAAGCCGTAGTAGAATAGTAGTTCATTAGGTTAGTTTAATGGTAACATTAGTCCTTTTTGATTATAGCAACTAAATAATTATTGTTTATTCCAGAAATTTGGCAAATGCATTTTTGTGTAACAGCCATATGAAATCAAAGTATCACTAATTACCAATCAGCCCAAATACACATAGTACTACTATATAGTTTACTACATAAAATAATTATAATCAACAACAAATAAACACAACAAAAACTTAACTAACTAAAAGTAGGTTATTCTAAAACTAAATTAAACTAAAAACTAATCTAATAAACCGCTGCCATTAGGCAAGGTACTCATAATGCTGGCGGCATTGCCACGTTGAATGGCAATGTTCAAAGGCTGTGATTGCATTGTACAACAGGATACGGTATCTTATAGTAGCTAATCATCTCCCATTGCTAACGTTTCGGCTTGAGCCCCATATCTTTGACTTAAGTGAAGTCCCACAGCTCCAAGTCAAAAGTATCATCTGTCATCAACATTAAAGGGCTAAGTATGAGAATAAAATTACCATTACAAAGCTAGCTAGTTGGCCCCAGCGGTGGGGGCGTCTTCTGCCGAGGACATTGGCAAATGGGGCCCTTTTGTCATCTGTGGCTCCATATTCCGTGTGAGGTGAACGCGATATTTTTGACACGCTGACGAAGATGCGCGGTTTTCGCTAGTACCCTACCCATTATAAATACACACAGAGAATCTAAAGGTTTTTTTTTTTCTTTTTTTTTTTTTTTTTTATGTGGTGTATTAGCTAAATTATTTATCAAATTATAAATGACAGTTTTGTAATTGGCATTACAACTTTATTGTGTAAACTTTTTAAAAATAATGTATGTGCTGTAAAACGGTGAAATAAATAATAGTGTAGAATTGCTGGTGGGTATCTCTAATTTGGTATAGTTAATCAATTGAAATCAATCATTAGTGTGATTACTTTATTTACTTAAAATTTTGCCGTGCATCATTATTCTACGGAATCCAAAGTAGTCAGAAATACTTTTAGCCCATCTACCACCATATTTTGAAACGTGTTTAAGAATGACGTTCATTTATGACGTTTTTTTTTGTTAGTAATTTTTTCGTTTAAGTATCAATTTAATAAATACGATAAGAATTTGGTGCAAGCCCTTAGTAAATAATTTTTAAAATCAGTTGGCAGTTCCAGTTTCTGGTAATAAACAGGTGCCTAGATGAAAATAAATGGGTACCAGAGGATATAGACTTAAGACACTAATCAGTAATTAAGTTGTGCTTAATATTGGTATAAATAAAGTTCAAAACACAATGAAAATAACTATTTCACTGGAAATCAAAAAATAAGTCAGACAAATTGCAGATACGTATAAAACTGCGATAATCTACCACTATTTCCCATTTTCCGATTTAAAAACAACCCCATCAAAATAGCTAAAAAGAATAAAAATTTAAAATCGCCAAGAACTAGGTACCTAGGAAGTTAACCCCTTAAACTGCAAGTGGGTCGAAAAACACCCGTGTTTGTCACCGGACGGCAGTTGACGTCAAAAGTTGCCATTAAGCGGCGATAGATGGCGTTGTGTGTGAGGAGTCGCCGCAAAACATTCACCCCGGGGAAATAGGGTTGGTGGCGGATATTTTTTAATGGGTAATGGTTTTATAGATAAAAATTACCTAGACCTGAGGGGTTTAGTTGGTTAACAAGCCTGTCTGCAACGCAAAGGTCACGGGCTCGATTCCCGGCCGGACCGATATTGAAATTATGAATTTTGATTTCTGTTGCGGGTCTGGGTGTTGTATGCATAATTAGTATGCATTTAAATATATATATAAGTAGTCTATCAGTTTTCAGGCACCCATAACACAAGATTTGCTTACTTTAGGGCTGGATGGCGCTGTTTGATTTGTCCAAGCATATTTATTTATTTATTGAACAACGTCAATGCTACATAAAGAATACATAGACAAGGAAATATTTTATTATTTGTACTTAATACAAAAAAATTATTACCTACTTAGATATGCACTTGTTTTTGTGATATTATTGATATAGTCTCAGCCTGTGGGATACAGACGTGACTGTGTATGTATGTGTGTATAGGTACATCCAAACAAGTTACTAAATAGTCTAAAAAAATAGTTTCTATCAGTAACTTCTTCCGAGTGAAACAGCGTATTTTTCCCATTTCATCGAAAACAAAGATGTTATCCTTTTATATTCTGAAGTTCCTTTTAAGTTCTGTTTAAAAAGCGGTGTGTAAATTGGCACTGGTACGAAAGTTTCGATATAGAAAAGCGGAGCCTTCTAGCAGAGGCATTAAGCTTAAAAAGCTTCAAATCACCGCTTTTTATTGGAAATTGTAAGAAAGTAAATAAATATTTTTCATTTTCATTTGATTTATCCAATTAAGCTCAAAAACTCTTTATAGATGTAGGTCATTACCTAAGTCACTTTAACCTTTTATTAACAGTATTTAGACAGAATACTTTAAACATAATATACAACTACTAACTTTCGATAACTCACTCTTGAACTCACTTCTAGCCGAAGCTCTCTGCCAGCCCTGCGGTTGACGTACGAAATTTTTCTCTTTACGACTCAGCGTAAAAGTCTTTGCTATATCGCGACCTATTTACTATGTAGTTTTACAGCTATTGGCTTCTGTAGAATTCTTTGATAGGTTTTAAAATTACATTATGAAATAAGCTTTTAACGCTGTGTAAAAGAATTCAAGCCCCGGACGCAAGAAGAGGGGTGTTATGAGTTAGACGTATATGTTTGTCTGTGGCATCATAACTCGCGAACGGATAGACCGATTTCGATACGGTTTTCCTTATTGATAAAAAAGTTTAATCGAAATGGTGCTTGGCTTTGGTTCCATTAACATCGGATCAGTACCTAATTAGAAAATATATTGAGCATATGTAAACTTGTGGCCGTGTGTTGTCCGGCAGAGTAGAATAGCACCAACCCCTTACACTCGTGGGTGTCGTACAAGGCGACTAATATTTTCCAGGCAAAAGATCAAGAGTCTCCGTAGTCTGGAAAATGGGCAGCAGCATTTTCCATTGTTATATTTGAACACTGCGATCTCCAACCCGCCTGCCAAGCGTGGAGATTATGACAATAACCTCCCCTTTCGTGGGAGAGGCCCTAAGTCCTGCAGTGGACTGTTACGGGCTGTGATGATGATGTAAACTTGGTCGAGGTTATCCGACCCTTCCTGTCGGTTGGGCATAGTATTTAGAAGTCTGCGGTTGGGTCATTTAGTATAGTGAAGTGTTAATGACAGTGAATCTTCTATACCTACACAGTATTAAACAAAGTCGCTTCCCGCCGTCAGTTCCTATGTATCTATTTACGCTTAGATCTTTTAAACAACGCAACATTTTCACGCGGTTTTTAACAATAGATAGAGTCACTCAAGAGGGTTTATAAGCAATAAAAAAAAATAGATAGGGGTAAAAAGCCTACACCTATACGCGAACGAAGTCACACAAAGTCCCTTCTTCTTTATTAAACTGAAGTTTTTCGCGGGTACCTCATCATCATTACCATCCTAGAGTTTATTCCGACTTCTGCCAGGGTCCGCTTTTCGACTCATTCTTCTCCACTTTGCTCGGTCTTCGCCATCTTTGCGTCGTAGGCCGTTTAAGTTTTTCGCGGGTACCCACATTCACGTAAACACTAACCCCCCCGCCCCGCAGCCCACGAAACAAACACCCGAAATAGTTGCCCACTCTTAACCCCACTGCTGGTGATTAATACTAAAATTAAATTTCACATCGCGTAGGGCGTTATCGGGCCAGAATTAATTCTGCAACGACGGGCCGCGGGTAGTTTGTGATTTATGGATGTGCCAGCGAATAGTTGGCGGTAGGCTAAAACTGCTGGCGTATTGTTTTGGTGCCTGTTGTTTTGGGTGAAGTCGACGAAGCTAAGCAATCGTTAAAATTCATTCAAATTTGTCGGGATAACGTTTTTGTCGATCATACCTATATTTTTATTAAAAAAAATGTATTATATAAAAAAGTGTAGGTTTGGGTTCGTAGTTAAATACACTAATTAAAATGTCTCGGGATCACTTTTTGTCGTTTATTAAAGTCGGGCATAACTTTTATTTAAATAAATATATAATGAAAACGTATAATATTGGGATAAAGCATGTTTTCAAATGTACAGAAAATCAGCATTTTACAATACCTACATTTTTTAAATACAAAAATCTCAATTTTTATTTGTAGGCAAGAAGTAAGTAAGTACTAGATCAGACAATTTTGATGTACACATATTAAATAATCTGCGTTTTTGTTACTTTAAAGTTTTGAAACTCAAGAATAAGTGCGAATCGATGATATTATAGGCGACAGTTACCGCTGCCCATGGATGGGCCTGACTGCTCGTTTGTCACTGAGATATACATAAAAAGTCAACTGTGAACATTCAACTATCTTTTTTATTACTGAAAGAAATTTCGAGATTAGTAGGAGCAATAAACATAAACAAATCAAAACCAGGGTGTGTCAAGTTCAATAATTTAGCAAAGAAGTTTGTCTATTAGTCCCCTTTTCGACTGGACGTGTGGCGACACTAAATCACAGTCAGTTGAGTTATCGTCCCCGCTTCACCAGGACGCGTGGTCACCACTAAATTATGATTTCTAATTCGGCCTTACATTAAAATATTAGTTCTACACTGCCCTTTGGCTGGCGAAGGGTTAAATACATGGTGCTGTTACAACACTGATTTGATATTTTCGAATTGTTTTGGTGTCTTATTTACTACATACTCAGATAAATACTGTTTAGGGATATTTTAGTCTGTCTAAGATAACAAAAAATCTGTAATGTAATAATTACTTAAGTCATAAGTATGTATTTCTTATTGCCTAGGGCGGCACACGGTCCGCGTTTATAGCAAAATAAGCCTTATTTATATAGTCTAAAAGGTTATGGAATACAATATGGGATTTGGATAACCGTGGCTTTGGCAGTGGAGGGGCATTCGCCTTTTTACTGCCAGAGCAACGTGTTATAGAGGTGGGTGTCAATAGGCAGTGGTGACACTTTCCATCAGGTGGCCCGCTTGCCTGTTTGCCTACCGTATGAAATATAAAAAAAAAATGTTACAAGGAGGACAATGGGTACTCCCGCGCGAGAGCTCAACCGAGACCAAGACCAAAACAATATACATATATAATTCCTAAAATCCTAATATCTAAAAATCACAAATAACCTACACATTGTTCTATATACAACACGACCTTCTGACGAACTGATTCCAGAGTGACGTATTTCTATAGTTTTCTGCAGTGAATATTTCAAAAAACCAATGTGTTGTAACAACTCCATTCACATCTTACCTCAACACGCCAGGTCAAAGCGCCTGCTTAAGGGTTGTTTTACCCCCACAACCCTCGGTCCGAAGTCAAGTGTCGATGCGAGTGCTAAATAAGTGTGCTAAGGGATGAAGTCTAGTGTACTCGGGATATAGGGCTGTTTAGGTTTGGAGTAAGAGTAAAGTTACTAATTGCACCAAATTCTTAAACACGTTAAAGGTTTTCTTGAAGCTTTTTGTTTAAGAATCAATTTATTTATTTATACTTCATGCACAAACAGTACATTGGCGGACTTAAAGCTAAAATAGCATTATCTACCAGTCTACCAGGAGAGATGACAGTTGAGAAAAAGGTATGCGGTGCAGGAAGATTACTTACAAGTAAAGATTACACCTAAGCGTATTCAACCACAATCAAATTTATAAAAATAAATAAATAATAATAATAAATACACTAAAAGTTAAAAGTAGCAATAGATATTTTACACTAATTAATTAATTTAAATGCGTTTGGGAATTTTATGCAAGCCGTCCTTACTCTAGTACTCGCTATAAAAGTTAAGAATGTAGAGCGAATTTGGTGATTTGTTGATGTCTCTACTAGGGCATGTTCCCGGGAAATACCGCTGCCTATTTTTCCCGATATTTTAGAGTAAATTGACTTTTTACGTAGTACCCGGAGTGTGAAGTAATTTCCTGGGAAATTTAGTACGTTTCGTACCTGTGTTATGACTCTTTCTCTCTCCCTCTTTCCTACGTCGTTGGACCTATAACTTGTTTTGTGATTAAATTTGGCATTCAGCTTGCGTCGTGTCATCATTATCATTTACATGTCGGGTTATCTCAACATGCGTAATGTTATTGATTCTTCAAAATTAAGGAGTCTTTGTCAATGTTATAGCCACACAACGCTTTGCGAAGGCCACAAACAAGGGTACAAGTAAATTGTAATTACACAGCACAAGTTATGTTTAACTTTAAGGTTAGACAGCGCTCCGTGAAAGTACAATACAATACAATACAAAACTCTTTATTGCACACCATAGAACACAAGTACAGATACAAAAAATATGGTAGATAGTACAAAGGGCGGTCTTATCACTAATGTGATCTCTCCCAGACAACCTTGTAATAATCAAAAAGTAATAAAAATCTTCATTTAAATTAGATTAGTGATAAACAGAAAATAAATTAACAATTGATCCTTGGGTCCATTGGCCTTTCCCACAAATGTCCCATCCCGAAAACGTCTCGAAAACTATCATTTTTATATATTTTATATCCATCTGGAGAATAACCAGACACACTTACTGACTTACTAAGAGACTTGTCTGAATTTCTGTGAATAAGCGATCCTCCTCAGTATATTAACAATACAGTTCAAAAGTTAGCCATCCGCTCGATTAGTGTGTCCCAAACCGGAGATGATTTATTCAACCGCCTTATCGGAGGATGGTAACCTCGGAGACAAAGTGACCGTCGTCCCGGTGGCCACCACCATTAGTTACTGTCCACGGACTCGTTACCATTTGTTACGAATGCAGGTTACGGATTTGGAACTATGCGGAATGGGGTGGAGTAAATATTATCAGTTGTACCGTGTAACGAATTGGTTGCCGATATTTGAGAGAGATGTAGGTGTGTTCTTTACTATAATACGGTTTATATAGTATGACGACCTGAGTGGTTCAGTGGTCAACATGCCAGTCAGCCACGGAAGAGGTCCCGGGTTCGATTCCCGGCCGGGCAGAAATTTAAATGACGAATTTTAATTTCTGTTACGGGTCTGGGTGTTCTATATATAATAAGTATGTAATTTAAAATATATATATTAGTAATATATCAGTAAGCTAGCACTCATAGTACAAGCTTTGCTTAGTTTGGGGCTAGATGGCGCTGTGTGAATTTGTCCACGATTATTTATTTATATTTATTTATTTAGTAGGATCATAATAATCTTATCTTATTATCTTATTTTATATATATATATAAAAGAAAGTCGTGTTTGTTACAACACTTATAACTCGAGAACGGCTGGACCGATTGCCATGGTTTTTGATTTGTTGGATTTGTTTCCTTCCCGAATAGCAGAATACATCTTAAAAACAATGAAAACTCGATATGTGTAATGAATACTTAATTTGGTGGTTTTATGCGAGTGCACATTTTAAGGTAGGGGTAGGTGTAGGGTAGGTGTAGGGTAGGTGTAGGGTAGGTGTAGGGTAGGGGTAGGTGTAGGGTAGGTGTAGGGTAGGTGTAGGGTAGGTGTAGGGTAGGTGTAGGGTAGGTGTAGGGTAGGTGTAGGGTAGGGGTAGGTGTAGGGTAGGTGTAGGGTAGGTGTAGGGTAGGTGTAGGGTAGGTGTAGGGTAGGTGTAGGGTAGGTGTAGGGTAAGTGTACGGTAGGTGTACGGTAGGTGTACGGTAGGTGTAGGGTAGGTGTAGGGTAGGTGTAGGGTAGGTGTAGGGTAGGTGTAGGGTAAGTGTACGGTAGGTGTACGGTAGGTGTACGGTAGGTGTAGGGTAGGTGTAGGGTAGGTGTAGGGTAGGTGTAGGGTAGGTGTAGGGTAAGTGTACGGTAGGTGTAGGGTAGGTGTAGGGTTAGAACGCTACGCGAACGAAGTCGCGCCGGGTCAGCTAGTAATTAATAAATGAACAAAAAGTCCATAAATAAACTTCATTGCAGATAACTCAGATTCATACAATGAAATAATAATAATAAATTACAATTTGTAAAAATGAAGTTGTCTTCTTGCCCACATAATAACGTAAACTATAATAAAAAAAAAAAAACATGTTTGCGTCAATATCCCGGTTGTGCTCTAGCGAGGGCCCAGGGTCCGCTTTGTCTGTGATAAGGTAATTATAGTAGAGCAACTGCCATCTGACTTCCATGCCCCTGTTAACAGGAGAACCTGACCAGATTGGATAATGGTTACAGATTCAGTCGCCTGAATGTGCAGGTTTCATCATAGTTTCAGAGCGTCGGTTAATATTCAACTAATGTAAACTCAGAAATGAAATTCAAGATCAAGAGTGTAGACAAATTGCAAACAAACGGAGTGGATTATCTAAAATCATTGAAATATTGTGCTGCTTACCATCAGGTAGGCCGCAAGCTTGTTTGCCACCTTATTGGTATAAAAAAAATTAGGTATCACATTCAAAATAAAATAAAATTGTATTAATATTTTAAAAAGACCATTATTTCCACCTTACAGAATACCGCAGCTAAACAATACTCTTTTAAATAGTGTTGTGTTTCTGCCGGTGAGTAAGGTTTCCAGAGCTCCATGGGGTGGGAATTTGGGGAACCGTGGCTTTGGCAGTGGAGGGATATTTGCCTTTTTGCTGCCAGAGTAACGTGTTATAGAGGTGGGCAACGCGTTGGCGATAGTCTCGGTATTGCTAATGTCTATAGGCAGTGGTGACCACTTTCCATCAGGTGGCCCGCTTGCCTGTTTGCCTACCGTATGACATAAAAAAAAAAAAAACTAATAATCCACCCCTTAGGTTTATTTTTGATAGTGGCAATTTGTTTAACCTTTTGATCTTGAATTTCATCTCTGAAAGTTCTTAGTACTACATGGTGGCACTAGGATTCGAACTTGGTACCTCTCGCTAGGACGAACCTGCAAGCCAATAGTCTACCGACGCTTTCTTATCTTTATACCATTAAGGTGGCAAACAAGCTTACGGCCTGCCTGATGGTAAGCAGTCACCCCAGCCTATGGACGTTTGCAATACCAGAGACAACACCCTGACCTGTATTCCAAACTGCACACCACAAACAACCTGACACACCGTCCCCCAATTCCAGGCGAAGATGAGCACCGACGGCGGTGGACAGCACCAGAAGGACGACCGGCTGAACCACCACCAGTCCATGAGCCAGATGCTGTACGGTGCCGGGCTGGGCCCAGGACGGTCAGGTGAGACATCGTCATCTTGGCCTTAAATCCTGGTGAAAGTCCCGCGCGGCACGCGAAGGCTCAGGGTCCGCCGCCTTATTCCTCTTGGTCTTCGGCATCCTTGGGTTTTTGTTTTATTTATGTTGCTCAGTGATAAACGAGCAGACAGCCCATCTGATGGTAAGTGGTAACTGTCACCCATAACATCTACAATTCCTCCATCCAAAATCTGTCCAGACTGACTTGTCTTATTTGGTTATGGAAATTATGTATTTAAATGGATAATTTGTATTTTGTATTTTTGTATTTTATTTATTTAATTCAAAGTACATTTTGTATCTTAACACTAAATGACACAAAACCCGGATGGGTTTGTCTGTGTCTACCTGGCTATTTATTACAAAACACACTCGTTCACTACAAAATCGAATTTTTCCAAGTTTATCGGATACACACCCACATTATCAATATCCATTTTTCATTCTAATAAAATATTGTGTTTTCTCGACAGAATACCACATTACTAATGTAAACAAATCAAAGAACAATCATAAGAGTACACTTGGGGGTAACTTGTGCTCTGATTTACAGCCGTATTAGTTGAAATTCACATTCTATGTGTTTCTTAAATAGTTCAAGACATCTATACACAATGTACGAAGTGTGATTAATACTGCAAGTCGTGATTTCGGGTATTGTTTGTTCACCAAATAAGACAAGTCAGTCTGGACAGATCATAGGTTGCAGGTAAAAAAAATACAGATCCGCAGGTGCGTTGTCACTGTGAGGACTAAGATTAAATGCCTCATGCCTGTAATTTCGCTGGCTACCTTATCCTTCAAACTGGAACACAACAATGCAAGCATTGTTGCTTGGCGACAAATATAGGTAAGGCGGTGTCGATGGCAAGCAGTTCCCGTAGACTATGGACGTTTGCAATATGCCAGGGGATACCCAGGGGAATGATAATTCCGCCAGGGGTACCAGGGGGTAAGAAAATATAAATAAGACATATGTCATTTATATCATCTATTATATTAATAATTACAGTGGAGCGAATGCCGTCTGACCTCCGTGACCCAGTTAACAAGAAAACCTGACCAAATTAGATCATGGTTACACAATGCAATAACCGCACCACTTCAATAAACTATCATAAAAAGATTTTTTTTAAATATTATATTGAAATACATATAATCATCGTTTCCCGATATATTTATTTCACTTGACATTCTTACCCTTCCCAAAAGATCAATAAAAATAAAAAAACGTCGAAATTCCACTAAATAGTAGTGTAAATGTTACATTAAACCACATTAAGGTAAATGTGTCACCACTAGACACACGTGTCGTCATTCACACCGTCTCCATTGACGTAGGGTCCTCCTCGTCATCTCCAGTGGGGGCCAACGCTGGTCTCCTGGTGGTCCCGCAGCCGCTGGGCAAGGGTCCCACCAAGCTGCAGCCGCTGCATGCCCACGCCAGGAAGTACCACTGCAAGATGTGTCCGCAGGTTAGTGCCGGTTTGGATTTTTTGTGATGTCTAATTAAGGTAATTTTACAAGTGATTCCATGTTTCTTACGTCGTATAGGTAGTACAGTTCAGAAGATAGCGACTTATAACCAGTGTATAAGGAGACGCTAGCTCATGTGATACTGGTTCGTGTAGGCCGATATGCAGTTGACTGTACAAGAGTATATGTTCATTATCGGTCACATATTATAAAATCAAAACTTCATTGAACTTATTTTGGTAGGATTACGAAAGTAATAACAAATTTTAGGATAAGAAATGGTCATTTGATCATTAAGATATGTTAAACTGACCCCTAAGCACTTTATTTATCATTGATTACTCTCTTTTCTCTATAAAGCCAGTTTTATTTTCATGCAAACCAAGCCCGCCATACATGTGACGATTCTAACAATGGGCATTTCTGTAAAGCAGCCATCTCAGCCTTCTAGCACATAACAGAGAAAAGTAGATCAATATAGCCCATGCATAACCTAAGTAGAATGCATGGTCTATGCATTTTACATAGACCATGGCCTATTACCTAGAGGCGTACGTTCTATCTGTAGGTAGTAATGAATGTGACAATACTAGTGACGTAAAATCGATCAGCCTATCAATAAAAATTTAAAATATTTGATAACTATTAAAAATGTGAAACATTACCTTTCTCTCCCGCGACCCGAGGTTAAGAACCGCTGGCCTATTATATAGAGGCACTTCCAGGCATCTAAGTCCTCTCCCAAAACTTCGAGTCCTCCCCGGCCCAGCTCGTGGACAGGCGGCGCGGATCAAAGCAATATTAAAGCAACAATGTCACAGCAACCGTCAAATGCCAAACATGGCCGTCGATGGCGAAATGATAATGAGAGCCACTCGCGACACCGACGCATCAGCATTAAATCCGTCATCGGGTATCGTCCGCAGAGACCTTTCAAGCTTAATTTTTTTTTCATAGACCGCGATTATTGATTAGATTTCGATTTATTGTTGTATGTTTTTATTTGTCAATATATTTACACAACCACAAATAAATAATGTTGTACGTTCGATTATCCCTTGCGAGTGATGAAAAAAAAATATAGGAGTTGCATTTTCATATATACCTATTCACATAAATGACTTTAGTAGATATGGATGCCTTTTCGTGAATTATGTCTCAGACCAATTTTCTATCGATGTAAACAAACTACACATCATTTCATTTCTTAATGTTTTATTAAAATAAAATATTGAAACACTCACATAGCTTATAAAACAGTTACAAAGTACATCCATTGTATAACACTTCCAGCTTATAACACATCTTTTTAGGTTTATTACATCTGTTTACATCACAAACCAACCGATATATGTACACAGAAAAACATTAATTAGATCATATTATTGCAAAATAGTATTCTAGCATACAAATTATGTAGGTAGAATGTGTTGCAATCATTATTATAAAAAGAATTTCGTTCAACACTTTTGAGTGATGACAAAACATATAAAGTTTGCATTTTCATATTTACTTATTCACATACATGACTTTAGTAGATATGGATACCTTTTCCTAAACTTTGTATTAAACTAATCACTATGAAAAAAGAACCCGCTCACATCCACGCGAGCGCTCGTCTTCTGATGCTTGTCTTTTCTATCTCTTGCAACTTACCGTGGTAAACACTCGTGAATGTGAAAGTGATATATAGCGCACGCGAGCGCTCGCGTAGATGCAAGCGATTTCAAAAGTAGGGCCCCAGATGTGAATTCCACCTACCCTAGCTTATTATTCAACCCACTCACAAAATAGCATACAGAGAACCCGATGTGGTAACAGGGCGCCGCCACCTGATATGGTA
This sequence comes from Blastobasis lacticolella, assembly GCA_905147135.1. Taxonomy (NCBI): domain Eukaryota; kingdom Metazoa; phylum Arthropoda; class Insecta; order Lepidoptera; family Blastobasidae; genus Blastobasis; species Blastobasis lacticolella. The sequence continues at coordinate 12,897,718 of LR990062.1, read as the reverse complement.
ACATCCACCGACAACCACAATTATTACACTAGCAAAAATACAGAACCGCAAATGTTTTGTGACTGTGAGCTGCTATAACTGAGCCTGTTATTATTCTGGATATCTATGTTTTAGTGTATAGTAAACTATACCTATTATATTTTCAATATTATTAAATTATAATGATTACCATAGTCTGTCTAATATATTATGTAATATACTTTTTGTAACAATCTTGTGTACAATAAATGGTTAAGTAAATACCATAATTCAGTTTGTCTATCTTCTAAATTTTGGAATCTAAGACAAACAAATTGGAGTGAACGCGATTCGCCAACTTCATCGTATCGCCAACCATCGCAATTTGCTAACTTGATCGTTTCGCTAATCAGCGTGATTCGCCAACGTCTTATATTTCAGCTAACTCCACCTAAACCACGCAACGGATTTTGATGCGATTTTCACTATGATTTAGAAAATTTCTTCTGGAAGGTAGCACTAGCAACCCTGCCAAGTCAGGGCGGGTCGCTAGTAATATTTTTTATTATTATTAGACTTGTCAGTCATTTGGCCGCCATCTCACCTGGTGGTAAGTGTCGATGCGGCCGAAAATGGAGCATGCCCGTCTAGGAGCAGCCTTCACGTTAGCCCTGAAGGTGTCCAGATTATAATGATCAGGGAACACACTCGCAGGCAACGCGATCCATTCCTTAGCCGTACGCATTATAAAGGTTGAACTAAAGCGGATCGTGCGGATAGCTGGAAGATCCACGACATAAGGATGAAGCGTCCCGGATCGCGTCTTCCGATCGCGGAAAGGATAAATGTTACATTGTTATTGCGAACGGTACATCTCGCGTCCAGTGGAATTAATGTCCCCCTTTTTGCCAGTCCAACCGTCTGCGTTTAGCGAATTACTAACCGATAACTTATTAAAATCAAACTAGTTATTCAATTAATATGTCGTTAATGTACATAAGGCACCTCTGTAGAGCCCTGCGTGGAGCTTATGTCCATCACAATAAGGGTTAAATTGAACTGCATTTGGATACTTAGAAATGAGTCACTGTTGTGAGATGTGATGAAATGAGGAATGTGACTGTATTTTGCATATTGCAGTATACATTGTCTGTGATATTGCGTGCTTGGGTAGAGCTCGTCTAATCTAAAATGACGCGCCCCACTATCGCATTAACGCACACAAGCAAGTTTAAAATATGGACGCAATACATATACAAATGCCGTTGTAATTGGTCATGCAGTTGCCGGTGAGCGGAGCAGTCGACGCTCCCACCACCTTCCACATAGATGAAGTGTCGTTATCAATATTTGCACTCACACATCGAAATCAACTAACTAAGTAGTGGGGCGCGTCATTTTAGACTAGACGAGCTCTACTTAGTATTAATACTTCTTTCCTACTTCTTCCTAGATAACTGATATACTACTTTAATACATAAAAAATAATCATCTTGGCGTTAATGTCCCGGTTGTGCTCTCGCGCACGAGGGCCCGGGGTCCGCCGTGACCATGATCCAGGATTTGGCAGGTCAGGTAATTACAGTGGAGCGACTGCCATCTGACCGCCATGACCCTGCTACCAGGAGAACCTGATCAGATTGGATCATGGTTACACATCCAGTAGCCTGAATGTGCAGGTTTCATCACGATGTTTTCCCTCACCGTAAGAGCATCGGTTAGTATTCAACTAATGTACATAACTCAGAAACAGTCATTGGTACATGGCCGGAGCGGAATTCGAACCCGGGACCTCTGGCTTACGAGTCGGATACTCTAACCGCTTAGCCACCGATGCTCTGATACTTTAATACATACTTATTATAAATAGAACACCCAGACCCGTAACAGAAATTAAAATTCATCATTTCAATTAATGTCAGGACTTCAATCTTGCCTTACAATGTCTTCCACGTCAAGAATAGAATTGAATAGGTACTCAAAGTAGCAATTTCATTAATTTAGGTGAATGTGTTTTATTTGACTAACTTATTATTCGTGTCTGCTTAGAAATCAAATAGACGCCGGCCATATCAATCAATCCAAAATTGGTGGCTCAATTTTTTCGCTAAACAAAAAAATAGTCACCAAAAAGGTTGACGACAAAAATTAGAGGAAAACTTCTTAGTGGTGCCGCCATGACCTTGGGCTGTTAGACCCATCAAAACGGTGGCTTTCTAATCAAAATCCAACCTCTGGAACGCTACCACATTCCGACAGCACAGAGCAGGCCCAGCAAAAACTGCCCTCATCCGATAACTTTGGTACAGCGCTTGTGTAAATTTTCGAATTCCACAGTTGCAACGTTCTGACTTTTGGCGGTGCCGCGCCGGCGTCGACAACCTTTGGCTGTTTTTGAACGGTTTCGGTTTTTTGCAAGTTATTCTTTTTGTGAGGGGTTATGTTGCAAAATTCTTGGGTGTTATTAGTGTTTATGGCGATTCTTTTTTATTTTGGACGTGTTGCCATATACGTATTGTATTACGTTTATTTTTTTTATTTTGGACGTGTATTGCTAAATATCTCTAACTTGAGTATGAAAAAACTTGCGACCAAAGTACCGCCAGCTTTAGCTGCAAAGTTTGGGGTAGGTATAATATACTACTATTCGAATGTTGAACGATTTTTCAGTCACAGTGTTACCTTCTTGATCTTCCAGATCAAACTAGAGTAGCTTTGTGTCCGCCTTTGTCGACCATCATACATGAAGTTTAAGGCGTGCCTATGTATGTGATTTTATTTCACTATACTATAATCTCCATAAGAATTGTAAACAGAAGATAAGTTAACATTAAGTTATGTTTCTTAGGAAAAAGAGCACCACATCACCCACTTGCTGAACAAAATTTTATATCCCTCGAACACAAAAAAGTAACGGTTGCCGACCCCTGCCCCCACACGTATGCCGGAATCCCGTCTGATCCGCCGGTGACGCCAACATTTTTGCCCGTATTTACTCAGACAATAGGAAATAACGGTTTCTTAATTAGCTTTTACTGAATGCAGGATTCAAGCTGTCTTCTGTAGCTAATTTTATCAATGTCGGTCTAGCGTTTTAGCTAGTGTACACTGTACGTATGTAATAACCTAATCGACAGTAAAGTCGCATAATCCTCGACCAAGTTCACATATTCTCAGATATTTTCAAAACTACTAAACCGATTTGAATGAAACTAAACTAAGAATCATCATGATCAAACTGGCTTTCAAAGAAGCCTCACCCAAATCTGTCCAATCGTTCGGTAACTACGATGCTACAGACAGATACACATAGCCACAGATACTCACGTCAATCTTGTAACACTCCTCTTTTTTCGTCGGAGATTAAAAAGGTAGGTACCGTGCAATTGTAATACTTGTATTGTTGGTATCAGGTTTGAAGGATAAAGTAGCTAATACAGTATAATTACAAGCATTACAAGGCTAATATTGTAGTATCAGATATAGTATTAAAGTATGCGTAGTACCTAGTAATATTGACAGTATAAAATAACGATATTCGTTAGCCACTTCGGGAGCTATAGTCAATTTAACATGTAAACCCAGCGGGGCTATTGGCTAACTCAGTTGACAACTGCATTTGACACTAGATAATTCTACACCACGTCATCTACGTTGAAAACTGGCAATAGCTTCTACCAAATTAGAGTAGTGTCAAATTTTTTTATGTCAAATTCAGTTGTCCACTTAGATAGCCGATAGGCCCTCTGGTGGGCTGTCGGCTAGTTCGTCATATAGCTTTTAAGACTTTCGTGGTTATTCACTACACTTTCACTACACATATTATCGAGGGTCGAAATATCGAGGTAAAAACAATACCAACCGTGGTAACAAATCCGATCATTTGTGTAGTGTAAGCTAGTTTGTCACTGGGTAGAATAATAAAAAAAAAGTTACCGAAACTACGGACGGCTATCCTATCTAGTAAACTTGTAGCCATAGCCTACCTCGATCTAACCTAACCTAACGGTATATCTGTCTCACACCGGTATTAGAAAACTGACACTCAGCCCAGTATAATATCTCGTCACAAATGGACAACGCACCCTCGTTGATGGCTGATCATTACTCAGAGTATGAAATCCTCGTCGGAATGTCCTTCCTTCCGGTCACTCCTGCGACATATGGGAGTTTTTTCAGATAGGACGTTATTGCAGACCATTTGCGGTTCTAGGGTGCGTTTTGCTATGTCAATTTGTCACCGTTTTAATTTGGGTGTGTTTTTGAAGGTGGTTTGGATGGGTGTGTGAATGGTTTGTGGTAGAGCTCGACTAGTCTAAAATGAAGCGCCCTACTACTTAGTTAGTTGATTTCGATGTGTGACTGCAAATATTAATAACGACACTTCATCTGTGTGGGAGCGTCGACTGCTCCAATCGAACGACGCGAGCTCCTACGTTGGTGTCTCACCGGCAACTGAATGACCAATTACAACGGCATTTGTATATGTATTGCGTCCATATTTTAAACTTGCTTGTATGCGTTAATGCGATAGTGGGGCGCGTCATTTTAGATTAGACGAGCTCTACTTGTAGCACTTTTTATCTTACTTTGGATTTGTACTTTGTAAACTCGAACTTCCGTGGCCGACCTGGAAGGCGGTAAATAGGCTGCGAACCCATGTGGGCCGATGTACAGAAAATCTCTTTAGGTGGTGATATATGACAGTTCTCAGTGCGACCGTGGCATATCTCCGCGAACCATGGACCACTCGTTTCATGCTCGGCGTGTCCTAAAACTTTTACAATGGAGGTCTTGTTTGAGGCCAGTTCAGACGCTGTATGCGTCGCCGAATGCTGGGCGAATAAAGTGTAAGTCACAGTTTAGTCCATCGACTCGATAAGAATAAGAACTTAATGCAAAATTATTTTTTGTTTCTTAAATAAAGGTAGGTGTACCTATCTACTTATTTTATAATAAAAACTAGCGACACGCCCGGCATTTATACGGTGTCACAGCATACACCTATAAAGCGTAATGTAGACAACGGTTTGAAACAATTTGTCGAAGAAAGAAACAAATACAATAAGCAGTGTTACCAGCATTAGTTTCCAAAAAGTACGTCCGGGCTCCTAAAATAGTACGAAATTGGCTAGAAAGGTACGGTTTACCTACTCTTCTATTTTATCAGCCTTGGGGGGAGGGGGGGTGGTCTAGATCAGTCGTAAGTTGAATTATAGACACAATAAAACGGCGTTATATTGACAAGACAAGACCTTATTTACTCGCCGGTGGTGCCAGTGAGCAAAAACACGTCAAAATCATCCCTTCCTTCCATTATTTTACGGTATTTTGCGGACAAGAAAGGCAAAGTGATCACCCCGTCAGCAAAATTTAGCAATTTGTAAAAACGTAGTAAATAGTACGATGTGGAGCAAAGTACGCCAAAGGTACGACAGTCGGCCAAATAGTACGTAAATCGTACCAAAAGTTACGATCTGGCAACGCAATAAGTACATTATTACAGGGTCCTCAATCCTCATAAACCATCACGGCACTAAACACGTTATAAAAGCAGCTACTTTCTCTTGGCACAATTAGCATACAAATTAAAAAGCGCATCCTTCGCCAAGCGAGTGGCAAATTGAAGGCGTACACAGATAACGAACGGACTGTTTAACGGTCATAAATGGAGATTACTTGTGAAAATGGTAAATTGTGCAGTGTCTAACGCTTGTGGCGGGCGTGTGGGGCCACTAGATTGGAGTTTCGGTGAGCGTTTTTGGATTTTTTTGGGTTGAGACTAATTTCGTTAATGCTTTTTTGTCTTCGTGATGAAATCAGTATTCGGTTTAATGGTTATGGTATTCGAGTCGTAAGCGAGAGGGACCGAGTTCGATTCCCAGTCCGACTTTTGCCGCAGAAATATTTTCATTTACTTTTTAAAGCACGATGTAGGTATCTGATCACCATCGAAGGTAATCGACGATGCCGCCGAAAATGGACTAGGTATACCTGTCTAAAAACAGACTGTTCCCGCGAGAACCACATTGAATATTGGGATGAAATTGTAGCCAATGTGCTATTCATTCATATTACTACCAAATTTAATCAAAATCTTCTCAGTACTTTTTGCGTGAACGAGTAACAACCATCCAAAAAATCCATCCATCCATCCTTACAAACTTAAAATATTAGTCGGTCCTAGGATCCATAAACTATTTGTCGCATAAAAACTCGCGAATCGCAGTCCTCGTGGCCCCGCGCGTAATGACCGCGTTGCCGTGACAGCGTTTAAACGACGCGTGCGCACCGCACCTGCCAGCGGCCAACCGGTATAATTACCGAGTTGATATTCTATACTCGTTACCTTTATCAATGGTAAATATATGTAATGTATGACTACATATAATTATATAGTAACCCCCGTTAGTTAGTTACGCCAGCGTAAAATTTGGATATAGCGTTTTCCCGTGGGAACTACTCATGAGCCTAACCACGAGCAAGTTGTGGAATGAGCTCCTGAAGCCTTTCCTTGGCACTATAACATGGAGTTCTTCAACAGGCAAGTCTACAGATACCTCAAAGGCCGGCACCACATCCGCTCTCCTTAGCTTGCAGATGTCCTGGATGACGATGGTCGCTTTCCATCAGGTGGACTGTTGCTCAATCAGCGGCTTTCATAGTTCATGTCTCCTCTCCAAGAAGAAATATGGAGAAAACCGGTGTGCGGACCAGGTGTATTTTTGTCCAGCTTGTGTTGTTCCAATTTCTCCAAATTTTCTGGTTTATCTGGACATTGAATGAGCATGGTAGCTATCCCGTCTTATACCGACTGCTTTGCTAGAAATGCCTATAATATGGCAGTGAAACTATTCAACAAACTGCCGGATGAGATGAAGAGTTTGCCTGTGAGACGGTTTCGCGAGACATTGAGCAAATATTTGTCCGACAGCTGTTTTTACAGTGTTGAAGAATATTTAACGTGATGTTTCAAATGATATGGATCTGGTCTTTTTGTGGTTGCTGTCTCTCTCGTTAATCTTTAATTTAATTTAATATAAATGGAAAATATGAAAAAATATGTTCTTCTTATTGTTATTAAATTTAAATAGCTCTCTCAGTTTGCTTACCAAGAGTAATTGGTTAAATATGTGTTACGAAACCATTTTAACATGTACCCAATAACTGTCTACCATATTTAATGCAAATAATAACCTAAAAAAAATCTGATTCGGCCATTCCTTCCTTATACATTTCAACAAACTAGTTACAATATTGAATGTTAATAAAGTTTATTTAGGTATCGCAACGCAGATTTTGGATCTGGTGCCTCATACTACCGCCAGTATACCTATGTAGAATCCTAAGTCTGACAGTTAAAGTTTTAAAATAGAATTAAGTTAGGCCAGCCACATGACATTTTTTTGCACCTCCTCCTCACAGCCAATAACAGTCCACTGCAGGACTTCAGGCCTCTCCCACAAAGGGGAGGTTGTTGCCAAAATCTCCACGCTCGGCAGGCGGGTTGGAGATCGCAGTGTTAAACAGCAATGAAAAACGCTGCTTGCCCATTTTTCAATCAACGGAGACTTTTAAATTTTGTGCTTCGAAATCATTAGTCGCCTTGTACGACACCCGCGAGTGTAAGGGGTTGGTGCTATTCTACTCTGCAGGACACCGTTTTTCTTCACCGTTGTTTGCCTATTATCCACTTGTAAATACAAAGGTATATTTATACTAATAATCCTACTAGTGTTATAAATGATAAAGCTTTTAAATAGTTTGTAAGGGTTGCTGAACGGATTTTGAAAAACTTTTGCAGTGTTGTAGCTTACATCCCAGAAATGAAATGAACCTAATGTATAGTACCTAGTAATATTGCCGTGTGGTGTCCGGCAGAGTAGAATTAGCACCAACCCCTTACGCTCATGGGTGTCGTACAAGGCGACTAATGATTTCGAGACAAAAGATCAAGAGTCTCCGTAGTCTGGAAAATAGGCAGCAACATTTTTCATTGTTATATTTAAACACTGCGATCTCCAACCCGCCTGCAAAGCGTGAAGATTATGACAATAACCTCTCCTTTCGTGGGAGAGGCCCGAAGTCCTGCAGTGGACTGTTACGGGTTGTGATGATGAATGCATAGTACAATAATGTTGGACTCACTAGTAAGTATAGGTTCCGAGTGACCAAACCACGACTATCATTCAAAAGCAAATAATTTTGAAATAACTTACTTTTTTGTTAATAACATAATTCCATACTAATTTCACCCAATTTAACTGCTGAACTAAAAATTCCGACAAAAAGCCTCACTTCGAAACCCAGAAGTCGTGACTCCGATTTTAATGTTGTTGCTTAAATTTTAATAAGTTTCCATAAAAACCCAATCTGGCAACACCGCATGAGCTTCCCTCAGGCCTCAGTTTTTCTGATTCCACTGGTTATTACCGGATTTGAATCCGTTTTTACTGGATCCGAGGCCATCTCCACACAACAGGGAGTCTGCTTATTGGCAGTACTTATTAATGACTAAACCTTCCCTGCGGTTTCCACCTGCGCGCGGTTTGAATGCGAATGTCTGTAGGCATTCAACTATCCAGGTGCCCAGATCCTTCGTCCTGCAGAGTATAATATAGCTCCAAACGAGAAAAATGAAAGAACCCCATGATACACACACGAGGACTAACTAAAAATCTTCTTTATATTGACGACCTGGGTCAGTTAACTTATGCAGCGGCGTCTGCCACGCAGAGCTCGATTCCCGGCCGGGCAGAAATTGAAATGATTAATTTTAAGTTCTGTTCCGGGTCTAGGTGTTATTTATGTATAAATGTTTATATATTTTTTATATATAATTTGTTTATCAGGTTTCTAGCACAAGCTTTGCTTACTTTTGGGCTAGATGGCGCTGTGTGAATTGTCCAAGCATTTTAAATTGTATTATACTAATGGACACGGCGCGACTTTCTTTGTGTACATCTGCTTTACCCCTACCTACGCTTTTTACTTTCTTTTAAACCTTTATCTTAAATCACTCTATCTATTATTGAAAACCGCATTAAAATCCGTTGCGTAGTTTAAAAGATCTAAGCGTACATAGATACATAGGGAAGGACGGCGGGAAGCAACTTTTTTTTGTACTACGTACCTATCTAAATTTCAGCTTTGACTTCGTAAATCTGTAGCAAGCGCATGAGTAAATACAGAATACGAACACCAACAAACAGAAATTACTTTATAAAAATAAGTTGGCCTGTTGTGTCTGAAATTATCTGTCATATAGTTGTGTACAATAAATGGTTAAATTAATAACAAATAATACCGACTCAAATAGTTTTAAAACTCCAACCAACAGAAGCTACACAACTAGGGTTGGCAACCCTACTATATAATATAGTATCCTACTATATTAGGAGTCTACCTACTATAAATTAAAAATTAAAATATAGTAGGCGAAACTACTATATTTAATTAGCACAACATTACCACTTATCGCAAAACGGAACGCGTCCATAAGATTCTCAAAAATAAATGTTCCTGATGCAAATCGAATATTTCAGAACGATCATGAGTCTTGACATTTGTATGACGATTTCTAAACTCAAGTCAAATAAAACAAAACAGCTATGAAGCTCAATGTAGCAGAAAATATACATTTAAGACATAATATAGGTAGAGCTCGTCTAATCTAAAATGCCGCGCCCCACTATCGCATTAACGCACACAAGCAAGTTTAAAATATGGACGCAATACATATACAAATGCCGTTGTAATTGGTCATTCAGGTGCCGGTGAGATTCAAACGTAGGAACACGCGTCGTTCATTGGCTCCCACACAGATGAAGTGTCGTTATCAATATTTGCACTCACACATCAAAATCAACTAACTAAGTAGTGGGGCGCGTCATCTTAGACTAGACGAGCTCTACGTACATTTTATTTAAAAAACCTACTATATATTTTTTGATTTATTCCCTACCTACTATATTATTATGGCTTCTAAACCCGAAAATACTATATTTGGTCTAAAAATTGGCAACCCTATACCAAACAGACATCATAATAAGCTCCGTAAACGCTCCTGAACAGATTCCAAGACAGGCTCTTGTGACCGCAAAGCCTCTTGCGGCAGTACAGTTGTTTAGAAAGTGTATGCGGTAGTGGTTTTTGTTGGAAACGTGGAGGATAAGGCCGCCGGAGCCGCGTAAGAAGGCCCAAACCACATGAGAGTTGCCTTTGAAACCACAAGGGGGCTTGTAAGACCTTGTAAGACTCGTCATGGGTGTTTTAACCGAGCTCCCGAGGCAATGACATAGACATAGATGAGGCAATGTTTATTTGACAATTTCTACAATATTACTACCTACTGCGCTACTTTAGTCTAGAATATCTCTTCTGTGGGCCTGCTGGAAGAAATTTCTTTTTAGGAATAAGCAGCGCCTGTTGTGTCTTTTATACTGCCATATTTCTCTGTATATCATTATTGTGTACGATAAACAGTTAAATAAGTAAAATAAATAATCAAAATATTTCTTACAACTTCAATTTGGTTAAATATTGTAGTGTCATGTCAAACTAGTTCAATGCCAATGCTGTTTCCGATTAATATCTATTGGTTTGTTATTTGGATCCGGTTGTGGCGTACGCGAGGGCCAGGGGTTCGCCGTGACCATGATCCAGGATTTTGTAAATTACGTAATTTAATTACAGTGGAGGATTGCCGTCTGACCTCCGTGACCCTGACAGGGAACCTGGCCAGATTGAATCGTAGTTACACATTCTATTCATTCATTCTAATGTACATAATTCAGAAAATAGTGATTGGTACAGGGGGATTCGAACCCAGTACCTCTCGCTTACGAGTTGGATGGACCCCTTAATCATTAGGCCACTAACGACCCTATTTGGACCCCTGGTTTGGTATCCGGTAACTAGTAAGTAACATGACTATCAATGTAATCATAAACGCCTAAATTGAAAAAGTATCTTCGAAATTAAAGAAAGAAAAAAGAGACATTTATTTCACATAGCACACCACGGCACAATAATAGTTACATAATTGCCTTAATTTTAAACATTAATAATTAAAAAACATTTAAAACAATGAGCAGCCTCCTATACCCCTGTCGCTCCACAACTTACTTGCACTATCCCACAGCGAAACCGCATAACTCAAAAATTAAAGAAAAAAAACGGGACTTCCTACTCAACCACTTCCTATTCAACGGGCTAAATCCCAAGATTTGTGCACGCAGAATACTAATAACTCCCCTAAGACTTGGAGTTCGATTCCCGGCATGCACCAACCCTTTATTTGGGATAAAAAGGCCCGTAAAGGGTCGTGCACATGCAGGTTAAACACATAATCTGAATAACAATGGGTTTTGTGCGCTAATAGGCGGTGCGGTGCGAATATCCATTGTGGACGCGCCTTAAGAAAGATAATCCATCATTATAATGTTTGGCTAGGGCTGTCTTGTCGGTGGATTTTATCGATAAACGTCTCGAAGGAGAACGATGGTTTAGAGTTTAGATTTTGTATTTGTCGATGGAGATGATGTAGGTAGGTACATTTTTTACATTTGCCGTGTGGTATCCGTCAAAGTAGATTTTTTTATTGCCTAGAGAGGTTAAACGATCCATCTGAGGGAAAGTATAAAGATTATTAATGACTTAGAGAGAGATGTAGGTTCCATAGACCAGACTAGCTTTCTTGCCCGCGACTTCGCTGTGTAAAATTCTGTTATTACGTTCCGTACCCGTTCCCGTGAGAACCCTATTAAATTTTGATAAAAACTATAACCTATATTTGACGCTAATAATGTAGCTTTCTATTATAAGATCCGTTACAACAACCAAATCTGTTCTCTTTATAATATTATAAGCGGCGTTTTCAATTGTACTAATATTTTAAATACCTGCTGCGATCTCCAACCCGACTGTTTAGCGTGGAGATTATAGCAAAACACTCCACTGATGTGGATGAGACTCAAGTGAGACTTCACAACTATTTCATATTTGCAATTGTATTTTAATAGAGTAGCGATATCGCACCTTACTAATATTTCTGTTGGATTTCAATATTGGTAGTAGTACAATTTAAATATTTATAATTATACGAGTATACTTACCTATAGGGACGCCCATACATACGCCCACAAATCAGTAAAAAAGCCCTACCTCCCACCAACATTTTCCAGTACCACTTCATCGATAACTGCGACCCTAAACATCGACTCGTCCCCTCTCTACACCGCACAGATTGATGGTATAATGTCAACATGAACAATCACAAAGAAGTTGTTATGCATGATAACTCTACCTTGTCAATTATTGAATAAAACATTCCCAACCAGTACCTACTATGTATAACTACTTACTATTATAGAGCAGATGTGGTGGATGGGAGCTTTTGGGGCGACGGGGACGTCTTTAGGCGCAATTTGTCATTGCAAGTCACTATCCTTTAGTTGAGTTTTATGGAAATGCCGGAAGATTAGTGAATTTGCATTCGCTTGTTCGGCTGGTGGGAACGGCAACGGTTGGGTGGAAGTTGAGTGCTGGTGCCATTTAAAATTTTGAAAACAATTTTGAAATTGTTCACATACAAGTACCTATGTTTCAATAAAATAAGGCAAAAGTAGAGAATGACAGTGGTAAATGTTATCCACAAATCAAATCAAATAATTTTTATTCAGTTTTGGTTTAACAACATTTATGAATGTCAATATACAATTAATATCGTCAACCCGAGCTAGTCACTTGACTGGTACCGGTACACAGAAACCTAAATAGGTTAACTTAGTTACATTAATATTTATTTACAGAAATCTAAGCATTTACTTATTTCAATAAATAAATCAGCAATCTTCTATCGGACTCATTTCAATAATTACGTCAATTAATTTAGATTTTTTGTGGATTATTATAGGTAGAGTGAGTGACTTTTCTCTTAGTTATGTACATTAGTTGAATACTAACCGATGCTCTTACGGTGAAGGAAAATATCGTGATGAAACCTTTAGGCGATTGAATGTGTAGCCACAATCCAATCTGGTTAGGCCTAATAGCAGGGTGACGGTGGTCAGATGGCAGTCGCTCCTCTGAAATAACCTGATCTGTCAAATTCTAGATAATAATAATAATAAATATTCGTGGACAAATTCACACAGCGCCATCCAGCCCCAAACTAAGCAAAGCTTGTACTATGGGTGCTAGATAACTGATATACTACTTAACTACTTTTTTTTAAAATACATACTTATTATAAGTACATATAAAACCCAGACCCGTAACAGAAATTAAAATTCATCATTTCAATTTCTGTCAGGCCGGGAATCGAACCCGGGATCTCTAGCGTGGCAGACAGGCATGTTGACCATTTAACCACTCAGGTCATCAAATGATGAAGGCGGACCTCGGGCACTCGTGCGCGAGAGCACAACCGGGACATTAACGCCAAGATAATGATGAAAATACCATAATATACTTATCTTAAAATGTGGTCAAACACCCCACAAGACACCCGTCAACACCATATTGTATTCCATACAAAACGTCTCCCATACACGATCAATACATTCACCACGTCGACACAAAGTATAGTGATGCAAAAATATGGCGCACCGAAAATAATAGAACTTAAGCGGTAACAAGAAAAGCTTAACCCTTCGCGCCCTCGATAATAGTTCAATAGTCAATAATCTTATAATGGAGCTTGAAGGGTTGAAAGACTTATCAATCGAAGGGTTAAAGGATTAGGAAGCCGATTTTGCATGACAGCTGGTTAACAAGACAGTGATTAGACATGCTATAAACTAGGTTAGCTTTTTCAAAATGAATGTTTCAGTTTTAAAGTTACGATACTTGTAATTGGGCATCAAATTTGTAACGGTTTAGAGATTAGAGCTGTCAGATATAAGACGATAATTTGTTGTCTGTTATTGTACCTACTTATCTAAAATAAAATAAAATAAAATAAATACACATAAAATATTTACAGTTATAATAAAATATACACTAACACCTACGTTTAAAATAGCAAAAATATACACTAATACATATAATATAATACTAAAAATTCAAAAGTCGTCCACACCGCTGCCCCCCGGAATGGTGCCCAGAAAGCTGGCTGCGTTGTCTCGTTGAATAGCTATGCTAATCCGTTGCCCGAGGAACGAGCCAGCTCTCCGGTCACCAGTGGTGTCATTTAATTGTATTAAAGTTATGTGACATTGTAGTGGGTGGTCACATCCGTATCAACTAACGTTACTAGGTCTGCTATACTGGGTCTGGTACTGGTTATGAGTTCTATAGCGCACGAAAGCACAGGAACAAATTTCAACTGACTATACTTGAGTAGCGATCGACCATCGATCAACACTATACATCATACTAATAAAAAAGTACTGACCAACAAGCGTATATTAGGTAAAAGCACAGTCACACAGTCGTTAGTTACATGGTATGTACAAACTTATCTGACCCAATGAAGGGGTTGCTATTGTTGAATTTAGTATTGCAGCCAAATGAGATTTCACTTGGCAGTCCCGGTCTTGGTCACCTGGTCAAATACCTATGTTTGTGTAACTTGACAGAAGATCTGTATAACTCTACACACTATCTGGTTTGGTGGCTAAACCTGAAACATAGTGTCGCCGATATATTTATATCGATCATCTCCGCACTCCATATCCATATTTTGAAAATTTAAGTTTTGTTATAATGTGCCTACTACCGATAACTTACCTATATAAAAAAAATTAGAGTGATTATTATTTAATAATTAAATTAACTTAAACTCCGGACCCAAGTCGGCCGAAGCAGGGAAAATATATGTCGGTGGGGCTATAGCTCGGATATGGTTTGCCTGTGTGGTGTCTCCCCCCAGACAATGGCACACCTATTGATTTATCCAGCGTGCCCTACTACCTGCACGCGCGAGGATTTGTACGCGGCCACGGATAACGCTGTATCAGTGGCGGAGTACTGGTCCTCGCATATTTGACCCGCCACTAGTCGACACGCAAAGAAGATTTAATAATTAATACTTAACCAACCAACTAACCAAACCTTAAACTCAGTGTCGCCCATATCTAAACTACGAGTTATATAGGATAGCATTAAAAGTTTGCGAATAGGTAATAAATATTATATTCACTACTATTTGTCACAAAATTACCTACATATAAGTGGGTAGTTAAATTAGGTAAAATATGCCGTCCTCTATACCAAATTGCAGTGCCCGGCTTGTCGTTACATTAATGTACTATTAGTACGAATTTGCAATACCATGCAAGACCTGTATATGGATGCAAATAAATTTGATTGATAGATTAATTGATTGAGTAAGAAGAGCTGTAAAAAGATGTAATTAAGAAAACCTCGGGCTGATTTTTAAATATGGCCAAATACAACCGAATCGTTACAGCAACTTACTACACACAGAATTGCTGATTCCCAATAAATTTTAAGCGTCTTTTTTAGATAACTGTTTATATATTTACTGCAATATTCATATTTCTGCCACAAAAAGGAATATGAATCACAGAATTGATTAGTAAGCATTAAGTATAGTTATTAATCTTATTGCTCATTCTGCGCAAGCGCCGAGAAATCTCCGTTTATCGAGCAAAAACTGGACAGTTTGAATAATTCCTTCAATCTACAGATCGACACTATCGCGCACGCGTCAATGTCAACGGATATCGATCCACGATCCATAATCAACGGCATTCAACGCATTTACAGTTATGATTTACTAAGCCCTCCGTTGAAATATAATATTTTACCAAAGGGTTCGGTTAGGAAGCGTGGCCTGGCAATGTTGTGAAAAGAGCAATTGTTGTATTGTGATATGCGCGTACGTCCTTACAATTGAATTGCCACAAAAATCGATAATGGCAAATTAGAGCGATTGAATGATGATTAGTGTTGGGGTCGAAATAGATTCGATTGATCATTATGCAGTGTTAATAAATAAAAAACCAAAGTATTTAGGTAAAGTAGTACGTGTATCATCCATCTGCCCCAGGAAATCTGTCACTGAATCCTAAAAATGAATAATATCACAAAATCAAAAAAAGTCTTCGTTTTTTGTGATTAATCCCTTTCGTCGTCTTTGATGACATATTTCAATAGATATATGTCTTTCTTAATAATAACTGTTCTAATACCAACATACCGTTAGACAGTGTCACGAATACTAAACGTTAAATAAAAAAAATAACCGTTAACCTACACATTGTAAAGAAAAAAAACCCTAAACAAGAACACACAACGGTCGAATCAAGAAAAATTTATAAGACTATCACTAACAATAGTCATCCTAATTAATTCGAACATCATCCCCTCATTCTCACGAATTTTTTTAATTACGACCCTCCAGATATTTTGTTCCGACTCAAAAAATCAGAGACCATAAGAAAAAAAGGAGAATAAAATTATTCATCAAACAAAAAGTTCACCATGACTGGTACACTAAAACCGGAATGCAATTATGAAAGAGATTGTTTGTGGGGACATACAGTTCTTGTTCCAAACGACTTTAATTATTCACATAAAGAAAAAGATTCTCTCCCAAGGGAAAAAGTCTCACACGATGCCAAAAGCAAAACTAATGATACTGACAAAGCCCAAAGAAAAAACCTGACCCCCACAAGAATACATGAATTGAATTAAAAATTCACTATCCTTAAAATAAAGCTGAAAGTAAACACACATACTCGAAGAGACAGTCTTGGACTTTAATATGCAAAATTTTTATGCAAAATTCTCGAAAGAAAGGGGTGACCGAAACTTGCTGCGTTGGTATGTAAATCTCCGTGCGAAGTTCAAACTAAAAAACAAATAGTATTAAAACCGCTTGTATGGGAGAGTGATAAACATAAAAACAATTTTGAATTGTCTAGTTCCGTGCATATTAACGAGTGTAGTGGGTCCCAGTACGGTCCCTTGAGGTGCACCTTTTACATAGGGAAAATTCGAGTATGCAGATGAGCAGTACTACTTAATCTTTTATTTTAATGGCATCGTATTGTACTGAAGCCATTCAGCCACCGTGGGGTGGGCAGGGAAGAAAAAAGACAAGTAAAAAAATTAATGATTGGACGTATGCAAATGATGAGCTCAGTCTTACTGTGGGAATCTTCCTTAAAACGAGATTTCTGGGGTGACTGGCAGTCGCGGCCGTTACTTAGAGTTTTTTTTGTTTTTTTTTTTAAGACAGTTGAAATAATAGGTAGGTACTATGTTTTTAAAAGCAAATAACGCTGAAGATGAGCTGATATCAAATTCAAAGTAAAGCCTCAATAATAAAAAATAATAAAAATTATTGCTATTGCAATGGACATTGACAACACACAGTTCGAATTTACATGCATGAAAAGATTGACAATAATTTTTTTTTTTTTTATAAGGTCCACATCAACGAACACTATAACACATTATTGAAACGACATTTATTATTATTTAGTAACAATTTATTGTGGTTATTTAGGAACATTCCTCAAAAACTTAATTATTTTATACTATAAATAAATTTAATCAAAGTGTTATTTTGTTTCAGGTACGTGATAATTATTACTTCTTACCTAATTAAACCACTAATTAACAATAAATAGGTAAGGAAAATTCACATCAAATTGGGTAGGTATGTAGGTACATTTACTAAAAATAGACTCATTAAAATTAATTCAAATTATACTAATTTAAATAGTAGATAGGTATAAATTTACATACATCATCATAATGATTTTATGACATCTTTATTATCAAAGTAACTCTAAGCAGTTTTACGGTACCCTGGCGACATCTAGAGAATTTGTAGTGAACCAGAAAATAGTTCTGCTTGTTGCCGATAGATTGCAGCATTCGGCATCGTTAATCAATAATGCTTCTTCGGTCTATGAATAATTTTTTTAATCTGTATCATTTTGTAAGTAACATTATTTTAGTAAATTCGTCTATGTAAATAAAATAAGTCATGAGACCGGGTATGTTTTAAAAAGAGTATTTCTGTTTGTTTAATAAATTTGATACTTTCGTATACCTAACATAATTGTAAAATTAAAATGTCAAAACATACTAAACATAGCGTCCGGAGGGGAGATTTACATATATCGACCTATTTATTAATTTAAAGAATTACTTAAGATTAAATAAACCATTATCTTTATCGTCTTTATCTATCGAAGATTTTCAGAAAGTTCAAAATCCTAATGTAGGTACGTAAGTACTTGTAGGTATACCTAACTGAAATAGAGTTCAAATAGCAAATGCCATTACTCGCATTTACTTTACTATGTTCATAATATACTTACCAATACCATATACCTACTGCTGATGAATAGTAAACCAAAAAAGGAGACCATAAAACAAATACAGTAGACAACAAACGTTCATTTACAAACAATTAACGACCGATAATGAATAAAAACATTGCATAATATGCCAAAATGTAACTTTTTATGGCACTTTTATTGGCTATCAAACGCTATGATAATAATAATAAAAAAGGTTCTTTAGATCTCGTCGCGGGCGCAGTACGCACACAGGCGCAGTTCTATCGCGCTTACTGACAAGCTACTGTGGCCATGAATTTGATAGGACTTCATATTTTATTTTATTAGTTATTCAAAACTGTGATGCAATGGATACGATGACAGAAATCTTAATTTCAATTATTTAGTTGAAGTTGTGGTTTACGCATCGCAAAGTAATATTCTTTTTTTATATATCTTATTTTTCACCAAACACAACGTAACCACGTAAATTCCATTTTGCTAGAAAGAGTTAGACAATAATTTTTCCTAAATTTTGTATTTTATAAGATTTTTATTTCGTTATAAATTTTTGTTATATCGAAGGCTATTATCGTACAATCACGATAAACGTATTAATCATATTTTATTCATAAACAGGACACATTCAATTTTGTAGACATCGTGTATCGTATCGTTAATAGCTCCCATATTATGTTAGAGACAGACAGAAACAATACAACGACAAAACACTACGTGCGTTTATGTTATTGAAACAACCCTATACCGAGGGAATTACATAATTGCGCTAGGTACTGGGCTGGAAAGTTAATAATATGAAATACTGGTTGAATAGTTTCGGGAGCTGATTTGCACCTCGTGACGGTACGAGTATATTATACATATAATTATTATTACTGGAAGGTTAGTATATTTCGGCTTAGGACACAGGCAGAGCCGGACTATGGTCGACAAAGCCCCGCAACGACCAAAAGACACTGCTATGGGAAGGAAGAGAAAAGCTACACCCTTTTACTATAATACCTATCTATGGAGAAAGAAGCGACAAGAAATACGCAGCTCCTTTCTTTATTAAAGGTGCATTCAAGAATTTTAGACTGCCTTTCTCATACCATCTTCTATTTTTATTTTATTTTATTTATAAATTAAAGTCGCTTTCCGAGTATGTCTGTCTGTATGTATTTCCGCTAACTCCTCCTAATTTTGATGCAGTTTTCACCATCAGTTAGAGAATTTCTTCCGGAAGGTTTATATGTATAATACATACACGAGAACACGAGAAAACCCGTGCGAAACCGGGACGGGTCACTAGTGGTATTTAGAAATGTACCTACTAACGATGACGACATAACCCATATTTCCGTTACGCTTCACTTTCGTAACGACATTCGAATATGTACCAAGACGACACAAATTCTCCAATTTCTGCCATGGCAGTCCCCGAAAACCGTGAACCATGGCGCCCCTAACCCCCATACACCCACAGAGGCACTCACGCGCACAGCAACCGCGCCCGGCATGAGCAAGCAATGTAGTAGTTGGTTGGCGAGTATTTTGACGAATTCCGAATAGTTGGTGTGCATTCCGCTGGCGGGGCCGGCTACTTAGTGGCTTCTGTTGAGGCTACAATAACTAGTGATGTATTTGATTTTATTTCGTTTTTTTATGCACACAATACCCGTAGTTTATCTCGTTTTGATTTTGATTGTGAAATTGTATCTAGAAATAATCTTGAACCGTTTTGGTAAAAAAAATACTTGTTAGAAATAATACACATTCCTAGATTTTTCATAATTTTGAACGGACCAAAACGGAACATAACGTTGATAAAGTACCAATATTTAAAAAAATCTAACAAGTTTTAGTAGTATTTTCGGACGCGAAAACCAGCAGGGATTACATTCAGTCTTGTTGAGAGACAATGGTTAGTCATTTGAAGTTGGACTCAACACTATTAATGTTTGTTCACCACAAACATATTGATCAATAACCTACAGCTTTTCTGTGTTGATCTATTGACGATTACGATGTACATCGAATTCTAGGCAAAAACGGAGGCAAAAAAATTGGCATACTCTTAAAGTCCAGGCGGTACTTCAATTCGGAACAGCTGCTTCAACTAAACTAAGCACAAATTCAGTCTGTATTGAGTTATGCTGCCATCTCTGGGATAGAGAAGTATTATGTGATCCAAAGCTAACAGGTCCTAGGGCTACGCGTCTGTTGGTATTTTGCAGACTGCATTTTGGTGAATGTTATTCTGCTGATTCATTTCAATTCCGGTCTATGTCCGCCTTCGGATCTCTAGAAGCGGACGGATATTCCGCCCTCATGTCGTGACCAGGACACAAACCGCTTTAGCCCGACCTTTCTAATTCGTACGACTAAGGAAAGGAATGCATAGCCTGCCAATGTTTTCTCCCAGCATAATTTGGTCATATTCTACGCATCTCAGTTTAAGGTACCATACTGCTAGTAGCCCGAGTTTTTATATCTTAATGGGTTTACCTCAGTATTAAATAACATTCCATACAACACAGCACTAACACCTGTTACCAAAATTAAATACTCCCAACTTTTAATAAGACAGTGGTACGGTGGTACTGCCAACGCAACGCACCGGCGCGGGCGCCGATGACGATGCGCGCGCGGCGAGACGGCGACGCCGGGGCGGGGGCGGGGGGCCCAAACCTGATTTTCGGTCTATTCTGACCTTGTAGCGAACACGTATTACATCACACTATTTTATAATGCCTTATTTCATATGCCAGGGTCATTCTAATACCGACTTTGACGGAGTCACATTAGGTTTATGTTGGGTCTATTACGGTGTATGGGTTTTAGGATGTTTTGGTTCTGGGTGCCGGCGAATTCGTGGTCTGACGCATGAGCTCGCCGAAGAATTGGCTACCTACGTGTCAGGTTTTTCCGGCTATGTCGTTCCGCGTTCGCGTTATTAACACCTTCCACACTTATTTGAGCTTTTCTATAGCAATTCTAATTTGTCGCCTCGCGCATGTGTACTTTGACCCAAGTTTGAGTCACCCAAACATTTGGCTGTGTAGATTTTTTGGTTCAAACTACCAGTTCTGGTCGACTTTTTTCATCGACTTTGTTTATGTTTTTTCTCTACCTCACGTAGGTTTGGTGACATCTTTATGGGCGAAGACGCGGTTTGTTACAACCTTATTTTGCATAAAAGTAGGTTAACTGAGTTTTTTGTTACGGGACTTGTTGTTTTTATAGGAAGTATATTTAACATGTCAGTGTATAAAGAGCCAAATATGTATAAATAGACGAGAGTAAATATACGAGTACGAATAATAACGAAGCTATTAATTTCAGATATGAATATTCATTTGAGCATATTATAATAATACTAGGTGGCCTGGCGCGACTTTATTCTTATGGTGTCCTACTCCTACCCAACCCTACCCCTACTTTACTCTACTACTACCCTATTCTACCCCTACCTTACACACTATCCTACTCTACCCACCCAATATCTACTCTAAACCTCCCCTACCCCTACCTCTTCTTTTGTATCCTTGTTGTTGTTTTAGCCTATGTTACTCTTTAATAATGTAACTATCTATTGGAAAAAGATGTTTAATAATCGGTATAATAGTTTTTGAGTTTATCCCTTACAAACAAACAATAAAATCTTTCCTCTTTATAATATTAGTACGGATGAAGCTAACATTTTCAAAAGGTCCGGAGATAGAACACTGCTTAAACTTAAATACAATAAGAAAGCCATAAAGAATAAACACCGACCGATTAGGGACCTACTCATAATTTACACTCCTGCAAAGATTTCAAAAAGATCACGACATCAATACTAAACGAATTTGACAATATGTATATGAACCTTTCTCGGATCCGCGCTGCAGGAGTCCGGAGATTCCGCTCCGATGTTAAGTCCAAATGGCGAGAGCTCACGGAGTCTCTTAGGACGCTTAAATCCCAGTCAAGCCCAAGAGTTTATAACAGAAGATCGTAATTATACCGATGATGCACTATGGCTGCGTGCGAGACTTGGTCAGCAGGGACGATATATGTCCGCGAACTTCACGTCAACGAAATGAAAATACTGCGGTGGATACGACTTTCTCGAGTTCTTAGCGAGCACATCCGTGGCAGCCTTGAGAGATCGCGGTTTAGATAGATGAGGTTTGCATGCAGCAGTTTGGTTACGAGTAAACACCAGGGATAGGCAATGGGTGGCCAACCGGAAGGTAAGAGGTGTCGAAGAAGGACAACAAGCAAACGTGGCAAACAAGCTTACGGTCTGCTTGATGCTAAGCTAAGCAGTCACCGCAGCCTGTGTACGTTTGCAATACCAGGGGCATCAACGCAGTGCCGACCCCGTAAAAACCTTTTCACCCCTTTCTTGGAGAACTCCATCTTCTTCTCTGTCCAAATAAATTCGTTGCGCATTTTACCTCCAGATATTATTAGATAATCACAAGCTCAAATTGGGACAAACCTACATTTCACGGGACTCGCGGAAGATCAGCGCAGCGGCTCCGGCCGTGGCTCATGCTGAGTGACGTCCTTTTGTTGGCAGGGAGTGCCACAGCACAGCAATTCCGAATCGATATATTTCTATGTTTATTTTGCAATTTGTTATTTTATTGTTGTGATATGGTGTCTTTGTTAATCAATAAATGTCATTTCATACTGGGTGTCTTTCTCCGTGACCATTGCCCATATTGCAATTTCGCAATGTCCCAAACCGAACATTAAAAAAGCCGCCAGAATTCACCACATCGCTACTTTATACGACCGTACACCTGCCAAATTGCCAAGTACTTAAAGGCCTTCACGTGTAATGACTCTCATAGTTTCGACTTCCGCAGTATATCTCGGTATCTCGAGTCTCAAGTTTTAACACTGCGTTGAAGTGCGGTATTATAGATTTTGAACGTGTGTTTATTATATGTCCATGTAGGTACGAATAAACCGATTCATATCTGTGGTGTGACATTTAGTAGCTAATTAATTTTCGATAATGTTTTTAATAAAGGTTTTTTGCATTAGGTTTTTCGCTTTTTTGCTTAGTTATTTTTGAATATTGTTTGAACAGGTGTAGCATTTGTTACATAACTGGTTTGCGAGCTGTTCCACTATAAATTTCGTTCGCAATAAATTAATATTTGTTGTGAAGTTTTGACGTTGCGCGCACAATATACAGAAGAAAGAAAGAAAGACATTAATTACACAATAATAGTAACTAACATAATTGCAAAAGAAAACATAAATAATAGGAACATTTAAACAATGAGTAGCCTCATATCGCAATATACGTTCCAGGGCTCTATTTTTGAACCGCATCCACTTGAGCGCTCGCGTGCGCTACCTATCTCTTTCACACACGTGGTAAATTGCTGGAGGCAGAAGAGACAGGCATTACAAGGCGAGCGCTCGCATGGCAGCGAGCGGTGCGAAAATAGGCTCCAGTCTTTGACGAGTCGAGTGTCCGTCAAAAATTCCGATTTTCAAAACTTTATGGACCGTACCGACGCAGACGTTTGCAAAAATTGAGGCGTCTATTAAATATGTGTTGCCAGCCGGCCCCGTGAACCTCTTGCCAAAATTGTTTATAGTAATGTTGAAATAAATTGAATTTCCTAATCAAATTACAAGTAAATGACTGCGATATGGAAAGTCTTTAAAAATATGGTTTGTAAGCACAAGTACTTAGATTATTAATTGACAGTCGTCTATGTTTATGAGATATAGGTACTTAAGTAGCACCTCGTGTGGGTCTTGCAATAGCAACTAGCGATTTTCTATTTTAACTTGCCGCTAACTTGTTTGAATTGCTTTGAAGCTTTCATTCATGTGGCTATACTCCATTAAACAAATTATAAAAACCCCGCAGTAATGTGGATCCACTAATGAATACAAACAACAAGATACAACACAACAACGAGAACAACACAACGACAATAAAGAGAACCAGATTAGTGATGATGATGACAAGGCGATGATGATCCAGCGGCTTACGATGTGACGCGTAGGTGCCGAAGATCGGGCAAAGTGTAGAAGCAAATTAGGAACCCTTAACCTTGGAAACCCGCGATTGACCGCTAGAAAAGTAAAGAATTCTATAGTAACAATCCAGGGTACCGATTCTGGTGTGCAATGCAGTTGTTATTATGTTGCAATGTAACTGTGATGTTACTATAACTACGTCAAGGTATCGAGTCAGTCCCAGCATCATCCCAGTTAAATTGCAGTTAAATCATTGTTCGACCTTTGACACGTTTTCGTTGACAGAATTGAAGGCAGTTTGACAACTTCGTTATTTATTTATTTATTGGAGTACCAACAGCGATATAAAACCATAATGCAACTAAAGTACCAGAAAAAGAATTGTGGAAAAGTTCGAACTCATGAAAGTTGCAACTCAACATCTGTCATTTGAATAACAATCACACGTTTGACATGCGATGCCATTGTAATGTTACTGCAACTGAGACGATTTCCGTACCAGAATCGAAGCTTAGGTCGTATCAAAAGTATCTCATAAATTATATTTAGGATAAACCAGCCGAGACACCATAACTTCGAAGCGGATGAATCCGGTATTGCCAGGGGCAAAAAATATTCGCCACCATATTACGCAAATTGGTTCTTTTTGCCATTACCACATACCTGACGACAAAAAAAGAACTTTCGTTATCACATCCACGCAGGCACACAATCATAAAAACAAGCGATTCATTTTACATTGTGTTTTTGGCTGGAACAGGGCCGGAGTCAGTGAAAGGGTTGGAGATCAAACACCCGTATTTAAAATGAACGATATTGACCAGTCACAGAGCCGTATTGAACGCAGTGCGTTCACTCAGCAGATGAGCACTGTGAGAACGCATAATATGGTAACGCTACTTAGAAAGTATTCGTAAATGCGGGTGTCAATATTTCTAGAAATCTAAAGAGCTAGACACTATAAGATACTAATGAGCGTTTTCGGAATATTCAAAGTCGATCAGATGACGCTGCTAAGTAAGTCTCCTGTCAAATTTAAGAAGTGCCGTATTTTCCAGGCGTTTTTTAATAATGGTAATAAACCGTCAGTAGGTGCCAATCAGACCCAGTTGTTCATTCAATCTCAGAGAAACTGGAGCTTTTTTAATAACCTTTTCATTAGGAACCAAAGATTGGAGATAAGAAAATTTATTTAAATACAAACAAAATATTTACTAAACAAATAAACTAAAACATAAAAAAGTCTATAAATATCGCTGCCCCCCGGAATGGTATCCAGAAAGCGTTGCCTCGTTGGATAGCAAAACTTATCTTCGATCCGAGGAACGAACCAGCTATAGATTTAAATCTAAACATTTCACAAAACTCCTATACCTTATATCCAATTGCAGCCCTGTCTAAACTCCTTCTAATCCGCCATTTTTTTTGTTTTTTGCCGCGAAAAAAGTGGCGTTTTTATTACTAAGCGAAACCGCGATGAATTGTTTTTATTAGAAATCTTTTTTATGCCAATGATACTGGGTCACTATGTCTGTCCTTTTATGTTATCTCTTTCGGACTAATTCCGTAACCAATACGTTAGCTGATCCTCTTTTTTACAAGCTATTATTTAGTTTCACAAGTCTTCAAGTCTGTTCGTAATAAAATCTTGCAAGTTAAAGACCCATTTCCCGGTTTCCGATTGAGCTGAAATTTTGAACGCTCATGTAAGTTCGGTGACAATACAATGTTATGATGCCATCGAGCTGATCTGATGATGGAAACGGAAGGTGGCCATGGGAACTTCTAAACTACCAATGGTAAAACCATCGAGTTTGGGCTCGTTTGATTAGTCTTGACAAATAGTCTGACATATAATAGTCTAATCATCTGAGTACATCCGTGGCAGCCTTGGCGTAAGAGATATCGCGGGTAAGACCGAAGTGGCTCAGCTGCGGGTTCGGTCACGTGTTGCGTAAGCCCCAGGGATACGTGGGAAATAGGTGCCTGAACCTGCCGGTATCAGGAAAGAGATCCCGCGGAAGGCTCAAGAAACGATGGATTGACATCGCCGAGTCGGACGCGAGAGCCAACGGCTTACGACGTGAGGATGCTGAAGACCGGGCAAAGTGGAGAAAGCAAAGCATGAAAGCGGAGCCTGGCAGTAGCCGGGATTGACCGCTCGGATGATGATGATGATAATAGTCTGATCATAGAGAACGCGCGATGAAACCATGAAAAAAGATTTTTCATTTTCACCAGTTTTGGACCAGCGTAGTACATACATTGAATAAGTTACAATTCTAAATCTAAATTCTAGGTACTCTATTACCAATACAGCCAAGAATACGAACTCCAAATCTTCTTAAAAACGATTTAGGACTTAGTCTTGAAATCATATAGGAGTTTTTCAATGCTATACAGTGACAAACGAGCAGCCTACCTGATGGTAACTGGCAACCTTACCCTTCAAATCGGAACACAACAATCCTAGCATTATTGCATGGCGGCAGAAATAAATAAAGCAGTGGTACTCATCCAGGCGCATATGAAACCTGGAAAGCTTTCCCGGCTACAGGTGCTCCTAGGGGGTGTTTAGTACGTATGCGCCTAGGTTTTTCTGGCGAGTCGTGCATAACCAGTCCAGTCCAGTCGGTACTCATGAGAGTTCACCTCCTCCCTCCCAACCGCAATACCGGAGGGTACCCATTTCCTTTGCACTTCTCAGACTTGACAGAGTGCTACCACCTGAAAACTCTACATATTATTCGAAAAAAATTGAGATTTATTAAATAAAAGTAATCATATAAATAGTGTCGCTCATGGGTTGAAATAATAGGTAGGTACTATGTTTTTGGCCGTATGGTGTCCGGCAGAGTAGAATAGCACCAACCCCCTACACTCATGGGTGTCGTACAAGGCGACTAATGTTTTCGAGATAAAAGATCAAGAGTCTCCGTAGTCTGGAAAATGGGCAGCAGCATTTTCCATTGTTATATTTAAACACTGCTATCTCCAACCCGCCTGCCAAGCGTGGAGATTATGGCAATAACCTCCCCTTTCGTGGGAGAGGCCCGAAGTCCTGCAGTGGACTGTTACGGGTTGTGATGATGATGATATAAATAGTGCCTGATTCAAACAAGATTCTAAATTACATAAAAACTGGCTCATCAAATATCAAGCGTGTCACCATCTGAATATTCAACGAAATACTCGATATTCGCTTTAATGATATTATTATATTAGCATAAATTGATTTTGTTACTAAAATGTAAATCTGTGTACTTTTAGATGTTGATGACCATATAATGTATTCGTGTCTCAAAAAAGCGTAGGGCTTTTTTGGTTTTTATTGTTTGTTTATATTTTTTACGCATTGTTTTTAGATTTAGCTCTATATTCGTCACTATTTTGGGCGTCTTTTTTGTGCTTTACCGTTGAGACAATGATTCACGTTATTCGGTTTTTGCGATTTCGTCTATTTTTGTACTGTTTAACGGTACAAGTCTGTTTAATTTATCAACGATAGCTTTTTTGCCCGCAACTTCGTTCGCGTAAGACATAGACATAATTTTATTAGTAAAAAAAATTTACAAGTCATTATTTGTCGTAACAACACCACAACATCGTGTAAAAAACAGGTGCATTGTCACAGTGCTAAGCTAACATGCTTCAATATATGTAATTTACTGGCAACGTTCGTCACAACTGTAACACAACATTGTTGCTTGGTGGCAGTAATAGCTAGATTGGCAATAGTAACACTAAGATTAAGCGTTGATACTCATCTTTATGGATACCACGGGCTTGACAAGGTTTATACTTGCACGTTTTAACGGAATCACAACACAAACATTCCTTATTCCATTCCCAATTAGGCGGTGATGACCACTTTCCGTTTGGCCGTGTGGTGTCCGGCAGAGTAGAATAGCACCAGCCCCTTACACTCATAGGCGGTCGTACAAGGCCACTAATGTTTTCGAGTCAAAAGATCAAGAGTCTCCGTAGTCTGAAAAATGGGCAGCATCATTTTCCATTGTTATATTTAAACACTGCGATCTCCAACCCGCCTGCCAAGCGTGGCGATTATGGCAATAACCTCCCCTTTCGTGGAAGAGGCCCTCAGTCCTGCAGTGGACTGTTACGGGCTGTGATGATGTAATGATGATGACCACATGTATTGTATTATAATTGTATATGTATTATATTGTAATTGTAATATATTGTATTATAAGTATGTACTTAAAAAAAAAAAGTATATAAGTAGTTTATCAGCTACCTAGCACCCATAACACAAGCTTTGCTTACTTTGGGGCTAGATGGCGCTGTGTGAATTTGTCCACGATTATTTATTTATTTATTTATTTACATTCCATCAGGTGGCGCGGTCGCATGTTTGTCTGCCGTATAACATAAAGAAAAATTCGATTCACCGATGAATGCGCAGGAGGTTCTAAGGCAACAGTAGACAGTTTCATGCTAATCGTGAAATGTGCTCCTGTAGGGTGACAAGGCTTCCAGTATTTTTCGGGAAATCCTGTTTTCAGCTATTTGACCTTGTCTCTATTAGGCAAACCACTACGGGCGAATGAGGCATCTGTATCCGACGGCCAATTAACGTAGAAAGATCTCAAAGATCAAGTGGATCAAGAGAAGGTGGACCCCGGGCCCTTGCGTAAAGCGCAAGAGCACATTAGCAACCAAAACTTGCCCTGTAAAACTATACAATACCAAGAAAAAACAACATGTTATTATTATGTTCACAACCAACGTTTTTTTTCTACAATATGCGCAACCGCAACACTTTGATCATCATGATGAAATCATAAATTAATTAGTAAAGTGTTTATTAATTCATGAACACGTTTTCTCATAAAAAGCACAAGTAATATTTCTTTTATGTCAATCAGTAGACAAATAGGCAAGCGGCCACCTGACGGAAAGTGGTCACTGTTGCTTATGGACATTAGCACCACCAGGGTCCTCACCAATGCTCTCATCTCAATCTTATACAATTATGATATCTATGTGAAGATGAAATCAAATATAAAAGAAAAGAAAATGCGTCGTTCCCCTCATAAACTCCGGGACACGTTTCCCTTACAGCAGACAGGCAAATTCTAGAGCCCTCCATTGCCAAAGCCGAGGCTTCCCATAGAGCTCTGTATACCTTACTTACCGGTAGGAACACAAAAGGTACTATTTAAAATAGTAGTGTAAGGTGGAGGTACTTCCTCAGATGGGACACCCCGTATGCATCTAGCTTCTTCCAAATTCATCATTTTATTAGGTACATACAGAACAGTCAGCTGCTGAGTGACCTTTCATTAACATATCAGCTGACCGTTTTTTGGTCTACCTTCAGACGTGGTCGTCCTAGTCTGTAGATCTCTAAGATATTGGTCGCCATGTACTGTCATGAACTCACGCCTTATAAACTCTGCCATACATTTAGGTCCGCTTGCAATATATTCTTAAACACCTTTAAGAATGATGTTTAACGTTTTTTTAAGAAGTTTTTGTTAAAGTATCAGCTTAAATACGTTCAAGAATTTGGCGCAAGCCACTCTTTACGTATGCCAGCAGGTTCACATCCATAAAATCCATGTACAGACGGGATTGGTACTAGGAGCTACTCAGCCGAAAAAATTACCTATTTAAATAAATTCGAATCTTTAACCGGATACCACAGCTTCGGAAAAGCACCTATAACCTGTTAAATATACCTGGCAAGAACTTAGCAATATGATTATTTAATAATCACTTACCTCACAGCAGTGGTACTCTCAACATTTGAATATGAATCAATGTTTTTGTCCGTTTCAAACTCTTGATTGACACGTAGGTATTATGCTTAATACACGTGCCTTTATTAGGTACGACGTGGCTTGGACCATGACGCTTTAAGAATTTGGGACAAGTCCTGCTCGTCCACAATTTTACTTGCTATAATTGTGTTTGCTATAATTAACTTTGGATTCCTCCGGGCGCAGTTATATTTATTGTAAGTGTCTAAACCTGGTCTAGTCCTAGATATTTCAATATTGATTGGCGGTAGAGGTCATTGATCCCAGCCCCCCAATAAACATGCTTGGACAAATTCATACAGCGGCATCTAGCCCCAACGTAAGCAAAGCTTTGTTATGGGTGCTAGATAACTGATAAATTACTTATACACTTTTAAATACATATAACACCCAGAGCCGTTGAATAAATTAAAATTCATCATTTCAATTTCTGCTCGGCCAGGAATCAAACCCGGGACCTCTGCATGGCAAACGTTAACCAACAAAACCACTCAGGTCAGGTATTTGTGATAAATACGCGATTAAGTACCTACGTTTATTTACTTTCTTCATTCATCATCACAGCCCATAACAGTGCACTGCAGTCGCCTTGTATAACATGACACCCACGCGTGTAAGGGGTTGGTGCTGTTCTACTTTCTTCAGTAAATCTACGGAAAAGTAATTAAAAAGTAAACTCCAACACGGTGGTTATAAGAAATTCATATAAAGAAATAAACATTTTATTTATTTACTACTTACATATTTCCCTTCGTATAATATGAAATAAATAAATAGTCAACGACACTTATCCAGAAAAACTCTCCATCATGGCCGTCCTATTAACAGGTTTTTGGCGAAGCACGCCTATATTCTTAACTCACGATTTTCGCAAAGTGTTTCCGAGTAATAGTACCTACCTACAGCGCGGAGTGGTCATCTCTATTTAGATCTAAAAATATTACAATAACTACCAAAATCATCATCATTACTAATCCATAGTCATTAGACCGAAATAGTCACGAACGTATTAGACTTTACAACGCATATGAAAAATTAAGTCCTCGTAGAGAGCTATCTATCTCTTTTAAAACAATATGGATGTTAGATGTAGGTACCATGTTAGTCTATCATGCTAAACACCGTTAATTTTCTTAAAAATCTGTTCAGTAAGGTCTTTCTTTATACTATACAGTGACAACGGAGCAGACAGCACCTGATGGTAGTGGTAACTATCGCCCATAACATCTACGATTCAGGCTTATAGGTTGCAGGCAACCAAAATACGGATCCGCAGGTACGTTGTCACTGTGAGACCTTAGACGAAATACCTCATGTCTGTAATTGTGCAGGCTACCTTATTCTACAAACCGGAACACAACGTTGTTGCTTGGCCACAGAAACAGATCGGTGGTACTCACGGTCGAACTTCGAGCTGTCAATTTTCTACCATACACGCATCACGCATCACGCAAGCGGAGCTGTCAAAGATGGCTAGACCAGCTGAACCATCTTTTGCCTCAAAAACATTAGTCGCCTTGTACGACACCCACGGATGTAAGGGGTTGGTGCTATTCTACTGTGCCGGACACCACACGGCCCGGACGATAAATATGTTGCGTTTAATTTCGAAATCAAGGACCCAAGTAAACAGATTTTATTACATATCGACTAATTATAATTTCATTTAGAAACGGCACGCGTCCATAAATAGCACATACATCATAATTATAATTTTAAATTGCAAAATATTAAACTCACATCAATATGCAATATTGCTTCAATTTATTTTAAATGTACCTAATCTTTGGAAAGAGCTACTGGGTGTCGTTTATTGAAGTAATGCTATTAATTATAATGAACAAATATAAAAATGTAATGAATCAGAGCATATTAAGGTTATTAACCAAAAGTTGTAAGTAGGTAAATTAATCAAATTATTTTTCAAAATCATATCATAAAGATTGCTCGAAATTAAAATTAATGTGTTTGCTCTGATTTATTTCTTTCAAATTGGGAAATAAGTAGGCAGGTATAGACGACTACCTACTTTTATTCAAATTAGGTACAATTCTTCCCTCATTATAATCAATATTCCTTCACACATAAAATATATATACACACATAAAAGCCCTCATGTAACCCCAACCCCATAATCATATAGGAACATTCCTACTGGTAAAAGCGTCGGTGGCCTTGTGGTAAACGGGCCCAACTCGTAAGCGAGAGGAACCGAGTTCGAACCCCGGTGTCACCCACCTCAGGTGCCCCTGTTAACACGTAGAAAAAAAATTTTTCGTTAGTAACGTTGTAGTACGTGTTACAGAGGTCAGATAGCAGTCGTTCCACTGTAATCACCTGATCTGCCAAATCCTGGATCATGGTCAAGGCGGACACCGAGCTCTCGCGCGTAACAAGGGGCCATAACGCCAAGAAAACATAGATTGCATTATAAGGTGACAAAGACAAGAATACAAAAAACGAATTTACGCATAAACTCCTGGCCACTTAACCATCAAGGTGGCGCAATAAATAGACGAAAAAGAAGAAAAAAATAAATAGGAAAAAGAAAAAAGAAACCCCAGTGAGCCTTGGCCCAGTTTTCCTAGATTTTATACTTAACTGGTGACCCATGAAGCGGCCTCGAAGTGAACAGGTTCCGATACCAAAACTTCAGACTTGGAACATCTCGAGCCTTCCTATTTTCACATTTAGTTTAAGTGGTTGCTTACTTCGCTGTTTTAGTCAATTGTATGATACATTGTACGAGGAAAATCTTGTTACAACTTGTGTTGTTATTATGAAGCACCTTTTTTTGTCAAAATAAATTAATATATAATTATATTATAAATAAATAACGCAACCCCAAAGTAAACAAAGCTTGTGGTATGTGTGTTAACTAATATACTACTTAAATCCTTTTTTAAATACATACTTATTATACATAGAACACCAAGACCCGTAACAAAAATTTAAAATTGATTATTTCAATTTCTGCCCGGCCGGGAATCGGACCCGGGACCTCTTACGTGGCAGACGCATGTGGTCACACTGAACCACTCAGGTCGTCTAGTAAAATTACGTTACTCAACTTCGACATTTATTTTGTCTACTCCTTTTAAGGAATAGTGAATCTTAGACATTTTTCTTAGAGGAAAGTTATTGTTATAATTGTGTCATCCCTATAATAGAAGGACAAAATTAACTTATAAGACTAAAGGCAAGTGTGCAGCAGATGGTCGAACATTCATCACCACATTGTAACAATGTCAACTGATGTGATTGTCTCGACTACAGTAATTGATATATTTACACAGCTCTCTTTTCTTAGTTGAACAATATTTTCAGAGTGGTCGTGGTTGCGTAGACGAGGTACCCGGAGAGATGTTCATTGTGTCGCAGACTTCCCGAGGATTGCTTTCTCAGCGATTTGTTTCCATTTCTGCCGGTTATAGACGTTGCGAGTACATTGGACCATGGTGGATGCTGTACCCAGTTAATTTATTGTGATAGTGATGAACGTAAATAAAAACTCATCATCATCACAGCCCGTAACAGTCCACTGCAGGACATAGGGCCTCTCCCATGAAAGGGGAGGTTATTGCCATAATCTCCACGCTTGGCAGGCGGGTTGGAGATCGCAGTGTTGTAAATATAACAATGGAAAACGCTGCTGCCCATTTTCCAGCCTACGGAGACTCTAAGATCTTTTGCCTCGAAAACATTAGTCGCCTTGTACGACACCCATGAGTGTAAGGGGTTGGTGCTATTCTACTCTGCCGGACACAACACGGCCTTCTGCCGGGCACAACACGGCCTGTGTTATTATTGTTACATTAGTTAAACACAAAAATCTTTCGGAAGCAGCATTGGTCTAGACCAGTGGCAGCAGGCTAGCAAGACCGATCACCAAAGTTAAGCAACACTTGCAGAGTCCAAGAACTAGATGGGCCGTTCGTACTTTGAGGCTCGAACTTCAGCACCACAAGCTCGCTACTCGTTAGGTGTGACTCCTAACACCGTTGGCGAAGCTAAGGTATTCCTCTGGAGACCCTGAGACTGGTGGAACAGAATTGCCGAGGAGGACATAACTTTCTAGTAGCTTAGTGGTCTAGTGCAGCGTACTTGCGAGACCGATAACGAAGGATAAACAACGTTGATTTGGGAATTCAATGGGTGACCGTTTCTTACTTTGAGATTGATCTAACTTCAGCATCACTGTGCCTCCTAATGCCGTTGGCTCGGCGAGGGTGACCAAGGTATTCCGATGGGGACCCTGATACTGGTTCAACAGTCTCCCCACATAGTCACCCCATGACGGCATGTATAGGGTTGCCAACCCTACTATATAATATAGTATCCTACTATATTAGGAGTCCACCTACTATATATTAAAAATTAAAATATAGTAGGTGAAACTACTATATTTAATTAGCACAACATTACCACTTACCGCAAATCGGTACGCGTCCATAAGATCCTCAAACGAAAAAATTTCTTGATTCAAAGCGAATATTTCAGAACGATCTTGAGTCTTGATATTTGTATGACGTGACGTCAAACTCAAGTCAAATAAAACAAAATAGCTATGAAGCTCAATGTAGCAGAAAGTATACATTTAAGAAATAATATAGGTACCTACGTACATTTTATTTAAAAAACCTACTAAATTTTTTTTTATTAATTCCCTATATTTTTATGTCTTCTAAACCCGAAAATACTATATTTGGTCCAAAAAAAGTTGGCAACCCTATGTGTATATCAGGACTTAGACCTTGATCATACGTAAGTACGTAGTAGGTACTCGTAGACCAAAACAAAAATAATATATTCTCCTAATCACCACGTAACCAAGTCCACTAATTGAAAATTAATTAAACATCGCACAGTTTTTTTGCTCTCACACATAAGGGAATGTAAATTTTTGACAGATGGCCGCCATGCCGGTACCAAGATGGCGGTTGCCTAGCAACGGGTGCGTAGGCGCAACAGGTGTTACGGATTTTAAAATTAACCACAACCTTTACATCGAAACGATTTTAGGGATTTGGCATCATGATTTTAACTGTATACAGATGACACTATGGACCTACACTTACACCAGTATTCTAAAATATTACTATGAGATCTTAAAGTCCGCGCGAACGCACAGGGTTTCAATTCCAATTGAGAATACTTGAGTGGCGATCCGCACTATGCGAATGAAAATGTTATCAAAATTAACGTATAGCTAGCCAAATTGACCAATCGTAAAGCCGTATTAAACGCGGTGGGGTTTATTTAGAAGACGAGCATTGTGAGAACGCATAGTACAGCTACTTTACTTGGACAAGTCATCGTCGTCCTAGCGCTTATCCCGGCCTTTGCCAGGGTCTGCTTTCCTACTCAATTTTCACCACTTCGCCCGGTCTTGGGCGTCTCGTCGTAAGCCGTTAGCTCTCGCATTCGACTTCGCGATGTCAATCCATCGCTTCTTGGGCCGCCCACGGGGCCTCTTTCCTGATACCGGCAGGTTCAGACACCTTTTTCCCAGGTATTCCTGAGGCAAGTTTATTTGTACAGTATTGTCTGTAAATACGCGTGTTAGTCTTCTGTAGACATTTTGTTCGATTCTTTGCTTCCAAAGTAGACGCTTGAACGATCTAGTGATTTGTGCTATAGATTTTGATTAATTTTAAAGTTTTTGTTTGAGAAATTTTTATTTGTCCTTGGTTCCAAGTTCTTATTTTCTGGATATGACAACATAGATTTGAGTAATGTGTGATATTAGTGACCAATAGTACCAACTTAATGGTACACAACGCAGTAAAACAAGTCATCAACCTACTCAGAACCAGTCTACAAGGAGCTAACATTTCTATGCGCGTCCATTGACGTACTGGTATAGGTAGATTGGCGTGCTGCCTTGTGTACTAACTAATAAATAAGTAGAATGTCCGAAATCCAAATTAATTTCGTACATTTACGAAACCGCATGCAATTTGTCACTGCCTCAAAATTAATAGATAATTACCCGTGGCTTACGAGTGAGTCACTGGATTTAACGTTCGTATGATGAAACGAATGGGCCCTAAGGTTTTATTGCTGTATTCGTCATAATATATCATTCGTTTCATGGTAAGTAGCACCATCAGCTTTAATCGTTAAGCGAATTTTTCACGGTTCTACTTTTAGAACCGATTGGGCAGTAAATTTCTCGAGTGGCGACCACGTACCGGAAGACGCAGCGTGGGTAGACCTCCCACAAGGTGGACCGACGACCTGGTAAAGATCGCAGTTACCAGCTGGATGCGGAAGGTACAGGACCGGCCGCAGTAGAGATCTCTGGGGGAGGCCTATGCCCAGCAGTGGGCGTCTTCTAGCTGATATGATGATGATGATTATGACTTTTAGAACCATAGAAAGCGGCGGCACTGGTCCAATAAGGTCCGATAACCAAGGTGGAGCAACGTCCACAAAGTCCGGGACCTGGATGGGTAACCATTTCGATGGCTAGGCCCTGCGTTATACTCGTGAACGGGTGCTGCCTTGGTGGACTGGCTTACTCTTGCTGTAGTTCTAGGTGGTTCTTCTTAATTTTACTAGACATATTTATATAATATATTGAGCGCGGTCCGGCTCTGCCTGGCATTGCCGGGCACGGTCCGGTCGTGACTGGCGTGGGGTGGGTTTTCTGCTGCCATGGGGCGGCCAGCGTGTCACTGTGTGCTTCCTTCCTATTTCCTACCCTCCTCCTTTTTGACTATTGAAAGAGATAGTAAATGTCCTAATCAATAAATAAATTTTGAATTTTGAATTTTTGATCTTTTGAGGCAGTGGAATGTTCAGCACCACAATGAGCTCGCCACTCGTGAACTTAAAGACTGTTAAAATTTTACCATTATACTCTGTGATATATTATTTATTTATTAATATATTTATACCACTAAACTTTAGTTCAGAATCCAAACCACAAACATATTAACCAGCAAGGATGCGTTTTCGAATACTCTTTTCTTGAAAGACTCCATGTTGCACTCTCCGGCAAAACTTTTTTTTTTTATCTTATTAGACTTACCTTAACTTTAAACCTAACTGAAGGTTATGGTTTAAACAGGGAAAAGTCTTAAAAGCTCTTTCTAGCGTAAGTTTTGTTAATTGTTTTATTGCGACTGGATATCCTCCTGGGTTTAACGCATGCGCTCTACGTCCCGACTGCTGTTACCGACGTGTGTATCTGCGGCTCTGTGTTTGAGTGGAGGTGTGTGTCTGTCTGTAGCCTCGTAGCTCCCGAACGGATAGACCGATTTCGATTCGCTTTATTTCATTTGATCACCGTATTAATCGAGGTTGCATATCCAGAACGACAGAGCCACTTCCCGTCAGGTGGACCTTCAGACCGTGCCTCCCTAAGCAAGTTATGCAATCCTAAAGGAGGTCGGAAATAAACGAGTACAGGAAAAGGTAAAAAAAAGTTGAGAAACCGTAGAGGAGATACGGAAATAACCCTGGCGTTGGGAAAGGAAAAAAGCTGACCAACCTGAACTCTTATGCAACGTTAAAAATAAACATACAAAAACTTACCTCGAAATATCTGTGGAGAGGGGCAAAAACCATAACGGGTTCTGTAGTAGAGTATGGGACCATCCAAAAAATTTGTCTTTTTTCCGACCTTACAACGGGAACAAAAAGTATGTGGGGGCAAAAAGTACAATATGGCACTTTTTGCAAATAAGTTACTTTTTCTTAGCGCGTGCCAGGTTATTGCGTGCGTTTTTATTTCATACAGTTTTTGTGACAATAGACGTTGGGTGAGGTCAGTGCTAATTTGCATTTTGTGAGATAAACGACTAAATTTGCTAAAAAAAAAAGGCTTTGTGGAGGTACGTTCGCCGGTTCATTTGGGTGATCGAACAAAAGACCGTCGAAGGACCGGGTCGAGTGGTATCAGCGATAGTATTCTCTGCAAAAAAAATTAAAAAAATTAGGAACAATTGATTAGGAATTACAAGCAATGTTTAGATCGGGGGAGGAACTACATTCATTCGATTTCTTGACCACAAATTAGAGAAGTTTCCGTGAAATGGAACGAAGATATTATTTATGTCTCAATTGTTTAATTTAAGTATATATATTTTTGTATAACTTATATGCTGTGTTGTGCTGTCCAGTCAGGAACAAACGATTTATAATATTATCATTATATTATTAAGATGAACGAGAGAGAGATGAAGAACGAGAGATACGTACGGGGACAATATCGGATCTGGAATATTAAAGTACATTTTTGTTTCACATCCTAATATATTTTTATATTAGGCTAGACAGGCATTTGACCGCCATCTTACCTGTTGGTAAGTGACGATGCGGCCGACTCATTTTTTTAAATTTACTAGTGGACCCGACGCGACTTCGTTCGCGTACACCTATTTTCCCCTTACCTACCCTTTTTTTCTTGCGTATAAACCTTTCTCATGAATTGCTCTGTCTATTGTTGAAACCGCATTAAAATCCGTTTCGTAGTTTAAAATATCTAAGCGTAGTATTTATAAATGGCGAGAAGCGACTTTGTTTGCTATGTAAAGATTTAATTTGCCAATTTTTCATTAACATTGGTTGAAAATTTTTTAGGACTTTTTTTGTTTAATGTCTTACGGTTGGCAAACAGGCAAGTGGGCCACCTGATGGAAAGTGGTTACCACTGCCTATAGACATTAGCATCACCAATAGTATCTTTATCGAGGAGAAGTAAAATATCAGAAAACAAATAACATAGTAGTGCCTTTTGTGTCATGTATCTTTCACTCTGTATATTTCATCAAAGTTTCATGTGTAATGGAATGAAATGTGTAACTGGAAATAAATAAATGTATATATTTGCCATTTTTTTGTTACCATTTTTGTGTGCAATAAACGATTAAATAAATAAATAACATATAGTATCCTCCCACCCTTGCTTAGATAACTTTTTCCAAGAATCACTTTATCTTTAAATCCAAATCCTTAATCAGTTTGTCTAACTGTATTTAAATCCTATTGAGGACCAGTCTACCTTACTCTCTTCTTATCTCTTTTGTTCAATTCCTTTCTTATTTTCTTGTCTTATCTTCGTAAGATAGGTCTTTGAAGGCATATCTGTCCTTTGTCTGTCTTTCGTGGTCCAGGGATTCTATAGAAAGACCAAAACCCAAATCTCTTTCAAAGCAGCTTGTGGGTGTTTTGGATTAGTTTTAATAGATTGATTTCTGACCAATAGGAATTTGTATATAGCTATATATTTATTTATTTTATGGAAACCTCAATAGCACTTTTACAACAATCTTTTAACAATACATTTCGTAAGCCAATACAGAGGTATTATTAGTAGTAGTAGTATTTAAATGTAATATAGTTTAATAGCTCGATATTGCTTCCACCGCTCCTTAGATCTCCTTACAGAGGGTATAAGGTTGGCTGGAAGTAATCTCATTGTGGGATAAGTCCTCCTTTGCTATGTAAAATTACATTTTTGTAACTCCTGTAAAAATTTATTAAGCCATAAGGAGTTTCATACATATATACAGAGGTATAGCATTTATGCAATAATTGTGTATTGTGTGTGTGCTATGTCCTAATGAGTCACTTAACTTATTATAATCATCATGTAGATATCAGCTTCTATCCTTCAGTTCGGTTATTTCTTTGGGTGTTATTTCTTATAGTTGCTGGTTATGGTTCTGAGTTTTCGTACCACTGGTTTATATTTTCTTCGCACACTCTTAAACTCAAATACTTAAACCTGTTTCCTATTTTAATAATATAGGCACGTAAATATTTAGATAGTATAAAACAAAGTCGCTTGTCACCGTCTGTCCGTGTATCTATGTACGTTTAGATCTTTTAAACTACGCAACGGATTTTAATGCGGTTTTCAACAATGGATAGAGTGAATTAAGGGGAAGGTTTATCAGCAAGAAGAAAAGGGTGGGTAGCGGTAAAGTAGGTGTACACGAACGAAGTCGCGTCGGGTCCACTAGTTTATTATAATTGTTGGATAAGGTTATGAGTTTTTGGACCCTTAGTTTATATTTTCTTTACACATTTTAAAACTCAAATAAACCAGTTTTTGTGATAAAAATATTTTGCATAAATAATAAACTTACATTTCAACTCCTTTTCTGACATCGGCGTCGTCTCCTAGCGTTCAAATCTTTAGTTCAAATTTGAACAAAAATCCATAAAATCCATTCCACATTGCAATATATCTGTTAACAACTATGCAGCCACCTGACGCCAATGCTTGGTTATGTGTGTGTGAGGGTGTGTGATTTGTATGGCAGTGTGTGAAAAGGTTCTGGGTGTGGTATGTGTGTATGGGAATGTATATGTTAGTGTGTAGTATGTGTGTATGAGAATGTATGTGTTAGTGTGTGTATGGCTAATGCGAGATGCGCTTGCGACGATGCGGAGTTGCATGTGGCGTTCCCACCCCCGTCGTGTAGTTGGCGCGTGAGTTTTGATACTTTGACGTCGGCAGCCAGTCTATTATATACTGCTCAAGTGGCTCAGATTAGGGAAAAAGCTGTTACAATAAAAAATGTGCTAATGAAACTTAGGAATGACTCATATTTAACGCAAATCGAAAATTATCGTCAGTTGAAATTCAAAGAACATTACTTTGTAAAGGAATATATGGGTAAAGATTGTGGATAGTACCTACCTACGGCACCAACGTAGTGCATCCAGATCTAACATAGTATTAGCGTTGATAGGATAGTGGCATATCTTCCGAAGAACCGACATATTACGAAGTAGCTATAGGTACTAATTTTTGCGCGGTGGACATTCCTCGGCCAACATAGTGCGAAAGGCTGATGGTTATAAATTTCACCATCACAGCCCATACCAGTCCACTGAAGAACTTATGGCCTCTCCCAAGAAAGGGGAGGTTATTGCCATAATCTCCACGCTCGGCAGGCGGGTTGGAAATCGCAGTGTTATAAATATAACAATGGAAAACGCTGCTGCCCATTTTCCAGTCTATAGAGACTCTAGATCTTTTGCCTCGAAAACATTAGTCGCCTTGTAAGTACAACACCCACGAGTGTAAGGGGTTGGTGCTATTCTACTCTGCCAGACACCACACAATTTAAACCATAAATTAAAAAATACTAATAGTAGCCTAGGTAAGTACCTACCTATACAGCACTAATTAATAGTTGGGTTAATGTTATCCAATAAACCTTAATGATGTACCAAATACCAAGAAATACGCATCCAAGTTGCAGGGCTACAAAATCGTGGGCGTTTATCCTAAGGGTGGGTCGCGTAAAGCGACCCTTTTTTTCTAACATCCACCAAAAGATTTTTTCTACCTGCGAACCCGAAATCTTTACCTGATGCGAGCGCTCGCGCAGATTCTAACAATTTTAGAATGTTGGAAGAAAAAAAAATTTTTGGAAAAAATTTTGTGGCACCACTCTTGGCACGTACGATCGAGGGGGCTTTTTGCCAGATTTTTTACAGGAATTTCACTTGCCAAATAGTAAGGTGAAATGTTTTTATAGTGTTTACATGAGTTTTTCTATTATTCCGTCCGAGGAAAGGGTGGCGCTAGCCATTGATAGTTTTTTCGTTACTTTTTCTGAATACGTTATTGGGCATTTTTAAAGTCATTTTTAAAACAATATTTATTTTACACGTACAGCTCATGACAAACACGCAGACAGCTTACTTATTGTAAAGTGATTACTGTCGCCCATACACGTCCATACACCAGATTCATGCGCTTAGGTATCGTGTAAGTGGTATGTCATAATGATATGTAAATGATTACATATCATCTACATACTTGAGAGGTTAAGGGGTCTGACTCGTAGCCCGAGGCACCGGGTTCAAACTCCAGTGCCGATATGTACCAATAACTCTGAGTTGAAAACCAGCCGATACTCTGAGTGAGAGAAACCATCATAATGAAACCTTTACATTCAGGCGACTGAATAACAGAATCACGAAGGTGAGATAGCAGTCGCTGTGATCTCGATGTGATCATGGTCAAAACTGAACCCAACCCTCGCGCGCGAGAGCGCAACCGGGATGTTAACGCCAAGAGGACCAAAGGCAAAGAATAAAAACACAACTGCTAAACGAGCTTTCCCTAAAGAACTTCATATCCACATCTCGTCTCCAGCGGCTTCCGACCCTTACCAGTTCAACCATCTTGTAAGCCTGCCAATACTGCGTCTTCTGGTTAATCAATGAACTCGTCCTCCTCGATCGTGCCTCCTTCCTAAGAATCGTGATCTCTCAGTCGAAAAGATTTTTTGTCTAATTATTGAAGGAGCTGGTCAGGCAACGTGCTTGTGAGAGCGATAACCAAATTTCAGCGACGCACGCTGAACCCGGGAACTGGATGGGTAGATCATTATAATATGGATGCCTTCAAGGTTACAGTGAAGGCTGTTCCTAGACAGGCACGCTCTATTTTCGGCCGCATCGTCACTTACTTACCAGGATAGATGGCGGAGCCTGGAGCACTATTCAAATTTTATTCTAGTTAAGTAATTATTCCTATTCAAATCGTCTTTGAAAACCATATTTGACAATAAAGAATTTGCGAAGTACGTTGAGAATTTTATTGCCTACAATAGAGATTACAATTACTTCTTAATAAAGATTTATAACGAGAAAATGTCGAATCTGAATATCGAAAACGCAAGAATAGAAAAGGTTAGTCTCATTTTAAAAAACTACTTTAGCTTTACGCCACACAATTAGCTACTAAGAGCAACTAAATTAAGCATAAACAAACAGGTTCTTCGAGCTGTTGATTGTATAACTCTCAATTTCAGTGTCAAGTACAGTCATACATCCACTCGATAAGTCTGCGTCGCGATTATCGGCTGTATTGCGGTGGGTTTCTTATTGTCCAGCGAGGCACATGGACGGACGGTCCACCCGGTAAGTGGCCACTGTCACTAGGACATCTGCCAATGAGAGCGGATGCGGTGCCGGCCATTGAGGTACCTGTAGACAGCTTTTGAAGGACCCCAAGTTGTATTGCAAGGAGAAAACTTAAAAAGGAAGGTTGTAATTTGAATAACTACAGTATCCTATTCAAGCAACCTTTTTGTTGTATATATATGTATTTTAAAAAATCCATAACATAAGTATAGGCAGTCGAATATATATTTTTTTTTTAAATCCGTCCCCTATATTGGGCACAAGTCCAGAATTTGGGACACTAATTGATTTACATGTTACACTATTTTGTACCTGTAGTCTTACCTTTCGGTTTCTCTATTAGATCAGCAGCAAATTAATCATCATCATCATCATCTTGGCTTTAATGTCCCGGTTGTGCTCTCGCGCACGAGAGCCCGGGGCCCGCCTTGACCATGATCCAGGATTTGGCAGGTCAGGTAAATACAGTGGAGCGATTGGATACAAACAGTAATTTAGATGATTTAACATAATTATTAATTTGCCACCTCAAAGAATAGCACCACCCCATCTCTTCCCGTGGGTGTCGTAAGAGGCGACTAAGGGACAAATCCGAAAGGTGGGCAGCAGCATCTTTCTGGGTAGATTTACATCAACTGCACTGCGATCTCCAACCCGCCTGCCAAGCGTGGAGATTATGGCAATGACCTCCCCTTTCGTGGGAGAGGCCCGAAGTCCTGCAGTGGACTGTTATGGGCTGTGATGATGATTAATTTGCTGCAGATTCCCCAGGTTCCCCTGTTAACAGTGGCGTGGGGGTCAGATGGCAATCGCTCCACTGTAATTACCTGATCTGCCAAATCCTGGATCATGGTCAAGGCGAACCTGGGGCCCTCGCGCGCGAGTGCACAATCCGGACATTAACGCCAAGATGACGATCGTCCAAGACACTTGGCTTGGATA
This sequence comes from Blastobasis lacticolella, assembly GCA_905147135.1. Classification (NCBI taxonomy): domain Eukaryota; kingdom Metazoa; phylum Arthropoda; class Insecta; order Lepidoptera; family Blastobasidae; genus Blastobasis; species Blastobasis lacticolella. The sequence goes on along the minus strand of LR990062.1, from coordinate 12,853,866 downwards.
CTTACTCAAAGCTACAAAACGATATTTTTATATTATCAATTATTCTTACATTTCGTCCTCAACTCACTCACTTAATGCGAATAATTTACCTAAGCCAACAAAAGGAACATTTCCTAGACTTGTTTACAGAAGCCAAAGAACGCGTTAAAAAGAAATTAACCGCAAACTCAAATACTACCAGCCAGTACAAACAGTCATCTCATGACTCCCCAACACTCACGCCGGTCTTAACCGAGGTTGGCACGAAGTTTGGCTGTACGAAAGTCACGGTCATTGCCTAATGGTACAACTAATACTTACTTGTCTATAGCTAGCTACGTAACGTACTTACGTATCTATGCTTGACTATTGGTGCTACTCGTACGTATAATCTGTCCAGACTGACTTGTCTTATTTGGTTAAGGAAATTATGTATTTAAATGGATAATATGCAGCAGTATTCGTTGATATTCACATTCTATGTATTTATTGCATAATTTTCGATATCTATACATAATATACGGCCGTGTGGTGTTCGGCAGAGTAGAATAGCACCAACCCATTACACTCATGGGTGTCGTACAAGGCGACTAATGTTTTCGAGGCAAAATATCTAAGCGCCTCCGTAGACTGGAAAATGGGCAGCAGCATTTTCCATTGTTATATTATAACACTGCGATCTCCAACCCGCCTGCCAAGCGTGGAGATTATGGCAATGACCTCCCTTTTTGTGGGAGAGACCCTAAGTCCTGCAGTGGACTGTTATAGGCTGTGATGATGATACACAATATACATAGCGTGATTGATACGGTAAGTCGTGATTTTGGGAATTGTTTGTACACCAAATAGGACAAGTCAGTATAAACAGATCATAGTATTTTTTTCTCTATGGTGCTACTGAGGCAGACTTAAATTTATAACATAAATTAAATGTATACTATGTAAGTAATATCTATACATAGTATAAATTAAATTCGCTTTCCGCGTCTGTGTGTATTTCCGACAATTCCTCTTAAACCATGCATCGGATTTTGATGCGATTTTACCATCAGTTAGATAATTCCATCCGGAAGGTTTATGTGTATGAAACAAAGGTAAAGAAAGCAAAAGCCGAGAAACCTTGGTAGAAATATCTTTAACGTTCCATCGTTGTTATGTAATTCTAATAGTTCCTATAATTTAATTAGTATTATATTCCTGTAACCCGGTTTAAATTATAACGCGTGGGTGATGCCCCTGGTATTGCAAACGTCCATAGGCTGCGGTGACTGCTTACCATCAGGCAGGCCGTAAGCTTGTTTGCCGCCTTAGTGGTACAAAAAAATGAAATAAAAAAGTTTCGTAGTTCATTTTTAAACAAACTTTTTCATACCGGTTTATTGGTACATCACTAATTGTAAAAATTCGACACCAATGTTTGCCTTGACTATATAAAACGGCTGTTTTCACACAAAAACTTGTATTTGTTTTCTTCGGAGCTAATTACGGATTGTTTTTCGTTTGGACAATTAGTCATACGCTCTGCTTCTGTTTTGCCAATATTGGTATTGTGAAGAAAAGGTGGGAAACTTTTTTTTTTATTGCCTAGGAACGGTCCAATGAGGAGTTTTCCAGTAGGTATTGTCAATTGGTTTCAAAAAGCATCAATTGATGGCGCTCCTACAATTTTGGTAATTATTTACCAAAAGATTCAATTTATTACAACCTCTAAAATGGTTAAAAACTAGTGATAAATACAATATTATCCAATACAACGTACCCAGTGTTTATATCCTGTTTGCTAAGAACCTATTTCAAGCGATTATCAATTACCAAAATTGTCGGGGCGCCATCTAGAGAGTGGTTAGGAATGCTTAAGATACCTATTGGAAAACTGCTTATTGATGGAAAGTAGCCACCGTCGTCCAGGACATCTGGAATCTAAGGAGAGCTGATGCGGTGCCGGCTTTTGAGGTAAGTACCTGTAGACATGGCATTTGAAGAACCCCATGTTATAGTGCAGAGGAAAAACTTGGGGAGGGTGTTCTTTCCACAACTTACACGTGTAAAAAAGCTTACGATGCTCGTACGTTACTTAGAGGCATCTTTTTAAATAAATTCTCAAATATTAGGTACTTATAGGTAGCTTTCAGAAACACAATTTTTAAATTTTGGCAATCCCCATTCCCTTGAACCCAATTGGTCGCGAACTGTGCGTTTCAAAAGAACTGTCTCCCACACTAATGTTGTGGAATGAGCTCCCTGGAGAGGTTTGCATTGGAGAGTAAAACATTCAGAGTTCTTCCTCCTGCTCATGCTGCTCAAAGTACGAAACGGTCACCCAGCCAGTGCTGCACACTGCCCTGTGCAGCACGCTGCCCTGCCAACTAGCCCAGATTTCTACGAAGCTTGTCATCATCATCGTAGCGTCCATCCGGCTTCTGCCAGGGTCCGCTTTCATGCTCATTCTTTTCCACTTCACGTGGTCTTCGGCATCCTCACGTCGTAAGCCGTTGGCCCTCGCATTCGACTCAGCAATATCTAGTCTTAGGCCGTTCTCAGGATCTCTTTCCTGATACCGGTTCTACGAAGCTCCTCCATCATCTATTAGACTAGAACTTAAATTAAATTATGGAACTTCTTCAAGAAAACCTGAAGGACCTCAGCACTCATCGTGCACTGTTCGACAAACACGGTGGAAGTTTTGCCCAAACACTTTGCTTACCGATGATGTAACTACTTCCAAACTGTTTGAATGTATAGATAGTAGTGTGCGGGCAAAAAACCTAACTACCTATAATACATCAGTGGATCACTGAGCGACTTAGACGAGTTGTGTGAAGGCCACCGACAATCGAGCTGTGTTCCGAAACACTTGTATTTATAAACAACTAGTGGACCCGACGCGACTTCGTTCACGTTCATCTATTTGACCCTACATACCCTTTTTTCTTACTTATAAATCTTCCTCTTGAATCACTCTATCTGTTGTTAAAAACTGTATTAAAATCTGTAGCGTAGTTTAAAAGATCTAAGCGTACATAGATACATACATAAGAACAGACGGTAGTAAGCGGCTTTGTTTGATACAATGTAAAGATTTATAGAGCTTAAGCACGTTCAGAACACGTTGAAGACTTCTATAGGGTTACTGGAAGAAATTTCTTTAACGTAAGGACTACGCGAGCCTTTTTACCGCGCACATGCAAGATGTGGAATTAACTCCCGAAGTTATTCCTTTGCAGTATAATATTGGCCTTATAAGAAAGCTCACTGTTACCCAAAGGGCAATGGAAAGAGCTATGCTCGGAGTTTCTTTGCGCGATCGAGTCAGAAATGAGGAGATCCGCAAGCGAACCAAGGTCACCGACATAGCTCTAAGGATTGCCAGACTGAAGTGGCAGTGGGCAGGGCACATAGCTCGAAGAACCGGGCCGATGGGGCAGTAAAGTTCTCGAGTGGCGACCACGTATCGGTAGCCGCAGCGTGGGTAGGCCTCCTACAAGGTGGACCGACGACCTGGCAAGGATCGCAGGTACCAGCTGGATGCGGAAAGCACTGGACCGGTTTTTGTGGAGATCTCTGGTGGAGGCCTATGGCCAGCAGTGGGCGTCTTCTGGCTGATATGATGATGATGATGATGACTATAATATGGGGTTCTTCGAAAGGGACGTCTACGGGTACCTCAAAGGTCGGCGCCGCATCCGCTCCCCCTAGATTGCAAATGTCCTGGACGACGGTGGCCGCGCACCATCAGGTGGCCCGTCCGTCCGCGTGAGCCACCCTTGGCAATAAAAATAATAATAATAAGTAGTGCCTGTTGTGTCGTTTATAATTGTGTTATTTTCCTGTATGTTTTATTGTGTATAATAAAGAGTTAAATAAAATAATTGACTCGACTAGCCTTTTCTCGCGCCTTCGTTCGCGTACAACTCGTTTCTTTTCGAGATAAAAAGCAGCCAATGTCCTTTCCCGGGTTCAACATTTGTATTCCGAAACGTATTGAAATATTCCAACGCGTTTCCGAATACAATCCAGGCAAAATTGGTCGTCGATTCCGATAGAGGCACCGTACGTTTGTTAGTTGAAAATAAGTAATTACCTATACAAGTTATTTTTACTACAACAATTATCTCTTTGCTAGAGGTTTGTATCTATTTTAAGCCATTCAAATCCTTACGTGGTATAAAATAAAGTCGGATTTCGTGTCTGTCTGTATCTATATCCGGTAACTTCTCCAAAACCACGCTACGGGTTTTGATGCGGTTTTAACTATCATTTAGAGAATTTCAAGATTTCAGTTTGGATTCTCGACATAAGTAACTATTCATCATGACAGCCCATAACAGTCCACTGCAGGAATTAGGGCCTCTCCCACGAAAGGGGAGGTTATTGCCATAATCTCCACGCTTGGCAGGCGGGTTGGAGATCGCAGTGTTTAAATATAACAATGGAAATGCTGCTGCCCATTTTCCAGACTACGGAGACTCTTGAGCTTTTGCCTCCAAAACATTAGTCGCCTTGTACGACACCCACGAGTGTAAGGGGTTGGTGCTATTCTACTCTGCCGGACACCACACGGCTTTGTAAAAAGCATTGTTCGGCCTTGTCTATATTAATATTCAAAAGAGAAAAGATTTGATTATTGGCTTGCTTGTAATAAACAAACTGAAATACTAATATCCCGATTTAAAAAATTCTTGCAATAATAGAAAGCTACATTATCAGAGGGTAACACAGGTTATAGTTTTTTTCGAAAACCCACGTGGTTTCCACGGGAACGGGTCCGAAAATTAATTTTATGCGGACAAAAAAGTTAGTATTGGTAATGGCAACACCCTCCACAGATGTGTAGAGGGTTCTTCAGCATTAGACTGTTATGGGCAGTTGTGTTACTCTGATGTGTGTAAACTTCTAATAATATCACAGACGAAGTTGCGATCAAAACTGAATGAATGATAATTAATAAGAAAAAGAATAAGAATAAGAATAATTTATAACCTTAAACAAAATTGAAGTGGGAAATTATCTATCGGTGATGAGTACAGGCTAGAACTGTCTGCGAAGCGAGGTCTGTAATTAAATCGATTTTAGACTTTGGTATTTTTTTTATAATTGGCACACGGACGCACGTGGACTGCCACCTGATGTATTTTAATATTTTCGTCACAACCATTAAACCACCACGATAAGTGGCAATAACGCAAAAAATCAAGAAGAAAAAGAATGAAGGGGAAATTATATTTAAAAAAATGCTCACTCCCGTATCACGCCACAGCGACAACGCTCCCGACAACATTCTCGGACACAAAAGAGATAAATTGTCTCAAAAATAAAAGTGACCTAGTTCCAAAAAGTTTCCAATAATCTGTTAAAAAATACAATCTCGTCATTTACAATAGCGTTATGAGTAAACTAAGACTCGTACGAGTACAGCACAATGCCGCAAATCTCAACAATGGCGTTTTAATCAAAAGCAATAAAAAGCCAAAAAAAATGGTAAATCAAAAGAAAAAAACCCCGTAGACAGACGCACAATCGTAAAAAAAACTGCATCACGCATCGTGGGAGAATGCTTTTTGTCCAAAAACTTCTCTTTTTCGACTCAAAAGGGGAGATTTTTTCTTTTATCCGCGTTCAGGTGGCCCGTTTCATAAAAGGTGAATAGCGCTAAATTATTCCATAAAATTGTGTGGAATATAGTTTATTTTATTCATAACGTTAACTATTTGAACTACATTATACCCATAGGTATATTATGCATTGGCGTTGTCAAAGCATATAGAACGATTTCCAATTAGTTATTTAATAATTAGGTCATTATTCTGCGGCCATGTTTAGAGTAGGTACCGATTTAATTATATCAATTAGATCCTTAAATGAGAAATACAAGAAAGGCTGTCTATTGTACATAGTTTAAAAAAATATACCCTATTGTTTTGATCAATAAATAAATAATGTACCGTCACGGGGTGCCAATCGGGCCCCGAGACTGTTGAACCAGCCTCAGGGTTCGCAGTGGAAGACGTTGATCAACCTCGCTTCGCCAATGGCACTAGAAGGCACATCTAAGCTGGTTGGTGCTGAAGTCTAGCTCGACTAACTTTAAAGTACAAAACGCTTCAACCATCCAGTTTCCGGACTCTGCAAGCATTACTGTGATGCTCTTCAAAAATTCCGAAATTTATAGCTGTTCCAAAATATAAATTCCAATAGATATCTACAGGAATCTCAAAATGGCCATATTCAATTAAGTGGCTCGGAGCAATTTTTGAAATCTCTCGTAAAATCTGAAACTGCATCCGCAGTCCATCCATCGCTCAGCGTGAGGCCGACACCGCCTTTTGTATCTTAAAAACCGACCCTTAATTTTTTTCATCCCTCAAAATGTTCAAATTTCTCTACCTGCCTTCATCCCTCACCAAATTGTCGACTCAAATCAAATACATCTTCAGACGGACTTTCAACTTTATTGCCTTTGTTTTAGGTTCGCTTTTGTATTATCCAAACTTTGTTTTACAGCGTTTATAAATCGAACAGTCTGTGCAACATCTTGAATAGCATCCCTTACGGCTTAATGACTAACTGCATAATAATTAAACACTTAATTCTCGTTCTTAACGTGTCAGGGTAGAGTCTAATTTAGTTTGAAGACTTCGATCTTAGCAAGGGACAAGAATTTCGCCATGGGGCATACGAAATGTGCGTTTCCCGTAAACTTGAGGATTTATTAGAATTAGTGACGTTGCATCCTGCTGTGTTGTATAGTTTTAAGATTAAATATGTCCAACAGTGGACAGCAGATGCGTTTGAGTCATCCCGTTCCAAATTTTGTATGTTGCACTTGTAGTTAATTGTTTTGTTATGTCGTCGTGGCATCTCTCGTTGCTGTTTCCAATCGTTATGTACATTAGTTGGATACTAATCAATGCTTTTACGGTAAGGGAAAACATCGTGATGAAACCTGTACTGAATGTGTAACCATGATCCAATCTGACCAGGTTTTCCCAGGGCCACGGAGGTCAGATATCAGTCGCTCCACTGTAATTACCTGATCTGCCAAAACTTGGATCATGTCAAGGCATGGTCGGGACATTAACGCCAAGATGTTTTTTTATGAGTAATAGATTTATTTAAAGAAGTAATAGATATAATGAACTTAAGAAAGAGCATTTTAGTTAGTAGAACTTAAACTGAATTTTGATTATTTATAATAGGTAACTGGTGTCCGGCAGAGTAGAATAGCACCAACCCCTTACACTCACGGGTGTCGTACAGGGCGACTAATATTTTGAGGCAAAAGATCAAGAGTCTCCGTAGTCTGGAAAGTGGGCAGCAGCATTTTCCATTGTTATATTTAAAAACTGCGAACTTCAACCCGCCTGCCAAGCATGGAGATTATGGGATAACCTCCCCTTTCGTGGGAGAGGCCCTAAGTCCCGCAGTGGCCTGTTACGGGCTGTGATGATAATAGTTAACATCTCAGTGAACCCAGAAATGTTAAACAAAAAAATGACCTTACATTCCCGAATTTCTTAGAAGCCAATCCCGGCTTTTCGGCACATGTTAAAAGACCTTCTGGACGCAATAAAATAATAAACCGACACGCAATGAAGGAAGCCGAATGTTTTCATTTGTATTCTAATGACCGGGTGGCTAAACTTCTTTTGTACATTTTAATGTAAAAAACGCAACTTTCACTTTCCAACGTAGGTACTTTTTGTAAGACAATAAAAAGTGTTCTTTTTAGCTACCGTCTCGAAAAAAAATTGTTGTGTGAAAAAATTTTTCTTTTGCATTTTTTACGTGCAAGCGAAAGGGTGGCTGTTTTTCTTTTTGGGACGTTATTACAATACAAACAGTTGGGCGTTTGGATTGGTTTAAAAAACAATCCTCCTAAAATACACCTGGCTCGATACGTTTTTTATTCGTACAAATGTTTATTATAATCAAATAAGTTCCTCTTCCGACAGGAAGATGAGGGCGCCTGTGTTTTTATAGGGATCGGACAAAAAACCAAACGCCTCGACCTCATTTTAGGTCTTAAGCCCTTCTCAATAAAGCTCATTAATGTGGCATGAATGTAAATCGATTTTTTCCCAAGATCCCAGCTTTATTGTGGCAATGTGGAAGAATAGGGCTTTTGAGTTAATATTTGTTTAGAATGCATTATTTTATGTCGATGTTAGATAATATTGCGCTATGTAATTACACTAATGCTAAGAATTCGTTATATGGCCAATTATAATTTTAATATAACTAGTGGACCCGGTGCGACTTCGTTCGCGTACACCTACTTTACCCCTATCTATCTTTTTTTGCTTGCTTATAAACCTTCCTCTTGAATCACTCTATCTATTGTTGAAAGCCGCATTAAAATCCGTTGCGTAGTTTAAAAGATCTAAGCGTATATACGTAGGGACGGACGGCGCGAAGCGACGTTGTTTTATATAATGTGTAGATGTAATCAAGAATATGAATACAGATGTGTATCTGGCGTTAATGTCCCGACCATGCCTTGACATGATCCAAGTTTTGGCAGATCAGGTAATTGCAGTGGAGCGACTGATATCTGACCTCCGTGGCCCTGGGAATACCTGGTCAGATTGGATCATGGTTACACAGGTTTCATCACGATGTTTTCCCTCACCGTAAGAGCATCGGTTAGCATTCAACTAATGTACATAACACAGAAAAGAGTTATTGGTATGTACCAATAACCATGCGGCCACGTGGCCGCAGCGGGATTCGAACCCGGTCCCTCTCGCTTACGAGTCGGATACCCTAACCACTCGGCCACCGACGCTCGTATTTTATCACCATTTTATTACATACTAAATATTACATTCAGTCAGTTTCACACCCCTTTCTGCAAAGACACACTCCCATCAAAATATCGTACTTAGCCACCAATCCCATATAAATTTCAACTCAATGACTTATCAGCTGTACCTAATAAAGAGCCAAAATCAGTTTTAGTCCAAACCCGTCCCGTATCAGAACGAAATCCGGTTTAAGCATTTGCGTGATGGATGACTGAGCACTTGCATGCGTGGGGCTTCTACCATCTCACCAAGATCAGTCACTACTTCAACCCAAATCTCGCTCTGTCTCAAATACATCGCTGCTTCATCTACAACATTGACTAAAAGTCTTTCCTCAGAAACGTCAATGAATTTAGACATAGCGATTTTTGAAGATCAGGATTATTTTCGTGGTCATTGTAGTGATGAACTATAGATCGTGTAGATCAAAATGGCGGATCCCCAAAATACAGGTTTAGTGATGATGGAAAACGTAGGGTAGGTATTAGATGCACGAGTCAGTTACGATACAAAGTATTCGAATGTTTGGTACATTCTTCTTGGAACATTGTTGCGCCATCCGTATGATCTGTAGGTTTTTATAGGTGTTGGAATTTTGTTTAACCTAGATATAACTCGAATTATGTAGGTATTCAACCTGTACACACATCATCGCCATTCTATACTTCCATTGAATAAAAATATTAAATTTATAATGAAGTCAAAATTGTTCAAAAAATCCATTTTTCTCGGCATTGTTGTATCAACAAACCATTAGGTAGAAAAAAACCTAATAGTTATTTTTCTACCTACCTGTGGTTCCCACACCTGAAGATCTCATTGAGCAACTTCAAATTTGAATAAACAGAAAAGAATGAAACTCTAATCGCAGATCGCATCGACATCCGCCTTCCGGACCCGAAAACAGGTGATTTTAATACAAATCAGAAAAAAAAAGAATGACTATTCAACCAATTGTTGTGCAACCCTTGAGTTGGTGCTCGTTAAAAAGTAAAAAAATCAATGCATAAATTGTATGTATGGAAGCTTGTAAGAAAAAAATTTAGGTACTAAGAGTCTAACTACTTACGTTCTAGTAACATATTCGATTCAGCAGAAAGTAGTAATATCGACTTGTGGATTGGATATATGTAATAAATATTTAAATAGTATGCTAAACACAATTATACGATGGTTTTACGATCGTTTTCAATTATTAAATCAAAACTAAAGTACAACTTTAGGAAGTAATTGATTTCGGATTAAAAATCATAAAATTAGGAATCTTTTTATGTGTGATATTGTTTAAAATTTTTTGTATATTAATTATAATTAAGTAGGTAACTAGTTATAATTTTGTAAATATTGTATCATCACAGCCGATAACAGTCCACTGCAGGACTTAGGTCCTCTCCTACGAAAGCGGAGGTTATTGCCATAACCTCCACGCTCGGCTGGCAGGTTGGAGATCGCAGTGTTATAAATATAGAAATGGAAAACGCTGCTGCCCATTTTCCAGCCTACGGAGACTCCAGAACTTTTGCCTCGAAAACATTAGTCGCCATGTACGACACCCACGAGGGGTTGGTGCTATTCTACTCTGCCGGACACCACATGGCCACAAATTACTATTTATTTGTAGGAATCAACTGAATAACAAATTTAATAAGTATTTATTTTTTATTTAATTGAGCTATTTCATCAATCCGATTACGAACCTAATGACTTTTTATATTTTTTTTTAAATCTCAGCTATTTGGAAGATTTCAATATTTAAATTCTTATTTAATATTTAAAACAAAGAGCGTAGCAGCCGACTGTCTTTATCTACATGGTTGTTTCCCCTGTTCCAAAGTTGGACCTTCAATAAACTGCCGACAAACACTTTTAGTACAGGGTAATTAACAAACGTTTGTCAAAATGTTGCTTTACCTACATTTCCTATGTAAAGCTCTTTGTGCAGGTTTACAAGGAAATCGAGCGTTTTGTCTTTTATAGTTTTGGTGCATTTGTTGTTGCCGACTTTTGTTCAAGTATTAACACAGGTCTTAATGAGTCATCACCATTAACTTCAATCCTTGCTTCTGCCAGGGCCCGATTCCCTAGTTTTTCGTCTCCACTTAATAAGTAAGAAAATACAATGATCATATTATAAAAGCATTTCATTAGTTTTTGCAAAAGCCAAATTTTGTGTTTAACGTATCAATACTCAAGTCTACCTAAATTTCTTACGTCCGTAGCCGCCATTAAGACAAATGGCATCTTTGTAATTTCGTCAGTAGCAATAAAGGGCGTCTGTCTTCAAAGCCGGGCGTTTTTTAAATTTCAAATAGGCAGCCCCAAGACGCGCCGGATCCGCGCTGCATACAATTAACCACCCTCATTTACGTCTGGTCAATGACAGTCCTGTTTTAATCAATAACTTCTTTTTCGCGTCGCGTCCTTGGTTTTTTTGCCCCCGGCGCGGCTTTTTCTGCGCGTATTTCGTTGATTATGTGTCAATTGGTCGGTGGTGCGGCGGCTCTTCGACGGGAGCCCGTGACCCGCGTTCTGTCATTTTCGTCGATTCCGCAAAAAGCACCGCAAAAAAACAAGCAAAAGCTCAGCCAAAAAATCGTCTACCGAACAGTATCTCGTATCGGCGGTCTTGTAGCCATTTTAATTATTATTTAATACCGAGGGAAGAGCACGTGGCGAGTCGCGCGTCCCGCTCGCGCCCGGCGCCGCGCCGCGCCAGCCGCGCGCCGTCCCTCTCGCACGGAGCCCACTTACACACATAAAAATCGTGAATAATAAAAAAATGTGTACACATTTTTTTCGCTTAACCGCCGCTTGGCTGTGTGCGCGCGGCCTCACGCCGCCAAAGCGAGACGGCGCTACCCGCGCGACAAGGGCACCCTACTCCCCACTCCGATTTTTTAAGCTCCGCTGCCAATGTTGTCGTCCGTGTGATTTTTTTCATTTTTATGTGTTAGTGTACCCCTCGCGCGGTGTAGTTCACTTTTTCTACTATAGATCTGAATTTCAGTCTCGTTTTTGCCGCGTCGGTCTATAGGCGGGCGAGCGGGCGTTTTGTATTGCATTTTTGTTGTTGACGCTCGTGGCCTCCCGGCCGCATCCGCAACAGCGCTGGTCCATGCACCGCCTGCCCTGCGGCGTGCAGCGCGAGCGAGCGAGACACAGCGCCGTCACGTGTGATCCTACACACCCATACGCTCTATAGCACACTAAAATATTGAGCACAAAAAATCTGGTAATTTTGATCCTAGTAACGACGCTCAGCATTCATAATTTTACCGCTGGGTCAAGAGCACGGTTCGGCGTTTTTTCACCGACCGGCGTTTTTATTTCATGTTTATTTTGTAGCACGTGGACTTTTTGGAGAATTTTTTGGCTGTAACGCCTAGGACTGTTGCCTTTAGGTCGTGTTGTGACTATAGTGTTACCTTTATTATGTGATATATATTTTTAGTGACAATTTTAGATAGGAACAAACTGTGATTTACAATGGTGATATAGTTGATGGTGGTTTACATGGTTTTTGGATAGTGACAGGTACGTGTTTAATTTTTTTTATAATTTTTATTTTTTTACGGAAGCAAGTTCGTGTGTTCCTGGCTCCCCTCTGGGAGGGGTGAGGGAAGTTTTACGTAACCCCTCTGAGGTACCGCCGGCCCCGCGACCTTGAAACATGCCCGGACTATAAATACGGAAATATTTTCGGCTTCGCGCAGAGCTGTTTCCAAATTAATTCGTTTCGCGACATGTCTGCAGTTCCGCGCCCACGTTTGTTGTGGTGTTGGTTGTCCTTTTGTGGAGCCATGTGTTTGTATGTTCGTCGTATGGTGGTATGCTTATCGAACTTGCTTCCTGCGTTTCTGATTTTCGATTAAAGTTTTGCGTAACAGTCCAAAATGATTTAATACGTACTATAAAGATATCGATGCAGTTTTGTTACCTAAAATTTTTGACGCACAGATTAAAAAAGCAACACTTCTAAGTAAAGACTAACGATAATAGTTGATAAAATATAGCAAAAAAATATATTTAAAAATTGTCACTTGCCATTAGCACCGGATTTTACAGACACCTCAGTTTTTTGTGGTACAGTCGCGTTAGAAACTGGTCTTATCCACGATCAGTTGCTTCTCATCAAGCAACCTTGTAGTTCACGCCTCAATAACTCTGAAATCTTGCGGTGCGCAAACGCACATTTTGGGACCGATTTACAAATAAAGAGTGACCACAGCCACAGTCCAGTTATTATAAAAAAACTGTCGCAACGATTTCTATTCTGTGCGATCGGAATAATTTTTATCTATTCTAATCTGTGTAATTGTGGAAAGAATAAAAATATATATTTCATTGGTTTATTGACGGATCAGAGACAGCATAAAACATGATCACAAAAATATATTATATTACATAAGTAATTATAACTTATAATCTGTAAATTTAAAAAAGTAAATGGTTAGCCTTAAAAACTCAAACTTAATCAATTAAATAAATCCAGCTAAAGATTAAAGTTTTTAAAAATCTAAATAGTATTCTTTTTTAAATTTATAATGATATTGTAATATTTATTTTGTTAAAGTTGCCCACATTGCCCGTGTTACACATTCCGTTGCATTGTTTTGGAGCTTTTAACAAATCGACATTCATCAAAAAGCCAATTACACACTTTAAGACTACTGCCGCTAGAACAGTATTATGATTACGAATCTAGAAGTCGATCAACAGAGGGGCCCTCTATACATCACCAAATCATTACACTTAAATGCAGTTGGGCAAAAAGTAAAATATGTTAAGACTGCTTTAAGGGGACAGAAATAAGGTTCAAAATTACTTGATGATTGTTGGCCACGACCGTAGTGTATGTTGGCCGGCTTTTCTATACGCGCAATTATATCTTTGACAGGCGTGTATGTCATGCTACACAGGTAATGTCGGGCTGACAAGTGTATTTTATGATGATTGAGAATAGTACTACTTACTTATAAATCAAGTTAAATAAATATTTTGTATTAAACTTGTGATAAAAATTCGTACATTTTTTGTTATTTTTACCTCGTACATTTCTAAAGGTGAAAACAAATTCAAGAGAACAAATGTCATAAAAAAAAGTATAATATAAAATGTAAAACGGTCACCAACACTTTACGAAACATGAATAAAAAATACAAAAAAAATTGTTTCAAGTACAAAATTTACAAAAAAGTTTATTACCATTATCAACACAAACTAAAACAAATTATGACACACGAGCTTTTGTCTGAGCGCATCACGTAATGCGCGATAAATACTAACAAAAACGTCTGTAGTGTGAGACTGAAGCACACTTAGCCACATCTGTACTCGCGATATTATTATAGAAGCCTTATTCGATGCGGCATGTGGGCTAGCTAGATCATTGACACAACCTACGCGGCTGCGCACTCGTCACCTGCTTGCTGCCGACAAAAAAACACACACCACCTTTTTTACTCGTCAAATCTAGTTTTAAATAGACAAACCAGCTCCGTCGATAAATATGAAAATTGTTATTCACGCGTGGATAAGTAATTACGACCGCGACTGTACCATTTTGAACTGGGAAAAAAATCATTTTGGACCGTTGAAAGAGCTAAGTACCTAATCCGCGATATTCATTTTAGTAATATTACATTGCAGCTACATCGAAACGCAAGATCTCGGACAATTCCATGACACGCAAAACAAACGACAAGAAGCAGACTTTATACCGATATATTTTTATAAGATAGTGCCAAATAAATAATAGGACGATAATATTAATTTAGATAGAGAATTCAATTTGACTACCACCATGATGGAGGGTAGAACTATCGACTACAGGCCGGATGGGGGTGGTCTGGACTACCACAACTCGCCTTTAATGGCGGAGATACCAGTCGACAATTACTCCCACATCCATAGAAGTATAGAACACTTGAGAGCAATAGGGGTGCCTCCCCCTTTAGACCACCATAGACATTTGGCGGCTAATCTGACAGACCTAAGGAGATACGAGCATCCAGACGAAATGCCTGAAATAAAACCGTCGGTGCTGAGGTTATCAGAATTCAAGAGTGGATTGCAAGACTTAAGGGACATCAGGGTGCACAACGACCAAGAAAACGACATCCAGAGGCAGATGACGCCTCACGACGACGGCCCCAAAGGGTACAGTGCACCATCCACCCCTTTGTCAGAAAATGGAGGACAAGCAGTTCAGGAAGAGAAGGTACACTTTTTTTCTGTCGCTTCAGCTCAGTGGTGTTGGGAAGAGCCTGTTTGCATTGGCAATTTTGTATTGCGATATTTTCTTTGAGGGTCTAGTAAGGATTTCATGTACAGTTTTAAAAATGTCTTTTAAGATTTTATTGTACAGCGATTGATCTGTATCTAAATATCATTTTTCCTATTTATTAGCCATTCGAACGTCATAGAAACAAGCCCATCGCTATATTTTTATGTCTCCTTAATTCTTCATGTGGATGAACACTTCTGTGTATGTATCTCTGGCCACCCTGATTGGTATGCCGTGAAGGTATATCTACCATACACAGCTAAATGAAAACTTTTGATAACACCTCTACTAGACCTAACAAAATATCGTAAGGATCTGCTATTATGTTTGTAACCACATGTGTCTATTAAATAATGGTTATAATAAAGCAAATTAACACGTATGGCGTATCCTTGAGCACTTCGGAAGTCTTCAAGCCAGCTTTGAGACGTCATTACGCCGGCAATATTTGGCGGTTTAACATTAACACATTGTTCGGCGCAGAGATCATTATGTAGGATCACGATGCAGCAGTTTGTTCCGCGTACTACACTATTAATCTTGTAATTATCGTCTATATTCCAAGCCTATGCCATAATTATCATGTTATTCTTATTTCGTGCTACAAGAATAACATCAGCTTTTGTTACACGATCAATATGTTTGGTTCCTCAAGCGTTTGAACGGCCATTTATAACAATTCTAACGAGTTATTTTATTGGCTATGTGTCTATGAGGATTTTGTTTTGGCAGTTTCCTTTTACATGCTCGTTTGATTCGTATTGGTTTGCGAATTCTGTGCCTCTACTCGAACAATGTTCAGTATTGACACTGAATTTGTGCAGGTCGAGAACAATTTGAATATATTTGAATTTTCTTATCAAAATTCAGTCATTCAGTGTCTCATTACCACTATTACGCAGTAGCTATCCTTTACAATAACAAAGGACATCATGGTGTGGAGTATTTCAGTAATTTGTTTCCTGACGTCAGCGTTAAAACAGTGTGATTTTTTATTTCAAAATATAAAATATTTATGTATTTGTTTTAAAGTTTTGTTCAACCATACTTGCCATATTTTTGTAGCATATTTCAACATCACAAAAATTTCCAGAAATAACCAAGATTAATAATTAATATTTCCATCGATCACGACAAGAAATGCGTGTAGGAACCTTTAATCCTTCTTCATTTTCTGTTTAAATTTCCAATATACTGAAATAGGATTCAGAATTTCAGTACGTCTTTACAAAGTCGAGATTATCTCTAAGCGTTTTCTCAAAACCATCAAAGCCTTTTGTTTCCAGGAACCAAATCATTACCGTGCATTATTTTAATAGTTTAATTCGGCAATTGCTCAAATGAAAGCCTCCAAGTGTCGGCGGTCGTTAGACGGCTAGGAGTCGACCATGTACGATGGGACGAGAACCAGACACTTTTGACGCAATTTTTTCTATTTTATCTTTACTTTTATCATCTTGTTCTGCTATACTCTTATATTTATGGTAGACCTGATGATCTGTCATCATAATTATTCTCTCATATTTATATAATTTCTTAAAAAAAAATATACTGGTAGTGTCGAACGAAGAACAGACACTGCTTTATAAAAATATGCTTTTGCTAAAAACGCTTAACAGGTTATCAAGTGAATAAATTGATCATTCACAATTTATGCTCTGTGGCTAATACTAGTAACACGCACCGATTTGGCTTAACCCAACCAACCGTCAGCTGCAGTCGATATTTATCCTTACGATGAACAAAATAAAGTCACTTTTCGATTCAATCGGCTGCGCGGCGATCCGACCTCGGACGGACGTCCGACCACGTCTCCCGCTCCCAAAAAGCGACTTTATGTTGTACTGCGTAAGGATTAATATCGACTGCAGCTGACGGTTGGTCGGCTCCAGCTAAAACGCAACGTCTGTTAGTTTAGAAAAAGTCCCTACTACGCCGGCTGACTCACTCACGACGTAATACATGTCTGACTCCCCAAGTTGATGAGCACGGATGCACCTTGAACGCTATTCAAGGCTGAGCTCAGGTCGCTCAAAGGTTGTATAGGACGAAACCTATTGTCTGCTCGTTGATTTTTCGAATGCAATTATCCAAGTACACATACAGCGAGGCTTTAACTTCAAGAAGATGAAAACACCAACTTTAATATGTTGAAGGACAAAGACGCCACGGATGACGAGACGTCAAATAATAATGATAATGACACACTACGTGAAGATCAATATGATAATAAAAGTGCCAGACCAGGGCCTCGAGTCAGTTAATTTACTAATGGTTCGATTGAATTGTAATTTCCAGTTTTAATTGTAGCAAAATAAAAAAGACGCGTCAAACTGCCATTGAGCTACTATTATGATCCAAATACAATTCAATCGTGGCATAGTAACAGTAGGTACATGAATACTAAAAACGTGTCAAACTGCCGTTGAGCTGCTATAGCAATCCAATCCAAGAATTCAAATTCAAAGGCCCCGAGTCCAATTTCTTTAGAGTAATGATTCAGAGAGCTAGAACAAATACATTCAAAGTTGGTGGCGCCACCGGCGAGTAAGGTCTTGTCGCTGTCAAAATGAAGCCGTTGTATTGGCTAAAATCCAACTGTCAAATTGGAGCGTCTAATTCTGACCAATAGCACGAAGTATTTTGACAACAGGACCTCACGCTACAGTAGTGCCATCTAGTGGATTTTTTATTTGCGTTGGCCCCTTTCCGAGACACTTGACGAAGAATCGACGGATAAAGAAATAAAATTCAAATACCAGTATTAGAATACATAGAAAAGAAGAATATCCAAATATTAATGAACTTTTTGGGGCGGGCATTTTTATTCTTACTTTGTGCTTTTGGCGCCAAAACCAAAATGTTACAAAACGACTGGTGGACCCTGACTGACTTCGTTCACGTACACTTACCCCATTTTTTCTTGCCTATAAACCTCAAAAATAAAAAATATGTGGTTTATTGTCTCTGCGGCCTTGAAGCACTTTTTTAAATCTATTTATAACAACGTGGTACAAAAAAGTTCCCCAAATATTAACTAACAAAAGCAACAGAAAGAATAACTTTATTGCAGATAAGGATTGCTCTGTGTTGTGACCCGGTAGAATTCCGAATGGTTACAAGGCCATAGATAAGCTTATCCCCTCAGTGATTAGGTATGGCGAAGTTTTAGGTATAAAGTTAAGAAACTTCGCAATGCGCAAGCTTTCAGAAAAAGGAATTACTTATAATGAGACGTCGGTAGCCGAGTGGTTGAAGTATCCGACTCGTAAGCGAGAGGTACGGGGTTCGAATCCCACTGCGGCCATATACCAATGACTTTTCTCATTTATGTACATTAGTTAAATGCCGGGTTCATTCATTAATGTATAACCATGATCCAATTTGGTCAGGGTTCCCCAGGTAGCAAGGCCACGGTGGTCATATGACAGTCGCTCCACTGTAATTATCTGATCTGCCAAATCCTAGATCATGGGACATCAACGCCAAGCTGATAATTTTTTTTTATAATGTGTTGATGATACTGTATTCGAAAATCCAATAGGGCTTATAACACTTTTGTATAAAGCCTGGGACATCTTCTCTTTAATTTTTTTTAGTATGAATTTTTTAACATTCCCGCGACTATCTTCAGGCTTTGCAAATCGAAAGAGGATATCATTATTTACAAACTAATAATTCCCATAGCAAAATCTCCTACCGTGCCGTTTAAGCTAGATATTTGCTTCTGAAATCATCATCGTCCCAGTGGTCAATCCAATCTTCTGCCAGGGTCCGCTTTCCTACTTTTTCCTCTTTGTTTTCTCCGCTTTACCTGATCTTCGGCATCCTCACGTCGTAAGCCGTTGGCTCTCCGATGGTCCGATCTGGCATTGTCAATCCATCGTTGCTTATTTGCTTCCGAAATATCTATTATTAAATAATTGTTCATGAGTGAGTAATAGATAACATGTATATTATATATAATAGCAATAACTCTTACTTTCGGCAACACAGTAAAGGCGCCATCTTAATCATTCCAAGCGTCCACTACAAGTACATAAAAACTTTGAAGTGGAAAGCACTTTGTAGATTTCGCCATAGGAAGGCGTTTGTTTATAATTTTATCCTCTATCGATATGCAGTTTCAGGGTTCTGATGTTTTTCAACGGTTTAAACGTTAAGTATTTTTAATACGACTCATAAATGCATAATGTGCTACATAATACCAAGTTATATGGTCTAAATAAAAAATAACAGTTACATTATCATACAAAAGCTTTATATTGCTTTATATTTGTATTCTGTAAATAATGAACCCAATGATACCATTGTTGGAAAAAATATTATGTAACAATTTTATTAAAGGCAACAAAAATTCTCAGGCTTAACGGCCATGTTTCAGTTGACACAGCTTATCAGTCTCAAGGACAAAGTGCAAAAATAGGTGTGGATGTTACTGCAGTTGGCTGTATGTATAGCCCGTTCCTTGTACCTACCGTCTACCTTTTTTACTGGATACTTATTCGTAGCCCTGTAAAGTAAACTCTGTCTAATGAATATAATAAATAGGCTTTGACAAATTCACACAGCGCCATCTAGCCCCAAAGTAAGCAAAGCTGTTAGGTATGGGCCAGAAATCTGAAAAACTATTCGTATACTTCTTTAAATACATAATTATTGTACATACAACACCCAGACCCGTAGCAGAAATTAAAATTTATCATTTATATGTCTGCTCGGCTGGGAATCGAACCTGGGAACTGGCGAACTGAACCACTCAGGTCGCCTAAAAAGTAAACCGACTTGACAAATTGTAAGATTGATAAAGCAACCTGATTTTGAATAATGAAAACGTCCATCTTTCTACTGTCTATTGGCGAAAACCGCATGAAAATCCGTTCAGTAGTTTTGAGTTTATCCCAAGCAGACGCGGCGTCGACTTTGTTTTAAAATATATAGTGATCTTGTTGTATAAGATGGACGTCTTCATTATTGAAAATCAAGTTTATTTCAATAAATCTTATCCGCTTTACTTTTTAGACAGAGTGTACCAATACCTACTATGATTATTGAATTTGCTAGTCAGTGTTATGACACTACTTGCTAATAAATGTAATGTATTAGCACCAACTCCTTCCATTGATGACAAATGGTGGGGCACGCGAACGAAGTCGCGCCGGGCAGCTAGTGTATTTACAACTTAAGAACGAAAAGATGATCATACGACAATGGAAATCAGACCAAAACCTGCCTTGAGTATTGCCCTGAGCATATCTTAAGGACTTAGTTTCTGCCACCATCCACTTATCGTAACAATACAACTATTCAATGAGCTCGCGTGGAATCTTTTTGCACAATTTTCTATTCAACCAAGACGGAAAATTTTGCACAAATTTCAATTGCTAACACAAAAACACTTCGGAAGCCTCTTTATGATAAGTATCGCGAATATATATTGTGTGACATAATCTGTTCTCAAACATAAAAAATTACGGTTTATGAATAAAAAATAGGTAACTTGGACAGGGGCCGCAATAACATAGAAAAGACGTGTGACCTGTTTTATTAAGATAATAAAAAAACCCTGCCTCCCTACATAAAAATATAGATATAGACCTATCGTCAATACCATCCACATACACAATATAAAATTATTTATTTCTTGTTACTAACAAAATATTTACAAAACCATAACAAATTAACTAAACCTAACACTAAAAAAACTTAAAAAATAAAATGTCCTCAACATCACTGCCGGGAATGGTGTCCAGAGAGCTGGCTACGTTGCCTCGTTGGATAGCAAAACTTATCCTCTGTCCGAGGAACGAGCCAGCTCACCTGTAGCGTCAAATATTGACGTATGGTGAGCGACTGTCACTTACTTTTACAGTGACAATTCCCATAATCTCGCACACTCGTTTTATTTACAAAAATATTCCATCTATCGATCGACATATTTTTTACCAAAAATCTTCGAATATTGCTCAAAAATAGTACAAGCTTTTTCATATCACTTAGATATTAATAATTTCTGCCAAAACAACTAAACCCGCGTGCACTAAACAATATATAAAACTCGATCTCGTTTCCCGCGCAAACCGCCGCCCGCGCGCGCCGAAACCGTTCAAGGCCACATTCCATTTTCAAACCATCCATTGTCAATGTCACCGCCAGTTGACGGATGTATTTTCTTTGGCTGCGTTCGTTTCTAGGATTTGTTGGTTTTTAATACTTATGTTAAAGATATTAATGTTATGTAATTTTTGTTCGTAAGCTATTTTTAGTTACTCTTAAAACTATTTGACATAATTTTAGCAAAATGGTTTAAATTAAGCAAAAATTACTCAGACGTTTTTTCGTTTAGGTACTATCGTTATGAAAAAAGCAGGTTTCGAGCTTAGAACAAATTGTACAGGTAATAATAAAACTTAAAAATGTAAAACAAAACAACCTGAAACAAATTGAGCTCCCTACAAAATTTTATTACCATAAATCAATTAGCAATCGTTTGTCCGTCACGAATACTTTACATTTCGTTTTATAAATAACCGCTTCATTACAATCCAGCCACCAGTTAACTAGACCTCTCATATGGAACAAAAAGTTCCCGAACAAGGATCCTAGCATAGTTGTCCTTTCTAAATTGTATCGGCCATAAATAAGCTCCCTCGTATTCGTACAATTTGTTTGTAGTGACAGCTCAAGATATATTGGTCTTCGCTATGACCGAGCTTACAACGGTCATTGTCAATATTAAGGCTTTTGCAGACATGTGTCATATATATTTAGCATGCTAGTTAGACATCAATTAATTTAACAAACAACTTTTCATTAGGTCAGTGACCCCTCATGTTGGTTGTCAACTGTCATCTGTTTAGGTGGGTGCGAATTTTTAATGTTACAACTGATAATTAAAATATTGCTTGGACATTTCAATTCTTTATTTATGAAAAAATGTTAGTAAATAATAAAGAATTGCTATATTGTTTTTTTATATATTTGTGATAGGTAGGTAGCTACTATAAAATATTAATTTAAGAAAGTTATTATAAGATGAATTTTCGTGATTGGTCTCGTTTACGAATTAGATCTAATGGGTTAATCAATTATTTTATTATAATTAATTACGTTCATCTTTATTGCCCGAGTATAAATTATAATTATAAAACCAAGTTTCAAAAGTAATGAGTGTACGTTATTTTCGTCATTTTGGTAAATGGTAGCATCTTATTAGTTCTTTTTTCTTGTTTAGAATTAATTTAATCGAATTTGGCCAAGAGGTATGAGACGCTATTGCCTTACGAAAATAAATTATTCCATTAATGTTTGTCTGAAAATTAATGGTATCAATCATATTTCTTATTAAAATCTCAATGTTTACGCTTCGCGAAAGGTTAGCTTTTTAAGTATTTAATTTATAACAGTTAGTTACCTATAGACCGTCTGTAGGCGTTTTTGTATGTTTAGGTACATTATTTCTTTGACTGTTTTTTAAAAATATTTCTGCAGATTTATTATATGAGTGTCTCTAAAATAATTTTGCATTAGTTATATCACAACAACGTTGCCTCTTATAAGGATTTTATTCAAGCATCGGAACAAATTTAGCTCTTTATAATACGCCATATCCATACCCAACAACGGAGACTTGCGTCCAATAAAGTTCAGACATAGATTTTATTTCTCAATTTTCCTTAACACATGTCTGATTTCAGACACGTGACTATAAGCGTCCACGTACAAACAAATTAGGGCCCTCAAAGCCTGGCTCTGACGAAGCGAACGAAAAATTCGTGGCCAGCCACAAGACGAGAGTCGATCCGGACGTTTCTTAAAAAACCAAAACTTACTGCCCAAACTACCGACAGTCTAAAGACACAGCCGTCTCTATTGCTATAGGAATAAAGACTATAGACATGGAATAAATGAGCCTAGTGGAAGCAGCTATAAATTGGCTGAAATGTAATTTTGATTGACATCCACCATTATCAGAGGTAGAGTTGCGTCATCTAATACTATGTATGTACACTTAGCTGTTAGATACGTTTTGTATGTAGTTAGTATCTTAGCAATATAAATTGCTGTCGACAATCTTTGATTTTGATATATGTACTTAAAAATCGGTAAATAGAGGCGTCATCTTGGCGATAATGTCCCGGTTGTGATCATGCCCGGATGCGGGATGGCTCGGGGTCTGCCTTGGCCATGATCCAGGCTTTAGCTGATATAGCTGTAAATATGTTGATATAAATTTGAAAAACAAACCCTAAACCAAATATAAGACAATAATTCTGTCTGACTATATTAATTATTCTTCTTTCTACTTCGTCTGATTCGTTTATATATTTAGTAACTCTGACTAAAGAGCCTCTCAAAAAGTTATTTTACCGTTTTTACTTAGTGTTTAGTGTTATGTTATTCTTTTGTATTATGTTTATCTTGTTCTTCATCATCAAGAAAATAGTTATTATTCTCTTTATTGTCTCGTATATTATTTCTATTCGATCGCACAGATTTTCTTAAGCTCGTCACACATAACAAACCACCAACACATCCAAAGTAAAATAGTAAATAACGTCTGTGTCAGTTTCCTAACGAAATTACTCTAATCGTTCCCTCGTCACGCGATACCATACTGATAGTTATATCTTTTGTATATAATTCACTACATCTTGTGGGTGATATAATTTGGCGGCCCTGCCGCGGGCTACGCTGGTACGCCGGCATTCTTTCGGCTGGTGCGACCATGGTTTCGGATTTACGCGGAAAAATCTTAACGCAAAATAGTGGCTTTACTCGTTTATAAATAAATAAATATGCTTGGTCAATTCACGCTGTGCCATCTAGCCCTAAAGTAAGCAAAGCTTGTGTTATGGGTGCTAGACAACTGATGAACGACTTATATACTTTAAAATACATACGTACAATAGTACATATTATAACATCCAGACCCGTAACAAAAATTAAAATTAATCATTTTAATTTCTGCTCGAGCGGGAATGGCAGACCGGTATGATAACCACTGAACCCCTCAAGTCGTCATAAAATAATAATAATAAATAAATTCTCGTATTTTAATGCTTTTAAGTCATTGGTCTTAATCGTCTTAAGAAGCGGTTTATCTTGGCTTCCACCATGGTCCACTTTCCTGCCAAATTCCTCCATTTCACCACACACATTTCATTGATAATTCATGTTGCCTATCCCATTTTCAAATCTGTTCAGCGATATAGTCATGAAAACGTAACCTCCAGAGTTACTTTCACATTTATAACATACATTTGGATAAGAACAACGATAAAATAGTAATTATCTTCAACAGATTAACAAGCCAATTCAACATAGAACGCGATTCTTCCGAAAACAGACTGCTTCCATGGTCACCCTAATCCGGCAACGCGTTCTCGTTAAGTTACACATAATAATCACATGCCTAGATAATACCACTTCCTTTTAACCATTGCCAAACTTATAGTTTACGGTCGAGGCTACACCATCATTCATATAAGTATTAAACAAATATCGTTCTATCAACTGCATCAATAAAGTTGTCAACATCAGCTACAGACATTGTTTCAAACTTATCTACTTGGTAATAAAGAATTTTGTGCGTACATTTGAATGACGGTTGAATATTATTTTTAACAAACAGGTAATGCTTAATTAGGATTGTTTTGCTACTTATAAAATGTAACATACCTACACAACTATAAAAACAAACAATAATAAGTAAGGCGCTCATTACATTTGGCTGATTTCAGTCGTCTAAATTTAGAAGCAAATGGGTGAGAGCAAATCAAAGTGGAATGTATTTCTCATAGAATAAAGCCCATTTTCGTAACACACATTTTGAAAGCTGAGCGACGCGTAACAAAACAAGTGATACTAAAATTGACCTTATTCTGTGAGCAATGCATTCCAGTATAATTTGCTCTCATGCTATTTGCTTCTGAATTAAGACGACTGAATTTAGCTCCTGACTGCACGTTCAGATCGAATCTTGACTTTGACCAACTTCCCGGCGTAGAAAATGATCTTCAATTTGATATTCACTGCATTCATTCGTTAGATAATATGGTACCATAGAGCTGATCTGATGTGGACTCGGATGGTGCTAAGGAACTAATGAACGCAACAGAACAATCTCATAGTGATTGGGTTTCTGGAATTGTTTTGCCATAATTATCGAAACAATGCTTCCACAACATTCACGAGATTTCTTTTAGAAATAAGTAGCGCCTGTTGTGCCATTTAGTACTGTCTGTTAATCGCTATGGAACCCGTGCACAATAAACTGTTAAATACGAAATTGCTTCGATAATCATGGGCTATGGCAAATAATATGAACTAAAATCGGTCCTTTATTACCATTTTATAAATTAGTATCTTAACTAACCAACAAAACAATAATTAAATACCACACGACAAATCCAATAGGTACCTAAATACACATAGCAAACAACAAATAATTACCAAGTAGATATACACCCCTAAAAATACAAATAATTTTAAAAATACACTACAAAATATACCGACATCGGTACAGTATCTACACCATAACTGCAAATACATATCCATACATAATATAAAACAAAGTCGCAGTACACTTAGAACTTTTAAACTATGCAACAGATTTTAATGCTGTTTTAAACAATAGATAGAGTGATTTTGGCCGTGCGGTGTCCGGCGGGGTAGAATGGCACCAACCCCTTACACTAATGGGTGTCGTACAAGGCGACTAATGTTTTCGAGGCAAAAGATCAAGTCTCCGTAGTCTGGTAAATGGGCAGCAGCATTTTCCATTGTTATATTTAAACACTGAGATCTCCAACCCGCCTGCCAAGCGTGGAGATTATGGCAATAGCCTCCCCTTTCGTGGGAGAGGCCCTGAGTCCTGCAGTGGACTGTTACGGGCTGTGATGATACCAGTAAATTCTTAAATTTCTTGGAAATGGCCAATCCGACTGCCTGCGTAGCAAGACGGTATTTGTTGCGCACAGGTTTTCCTCAATAGATAGTTCATAGGTATACAGGTACTTTTCGTCTACAGGTAGCTTGTACTTTAAAGGGGTTGGATCTGTAAACGTATTTATATTTAATAAATAGGTAGGTTGACAAAGGAACAGTAGCCCTTGAGTCCTTCGACCACAAAGCGGTGGAACTTCGCAACATATGATGTTTCGGTTGGCGTGGAATGTAGCAAGTTAATTTATATCTACGCTTGTTTATATATTAATACCAGTGGAGCTGACGCGACTTCGTTCGCGTACACCTACTTCACCCCCACCTACCCTTCTTGTCTTACTTATATACCTACCTCTTGAACCACCCTATCAATTGTTGAAAACCGCATTAAAATCCGTTGCGTAGTTTAAAAGATTTAAGCGTACATACATACATAGGAACAGTCGGCGGAAATCGACTTTGTTTTATACCATGTACTCGTATATAGATTTTATTAATATGTAAAACTTTTAGTAGGACTCTACGATACTTATCCGTTAAATTCAAACTTAATAAAACAACGTAGGCACCTACAACATGCCCGGTAGATTTAGTACCGAAATAACCACTGCCTCTAAGATTAATATCTCTTGTCCGACTTCTAATTAGTATCTTTGTGGCGAGTATTTTTTTTTCTACCGACTGACAGCTCAAAAATGAAGTCACTGGTAATCTCGTTTTCTCTATGTAAAATAATACGTATGGTGAAGTTTTGGGTAGAATTGTTTTATGATAAAATATGGCGATATTTATTATGGAATTATGAGTTTAATTTTTCCGTCTGTAGCATAAGAAATACGAGCAAAAGCAGACAACTTCATCTGATTTTATTAGTGCCTACAAATACATTATTGCTGAATATTTCTTCTTAATACAGCTATCTACATATGCCTATACAAGTTACTTTGTGCGATAGCCAAAATGTATTCTTAGTTTTTTATTAGGTACATTCATTTTACGTAGGTACATACGTAATTTTACGTATAGCTGTTAATGACACTAAACTTAAACAAAAATACACATCTACAAAACCAATAGTTATGTATACAAAGGTATTGCAAATACTACTGCAACTGCAACTTCTTCCTACAGTCTACAATCTACGTCAGAAGCAAACCACGTAATCTCGTTACCGAGATGGGAAGCTTTCTAAATAAAAATAACAACAACGAAAAAAAAACTGTCACACCCACACGCGTAGCGTGGTAGCCGGTCGCGACGTTGCTAAAAAGCTTGCTGATATGAAACAGTCGTGTTGCTGAGAGCTTTTTAAGCTTCCGCTATGGGGTGTAACTATATTTAAAAAAATCCTAATTCAAATGTTATTGAATAGGGCTAATAACCTGATCTGCCAAATCCTGAAACATGTCAAGACGGACCCTGGAGCTTAGGAGAAACAATGAATATTTACCGACATATTCGCTGAGTTTGACTTTTACTTGGGGATAGCTTTTTAATAACAAACAAAAATTAATCAAAATTAGCACTTATTCGTACTTAGGCATAGCTTTAATTTCCAAAATTTATAATAGTGTGTTACGACAATGGCCCTTATTCTATGAGCTATGCGTTCTAGTTTGGTCTGGGAGTGTAAATAAACAAAAGACTAATGGGACACCTACCCTGTGGGCCTATTCTACTTCTGTCTCAGATAGTTTGAAAAATCCCAAATTGTGAGACAACCTGGCTTTTAGACATTAGTCGCCTTCTACGTTATCCAGTAGAGGATCGGAGCAATTCTACTCTGACGGACACCACACGGCCAAAAGCATTCGCAAGGGACTATTATTCCTCGTTGGTTCTTAGCAAAGAACAACATACAACTAATAAATACCCTTTCAACGCGCGAAGACAAACGCTACTCCGCTAGCAACAAAGACGCAAGCTCGCCGCAGTGACGTGCGCGCACGCAGCGCCAGCGTATTTAGCGTGACCTTGACGTCTCTCAATGCCAAGTAGAAATTAGGCAGCGCGCCTGTCAGGTGCGCATCCGTGCCGGTATTACGTCAGCGCAGCTTTAGGTTCTCATAATCTACAGTAGACGATGGTAAATAATGCACGTCGGATAGTCTCGGCTTTGTATTGTAGCGTGTTTAAAAATAAACATATAAATAAATATGTTTGGACAATTTACACATCGCCATCAGGCCCCAAAGTAAGCAAAGCTTGTGTTATGGGTGCTAGATAACTGAGAACCTACTTATATATATTTTTTTAGATGCATATTTGGCGGAAATGGTAGAAGGTGGCCGCCAATGTTGGCATGCTCAGATGGATAAGGTGGAAAAGGGTAATTACCCACCTGGCCGGGTGTTGTGACCAGGGGACCAGGGGTATTTGTGCAGACGTTAAGTCTAAGCTGGGCTTTAGAATAGGTAGGCCTTTAGAATGGGTTATTGTTTCGACAAAGTTGCCAGGGCTGTAACAGGATTATGTTAGGTAGGTTGGGTCGTTAGGTACAGACTTTATTTTGACTATGTATGCGTTCTATTCTGATATGTTTAAGTACGGTGTATGTATTGGCTCCAGAGGTGCTCGCAGTTAAGATTGGTGTGATTGCACTTCGGCTAGGTAGGTTTGGTCATATGGGAGCGTATGTTGGATGCCTTTGAACACACATAGCGCTGGCTAGGTGTAAAATTGAAAAACGTCATTCTTTTTCTAGTATTTAGTCTAGATAGACCATGCTCTACGAAACCGACTAGCCAATGCGTAATACTTAAATCTGAGCGTAGTGATGACGTTCTATCTTAGGCGCTGTAGGAATATATTCTGTACTCCACAGAGTTCAATTTTAGTTGAATTGAATTGAATTGTGAATTTTGAATTTTAGGCGCTATAGGAATACATTATGTTCTCCACAGAGTTCAATTTTAGTTGAATTGGCCGAGTTGAACTTTGCACCTACCCCTCCAACTCATGCATACAAAGAGTATGTCTTGGTGGGTAAACTAGGACATCCGTAGACGAAGAAAACATACTTGTATTTATTATTGAATTTCTTTTGAAGCCTCGATGTTTTAAGCAAAAGCTCGATAATTTTTAAGAAATTTGTTGACTGCTTGCTTCTTAAAATGTGTAGGTGCAAGCTGAAATAAGTACTTAATAGCCAAATAATACTTTTAGCGTATTTTTTTAACACTATCAAACATGTTAATTTGCAATGTAATATAATAAAATGGCATAAAAATTAGCATTCTTAACACCTGCTCGCTAAGGACCTTGTTAACAATCGTACGGCTTCGGGCATATGTTGACATTTTTTGTCCAAGCTTGCCTTTAGTTTTTACGCGACCAAATATGTGGGTCATATGGTTACTTAGACCACCATGGTAGCAGGATGGCGTTTTACATGGGAGAGTAAACATCGCACTAACACGCTATCACAGCTGAGCAAGTTCTCGACTTGTCATCTGGCTAATGCCAAGGCGTCACACAGGGTTGGACGTTAGGGCCCAGTTTCTTCAAGGCTATGTTTACCTTGTAAGAAATAAATTCATCTATTGAAGTTACGGTGAAATATCTAGCCCATTCGCAGGAGGAGTCCTTTTTTGACTTGTTTTAAAAATTGTTAATTAATGTAAATATTATTTCGAGTAATAATTTAGCAAAAACCGTTTTCTACAAACGAATTTTGTTTCATCTATAAATACAGGTTCTTTATATTATACCTAGTCTAGATATATGACAGCAGAGAACCATGCACAAACTAAGTAATTAATATCACGAACAACCAAGGTCTCCCCTTAAACAATTAATAACCGGGGTCCAAACTACCCCTCATTTTAAGTGGTCATATTATTGAAACTAAAAGTCATCGTTCGGTGTGAAAATGACCCGCCCTTGAGTTTGTTTGATATTTTGGCAAAATTATTATGGAAAACTGAACATCTTCATAAGCGAGACCGAATCTTCCATAAAAAATAAATTGTGTTTTGGACTATTTCTGTGCGGCGACTATAATACCATCTGATCCGAACAATTTTAATCTAACTTTTTGAACCTTATGCCAATGGCTGTAAGACTTCAAATCCAACTGCGTAAATTGATGACTGTGTGTGTTATAGCATGGAGGTACCTGACTGATACGGATGTGTACTAATAATCCCTTAAACCTTTTTAATCATTATTTTACCTTTGGTTTTTATTTCGTCATCAACTTATTGGTCATCAATGTAATCAAAACTTTATATCAGGGTAGATACTTTTACAAATAATCGGCTTCCTTTAAAAACGTCATCTCTTCAATTAAATACAATATTATTTTGCGAAGAATTTGGTATCTCATCAATTTTGCTGCATGTCGATAACATTTTTGCAATAATGATATCGGAATTGCTGCGCAACGAACATATGTCGCTCAGGGAACATGTGTGGAGCGACAATGTTTGTCTTCGTAACGAACTTATTACTGTTGTAGACGTTTTTTCTGAAGGCCAAATTTTTAATACATAAATTTCAATTTACTGTTATAATTTTGAATGGAGTTGGTACATCTCCATTCCGAATGTTTCTGGTTTTGATGTAAACTCTAAGCAGAAATCTACAGAATATGTTGTCTCCTGAGTCTATAGAAGAGTTTTTTGTAAAGGCCAAATTTTCAACAGTTAAATATCAATTTACTGTTATAATTTGGTTTTAGTTCCAAATTAATTTGATTTTCATGTAAAATCCAAGCCCGAGTCTACAGAAGACGTTTTTTCTGAAGTCAACATATTTACACGACTTCTGAGTTTACGTGAAATCTAAACCTGAGTATAGAACTTTCAAAATACTTAACCGAATCCATTCAACAACGTAATTCGTTACTCAAGTTTATGGTCTCTGTATGTTATAGAAATTTAAATAAATTTATCTTGGCGTCAATAACCCGGTGTGCTATAGCGCGCAAGGGCCCGGTCCGCCCTGACCATGATCCAGGATTTTGCAGATCATTACAGTAGAGCAACTACCATCTGACCTCCATGCCCATGTCGACAGGGGAACCCGTTCAGATTGGATTATGGTTACACATTCAGTCCCCTAAAAATACAGGTTTCCTAAACATGTTTATAGAGCTATAAGTGTTCAACTAATCTCAGAAAGAGTCATTGTCACTTTGACACATGGCAGCACTGGAGATCGAACCCGGTACCTCTCGCTTTCGAGTCCGACCGATAGCCATAATTACGCAAGTTATAATAAATCTACCCGCAAAGATAAGGTGCGTCTTAACCGGTAATATCCTGATCCGAATGTTTCTTATCTATGATAATTACAAACAGGGTTGGGTCCAGTAATTTATCCTTCCGTTAGGCCGCGCCCTTACATTTGTTATTGCCCGCTGATCTTGTTACAACTGTAAGGGATATTGTAGACTGTGCTCTTGTTACGATTGTTATATCTACCATTATTTTTGTTAAGTTGTTTGTAAGGATGCATGTTTGGATGGATTTTTTTTACTCTTTCACGCTAGAACTGCTGAACCTATTTTGATGATTTTTTGTAGTAATGTAGGCTTATACCTAGGCTAATGTCTATTATTTATCAGAACGCGACGTAACCAATTTTTATGCGGATGAAGTCACAGATAAAAGCTACCAAATTCTATTGACATGTGCCCATTTCTGTATAATGAAGATTGTTAGATGTATACATACATAAAATTACAAACAAAATCCTACAGCTGTTGTTATCTCAAACGAAAATGATTTTGATTGGTATATTAATTCATAAACACCATTAACCAAATCTCCTCCAAACTACAGCATCTCGATCAAACCAGCCTTAAAAAGTAAAATAAAATTTACGCAAATATCCATCCATCTATTCAATAGATCGGGACCTCACACAATACCGTCTAACTTCCAACAGCCCTATCTTCGCATCAAGAGTCATAAACAACTGCATCTCCACTAACAGACCTAAATAAACGTCGAGAAGAATGCAAATCAGCATTCACTTGCATCTGTCCGATCGATGCACGGAAATATTGCGTATAAAAAAGGGGAACTAGGTAAGCGGGGCATGCACCCGGGTCTCCCCTCACACCCGATTACACCCCGGTCAGCCGGGGCCAGATGACCGTTGGAGACTGGGGATCGGCGTCGATTTAATGGTCCAAATGCCCATTGATAACATAAATAATCTCACCACCGAATCTGATGTTTCAAAAAGTACTCAATGGCAATGGAATAGGATGCAAATTGCGATGATTGTGGTGGTAAAGACATTAGGTAATTTGCATGTCCAAGGGTGTGTGTATGATTATTGAATAAGCTATGGAGTGTCAGGATGGCTTAAGCTTTCAGATTTAAGTATTACTTTTAGATAAAATTTGTGTGTAATAATATAACTGCAAGAATTTGGTTTGTCAGGATGAAGTTAATTAATATTGAGTTTCTTGCTCTTCACATGAAAATGTTAACATTTATTTTTAAGGCTGTAATGAATGGCTGTACTCATATAGGCAAGTAGAAAGATGTGTGTAATTTGACACCGAGCATATATATGAACGAAGGAATCCATCAATAGGTAGATTTAGAATCGCAGGACACCAAAACTCCAAAATCCATAAATTCCCATAATTTAACTAAACACATCGATCATGTTGCACAAAATTCAAAACCACCCCTTAGATGAGAAAACAGACAATGCTGCATTTAAATATATCCAAATATCAGCGTCTAATATATCAAAGACACTATTTCTGTTGCACAAAGAAAGGAAATCGCCACAAGAGGGGGAGAAAAAAAGTTTCCGTAGTTTGGTGAATTTTTGGTTCCCACGGGTCTTGTCTGAACTAACGCAGTTTCCAGCTTCGGTCTTATTGGTGGAGGCATAAAGTTGGTTTATGACGCAGTCGCCATATGGCACGTCACCTGCTGGGTCGTGGGACAGGTCGCATCCCTCTTAAGCCGCACATCCTGTTCGATTTTCAAAATCTGCGCGACAGCTCGCGTTCGAATTTAGAATTGCATCAGTTATGCTTCTGGTTTTAGATGATTTTGGGTCGTGCTGGGATAGAGGTTTTTGAAAGTCATGTTTCTGTGTAGTTGTTGAAGGGTTTTTTTATTATTCATGAACAATGAAAAGAAATAAAAGTGTTAATGAACATGCTCATGCTCAACATAGATTTTAATTCTGCAAAATATACTGTTGAAAGAATATATTTATTCAACCCTCAACTGTCCTGTTCTGGCCACTTTCGAAGAGACCACGACAGGCTCGTACGTACTGACGTACATTAAAGAATAAAGAGGTCAAAGTCTCGAGGAGCCGGCAGTTTCAAAAGAGGGTGCGATCACCTGCTGTGTTACATCATGTATTGTATCATTGATATGCCGTAATAGAGCTACAAACTGCCGAGAATTGCCCTTTTTATCATGTACACGTAAAAATTCTATCTCCATTATTGTTTTATGATTTGTCGAGTACGCGCTTTGATCATTTTGGGGTTTGTGTGAACTTAGGGTTTTTAGTACTTACCGACTAGGGATAGGGATAGCAATATTTAAGCGCTAATAAATTTTTCAAATTCATTTCTCGTAGCAGATTTCTTTCAATTTAAATTTTCCCTTTACATTTCTTGAACTCTACGTCTACAATCTCACCGCTACCACTAAACAGATCGACACTAGCGTTATCTCCGAGCTCTATCCTTTGCAACATAGTATCACGTATGTCAATCATCCCTTCGTTAATTACAAAAAAGAACTCCATTTCCAACTCTACAACGCTATCACGCCACCGCACGCCAAAACTGGTATTACCCGTGAAGGAGATAGCTGTATCCTTTAATTCAGCAAAAGAGCGAGACGCCAAATCAACTTCCTGCGACACGGCACGTAGTATATTTTTTGTGTACTTATCTTCATTGTGCAATTCAATACAACACGTTTATTGAAAACCTAGCAATGTTTTTTTCGATGACAACAAAAATGATTTTATTGCTTTTTCCTTTAGAGTACAATAGTAACCTCCTTTACATTTGTGGAGGGTTTTGCTTTTTACTTGGAATAAATAAAATAATCAGTAGTGTCCCAGTTAGCACGTTCGCCTCATTTGCTTGTGATACAGATTCAGGTAGTTGTTTGCTTCTGTCATAGAAATTGTACTGAACTCGGTCAGAAGTCTGATATCTAGTGCATAAGCTAGACCAGAAATTTCTCGCATTTTGATCAGATCTTATGTCGAATAATTTTAGAGGTAGTGTAGCAAAACCCTATTTTTAAACCATCTTATCATTCTTGTACTTATCTACATCGAGGGTTTGCAGAAATGTAAGCCTGTTGGCCTACGATCCGGATGATAATTTTTTTTTTCTCAAAGTCATTTATGATAATTATTAGTTTCGATCTTCAATTTCATACAAACACGCATAAAGCTCACGCGCTCAATTATTAAGATAAAAAATGTAAGAAGCCGAAAAGAATTGATACAAAATATTTTTACATTCATTATTGACTAACTTGCATTAATTAGTTGAAAAAATATTATCGCTCTTATATAATATCTAATGTTTGTAATTTATTTAATCAGGAAGTTCGTTTATATAAGATAACGAATCAACTGAACCGTATGTGACATTAAACAATTCACCTACACACTGATAATAATTAATTGTATAAATAATAGTTTCCCTATCAATTGCAAAGTATCTTCTATATGATTGTAAACATTATCTTTGTTTTCTTCAAAATTGTTGTATTACATATTCTTACGTGCTATCATAACATAACCGATTTTCTCAAAAGCTAGTCATAAATCAAAATTGCCTTTTCTCGTCAAAATATGCCTACTTTGGTTACAATTTGTATGAAATCCGAACAGGCCGTCTGGAAGCAACAACTGGTTTGCATCTCAAAACATTACAGATTATAAGGATACCCATGTATAGTGGTAAATCAATACCATTATCTTAAAACCACTATAAAAATGAGTGATGCTAAACAACAATGCAGTTTCTGTGAACCCATCAATTTCCGACGACCTGAAATGCGCTTTAACACGAAGGACGTACGGTTCATACTCCAAAAACATATTCCATTACATTTAAGTCTGGATGAGACAGGATCGTCCAAGCAAAAGAGAACCTTAACTTATAAAAATAAAGCACAAATCTTTCGAATATTAAGGCCTACCATTATTACGCTTGGCAATAGATTCTGGACCTTAATTACATATTGTGAAGGTACAAATTCCAAAATTACGACTCGTTGGCGGTTACTCTCTTCAAAATTGACTCTAAATTGTGCTCCCGCGCATCTCACGGCAGCGGGCGGAAATCTTAATGGGTCCTGGAACCCGAACTAACGATGGGATCCATCGATCCAATATTACGCAGTGTTAGTAATATGTTCTACATGCATCTTGCTTGGCTTTTTTGTGTATTATTCTTTATTATTCGGATATTTCGGAAGTAGATCTGAGATCGATGCTGTATATGATTCGGTTTTAATTTTAGGGCGTTTTGTTAAAGTTGAATTTTAATTTTTCAATCATATCTGAATGTTTGTAATGCGATATTTGGGAAGACGAACTAGATATAGATATATTTTAAACTTTAATATCTGAATTGTGTCCGTGTGGCGTCAGTCTATTCCATTGGCATTTATTCCCAACTCGGTGAATTCTCAACTCGGCACCCATGAATCCAATCTTAAGAAGGTTCTGCATCTGAACTGAATCTGAGAAATTTCTATCCGAGGGCCACAATTTCTAGACAGCTTATCGGTGTTCAGTTTGAGTTTTCCAATCCATCAAGTTTCGGTAGTAGTGTGGTAAGAAATGAACTAATTTATACAGTACTGTATTTTGTGCGCAGACGAAGTATTTCGTATGAAGGAGGCGCCACCACTGGAACGCCATCTAAACTACTAGTTTTTATCTGCGACTTCGTCCACGTAAAGTTTGGTTTTAACGTTTTAGACCCGTTCGCGCTTGAACCTATTGCTATTCTGGACTATAAGCTATGTTACTGCCAAATATTATCAACATTCTTTCAGTAGTTATTACATGATAAAGTAGCAACATCGAAACACCCATTCTTACAAACTCTGGCATTTATTTATTATTATTTCGCATTTATATTATTAGTATAGTGAGATGTAGAATATTTTTGCGAACTCACTTTTTTATAAGAAGTCGTAGTCTTTTTAGCAAGTAGGTTGTCGTAATCGCTTTTATTAGGTACAGAAGGAGACTCGAGTACATATACTAGTGGGTTGTTATGGGCTGTTGATGGTCTGGTCTGAACGTGTGCCTCAAATACTAAATAGACCAACAAATTCGTATAAATTCCTCAAAAACATGAAACTTAACAAAAAATATGTGAATGATCTCAGCCGGTCGTCGTAGACATTTTTTTATTCCAACTCAGTCTGAGGTATTTCCAACAAAAAAACTCCTTCTCAATGAGAAGAGATAGAGTTTCTTAAACTCTTGTCTTACAGTTCAAGGCAGTGCATTTAAAAATATATTGTTCTCTACAATGGTCGTATATAGTATTGTGAATGATTTATTGGGCCTTTTGGATGATTACTAAAATCCCAATAAAGAAGATGGTGATGGTGATAATGATTGTAAAGATATATGATGAACAGAAAATCTTACGAAAATATTTGTTTACCTGTGCGCGAAATGGTACAACGGCGGACTGAGATATTTTACTTTAAAAAATTACTAACGTCCAGTTTCTGAAACGCTTGTCTATGTTAATCGTCGATTTTAATTTTTTCTCTCTATGTTGAAAGCTCACCATAGACGTGGATGGTGAATTTTAAGTGATGATTAACAATATATTAACATACGAGAAACTGACTAAATATTATTAATTGGTATACTAACAACATACATGGTTACCACTGCCCCGACTCTTGTCTACGATTTATTGTTAACAAGAGCGTTGATACATTTTTAAAGTTGGTATAATTAAAAACTATCTACTAAAACTAGCTACATGGAATATGTCGCAATTTGGACAACATTATGATAGCATCTGTCTTTGTAATTCTAAGCTCTATGTTTGTCATTACATCGGCATATTTGCACTGCGTACGCGATCTGAACCCGACGCGACATCATCAGCTTGAGATGAAGTTCACACGGTAACGTCATCCAATGCGATTGTAATTTTAATTATTACTGAATATATTATCATTTATAGGTAAATACTTTATTTATTTATTAAAACTACATTTAACATATATCCACTTACACTCTTGAACCAGTTGCAACGATGAAATCAGTTGATGGTGATGATGATGAGGGAGATGTGCTAACTCTTCTACTAATATGAAGAAGAGGTGAGTCTAATAGTGAAATATAGCTGACTGATCTTTATGATGAATAACAAAATAATCTTCAATTTTGAAATATTTCTAAATGAGACCGAATTCAATAATAATATTTATAAAAGTTTATACTGATTACCTCACTGAAAACGGGAGAACGATTGAGATACACGGAATTTAATCACAAAGGCATTCCTTTGTACGTCATCCAATTAAAACTGTACTTAGTTTTTCGAGATTTACGCTTGACTACGCCTCAAAGGAACGGAAAATAAGTAAAAAATGCACTTTTGTCCAACGTTTGACTGCAATGGGAGCTAAGACGAGTCAATTTAAAACTGCTTAAGTAACATAAATAAAAGTAAACGACCTGGAAGCTGATTAGATCGTCTTTGCAAGACTTGTACCCAACCAACTACCGAACAGGGCTTCAAAATATCTGCTGCATATTATAGAAAGCCTCAAACTGAGAAAACGTGACATTTATCTTTACAGCGCGCGCGACCAAATTATGTGTTTAAAAGCTGAATTTCTACGCTAAAATCCGAACAGACCGTTCAATGCCAATATTAAACGGGTTTTTTTCATTCGGGAGCACGATTTCGAACTTTTTCACTAGTTTGGGTGACAAAAGAAAAAAAGTCACGAAACAATTTCATGTTTGCCGCCACCCGCGGTCTTGTGTCTAAATAATAGAGATCATATTCAATTGTATCGCCGGTAATAATTTGGGGGTCCTATCTGGGTCTTGGTCGCTCGCTTCTTTACTCCAAGCTTGGAAAAACGGTCGCTTAGAAATAACATTTCTCATTCGGCACGCGCTCGCCTCCCGCTGGGCGAATTCGGAATTCAAATATTTAAGTTTGTTTAAGATATTTTTTCTTCATCGAATTATTAACGTCATCTGCTACCGGTGTTTTTCGTCAAACCGTCTGAACCTTATCTGGAAATATTGAAGGCGTTATATCTAGCTAGATTTGAAATATTTTATGCACCATTTCCGAAATTCGGTCCACGCTTCAAATAAACTTGCAATTTCGATTTAAATTCTATATTTCGTAAATGTTCCGTTGGTTGATTAGGATTTTTTTGCGTTCAGTGCTATCCACTGAAGTTTTAGTTTCCATTTCGCCCCCACCGAACGCCGCCGTTGCGTTATGTTTCAGCATATCTCGAGTGTCGGTGGTGCTCTCGAATTCCTAATTCACAATATAATAACGCGAATCGAACAGTGTCGAATCGGGAGATTTAGTAACACTGATTTCTCGCTATTTACCTAGATTACTCGGTTTTTTCTGTCGTTGCGCCAATCTTAACGCATGGCCGCTGGTGACATTGGCGCGGACGCAGTTTTTTGCCGCCAAAATTGCGGAGCGGAGGTCGCCGAGAAAAACCGAGAGTTTTCAAGATCGATATTTTTCTGTGACATAAGTACCTGCGTTTATACTGTAGTGCCAGGTTAAGTACTATAGATATTTATAATTTTGGCAGCCAATTCCAGTTTTTCCTACCTATTTCTACAATTTCACAAAGTATAATCTCCGGATAAGTCCTTCTTCAGTCTCTTAAATCATCATTTATTTCAGCCCATAACCAGTTATTGCCGTAATCTCCATTCTACAGCGTTTTCCATTATATTCTTATATAATGGAAAACGCTGCTGCCCATTTTCCAGCCTTCGGAGACTCTAGATTTTTTGCCTCGACAACATTGGTCGCCTTGTATGACACCCACGAGTGTAAGGGGCTGGTACTATTCTACGTTGCCGGGCACCACATGGCCTGTCAGTCTCTTTAACTAAACGCAATTGTTGCAATTCATTTGCTGTATGACACTTATATCTTCAAGACTCCAGCTTACAGCGAGAATACAAATTCATCACCAGAACAACCACCTAGATGTATTTGACTAACATTTACAATCTCATTACCTCCACCATGTCCAACGAAGCCATGGATAAAAAGATTAAACTGCAGCTATAAAAGGCGTATAGTGACAAATTTTTAATTGCCATCAATTTTCCCATGGTGTCCATCTGGACTTAATCAATTCTCAATTAATTTATTTGATTGACTAATTAAAATGCCATAGCACACCTGTTATTGCCGCCTCATTGAAAAGTACTTCTTATTTATTTATTCCGATTGTGCGACAAACAAACAGTAATTCAATCTGTAAATTTAATTGATTCGGAAGCTTAACTCTTTCCTTGTTAACAACGACGTCTTTTATGGTTTCTGCATTAGTTCCAACATATTTTGTTGACTTGTTAATGAATATTCAAGGCTTGAAATTTTGAGAACTTACCATTATTCTTAATTCGTGCACTGTTTAGTTATTTTCCCTAAGAAATTCAACATCCGGTTAATCAAAGCAACATTTGTATATCCTTTGTCTATTCCATTTGAAATATTATGGTCGTTAGGGATATGCTGTTGGCTAATCTTTGAAATATAAATATGCAAATAAGGTTGGACTAACTCTTCTAGTCAGACGACCATTGAGCATTACAGCTTAATTATAAAACACCCATAAACCGTGTAATCCAAAATGAACGCTATAGCTCATAAGCCGGCGTCTTAAAAATTAATGTAACATGTCACTCATACGTCAAAAAGCCGTCGAGGACTTAGAGATAACGTCCGTCTCCTAAAGTTTATGCATATGTATAAAACCTAGTTGCGGGTCTAAAACGTGGTTCTATCGTCAGTTATTCAGAGACATTTTCTTTTAATTTATCGATATTTAACAACTAACTGTTCTTTTGATTCATATGGTACGCTGTGATTAGTTATTTTTCAAAGTAAATACAATATGGATTTCTTCAAAAAGGTTGTGATAGATTCGGCAAGACGCCTCGCTAGCTAGCTAGCTGATACTGCTACTATCCATAGCCTACGAAAACTTATCACCGTCGGTGACTGTTTTCTACCATAGTTGTATGAAAAGAAAACTCCTAACAAGAATGCTAAATACGGACATCAAGCATAACGCGCCCCACAACGTCACTCAAGACGTCACAAAGTCACAATTCAAGTCGGCAAACGATAAAAACCCAACAAATAGCAAGTGCTTAGCAAAAAATTTAAAAAATCACCCAACAAACAGTGTCATATTCCCCGCTGTGCTTTTCTAAATTAATCTGGGTCTAAGCAAAAACTATGCCGTTGCCTTATTAGGGCCGCGGTGCCCGGGCCACCCCTAGATAAACAGCTCAGGATGTATGCCTTGCGATTAATAATAATTTAAGGGGCGCAAAAAGTGTCCAGTGCGGTTGAGGGTTTTTGTCGCCCCTCCACAGTTTTTGCGGAGGAACGGGGCGGCGTTTTAAGAAAATTAGTTTTCGCCGCCCGGGCAAGGGGTTGAAATTCCGCGGGCGTTAAAGTCAACTAAATGACGACACCGGTTAGGGAACAATTTATGGTAATTAATATTCCAGACATTGTACGTCACCTTTTTACTTTCTGGTCCAATTTGTTTAACGAATATTGATTTAGAATTTATTCATAATTGCTTTTACGGTTTCGGTTATTGTGTTTTATTGCTTAGGGATGCATAAAGATGGTCCATTTGATGAAAATGTGACTCAGATTTTTGTGTTTTTAATTCCGTATGTTGTCTTAAAATTACTAATACAGTTAATACGCAAGTGTGATAGGCTCTGAATCAGATTATCTTGTGTGAGCTTTAGTGCTATATTTGTAAGAGCTAATGTCGTACTTAATGTATGTAACTTTATAAGTGTTTTTTTTCTAAGTAGCCCCCAAACTTTTTACTTTGATTAGCCTAATTGCACTCGTAAATTACAGCGTTACCCTCATTAGGTTGCATTTGAAGAAAAAAATTGCAGAAACGACCGCTCCATCACGTGTCTAAGATAAACATGTCCCAAAATATGTCTTCTCTAATCTGCGTGTCACTTGGAATTTTTCCCTCGCAGGGGTAGGGGTCAGCCCTAAATATGTCATTGTGAATTGTCCTCCGGTCGGTATTAATCCTTGTGACCCTAACATGCCTTCGTTGTAATCTTGCGTTGTAATCTCTCTAGGTACGCTGTGATTAGTTGCTCTGTCTTTTTGACCGGCTTCAAAGCTGTATTTTAGCCGGTACCTACCTATTTGTGGGGAGAAGTTTATAGATTTACATATTGTGTAGATATGGATATCATG
Organism: Blastobasis lacticolella; assembly: GCA_905147135.1. Classification (NCBI taxonomy): domain Eukaryota; kingdom Metazoa; phylum Arthropoda; class Insecta; order Lepidoptera; family Blastobasidae; genus Blastobasis; species Blastobasis lacticolella. Next base: position 12,812,369 of record LR990062.1, on the reverse strand, counting down.
TGTATTTAGTGCAGCTTTTGAAGTATGGGCTTTGATAACTGTTGTAATAAAATTACCATAACTTCTGATGATTACTTTATTTCAATGATTAGGTATTATTATTTATTTTTCGGTTTTGTGGTCAATTTATAATTTAGATATCTTTCGTCTGAATTCAGGGGATCATCCTTATTGCATCTTTACGTCTAATGCTCAAATTGGTAATTTTTAGTAACAAGGGAAACTTTTGCGACCACTATTCAAACTATACTATGAGCGGTCGGCATGTTTCAAAGTTGATTTTTGAACAATTCTCAGAAAGCTTTCAATAGTTTTACAAATACTTCGATTGTTTTCTTTAGACGTTCTTACCAAGGATTACCCTAGGGCGATGGTTCTTAGAATACGTCAGCATTTCTCCGTACAATAGTTTTGTCTGTTGAATAGTTTATTATTTATTTTGGGGAAAGAAATTTGAAAATCATCTAAGTTTCCCATCCTCTTTTAAGTGTGCCATTGTTATGATGATATCATTGTAAATACAAAATTTACAGTCGCCATAAATCTATAGTTATAAATCGTCTATTTAAATAAAATTGAAGGTCATTTATATGCCATTTATATGAAAATCAAATTTGATTGCTAATCTCGACATCGTAATTACCATCTAAGTTCAATTGAAATATAAGTGTAGTTATTATATAATCTCCACTACATTTATCCTTTATCTACCAAATTAGGTTAAAATTTCTAGCTTCCCAATTGGCAGAGTTATCAAAATTGATGTCCCAAAATTGACCAGGTCCCGGGTGGCGATAGGCGTGGGCGGAAAAAGACGATTTCGGACCCCACTGACTTCAGAGTCCCTAGGGGAGCCCATGACCCCACAGAATGGGGTATGCTGGAATCCTCTGACCACGAGGTTGGTGGCATCAGAGTCAACTGACACTTAGAAATGACAGTAAAGACTACCATAGTTAATTACGAAACAATTTCAGTGAGATTATCTTAATTGAACAGGGGGTAAGTTACTTCAGAATTGATAAGTGGGTCTTTTGTATTTATAAACTACCCACGAGCCTCTACATTTCCACGAACAGATATTTAAGTATCTGAATCTTGGATAAAGGTAATCACATTGAAGCCTGTTTCAAATTTTCAAAGATATAAACCGAGAAATAGACGTATCAAAGGCAGCGGCCATTATGTTGCAAACATTTTTTTCGGACTTTTGTACTCATGAAAATTACGATTATATTTAAAACTATGTGACTGTCATTCTTAAGTGATTCAAGTATCAAAAAGTCTAGGTCACAAGCCTCTTGACTCATCTTTACTTTACTAGTTTTTGCATCTTTTTGATCATTAATTGTGTTTGAAGTAGGTAATTATAATGATACTGTAAAAGGATCCTGACCTAGACTGCATTAATGTTGTCAACCTATGTTGCTACCAAGTTCACTTCATTTGACATTGTTTTCACAAATTTTCTTGTCGTTGATTTCTTGTGTTGTTTTTTCGACCTTGTCTCTTCACGCTTTTTCTGCATTTTTTTGTTTCTTCTATACAATTAAGCGGTCTTTAGTGTGTATTCATAAATCACTAATGCTATTAGAGTTACAAATTGTTTAATTTGTTTGATGTTGTTTTTGTTGTGGTGTCAGCCTTTTTTTGTTTCGCGTAACATTAAGGCACTAATCTTTTAATGACTTTTTTCTTGATTACGTTCTGGATGTTATGTATGCATTAACGCTTAACGAGCTTGAATTGCACATTTATTGAATAGAGTTAGTGACGAATGTAGTTATGCATTAATTTTTCATGACCATTTAATCAAAATATTATAATACTTACCTATAATAAACATAAACTGTCGATGCTGTATATAATAAATACCTCGGCTCGCCTCTAATTAGTTTCACATCCTCTTTGGTCTGGTGACCACATCTACCTAGAGCCTTTAAAACGGAAGGCAGCATCAATTTACCACAGATTCCTCGGCGTTGAATCGATCCTTCACGAATCCCTATTAAAAGTCAGGCACCACCTCGAATTTCGAGCCTCACAACATTAAGTAGTGCTCCAAAACTTTAATTATGTTCAGACTGTGACCAATCGTGTTCGTGTCTCACATTTTCTTACAAGTCATGCAACGTGCTACCGAATATAACCCTCCCGCTTTAAGTAGAATCTACCGAGCCGTCGCCACTTCGATTGTCACTTCTATCCGCTTCGCGCTACAGTTCAAAATGGTTTACGGCGCAATCTTTTTCCGAAAACATCGCCTATGATTCTACTCGTTTTAAAATACGCCACTTACATTCCTGTCCAAAAGTTATCGACGTTAGCTACATCAGTTTTGTGTTCAAAATCGTCTGTATCAAAAACTTTATAAAGATTACTTTACATCACAGACGTGCGTACGATCGACATTGTGTCTACTGTGCCGATAAATGATGATGTAACATCAACTCTATTCGATGAGCCTTTGAGATTAGTGTGGCGGTGGTTGCTAAGTCGAAATTCGGTTGTGGATTCAAAATTGATTCGCGTTACGTCACATTTCGGTGCCTGAAGGAACGTGAGTCGGGGCCATTGTCGGAATAAAATGTATCGCTAGGATGACGTGCAAGAAACCTTAGAAACTAATTTGGAACATCACAATGAGTATCAATGGTACACAGAGCTTTTGAATGTGCGAAGAGTGGCTCCACAATAATGGCGCGGCACGTGGCTCGAGAACTCATTTAAAATCTCGCCGCTAAGAATATTTAGATCGCTTCAAAGTTTTACGGTCAACTTGTGAGATATAATGGCCGTATCTTTCATTTACTGGACGTGGCCACTTATCATTTTGAGCTGTATCTGTTGCGGCGGAATTTAAATTCTTTTGTGTATTATTCTACCTTATTTAAGAGCTTTGGTTTTTGAAGAGTTCCCGTATAGAGCCTAGTTATTTGAAGTACGTGTCATATTAACACATTTATTGAATACAAAGCAAGTGTGCGTTTTTAAATCTATGTATAATCCTTCCGAAGACAGCTAATCATCGAATACAAAACAATTATCAGTAACACAATGCACCGATTACAAGCTATACATGTTCAAATCCTATTATGTTACCGTTGATACTGATTACTCTAACCAAAAAGATGAATCTCAAGGAAGTCTCGCTAATCACGCCGCGTGAAAAACTCCGTGAAGACGGCATCCTGCCTTTATTGCCTTTGCCTTCCTCTCCTGGGTAAATAGAAAAAAAAAACAGTCTAAAAACCAGTCGTTTGTTTCGAGGAGCATAATTAGTTCCAGCTGATGTTCGGATGTCGTTCAAGGACATACTTCACTTTCTGATGATATTATGTGAAGTCTTCTAACGTGTTTATTATTTATTAGTAACTTGTAGCCTTTGGACTGGATCTCTGACGACTTATGTTTCGAGGAAAACCAAATTGAGATTTGCGGTCAGACTTAATTTATACCTCTAATTGTAGCCCTTTTGAATATATGACAATTTATATTCAAATTTGGGTTTTATTTTTATTATAGTCTTATAACTATAATGTACGTTTTAAGTAGCGCTGTCAATTGTATGTAATACGGAAGTAAAATTATTATGGTATTTATTTTTAGAATAACTTTGGACTTCAATACGTATACTCATTTGGCTATTTCTTACATAATACGACTAGGTAGTAATAGGTTATGATTCGATTATCCAAACGTGTTCTTTAATTCATGTCCCATAGAAATTTGCAAGATCCTTCACTATTTGTCTTGTTTTCGTGTACTGCATGAGTGTGTTCTGTCTTTGTCTAGTATTTTTTGTATGTAATGTTATGTAACTAAAATTTAAATATTTATTTAAATTAATTCCTGGTACTCTGCACAGTCTGTCCTTGTGCTCTGCAGTGCGTGAAATCTTAAGATTTGAGATAAACGCTGTTATAGCCACAGCGGATTGAATCAAATTAAATACGTCTTGAACAGTAATTATTGTTCTTAATTTTAGAACAACTAAGTACCTAGTGGAAAGCTACCATAAAAGATTAGCAACTTCAAAAACCTTACTTTTTGTAGGAGAGGTAAGCGAACGAGGAAGAAGTTCGCCTGATGGAAAGTGATTACCGCCGCCCATAGACACAAGCTACCTCTCACGTAATCGAGTCCTCTATCAAGTTCTACCGCCACAAGTCATAAATTAACGTCCAATTCTCTTTTGATTTCAGGTGTTCGGCTCAAAAGCGGACCTGCAGCTGCACACCCAAATCCACCTGCGAGAGGCGAAACCCTACCGATGCACGCAGTGTCCGAAAGCCTTCGCCAACTCCTCGTACCTCGCGCAGCACTCCCGCATCCACCTGGGCATCAAGCCTTACCGCTGCGAGATATGCCAAAGGAAATTCACTCAGCTGTCCCATCTCCAACAGCACATCAGGACCCACACCGGTGACAAACCGTACCGGTGCACGCAGATCGGATGCACCAAGGCCTTCTCCCAACTTTCCAATCTGCAGAGCCATAGCCGCTGCCACCAGACCGACAAGCCCTTCAAATGCAACTCCTGTTACAAGTGCTTCACGCACGAGAAGGATCTACTCGAGCACATTCCTAAGCACAAGGAGTCGAAGCACTTGAAGACTCATATCTGTCAATATTGCGGGAAGAGCTACACGCAGGAGACGTATCTTAGTAAGCACATGAATAAACATGCTGAGCGTGCGGACAAGAGGCCGCCGATTTCGGCGCTCGGATTGAGTGGGCTGAATCGGTCTTTGGGGGCTGCTGCCCCGACGGCTGCTCCGTTCGCGGAGCATCCCTACTGGCCGAAGGTGAGTCCGGACTCAGCAGCGCACTTGTCCGACGAAGGAGGATACCATCAGCAGCGAGAGAGCGATGAGCACCATGCGCAGCAGCTACACCATCAGCAGAGGGCCCTCTTCGCTCAGCACGAGGCTCAGGAAGAGCGCATCCAACCGCCAGTTTCTTCAGCCGCGAATTCAGCATTCACGCCGATAAACTCGATGGCGCCGCACCTCAACGGCTTATCCCACCACGGGGCCTTACCCACGCGGCCCTACCTCTACGACCCCCTGCACTTCCAGCAGGGCAAGCAGCAGCCCAACTCGTTCCCCAACCAGCTGATCTCCCTGCATCAGATCAGGAACTACGCGCACCAACCTTCAGCGCTGCTGCCGGCGGAACACATCCTCCCTCACGCCCTCTCCCATAAGGACAAGCAGTAAACCACTAGCCCTAGCACTTAGGACGGTATTATTAGAAATAACGAAAATATTATAGTAATACTAAAAAAATGTTTAGAATCTCTCAACAACAGTGGTATTATTAATGGGAAAATATTTGAAGTACTATATTCGTTCACTGATTCATGTTTTTAGAATTTAAAAAATATTAAAATTGATATAATATCGTGTAATACTCTGAATATTTCGAGTAGACTGCAAGAATGTACTGGGTAATATACAGTGTGGCTTGACATTCACATGTTCTAGATTAGTTTTCGTTACAGCAAAACTCGATATAGTTATAATAATTCAAACAACGAGCATAATATGGTCGCATAATATTAAATTAAGGACGAAAGATTACATTTTAAAGCAAGTAGTGTTTCGCGTTGAAGTTAAAATAATTAAAAGTGCACTCTTTTTGCTCTATAGGAAACTAATCTATGAATCGGAACAGGTCTTAGCAACATTTTCTTAAAATGTGGCCTAATTTTGTTCGTGTTACGGACTACCTTGAAATACGAACGTGTGTATAAAGCGACTCTATTAATATTTCCTGTATTCCTTACGACTTGACTCTATATGTCAAGTTCATGAGAAGAACAAGTTTTTGGACTCTCTTAATAAGCTCTATTGAATTAGAAATTATTATTTCTCCTTTTTTGTTCGTTTATAATTAAAAATTATTTTCGTGGTTTTAAAAATGCGTTTAATTGAGTAAGACGAATTGTTTCTCTTATATTTTATCATGGGTAAATTTTTGTGGGATTCAAATCCTATTACCACTTATATACCTACATATACAAATAGAACGATCAAGTTCCTGAAGAAAGAAAAATGTTATTTTTAATAGCTAATGACCATACCAGTATCGTTTTAAATTTTTAAATCACAAATAAAAAGTTCTCATTTCTTTTGCATTTTTAACGTAATTTGTTAATATTTTATGCATAACGCGATCGATCTCTCTATAACACATTGCACGCAGTTCCTACTTAGTACATTATATTTTAGCTTTACTCTCATTTTATGTATGGGCACTGTAACATCATTGATACTTAAAATATATTATTTTCCTAGAAAATGTAGTCTTCCTTCAGGTAGAAATCATGAACAAAAACATTAAGTTAATTATTTTTAGTATATATTATCTGGAGGACGAATGTATTTTCTAAATATACACATATTATTATTATTATTCTTATGAATTGTATAGTATTAAAATGAGTGGCCAAAATTCGCTTATTTTCGTGGTAATTGCGGATCGGTAAATTGGCGGTACACTTTTTGTAAATATTTTGTAAATACGGTGACATTTTTTGGAAAAATCCCTTGAACATTTGAGAAATTTTTTTTCGTTTATAGTTTAGTCTAAAGTGCTTATGCTCAATTATATTAGCAATAAGATTTGCGCCCGGTAGATGGAACTATGGAATTGTACTAAAGTATTCCTATAATTTACGATTGTACTTAGCGATTCGATTTTGCGAGGGTATTGTTTTTAGGGACCTATAACAGCAGTGATTCTGACACTTATTTCGTGACCGATTTTAAGAAGGTGCAGAAACCTAAAATTTTAAGTTGGTATTTATCTTGTGGATTTCAGAAATTGCCAAGGCAGCTGCTTATTCTACGTACCCATCTTAGAGTAGTGTCGAAGTATACGAGATCTTGTTGATTTAATTTTAATCACGAATCAGTTTAGCGAATATTAAATTGTGATAGACTCGGAATTGGGGATGAATATGTTTAGGGATCGAATCATCGGCGTCGTTTTAGGGATGGTTGATAGAACGTTTAGCTTTATTTCAAAAGGTTTTATTGTTTTGAGGATTTTTTTTCTAGTTCGAATAACCGTGGCTTTGGAAGTGGAGATCCTATTTTGCCTAGTTGCTGTCAGAGCAACGTGTCCTTTGCATTGGTGATGCTTCTGGTATTGTTAATGTTTATGGGCAACAGTGATCACGCATTATCAGCTGGCTTGCTCGTCTATTTGTCTAACGATGAACATATAACATTTTCAGTTTTATGTGACTGTAGGTTTCATTGAATAATTTTTCAAAATATCAGTTTAAACTGAGCAAAACCGCTGGTAGGTCGGAGTATTCGCAATTTTTTATCAACTCTCCCTATAATTATAACGTTTTACTATTTGGTCTTTCTTCAATTAGATTTAAAATTTGTTAGGTTGTGTTTTAGCGATGTGGGGTTCCCAGGGGATCGAATGTCTGTCCATCTGTCACAAAGTTAGCCAAATGCTAATGTTTAAGTTCTTGTACAAAAAAGTTTTTTTTTGTTTGATAATTTTTTTATTTCTTAATGTAAGGTTGTACGGCAATACTTAATTCTTCCGAATTGTTGTTAAATGTGTCGATAGCTCATCTTTTAATGTATAATATTGATCATGACATAGAGCCAAGAGTTTATCCAAATTTTTTTGATGTTTTATTCCAAATCGACCATGAGACCAAGGCGAGTGGTTAAGACAGCCACCCATGATATAACCACTGGCAATGTGGTGGTATTGCCTATCTCTATAATAATCGGACCGGTATGGTTTTGCCTCGTTATTGAGGCAAGAGTTCGATCGATCACCGATCGATAAAGTATAATCCATACTTATTTTAGGATTAATCTAATTCGCGACATCGGAGAAGTCGCTATAAATCAAAATTATAACGAGATGAAATCGATGATTGTTTGATCGCTGAACACAAACTGGTAATCCCACCTTCTGGTCTCAGGTTCGTTTGAATGAAAAAATCGCCAATATCTCTCTATTTTAAGTAGAAATGTGATATTGTAATTTGATTTTTTTAGTTACTTAAGTGTAAACTTATTATTATGATTAAATAAGATATTTTTGTAAGTAATTTTCGTTTTACTATAGTTTCGCTTGGTAGCGTTCCGTTTAAATACGTATAGATGGAAATGAACGAACATTTTTGTTACTTAAAATCAATTAAAAGTTAATTACAACTATGCCAAGAAATTACACGTGTGATTATTATTTCCTTACATACCTGTTCTCAACTGCAAGTTCTTCAATCACACATTTACCTTTTTCATAACGGAAACCAGAAATCGGTAAATTTACATTTAGAAAAAAAAATTTACAGTCTTACAAAGGATCTGACCACTTAGTCCTGCGACACTCAACCTGCGGCACGGCTCATATTTCAAAAATTTCCTATTTTTCTTAAATTACGAATATTTCGAGCTCGCGCCGTTGGCTCATTGAGTCACCGCCAAAAAGATATATTAGGTACGCGGTACCTACTGAAACGGATTTGTAGCTCTCATAAAAAAGGTTGAGTATGGCTGACTTATAATAATTTATAATAATCATCATCTTGGCGCACGAGGGCCCAGGGTCCGCCTTGACCATAATCCAGGATTTAGCAGATCAGATAATTACAGTGGAGCGACTGCCCTCTGACCTCCCTGACCAAGGGAATCTAGTCAGATTGGATTAATCAGCCGCCTGAATGTGCAGGCTTCATCACGATGTTTTCCTCACCGTAAGAGCATCGGTTAGCATTGAACTATACATTAGATATATATCAATGTACAAAACTCAGAAAAGAGTACATGGCCGCAGTGGGATTCGAACCCGGTAACTCTTGCTTACGAGTCGGATACCTTAGCCACCGACGGCTGACTTTGTTTATATTGCCATATAAACCAATTTTCCGTAATTGAATCACTAATCGCACAGACAAATGTTATCGTCAATCCTTCAAAATAGACGAACCGGACAGAAATTCACAGCAATATGGTCACTAATTTTTCTTCAGGTTTGTAAGCAAATAACTGCTTAAAACGATCTACAATTCACCAATAATTATTATTTTTTTATTTCCACACTTCGATGGAAAATTGGTTTGAGATAAATTATTGATTCATACGGAAATGAAAATGTTTCTGTGGATGTGTGGCGTTACGCGACTTGATCGAGTGCGTAACGAGTACATTGGCAGCCTTGGCGTGAGAGAACGCGGATAAGATTGAAGAGGCACGTTTACGATGGTTTGGTCACGTATTGCGTAAGCTCCAGAGATACGTGGGAAATAGGTGCCTTAACCTGCCTGTATCAAGAAAGAGGTCCCGCGGCAGACCCAAGAAGCGATGGATTGACATCGCCGAGTCGACAGCGAAAGCCAACCGCTTACGACGTGAGGATGCCGAAGATCGGGCAAAGTGGAGAACAAAAAGTATAACAGTAAGTAAGATAAATACCTATATAAAATCAAAACATGCAAAAACCAACCGCACTGCGGTAGTCAACATTCATAGGCGTAGGAAGAATGGTCTGGTGGGGTGGGCCCCTCAGGGGCCAGGCTCCCCCTGGAAAATAGCACTAGATACGCCAATGAACATAATATATGCTAATTCAATGAATGCCTTGTTCAATGATTGTAGGTACAGATGACACCCGTATTCACAAACAATACTTGTCTAAGTAACGTTACTGTGCGTTCTTACAGTGCTCATCTGCTAAGTGAACGCACTGAGTTCAGTACGGCTCTGTCTGTGATCGGTAAAACGGCGGATGCATAACGCCGATTGCCACTCAAGTATTGTTGGCGCGCACTGTGAGACCTCAGCAACATTTTGGCTTAATATATATTTTTTTATATATATTATACGGTAGGCAAACAGGCAAGCGGGCCACCTGATGGAAAGTGGTCACCACTGCCTATAGACATCAGCAACACCAAGAGTATCGCCAATGCGTTGCCCACCTCTATAACACGTTGCTCTGGCAGCAAAAAGGCAAATGCCCCTCCACTGCCAAAGCCACGGTTCCCCAAATCCCCACCCCATGGAGCCCTGGAAACCTTACTCACCGGCAGAAACACAATACTATTTAAAAGAGTATTGTTTAGCTGCGGTATTCTGTAAGGTGGAGGTACTTCCCCAGTCAGGCGGCTCCAATTCGAACGAGATTTCCCGTTATGCCCTACCTCTCTTTAATGTCCCGGTTACGCTCTTGCACATAAGGGCCCGGGCTCCGCCTTGATCATGTTCCATGTCAGGAATTACAGATCATTGCAGATCAGGGAATTACAGTGGTGCGACTGCCATCTGACGCTTATGGTCGTACGGTGGTAGAGCTCGTCTAGTCTAAAATGACGCGCCCCACTACTTAGTTAGTTGATTTCGATGTGTGAGTGCAAATATTGATAACGACACTTCATCTGTGTGGGAGCCAATGAACGACGCGTGCTCCTACGTTTGAATTTCACCGCCAACTGAATGACCAATTACAACGGCATTCGTATATGTATTGCGTCCATTTTTTAAACTTGCTTGTGTGCGTTAATGCGATAGTGGGGCGCGTCATTTTAAATTAGACGAGCTCTACTTCGGTTTACATAAGTATAATCGTCATTGAAATCATCATAAATATAAATCAGCTAATAACAGGCAAGCGGGTTGGAAACCCCATACAAAGTCTAGTTATACCCACAACATTCCCAAACAACCGAACCGATTTTAATGAAACAAAGCTAAAAAATCGTCTCGATTAAACTGTTTTCAAATAAAGGCAACCGCATCGATATCGGCCCATCCGTTCGGGAGCTACGATGCCACAGACAGACACACAGATACGTCAAAGTTATAACACCCATCTTGCAGCGGTGGCCAAAATCTGGCTACCGATTGTATGACTTCGATGATATGGCCACGTCCCGCGCTGACAGGCAATTTTTTTAATTCTACGCAGTGACAAACGAGCAGACTGCCCACCTGATGGTAAGCGGTAACTGTCACTTATAACATCTCCAGTTCATGCCTAATGCCTGTAATTGCGCTGGCTACGTTATCCTTCAAACCGAAACAACACAATGCAAGCATTGTTGCTTGGCGGCAGAATAGATAAGGCGGTGGTACTCACCCAGGCGGACTCCTCAGGCTTGACAGAGTCCTACCACCTGAAATGACGTAGGGAGCAAATGTCTAGCAATGCCATCTCCGCTAGGCACGGGGGAAAAAGTCCTGCCGAAGAAACGATGGCCGCTGCGGCCGTCCCAACAATTGAGTCGTAACCGTCGTTACGCGAGTGCGCACGACTCGTCTGGCCGGTCATAACAAAATTAGTGATTCGCGAGTGCGGGTCGACTTAACTGGCCGGTCCATACAAACTCAATCGGACTCAGTCGGCGACGCCTGGCGCACTCGCGTAGTGAAAACATGGACATCCGGGCATCCGCACATGTGTATGCCACTCCTCATCTGGCCATGTTTGTTAGCACCGCACCTGGCCATTTGATATTTGGGGTGGCAGCGAAAGTGTTAATGTCGTTAAGAATGAAATGCGTATCAACAAACTGACCTCGAAGGATGACGAAGCTCGAGCAGCGAAGTGGACAAAGAGAAGCCGGAAGCCAGACCCCAGACTCACGCGCGAAAGAGCACAGCCGGGACTGACGCGAGATGATGATGATGACTGTGCTATAACTAAAGTTAATGATTTTATAATGAAGCCAGACTAAACTTTTTAAGAATATTCCAAGATACGCTTTCCTTTGTCGATCTCCAACCCGACCAACTGGTTGTACGATGGAGAAGTTAATATAGGTACCCATGGTTCAACTGATTGCCCCACGGGGAAGCACGGTTAAAAGATTTTACGTGTTACGACTCGTTTTACAACCGGGAACTACTTAACCCGTCGTACGTAGTACTTCACCCTATCATCTTGGCGTTTAAGTCTTGAATATGCTCTCACGCACCAGGTCGCGGGGTCCGCCTTGACCATGATCCAGATGCAGATCTGGCAGATCAAGTAAACAGTGGAACGACTGCCATCTGACCTACGTGACCCTGCTACCAGGGGAACCTGAGTAGATCGGATCATTGTAACACATTCAGTCACCTGAATATGCAGATTTCATCACGATTTTTCCGTCGCCGTAACAGCATCGATAGTATCGCTTGAGAGACTCAATTGTATCTAAAATAAAACAGCACAAACTTTCCTGTTTTTATTTAGTTAACAGTCGCAAAGTACATTATATTTTATACTTAAATTAGGTATTTACAATATAAGGGGTAATCTACCTACGTAGGTAAAAAACTTCATACAGCACAAACCATTCAAAAATTAGAAAGCAAATACAATAATAAGCTTATAATTAAAAAGACGCTAAACAGAATAAAACCAGCTGTAGATAGGAGATTTTCTAATTTTAATTTTATTATAACGATTTTTATTAGTATTGTTATTTGCAAAAAATATATTTGGAGGTCAAGAAAATCTGCTCTCTATAACAGTTCTTGTCTGAAATATTCGCTACCAGAAGACTCTTCTATCATTTTCAAACTTTTAACAAAAAAAGATGCAGAAGATTGGAAAAAACGTAGCTGAACATTTCAGGATTTCCGAATAACGTCTCTCAGTATGGACTTAAGTATAAAAAGGGAATATTTCAGTTGCTTTATTTTATATGTATTGTCATTTAGTCGCCCTAATTACTAAATGAGACACATATATAAAAAAAACTAGGTAAATGGATAACATAAACTTCTTACAGTATATTCCAAATTGTTAGAAAATGCTTCGAAAATAATAATATGTAATACAATAGTAATACTTTCGTTGTAGATAATATATAAAATTCAGTTTAGGAAGGAACAAGAAAACTTTCAACACAAATTATATCTATAAATACGTTTGTTTTGTGTTGCGAAAGAGTATTATTTTTATCCAACAAAATACAATTCAAGAGAGATCATGTCCGAATAACGACAGAGTAATTGAAAATATCACTTTTTGCAACACAAACAAACAAAAAAGGATATCAAATTGAAAGACTAGCAGTGATTGTGTTCGTACGAAGGAACTCAATCATGTAAAGTCTACTTATTATTACGTTTAGTTAAATGCAGTATGGGTGGATGCCTTAAAATTTACTAATGCACAAAAAGTATATAAAAATTTATAAGTAAAAAATTATCTATCTAAAATTGTGCACTAACAAAATGACTAGAATAAATCTTTGTGATGCCAATAATTTCGATGAAATGGAAATGGATATGAATAAAATGGAAAAGATGGGAGAAGACAACGAAGTCACGATTATACTAACTAAGCCCAGTGAAGTCACAAATCGAAAAACAAATGAAGTTACGAATATACCAAACTCATTTTTTAAAACAAATTAAGTCGCGTTTTAACCCGACAAGCCGTTGGCCTCAAAAGACAAGATATCCACCCATACTGCCACCAGAAACTCGTCCTTAGACCTCGACCTTGTATGGGGATCCGGGGATATGCTCATCTCCCCATTTGACGAGGACGATGTACTCTCCCCTGTCCCTGACGACGTACCAGATTTCATAGTTGTTCTTGCCCTTGTGCTTCACCTGAACCTCATCGCATGGGCCCTTGGGACCGTAAATGCCGACGTAAAGGATGTTGGTGCCTGTAAGAAGGAATTGGTCAGATCACTTCGAACTACAACATAACCTAACCGACAGAAACAGTCGGATAAACCCCCGACCAAGTTTCATCATCATCATCATAGCCCATAACAGTTCCCTGAATGACTAAAGGTCTCTCCCACGAAAGGGAAGGTTATTGACATAATTTCCATACTTTATCAGGCGGGTTGGAGATCGCAGTGTTATAAATAATAACAATGGAAAACGCTGCTGCCCATTTTCCAGCCTACGAAGACTAGATCTTTTGCCTCGAAAACATTAGTCGCCTTGTACGACACCCCCGAGTATAAGGGGTTGGTTCTACTCTGCCGGACACCACACGGCCAAGTTTTCTTAAACTCAAACATTTTCTAAACTACAAAACCGATTTTAATAAAACAAAGTTAAAGAATCATGTCGATTGAATTGGCCTTCGCTGATGGCTCATCGCTGAGCCAGTGGAGTGGTAAGTAATCATCTTTATTTAGATCGAGAACCTTTCGAAACTAGAGAGAGATATCGGGGTATCCGGGAGAGCCGCCCGACTGAGGTAGTACCTCCACCATATATAATACCGTTGCGGAACAATACTATTTTAAATAGTATTACTGCCGGTGAGTAAGGTTTGCAGTGCTGCATGGGGTGGGGATTTGGGGAACAGTGTCTTTGGCAATGGTTTTTACTGCCAGAGCAACGTGTTATAGAGGTGGGCAACGCACTGGCCACTATATACAGCGGTGACCACTTTCCATTAGGTGGTCCGCTTGTCTGTTTACCATATACCATTATAATAACTTACCAGCATCTCCGCAGTGAACCGTGAACTGGTTGTGCTTGTTCAAATACGCCTTCTTCAGGCCCATTCCTTTGCTGGAAACCTTTGAGGCGTCCGACTTGAAGTGGGGCAGGACAGGGCCCTGCTTCTGGCCAGACTTGGAGACTTTGTGTACGGTCTCCACCGTGACCGAGGATGTCTCTTGGGCACCGACTTCGGCGAGTTTGTTGCCTGTTGATACAGAGGTTGGTGTAAGAGGGTGAGAGGATATCCGAGACAGATGAGACCAGATTTGTATTATATATTTGTGATAAGCTGGCAAACAGGGACATATTTTTATAATTTAATATCGAATAAACAATCCGTATTATTCTGACTTTAATTTGAGTTTTGTTAAATATCATTATGATATTCTTCTCTCTCCAGCATGATTCATCATCATGATATCACCCGAAAGACGCCCACTGCTGGACATAGGTCTCCTCCTGAGATATCCACTAAGGCCGGTCCTGTGCCTTCCGCATCCAGCTGGTACTTTCGATCTTTACCAGGTCGTCGGTCCACCTTGTGGGAGGCCTACCCACGCTGCGTCTTCCGGTACGTGGTCGCCACTCGAGCATGATTGCTTTAAAATAATTTACAACATATGATAATGCTTTTCTTACCAGTACACTCGATCTTGAACGGTGAGCCGACTATGTGCGCGCCGTTGTACTTCACGCTCATGAAGTAGAAGCCAGGGGCCAGAGGCGTGTATCTGACCTGTAAGAAAACAAGAAAGTAAGTAATATAGCTAAAAAATTCTTATAGACGAGTGAAGTGTCTATACATTATTATTAAAGAAATAATTAGAGATGGACCGACTATGGCTTTGGACGACTAGCCGACTAGCTGAACTGACGGTCCAACTTAAAATCTAATCTAATTCGGTTAGGTAGAACGAGAGATACAACTTGACTTCTCCTTCTTCTTCTAGCTTTCATATATTAGGGAGGTCATTTAAAATGGTGACGCGGTAGAAAGATAAACTGCCCCCAAACTATTTCCACGCGGATGAAGTCGCAGGCAAAAGCTAGTAATAAATATAAGTAAAAAAAAAGGCGATTAGTCGGCAATGTGGCCGTATGGTCTGATTTCCCGACTCTATAAATAATACATATTGCAGCATCCTCTGCGAGGAGACCAGACATTTAAATACATTCCTCCCACCGTTTTCTTCTTGCAAATTTTTTATGAATCATACGATTAGATAGCGCTTTGTTAAGTTGTCAAATCTGTCCATTGCCATACCTTGTATCCCTCCTCCACCTCAGTGCAGTCCATGGCGACCCTGGAAGGTCCATCCATGGTGACGGCGAGGATGCCAGCGCCGGCGTTACAGGTGTCGATAATCAGATCCGTCTTCACGCCTGCGCAAGAGAGATCACTATGACTTGATTATACCTTAATATGACTATTGCATAGCACAGCGCTAATCTGTTTCAATACGTGTGTCGAACAAGTTATGTAGTAGGTACTGGGTGATTTCATTTTATTGTGATGGGAGTAACACTTCTCCCACGCATACTAAGGTTGCGGATGAGCTCTCTGAAGAGGTTTTCTTGAAGAGTACAACATCGAGTTCTTCAAGAAAGATAGGATGTAGATATTTTCTGATACAATGGGCATTCTTATACAGTAGACATTTTGATAGAGAAGACGTTCTGATAAAGTGGACTTTCCTGATAAAGTAGACGCCCCTTATAAAGTGGACATTATGATACAGTGGACATTGTGATATAGTGGACCGTGGATCGTCAGCACTTGAGTGATACGGTACTGCAAACGTTCATAGACGACAGTAACTGCTTACCATCGTAAGCTTGTTTGCAAGCTTGGTGGTATAAAAATACTTACCAGTCTTAACCGGTCCCAGGCCGGGGCCTTGGCAGTGCACCGCCGCGGGGTCGGCGTCGTCCTTGCCGACCTGAAACACACGCATAGGTTCAATAGATGCAAATAATTTTCATGGAGGCAAATGACCTTTGCAGGTCGAAAAAGTCAAGCAGCACTAATTCAGAGGCTGGTAAACGTGAGGCAACCCTACAAGTTTTATATATACATACATAACGTCCCACCTTTTTTCTGTAGGGATAGGCAGACAGAGACCACATTCTTCCACTTGCTACAGTCCTGACAGATCCCCCTCACTCTCATCATTCATCTTTTCATACATGAACATAGATTTTGGGTAGTCTTGACCTATCCTTTCTTTATAATATCATCGATTTGATCGCGGTAAATGCGTCTCGGTGTTCCCCTGCTAACCTTTCCATTCACTCCAGCCATATATTACTTTTTTCTTAATCTCCGTTCAATCATCCTCCCTACATGTCCAAACCAGCTAAGCATTCCTTTCTCTATCCTATTGCTATATCTTCTTTCACCCCAGCATGTTCCTTTTATACGCTCTTATTTAAACTGCATTTTTTATACATTTATGCATCTTTTACCACGCCCACTTTTCTCATCCATACGTTAATGTTATGACACGAATAAATAGGTAGATACCAGGGTATGCTCTCTCCATTGTTGACCTCACCTTTGACCCCAAACTAAGAATCGTCTTACATCAAGAATCAGAACTCAGTTCTTGAGCAAACACATCTAATTTAAAATTAGGATACCATACCTTGATCCTAAGCGGCGACTGGGGGATGTGCACACCGTTGAACTTCACGTTGATATTGTGGACGCCGTTCTCGCGTGGCATGAACCTGATGGAGTACTGGTCTCCGTCGATGTTCTGGATGAAGCAGTCGTCGGTCTTGCCCGTGGGGGAGACCACCTGCAGATGGGAAAATTGTATGTAACACTGTTCACTGACAAAAGTAGCGTTACTATTTTCTTCATTCATTTAATTAATTGGATTTTTTATTTCAATGACCCTACTTTTCTACTCTTAGCCCGGCTTGCTTTAAATTCTTAAACACATTTAAGAATGACGTTTAACGTTTTTTGTATAATAGTTGTCTAGGGGCCGATTTTTCCCTCCTCAGATAAAATTTATCTGCCCGATAAAGTAATATACTACCAAATTAAAACATACTATAACTCCACATAATTAAATAGTACCGATGCGATTCCATTTTAGTCACGTAATAACTTATCAGTCTGATATGTTTTATCTGAGGATTAAAAATCTGCCCTAAGTAAAGTAGCGTTACTATGCGTTCTTACAGTACTCGACTGCTAAGTGAACGCACTGCTTTCAATACGTCTCTTAGATTAGATAGTCATAACGTTCATTTTGAAGGACGCATAGTGCAGATCGCCAGTCAAGTATTGACAGTTGGGACCCTGTTCGTACGCGCCTACTGTGTAATGACTGTAACGGGCCCCATCACTCAATCCCACTACTGCAACTCCTATGCAGCCAGGATCTAGAGCGGTCACCACACACAGGTCCTGAGTTATGACACTCAGACGCGCACGAGAATAAGCTAATACTGGAACCCGCAACAAATTCAATTAAGAAGTAACAGGTAGGAGTAGGAAAGATAGAGTGTCCGACTTACCCCTCATAAGCTGTGGGACTGTAGTAACATATATGGGGCCCCATTTTTTAACGCTCGTAAGGATTCGAACGGTTTTAAAACAAAAATTTTGAAAAATTACGCACCGTACTTTTGCGATGTGATTTAAAAAATATTGAATTGCTCATGCCAAAATTAAAAACCATTCGAATCGAGGCGAGCAATTAAAAAATTTGTCCCCTGAATACGGATATTATTCGTCCAGCTGTACCCACAAGAGTTAACCTCCCCCAAATTGCAGCTGAAAATTGTGCCAAACATCATTGGCGGCAAAAAACCCGATGTATTCCCGTCACAAGCCCAGTGCGTCTTCCCCAAAATTTTCTGCGCAAAAAACCTAATAATACCGCCGGCTCACACGTGACGCGCACCTAGCGCCCTCTTGTGGCATAAATCTCTGCCAAGTTTAATATTTTATTAGTTTCGGCGAAGGAAAACGTGCGTGCCGTCAATGAATAACTTGGTCAGTCTCTGGGTGCAATATAAAAATTAATATGGGGTCGGTCGGCGAGTGGGTTAGCGCATGCGGTGTAGAAAGCTTTGCGGCCTTTGGGGATTCGCTGTTGTGTTCGTGGGGAAGGTTTTAATGATTTGATCATTGACTTAGCACCAATAGGTGCCAATAGGCTTGCACCAAATTTACGGGGTGGCAACATGGCACTGTGTGTTTCCTTCCTACTTGTCGTACTTCCTTCCTACTTTCCCCTAAAGCCCTAAACCCCTTTGATGATTGACGGGTCCCCTCTTTGACGATTGAAATATATATGTAATGTTGTACTCTATAAAGTAATTTTGAATTTAATCGCATTTCAGCTTAAGATAAACACAATATTTCATACAAAATGATGTTAAACGTTGTGTTTAAGAATTTGGTGCAAGCCGGGCTTAAAAATTGCTACGATTTTATAGGGTTTTGTTTGACCTTGGTTGGAATGAAACACGCATCTAGGTACGAGTATGCCTGAAATTATGACCTACCTACTATGATTTGGTGACCCGATAGAATCAGATGAATTTACATTGCACGTTTTTTTTGTTAACACTAAGTTCCAGCCATACTTTCGTTCGCAAGGTTCGGTACAAACTGCCAATCAGGCGGTTTGCCACATTTGGTTAGGTAGGATATAAAGAAAGAAAGATATAAGTAACTGAAAGACTTTTCTCTAAAATAGACGTCTAAAAAAGCGATACGAAAAAAAATATTTATTCCCACCAACATTTCTCTCGCTAACAGAACTACAGACCAACGAGGGCATCCCATCGATCATAAATCTCTACATAGACGTGACGTACAGACTGACGGTGCGACCGTCATGTTCGCACGATAAATCATTTGACCCACCACTGGGGTCAGTTTATTGGAAAACATACTGTCCGTCTATGGCTACATGAATGTTGGATTCGCGGATCCCGGGATTCGTAAGGGTGTTAAGAATTTACGGGTTTAAGCGTTGAGTTGCAGTCAATACAGATTTGGTGTATTGCCCCATTGGATCCCCAGTGATGGAGCAATCGAATGAAATACAGCTTATAAAGTCGACGACCGTTACAGAAATCTTTTGTCAAATCATGACTTAGTAAAGTATTTTAAAGTGAGTTTTATTAGAGACGAAGAACTTTAATTTGAAATAAAACAAAGAAGGAAGTATTTTGTATTAGTGCAACTAGCTTACTTGAAAAGATTATGGCAATTATGTTTAAATATGATTTTGGTGAACCTATCGTCGTGTTCTTACTTTATCAACCAAAAGTGAGCTTCATCGCCGAACAAATTCGTACGGGGAAAGAAATGAACATCAAAGAATCACGTTGGCCACCGTTATTGTGTGATCTAACTCCATTACATTCTTTTCTTTAAAGATATGTCACGACACAACGCACAACAATAGAACACAACATTCGATGAGTTATTAGCGAAATACGGCCGTTGCGAAAAGTGTACGAAAATAGGGTATCCAAAGTGGGCCTAATCTATGCGCCAGTCACTGCAGCCACATTACCGAAATCATATTCAAACATACGAGTAAATGCCATAAAATTAACTTCCAACAAACCTAGTTTCATAGCTAGTTTCCTGATACCGGCAATTGACATTTAAATGTCATAATTCAATGGAGATATGTGGCTACAAAAAATGGCGCATTCGAGATGTCACAATGCAAGAATTAGGCTCCAGGACGTCTGCAGCCTAAGGAGTGCGGATGTGGTGCCTTTGAGATACCTGTAGACATATCTTATGAAAAGCCCCATGTTATAATGCAAATGTAACCAACTCACAGTAGAATTAAGCGTTCCCTTGGCCCCGTTGAGCCTGATGTAGAACTGTGCTGGCTTGTCCACCTGCACCGAGTCCGGGAACTGGGCCACTTCCAGCAGGTGGACGTCGCCCACTGCTGGACTGATGTACACCTTGAAGGGGGAGTCGGGGATGTGTTGCTCGTTGAACTTCAGCCCGACGCGGTATTCGCCTGGGGAGAGAGGGGTTTATTTAGGGGCGATTCATCATCATCATCATCATATACAGCACTAGGGGGGATACTTCTGGATATAACACCTGTATTCAGAAAGATTAAAGATCCGTTGTGATGGGACCGAAATTGTATAACAAACTCCCCGATGACATTAAAGAAATAACTAGTGTGTCTATGTTCCAGTCACGACTCAAAACTATATTAACGGATAATACTTTCTACAAATTAGATGAATTTTTAAGCCATAAATTTTAAATGTACTTATGACATTTTTCAAATATTTTTACTTTGACGTATCATTCAATTATGTATCTATACTTTTTAGTTTTAAGAAATGTAGATATTATATGAATCTGATGAATATATAAATGATAATGATAATGATACGTTACTATGGGGTCTCATAGTGCGCGTGAATGCATAGGGTTCCAACTGCCTTTACTACGTAACAAACAGAAAGATTTTCGCATTAATTTATTATTATTTATTTTTAGCCATTCCTGTCATTTATAATAGAATAACTAAAAATAAGATAAGGCTATTTTGTTCGTAATTTAATTTCCATTTACAGACCTTTGGTCTTCCGCGTCTTTCTATCTATGGAGTATCTGCCCATTAGTAGGAAGTCCTTAGTAAAATGTTTTTTAGAATCTTTGTTATATTTAATTTAATAATACTAATACCCATTACTAGTACTCTCTTCATCACAATATTCAAAATAGACCGAAACAACTCTTCAAAAAACAAAATACAAAACTCAGATCTGTCACCGCAACAAAAACCCCAACTTCCGCATCACATATCGACATCTCTAATCCTTTCTTGGAACACCGACAAATGCACAAATAAATTTGCAAACCGCTCTAAAAACCCGACAATACTGGCCAAAAAACTGTACAAATAAATTGCTCAAAAACCCCCAGATGGAAGAGGGCTGTCATTCAATCTGAATAACAGACTAACGACCACAACAATATTTCTTCCAGGGCCAGGAAATTTAAATTTCTACATTAAACCTTTTTGGGGTTCCTTGGGGGCTATAGTTTCGTTCCTGTCACGAAGCCGTATGTACATACAACCGAATTCAACCGATTGTTCTCACTGGTTTTATTTGTCCCATTCGTTCCCTCCACGAAGCAGAAGTGGCCAGCATGCAAAAATTAAGAATTCCAGTTGTCACCCGGAGGACAGAGAAAACAATTTTTTTTCTCTTAATTCCACTCAATATTTAATAGAACTACTAAAACTATTTATTCTCAACAAAAACTTATAACTCCAAGAAACAGCGTTTTGCCGTGGTGTAAATCATAGAAAATTAACTAGTTTCATTGATTTCTATGGTGTAAATTCAATTTTCATTCATTTGACGACCCTGAGTGTTTCAATGGTTAACCATCACCAGTGTGGACCACGCAGAGGTCTCGGGTCCGATGCGACCGTTGATGGAGCATGCTTGTCTATGAACAGTCTATTCACTACAGCCTTGAAGGAGTCCAGATTATAATGATCAGGGAACACACTCGCAGGCAACGCGTTCCATTCCATATCCGTACGCATTTCGTGTTTCGCGACTCTCGTTTTATACCTACTCAAATCTAAATCAATGTCGCGAAGGAACCTCCGCCTGGAATCCGGATCAACCTTCATAGATTTATAATAATCTTTTTTCCATATGAGTTCGCAATACGCGGCGGTAGGCACGTTGTTTCACAGATTTATTTGTTCCCGAACAGATATTTTTTCAACCAGTTTTTGCTGATTGTGCCAAAAAGTACATGTTTTTAAAACGGCGACTCCTTTTGTTCTGGTATTAGCCTCCGGGGCTGGTTTGATTTTCGTTCTAAGCGTTGATCTTAGTTTAGTGTCGCATTGTTCTACAGTTCATTAAACCGTATAAATAATATTTTACAAACGCCGCACGAATTAGAGATACGTACCTTGGACTCAAATTATTCCTTAGGGCTGCTTGGAAAAAAGGCCAAATATTAAAACTAAAATCGTTAACATTAAAACTTTATAACATGTATGGATGTACTTACGTAATACCGTGTACTATGTAAATACTATATGCAATGCATACCTATCATTAAAACTAAGTTGCTTTGATCTAAGTACGTATTTTGTTACTATTTAACTTTTACCAGTAAAGAACAGCCACAATTAATGATCTAGCTTTCGGTAGCTTGGGCAAGACTTCAATAGTTCTTAACTGCTTGCTCATATATTATGTATTATATTAATTTATAAACCAAATATTTTGTTCATTCATTTTTGTATTTACATTGAACTGTACCAGATTCGAGTAATCTAATTTTATTGTATGATGCATTTAAACCTAAGCTTTACCGTCGACGGTGTAATCCAGCCCACAATGGTCCAAATAATGATATAGGCCGTATGCAAAGTGGTGGTATTGACATGTTACGAGTAGCAGGTTCGATGCCCGTCGTGTTTCCTCCAGTTTCTTGTTAACGTTTTTAAGGGTCAAAAACAGTGATGGTTTTTACGTAAAAACGGACCGCAGGTGGTGTAATGTATGTCGATGTTTTTGCTTACGTCAAATTGTCGGATTGTGGGATCGGGCACATCGGTCTTTATTTGTTTATAGTGTACTAATGGAGCCGGCGCGACTTCGTTCGCGTACACCTACTTTACATCTACCTACCTCTTTTTTTTCTTGCTTATTAGGCTCCTCTTGAATTACTCGACCATTTTTTTATACCACTAAGGTGGCATACAAGCGTAAGGCCTGCCTGATGGTAAGCAGTCACCGCAGCCTATGGACGTTTGCAATACCAGGGGTAGCATCCACGCGTTGCCGATCCCGTAAAAATATATTGTTGAAAACTGCTTTAAAATCCGTTCCGTAGTTTAAAAGATTTAAGCGCACGTAGATACAGACGGTGGGAAGCTACTTTGTTGTATACTATGTATGAGTAAAGATAAATATAGTAAAGATACTATCCCGAGCACAGTATTGTGCAATGGCAGACTTTAAAATCAGTATTGTTTACTCTGGCGATAAACACAAAATAAAAACGATGATCCTATTTATGTTTATAATTATCTTCTTGTTGCTCCTTCTGCTTCTTGTCCACTACTGGACAGAGACCTCCTTCTCGCTCACTTTCACTGTCTCGACTCTTTTTTTATAACTATTACGGACAAATAATTTAGAATCGACGATTACGTCAGGTGTTTTAAATGAGAAACGCGTTTAGATTAAATAAAAAACTATTTCGTTCTGAACTGAATTCATGAATGTAACTTTCTATGATAAAAAGGCATTTCCAAACTACTATGAAGGATAATTATTACTTGGAAACATTTATTTGTGTCGTGTCGTGGTTGGTGTCTTGTGGAAATAAATATTCTTATTCTTCCCTCACCGTAAAAATATCGGTTAGTATTCAACTAATGTACGTAACTCAGAAAAGAGTCATTGGTACATGGCGGCAGTGAGATTCGAACCCGGTACTTCTCGCTTATGAGTCGGATACCTTAACCACTAGGCCACCGACACTCCCGCTACTTAAACAAGTATTATTCCTGAATACGGGTAAAACCCATTCCGATTAAAATGGCTTCCAAATGAAAGAAATCGCATCGATATCGGTCCAGCTTTTAGGAATGCCAGAGACACGGGCGATTGAATGTGTAAATATGATCCAATCTGGTCAGGTTCTATTAACAAGGTTCAAACCTGATCTGCCAAATCCTGTATCACTAACAAGGCGGACCCCGAGCCCTCGCGCGAAATCACAACCGGGATATTGACGGCAACATAAAATCAATGCCACATACATTAGAGTCACTCCCTAGACTCATCATCACTGATTCTAATGAGGATTATTTCCAGCCACACAGTGTCCATTAAAATCTACTTTAAACTAATTACTTAGCGTCAGCTGCAACTAATTTTGATTTAAAGCACAGGGGGATATTAGGTTTGCAAATGTGCTGACAACGATTTGCATCCGAGGGTGCCTATTCGCTGTCATGTTAATGCGTCGACGAGTTGTGGTCTTCAATGACATTATGATGAGCTAGATATTCGCACATACTATCGGTGTAAATGTATGAGATGTGTGAATGTGGGAGAGGTGAAAGAAGTGTTAGTATGAAACGCCTAGCATTTTGCCCCAAGTACCACATATCGAACACATCATAGTCCAGTTTTCGGAGGCGTACATAAAAATGGAGAAAACGAGGGCTCTCATCAGGGGCGCTGAGTCCATGGGTGCTCGAGGGCAGGAGCACATTTATTAGTATCTTTTGAGACAAAATTCGTAAAGTTTCGAACTCGCTTCGCTCGCTCATTTTTTTAATATTTCCGTTACCATCCGTGCCGCATAATTAACTCTGATTAAGAGCCAATACATATAAAAAAAATACCGAGTCGAGTTCAAGCGCTCACTTAGTCATTTGTTAATGTTACATTATAAATAAAAACTTAATGCATATTTCATAACCATGGGTGATAAACATCCACGGGACTGTCTAGAAGCCGGCGCCACTGGCTTTCATCAATTTTATTTTTGACTTCCTCCTGTTTCCCCTGTTCTTCCAAATATTCTCTAGTCGTTTCACAGCTAATTTTGCTATCTGGCTCCTTCTCCTATTCACAACTAAAATACATAGACCATCCCAAACCGCTAGACGCAACATCTGTCTCATTAAGAAACACGATCAAACTCCAAAGCCACCGAGCGCCGACCGAAACCCGCCGCCGAGGCCTCAACAAAGTGACATTCCGTCATTCCATCATAGCTCTACGTGTCCTCGGAAACTGTCTTCGACCTTTTTAACTTTTTCTCCGCGCTTATCCCCAAACGGGCGGTCAATTAAAATGACTCTTAAACACCAGTGGCAAAGGAATGCAGCTCTAAAAGTCCTAAAACTGAATTTGTCCGAGCCCCCATTGTATTCCGGGCCGCAAAAAAACAGCACTGCATCCGACAAAGAAAGCGGCCCCTTTTTGCACCCAAATACTTCATAAGTGTATCGAGATTAGAAATTTTTGAAACCCCAAAGAATAATGGCTTAAGTTTTGGCGACATTCGTAATTTGAAAGTTTTGAAGGCGACAGGTATTTTGGCGGCGTTTTTGGGCAATTGTTAGCACTGTTCGCTGGTTTTGTTTGAAGGATTATATCTTTTTTTACATTTTCAATTAGGTTCTTCTAGAATATTTTCTGGCTTTTAACCAGCCGACTGACTTAAGTCAGCCGCTCCGTCAATCAGTCATACAGTTTAAGCATTTCAGAGGCCTGTTGGATTTGGAAGGCTTGATGTATTGAGAGCAGGAGGTGATCATCCTGATATGGAAGGAAACCTACTCTAGATGTTTATTACATACACACATACCTACACTATACATGAAGTATCAATTTGGATATTAAATGCATTAATGTATCAAATTCCATTCGGACAAACTTTATCAAAAATCTCAAACGTTTCTTTAGGGCTACGCTAACAAACTGGCCGGCAAAAAACAATGGAATCCCTAACTCGGAATCACGCAAGAATTACTTTCATTAGCAAAAACGCGTATCGTAAATTACAGCAATCACTGGCCATTCGAATTATCGGCTCGAAAAAACAATACACATCACTGGCCACTCGGAGGGAAAAAAAGAAAAACAAAGTTTAAAAAATCGAACTGTGAAAATGGTTCGCAGTAAATTTTGCCGCGCTTATGGTCACTCGCGCTGCGATTGGCCGGCCAACGCAGGGGCGTGGTCAGCGATTCGAATAAGGAATAAGTGAGTTTATTTATGAAATGCATTTCAGTTTTTTACTGTGCGTAGGTTCACTATGGCACCGCAGGACGGCATTTGACTTGGTGATTAAGATATGTCTACGATAAAAGAGCTTCTTCGCGTGAGTTATTTCGACAAAACTGTGTTTTATTTCTATGTTTAGTTGAGAAATTGTTGTTGTTTTTAAAATTATTTCCTACCGCCAGCGTTTGTTTTAGAGTCTAGAATTTTCCGCATAGAAAGCAGTAACTTTGGAGCTCTAAGTAGCGAACGAGTCAGCCTTGTCAGCAAGCGACTCAGGTTCGGCCCCACTCCAGACCCAATAACAATACCTATGTAAGTACATAATTTACACCGTAGTGACCTATAATTATGTAGAGACTTTTTGGCAAAAAACCAGTAAAATTTTCGAATTTGCCTTCTTGAAAAGAGACTTCATCCAAGGCGCCTTGGAGGGTTACTAGTGTCGAAAAATTCGAAAATAAAATGAGTAGTTCCACTTGGAAACGGTTGTTAATACCCATAACATCCAACTACTTGTTTTTCATACACGTTTTTATGCTACATTGTGCCAAACGAGCATACAGCTCACCTGGTGGAAAACGGCAGGTATCAGGTAAGTATTGCAGATAACAATAACGCAGAACCGCTGCGCAGGTGCGTTGCCATTGTGAGTACTAAGATCAAGCCTCATATGGTGTCGCCGGCTATTTTATCTTTCAAAAAACAATGTAAGCATTGTTACTTGGCGGCAGAAATAGATAAGTATTACTCAATCAGGCAAACTCCTCAGCACGGCTAGCACAAGTTTGCCCGCGACATAGCTCACTCTGCGTAAGAGTCTTTTTTCCTTCTCTCAATACTGATATGAGAGAGATAGCAGGATCCATTTTGCGCCTTTTCTCGCTTGCCGCTCTCGCGCGCCTGCTAGTCGAAAGCCGTGCAGACTTGACAGAGTCCTACCACCTGATCAACACATAACACTCATTCATACACATACCTGGCTCTTCAACTTTGTACGAAACGTCACAGGACCCATCCTTCCTGTCCTTGAAGTCGATTTCAGCCTTGCTGGGGCCTTCCAAGGAGATCGCCAGCTGTCCAGCACCGGCTTCCCTGGTCCACACGTTGAACTCGTTGAAACGGCCAGCCTCGCCTCGCTCCAGGCCTGCACCACCAGCCTTGACCAGATGGGAGCCGGAGTCGCGAAGCGGTCCAACCGTGAATTGGAAGGGGGATCCTGCAAGAATTCAATGGTTCAAGGTTTGGGTTTTTTGATGAACGATCTTTATATGGTCGGTAGTCCTTTGAGTCAGAGTTTCGATACTCAGAACTTCTTTTTTGGCTAGACAGACATAGGTATGGACAGCCGGTCCACATGATGGAAAGCGCCGATCGCCGTACAAGACATGAGCAACCTAAGAGGAGTTGGAGGAATTTAAGGTGCCTGTAGACCTTTAGACGCTGTATGTCAGATTGACAGATTGTCAGATTAGCAGAATGCAATTTTGCTAATTGGTATGACCACGGTGGCACGACAGTACCAATTAGGACAGCTCATAAGATGAAATGTCACATGCTTGTCCTACCTTATCCTTCAAAACGGAACACAACAATGAATGCATTGTTGCTTGGCGGTGGATATAAATAAAGCGGTAGTACTCACCCAGGCGGACTTCTGAGGTATAACAGACTCCTACCACCTGATAGATAACTAGCCAGGCTCATGATGCCAGCCTCATCAAGTACTTAGATGCCAGGCATCTTATCAACTTACCAGGAATATGGATGTCCCTGTACTTGACAGACACGGTGTGGACTCCAAGCTCCTTAGGCACGAAGTGTACCGAGTAGAGTCCGTCTTCCACCTCCTGGATCTCTGCATCCTCGGAGACACCGCCGGGACTGGTCACTGTGGCGGCCAGGTCGAACGACGTGATGCCTGGAAACGGGTGATTAGTGAGTTCCAAGAGAGTTTTAATAGTAGTCATCATCTTGGCGTTAATGTCTTAGTTGTGCTCTCGCGCGCGAGGGCTCGAGGTCCGCCTTGACCATGATCCAGGATTTGTCAAAACAGGAGAACCTCACCAGATTGAATAATGATTACACATTCAGGCGCCTGAATGTGCAGGTTTCTTCGCGATGTTTTCCCTTACCATGAGCATCGGTTAGTGTTCAACTAATGTACATAACTCATAAAAGAGTCATTTATATTTACATGGCGGCGCTGGGGTACGAGTCGGACCCCTTAATTGGGCCATCGACGTTCTTGGAATTTTAAAAGTGTAATTAATATATCCGACCGAAAAGCGTCGAGAACACCCCGACTACTGAACCAATTTTAATTAAACAAGAATCATCTCGATTAAATTGGCTTCCAAATACAAAACCGCATCAAAATCGGTCTATCCGACAAGAAGCTTCGATGTTACAAGCTGACTCACACATCCACAGCTGGGATGAAAAATTAGCGTTTTTGTACTATTGAATTGTATCTACTTTGTCGTGTCGTTGTGTCCATGTAAAATTAATGTTCTTTTTCCTATCTTACATAAATACAGACGTCAAACTTACAACATCCTTCTCTTTTTTCGTTGGCGGGCAAAAAAACTAATCCTAAACCATAGAACAGATGATCTCGTCCAGATCAATGCTTAGACGAACTAACAAAGAGACGTGCGCGATTATCGACTTTATTGTATACCAAATAGAGATACACTTTCATCATCATCCTGGCGTAAATCTCGCTTGTGTAATCTCGAGATCCGTATCCCTACTTCCATAGGCGTAGAAAGGGGGGAGCCGGGTAGGCCGTGCCCACCCCAGAGTGGTCTGGTGAACACCCCAGGATAGGGTTCTCACTGGCTGTACATTGGTGATTGACTCGGCTTCATCGGCCACCTCAGGGGCCAGCCCCCCCCTGGAACTAGCCCTAGACACGCTAACGCCTACTTCGTTAATATTATTTAGAGATGACCTAAATAAAATTAAAACATAGTATCGAATACCAACCAGGCATCTTGAAGGTGAGCTTGCAGTTGGTGCCGACCTCAGTGAGCGGCGCCTGGTCGCGCTGCCGCTGGATCTTCTCCCGCTGCCGGTTGCTGCCTTCACCTGTCACCTGGGGAGGACATACATATTAGTCTAAGCAGTTGTCACCCACACCCACTCGACGTCGAGACTGACACAGCTGGACCGTGTCCGACAATGCCAGGCATAGTCGGACCGCTCCCGACGCTTCGTTCACTCAAAGAAGTGCGACAGAGACGCCGAAGAAATGGTAAAATTACTTCAAATATAAGTGAAGGATTACAGATTGTTTTAATTTCGCAGTATATTACTTTATCGGGCAGATAAATTTTAACTGAGGATTCAAAAATCGGCCCTAAGTCTACTTTTATCTATGTCTGCATAGGCGAAGCCGCGTAACCTAGTCAACAATGTATAAATCAATTACCCCGTCAATATGAGTAATATCGGGATACAAAACGTCTGTTGCTACTGTTATCATATAGCAGATGCAGCAATATGTGCCGCTTCGCATTATTTACACCATATTATGTGGTCTGTGTTTCAGGGGTGCCTGCTAAAAAAATGCCTAAGTCTGCCTGTATCAGGAACGAGGTCGCGCGGGAGATCCAAGAAACGATGAATCGACATCGCCGAGTCGAACGCAAGAGCCAGAGAGTCTAATGATGATGATGATGAGCCTGCTCGTCCAAATATTGCACGTAGGAGGATCTGGTGACAGCCACTATAGTTTCACATTGTCAGCTAAGACTGTTCTTCTTGCATATATATATCTCCAGACGTAACCAGATATTGAATGACTCTTCAAGTCTCCAAGCCCACTAACCTTGACAGTGAACGGGGATCCCTCAACGTGATGGTCAGCGAACTTGAGGTTGACTATATAGTAGCCGGGCTCAGTCGGCTTGTAGCTGATGGCCAGTACGCCATCCTTGCTGTCTGCGCACTGGATCTCAGCTTTGCTGGGACCTGCAGGGAAGTAAGTGTTGAATTCCTCTTTGAACAACCTATTTGAGTAACTTTTAATATTGTCTTCTGCCAACACGCATTTAATTAATAGAAGAGAAAAAAAAAAAGGAGACAGAAGTAAAACAGGGATTTTACGGGTTTGCGGAAAAGATCCCTGAGCCTCAGTATGCCTCAGTGCCATACATCATACTAGTCATCCCGTCGTCATCATCTCAACATCCCGGTCGTGCTCTCGCGTGCGAAGGTTCGGGGGTTGTTACTCATTATAGCAAATATCTGGATTAGTATAGAGGACACTTCCCACATCCACGTCATAACCCAATTTTACGCGGATGAAGTTGCGGGTAGAAGATAGTGGAGTATAATACCTTCAATGGAGAGTGAGAGACCACCATAGCCTGCGTTCTTGGTGTCAACGGTGAAAGTGTTGTCGCCATGGGTCTTGCCTTCTTTCAAGGCGGTGCCGGCCACCTGAAGATATAAGCGAAAATTATCAGTCCATGTTGTTCGTGTGTCAGACACACTTTGGTAAGCCTTTACAAAATGAGTTACTTAAAAAGTGTGTTTCAGTACTGCTGGGAGCAGCCAAACATATTACACAAATATTATACAGAATCCATAATGAAATTCCGACAGACAAAATTTCGACGAATGTTAGACCGACTGTTCAAAAATCTTAAAGGCTTTTGCAAGTAATTGCTATCCATCAGATCTGCAAATTATTTTCTGGCGACATACATTGATGATGTCCTTCCTCCTCGCCGTTTTCAGCAACAGCGACTGCTTCAATTCCCCTGTTGTTGCCTTAAGTAGCCAATCTTCTTTACGCAGATCTTCGCAAATTGTAATTGCGATTGGATTTAACCAAAATTCACTCCAGTCTCTCAGAGACTAATTTCTCCCCTCTTAGAGAAAGATGAAGTTCTTTGAATCCACACCCACCTTGACTTTCTTAGCGTCACCGACTTCCTGCTCCTGAACAGTAATGTTGAATGGAGAGTTCTGGATGTGTGTGCCCATCTTTTTCACGGAGACGGTATGCTGGCCAATCTCTCTGGGTGTGAAGCTGATGCCAATGTTGCCTGATGGCAGCATCTTGAGGAAACAGGGCTCCTCGAGGCCTGATGGCGCCTGTGGAGATGGGGTTGAGTGAGGTTAGATTTCGTTTAGCTAATTATGGGTTTGATTATTCGATATTATTAGAAGCTAGTAACCCGTACTAGTCATGGGCATCTTCCAAATTACAGTAGGAGCTTGCCGTAAGTTTAAACTTACACAATACACAATTAAATATAACATGCGAATGTGAAACACTATTCATTTGACCCGTGATTCAACCTCTAAAAGTGCAACAGAGATTTAAGGGACACTAAACTTTTTGATCTACAAAAAAAAACAAAGTTGACAAGTATAACAAATTGGCCCCTTGTGACAAATTAATTCATTTTTGAAGTTTCGTGATTTTCTGTTAATTTTCTACTATAGTCTGATAAATATTTTAGATAATATTACAAGAGAAAGAATACAATAATTAAACTGTATTTGCATAATTTAAAGAAAGCTTATAATTATTTCAGCAATATGCTGGTCTCAGATTCGGGAATAGCTCCCACACAGCTCTTGATCAAAGTAGTTAGTCCCGACGGCCAGACTTTTACTGGGTATTTCTCTGAAGACACCTTGATAGAAGAAGTGAAAAACAAAGCTATCGACTACTTCTATCCAAATGGGGAGAACGGGTCTAGTAGATACAAACTTGTGCGCGTTTTCGATACATCAACGGTGCACGACTTCCTTACTTTGGGTCAAGAGCAGATTATGATGGAAGAGGAATTATTGCTCGTCGAAAGAAGATCACCTGAACCTGGTGCCTTATGGGATTTAGGAACAGTAAGGGCTCCTTTGCAAGCCACAATAGCAGCAGCGACAGCTTCTCTGCCCCAACCGACAAACGCTATTCGACAACCAAACCTCCAATCTCTGTTATCGACAAATGAACTGTCATACGAGCTGCGTAAGATCCTGATATCTTTGATCGAGGCAGGTGCTCGGTTAGCAGCAGCTGGACGCAACTACGAACACACATTATCTCAACTAAGTGCCGCTTTAGAAGAACCACGGCGAAACCCTCAAGCAGTCGTAATCCAAGTCATTACACCGGAAGAAATCGCTGCAAGACTGAACCCTTCGATTCGATCGGAGTCATCTATAGTACCCCCTCCAGATAGTGGAGATGAGTTATACAGGCGAGCCGAGTGTCTGCAGAGATTTCTGGAAAAGTTTCGAGCTTGGAGACTAAGAATTGCGGAGCCACCGAACCCAGAATCCACCAGTGCATTAAAAGACCTTGGGTTTTCCGTGGAAGATGCGGATAAAGCTCTAAGAAATACAGGATCCAATGTCCCAGCAGCTGCTGCGTGGTTGATCGGCGAAAGAGGCTCGAGTGTCTTCGAGCTGATAAACGGTCTACCAGATGGTCTAATCCTGCAAACTTTACTGAAACAACCCCAGATACAAAGAGGTTTACTTAATACAAGGATGTTGATAGCGTTCATAGCCATGGTCGGTCAAACGGGCAGCGCGTCGCTTTGGCTGAACTCTCCACATGGGAGTCCTTTGCTTTCGCAAATATCGAGGACGTATCACTCGGAAAAATATTGTCTGGCTGTGAATCAGTTTTCTGAAGAGAGACGCGAACAAGTTTCGTCTACGAGACCCTCTACGTCCAGACAAAGACATTAGCTTGGATCTTACACAGAGATTCATTTCAATATTTTGTTTGATAATTACATATTAAAATTTTACACTTTTTAGATCCAAGTTTGTATTTGATCTGAGTAGCCCAGTGATCCATAACGAGGGGTTGTCCAGGGGTAGCCTTTATTGTCATGCAGGTAGGGTCACTTGACTCTATTGTAATTAGTAAAAATTAAAAATTATAATTTCGGTTTTGGATATCTATTACTTTTATGCTGTAGACAAACTGGCAAGCGGGTCACCTGATCCTGCGTGGTCACCGCTGGATATGGACCTTAACAACACTATGATATCACCAAGGCATTGGTGATATCCCTTAGACCTTAGTGTTGCTAAGGTCTAAAAGGATAAATGCTAGGCCCCTCCACTGCCACACATATGATGCCCCTTAGAAAATTAATTACCCACAGTATATTTAGAGGCACCTCAGCCAATTTACAGTTATCTAGTATCATATTTACCTGGATAGAAGCGTTGAGGACTCGGATGTCATTGTCGGTGATCTTGCCGGGCAGGGTGACTTCGCTGCAGCTGCCTACGGAGATCTGGTTCCTCTTGCGACCCTCGCCGGTGACCTGCATTGATATTTCGTATAGGTATTGAGAAACTGACAATTTTGATCAAACATGAGACGAAATTTGAAATTGTAAGCAGGAAATTGATAAGCCTTCCGAGGCTTGTAGTCTAAATTGAAAATTAAGTGTTTAGAAACCGGTAAGTATGGTCAATCTTGAGTCGACTCTTGATATTGTACTTAATTTTCGAGAATGTTGTAAGCAGAAAATAAAAGGATTTTCAAGGCTTGTAGTCCAAATTGAAAAGTACATTAGAGCTACTGCTAGAAGATAGTAGAAGAACGTAATTACTTATTTATTTATCGCATACTTTTTGTAGAGAAGATGCCTCCCAACCCAAGTTATCAACAAATAAATATAACTACTAAATTTTTTTTATACCAGTAAGGTGGCAAACAAACTTACGACCTGGCTGATGATAAAGAGTCACCGCAGCCTATAAACGTTTGCAATATCAGGGGTATACCCACGCGCTGCCGACGCCATAAAACCTTTTTAGCCCCTTTCTTGAAGAACTCCATGTTGTAATACATCTTACCTTGGCTGTGAACGGCGAACCCTTGATGTGCTTGTCCCCGAAGCGGACAGAGACCTTGTACTCGCCAGGCGCGGTCGGCAGGTATGACACCGCCACGGTACCGTCCTTGTTGTCGTGGCAGGTTATCTGTAAGATTAGATGATGGAGAAGTTCACCTAAATGCTGAAGTTGACCTTGAAATGCAGAGCCACTGAACCTAAAATCCATGCGTAGATTAGAGGAACAAGTATTTATTGAGGAAAGGTAATTCGTCAAATGTGCTTGCAAAACTATTGTGTAATTTAATTATGAGATAGTTAAATATCAGACTGGATATATAGTTACTGTTGCCTATGCCTATGTCACGCAAACAACGTGACCAAAACAAGCTGGTGCTAATATGAAACCAGTACGAACCTCTGCCTTGCTAGGCCCCTCTATCGCCATAGACAGGCCGCCGCCGGAGCCTGCGCCCTTGGTGCTGATGGTGAACTGGCCCGCCTCGCCGCTGACACCGCTCACCAGCCCCGGCCCGTACGCCGTCACGTAGCCAGATGGGATCGAGTCCACGTGGAACTTGTAGGGGGAGCCTGGTGAGAATTAGGAAGGGTTTTAGAGTAAATACACCAACAGCCCATGAGAGCGTCGGTGGCCTAGTGGTTACGGTATTCGACTCCGCAATGCGAATCCGGGTTTGAATCCCATTGCCGCCATGTACCAATGACTCTTTTCTAAATTATGTACATTAGTTGAATACTAACCGATGCTCTCACGGTGAGGGAAAACATCGTGATGAAACCTCTATACTCAGGCGACTGAATGTATAACCATGATCTAATATAGTCAGATTAACAGGGTCAGGGAGGTCAGATGGTAGTCGCTCCACTGCAATTACCTGATCTGCCAAATTCTGGATAATGGTCCAGGCGGCCCTCCTGCGCGACAGCATAACCGGGATAACAACACCAAGATGACCACGATAACAACAGCCCATATTATCACATCAATCATCCCGGTTGTGCTCTCGTGCGCCCGGGGTCGAGGGCCCGGATTGATCGTGATCCATGATTTATCAGATCAGATAATAATATTGGAACGGCATCCATCTGACCACCACGGCCCTGTTAACAGGTGAACCTGACCAGATTGGATCATGGTAACACATTCAGTTGTCTGAATGTACGGCTTGCATGGTCTGCGAAATCCTGGATTATGGTCAAGGCGGACTTAGGGCCCTCGTGCGCGAGAGCACAGCCGGAGACATTGACGCCAAGCTGATTTGTTTTTATATGCAGGCAACCCTATTAAGGAAAGCAAGAACAAACGCTTACCCTGAACATGCTCCCCATTGTATTTGACTAGGAGTTCGTGGACGCCCTCCTCCCGAGGGTCGTACTTGATGCTGACAGTGCCATCGCGGTTGTCCTCTATCACCGGCTGGTCTACGTGGCCGCTGGGCATCTTGACTTCGGCTGGAAAGAGGCGATATAAAAGTTAGTAGAGAGTGGGAGATGGCCCAGTGGCTGGTCTATGTAAGTAGCCATTGGGGATCTGGACTACGTCTGGTGGGAAACGAAGGTTCTCGTTTCGCAGCTCGTTACGATAGTCTGTTGCAGTAAATGACGTTACAGCGGATAAGGCATAATGTTGAAGTGGAGGTGGGAAACGGTCATTATCTTTCTGGCCTGGTGTTGTGACCCGAAGACCAACCAAGGTTCCCACAGATGATAGTCGGATGAAGTATATCGCGGAAGTCGGAACACTTCGATAGCGTAACGTAGGACAGTATGGAAATTTGAGATTTTGATCGTCAGCCTATGTCAGCGCCATCTATGTGCGATGCTTGCCTACTACATAGCACATGCTCGTATACTCGTAATGATAAGGTTTGTTTAGCTTCGCTATAGGGGCGACAGATGTCGCTACGGAGAAGCGGAGTGGTCATGTGGCGCAGCAGAACTACCAGGAAGCACACCTCCGTGCCTCCACCTCCTGGTCGTGTAACCAGGAAGCATTCCTTGTAGACTTTGGTCAAAGGTCTATATTTTTCCTTGGAAGAAATACATGCAAATGAATTGTAATACACACTGTGGTTAAGAGACAGTACAAACCTTTTCTTGTATCAATGTGGTAGACTGTGACGAAATTGATGGGCGTATAATCCAATTTACCGCCTGTTTTGTTGAAAGATATCTTATGTGCTTCAGAGAAGACTATTGGGACCTCTTCCTTATCAATTTCTGAGACAGAGAAGTATTTCTTGTAACTATCGAGGTACAGGTTCGATATTTCGGCCCAAGAGACTTCCTTCTCGTTCCCTCCAACGATAGAGTTCCATAACCCGCTCATAAACGCCATCTATCTGTCACTTTCGCGCACTTCCGACGTGAGTCTACGTTGTGTATATTGGGTACTCTGTGTTGTGTGTGAGAGTCGATGTTCACATTTCTACTTGCTCGCCATTTTTCTATGTGGAAAATGTGTCTTGGGGGTTGGGAAGGCGTTGTGTTGAGCGGAGATCCGCGTGGTACGGACGGTCCGTGCCACGTGGCGGTGTTCTATGATTTTCCAGAAACCGTATATGGTTTTTGGTCCAGGGGCCCGCCCTATATCTGAACCGCTCGCCTCGAATCGCATGGTTTTAGTATGAAAGATTGTTTCTATTTCTAATAACATTGGCAAGACGGAGAGCGAACGGTTCAAAAATAGGAAAAATCAGCGCCTAGCATAAAAAAATTGAGTGTAAAAATTGAAAACCGCTGGCCTCGAGTCGTATGGTTTTCCATTTTGATTTTTGAAATGAAATACTATTTTTTTTAAATACATTGGGAATACCGGAAGCTAACGGTTCAAAGATAGGGTAAATCAGCGTCATCCACCAAAATGTTGAATTTTTCAAGGTAGAAATAAAATTTGTTCTAAAATAGAGTCCAGCGAATGTCATAGAGTCAAGAGTCATATGTAGCAGGTTTCTGGAGAATCCTAGAGCGATATAATATGACTAACAGTACACAGTGAAGAGTTCGGCGATATACGAGTATCTACCTGTCGTACAGCTTCTAGTATTTTTAGAGCAAGATGTTTATTCGGTATTGGACGAGAAACCACTATAATCCCATCCGCTGATTTTTTTATTTGAAGCAACGACTATACTCAAAAATAGATTTTTTTTTTCAAAAATATTTTTGTATTTAATTTATGAGAGCCATAATTTGACACTACCATTTTAATTGATATGTTTTGCGTAGTTGCAATATTTAGAAAACATGTTAAACCCACGAATGTACCCAAATAACAAGATTTACGTCCAATAACTCCTGGGATTAAAACCAATTAGTTGAAAATTCCTGTGAAATTTATATCAGACAAACATTTCAATACCACGTCCCATATTTTTCTTCAATTACTAGCTAGTAACGCGTTATCGACTATAAATTTAACCAAAAGTTTGACGCCACTGACTTTAACAAATCACTCGTAAGCCCAAACCGTGATATAAAATGCGTAGTTTATTTTATAGTTTTCATTAAAACGTGTAATAAAAATAGTTGGCAACCCCTGCTGTCGGCAAATGTCTCCCGTATAAAAAATGTAGGTGTAGTAGGTACCTCATAGTTATACTTTGCGTCATAGTAACGTTGACGTATTTATAAAAACCTTTGGCCTTTCCCGTTGCTGAAAATTTTATCACTAATACGTCAGGTGTTGTCAACATTTTTTTTTGTTATAATTTTTTGACCAATTATCCGGTTAGTCATAAAAATGTTAAAGTAATATTGTTAATATAATAAATAATAGCATAATAGGGCGAACGTTTGTCTATTAATGTCATATTTTATGGCGAGATAATATTAAATAGAACTACAATGCTGTGGCTACGCAAGTGTTTAAAGATTATGAATAATACTATATGTGTAACATAATAATGTTTTGGTATCCCTTTAATAATAAGACTTAATAATGACACTGACAGCAGAGAGCGGCCATTGTCTGGTGGTAGCGCTAGCAAGACCGACCAATGTCAAGCAACGCTCGCAGAGTCCAGGATGGGTGGCGAGGCGAAGTTTATTTTATTTATTTATTTATTTAATACTTTATGCACAAAATAGTACAAAGGTGGACTTAAAGCTTTGTAGCTTTATCTACCAGTCTACCCCGAAAACTGGTAATAAAAATTGCAGGCGGTGCATAAAAATTTACAACAACATTACACTTACATACTTAACTACAAATACAATTTTACCCACTAAAGTTGACCAAGATTGACGCTGGGAACCTAGAACTGATTGAATAGACCTGTAAAATTGTCTTTCTTGTAATTTTGTGTGCAATAAAGAGTATATCTATCTATCTATCTAACAGTCTCGGGAAGCGATTAGTACCCCGTGATGGTATTAAATATTATATAATTTTGATAATTATCTGAGTTTTGTACTAACATTCACCGATGCTCTTACGGAAACCTGCCCCATTCAGGCGACTGAATGTGTAGCCATGATCCATATTGGTCAGATGCCCCCAGTATCACGGGTTTCAGATGGCAGTCGCTGCACTGTAATAACCTGATCTGTCAAATCCCGGATTATGGTCTGAGAATACAACCAGGACATTAACGTCAAGATGACCACCACCATGACTGTTATCAACACTTTTTTTTCCCTGAAGTGGCAGCAGCACTTCCTCATAAGGCCTTAAGTGCAAATCTTATTTAGTTCACGGTGTTCCGGGGATGCTCATTATGCCCATCAATGACCGGCTGATACAATAACTTTCTCTACCGTCTGCAAATATAGATACAGCTACAGCAACGGAGTACAGAAAGCAAAGTCCGTAAATACAGAAGTATATGTGACTCATTCGGCCATCCAATGAATCTCCCGCCATGCGATAACTCTGTCGACATTAGGGGTTTCGATATAAATCATCACAGCACTGTTTTCAAAACAAAAACGTTTGTAAAAATCAATTCTCGATACTCGTATTATTTATTGAAGTACAGCTACTTGTGAAAAGAAATCAACGGTGAAAGTGTTCGCTTTATTTACGTATAAATATTTGTTTGCTACAGTTCAACCAACTGAATGTGTTATCATGATCCAGGCGGATTGGATCGTGGTCAAGGCGGACCATGATCCAATCCGCCTTGACATTTTGGATTGTGACAATCCATCCGGTTGGATGACAATGCATTCATATGGTACCACGGAGCTGGTCTGATGATGGAGTCAGAAGGTGGTCATAAGAACTAATTAACGTAATAAGATAACACCATCGTATTTGGGCTCCTTGGTATGGTCTTGATGAGTATTAAATACACCGGTAAACGCTTTTTATGAAAATTTATTTTTAATTTGAGAACGTATTTGGTCAATGGAGGCCTTTGGAAGGTCTAGCTAGTGTAAATATTCGCCATTGAGGAATAAGTTTCATAAATTATCCTGAAAAAAGTTGTGATACAAAAAACTGGCCGTGTTGTGTCCGGCAGAGTAGAATGTACCGGCCGGTACATTCTACTCCTCGCCTCGCCTCACAGATGTCGTATGCTTGCGAATGTTTGCGAGACCGATAACAAAAGTTAAGCAACGCACACCGGTAGGTAACTGGATGGGTGACCGTTTCGTACTTTGAAGCTAATCGCACTTCAGCACCGTAACGAGCTCGCCTGCAAAAAGTGTGCCTCCTAATACACTAGGCGAAGCGAGGTTGGCCAAGGTCTTCAGCTGGGGACCAGTCTGGTTGAACAGTCTTGGGAACCAATTAGATTAGCGACCCGGGAGGGGAGGAAATATACCGTGACGTATATTTTATTATTATATACTATACATCATCACAGCCCATAACAGTCCACTGCAGGACTTAGGGCCTCTCCCACAAAAAGGGAGGTTTTTGCCATAATCTCCACGCTTGGCAGGCGGGTTAGAGATCGCAGTGTTATAATATAACAATGGAAAATGCTGTTGCCCATTTTCCAGTCTACGGAGGCGCTTAGATCTTTGCCTCGAAAACATTAGTCGCCTTGTACGACACCCACGAGTGTAAGGGGTTGGTGCTATTCTACTCTGCTGGACGCCACACGGCCGGTTTATACTATATAAACTATATAAACTTCATTCATACAAATTTTTCTCTACACCAGAAATAAATTCCTTCCAAATGGTGATTTTCCATTAGATATGCTATGTTTTACAAACGTGACCTACATAATATATCTGTAAAGAACATTTGTCAAACAATTGATAAATGTCCCAGTGGCTGTTTGTTTGTCCAAAAGAATGTAGAACCAGTATCTGTCATTGTAGGGTATTAACATATCAAAGCGGAACTTCTGTGATCTCTTTGAAGTTTTTTGTAGGAGTGAAATATTATGTCTCGCGAATATTCCAATTATTGCGGAGTAATCTTTTTCTTGTGAAACTTCTTCTTTCTTGAGCTTTTTACCCGACTGCCAAGGAAGGGTTATGTTTTTCGCGCGTATCTTGTGTAAAGCGGGCCCTCACGTTCCGCGCGAGGGTCCAAACCGGGACATAACGCCAAGATGATGATGTTGATCTTGTAGGTATGTATGTATGTAAACTCTTTATTGCGTATAACTACATAAAGATCAATAACAAAAGAAAATAAATATATGTATATATGTAGGCGGGCTTATCCCACAATTTGATTTCTTCCAGCTAACCTTACCTTGGATAGTCCGAAATGAGCTTTTTAACGAGCGGTGGTAGCAATATCGAGTATTGTGCAAATTTAAAGTTAACTATAATGTTGAATATTATATACCACATAAATATACTATACCATAAACTATCATACTATATACCTAACATACATATGGTAGGTATGCATGTTTGTAAATTTCTTTATTACATCGTATCTTCTAAAGGCTTGGATGTGTTTCGACAGTTCAGGTATCGTTAGATTCGTCCCCAACTTAAATATCCTTAAAAATGTGCTTCTAAAAAATTTTAAATAGCGGATTTTGGCCGCTATATTGTAAAGCTAAAATAATTTTTTTATCAGTACCTATTGAGTGGGGTATCAAAGTTGGGGCTTAAAGAGCTGGTTTCAATTATATTAATAACTTATATACTCAAAAGTAGTTTGGAAAGACAAATGGCATCAAAAGAAAAGTTTAATATAAAAGCGTATTACGTCGCACAAATGGTACCGATTATTGAACTAAAAAGATACTTTAGATTCGGGATACGCTTGACTATGAACCTGCCAAATTCGTCACGCTTGTTAGCAGCATGCTCAAGGATTATTCAGGATTTGGCAGATCAGGTAATTACAGTGGAGCTACTGCCACCTGGCCTCCGTGATCCTGACCATATTGGATCATTACACATTCAGTTGTCTGAATGTGCAGGTTTCATCACGATGTTTTCTCTCACCGTAAGAGCATCGGTTGATGTAAAGAAGTGTGTTGTAAGTGTGTGCTCAACATAACTCAGAAAAAGTCATTGCGTATCCGTTGCGTAGTTTAAAATATCTAAGCGTACATATATACATACATTCAGACCAGACGGGTGAAGCGACTTTGTTTTATACTATGTGTATCGATAGATTAGAAGTTTGTTTAGACAATATCGGCCAAACTATTACTACATACTACACTATGTGGGAAACAACACTAATCAGCCAACTTCATAGTGAAATAAAAGTGATTGAGGAATGTTACTCAGCCGTTCAAACTACGTTAGCATCCGAAATATTTACACTAAAAACTACGAATCGAGCGAACCAATAAAAATTCGTGAAAATAAAAACAACGATCCCAGAATACCTTTGATATTAGCCAGGTAAGAACACATGAAGCGGGCAAAGCTATAAACCGAAAAGCTGCCACTTTGAAAATGTGTTTACTGTCGAAATAAAACATGGTGGGAAATACTCATAAAAAGTGTAACCATTTGCAATGGCTTGCGGACCGCTATTTACTTCTTTCAACTCATGATTTGTTACTGGATGGTGAATCCGTGTTTTTATTTGAAGTAACTGCATTTTTGTAATTACCGGAGCTACCGGAGGAGCCGCAGAACTGTATTTTCCTACCCATTCTAGGCAGAATACCCTTCCAAATAGTCCATGTGCCAGACCCCCAATATCCCATTATTTTTTGGGTTTTTTGCCATAGACACTTCTTTAAGGTGTGAAAATTTAACATAGAACAGAATTTGAGCTAGATTTGGATAAGGGTTTCATTACATTTCATTAGGATAACAGACAAATACTCGCTTATCAATTATAACATTTTAATAACGATATTTTAGTACTGTTTGCTCAGTAAGCCAGTCAGTTTTTTGGCCATAGACACTTCTTTAAGGCGTGAAAATTTAACAGAGAACAGAATTTGAGCTAGATTTGGATAAGGGTTTCATTACATTTCATTAGGATAACAGACAAATACTCGCTTATCAATTATAACATTTTAATAACGATATTTTAGTACTAACCACGTTAGGCGTCATAATTCATAAAAAAAATGAGTATAGATAATTAGAGTCACTAAGGTTGTGGAATATAACCTGGAGAGTACAACTTGGAGTTCTTCAAGAAAGGGGTGAAAAGGTTTTAACGGGGTCGCCAACGCGTGGGTGATGCCACTGGTATTGCAAACGTCAATAGGCTGCGGTGACTACTTACCATCGGGCAGACCGTTAGTCTTGTTTGCCACCTTAGTGGTATAAATTATATTTTTCTAGCCGCCACTTTCAGCTTCTTGGCTCAAAATGACTGATATTCGTTCATGTGGAAAACTAATCCAGTTTCGGATTACAGATAGGTCAGTACAGTCTCCCAAACGGCTTTATGCTAATAAACATACTTTGTGTATTTTGGTGTTATTTATAATGATTAGAAGTATTATACAAATTCGCGTGGAAATGTATCAAGCGTGTGATGCGACGCGCGCGCGCAGCTGTTACCTTATACAGGCTGTTCGACAACGTGACCTCGCTCGTGGAGCCTTTTTAGTACCACAATTTGATATCATGATTATTACATTATAGACGTCATCGAGTACTAGAAAAATTCTTCTTAGTAGCTATTGTAGACGTTTAGGAGACCAACAAAACGTAGGTCTGCCCGAGCACAAA
Source organism: Blastobasis lacticolella (assembly GCA_905147135.1). Taxonomy (NCBI): domain Eukaryota; kingdom Metazoa; phylum Arthropoda; class Insecta; order Lepidoptera; family Blastobasidae; genus Blastobasis; species Blastobasis lacticolella. The sequence continues at coordinate 12,769,192 of LR990062.1, read as the reverse complement.
ATGGCACAAAAATAATTTTTTCACTAAAAAGAAAAGTGGATTTAATGTGGCTGAAAAGCGAAACTGCCAAGAGGATGTAAGGCCGACCAGTTTTTTACTTATAAAACCCACACAAGTGGACAGTAAGTACTATCGATACTAAAAATCGATTCTAGGTTCTTAAAAAAATTTTTTTGGATCTAATTTGTGCACGGGCATACCAACGTTTTGTATGTTTCCTAAACGTCTGCTACCGCTACAAAATGCGTTTTTTCTTCTAATCGACGTAGGATAAGCTACGTCAGCTCACAGTCTATTACGTTACAACAGGCCTTCGCTAGACTGGTTAGATATAAAACTACAGATACAATCATCTTGGCGTCAAGATCCCGGTTGTGCTCTCCCGCGCGAGGCCCCGTCATCCGCCTTCACCATAATCTAGGAGTGCCATCTAACCTACGTCACCCTGGATCATTGTTATAAATTGAGCCGCCTGAATGTGCAGGTTTCCTCACGATATTTTCCCTCGCCGTAAGAGCATCCGTTTAAACTAATATACATAACTCAGAAAATTTGTACATGGCGGTACGGGCGATCGAACCCGGTAGTTGACGTCTCGCTTGCGAGTCGGACCCGCTAGCCACTAGGCCACCGACGCCATTTAATATGAAACTACTATATGATAAACTAGTGGACCCAGCGTGACTTCGTTCGCGTACACCAACTTTACCTCTCATCATCATCATCATCATATCAGCCAGAAGACGCCCACTGCTGGGCATAGGCCTCCCCCAGAGATCTCCACAAAGACCGGTCCTGTGCTTTCCGCATCCAGCTGGTACCTGCGATCCTTACCAGGTCGTCGGTCCACCTTGTAGGAGGCCTACCCACGCTGCGTCTACCGGTACGTGGTCGCCACTCGAGAACTTTACTGCCCCATCGGCCATCTGTTCTTCGAGCTATGTGCCCTGCCCACTGCCACTTCAGTCTGGCAATCCTTAGAGCTATGTCGGTGACCTTGGTTCGCTTGCGGATCTCCTCATTTCTGACTCGATCGCGCAAAGAAACTCCGAGCATAGCTCTTTCCATTGCCCTTTGGGCAACAGTGAGCTTTCTTATAAGGCCCATAGTGAGTGGCCACGTTTCAGATCCGTAAGTCATCACTGGCAACACACATTGGTCAAAGACCTTCGTCTTGAGACACTGCGGTAATTGGGACGAAAATATGTGGCGTAGCTTCCCGAACGCTGCCCAACCGAGTTGGATTCGTCGATTGACCTCTTTCTCGAAATTGGACCTACCTAGCCGGACTATTTGTCCTAGGTATGTATAGTCGTCAACAACTTCAAGTGGAGTGCCTCCAACTGTCACTGGAGTAGGCACAACATGGACATTCGACATAATTTTCGTTTTCTCCATGTTCATTTTAAGACCTACTTGTTGAGAGGCACTACAGAGGTCATCGAGCATTTTGCCCAAGTCTTCCAGGGTTTCAGCCATGACTACGATATCGTCAGCAAATCTGAGGTGCGTGAGGTACTCGCCGTTAATATTGATGCCAAGTCCGTCCCAGTCCAGAAGCCTAAAGATATCCTCCAGTGCAGCGGTGAACAACTTCGGTGATATGACATCACCTTGTCTAACACCTCGCTGCAGCTGAATAGGTTCTGTGGTCTTGTCCTGGAGACGGACTGACATAGTGGCGTTTTCGTACAAACACTTCAGTGCTTCGATATATCGATAGTCAATTTGGCACCGCTGTAGAGACTGGAGCACCGCCCAAGTTTCGATCGAATCGAAGGCTTTCTCATAGTCCACAAACGCCAAGCATAATGGCCGGTTATACTCTTCGGTCTTCTGTACAACCTGCCGCAGCGTATGTATGTGGTCTATGGTACTAAAACCTTTTCGGAATCCGGCTTGTTCGGGAGGCTGGAAGTCATCAAACCTGCGTGCGAGACGATTCGTAATGACTCTCGAAAACAGCTTATAGACATGGGTCAGCAGCGATATTGGTCTGAAGTTCTTCAAGAGAGCCTTATCACCTTTCTTGAAGAACAATATGACTATGCTTCTGTGCCATGCTTCCGGCGTTTTGCCCTTGAGGATGACGGAATTGAACAGCTTCTGAAGGGTCTTAAGCACAGGTTTGCCACCAGCTTTCAGAAGCTCAGCCGTAATTCCATCATCACCCGGCGCCTTGTTGTTCTTAAGCTGTTTGAGAGCCATACTAATCTCGTACAGGCTGATGTCCGGGATATCTTCGGTGTAGTGTCGGGTCAACTTGGCTCTGGGGTCTTTTGCCATACTGGTAACAGGTGCCCGTGTTGTCGTGTATAACTGTCCATAGAACCTCTCGACTTCCCTCAAAACCTCGGACTTGGTCGAAACAACTCTGCCGTCATCCGTTTTCAGTCTCGTCAACTGGCTCTGTCCAATCGACAGATCTCTCGCAAAGACTTTACCTCTACCTACCCTCTTTTCTTGCTTATGAACCTTCCTCTTTACCACTCTATCGCCAACGTTGAAACGTTGTAAACGGCATTAAAATCTGTTGCGTAGTTTAAAATTTAAGCGTACATAGATACAGACGGCGGAAACCGACTTTGTTTTATACTATGTATAGTTAATGCACCGCTGGGTGGCTTTGTAGAGTGTCGTCTCAGTCGCTGTGAGTAAATACGAAGCCGAATTTAGCCGAAACTAGCCGATATGCATTACCACCGGTCGGTGTACCACATTTTAAAATCTTCACTATCGATTTACCGCCACATCAAACGCAGAATTAGCTCAGCGTATCAACAAACAGGGCCATAAAAAAGGGCGTCAATACTATGTGGCCCTACGAGATGGTTGACACATCAAAGCTGAGAGGTCTTCGTCAGGATCGTTGGAAAACATCGTTATTAGTGGGAAAAAATATATTTTAGAAGTTCAAAGGGAACTAATATCATGTTTTTCGCATTAAAAACAGATGGAACAAATTATTCGAGTTTATTATTTATTTATTTATTGATATTTGAAGGCGTAAGTGAAAATTTTAATAAATATGTTAGGATGAAATGTAGAAGTGTTACCAATAAGTAACGTTGCAAAAAAGAATGTTTTATAGTTATTTGATTCGAATGTCTTTGATGCTGAAACACGTTCATGTTGTTTTGATTCATTTATTTCTCGTGAAGGAGTCACGCGAAAACGAAAACTAAGTAAATATATACACCGGGTTGTTCGGCTTCGTAGAGCGTATCTGTCGCACTTGTATGTGGAAATACTTGTAAATTTATATGAACTGGACGGTTTATTTGCTTCGGACGAATTTCGGGAGGGTTTAGTTAAAAAGTAGGCTCGTTTAAATCAGTTTTCGTAGTAAATCGAAATAGGTCAAAATAGATTAACTAACTCCAGTTACAATGAATTTCTGACCTACCCTAAGAAGAACGATTTCGACGAACGGTTTTATTATGCACATTATTTTCTAAAAAGAATTATAAGAATGTTTTATTAGCAACAATAAAATCACTAGCGACAAAGAAGGCACATAATTCGCGGAGAAACATTAACGTCACACCTGTAGCTGAGAAATTATCAGCTGGTAGTCGTAAAATTATTACGGAACTCATATTTTTTGCTACCTACATAAGAATTTCGGTAGTTAACTTGTAGCGTTTGACAAATTTTAGCGGTGTAATAAATCAGATTTCACTTAAGACTGTTTGCACCTGAAGCGTGGTAAGAAACATGGTTTTGCGTTTTTGAAATTTTTATTTTTATTTTCATGCGGTAGGAAATATTCAAGGAAATAATTTATATGTCTATCATATTCGTGAAGATTTATATGCGCACCGGAATAAACAGGAAAGCATAATTTTTAAACTAAAAGTGACGTTGTTATTTTAAGTTTATTGAATTAAAAGACGTAAGCATAGGCAGTCTAGATACATTTTTTTATTCATTGATAATTATTTATTTATTTATACTTCACTTCAGTGCACAAACAGTCCAATAGCGGACTTAAAGCTTAAACAGCATTATCTACCAGTCTACCACGAGAGATAACAATAAAAAAGGTATGCGGTGACGAGTGAAACCTACAATTACCCTCAGTTGTTATTTTATTTATAATTATTTTGTTAATTTGACTTATATATATTATATTATAACATTGACAATTGTAATTAAATTTATTAATAAGCAAGCCTAGTTGGTACAATATGTACCTATTGACATATCATTACCAATCTGTATTTGACAATTTTATTATGAGATAACATTAATTAAGCTACGCACTTATGTAGTTACTACGTTTATTTATATTGTGATAGTTTTCAATTTTATATTGACATACTTGTTAATTTATGTTCATTGATTCCTATTATTAATATTAATAATAATTACATAATAATTGTATGACGGTGTAAAATATTTACTAAATAAATGAATATGAATATGAATATGAATATGAAGACTACAAGCAAAGATGGACCATCTACTTATCTACTCACAATACAAAAACATTAATCTCATGTTGTCACTATTATTATAACTGCATTGCGTGCGAGACCTATCGGTCTAGACGGATATCTAAGCAACGATCGCAAAGTTAGAAAACTGGATGGGTGAGCGTTTCGTACTGTAAGACTAGTCGAACTTCAGCACAGCAACGAGTCTTCTAATAGCGTTGACAAAGCGAGGTTGAAGGGAATCCTGAGACGGTTGCACAGTCTCGGGAACCGATTGCATAGTAAACTAGTACCCACATGGACTACAAGTTATATCATGCGAGTGTAGTTAAATAAAAAGTAGCATATGTGCATCTTTAGGAGCTAAACTATGTCCAGACCCAATTTCATCAAAATCTAAATAGTGGTTTAGCCGAGCAAGCGTAACAGACAGATAGAGTTACTTTTTTATATTAGTAATAGGGATATAACAGTTAATTATGCTATTGTTTTTATGTTTGTTTGGTATAAACTTTACTCTATTTTGGCTCTAGGGAGCACTGTGTAATTTCGTCCAGAATGTTTATTTATTTACGCATCTATTTATCTATTATAAACCTAAACACCCTGTATCGAACGGTAGCACACAATTTGCGCAAGATCTGGCTTTTAATTCTGGAAACTGGAGCAGATTCGCGGCGATATTACTTGTCCTTAGGGAGACCACGCCTTTCGGATTTCGAGAGATTTTCCAATGGACAATCTCTAATGGCATTAAATATTTTTGTCAGTTAAAACGTAACATAAGTGAAAAGCTAATGCTTATGCTTACGCTTCGTTGGGCGGCAGACAGTCATTTGACGTTGATGATCCATTGCTGTATATTAAGGCATTCGTCGTGCGTACTGCGTAGTTCACTACGCAGGTTTAGTTATTTGGTTAAAAACAACCCGCCACCCGAGAATATCCGCGCCACACAGCGTTGGACTTTGAACGTACATTTTTATATATTATTTTTTATTTCAATTAGCGTTAGGTTAGGTTAGTTACCATCCATTGACGGATGTAATAGTCGATAATATCATAGAGGCAGACCAGAAAATCGGCAGCAGCATTTTCTGTTGCTCATTTCCAACAGTACAATCTGCAACCTTACTGCCAAGTAGAGATTTTTGTATATACTACTAAGGTGGCAAACAAGCTTACGGCCTGCCTGATGGTAAGCTGTCACCGCAGCCTATGGACGTTTGCAATACCAATCCTATATTTTACATCGAATGTATTTTTTGTCCCGAATTTCCCGCGCACGTGGCCACCCTACCATGCGCCGGCGCCGCACATCCGCGAACCTATTTGTTGACACGTTCGCCTAGATTACACGTATAATAATAATATCCCATACTATATATATAATATATATTTTATATATGACGCTTTTATTTGTGTTTAATATGTTTGTGTGACAAGCTTTTTGCGCAGTGGCTAAAGTTCTGCCGTAAAAGTGGTACAAGACAAATTGATTGGATTTACTTTTTTTAGTTTGATCAGTATTTATGCTTATTTTGTAAATAATAAGAAATGTAGCCACATATCCTAGGTCACGTAGCCGTGTGGTGTCCGGCAGAGTAGAATAGCACCAAACCCTTACACTCGTGGGTGTCGTACAAGGCGACTAATGTTTTCCAGGCAAAAGATCTAGAGCCAGTATAGCCTGGAAAATGGGCAGCAGCGTTTTCCATTTTTATATTTACAATACTGCGATCTCCAACCGGCCTGCAAGCCTGGATATTATGGTAACAACCTCCCCTCTCGTGGGAGAAGCCCTAAGTTCTGCAGTGGACTGTTAAGGGCAGTGATGAGGCCCATATTACCTCAAATCTGGCTATTTACCCTTGAAAAGCCTTCCAGGTCGTTCCCACAACTGCGCAAGCATAAATAGATAGCTTGGCGGTATATATATAGTGAAGGCCTTTAGCTTTTATTGCGTTTTAACAGATCTTTTGTAGACTATATAGGCTAGACTTAGATGAAGATGTGGTAACTAGAAATAGGGAAAGGGATGCTTTATTAGTTACTTGGTTGATTCCATCATGTGAAGAGGATAAATGAAAGGATATAAACAAGGAAGATACCTAAAGTAGGCTTTAAATAAATACAAGGAGCCTAGTGGACCGAATTGTTGGAGGGGGAGCCCGAGACTAATAACGGTAATATCTCTCATATATTCAAGAAAAGTCAGATCAATAGCTACTGAACTAGCTAACTATCTTTCCTACTACTACCTGCTACTTCTTAATTCAATTTGTTGTGGGTTCCAAGACAGTATCAGCTTGTCCTCGGGCGCGCTTGAGTGTCAAAACTCAGGACTTGTGTGTGGGCGCCGCTGTAGATCCTGGCTACACAGGAGATACAGCGGTGGGGCAAAGCCCGTTAAAATACTAAACTGACGTGTATGCATATGTATGGAAATGTTGATGAATGTGGAAAAAGCGGGGGTTTTGAAGATCGTAGCAAGGGGGCCAATGTGCTATCAGTGTGTGTTAATAATACCCTAGTGCTGAAACTAATTGGCCATATGGTGTCCGCTAGAGTAGCATAGCACCAACCTCTTACACTCGTGGGTGTCGTACGAGGCGACTAATGTTTTCGAGGCAAAAGAACTAGAGTCTCCGTAGACTGGAAAATGGGAGGCAGCGTTTTCCATTTTTATATTTACAATACTCCAACCGGCCTGCCAAGCGTGGAGATTATGGTAACAACCTCACCTCTCATGGGAGAAGCCCTAAGTTCTGCAGTGGACTGTTATGGGCTGTATTGATGATGATGATGAATTATAATAATGATGTTTGGTCTGAGAATTAAATGATTATTAGGTTCTTGTACATGATTATCACTATATTTAACAACTTATAGATGGTCTCAGTGTATTTTGAAATCAATTTTGTTTGTTTACATTGCTACAGTATCCAGACCAGCGTTCATAGAACTGGAATCCAGGACTGGTACAACAAATTAAGTCCTGGAGCCTGGATGTAGTGATATCGACTGACGATACGTATAATATTGGCAGCGTTACGAATTAGGGTATTTGACTTGATTTTTTTTATTCCTTCAATTGAAGGCTTTTAATTTTATTAGTTACAATTATTGACAAGAAAATTTTGTCATAGTATGGTGTTCCGAAGTTTAGAATATGCCATCATACAAGGCGTCTTATGGACATGTTCTTAGAGATGCGATGGGCTGACCAATTACATTCAACATATGACACCAAGCTTGGATAAGGCCCTGAGACTGGATGAAGCCTGAGGGTGAGTCAACGTTGACAGGTAACGTGATCTATAAAAAAGGCTCTTTGTTTTTTGTCACTATAACAATCGAATATACATGATACAATCTGGTCAGGTTCCTCTATTAACAAAGCCACGGAGGTCAGGTGACAGTCGCTCTACTGCAATAACCTGATCTGCCAAATCCTGGATCGCACATTCGGGCTATTCTCGCCAAGATAATGATTGTGGAGCGACTGCTACCTGACCTCGTCCTGTTAACAGAGGAATCTGACCATATTTGATCACGCACGAGGGCACGGGTTTTGACAGATCAGGTAATTACAGTGGAGCAACTGCCATCTGACATCGGACCCACTAGCCATTCATCATGACAGCCCATAACAGTCCACTGCAGGACTTAGGCCCTCTCCCACGAAAGGGGACGTTATTGCCATAATCTCCACTCTCGGCAGGCGGGTTGGAGATCATAGTGTTATAAGTACTTATAACAACGAAAAAAGCTGCTGCCCATTTTCCAGCCTACGGACACTCTAGATCTTTTGTTTCGTAAACATTAGTCGGCTTGTACGACACCCACGAGTGTAAGGGGTTGGTGCTATTCTACTCTGCCGGACACCACACGGCCATTCGTTCCATCCATACATTTTTATTGCCACCACACCACAGACACATTAGTGTCTAGTAATAATGATGATTAGACAAGAGTGATGTCCCACAAATGCGCCGCGAGTCCACTCGTGCCGGTAATCTATTCAGGTAATCAGGTAAGTGATTCTGTTGCAATAATTATGTAAACGGTACAGAAATACGCAGACCACCGCGCTGCAGCCAAGAATTCGGCTGAAATATACCGGGCATCCGTTACAGCCTGCTCTGGTTATAATAACATTGATATTTAGATTATTAGGCTACAAAGGCTCATAGATACAATAAATCATTTTACACCAATTAAACTGATACAGAAGATTGATACAATATCATATGATAATAATACCTACATAAGAGTAAAATAAACCTACATAAGAGCGTCGGTGGCCGAGCGGTCAGAGTATCCGACTCGTAAGCCAGAGGTCCCGGGTTCGAATCACGCTCCGGCCATGTACCGATCTGATTTATGTACATTAGTTGAATACTAACCGATGCTCTTACGGTGAGGGAAAACATCGTGATGAAACCTGCACATTCAGGCGACTGGATGTGTTACCATGATCCAATCTGGTCAGGTTCCCTTGGTAGCAGGGTCATGGAGGTCAGATGGCAGTCGCTCCACTGTAATTACCTTACCTGCCAAAACCTGGATCATGGTCAAGGTGGACCCCGGGCCCTCGTGCGCGAGAGCACAACCGGGACATTAAGGTCAAGATGTTTTTTTTTTTAAAGTAAAATAAATGAATTCACAAAAACGACGACAAAAACTGCCATCTGACGTACGTGACCGTGACAGGGGAATCTGAATAGATTGGATCGTGGTTACACATTCAGTCATGTGAATGTGCAGGTTTCAACACGATAACTAACACAAGAAACTCATGTTCAGTCATACAACTAATTAGATGATCCCTTACCCCATATTGTCATATGATTATCATAAAATCGGGCCTACACGTACTTTGACAGAAACTTTTTGTCAAATGCTGTGTGTTTTTAGGAAAAGCAACGCAACAAAATATGCGCACGCGCCGGTACTTGAAACCCGTTATCGTAGAAACGAGAATTAACAGTGTTGAGACAAGAGTACAACTCTTAAATTAAATAAGACAATGAACAACAAGAAACTATTGTCGTTAATATAAACGGCGACATAAACAAGTCTAAAGCTAATCCTAACGCTATTCTAAATACGAAAAGCTATTAAATGTTACGCAACCGCATTTTTTTGGGCTCAGCAAAGTGCAGCTGTTAAATCGAGGTTTTTTTATACCACTAAAGTGGTAAACAAGCATATGGATGGTAAACAGTTATCTTAAGGCTACAGGCTGAGGCATAAGCTTCTGACCCGGGAATAGAGTTGGTGTTACTCTAACGGACAGCACACGTCTTGCTTACTTTCTTGCATTAATTTAACAAAATAAAGCTTTTTAAGGATATGTTTCGGGTTTCCCACCGCGTACCTTTGTTGATAACTGCGCAATTGCGCATGTAACTGCGTCGAAATATCGGATTACCCATCAACAAAGGAAACCCGGAACATACCATTAAGATGTGTGATAATAACCGCGATAGGTTAAAACATTATGTTATAATAAAACCTTATGAAGAAGTATGAAGTTCCTAAATTTTCTTTGTATTGTGTGTTGTTTTAGCACAAAATAGGTAAGGTCATCTTCATTGAAATTGCCTAAATGCGCCGTATACTTTCATTTTATCATATTTGGTTGCGGTTACATCTCACAAGGTACCATTTTTTGTTTATGCATGGATCGAGAAAAAAATGAAGCCATATCTGTGGCAGTTTTCAATTTTATGGCTATTGTTTTCCGAGGGCGTGCAGACGTAGTTTGAACATTTTTTCAATATTACGCTATCAAAGCCAATGAAATTTTGTACACTTGATCCAGAAACCTGCTTGTAGTTGTCAAAATTTTTGTTAAAATATTTCGTTTCAAAGTTGCACTGTATTTAAAATTTGTATGAAAATCTTAACTTACCTGTAATCTTATTTGTGTGAGTGCGATGGCGCGGTTATCATTGAGGCAAACCTCAAAGAGGTTTACCAATGTGTTTAGTTACAAAATATATCTCTACATAGTATAGAACAAAATATATCTCTAAATAGTCGCCCTTAGTATCTATGTACGCTTAGATCTGTTAAACTGTACAACGGATTTCAATGCGGTTTTCAACAATAGATAGAGTGATTCCAGACGTAAATTTATAATCCGAAAAAAATTTAAGTTGGAGGTAAAGTAGGTGTACGCGAACTAAGTCGCGCCGGGTCCACTAGTACAATATATAACGAGGAAACGGGGTTACTGCGAAGTATTTGGCAAAATATATATCGTTTATCGGCAGCCATATTTCAAAATAACAGTACTGAAATATTGATGACAATTTAAAATGGTGTTAATAGTGACCGCAGCACTTTGACTATGACAGGGAACAGTCGTAATAAATGAACTAACTCAGTTACCAACATCGAATTTACACTAAAAATACACATCACTCGCCAGTGAGCGGTCCAGAAATAAAATAAACATAATAAATTCCCAAATTATTCGTCCACAACGTTGACAGTTATGAGTTTTTCAAAATAAATAGACCGAGATCGCAACACATGTGCGCGTCGCGTTTTCCACGGTGGAAACGGGGAAGCGTTAGATTTCTATTAATTTGTTTGAAAGGAGGTTCTACCAGCGCAGCTAAGGTCATGGGTACCCTCTGTAGCATTACAGTATAATGAAACTTCAACTACCAAAATTTATTCCCAGTCGACAATCTGGAACGTCAGAAATATTCTTGAAATTGTGGCAAATGAATGTCTTTTATATGACCAAACACAGAGCATAGATGGAGCCTCGACCTATAGTGAATGTACACTGTCACTCTGTCACAAGTCTGTACAAATGAATGAATTTTTCGGTTGTAGAGCGAGACCCATCCAAACAGTAACATGAAATTGTACGGCGCATTTCGGCCGTTTTCTATGAAAAGACCTTCGGGTTGTTTTCCACTAAGGCATCCAAAGCTAAATGAGCCTGTAGCAAACTCGGAAACGACTTGATCGGTTGACCAATAGAGAACAGGGAATTACAGTAAAGCGACTGCCGTCCAGTCTCCGTAACTAGATTGGATTATGGTTACACATTCTGTCGCTTTCAGATTTGCTCATAAGCGCATCGGCTAGTGTTCAACTAATGTACCTGCGTAACTCAGTGAAAGGTCATTGGTACATAGCGGCACTGGGAATCGAACTCGGTTATCTCTCGCTTACGAGTCGGACCCTCTAGTCGTTCCATCCTCATCACCATCATCATTCGAGCGGTCAATCCCGGATTCGGTCCGCCTTCTCACTATTTCTTCTCCACTTTGCCCGATCTTCGGCATCTTCACGCCGTAAGCCGTTGGCTCTCGCGTCGGACTCGACGATGTCAATTCATCGCTTCTTGGGCTTCTTGGGCTTTCCTGATACCGGCAGGTTTAGCAACCTATTTCCTACTTATCCCTGGGGCTTACGCTATACGTGGCTAGACCAGTGCAGGCCAGCCTCCTCGATCTTATACGAGATGTCTCTCACGCCAAGGTAGACACAGAGATACTCATTACACACTCGATCAGGTCGCGTAATTCCACACTTGTCTCTTACAATTGTGCCAGGCAATTCACCGCCATCTCACCTGGTGATAAGTGACGATGCGGCCAATGATGGAGCATGCCTGTCTAGGAACAGCCTATTCACTCTAGCTTTGAAGGCGTCTAGATTATAATGATGTATATGTTCTAAGATAAGTGCAAACATGCCACTCACCGCGACCGCACCCTCCGACGATGAGATAGATTTCATTCCCTCTATGTATATGTCAAGATATTTGTTTCATCCGCATTATCTAAATGTCTGACGTCCAGCTATCTTACGAGCGTCGCGAGCCTTTTTACTGCGCACTTGCAAGATGTGGAATGATCTCCCTTTTGCGCTTTAGTCCTTCCTTTAAACTTTAACTTGGGGTACTTGAAATATCATCTACAGGTACCTCAAAGGTTGGCATCAGATCCGCTCCTCTTGGGTTGCAGATGTCCTGGATTCCATCAGATGGACCGTCTGACAGTGTGGCTCCCTAGGTCATAAAAAAAACACGCAAACGTGCTTAAGGCAACGAATCGGGGCAGATATTTATCTCTTATGGACTTTTCTGTATAATATTTGAAAGTAAATTTAGAAGTTAAGTGCAATCTTTCGATTCAATGTTTTATAATATGTGATATTCGTTGTTCGTTTATTGTAGGTACAATATTTTTAATAGGCCTATTAGTACGTTAAATAAGTTGTTTATAGAGTAGCGTTTTTATTTCATTTTATTGATATAAATAGTTTTTACAACCTAACCTTAAGATTTCTCATTACGTAACATTATCCCCTTAAAATCGTAATTCGTAGCGTTTTAATCGGCTTAAATAATGGAAATAATGTATTAATTCAATCAATTTATCATTTAACTGTATTTGAGAGTTTCACTGTTATATTTTTGAAAGTTATTTATAGAGATATATAAGATATATAGCTGGTGAACAATGAGTAATCCTCTGTCAATTGAAACGTGTAGCAGACTCGTAGCACTTGCGTAGAGCATTGTAGTACCATTGTTCATTCAACCACCATAACCAATAAATATGATTTAAATTATAAACTTTCTGTTCCAATATCAAAACTTGTGTAGTGTAGTATCGAAGTGTATACCAAAAAAAACCTAATTAAAAAATTCGTACAAGTTCCATTTTCAAAACACGAACCGTATTATTTCTTTTTTTTACCGAACACTTCACTTAGCACTGGCCACTAAATATTACTTTTTTTCTCTTAATTCCAATTCCAGACGGAACCGCACTGGATTGCGCGCGCAGTATGACTAGTGGACCGCTCGCGGCCCGGCTCGAAGCGGTGTAAGTACGTATTTATTAATAATCAGGTATGCATAATTAATATGTATATTTATAAAAAAAACATATCTCGACAGCACACGCTAATGTTATTCGAAAATATTTACGTTCAGTCTACAATAACGTAAACGTCGATATTTCGACATTGATTGAAATATCCTTTTAGCGTGTTTTGGCCAAAACAACGTATTTTTTTAATATTCTTCGACTTTTTCGTTTCAATTCAGTGGAATTTGACGTGATTAGCGTATTTCTTTCGGTCTAACGACCTGTAACAATGTGATATAGCGAATATTTTTATATAATTGCATAGATTTCGAGCTTCGTATGCCGAAGAAACTGGTCGCGGAGGTGGGTCCAGTCTATTTCTGGTTATTTATGATACGACCTATCGACAAGCCGCATGCGACGTGGTGTGTAATTGTGGTTAATTTGACATTTAGCTGGACGATAGTGACAGTTTTACGGTGGCATTTGATTCACTGACTTACTTAACAAGTATTATGAGTATTTCTATTGCAATATTCAATCATATTATTTACGTAAACCGTTTGTAAAGTTCCGAACGAATTATTTCCAAAATTACTTTCAATTTTCCAAAAAAAAATGAACTAGCGACCCGTTTAGATGAGCTTATTATAAAAAAAAACATACTCATAAACGGAAAAAGCATTAAAAATTACGACGTAACCTCGTAATTTTAAATTAATATGAAAGAAAATCCTTTGTACGTAGAAGAAAACTGTCCTCCTTTCCGACGTTTAGCAGAAGCTATTTTCGACCTTATTCCGGTTGTCATGCACCAGTAAAATCATCCGGGAATCACGTCGAAAGGCGCCAAAGCATAACAAGACATGCACCCAATTAATTCGCAATTTCATTGTGTCTTTACGCGCTAACTAATGTGTCTTTAAGCCATCCTTCAGCGCGAGAATGTGTGTTTTGTCGGTCTGTCCGTAAATCGTGCGCAGGAGTGCTTTGCTATCGCATACCACGGAAATTTGTCTGACATTCTTTCTCGTGCGACGCATGTGTCATATTGTATAATTGGGCTACTTAGTATATCTCTGATAGCGTTTAGGGTCGAGATTCGCGTGTTTTACTACTTTTGTAGTAGACAGAAATTGTCGTAACTGATCTTTGTCAATCCTGATATTGTTGATTCTCAATTGTTAGTCTTATTTTATTCTTTAAATAAGGTTTATTATTTTGATGTTTAGTTGAAGATTTAAAAAAAATATGAAGATGTGACAGAGTGTTAAGTCCATATTGGGGTTGAAAAGTCGAACAGCTAAAAGAGTTTGTTTAGGGTCTAGGTTTACTAAGGGCAGAACAAATTATTTCACTAGAATATGATATCGAAAGGAGAGTGTCCGCAGGAAATATGGTGAATGAAGCACATAATATACTTAAAAACAGCCAGAAGGTCTTTCTGACAGAGCCCGACCCTTCTTAGAGGAGTGCTCGTTACATCATTGATGTTACGTATGAAAGTTAAAATTGAGAAGTATAGAAGGAGTATCAGTATCAATAAATGAAAGATAAAATACTGAATAGGGTATCAAAGAAACATGCAGAAATAAAAGAAAATGTAGTAACAGGATTGAGAAAGGAATGCTTAGTCGGTTTGGTCATGTAGAGAGAATGAACAAAAGAGCTCTATTTGGTAGAAATCAAAGACTGAGACGTCTGTATCACAAACGAGTTGTTAATACTTATTTTGTTAGGCCTGGTCAAGTGCGGCCTATATCGATTGTATAAAAATTGAAGAGATTGAGTATTGTATAAAAAGGTTGAAGAAGCGAGCGAGGTTCGTGAGGACCATAGTAAGTGGAGCTATGTGGTCTCTGCTTACTCCTAAGGGACAAAATCGTGACTTAACTCATCGTCATAATCTTGGCGTCGGTTATGCATTCGTAAAGGAGGGCCGTGGGTAACACAAAACCGTGACTTATGTATGTATTTGTATTAGGTGTGTACATTTGTTTGTAGCTACTGTATGTTTCTATTTATCACTACATATTATATAACAAAGTCTTATGTCCGTCTGTCTGTTTGTAAGAAATCTACTGTACGGATTTTTATGCTATTTTCACCAAAAGACAGAGTGATTCATGACGAAGGTTTTGATGTATATTTTTTTAAGGTTATCTCTGCGTAAACGGGGCGAGTAGCTAGTTATGTAATAATAAATCGTTATGTTCTGTTGATATTTTTTTTAAGGTAAGTACAAGATTTAAAATAAAGAAATGGAAACGCTTTTCTCTTTACTCTCAACCCAACAATCAGAATTCGCATCCACTTTAACGCTGTTTACTGTATGCATTTAAAACTTATTTTTATCTGACAAGCCTAAGTCACTTCAGGAGGTACGCGCTGACAGCACCTATTTATAAAAGTCCGTACACAAAGTCATACAAGCGGATGCACAAACACCTAACTGATATCGATGGAATTTGCACTCTATCGACACATGTTAAGGGTGAAATTTCCTCTATTTACACCACACCGTATATTAATAAAATTGTTGTTTACGCTCCGTCTGGCGATTTTGTTAAATTGTGACTTATTAGCGTTTGGGTCATATCCAACGTTTTTGGGCTAAGGAATGCGAACGGTCTCACTTGGTCTCACCTTATTTTGCGAGGAATTAAACACAATTAATGTTGGCGCGCTTCGCTGTTGACTCATCGTTACGTGCTGAATCAAATTGCGTTCAGTCGAAGCTTAGCGGGAGCCTTATTTATTTCGTTCGACATTTATATTTGAATAAATCGATGTTCGAACAGATCAATTTGAATTTTATCGATACTTTAAGGTGGAAAAGTATGGTATTTGGTTTACTGCGTCTTACTTACAGAAAATAAAGATGGATAACCACCAAATTTACATATTCACAAATATTTGCTAAACTACTGGACCGATTTTAATTAAACAAAGAAGGTTCCTGCTACAGGGTATCGGAGGACAGGTAGTCGCTCCATTGATGGATGATCTGCCAAATTCTGGAATCATAGTTAAGGCAGACCGCGGGCCACCAAGAAATTAACGCAAGTTGATTTTTAAAATTTTTGTATCGTAGCTTTTCTTTGTAAGCAATAGAAGGATTTTCGAATTTCAATGTGATAGTAACAATACGATATCAGAAGCAATTTCAAGAGAATTTCTCGTTGTAAGAGAAGCCGTTAGTACCAATAGACAACAGTATAAAAATCGCCTCCGGAGATGCTAGTATGGCATATCTCATATCTCTCTTATCTCTCATCATCACGATTGGAAAATTTACTACCTATACTAAATTAAAATTAGCTAGCGATCAGATTGGAAGATTGGAAAGTTAGCTACCTTCATAGCTGAAACCGAATTGGCCGTGTGGTGTCCGGCAGAGTAGAATAGCACCAACCCCTTACGTTCATGGGTGTCGTACAAGGCGACTAATGTTTTCGAGGCGAAAGATCAAGAGTCTCCGTAGTCTGGAAAATGGGCAGCAGCATTTTCCATTCCATTGTTATATTTAAACACTGTGATCTCCAGCCTGCCAAGCGTGGCCTGCCAAGATTATGGCAATAACCTCCCCTTTCGTGGGAGAGGCCCTAAGTCCTGCAGTGGACTGTTACGGGCTGTGATGATGATAGCTGAAACAGGATTTTTTTGTTTTGCTCTGTGGTATCTCCTTTATTTGGTTATCAAAGTCAAATGTAAGCAAAACACATCCAAACAAGTGAGTGTGAAACTGTATGGCACATTTCGGCTGTTATTATGAAGATAATCTTTTGGTACTATTTATTTTTAAACCCCGACGAAGAAAGAGGAGTGTAATCAATTTGACGTGGGGAATCTACTATCTGTGGAGATGTGTGTCTGCCTGTGGCGACGTAGCTCCCGAACGGATGGACCGATTTGGATGCAATTTTCTTTACTTGAAAGACAGCTTAATCGAGACTAAACTGTCTTAGCCTTATCAGGCTCAGCCTTGTATCATTAAAGACAGTTCAGTATTTTATAAATTATTTAAGTATCTATTATGTTGGTCTTGGGTTATCTGACTTTTTCTGTCAGTTATGTGCTATATGTATATACTAGTGGACCCGGCACGACTTCGTTCGCATACACCTACTTACCCCTGCCTAAACTTTAAGTCTTGCTTATAAACCTTCCTCATGATTCACTGTTATCTATTGTTGAAAACCGCATTAAAATCCGTTGCGTAGTTGAAAAGATCTAAGCGTACATAGATACATAGGGACAGACGGCGGGAAGCAACTTTCGTTCATACTATGTAAAGATAGACATCATCATCACAGCCTATAACAGTCCACTGCAGGACTTAGGGCCTCTCCCACGAAAAGGGAGGGTATTGCCATAATCTCCACGCTTGGCAGACGGGTTGGAGATCGCAGTGTTGTAAATATGACAATGAAAAATGCTGCTGCCCATTTTCCAGATTACGGAGACTCAAGATATTTTGCCTCGAGAACATTAGTCGCCTTGTACGACACCCACAAGTGCAAGGGGTTGGTGCTATTCTACTCTGCCGGACACCACACGGCCAACGACCTACATAACCTATATAACCTTTTACATATTTCCATAGCTTTTATTTCGCCCAAATCGTATGGTTCTATATATAGCTATGTACTTTATACTATGTATATATATGTATTCCGTACCTACACCTAGCGTCACCTCTTACGCGACTCAATCCGTTCCCGGGCTTGGCATCCATCAGCTGGAGCGAACAGCTGCACGATTAATGACCTGCAAATAGTGCAGCTGGAAGACCTGCATTCGCAGAAGATACGGGATTGTCGAGTGCGCTGGGAAATTGATTAGCTGAGTGTGAGCGTGAATAATGAGCTTGCATTTTGATTTTGCATGGACGTTTGAAATAGCGATTTTGGGTGATAAAACTGACTTTTTAACTGACTGCGACGATGGATACTGACACTAGCGTTATGATGACGATGATAATAGGAATCCTTCTCATTGGAAATTGCATTGGAATGGACAGTCATTAACAAAAGCAGATGATGATGATTCTAGTGATTCTTCATCCTATGAATGAAGTTCTAGAGGAGAGAGAGAAATCAAGAGTCAATAGGTATGTTCTAGGCACGCATGCTACATCTTTGACTTCATCGTCGCTTTCCATCAGGTAAGTTGAGGTCAAATGCAAGCCCATTATTAATAAAAAAAAAATAAAAAAAAAAAAAAATCCTTTTTTTTAGTTATACTAGCCAGGAATTTGACCGCCATCTCGCCTGATGGTAAATGACGATGCGGCCGAAGGTCGAGCTTCTCTAGGAACAGCCTATTCATTATAGCCTTGAAGGCGTTTATAGCCTTTCTACTGGCATAGGGTGCCAATCGGCCTCCGAGACTGTTCAAACAGTCTCAGGGTCCCCAGCGGAAATCTTTCTATTTCCTTCGGTCAACCTCGATTCACCAACGATATTAGGACGCACACTTAAGGAGTCGCGAGCTCGTTGCGGTGCTGAACTGTTCGGCTAGACTCAAAAAACAAAAAAAAAGGAGCCATCCACCCAGTCTGTCAGTCACACGGTCACCCATCCAATTACCGGCTTTGGAGTGCGTTGCTTAACTTTTGCATATATTTTTCCTTCTTTGCATTCTTTATTCACCCGATAATTCATACATCTCTTTACAAGTTAGAACAGAAATCAATTTCGAAGTTAGTTCGTATCGATTCTACATGACACCGCGTTTGGCTCGGTTTCAAATATCAGTGTCTAACTCGGAAAGCTTATAGAAACATTTGGCTGCTAAATCGCCACACTGTATCCGTTCCGTTCCGTTCCAGGTACAACACCAGCCAGCACTATAATTCGTAATTTTTTTTATTAACAATAGTCTTGCATTCGACCTCAAATCACCTGATGGAAAGCGACGATGAGGTCGAAGATGTAGCATGCGTGCCGAAGGACTCAGGCAGAGAGTTCCTGTCCTTTGCAGCGCTCATAAGAAAAGTGGATGCAAAGCGCTAAGTAAGTGATGGTGGGATGTTTGCCATTACCTCACGCCTTTTTCCCATAGGGGTACATCGTTCCACTTGCTACGGTCCTGGCAAATCTCCGTGGCTTCTTTCACATGCATTAACCTTTTCATACATGAATTAACGTCGGTCCCCTATAATTCTATACTAAATTACAATACACCGATTTGCAAAAAAAACGGGCACATTTTCATACTATCGAGCCAATTTGGAGACCTTGGATTTCCTTCTGGGAACTTTCTGGGTGTAATCTACTCATGCACATCTAGAGTGTGGATAGAGGAAGTGTAGAGTTTCTAAGATACCTAAGCAATTGAAAAGGCCGTTAATACAGCGGGAAAGTTTGCGGCGGAATTTCGATTCAATACAACCGGCGCGGCGTATGAAATCTAAATGAGGAACAATCATAATATGGTAGAATTTTATAGGTTTGTTGATAAAATCTGGACGCATTTTCATAGCAATTAATGGTATGGGCGAAACGAAAAATATGTGCTTTATTGCGTAGTTTTAATACGGTTTACCCTGGTGTCGAAGGACGTCATCAGGCATGCCAAAATCACAGTGTTCTAGCGCATATATCTTCTCTGGTTTAAGAGATATCGTGCACATTTTTTCACATGAATGCATGTGCTATAAGCTAATGGAAAAGTCACTAAATAAAAATCGTGACTGATCCTCATTACGACGCAAATCAATCGCTTAGGTACCTTAGGAACTCTCTTGTCAATCCGTTTGGTATCGAATTCTAGCTAGATATGCATAATCAGTTACCAATAAATAATCACACCCATAAAGTTCCCACGGGGAGATCCAAGGTCTCCAAATTGTCTCTTTTGTAAGAAAATTGCCTACCTGTCCGTTTTTTGCAAGAGTTTATATTATTAGCGATCCCCACGGTTTTCACTCGCATTCAGTCCGAAACTCTAAGCTACTTTTGACTGTCCCTCGAGATCTCTAACCAACAATATTTCTGGGACATTTATTTATTGTATTCGAAAGTTACAAGTTGTTATAGGAGGACGGTAGTTGGACGAGGTGAAGCAGCCGACCAGCTAACATGCCTGATGCGGAGACCGCGGGGACGCACGAATCAGCGACGCCGTAACCGGGTCAGATAAGTTTGTGGCGCATTACGTAGTTTATTTTTTAATATTTGTGTGAAGTCCAAGATTCATTTCGGGTCGCTGAGCCAGCGAAGGAAGTATGAATTTGTTGAGAGTCCTTTCGCTCGCGCATTGACTTGGATCCCTGAAGTTAAAAGATATTGGTAGGAACCTATACGGCTAACAGCCAAAATACTATGAGAAATTCACCTCTGAACCTTTACCACCTCTACTGCGAATAATTAAAACCTCCGAAAATTATACACGACTAGCTTTTGGCCGTGACTTTCGCTTAATATTCGGTTA
The DNA here is from genome assembly GCA_905147135.1 of Blastobasis lacticolella. NCBI lineage: Eukaryota > Metazoa > Arthropoda > Insecta > Lepidoptera > Blastobasidae > Blastobasis > Blastobasis lacticolella. Next base: position 12,748,464 of record LR990062.1, on the reverse strand, counting down.
TAACGTTCTAGATCCGTTTCCGCGGGAACCACATCGAATTTCGGAATAAATTAGAGCCTATGTGCTATTCTAGACCACAAGCTATACTACTTCAAAATTTCGTCAAAATCCGTTCAGTGGTTTTTGCGTGAAAGAGTAACAAACATACATCTATCCATCCTTACAAACTTTCGCATAGGATAGGACAGTAGGAAAGCTCGACCAATCCAACACCGCGACACCGTCTAATTTCGTTAATAACTTTCGCGGAGCGCGGCCACATCACATTATCATAAAAATGAGGGCGTATAAAAATCTCCTCGGTATATTCCTGGCTGTATAGGAGTAAGCCGTTGCCAACTCAGCTCTGGTGCGGTTGTTAATAACTCTTGGGCCAAAATCTGTGGGCGAACCCAGCGAAATAGAAGTGTGTGACTCACCTAGGGTGAGATTCGACGATTACATTCAACATTCAACGTAATCCACTCTGAATGTATGACGAAAATGGGATCTCGACTGTGGGTCGGGAATTTTTCAAGATGGCGCTCGCGGTCTGTCAAACTAAATATGCATCTGGGCGCAGAGGTGCCCCGCGTCAAGTTGTGATGAAAACATAAAGCAAGGGCACCTCCGTAAACTCCTCAGTGTTGTGTGCTTACCTACTTCATGGTTATGAAGAGAAATATATTAGTTTATTAGGATAACTATATTAAGCAATTTAGTTAGGCAGGTAAGGGTACAGATGGACTTCGAAAATTTCGAAAAAATCATTATTATTTATTAAAAGTATTTTTTTTCTCCCTTTAGAGAGCATTGCGCGTCGGTGGCCTAGCAAAGGTATCCGACTCGCAAGCGAGAGATACCGTGTTTGAATACCACTGCCGTACATGTACGAACAGCCCTTTTCTGATTTATGAACCTACATTAGTAGAACACTAACCGATGCTCTTACAGTCTGGTCTCGTTCCCCTAGTAGCAGAGTCACGGAGGTCAGATAGCATTCGCTCTGTAATTACCTGCACTACCAAATCCTAGAAAACGGTCAAGGCGGAACCCAGGCCCCAGCGCGCGAGAGCACAACTGGGACTAGCGATTTGCGAAACCCTCCAGTCTCAATATCATAATTTGTCCGATGCAGCGATAGACAGCGGCGTAGTAGACTGAAAAACCTCGGTTTCACACCGAGGAATGTCGCTTTGGCCCATTTAATTCGCCACTTCCGTTTCAAATAAAGACAAGAGACGTCCAGAATAACTAGTAGTGGCCGGGCGATTTTCTCTGTCTTTGAAGTGTTAACTAGGCGGTAGATTAAATGAGATAGTGCGACAGTGGGTTCGGAAAGGTCACTTACAGGTTGCTTGTGGGAAATGGGAAAGGTGACTGAAGGTTTTTTCTTATTAGTTAGGTATTTGACCGCCATCTCACCTGGTGGTAAGTGACGATGCGGCTGAAGATGGATTTGTTTGAAGATGATGTTTAGAAGATGCTATGCTATCTTATACTGGTTTTGGGTAATAGAAGAAAGTGTGGATGCTGTTTTGTCCTCTGTCGGTCATGACACGGTCAATATTGGGTGAGCTCGTCTAGTCTAAAATGACGCGCCCCACTACTTAGTTAGTTGATTTCGATGTGTGAGTGCAAATATTGATAACGACACTTCATCTGTGTGGGAGCCAATGAACGACGCGTGCTCCTACGTTTGAATGTCACCGGCAACTGAATGACCAATTACAACGGCATTTACATATGTTTTGCGTCCATATTTTAAACTTGCTTATGTGCGTAATGCGATAGTGGGGCGCGTCATTTTAGATTAGACGAGCTTCTACCTGTCATTCGTAACTGCTTCTATCATAATTCGGTACCATGATACCGTTTTATTTCAACCTTTATAATGCGTACGGCGACGGAATGGAATATATTACCCAGTGCAAGTGTTTCCAGATAATAATAATCTGGGCGCCTTCAACGGTAGGTTCAATTCTTCAAAAAATTCTTCTTATTCTAAAATGACCACCAGGTGAGATGGCAGGCAATGCCTGGCAAGACTAACTAAAAAAAATCTGGCCATGCTTTTGCATCAGCCTGTAGTAGCGAACAAACTTCAACTGACATACCAACACCAGATTAATACCCAAAACATAACATAGGGGCAGGATATTTATAAAAAAAAGCACCTGTTCTAATAAAATATAACGCATGCTTGCGTCATGTGTAACGTCGCATATAAATATTTTAATATTATAACTAAAATAACATTAATATCTATCTCAAGAATGTCGCTTCCCTCGTGATGTTCAAGGCTAGTAAAGGACACGTGTAATTGCATGTGAACTGTATATATTTTCAGTTTATGAATTATAGAATTTAGAAAAAGCCAGATAAATTCCCGGAGATGTGTGAAAAGGCACACAGGCACAGGATCGGCCTTTGTGGAGATCTCTAGGGGAGTCCTATGCCTATGATGATGATGATGATATATGAAAAGAGTTGTGGATACCAATATGCGAGGCTAGGGAGTAGTGTCAGGACAGAGCAAAGTGGCGGTCGACCACAGTACCCCACGTGTAGGCCTAGCCCAAGTTGCTCTCGCGCGCGATAAGCGAGGAAAAGCGCGACATAGGTATTGCTATCTCTTTCGTCTTAGTATTGAGAGAAAGAGACAGACGCTCAGTCGCGGCGCGAGCTTTGTCGCGGACACACTTGTGCTAGGGCCACTCTGGGACACAGCGGTGTGAGCTTTATGTATATAAATTTTCATTTCTTTAAAATCTGTTCAGTTTTTTTTCATGTTTTCTTATAAAAATAATAAATAATCATCTTGGCGCGAATGTCCCGGTTGTGCTCTCGAGCACGGGGGCCCGGGGTCCATCCGGGGTCCGATTTGGTCGATCAGGTAATTACAGTGGAGCGACTGCCAAATGGCACCCTCGTGAGCCTGCTACCAAGGGAACCTGACCAGATTGGATCATGGTTACACATTCAGTCGCATGAATGTGCAGGTGTCATCACGATGTTTTCATGATGAGCATCGGTTAGTGTTCAACTAATATAGATTTATAAATCAGAAAAGAGCCATTCGTACATGGCGGCAGTGGGATTCGAACCCGGTACCTCTCGCTTGACAGTCGGATACCTTTACCACTAAGCCACCGACGCACAGGTAAAAATTTTCACATTTGCACATTTTCACAATGTGCAAATGAAATGAATGTCTCTATAGGGAGGAAAAAATAAAATACAATCGAGTCTGAATTTTTTTTTTCGAAATTTTCGATATCCTTACTGTACTCTAAACCTGCCTAACTAAATTGCTTAATATAGTTTTCCTAATAAAATAATATATTTCTCTTCATAACCATTTAAATAAAATCCAAATGATATCGCGAGTGAAAAGTTTAACAAAATGGAACTGAAGATCTTGAAAACAACTGTGGCGCCATCTAGAACACGCGGGCATAATCATCATTCAGAAGCTTATGGCGCGGGCGTGACCACAAAGTCTGGTATAAAAGATACAGTGTTAGTTTAAACTACAAATTACAGATGGCGCTGTATTATGGTGTACAAAAATACGTTACTACATAGGCCTGAAAGTAATATTTTACAATATATTTTTATAGCCTATTGTTGTAGTGAAATACATTTTAATACTATAAAACGACAAATACAAGTAAAGGAGTACTTAAGTACACACAAGGAGTACAAGTACAACTTGGTGGATAACAGGGAGGACAGCACATTATATACATAAAAAAATAATTGCACATTGCTCAAAGGGATGCAGTGCAGGGTAAGGTACGATGCAAACCATGAACAATCCGCGCCGGAAGAAGGTATAGAAGTAGTAAGACCTTCCAAAAGGGTTTCCTTTCTCTAAAGCCCATCAGGGATGATGAGGTAGATACGTGGGTAATTCATACCAAATGGTGCTGTCATGCGCATTCTTTCATACCTACTGTAAAGTGTGTTTCAAAGGCGAAACTTTAGAGCTCGCCTTCTATAATACCCGGGAGCCCTATATTTGAATCGCTTGCCTCGATTTCAATGGTTTTTCATTTTGATTTTCTGCACGAAAAATTCGATATTTTGATGCATGCTGTTTTTTTCCTTATTTTTGAACCGTACTATTTTGGTGTTGCAAATTTGATTTAAACATTATTGAAGTTTTCATCCCGACAATTAAAATTGACGAGCGAATCAAAATTAGAGCCCCTGTTTCTGTAAGATGGGCATCATACTGTTGTCTTTTATTCCGCACAGTATTACCTTTTGACGGCATATTAGTTTCTTTTTACGCCACATTCAATGTACAGTGAACAATTTCGTGCAATGGAAATTTTTACACAGTGGACCATGTGAACCTTAGTCTGGCTAGAAAATCGTGAAAAGGAACTACTTTTCTTGCATCAATAAATTTCTATCAAACTGAGTCCTTCAGCTGTCAAGTTGCGCCCTCAAAGTTTGCACGACTTTATTACCAGACTGTACAACATTGGTATGGAATGCACAAAGCATTACCATCAAGGGTCAATCAAAACTTCCACAGGACGTATACAAAGGGGTTCAGTTGCTTGGGTGGGCAAATCCACATACCCATTATGTATCTCCTTAAATCCTTCTGCAGAAACCGAGTCTGATAAGGATCTGTAAATGTTTATATCCGTGTTTTATTCATTAAATGATAAATGATATTCGTGGACAAATTCACACAGCGCCATCTAGCCCCACACTAAGCAAAGCTTGTGGTGTGGATGCTAGATCGTGGACAGACTCACACAGCGCCATCTAGCCCCAAACTAAGCAAAGCTTGTACAATAGGTGCTAGCTAGCTGACTGTATTTACTGTAAGTTTGTAACTAGTGTGATCCTAATTACAATTAAACATTATTTATTTATTTATTGCACACTAGATTGTTACAAAAGTATATGACATTCCTATCTTAAGAGGTAATAATAAGTTATAGCAAGACATACGCATCAGTAACTGTAGTAGCCTCCCTAGTCAGGCGATAAGCTGCTTCGTTGGTAGGAATTTTGATAAAACTCTAGATTAGGAAAGCATAAAAGTCCTAACATGGTTACAAAATAAGTCATACTGACCTTCTAAGAACTGCCTGGTCGGAAGCCGGAGGGAGACTTTTAGCGAGGAGGCGTAGGTGGAGTCGATGTACCAGCGGGGATCGCGATCACCCAGCCTATTGTCGCTGCCTCTGGAAGAAAACACAGTGGAAATTTGAGTAAAATATAATTGGGTACCTAAACACGTTATAGCGCACAGATATTTTCAAGTCAAAGCTCCCAGAGTCCGACAACGCTGGGGTAAACGAGTGCTTGAGTGGTGACCGCGAACCGGCAAGCGTAGTGTGGGACGCCCTCAGACCAGGGTGGAGTGACGATTTGCGTAAGGATCCAGGGTAGATGCTGGAAGCGACAAGCCGAAGACAGGTCGTTGTCCATCAGTCGACTAGTAAAAGTTGATGATAAGTCCAAATAGACTTGCAAGTGGAAAACGTGGAAGGCAGAAGTGTGTATCGTAAATTGGAAACTGGATATCTTGAACGTAACTTCATACGTTGTTGAGTGAGATATATTCAAAGTACGACAATACCACCCGATGAATTCCGATGTCAAAACCATTGTCTATTCACTACTTATTTATTTTTCTATGGTCTATTCCTATAAAATTCCAGTTAATAAATAACTGCTCACATAACATTGGAAACTACGAATATATTAACGACAGAGTAGCCTCCCTGTTGGTGCGACATAATCCAATTTTATGGGGTTTTGTGAAATACTTCTATGTGTCATTATATGACACCGTACGTGACTAACCGTTATCAAGCCCTGTATCTCTGAAGCTTTGGCTAAATAAATGGCAGAAACTCACAGCAATCACTTGTGCCCATATCCCAATCAAACTCATGAGGCATATAAAATGATCATACCACGTCCATGGGATAAATATACAAGATCTTAATTAGGCATGTGATGCCATGTACTTAGTAAAAAAGTTGCCGTGGATATGCGGAGTTACGCGACTTAAGTATGAAACGAGTAGGTTGGTATAACCCGCGTCACGAAAGAAGAGACTTGTCAAATGGCAGTGGAGGGGATATCGAGCAGGTAATCGTATACAGCGCCACGTGACCCGCCAAGTCTCTTCTTATTTGACACTAGCTATATCATAGAAACCGCGTGAGCTATAGGTATCCTACTTACATCCGTGGGTGCCTTGGCGAGAGGGATATTGCAGATAAGATATAGGAGGCTCGTCTGCGCGAGTTTGGTCACGGAAATAGGTGCTTAACCTGCCTATCTTAGGAGATATGGATTGACATTGCTGAATAGGAGATACGGGAGCTTACGTACCACGCGTGGAAGTCGAAAACTGGCCGAAGCGAAGCAGCATTGGCATATCTAGGGCTATTTTCCTCGCCCCTGAGGTGGCCGATGAAGCCGAATCAATCGTCTATGCACAGCCAGTGAGCACCACATCCTGGGATGGGCACCAGACTATTCTGGGGTGGGCGGCCCCCCCTTTCTACGCCTATGCGAAGCAGAGTATGTAGAGACCCTGGCAGAAGCCGGAATTGACAGCTAAGATGATGACGTCCTTACAACGTCATAGTAGGTAGGTAATTAGTGGTATAATTTGTTATTACCAAAATAGCTTTTTAATTAAAACCTACCTAAAACTTTTTTGTCTTAATTAAAATATTATATTAAGTTAAGTAAGACAAGTAGGTACATCCTTCATTCAAAATATATCAACAGACTATTAAACCTTCTACCATACAGGACCTAATCAATCTTTTTTTGAAATATTGGAATATATTTTCATCTACAGCATTGTATAACAATCTTATGAGGCAAAATCTGTGAAAGATATAGGCAGAGTGCTTGTAAATAATTCTGTTCCACCCGAAAGCAGCAAAACACAACCCGCTAGGTTATGGCGAACCAAAACATTCGCGAAATAGTTTTCTCCCAGGCATAAAGGCGACAAGCAAACTTGCAAGCGGTAACACCACAATATTTACCCGGGTTCCATCTTGATAACCATGCAGAAACCAGGTGTAATATTAAAAAAATCGTAACGAAATTCAAAATAAGAACTACATCTTCGCACCGTACATATGTCAAACTAAACTATTTTCGTACCGCCCAAGTTCACGTCGGTCTGCGAGAATGTAAATATATCTACGGTTTCGTGCAATATTTTATGTTTGCAGTGGAAAAAGTGTGGAAGTATCTAAATTTCACACTGTCTGCAGTTGAATGTTCTCCATTAGCGCCCCCAATCGGCACTTATATTAATTTTGTAGATCTTTTAACACTAGAATCACGTTTGCATACAGTCAGATGATTGAGCGCTTTTCAAGCAGCTTCACAAGCTTCGCAAAGGTTCGTGATTCAGCACTGTACATCCTAGTTCCAAAGACTTCTAACAGATGGCGCTGTACTATACACTACTGTTATTTTAATCATGGCCTAGATGGCGCTAGCGACTCCTGTAACTCGTTTGCGAAAATACTTGTGGGTGGACACAGTGGTTGCAATATATTTTAGTACGCGACATTAGTAGAAGATGTCGCTAAACCCCAGACTGGACCTAGACTTCCCAGAAAAGCTTCCAGGCAGACGGATCAATATTGCTAAAAGCTTTCAGGCGTATATATGTCTGGCAGCTGGTTTGTTTTGTTAGTTAAAATATATTCAAAATGTGTTAACAGTTGAGCTCGCAACATATCTCATCAACTTTAGTGCGACAAGTAGCTAACAAGATGCAGAGGTACTCGTCGAGACAAAACACGTGAGTCCGCAGTAACTGACCTACGACAACCCGGGCGAAAGTGAGGTATATATATTATAGTACCCGCCTACCTACTTAGTACTTACCCGTTTGTGTACCCGTCTCAACAAACATCTACAGCAGGTTGGCTTATTTACTCAATTACAATGACAGAAACATCCAAAGGCAAAGGCAGTGAGAAAAAACTGCTGCTGCCCCTCAAGAAATGTTGCAAATGCAGGGGCATATACGACATTAGCAATTTGACCATAGCAATGGAGAAACTGACCAGACCATCTAACGAGTTCAACTTGAATTGGATTTGTCGCATGTGTACGCAACTGAGCGTGCATAGTTCAATCGCTTTGGCGAATAACAGTTCACTAGTTTGGGGCCATACGAACCAGGTGCCAAGAGTCGAAAGAGATGCAGCCACATCTTCTTCTGACGGTGAGACTATTGCAGAACTGCTTCAAGAGAGACTCTGCTTAAGGCAATATGTTCAAGACCACAAATGTGTGACAGACAAAGTGCCACAAAGTGTCGCACACAAGATCATACGATACGAAAAGGCTTTACAAGATAAAAACACAGAGTTGGAAAATATGCGGAACTCATTGGAAGCACTGACGCAAACTGTGATCACCCAAGAGCAGTACAGTGCTCGTAATGATATAGCCATTATTAATTTGCCAGAACGAGAGGAAGAGAATCTGGTTCGACTGGTACTGATCATAGCGAGTAGATTGGGCGTAGATCTTTTCGAGAGCGAGATAGATGACATCCGTCGCGTCGGTCGCACGCCAACCGGCGCCGTAGACAAGTCACGTCCAATAGTAATGACGTTTGTGACGAAGATCAAACGGGATATGTTTCTGAAGGCTTCTCAAAGCGGTCGCTCAATAAACTCAAGGGAAATAATACCTGGAACGAAGTCCTGGTTCTATATCAATGAGCGTCTGGTGTTCGCTAATCGCCAGCTGTTCCGCGAAACGCGAGATCTCGCGAACCTGCACCGATACCAAAGTTGCTGGGTTAGAGGGGGACGCATATACCTAAGGAAATCCCACGCGGAGCATACTGAAATCCACACAATACGATCAAAGAAAAACCTCGAAAGGATTTTTGGACCGCCAGATAATAACGAAGTTCAACAACCATCGACCAGTGGAATTGTCTAGAGGGCACTGTGTTTTCTGGGCAAGTGATTTTATACTTGTTTTCAGGTGTATTTTTAGCTGTAAGTCGATGTTGTGTTTTTAATGATCTCTATGTTAATTGTTGTCGTAGATCTACTCCTATTCCCGAGTTTCATCATCATTATCAACGGCTTACTGACGGCTATTCTACTCTACGATCTTTGCCACGAGCCCACGAGTATCCAGGCTAAATGCTAGCCGAATACGGCATTGTCCTCCACTAATGTGGGTGTGCTCAATCCAGCAGTGGTCTGTTATGGGCTGTTATGATGATGATGATGATTCGTAGGTACAAAGAAACTTAGTAAAGTCGATCTGTATGTTGGATGTCGTTCGTAGTAATTTCAGTATTGTATTAATAGTCCATAAGAATCCTTGAATGTTTTATTGTTGTCATTGTAATAACCTATGTGTTAAGGTTCATAAGTGTTCATCTGTTATGGACAATAGTTTTTCTTCTTGAATGTCTACTATATGTTTAAATAGGTTTCACGATGTGTCTTTTATTGGGGAAAAAATTACATAATCTTTAAACACCGACAGATATCTGTAATTCGAAATAAACACATTGATTGGACAATTTGAAGTTTGTCAATTTGGGAAAATAAAGTGGATTCGTGTATCGTTAAAATGAGCTACGAATTTTTTATAACGACCATAATAATTATCAGAATATTCAAATTACATCACAAATACATTAAAAATAATATCGAAAGTGCCAAATAAACAAATAAAATGAAATTACAGTTGTAGTATAGTTCTTGCGGACTAATCAGGGTTACATGACCAACGTGTGTTTATTAGAAATATACATGCTTTGATTAATCTACGCTTTGAATACCTATTGTAAAACATTATTTGTACCGACCTATGGAAGTTAATTTTGATAGTTCATCTAAGGTTACTACAATAAGTCTAGGTTAACTCACGTAAAATATAAATCACTATGATCCGTTTAAACTGACTTGTCTTATTTGGTGAACAAACAATGCCCAAAATCACGACTTGCCGTATCAATCACGCTACGTATATTGTGTATAGATGTCGAGAATTATACAAGAAACATACACAAGTGAATTTCAACGAATACTGCTGCACATTATCCATTTAAATACATAATTTACTTAACCAAATAAGACAAGTCAGTTTAAACGGATCATAGGTGCATACTTAAACTTGTAAGTAATCTGGGCCTAATTTTAATTTTTAGAAGTTTATCATCATCATTAAAATGATTGGAAAGTTGGCTATCTTCATGGTTAGACTGTCAATTTTTTTTTGCTGTGATCATCCTAGCGGTCAAAAAGTTCTAGTACAGTAAGCAAGCCGAAAAATTGTTCTTTTTTTACTTTCAGGCGATGCGTACTAGGGGATAATTGTGTAGATGTTTAGTTTATAAGTTAGCCTTTTTATATAGTTATTGTTTTAATACAAAGCTGGCATGTACAATTTTGTATAACACAGACCTACCCAAAACCAGTACCATCAACCAGATGAGGTAGAGTCTCTATAGACGCGCTCAAGGAGCTTTTAGATATCCTGCTTGAACCTTTCATCGCTTTTTACGTGCGGCGATTACCACTGTAGCAAGTGTCAAGCGGAATGATTTGCATGAAAATAAATGACTCAATACGTAAATGTAAGTGTATTTATTGGAATAGAATAAACCATAGTGTATTCGTATTATTAAGTAAGTGTATGCGTTAATGGTTATGTATTAGTTGCTCTTAAAAAACTGAATGTTAAATGTACGTCCTCTTGGAAAACTTTATTAATAAATGTCGTCAATTAACTTTGTCGTTTACCTATAATTACGTTATTCCCGCTAGTTCGCCGTGTAGAAAAGCACCAACCCCTTACTCACGTGGGTGTCGTACAAGGCGACTAATGTTTCGAGGCAAAAGTTCTAAGAGTCTCCGTAGGCTGGAAAATGGGCAGCAGCGTTTTCCATTGTTATATTTATAACACTAAGATCATAAACCAGCCAACAACCAGATAAACGGATAGGGATGAATGGAGACAAAAAATATACTGCTCCGATCCCAAAAAATGGGATATGGGCAGGAAAATGATGACTGCGATCTCCAACCCGCCCGCCAAGCGTGGAGATTATGACAATGACCTCCCACTTATTGGGACAGCCCTAAGTCCTGCAGTGGACTATTATGGGTTGTGATGGTGATGATGATGACATAATTTTTCGTATTTGTTATTATCTACATATTCCTACAAGCTTTGCTTCGTTCGAAACTATCTAGCCCACAGAGAACAACATACGAGTAATTCGTACAGACGTCACGTCCATTAGTTCGTACCTCGTATTATATCGGTACAACTCACCCGTCCGTTTCTATCAGCTATAATTGATTCGTGCAATGTAATTAACTGTACAGATGCCAACAACATCACTTTAATGTGTACTGAAAATTGAACGAATCGGAACGAAGCTGTTCCTGATATATCGATCAATTGATTTAATTTTAAACTAGCATTAGAAAGCTTTGTTGAGTAGTGACAAGCTTTAAAACATGTTCGTGTATATTGAAAATTCTGTTATAATTCACAAGCGACCCGCCCCGGCTTCGCACAAGTAGTAACCTTATTAAATTATACACCAAAACCTTCCTCATGAATCACTCTGTCTATTGGTGGAAACCGCATGAAAATCCGTTGTTGTTTTTGAGTTTATTTCGAACAGACAGACTGACAGACGCGGCGTGGGACTTTGTTTTAATGTAAAACTAATAGGTGCGTGATAATATAAGTTTTTATTTTCTGCAGCTGTAGGCACTTCTTCGAGTGTGCACATATTAGTCCACTATTCTCTTTTTTTTCTTTTCTTCTATGACTGTGGATATTTTATTCTAGACTCGGGGCCAGATAATAATATGATTGCTTTGAGGTTATGGCGTCTTTGTCATTGTTTATATTGTGACTTAATATTGACTGTCTGTCAAATTTACTTCCATTGTCATCCGCGAGCAATCTAATCTAGCATAGCCTCCTTCAAGATGAAGGAGGCTATGAATCTAGCCCTGGGTCTAGAAACAAATTTGTTGACAAGTGTCACGTGTGACACGACGCCATCGTCGCCGCAGCAACCGTTGCCTGGCGACGGCTGTCGGAGACTGCGCGCGCAGCAGTACTGCAGCCAACTAGCAACTTGTCTTCAATTTGATGTATTTTTTTCGGGACAGCTCGCTTTGTGAGAGAGGATGAAGGACGATGGAACATATATTTTTAGCTGATCTAACCTTCAGTAGTCTTTCCCGAGTAGATTCCTCGTCCTTGCGATCTAAAGTATTTGTTGTCTTTGGTTCGCATACATTGGCGTTTTGTATGGTTTTATTAAATTTAACAAAATTAGACGGTAATTTTTAGTTTTAAGCTTATTTTATCGTTTCGTACTAGGGTAGTGCGTGTTAAGTTGTTTTAATTTAGTTTTTTAGTTTGTCGTTTATAGGAACTCGATCAATATATTTTTTATGACGTGTTGGTGTCACTTTATATATAGTCTTTGGCAAAATCGCTACAGTTTAGCGGAACCCACGACATAAATAAAGAATATTTTTTTATTGTTTAGTGGTTTTTGAGGTTAGGGTTTAGTGAAAGTACATAAACAGCTTTTAAAGTCATGGATGGTCCCTCTCGAGCTACATGTCTGCACTGTCCAGGTTCCTCTCGCCTCTCTATTTCCTCGTGGTTTAAACCTACACATTAACCATATGCACAGGGACTTAAAACCATAAGTCTTCAGTTTTTGGGGATAATATTTTACGTTTAAAAAATAATATGGTCCCGCGGGATTGTCGAATATTTACAGAGGTGAAAACCACGGGGGACTGCTAGTACAATACCAAACATTTAATTCACTTAAAATAACCATAGGCTGACGCCATTTACCTAAAGCATAGTAGGAAAAATTCACTTCGCTAAAGTGACACCAACGCGTCATAAATATAGAAAGGGTAGGCCATTGATTGAGCTCACATAAACGACAACCTAAAAAACTAAATTAAAACAACACAACACACACGGCCGTGTGGTGTCCGGCAGAGTAGAATAGCACCAACCCCTTACACTCTTGGGTGTCGTACAAGGCGACTTATGTTTTCGAGGCAAAAGATCAAAAGTCTCCGTAGTCTGGAAAATGGGCAGCAGCATTTTCCATTGTATTATTTAAACACTGCGTTCTCCAACCCGCCTGCCAAGCGTGGAGATTATGGCAATAACCTCTCCTTTCGTGGGAGAGGCCCTAAGTCCTGAAGTGGACTGTTACGTGCTGTGATGATGAACACACACTACTCTAGTACCTAATGATAAAATAAGCTTAAAACTGTAGCTTAAAATGACAGCAAATTTTGTTTAATTTAATACTGCTAAGACAATGCCGACGTTACAAAACAAACAAAACTTCTTAGAACCGATGTATTGTACCAATGAATTGTTCAACACAATCGGTACTCATTCGATTTTACTTTTGGACTGATACCAAAAAGTATTTGTCTACGCGTCGGCACTTACGCCACTTACGCTGATGGATTGCTCTGCCAGACTTAGGTTTCAGCTGGGCTATAGTCTGGTACTAAATGTCTAGTACTTTATTTATCTTCATGCAACGTTGTGGGCTTTAAATTCAAACCCAAAATTTATTTATTCTGTAGGACATTAAATATCTCTTTTAAATCGTCAGCTTGATCGCATCATCGCATCCGACTCAGGGTCAATCCGTCGCGTCTTGGTCCGGCCCGGGATCTCTTTCCGGATGCCGGCAGGTTGAGACACCTATTGCCCTCGAATCACACGCAAAATAATAACTAACGCAGGCGAGCCTCTCCAATGTTATTCCACATCTCTCTCGCCAAGGCAGTTGGTCAGGACTTAGAATTTGAAAATTTATTAATGGCTTGATCAATTTGTAATTGACTCGCAACGGCAGTTTGACAAGTTTTTCGTATTCTGTTACTGTTACTTATGGTTCGATTGGTTTTTAATCGAATCGCTATCGCAGCTCGCAGATCGATTACAATTCGATCGTACCAAGTAATTTACCGGACTCAAGACCCAGGTCAAATAACTTAACGCTACCGAAATGACAATGCTACGGTAGATATACCGTAGCATTGTCATTTCGGAAGCATGGAGTTCGCGGACATGCTTCGTCAGCGCCTGTCAAGTCTCACATCCTATATAGGCCTAATAATGCTCTTGTATATTAGCTCTTTGATTTAAGATTTGACCCCCGTCGTGAGCTTTCGCCATCTGACCTAAGCTGCAGAGATAAAGTATACAACCAATATGATAAAAAATTTAAATTCTTAAATCATAAAATTATCTGTTTAAATTCAGTCTACGGTTTGTGTTTGTGTTTTAATTTATCGTCTGTCTACCATCTTCTAGGCGTGCCTATAATCTGTTTCAACATTTAGTACCTATAAAAAGTAGCGCTGTTGTCTCTAGCCTAGCTATATACTTAGCTAACGTTTGTAGTTCCGCTGAGAAACACGAGACTTTATAGATGAAACGCAGTCTATCAGCTCCCGAATCCGTTCAATCATTCTCAGAATCCCCAGAGAAAGACCTTGATCAATCTCAATTCGCTAGCGTGATACGGAACATAAGGTTATCATAAAGAGCTTTCTTTATTGATCCCCATACTTGACCCTACTTGATTCCTAACTGTGAGCACAAAATCCGGGCCGTTTTTTACTCTGTGCTATGTGCAACGAATAGGCGAACGTAGACATAACTATATCAAAGCTGATCTAAAACTTTTATGACCAGACGTCTTCCAAAATTCTTCTTCTGTAAGCAGGAAACGTATTTTGCTTCCTCTTGTTTTAAATACTATTTTTAAAGACCGTAAGCCAAAATGATTTATTACGCGTACAGTGGCTCTAACTCTGCTACTTTGTATTTTGGCAAGGCGGTTATAAAACGGTTATACTAACAGATATTACGTAAGATATCATTAAATTCTTTCATTTACAAGCCTAAAATTACCTGTCGTGTTTTAAACTATAGCGGTTATTATCACACATTTTAAGGATATGATCCTGACCACTACACCTGACCTGAAGCACTGACTGAGTCGTCCTGTGACCATGACGCGTGCAACTGCATCGAAATATCGGGCTACTAGTTAACAAACAGTAGAAAACCCGAAAATGTACGGAACATACCTTTAAAAATCGTGTGTCCTAATGTTATGACGTGTTTTTGTAACATAGTTCCTTCGTGAAAAGTCACAGAGATACAGTGCAGTACGTGAGAGGCCGTCCTATTAGACTAATCATGAAATACCTGTAAAATGAGAGTTTTATATGGCGAAAATGACAGAAACTAGAAAACTTGGAAACTTTCGTACAAGCGATTTTTTAAATTTCTTGGTAATGGCCAATCCGATTATGATGAAACATTGTAGTTATAATCAGACAACTGTAAGCTAACTGGTGCATACTTTTTCACTTTGTTAGCAACCCTTTTCACAAAATTCAATTAAAGAAAAACATCTGGTTAACCAGACAACAGAGGAAGCAAAACTGACGACAAATGAAAAGCGGTATTTTCTAACCCTTATAAAAACCAGAGAAAAATTTTTTTTTTTTCAGTTTTAAGGATTTGTTTGCATCTAAACAAACTCTATTTTCGAAATCAAGTCATGGATGGAGGACAGATGGCAATCGCTCCACTGTATTTACCTGATTTGCTAAATCCTGATCGGATCGGATCATGGTCAAGGCGGATCCCGGCCCCTCCGGCCGAGAGCAAAACCGGATTAACGCCAGGACGGAAAAACGTCGATTAACCTCCGACCTTATACATATTCTTCAATGTACCCTAAACTACTGAACCAATATTAATGGCCCATCTCGATTAAACTAGCTTTCAAATAAAGAAAACCGCATCGATATCAGTCCCTCCGTTCAGACACTACGATGACACAGACAGATACACACCTCCACAGATCCACTCGTCAAACTAATAATATCCCTCTTTTTTCGTCTGGGGTTAAAAATATCAAACTCGGAGATGAAATTTAAGACAAAAAATGTGAACAAATTGCCAATATTAAAAAAAGCCCAAGGGATGGATTATTTAAAATAGTGTTTTTTTAATACTCTTACGATTTTATTTCATTTTTTATGTGATAATTTTTATCAATAAGTATTTGAACGATTTTAAATAATCGACCCGTTAGATTTATTTTTTATAGTGGCAATTTGTTTTCTTAAATTTCTTCTCCGTGTATAGTGTTATTTGGCCCCGATATTCTGTACAATCGACTATCTAAAACGCGGTCGGCTCGGAGATGGCGCTGCTATACCTACGTGCGCAGACGCATAAAATCGGAGGCAACTCGGTTGCGACGGCATGCTGCGATGCGTGACGCGGTAATGTCTTCATGCTCGGCACATTAACACTATATTATTACGAGGGCACTAGCTACTGCGCAGGTAATAAACGTGGGACTTCGACTGTTGGCGAGATGGTTACGCGGTAACGTTTGTTCGTGGAAAACGGTGGCTTTTTAAAGTTTCTTCAATAATACTGCAGCGGCTGGTCTAGTGGCAACCAAGGTTAAGCAACGTTCGCAGACTGTGAGGACTGGATGGGTGACCGTTTCGTACTTTGATACAAGTCGAACTTTAGCGCCGCAGCAAGCTCGCTACTCGTTAGATGTATCTCCTTATACTGTTAGCGAAGCGAGGTTAACCAAGGTCTTCCACTGGGATCCTGTGACTGGTATAATAGTTTGTTAATGGTCTTGTAATTGTCACGACAAGGTTTTTTTGTAAGTATAAAAAGTGTAGGTAGGGGTAGGATAGGTGTCGGGTGATAAGGAGTATGACACCATGCGAATGAAGTCGCGTCGGGCCAGCTAGTTATATAAATTATTCTTCTGTAGATACGTCTATAGATTTGTCGACGGTAAATAGCTAATGCACATCGGCTAGTAAGGCTTCATAGTGCATCGTGTCTGTCGCCATCACGGCACCCACTCCTTTCTCCGTTGTCATTCACACATATAATCCATCTTTCTTTGGTCGCTCTCTACGGAAGTATCCACATTCGTATCCACAATTTTCTTTGTATTTTTTTTTTTTTTTTGTGTCTTACGGTAGGCAAACAGGCAAGCGGGCCACCTGATGGAAAGTGGTCACCACTGCCTATAGACATTAGCAACACCAAGAGTATCGCTAATGCGTTGCCTACCTCTATAACACGTTGCTCTGGCAGCAAAAAACAAATGCCACTCCACTGCCAAAGCCACGGTTCCCCAAATCCCCACCCCATGGAGCACTGGAAACCTTACTCACCGGCAGAAACACAATACTATTTAAAAGAGTATTATTTAGCTGCGATATTCTGTAAGGTGGAGGTACTTCCCCAGTCGGGCGGCTCCAATTCGAACGAGATACCCCGCTATGCCCTACCTCTCTTAATATGACTTTAGTTAGTTCACTAATCATGTCCATACCACGCCGGCCTCATTTATTGCGTCATTGGCACCACCGATATGCACCTAATATACCTTAGCACTTTCACTACACAATTATCGGGTTTGTTACCGCGATTAGTATTGTTTTTACCTCGATATTTCGACGCAGTTTACCTTAGCATTTAGATTTTTTATAGAGTCAAACGCTTTTTTGAAACGGACCCCTGAGAACAGAAGAGGTTATCTTTTTAAACCATCTCGATTCTCAGAAGTTTTTCTTCGACGCATTCGTAAAATTAGAACTTGAATCCGGTTGAGTCACCACTTCGGAATTGCTCACAATTGTGCATTCATTTTCCCGGATTCAAAAGAGTCCTTATAATTAAAAGAACTACCTATTAATACGTAGGGACCTATTTCTTACATATAAAGGTGCTTAGTGATATTTCAGTCGTTAATAATTGTTTTGACATTATGAATTATTATTTTTTTAATCTAATATTTGTATGCTCCCTTAGGGCAAAAGTAGAGGACAACTCAATAATTATAACAACTTATGTATTACCTACTTTTACAAATAAATGAATTGAATTGAATTGAATTAGACATACCATTAGCACTTTTTACTATATGTCATCGCATGAAGCACCATGAGTTCCAATCATACTAGGAAACCTCAGGAGTTTGGAGTGCAGAGGCAAAAGTCTTCATTAATGAGGTATGTCGCCGTCTGCGAAAGAGCACGACTCCCGCTCAGGATCATTCCTGGTCCAAAGGGTTTCGCTCGCCATACAGCGCGGCAATGCTGCCACTGTAATGGGCACTTTTGGACCGGGATTGGCCCCGAATTTTCTAATGTTATGTTCCTATTTTTTCCTTTGTACTTAAGTTTATTTTTTGAAGGTAAACTCTTGTTATAAAGATCCGTTCATATTTGATCATACCATCATGTACCTACTATATTTTCTCAGGAACTACCCATCTACCTACCAAAAGTACCAACTTCGTTCGAAAAAAAAAAACATTTACGATCAAATATATTATGTTTATGTTATAAAAACATTATTTAAACACACTATAATCAGCCATTAAACTCTGAACGCACCAACAGCGGGGATCGTTCAACTGCTGAAAAATTCAACAATTTATTTTTGTTTCCAACTATTTCGTTCGGTATACTATTATTTTTGGCAGCGATCGGGCGATGGACTGATCTTGTTACTATCGCCGCCGCTGTAATTAATAAAGAATGCGTCTACAGCTTTTAGATTTCAGCATTCTTGTTTTATATATCTAGTATTCATGTTGGCGGCAATCACAGAGCAAAAACAAAAAATTTACAGTCTTAGCCTTGAAGGTAGTCATATGTTGTTAGCCTCACAACATAAGTTGTGAACCTTTATATAAAAAAAATCTATGTACCTTGTGAAATTTAATTTTAATTTAATTTATGGGGCAGACGAATGGACACATGCACAGAAAAAAAAATTGCCAGGCTTAGCCATGAAGGTAGCTAACTTTCTCTCTTTTAACACATGAGCGTGTTTGGGGACCGAACCCTAAAATATTGACCGGGACGCCTATTCCCAAAGGCAGACTTAATATTAAATATTATATTATATTATATGTAATTATTACTGATTAATTGATTTATTGTAATTTATTGACATGGTTAAATTTATGATTTTATGAAATTGTTTGACATTTATATTTTTAGTTAATTGACATAAGTATGGAATTTGACATTGTTATTATTTTTATATTTTTGGTAATGAATTTAAATAGATATGGAATTGTAAAATCTAAAAAGATATGGAATTGTAAATTCTGAAATAAATGATTATTTATTTAATATCTTGCGCGTACTCTACATTCCACTCAAAAACCGTCGGTATCCGACTCGTAAGCGAGAGGTACCGGGTTCGAATCTCACTACGGCTTATACCAATGACTCTTTTCTGAGTTATGTACATTAGTTGAACACTAACCGATGCTCTTACGGTGAGGGAAAACATCGTGATGAAACCGGCACATTCTGGCGACTGAATGCGTAACCATGATTCAATCTGGTCAGGTTAACAGGGTCACGGAGGTCAGATAGCAGTCGCTCCGCTGTAACTAATTATCTGATCTGCCAAATTATGGATCATGATCAATACGGACCCTAGGCCCTCGGCGAGAACATAACCGGGACATTAACACCAATATAGACATAAACATTATTTATTGTGACATCACTATACATGTGATTGTGATGTCAAAATAAATGATTATTTTTATTACTCTACATTCCACTCTACCGGTCATTCACAACCCATAACAGTCCACTGCAGGACTTAAGGCCTCTCCCATCCTCTCCACGCTTGGTAGACAGTTTGGTAATCGCAGTGTTGTAAATATAGAAATGGAAAACGCTGCTGCCCATTTTCTAGGCTATGGAGACGCCAGAACTTTTGCCTGGAAAACATCAGTCGCATTGTACGACACCCACGGGAGTAAGGGGTTGGTGCTATTCTACTCTGCCGGACACCACACGGCCAAATAGTAAATGCAATGTACCAATGACTCTCAGAGCTTGCGTTTTAGTGTAGTTAATTACAGCGTAAATATAACTTTCTGTGTGGGCCGTTTGTTTTGTGGTCAGTTAATGCGTAACTGTAGAATTTATTATAAGATTTATAATGCTTGCTGGGTACGTAACAGTACGCTGAAAGGTCAAGCGTAATGCAATAAATAAATGATTATATTGAAAGCGAAAGTGTGATGGTTATTACGTTTTCAGACTATTGCTCCTAAGCCCCTCTTGCACCAAATTGTGAAACACGTTTAAGAAAAACGTTTAATGTGTTTTTGTTTAAATATCAGCTTAAATGCGTGCCAGCCGCTCTAAATAAATGAAATGTAGATATGTAAATACGAGTACTCTTAACAAGAAAATGCGTAGCACCAACCCCGACCTTGAGGGAAACTTGAACTCGCTCTCAACTTTATGACACCGATTTTGTGAAGCCTCGACAAGAAATTAAAAAAAAAGAAAAAAAATCTTGTGTATAGGTACCTACTTTAGACGCACCTGGCGCTCATCGTGTTACACCTACCCTCCTCACTAAGGGCAAAGGTATTTAAACGTCAAAAGGTTTGCTCGCAACCAGTTCCATTACATTTTTGCTTGTAATTTTATGCACACCGTACTTGAGGTAGTCAAATAAAAGAGTTATCAAAAGCGAAAATGGTCCTATTTAGAACTGGCCTAATGAAGGAGCTGTCCTATCCGGAACTGGTCCCCAGACGTCAAAAAGGTTTAGTCCAATCGGACAAAAGTCCTGTACAATGACCGAGCCCTATATTTATATATAATTTATATTTATATATAATTTATATACTCGTATAGCTAGGAATATCATAAATACCTACCTTTAAATTGCTAGCATTTATACAGCTGTATTTTTTATTTACTTTTTGTATCTATTTTTAAAAGTAACTATTTTTAGTTTGCACTGAAAATCAACCGTCCGTCTACAACAGTATTGCGTTTCCTATGCACGAAAAAGATTTTGGTAACTTTTACGAATACCTATAGTATAGAGATGTACCTATGCCTATTAAATTACATTTACAATTTCGGTTGTATTTTTTTATTCTTTCTACTGACTGACAAACTCGATATGACCACTCATGGATTGAAGTAATCCATTTGTTTGAAGTTTGGTGGCTGCTTTACATCAGGGGTACCGTCTGGCAGATTGCCTCCTTCCTTGGGCAATAAAAAATTAGAAACCAGCGACTCCTTACGCCTCAATTCTCATTAATTTTACCACTTGCATTCCCAACTATCGGTGTATGAGACTGTCTCTAAAAATGCCAATAACATTACTAGCTCTATTATTTTACTCATACAGAAATCGACAGACATGCATCTCATCTGATGCAGCCAGCTGAGGTGCAAGCCTGACACAGCCTTTCCATGATCTTAGGAAATATGAGCACATTACTAAGCCCGTGTTAGTTAGTTAGTGGCCACTTGCGGCGCCACCTTCTAAGGACATTTTAAACTTTATTCCATGCATTTTTTTCACCACCTTTTCTGCTCGATAAACTTCTGTGTAACTAATTATATTCCTGGTGCATAATTTCCACATTAATATGATTATTGTATATGTCTAAAGACAGTGGAATCATGCTGGGCCCATAACCCAGCGCCCATATAGTTCAAGTAAAATGAAAGTACTGTGAACGGTAACCGACCATGATAGTGGCAATCTATTGATTGTCAAAGAGAAACACTGAGTACATTACAGATAAAACATTGTACAGATATTGCAATCGAACAATATACATGCATTTTATTAACCTATTCAAATAATATTTTGCGATCCAGTAGACTTCAATCTCCGGTTCCGGCTTCTAGACACGTAAACTGCGACTCTAGGCGCAAGCTGCGCGGGCGCACGGCAGATTGCCAACACACCTGTCATCTCACATCATACCGCGCTATAGCAACAGCGCTATGTATTTACTAGTTGGAACACGTGTGAAGGGAAAGTGTTTGGGGAAATGGTGTTATACTTATATAGTTTTATTGAATGGAATTATTTATTTATTTCACCATACATTTGTAGCATCACAGTAGGTACTTAATACTAATGCACTACAAACATGACAACAACATTACAAATACAAATAGTAAGAAACTATGGCACAAGTCGATGTAAAATTTTGCTTGCATTTGTAATGAAATGCTTGGAAGGGAAAGACCGAGCCGTACCACGATCTTGACGACGACTTCGTATCACGATGGAATTGATGATATTTTTCAAGAAAGGTCAAGGGGCTGATCGCGCTTTAGGCATTAGAATTCGACATTTGATCTAGCCACAAATATCGATTAAAAAGTCACTGAATCTCTTTTGCAAGCAAAATCCTTTATCGTCGAAGATAGGTTTAAATTACATTGTTAATACAGATATTTACATAGAAAATTACGAATTCGAGATATCACAGCGCAAGAATTAAGAACAAGTGTATCAAAACCGACATTCGTGTATATGTGAACAGGCTAAAGAATCTAGAAGAAGCAAGAGAGATCTGCCAGGACCGTAGCAATTGGAACGAAGTGGTCTCTGTCTACTGTGACGAATCGCTACAATTATAACAAATAAATCAACGTAGACTCCTTGTTATTTAACAGGTTGTCTGTTTTTCTTTCTTCCCAGACTCTTGTCACAGGTTCTCTGCCAGTTTTTACAGGCTTTTGAGATATAGAGTTGGAGAGGTTGACGAATAAGGACATAAAAATCAGCAGTTTTTATATTACAAGTGTTTTGACGTAGACCCAGCCTAAGCTCGTCATTGGATTTGTTTTTCCTGGTTTAAAGGTTAGTCTTTCATTCTTTTCTTCGTCTTTCTTCTTTCTTTCATTATGAAAACCTTTTTATAAAGTTATTTTTGGCACACCTATACAAATACTATTAGGTACTTTTAGGATCTATTTTACAATCCAGATATAGCATTTATCTGCCCAGTAAAAGTAAAATACTACCAAATGAAAACAAACTATAAATTCCCCACTGTATATGAAATAACGATACGATTTAATTTTAGTCACATAATATTTCAAATACACACTGATGTTTTATCTGAGGATTGAAAAATCGGCCCTTAATAAAATTATTACTTATTATTTATCAATTCTTAATCATCAATTTATCAATATCAAACTCCGTAACCCGGAAACACACAGCACCCTCCAATATTTCAACGACCTTATTGCACGACCTTCCAGCCCGGCCCCGGGGCCGCCTGGCCTCGCTTCCAGTTCAAAGGTCACGACCGAGGTCGGGATTTGAGGACGCGACCTTCGGGTCAAGGATTTGGATGCCGAGGACGCGAGATGAGGGCGCCAGGGGGTGGGATGCGCCCCAGAGGGGGGTGACACGGTCTTCCTTTACTTTACACAGTTATTGTAGGTAGGTAGGAAATGTTGCTGTACTGTAGTAGTACTAAACTCATATTCTGTGGTAGAGCTCGTCTAGTCTAAAATGACGCGCCCCACTACTTAGTTAGTTGATTTCGATGTGTGAGTGCAAATATTGATAACGACACTTCATCTGTGTGGGAGCCAATGAACGACGCGTGCTCCTACGTTTGAATCTCACCGGCAACTGAATGACCAATTACAACGGCATTTGTATATGTATTGCGTCCATATTTCAAACTTGCTTGTGTGCGTTAATGCTATAGTCGGGCGCGTCATTTTAGATTAGACGAGCTCTACCCTGCTATTCGAGTCACAAAAAGTTTTAATTTTTTTTTAAACTAGCTTACCTTACGCTTATTACTCATTCCTAAATTCAGTAACTAAATAGCGTGAGAGCAAATCAAAGTGGAATGTATTGCTCATAAAATAAGGTCCATTTTTGTATCGCTTATATGAAGGCCGTGTCGCTCCGCTTTTAAAAAATCTGAGATACAAAAAATGAACCTTATTCTATGAGCAATACATTCCACTTTGATTTGCTATCACGCTTTTTGTTTCTGAATTTAGATACTGAATAAGTGCATTAGATCGACATCTCTCCTAGTGGTAAGTGACGATGCGGCCGAAGATGGAGCGTGATTACCAGGTTGTGTTGAGAAATGTCAAATAAAGATTATTAAAGTGATCGGTACTAACAGTTATGTAGTAGATGTGTTGAGGTACAAAGTGAAGAGACGAACTATTAAACCCTGACGCAGTAATGACTTATGAATGAATGACTTATGCAGTTAACTGATCAACAGACTTCTCGATTTCATATACCTAGGTCTATGATATATCCTGTAACGGGTATAGTACCTAAATTTAAATCGCTAACTTCTGCTTTATAACTCATAGTTAACTTGAACTTGGTTTTAATGCTTTTAATTAGGTATCTACATCATTTGACGACCTGAGTGGTTCAATGGTCAACATGCCACTGCCACGCAAGAGGTCCCGGGTTCGATTCTCGGCAAGGCAGAAATTAAAAATGATGAATTTTAATTTCTGATACGGGTCTGCTCTATATATAATAAGTATGAATTTAAGAAGTATTTAAGTAGTATATCAGTTATCTAGCACCCATAGTACAAGCTTTGCTTAGTTTGGGGCTAGATGGCGCTGTGTGAATTTGTCCACGAATATTTATTATTTATTTATCATATGCTTTTTTAAGTACCTACAGACAAGCAACAGATCTTTACATAGTATATAACTTAACTGAAAGAAAAGTTGGACAACCCCTGACCAAATCTACATATACTCAAATACATTCTAAACTGCTCAACCGATTTTAATGAAACAAGCTAAGAACCATCTGGATTAAACTGGCTTTCTAATATAGGTAACCGCATCCAAATCGGCCCATCTGTTCGGGAGCTACGGTGCCACAGACACACAGATACACAAAGCCACAAATACACACGTCAAGCTTATTACTTCCGCCAACCTCTGTATGTACGCTTAGATCTTTTGAACTACGCAACGGATTTTAATGCGTTTTCAACAATAGATAGAGTAATGAGGAGTTTTCCAGTAGGTATTGATAGTTGGTTTCAAAAAGCATCAATAGATGGCGCTCCTACAATTTTGGTAATCTTTTTTTAATCTGTATGATGGTGGCAGTGATTTCATGCAACCAACTAATACTAAACTTAAAAATATAATGTTTATTAATATAAACATTACTGTTAAAGGTTCAACGAATGTAAAAAGAAATATTTGTAGAATTTGGCACTATGTTGCATTATTATTACAACCTCTAAAATGGTTGAAAACTATTGACAAATACAATATTATCCAATACAACGTACCCAGTGTTTATATCCTGTTTGCTAAGAACCTATTTCAAGTGATTATCAATTACCAAAATTGTCGGGGCGCCATCTAGTGAGTGGTTAGGAATGCTTTAGATACCTATTGGAAAACTCCTCATTCAAGAGCAAGTCCAAAGAATGAAGTCGTGGCAGGCTAGATAATTTATTTATTTATTTATTTAAAAACTTTATTGCACTAAAAATAATACAATTGGCGGACTTAAAGCCATTAAGGCTTTATCTACCAGTCAACCAGTAGGCCATGCGTAAAGCGAAAGAGTAGGTGTCAAATTATATAAGATACTACATATTTTAAATTCGATGAAAATATATTAAAAATTAAATAATAATAAATAAATATTCGTGGACAAATACACACAGCGCCATCTAGCCCCAAACTAAGCAAAGCTTGTGCTATGGGTGCTAGATAACTGATAAAACTACTTAAATACTTTTAAATACATACTTATTATACATAGAACACCCAGACCCCTAACAGAAATTTTTTTAATTAACAAAAGTATGAAGTTACGATGTTACTCGGATTGCTATGTTTAACTGTTATAAATATTTACCGAAAGTCTATTGTTAATAAAAAAGGAACTTTGTTAAGTAAGCGAGAGGAACCGGGTTCGAATCTCATTGCGGCCATGTACCAATGACTCTTTTCTGAGTTATGTGCATTAGTTGAATACTAACCGATGCTGCAACCTGCACATTCAGGCGGCTGAATGTGTAACCATGATCCAATCTGGTTAGATTCCCCTGGTAGCAGGATCGCGGAGGTCAGATGGAAGTCCCTCCTCTGTAATTTATCTGATCTGCCAAAACCTGGATCATGGTCAAGGCTGACCGGGCCGTCGTGCGCGAGAGCACAACTGGGACATTGCCACTAATATGATTATTATTATATAATAAAAAAAAAGTATTGGTGTTTCCTCAAACCCCAACGTTTCTATAGATCTCTTTCTATGTATGTCAAGGTCAAAGAAATCCCTAGAAATAACGGCTCATGCGTCCTAGCTTGATGTCAGTCGACTTGACGTTACTGTCACATTGACACTTCAAAAACTGAATGTGAATGCTCAACCAGTTTGATATCCGAATATACTTTATGGAATGCTTATTATAGCACTGTAGCACCCAAAATAAGGCTTTAGTTATGTGTAATCGTAGTTCTATTGTGTGTGGTAAATGGTTTTAGTTTGTTTTTAGGGTGGGTCTATATTTTGTTTTGTATTGGTATTGGGGAGTCCATCCGTATTTAGAATGTTACTATGAAGTCGAGCACTGTAAGGACTTGTGATATTATGTGATATTTATTCCATTTTTAATTGTTTGTATTTTAAAACTGTCGTAAGTAATTAATGATTTTTAATATTGCAAAATAGTTTCATTCATCTAATTTAATCGTTGTTTTGATATGCTTCTAGGATAGGACAGGATCCTGGATAAACAGCAATTCAATATTAACTAATTTGCCCCAATTTTTATTTTTCGATGCAATACTAGACCTCCCTAATTCTCTTCTTAGTCGTGCACTCTTGATAGAGTGGTCGTGGTCACGTATCGGTCGAGTTCCGCGCCACCGCCGCCCTCGCGATGCAACGCCATGTGTCCCTGTGTCTGGCGGAGCGAGGGTTGTCGATCATGGTAGAGTGTGTAGCAGACTTAATGAGGTCCGTCCACCGTGTTGGAGAGCGCCCACGAGATCTTCTACCCTCGACTTTCCCTTGCACCACCAAACGTTCCATGGAGTCTTCATTACGAGTGATGTGCCCGAAGAACTTGAGAATTGATATCTTCTAAATACTTTACTTCACACATTAGATCCTTGTCCAACAAACGCACAGTTTACTAGAAACATATTGTTGTGAATAAGAGTGTCTGAAATCGATATACGTACTCATAGTTTAGTGGAAGCCAGTAATATATAACAAAAAGAATGTTACAGATCGAGAATTATGATCGACATAGAGACAAAATCACACCACTACTACTGTAGTTGCGTTTTAGTAAGTTTTGTATTGGCCGTGTGGTGTCCGGCAGAGTACAATAGCACCAACCCCTTACACTCGTGGGTTTCAAGGCGACTAATGTTTTCGAGGCAAAAGATCAAGAGTCTCCGTAGTCTGGAATATGGGCAGCAGCATTTTCCATTGTTATATTTAAACACTGCGATCTCCAACCCGCCTGCCAAGCGTGGAGATTATGGCAATAACCTCCCCTTTCGTGGGAGAGGCCCAAGTCCTGCAGTGGACTGTTACGGGCTGTGATGATGATGTACGTACCTATTTCGGTACCTCTAACTGCTACCTATGTAAAACTAGTGGACCCGAAGCGACTTCGTTCGCGTTCACCTGCTTTACCCCTTCCTACCCTTTTTTTGCTTATAAACCTTCCTCTTGAATCACTCTATCTATTGTTGAAAACCGTATTAAAATCTGTTGCGTAGTTTAAAAGATCTAAGTCCTGCAGTGGACTGTTATGGGTTGTGATGATGAAGTTTTGTATAGCTAGTGTCAAATAAGAAGGACTTGGCGGGTCACGTGGTTCGACTTGCGCTGCATACGATTACCTGCGCGAAATCCCCTCCACTGCCATTTGACAAGTCTCTTCTTTCGTGACGCGGGTTATACAGTATGACTATTGAGCACCGGATGTTGATGGGAGGTAATCCACTTCTAGTTAGGATGTTAGAGTGTAAAACGATCTGCAGGGGATGATAAAATGATAAGACCGAATTGCATTTGCGGTCAAACACTGATTTGTTTGTCATACAGAAGTGGTTAGCAACTAGTAATTTTGGGCTATGCATATAATGCAGTTTGTGGCGCAGTACAGTCGTACCCATAAATTTCGTGACCTGTTACAGTAATATTTTCGAAAAGAAGAGGATTTCAAACAGTTATATGCCTAATGTTGATGTGTGTGTATTGTTTTATTTAGTGTTGGTGGAAGAATCACTGTATAATCTGCGTCATGAAATAATAGACTTGTCTTGACAAATGGCAGTAGAGGGGATTTCGCGCCAGGAATCGCCTACTGCGCAAGTCGAACCACGTGACCCGCCAAGTCTCTTCTTATTTGATACTATTTTTACCTAATGAGGAGTTTTCCAGTAGGTATTGATAGTTGGTTTCAAAAAGCATTAATAGATGGCGCTCCTACAATTTTGGTAATATTTTTTTAATCTGTATGATGGTGGCAGTGATTTCATGCAACCAACTAATACTAAACTTAAAAATAAAATGTTTATTAATATAAACATAACTGTTAAAGGTTGAACGAAATGTAAAAAGGAATATTTATAGAAGTTGGCACTATGTTGCATTATTATTATAACCTCTAAAATGGTTGAAAACTATTTACAAATACAATATTATCCAATACAACATACCCAGTGTTTATATCCTGTTGGCTAAAAACCTATTTCAAGCGATTATCAATTACCAAAATTGTCGGGGCGCCATCTAGTGAGTGGTTAGGAATGCTTTAGATACCTATTGGAAAACTTCTCATTAACCCTCAACTACTAACACCAGGAATCACGCATTTTTGAAATAGTTCAATTCAAATTCAGTGAATTTTCAAATTCGGTTTCATTACTACACCACCTGTGGGACACTGGTGACAGCTTTATGTGTATATTAGTCGTGTATGTGTGTATTATACCAGTACCTATGAGCGTCGGCGATCTAAGACTAACCGGACGGAGTCGTAACCGAGAGGTACCAAGTTCGATTCCCAGTGAGTCATGGATGGTCATGGTCAAGGCGGACCCCGGGGCCTCGTGCCAAGAGCACAACTGGGACATAGACGCCAAGATGATAATCATTATACCTGTCTATAAATCATAATGAAAAATTATGAGTTTATGTTAAAAATATCACAAATAAAATATCAGCTGTTAATATTAACGCAGGTTCCGCCAGAAATAGCTACATTTTTCACGTCGGGCAAAGGGAAAGGTGAATGTGATGCCATGCCGACATACTTAACAAGTGTTGAGCGAAACGTGCGAACGTTGAGGGAGCCTGTCAACGGGACTGTTTTAAACTCGCTTCGAAAAATACACATTGCACATTTTCAAAGGCATTTTTTAATAGCAAATTTTCACAAAGATTTCTGTTTGAAATATTAGCGTATTTACGGCAATCGATATACATAAAACTCTCTTTAAAATACTACAGATTTTGTTTAGCTTATTATACATTGGTGATATCAACTATTCCGTCTTGGTCATGATTCAGGATTTAGCCGATAATAACAGAAGAGCGACTGCTATCTGGCCAAGTTAGCTAGACTCTCTACCCACTGAGCTCGTTAGACGACGCGGATAAAAAGAGCGGATTACTGTCACACTGGAAGGATACATCCGCCCAAAGAACAACAGACTACAATATGGGCCACCGCAGCCGAAAATAACTAAAATTTACGCCGTCCGTCTACTTCGGATATTATAAACAGATTCTAGACGAACTACAAAGCTCACCGTGAATCACACACTGTTTTATTGTGTTCCACTCCACAAGGGCTGTTGACGACGACGCCATTTGCAATTTTCACGAGAGCATTTCCCGCGCTTTTCGGCCCGTCGCCGTCGGGCGGGCGTCGACTGAGGCGTCGACAGTTGTAAAGTAGACTTCGATATTGATTGACAAATTAGTGTTTTTAAGATAAAATGTTTCGTTCGGATCGTTCGGAAGTCATTCGTCTTACGTTGGGAATTGCTTCAGCAAACTGAGTAGAGTGGGTTAATGTGCACCGAATAAAATTGAAAATTATATTTTTTCGGGTGGTTTCCAGTAGTCTTAGCATTAGTTAAACTACTGGGAATTTCCTTCCCAATAGACCTAACCTAACCTGCTACAAAGACTGTCGTTCCAGTAACATAAATCAGAAACGTCAAGTACCTAGTGTATACTAGAAAATAGATACCAACTATGTAACATAATTCGCAAGCAAATGAGTTCAACTAATAAACTTTGTCGTTAATATGCGTTACATACCCACTTACATGAATTCAGGGAGACATATAAACCGTTTTAAATTTTGGTTTAAAGTCTGCGCCCATCATTGTAAAGGTACCTTCTGATCCATGGAGATGGTCACGACTTACCAACCTTCAGCAGCGAGGTTTCATGATACACAATACGGGGCTTTTGTGCGCTATTTAACAAGTGTTAAGGTATGTACAATATAGCTACATGGCACCACACGGTTAAGGCGAAATAAAAGCAATAAAATTTATAAAAGGTTATATAAGAAATATGTATAGGTCTATCTTTACATAGAATAAAACAAAGTCGCTTCCCTCCCGCCGTCTGTCCTTATATACGTTTAGATCTTTTAAACTTCGCAACAGATTTTAATGCGGTTTTCAACAATAGATAGAGTGATTCAAGAGGAAGGTTTATAAGCAAAAAAGGGTGGGAAGGGGTAAAGCAGGTGAATGCGAACGAAGTCGCGGCGGGTCCACTAGTTTTATATAGGTAGAGGTACCGATATAGGTAGGTACAGTCGAGTTCATTAATATGTGAGCATACCAAGGCTTCAAATATAAATGAACATGGAAGGGTACTTATATATCTGAGCAGATGTACATATGTTTGATTGATGAATCTGCTCAGATATATAAATACCCTTCCATGTACATTTATATTTGAAGCCTTGGTATGCTCACATATTAATGAACTCGACTGTACATACCATGTTTAAATTAAAATCGAATGTAAGTATTTTTTATGCTATTCAGTGACAAACAAGTAGGCAGCCTACCTGATGGTAAGTGGTATCTGTCGCCCATAACATTTACAATTCATACATTTAGATTTGGTTTTCAGCAGATAGATTAGTTATAGTGATAGACGCAAAGGTCCCATAGTTATCTTTTCCTACCTCATTTTATACGCTCCACTCACAGTAAGCTAAAAACATTACGGCGTCTAAAATATATGGATACAACTTACGCTTTTAACAGCACGTTTATCCTTCATCGACATGAAGACGGTAATTGCAAACAAACATCACATCATAACAAAGTTATATTTGATCGTAGGCTAGCGGCGCGTACGAAACATTATACGATACGGGACATGTATTCCACAATATGGGAGAGTGCGGCTAGCTAGGAAATCACTATGAAACTCTCAAAAATAAACTCAAAATTTCTTTATCGATTAGGACATTAAATATCTCTTTCAATCGTCAAAAAGTAGGGTAGGAAAGTAGGAAGAAAACACACAGTGACACGTTGGCCGTGTTGGACCTGAACACCCCCAGAAAGTCACAAAGTACACTAAATTGGGTACTTACCAGAAAAACGGGAACCAAACACACTAAAACACCTAAACTAAAACTAACACTAAACTAAAGTGTGAACGTCTAACGCCGCCTGAATCCACTATAGCTTTAAATTCATATCAACACAACAGAACCCACTGGTACAGTCAGCTGAATAGTTTGCGTAGGAAAGAAAAGAAATTTTAAAGAAATCCCGAGAGTATTAATATACATTTTATTGCTGTGGTACAGGCTAATTGTAGTGGTTGGGTATTCTTGAATAAATATGCTGTAACTTGCTTGTTTTATTCTAGGTCGAATTCTATTTTAGCTCTAGCTAGATCCACTACAATACAGGTCAGGTCAGTGACAGGTCTTATAATAGTCTTGTAGATTTTCCCTTTAAATGGCATCCTAGTGGACCAGTAACTATCGCCGAGAACTACCGTAAGTTTATCCGTCCCGTATTTTTTGTGTTTACATTCCCGTCACGGTCAGTTAATGCCATAATTACGACCCCTAAAAGTATATTTATTATAGACTTTTCCTGTAATTCCGCTTGCATAGATACAGTTGGGTAGGTAGACGTTTGTCCTTCTGCCAATTTGCAACCGATAAGGGTGCAATTCAATGAGAATGAGCATTGTGGTCTCCGCCTACCCATACGGTGGTAAAACATTATGCATGTTAAAGAACTGCGTATTTAAATAAAAACACCATCGTTCGCATTGTCACTGACATGGCGGTCAAATACTTTCCTAAAACATTTTTAAAAATTAAAGGAAGTCAACTTCCCGGTCATTTCCATTTCTAATACATTTTAATAATAGATCAATTAAGAAAGCTCAAGATTTCTCTGAGACTTCCAATGACTTTTTCTGAGTTACGCATATAAGTCAGTTGTACAAACCGATGCTCTTCCGATGAGAGACAACATCGTGAGGAAACTTGCACACTTAGGCCACTCAATCTGTGTACCTAACCATTATCCTGGTCAAGGGGACGACTCTCGAGCTGTGACATCTCAAAATTCTACATTTACTCTAGCCAAAAAACTGTATTAAAACGTCACTGAAATTAATCTTGGACAATATACAACAGTCGTAGATAGTTAGCAAAATATTTTGGTTGCAATAGACATTTTGATGTCATTATTAATGGAGATATGTTGCTAGAAAAATGTCGAATTCAAGATGTCACAGCGCCACAATTAGGCCCCAGGTTCCCCAGATAACAGGGTCACAGAGGTCAGATGGCATTAGCGCTGCTGTAATTACCAGATCTACCAAATCCTGGACCATAATCAAAGGAGAACCCCGGGCCCTCGTGCGTGAGACCACAAGACCACAACCGGGATATCCACGCCAATATAATTATTACATTTGACAAGAAGAAAGTGTGCCGAAAATTGTTATTAATTATCGTTTTTGACAAAGATTAAATGCGTATATTCCCTACGAATTTTTCGGCGGGAAAAATTGGAAACTGTCATCTTGTGACAGTGATTAATAACACGTATTCGTCGGAAAATATTTGTGGACGAATGTAAATAAAAGGGTCGTTCGCATCAAAGGAAGTCATAACAAGGTGTAAGGATGTCTGCTTGGCTGTGGATATTAAGTAGTTTTGACTGGTGTAATAAATTGTGTGGTTTTGCATGTGATTCTGACCTTGTTCACAGTTGAGCAAAAACATAACTGACTTTTCTTTGCCCAGTCAGTTTCGAATAGAAGGAGTCATGTAATAGGTATAGTATTCTCCGTATAGGTATAGCCATTTCAGAAGCACCATTTTAATTCAGTGTATATGTATGAACAGCATGGCTAGCACAAGTGTGTCCGCGACACAGCTCGCGATGCAGAAGCATAAGATGAAAGGGATATCAGTATGTCACGTATGTATGTAATCTCTTTATTGCATCAATTTATAACTCTACAGGAAATAAAAATACAGTTTATAATGCAAAGGCGAGCTTATGCTTATCGCGCGCAAGAGCACACTTAGTCTTGTGCTAGCTGTGTGCAGGTCGTGTAAAATTGATAATAGTATTTAATTTAGCATTTTGACTACCTAAAAAGTCATCTTGGCGTTAATGTCACGGTTATGCTCCCGCGCACAAGGGCCCGGGGTCCGCCTTCACCAAGATCCAGGATTTGGCAGATCAGATAATTACAATGGAGCGACTACTATCTGACCTCCGTGACCTCGTTACCTGAAGAACTTTACCAGATTAAACATTTTACTACCTATCACCACTACATATTATAAAACAAAGTCGCACGCCGTGGCTGTCTGTGAACCGCCATTCACTTAGGACTACCATATGCCGTATGCGTACCAATTTTTGGCAATATAATTTATTTAGAAGACTTAAAATGCAACAAATCATCATAATTAAAAAACTAGACTTAAACAGAACAAAAAACCCCAATTTAAATCATGCACACCACTCAAAGCAGAGGTCTGAAGTGGTAAGAATTAAAGGAAATAAGCTAGACCAGAAAGTTGTGTCAGGTCAGAGCAAAGGTAGCTCCACAGTCTCTGTCTAACGTCGGGCGTCGTCGTCGTCATCCCCATGTCGGACAAAGTTGTGAGCTTTATGTAGGTAGATATGTAATGTACAATACAAGAGCATAGTGCATGACCACCTTAGGAGTCATATTCC
Source organism: Blastobasis lacticolella (assembly GCA_905147135.1). Lineage (NCBI taxonomy): Eukaryota > Metazoa > Arthropoda > Insecta > Lepidoptera > Blastobasidae > Blastobasis > Blastobasis lacticolella. Next base: position 12,714,262 of record LR990062.1, on the reverse strand, counting down.
TGTGCACTTCTTAAAAGGTTTCTATAGCATAAAAAAATATTTTTTTTTTTTTGGAAAAAATAGCCTTAGGGTCAAAGACCAATTATTTGGGCCTGAGCGACAGCTAATGACCGCTTCTTTCAGCAAACTCAATTTGGCTAAAGATGCACCAAATACCCTGTATGCTGCTGTAACAGCAAAGGATTTTTTTTTTCTTAAACTGGAAAATTACTTATACTCTCGTACGATATTTACATCATTCAAAAGCTTCTCTATAATAATTCTAAACAGATTGAAATGCCATACAAACCAGCCGACTGTACCCGCGCAAGGAAACGACTGGCTGCTCTACACCGCTCTAAAAATAGGTGTATCATATATAAAATGAAAATCCCGTGACCTGCCGTCGCTTTACCCGATTCCGGGCTTTTGCGTACAAATAACGCTTGTAAAATATCGATTGTGACGTCCACTATTGGTCTTGAATCTTAAAAGATGAGGAGCAATGGAACCTTAAGCATTAGGATGTACAGCGTGACCTGTAGGATGTACAAAGTGGTAAAACAAAAGGGTACCGTATGCTCGTGCTCGTGATAACAAACAACTTTTACTATAACACCAACACTGAAATCGCGAAAAAAGCAGCTGTTTCATACAAAATTGAAAACGGATTCTGCCAAAATGTATGAAACTTCTGATTTTCTTTTGCGATTTCAGAGTTGGTGCCATAGTAAATGTTTTTTGTTATCACGAACACATGCACCGGTTCCTTACACTGGTACACTTTGTATTGTCAATTTAAGGTCACCTGTATAGCGTTGTACCAAAAAGATGTTAGAGTTAGCTTCATATTATACTACGTACGTATAGGCATATTAATGCGGAGGGATAAAAGTCATGTGACGAAGGTGATGAATTTGAATATGGATGGATACTTCAGAGGACAGAGACGTATGCTTTATTTATGTATGTCTGGATGAATGGATACATTAGTAAAGGCCGAGAAAAGGACTAAGAAAAGATAAATGAACTATGTGAATGACGACATGCGGGTATGAGCGAATTCGAGAGGTCTCAATGATAGGCTTAAAAGAAAGAAAGAGACATATTGTGCCCACTCCACGTAGTGGGATAGGAACAGGTAGATGATGATATTGGTTTTGAAGATTGGGAGTTCGATTGTGCCACCCATTTCGCTCCGATACTGTATAACATTGACCGTACATTCTTTATTGGCCATGACCGGAAGTAAGAACGTGTCAAGTGTGGGAAGATCTTATAGGAGTTGGAATCATTCACTAAGACTCTCCCGTCATTGTTATATACCAAAACTCTACTGACTCTACTCTGCCTGTTTGTGTATTCGCTTAATACTTCAAACGTTGGTTCTCCCCCTTAGTACCCACCCAAAGAAAGAAATAACTACTTTTAATGAATATGTAAGCAAACGTGTTTTCATATGTTATTTTTTAACGGTAGATGATAAAATACCGAAATCGTTAGATGTTGTAGGTACTTTGATAGACATAATCCCAAGCTTAAAGCTGATTAGGCAAGATCAAGACGTGTTGCCAAATTATTTGTGAGTAAAAAATTAATCGTATTGACCACAGAGTCTTTAATAGTGACAACAGAGATTAGGATACACGAATAGACGTATTAATAAACAGTTTATCAGATAATTGTAAACAATATAGGTTTTAGGACACTCATGGTTATTTTAACGATTTAAGATGAGAACTAAAATAATTAACGATTCCATTTGTCCTATGACTAAGGCCAAATAATGAGAACCGCCATTTTAATCATCAGAATTTATTCGACCACATAGTATGTATGTATGTATGTAAACTCTTTATTGCGTATAACTACATAAAGAACAATAACAAAAGAAAATAAATATACATTGCAAAGACGGGCATAGTTATACTTATAACACATTTTGTATATAAGTCTTAGCATAGCTTACACCAAAGAATAAGTTAACGTCATTTTGTATGAAATTTTGTGTTTATCTTAAGCTTAAATGCGATTAAGAATTTAGTGCAAGCCATCTTTCATCATCTTTAGGTTTGTGCTGGTGCATCGTAACTGTGAATCGATGATATGCCTCTTAGCTGTAATTGTGCTAGCTACCTGTAAACCTAGACAAAACTATGTAAAGAATCTCACCAAGTGGGAGAAATATATAAGGCCGGGGTTACAATACAACCAGTCTCAAGGTGCCCAGAGTTGAACAGGTTGGTTGACCAGAGTTGACCTTGGTCAACCTTTACTAGGTCCACTAAACTTAGGCCCGGTCAAGTTCTACGCTTAGGTTACAATACAGCCATTCTCAGGGTGCCCAGTGTTGACGAATGTGTGAATGGCAGTCCAGGGTCCTCAGCGTTGACCAGGTTAGTTGGATCAGAGTTATTATGAGAGAATGGATTGATCGATGTACAACACAAACGCAATTCTACCTATTCGCGATTCTACACAGTATGGATTCCGCACAACTGACATTCAACACATTATTTATTCCACACAGTCTTCAATTATACACAAACGCGTTTCTTCCTGTTCGCGATTCTACACAATATTAATTCCACACAACTGCTGCCATTCAACAGATTCGCTATTCCACACATTCGTCAACGCTGGGGACCTGGGACTGGCTGACTTAAACCTAGACCTAAGTTTAGTGGAACCAGTTGATGGTTGACCAAGGTCAACCCTATTTAACAAACCTGGTCCAATACTTTGTTGGTTGACTGGGGTTGACCTTGGTCAACCTTTACTAGGTCGACTAAACTTAGGTCCTGACCTAGTTCTAAGCTTGGGTGTACAACCAGTCTCAGGGTGCCCAGTGATGGCCAGGTTGGTTGACCAGGTTATTTGACTAGACTTGACCTTGATCAAAATTTCCAAACATCCAATCCAAACATGGGACGACACAACTACTCTTGCCACCGTTTGCTCACTTCTCAGTAAGTAACAGTAAGCTAAATAAGTGTTCAACATTCATCATCATCGTCCTAGCGCTTATCCTGGACTCTTGCAAGGCCCGCTTTTCTGCTCATTCTTCTCCACTGCGCCCCTTCCCCTGATCTTCGGCATCCTTGCGCCGTAAGCCGTTGGCTCTCGCATCCGACACAACAATATCAATCCATCGTTTCTTGGGTCGCCCTGATACCGGCAGGTTCAAGCATATATTTCCCGCGTATCTATTGACAGCTTCGTTATCTATAGGTACCGATGGTTTCGGGATCCGCGCTGCAGCTGGCCATATACTCTGTTTTGGCGACATTCAGCTTTAAACCACCGTTATCTAGCATATCCTATCCATTATAAATGTCCAACATTATTCATTTTAAATCTAAACTAAACTCAGTTTTTCTCGTGCAGAAATAAATTATTCTGTCTGGTATTCGTACAAAATTTCATAAACCAATTTTAAGAGCTGTTGTATCTGTCGCCATTATGAAAGCTACGTCTTCAACGTTTTCTTTCCAAGCACCTAAGACCTCTATCCAATTAAAGAACATCACCACCTATTTAAAACAGCATGTAACTTGTCCCATTGTCACTAACAAGACAAATAAACGTACCGAATATTGTAGTCATCGCAATAATAAAATACGGGTGGACAAAAAATTTACTAAAGCTTTCCTAGAAATATTCGTGGACTGCAGTTGAAGCAGCGCTGTCTCCATTGTCACTATGGGACTTGTTATTTTTTTAAATATTAAGGCGAACAAAGTCGTCATCTGTCATCCAATGGTGACAGTGGCTGTCGGTAAACTCGAGCGGATTCTTTTTCACCTAGTGGGAAAGGAGGTGACAAATTTTTATTTCTTTCTAATAATGAACTTCAGCTGTAGTCAACAGTCAAGTGCAGCTAATAAATGACGTGAAAAGAATTGGTATAAAATAAGTATAATTATACCTACAATAATAAGTACCAACATTTTAGTAAATATTTATGTAGAAAAAATATACACTGTAGACAGGCCTGATAGATCTCTCCCATTTGTTCCACATTCATTACATAAGTTTTTCATACATAACATCGGTTTAGGGTACCTACACTTGACCTGATCTTTATTTAAAAATGGTAGAGCTCGTCTAATCTAAAATGACGCGCCCCACTATCGCATTAACGCACACAAGCAAGTTTAAAATATAGACGCAATACATATACAAATGCCGTTGTAATTGGTCATTCAGTTGCCGGTGAGATTCAAACGTTCGAGCACGCGTCGTTCATTGGCTCCCACACAGATGAAGTGTCGTTATCAATATTTGCACTCACACATCGAAATCAACTAACTAAGTAGTGGGGCGCGTCATTTTAGACTAGACGAGCTCTACTATGTATCGATTTGATCGCGATACGTACATCTCAGTCTACCCCTTCCGTCCGACCATTCCTTCCCTACTGCCATATATATCTTTATCACCAACAACTACGAGAAATAGTTAGCTGCTTAGCGGTCTACTATTTACGGCCTCGCGCATGGTATTTACAAGCACTTCCACGCAGCATTAACAAGATACGCCATACGGCTGTCAACGAAACACTTAAATCCATTTGAAAGCCACAAAATCAATCAACTGCCAAACCCACGGGAACAAGTTTGTTGCTTTAGCTATTCGGCAGTGAAATAAGTATCGCTGGAATTCAGGCTTCTGTATTGAAAATACTAATATTATTTCATACTGTTTGTCTATTCGAAGCGACTTTACTCCCTGTATGTTTACTACAGGCTGTACTATGGGGAATACTCTGTGGAACTTTTTGATCTTGTGTCTACAGCAAAATTCTGCCATCGCACCACCGGCCGCGGGCCGGGTAGATATCCGCTTTTGATGTCCGAGCGAAGGTTCGAAAGAACGTTTCTCGCTCACACCTCTACTACTCGGATGTAGAATGAGCTCCCAAACTCTGTTTCCTTTTCCCATGACATGGGATCGCTTAGTTAGGACATAATGTCTCTTTAGAGGTGAGCAAAGCACCGGTGGCCGTGTGGTGTCCGGCAGAGTAGAATAGCCCCTTACACTCGTGGGTGTCGTACCTGGCGTCTAATGTTTTCGAGGCACAAGATCTCCAAGGCTGGAAATTTTTTAGTATTGTTTACAATTGTTACAATTACAACACTGCGATCTACGAGCCGCCTGCTCAGCATGGATATTATGGCAATAAGCTCCCCTTTTGGGGAGAGGCCCTAAGTCCTGCAGTGGACTGCTATGGAATGTAATGATGAAAGCATCGGTGGCGCCTCTGGTGTTGCTGATGTGAATATACAGTGGTGACCAATTTCTCACAATTTGTTTTGAACTCAATCATATACCGCTGTTATGTTACGGTAGTTAGAGTGAGGAGTATCAATAGGAGAGAGTGCTCAATGAAATAGGGAACATTAATGTTGCGGTTCGGTGCGAAAATTCTTTGATGTGGCGAGAAACGACGCGTAAATAATTTTATTAGACATCTTTGTTGATATGTGTTTGTACTATGATTATGACAAATAAGTCTGATAAGTGGGGTAAACGCCGTTTTATATTTCACGTCAAGTCATGATCTCAACAGTGTCTTGCCATTATCTCAATTTATCTCCATGCTTGGCAGGCTGGGATGAGATCGCAATGTTGTTTTCTGGCGCCCTGCCGCCTAACTCTTTACGATAGCTGTATCACTTAACTTCGCTCGCTCAATACGTGTACTTTTCAATACGACCGAGATGGCTAGTCATAAGCAAAAGCTTTTGAGTTAGGTCATCGGGCCCGTCCGCAAATAATCCGAAGTGTAACGTTGCATTTGGAGCTACAATAACTACAGCTGACTGTACGACACGCACCCGTACGTAGAAGGGGTAGTACGGTAGGAAAACAGGCAAGCGGACCACCTGATGAAAAGTGGCACCGCTGCCTATAGACATTAGCAACACCAGGGGTATCGCCAAAGCGTTGCACACCTCTATAACACGTTACTCTGTCCGCAAAAAGGCAAATGCCCCTCTACTACCATAGGCACGGTTACTCAAATCCCCACCCCATGGAGCACTGGAATCCTTACGAACCGGCAAAATCCAATAGGTACTGTTGAAAATATTATTGTTTGGCTGCAGTATTCTGTAAGGTGGAGGTAAGGATTAGTATCAACTGTAACCGACAACGAGACGTGAACATTTTGCACTGAAATTGTGACGGCTTAGTTCCCACTCTCTTGTCTGGACATAATGAATTTCATACGTGTGTTCAAAACGATTTATTACGTAGTTGATGTGATTCATCTGGCCGCTGGTATGTTCCAAAGGTTGCCAACCTCGCTATTTATTCATCTCCTACATTGTACGGGCTGGATAATAAATGCGTCTGGTCTTTACTTAGGATAGAGTTGTCTATAAAGATCCTATACCTGTATCAGTGGCCCTAGCACAAGTGTGTCCGCGACAAAGCTCGCGCCGCGAGAGAGCGTTTGTCTCTGTCTCTCAATAGTAAGACGACAGAGATAGCAATACCTATGTCGCGCTTTTTCTCGCTTATCGCGCGCGAGAGCAACTTATGCTAGGCCTACAGGAAAAAGGTCTCGCGGGAGATTGCCGACTCGGACGCGACAGCAAAACACGTGAGAATACCGAAGATCAAGCGAATTGGAGAAGAAAAATTAGGAAAATGGACCCTGGCAGAAGCCGGAATTGACCGCTCGGATGATGATGATGAGAGTCGTCTAAGATGAAGTGAACTCTTTGAAAGGTCTCTGAAGACTTTCTCAAATGAGTATATATTTTGTTATAATAATTTTAACCATAATAATATACATCGGTGAACTTGAACGTTAGTGACGTGGTGCGTTCCTCATACCTCATAAGATCATTATAATTTGGACACCTTGAAGGACAGAATGAATATATTAATAGACTGTACTAGATTTTTTTAATAAGACTAGCCAGGCATTGTGCCGCCATCTCAGCCTGTAAGTGACGATGCGGGCCGAAGATGGAGCATGCCTATCTAGGAACAGCCTATTCACTCTAGCCTTGAAGATACATAGATATGTTTCATTTATGGCTACATTGTGACTTACCACGTGACATGACGATGCCTGGCTAGGTTGTCCTATAAAAAAATATAGTCACTGATACTAAACCACTACAAATACAGAATTGATTGCTAAGGTACAGATACATAAATCGGTGCACTAATGGGTAGTTAGGTCGAACTCGTAAGCGAGAGGTACCTGGTTCGAACCCTAGTGCTCGATATTAGTTGAACACTAACCAGTGCTCTTATGGTGAGGACACTCAGACGACTGAATGTGTCCATGAGCCAATCTGATCAGGTTTCTTTCTATCTATATATTCTATCTTGACACGGTCACGTAGGTCAGATTGCAACAGCTCTACTGTATTTACCTGATCTGCCAAATGCTGGATCCTGGTAAAGGTCCTGGGGCCCTCGCGAGCAAGAGCACAGCCTGAAGGTATATTGATAATGGACGCCAAGATGAGTATCCTATCCTACTAATTATATTTTCAATATTATAAAAGCAAAAGTTTCTCAGGATGTTTGTATGTTTGTTACTCCTTCACGCAAATACTACACAACGGATTTTGATGAAATTTGGCAGCAATATAACTTATAGCCCACAATATAACTATCCCGAAATTCAATGTGGTTCCCGAACGGATCTGGAACGTTATTTGCCGCGGACGAAATCGCGTGCCAAAGCTAGTTAGATATATCAATAATAGTTGATTAAAGATTACATCATGTCGTCATCTACACAGATTGCATAGTGTTGAGCCGCAAACGCTTTCCTCTGTTAATATTAGAAAATAATTAGTTGCTTGTTTTGGCCGCATGCCATAGTTTCGAGTCTAACAATGCAGTTTCCAAAAATATAATGCGCGATACGAAAACTATTGACACAATTACATGAGTGCTAGCTATTTGAGCTAGCAGTTAATAATTTATGACTTTATCATCAGCATCAGCCTATATTAGTCCACTGTTTGGTCTATGGGACACAGGCCTCAATGAGGCCATGCATAATCAAGGGTGTCTCGACAGGGGGCAGTCTGTGTCTACGTCAAAAAGAGTAATCGATGGTGTACAGCATTCAGATTTTAGTCCAATCCCCTAACGTTGCAGAGTCCACAGATAATGTTTAAACCTATGTTTCACTAGCGACTCACACCAGCTTCGCACGCTTAACAAATTTCACACCTAAACTTTCCTCATGAATCACTCTGTTTGTTTGTGAAAACCGCATGAAAATCCGTTGTGTAGTTTTTGAGTTTATCATGAATAGACGCGGCGTGGGACTTTGTTTTATAATATGAAGTGACAAGCGTAAGATCACGGAGTCTTTTGTTCTAGGAAGAGTCATGTCCAACAGTGGACAAATACCCTACCTATCAGTGCCCAGCCAACATTTTCCCTCTTTGATTTAGACAATCAGAATCCGAACCAGTTAAAACCGCTCCAATCCCGAATTAGGGCCATCAAAGAGGAAAATGGCCGACGAAAAAATAAACTCTAAAATAAACGGGGATATCTTTCCCCCATCTTAATTATGAACTGGTCTGGTTTATTTATAACAGATCGTACACTCGATAGGTTCAGCGGAGGCGGAGGTTTGTATTTGGGATCGTTGTTGGCATCATCGTATGACATTTTATAGTCACTTCGTAGTCCATGTCACGTTAATGAAATGTGTGTCATGAGATGGGTTATGTCGTCAAAGTGCTGTGCGCGTGAGTTCATTTTCATCGGTCACGACCGTTTAAATAAATCCAGTAGCCATTATTGAATCCCCATCTTACTCGGTTGCGGTTTGAGCGAGTGAGATGGCGATGTATAATCCGTTCGAGTTAGATGGTCGGGCCCGATGGACATGAACTCGCGCGCGCTCTGTACTTAGGATTCCAATAACAAAACGCAGAACGGCTGGTGCTCTTGTCTTGTCACTAAGGGCACTAAAATGATATGGTGGTCATCTTGGCTTTTGGTTGTGCTTTCGCGAGCGAGAGACCGAGGTCCACCATGATCCAGAACTTGGCAGATCAGATAATTTGTGTAAAGCGACTGCCATCTAACCTCCGTAACCCTGCTACCAGGGGAACCTGACAAGATTGGATCATGGTTACACATTCAGTCGCCTGAATGTGCAAGTTTCATCACTCAGAAAAGAGTCATGGTACATGGCCGCAGTGGGATTTGAACCCAGTATCACTCGTTTACGAGTCGGATACCTTAACCACTCAGCCACGGACGCTCCGTCTAACTAGGATACGTTTGATACGGTTAGTTTATAGCTCATACATTCAAGAATTGCTCGTTTATCACCATTAGAAACAAGTACAGACGAGACCTATAGGTAACTATTTGTACGAAGCTCGTTCAGTGTGGGTACCAGCAAATCGGCACAGTATAATAAATACATTCTCACCCACATAGCGAACAGTAAAGTGCGTCTGCCATTAGTCTAGTATGCTTTGGGATTTAATAGCGTCTAGAATCTAGAGTTTCGGTTATCGACGCCGTATTTATATTCATATTCATTTATTCGTAGTAATAATCATACATCGTCATTTAAAATAGTTTCATGAATAGAATTCAGTAGGTACTAATAGTTTATGTCAATGTCAAAAAATAATTATTTCACATCACATCACAGCCCGTAGCAGTCCACTGCAAGACTTAGTGCCTCTCCCACGAAAGGGGAGGTTATTGCCATAATCTCCACGCCTGGCAGGCGGGTTGGAGATCGCAGTGTTTAAATATTACAATGGAAAATGCTGCTGCCCATTTTCCCGACTACGGAGACTCTTGATCTTTTGCCTCGAAAACATTATTCGCCTTGTACGACACCCATAAGCGTAAGGGGTTGGTGCTATTCTACTCTGCCGGACACCACACGGCCAATTAATTCAATAGTATCAAATTATCATGATTCAAAATCATCAAGAATTAAATTAGTATCTACCTAGTAACATTTTATAACAGTAGTTCCAGGTAAAGGTATGGGAATTCTGAGATTCAAAGTAGATCAGATTCTATGTCAGTGGCGGAATATCCCATCTGTTTGACCTGTTTTGATTCCCATAATGACTATGAGTTTATACACACGTTGCAACTACCCAGTTTCAAACGCATAATATCTGCAATTTTGTTATTTTAATGAACCGTTACTGATCAACTAGATATTACAGCTATTACAACCGTTGCTTGTAGTCTTTCTAAATAGGGTCTCATGAGTAATATTCCTGTGCAGTTCTTATAATGATTAAGGTATATCACAATCGAAAGCATACCTATCATAGTTAGCAATAGGATTGTGTTTCTGCCGGTGAGTAAGGTTTTCAGTGCTCCATGGGGTGGGGATTTGGGGAACCTTGGCTTTGGCAGTGGAGTGGCATTTGCCTTTTTGCTGCCAGAGCAACATGTTATAGAGGTGGGCAACGCATTGGCGATACTCTTGGTGTTGCTAATGTCTATAGGCAGTGGTGACCACTTTTCATCAGGTAGCCCGCTTCCCTGTTTGCCTACCGTATGACATAACAAAAGGATAAACTAGAGAACTTTAAATCATAATTATTTAGTAGGCAAGGCAATGTAAAAGTTATTGCGTCAGTTATCCTTTGAAGTTACTTGCAAGTAATTTCTAATTCAGTACAACCATTCAATAAATAATCATCTTGGGTTGTACTCTGGCGCGCGCTGAGTGAGGTCCGCCTTGACCATGATCCAGGACATGGCAGATCAAATAATTCAATCAGGACAGACTTCGATGACGTCACCCTTTAAACACACACACCGAACACACATATAGGGCATATACCTCTGTCTGAAATAAATGAATTTTATTTATTATTTATCTCTCCTTGGTCGGGGGTTTTCCAAGATTTCAGTTGTTAAGTTATCTATTCTTCTGTCGGGCGTCAGAGGTGTCCCGACGTTTCCGTCATTATATGATCTATACGTCTGTCGGACACGGGAAACCGTCGACAATCCGTCACAAAAGAAAGACGTCAACTCAACGCGACGGGCTCCGCTCCGCCGCTACATTAGTTCTAATCTAGTGTGCGATAAATCAAACTAGTATACACGCTTGTTTATACTGGCTGGACACTCAGCCCGTGATATACGGCCTGGGCTGGCCTGGGCTGCCCTCTTTACACCGGCAGTGGGTCGAGGGATGCAGCGCTGAATGCATCGCGAAGAATTCAACGTACATCACTCAGAAAAGAGTCATTGGTACATGGCCGCAGTGGGATACGAAACCGGTACCTCTCGCTTACCTAGGCATCGTATACCTTAACTCTTAACCAATCGGCCACCAACGCTCCATTGTTATGTCATAGATACGGCAAACAAACATGCAAGTGAGCCACCTGATGGAAAGTGATTACCACTGCCTATGGAGATCAACAAGTTTAGGGGCGTTGGCGTTGCACCTCAAATGCCTTTTTTATGTCATACAGTAGGCCACCTGATGAAAAGTAGTCACCGCTGCCTATAGACAAATGCAATACCAGGGGTATCGCTAATGCGATACCCCCTAAAACTAAGACTTTGCTTGCTCAGCTTTTAAGAGAGGTAGGGCATAGCGGGGTATCCCGTTCGAATTTTAGCCGCCCGACTGGGGAAGTACCTCCACCTTACAGAATACTGCAGCCAAACAATACTCTTTTAAATAGTATTGTGTTTCTGCCGGTGAGTAAGGTTTCCAATGCTCCATGGGGTGGGAATTTGGGGAACCGTGGCTTTGGCAGTGGAGGGACATTTGCCTTTTTGCTGCCAGAGTAACGTGTTATAGAGGTGTGCAACGCATTGGTGGTACTCTCTTTTATCTACATGTTTTGTCTACATATTGAAGGAACTAATTAATATATGCGTCTTAACTGTTCTTTTTTTGTAACATGAAGGATGGGACTAGCGTTCAAGTTACAGGCTCTGCCTAGTTTGGAGGCTAGTACACACTGTCTAATTTAAGATATTTAAGAATACTAAGTATATAACGCTGTTGTTACTTTCTTTTGGAGACAATAAAAAAAATTATTATTAAAAATTATTATTATTACGACAACCTAGGGAGTCGCGGATGCGTTGCTGGCCTTTGAGTTAGGTCAATATTGGTTAATCTGCGGTTAGTTGTAGGTCGTTTCTTATGGATTTCAATGTCGTAACGGTTTAACACTGCTGCAGGAAGCTCGTTTCAAAGCGTGCGAGACAGAAAGTAAGTAAATTAAAATACTAAATACCGTCACCGTGAGATAAAACCTGTCACACTGTTACACATTTAGTTGCCTGAATCTGTAATCATGATCCAATCATGTCAGGGTCCCCGGTTCCCAGTCATCATCATCACAGCCCATAACAGTCCACTACAGGACTTTGGGCCTCTCCCGCAAAAGGGGAGGTTATTGCCATAATCTCCACGCTTGGCAGGCGGGTTGGAGATCGCAGTGTTGCAAACATAACAATGAAAAACGCTGCTGCCCATTTTCCAGTTTATGGAGACTAGATATTTTGCCTCTAAACGTTAGTCGCCTTGTACGACACCCACGAGTGTAAGGGGTTGGTGCTATTCTACTCTACCGGTCACCACACGGCTAGTTCCGAGTTCCCAGTCGCTCCACTATAATTACCTGATCTACCAAATCCTGGACCATGGTCAAGCCGGACATAACCTCGCGCGCGATAGCACAACCGGAACATTAATGCTAAGGTCGATAATAAATAACGTCAATAAACTGCTCAACCAGACAGAAAGTTGCTTGTACAAAATGCATGAACATGGAAGAGTCAAAAGAGGTGTGTCAGGATTTGAGACCCCCTATATAATGTTTGCGTGCTAGTGTGTGCATGTGTGATGTGCCAGTGGCTATGTAGGTATGCCACCGCCACAGAATGGCGCTACTATGAAACATCAGCCGGCGTCAACCATTAATTACAAAGATATACATTTAAACGCGACATAGCGCAGCAACAGATGCCGCGCTAAACACATAAAATGGCAAAAATACCCTTGCCCCACTTTCTGTCATTCATCAAGGAGCGACATTATAAATAAACCATGTGCAATTAATTAGGTACGCTGGGAAACTTCTAGATTGTCGTGTTCGTTCTTGAAGAAAAGCTATATACTTAGCTACTACGTAGAGACGGTTCTCGTGCTGGTTTTCTCTAACGAGTCACCTACTTAGTTGAATTAGGAGTCAATTGATTGGTAAACAAGCAAGCGGGCCACCTGATGGAAAGTGGTCACCGCTGCCTATAGACAGTAGCAACACCATTGGTAGCAAATGCGTTGCCCACCTCTAACAGGTTGGAGCAACAAAAAAGCAAATGCTCCGCCACTGCCAAAACCACGGTTCCCCAAATCCCTGCCCCATGGACCACAGGAAACCTTACTCATCGGTAGAAACAGAATACTATTTAAAATAGTTGTGTTTGGCTGTTTATGCACTACCTCCTACTCTATACTAGTCCACTGCTGGACATAGGCCTACCCCCATCAACCATCGGTAAAACAGATTGTCATCAGCCGCATTCAACCTCCACCTGCAACCGTCACTCCACCTGGACAGAGTATCCTAGCAGAACGGTTCCACACTACCCTTGTCGAGTCGTCATATGGAAGTGGTGATTTTTAATTTCGTAGGGAAACCTTACTCTGGGCAGAGAGAGATACTTTATGAACACGCCTTTCATGCGTATCTATGTAGGGCTTGTACGATGTGATACTTGTGTGTTTTGTTTTTTATAGGCAAATCCTGTTTGTACTTACTTATTTAAGCCATTTCTTTTAATTTGTGATGGAATACACCGTAAGGAGTCAGGTACGAATGTCGAATAGTGGAAAGATAGGCTGAGGGCAATACAATATTGAAAATGGTAATTTAATATCACTATCGTAACAAGGGGTCACAATGTCAGCAAGCAAATGAATTAAAATGAAACTTGATCTCTCTCCATTGGAAAACAAGTGGAAAATTATCAGAATGCAGGCTATCGTAATTTGAAATCAAGTGGAATTCAAAACAGAACTCGAAATAGCCAGAATTTCGCTAACACACGTATTGCAACATGGTGACATTCTCGATACTGAACCAGAGTTTATTATAAACCTCGGAAATTAGTACGAAACCCCACTTTCTGGCAAGCTCGATTTAATGTAGTTCTCCGGAATAATTAGTTCCAACGTTGTAAACCATTTCGCATGAATGTAGCACGTTTGTGCTAGTTTCGATTAGTTAATACCTATAGAACTAATTGAAGTACTTATTTTCTAAATACGAATTGTTTTGGTGTTGATTAAAAACATTTATATTGGTTTGATTAATTAGATTAAATTACCATTGAAAGCGGAAAAAACGCTCTTACCAGATTCTGGAAGGATAAAAACACACCCACAAAACACTCCAAAATAGGAAAGCACAGATAATGATTGGCTGTATAAAACAGAATTTCCAGTGCACTTACTTCCGGGAACAACTCGAAAAACCGCCAAAACTCAAGATGGCGGGCGTACGAAAGCGCGCGAAACGTCAACTTGCGAGCGACCGCAGCGATATTAGCGGTATCACGACCCGAAACTATTTAGCTTGTTATATAATTATTATACGAATTTATGTGTCTGGAATTTGGCTGGGTGAATTTTTAACGCGGTTGTGGACGAGCCCGGCCGACGAGAATTACGTGACTAAGCGTTTCACGTGCTTTAATATAAAATTTAGTAGCACGGGTGAAAACGGTTCGGGACGATGTATTTTCGAGCACGTCATAAGTCATGCGGCCGCATGACCGCATGAGTATAGCTACTTGGTAACCAACTAAGAAAATAAAGGGAGTTTAGATGTAACAAAGTATTAGGGCACGAGCTATGAGCTATACTGTACACCGACACCACATACATATCACTTGCATGGGCGTACTCACGGTGGGGCTTCCGCACCACCCTGGTGACTCGAAGCTAAAAATTTAGGTATGTTCCCTAACAATTACCTAGCAATTTTATCTGTTGCGGATTCTTTTCTGATCTCCTGTCCCAGAAAACGTCGCTGATACGCGGTAGTGATTGTGAAGCCCAAACTTAAGTTGAGGTTAAAAACGTGTATACAATCGTCGAGCAGGTACAGAATTAAATAGGGTCTCAAACGCGGTCTTTCTATTTCGGAGCTGGCGGAAAAGTTCTTCGAGGAATAAGATGCATTCAGCGGGATGTACCTACTTTATGTATGAAAATATTCAAAAAAGAGTTAACTATATCAATATACGAGCCCAGTCTCAGGTGGTACCACCTCCTTATCTATTTCTGCCGCTAAGCAGTATTTCTTGCATTATAGTGTTCCGGTTTGAAGGATGAGGTAGCCAGATATACCTACATTTTATGCGTGGACATTAGACATAAATCGGCTTCAATCTTGGAGGTTCATTCGTGGACCTTAGACGAGGAGCCAGCAAGATGAGCATGGATGATTGAACGAAGGCCGGCAATTTGTTGCGCACAAGCGATGCTGCATTGCACGCTGTATCAGATTTTTTATCTCATTAGGAAACTGTAGAGAAAACCTACCTACATAGTACTACTAACTTTATTTATCATCATCATCTTGACATTAATGTCCCAGTTATGTGCTCACGCATGAGGACCCGGGGTCCGCCTTGACCATGGTCCAGGCTTTGGCAAATCAGGTATTTACAGTGGAACGACTGCCATCTGACCACCGTGACTTTGCTACCAGAGGAACCTGACCTGATTGAATCATATTTATATTATTGGATCATAATAAACGATGTTTTTCCTCACCGTAAGATCATCGGTTAGCATTCAACTAATGTACATATCTCAGAAAAGAGTTATTGGTACATGGCTACAGCGGGATTGAAACCCGGTACCTCTCGCTTACGAGTCGGATACATTACCCACTCGACCACCGAAGCTACTAACTTTGTTTATGACGAGCTAAAAATTCGAAACGATCTCGTAACGAAATGTTTATTGGTGCATATTGTCAGTTCAAATAGTCTTTTACGAACGATTTATTAACCTTTTGTTTTTATAATTTTTACAGCTTAGGATCAATCGCAGTGATGTTCTGCCCACACCAATTACGAAGAGTTTAAAAATATGAGCTGATGACGGGAAGAAAAATAGTTATCTACCTAGTACGATTGCATATCAAACCGGTGTGTCACTGGAATCACAATCTATATTTAGGTAGATACTAGCTACAATTCAACAAATTTATAAATAGCCTTGAAAAGAGCTACCCACACCTAAAGCAACGTAATATAGTAGATAGCAGCTGTGGCTAGATGCAGATACTTGGACATAGCACTTGTACCTTTAAGAGCGTCACTCCATACTCACGGGGCTATTGGCTATCCCAGTGGAATAGAAATAGAAATCTTTTATTTGCCTATAGTTTACAATTGATTTTTATAAAACACTAGCAGCCGCCCCGGCTTCGCACGTGTACCACTACGGGTACACGGGTATATAGCCTATGTCACCCAGGGATAGTGTAGCTTCCCAACGGTGAAAGAATTTTTGAAATCGGTCCAATAGTTTCGAAGCCTATTCAATACAAACAAACAAACAAACAAACAAAAAATCAAACCTTTCCTCTTTATAATATTATATAGATATAGATATAGAAGTATAGATAAGACATTTTTTTAGACAAAATGGTCCAAGACTCAGCGTATGGATGAGGGTGAAACCCACACCCGCTGGTATTCTGTCATGGCCAGATTTAGACTAACCACGGGAATACTTTAGCAACAGCCAATTTGCACATATCTTGCGAAATGTAGGAAGGGTGAGGGATGGTGACGCACGAACTAGAGGGGGTAGGTCGTTCCAGATTCTGGCTGCGGCGTGCATGAAGCAACCACGAGTGCAGGCGAGAGATTATACTGGCAGAAGTAATAAACGGCCTCTATCTCGAAGATTGCGATTGTAGGTCTTGACCTCAACTTTTTCGAACAGATAAATCGGACGCTCAGTTTTGAAGAGAGAGGTAAGAAAACAGGAGTACCTGAGAATACGTGAGTGGATAACTGAATTGGACATTTGATAATTCTACACTACTCTAATTTAGCATTCGCAGCGGCCAGTGGCCAACTACAAGTAGTAGTGTAAAATTATCAAATGTCAAATTGAGTTCCCCACTGGGTTTCCCGCAGACCCATACCCCCCTTGAAAGGGTTCTTCACACTTCACTCCGGAAAATAGTGCAAGCGTCTGCTTAGCCTGCTGGATGGTGACCAGCCACGGTCAAGACCTACCACCTTTTAGACCAGAAGAATTACTCCTTTGTCTTGGCACCACCCAAAGGTCACTTGTGGCACAGAGAACAACGAAACTCTGCTTGTGGGGTAATGACAGATAGGTTTCCCTAACACACAGAATGGTCATGCGAGGGCCCGGGGTCCGCCTTGACCACACATGGTTACATCATGGTTGCACATTCAGTCGCCTGAGTGTGCGGTTTCGTCACGAGTCGAACCCCACCGACCGACGTTCTTTAATAGGTACGCAATATCAACTCCCACGCCACGCAACGAACACGCAAATCAAGCTTATGAATGACGATTCGACGTAGATACCTTTCAAAAATAATAAAGATACTTACAAACCTATTTTTATTATTTTACAATTATAATACGATATAAAACATTTATAATACAATAATATCAACACGCCTTTACATCTCTAGGCATCTCTATTTGCCTACACCACATCTTTTCACTTGCTACGGTCCTGATAAGCCTCTCTAACTTCTTCCACATTCACTAACCTATTCATATCTGAATGTCATTCATGAATGTCGGTTTAGTTAGGATACCTACTACTCTTGACCTGAACTTTTTCTAACGCGATACTTACATCTCGGTCTTCCCCTTCCGACTATTCCATTTATTTATTTATTAGTTCATTTCACAGTTTAACAGCAGTTAATTACATGTAAAATATAAGTACATTATGGTTGAAATGCCAATGACAAAACTGCATTTTAAAATGTTTAATATATAGCCCGGAGCTTAGCATATAGATACGCTATTGACAAACAAAAAATCAATCAAAATAAGAATAAAACAAGGTAATACATATACATATATTGAAAATAAAAATAAAAACCCCATCACTGCGATCGGAGATATCTCAGAACCATTCACTCCAGCATATACACAAATATTATTTAAAAATTATTTATTATATATTTCAAGCTACAGTTTACAAAACAGGTAGGTACCCAGAGATAGTATGTTTACAACTAAGTATACAAGCCTAAATTTTATCCTAGCTGCCGCACAGCGCTACTTCGTTTGCGTGGTGAACTCTACCCCTACTCTACCCATACCCTACCCTGCCCAGACTTACCAACCCCGACCCTACCTATATACCCTGTCCCTGCTGTTCCCTACCCTACCTCTACCTACCTTCTTTTTCTTTTAAACTAACATGCAACATGTTAATACCTAGGTTCGGGACCGCCGACCTATTTTGTGAGGACCTCAAGTAGGAACACTTTTATTACCAACATAGCGACAAACAATCAAAACTTTTCTCTACTTCAATAGATTATTTTATTAATAGTAGGTATTTGTAATCCCATTATTATCCTGGCGAAATTGTTATCACGTTGTTGGCCAGGCTCCGTTGACAACATTGATGGACTGCACGTCCCCATCGTATCCTCAGATTTTGGAGACTGCTCGTGGGGTTTTCTCGGCTTTATGTATGCCGAAATACCTCCATGTGGCCATCATTATTTTCTGAGGAAATATTTAATTTTTTCTGTTGTTTATCTTAATTAGTTTGCGTACAAACTAAAGTTTTGTCTAAAAATAGAAACAGTATAACTTTCTCCTAAAAACACCTTTACTACCTATTAGCATATCTAGGGATTTTTTCCAGGGAGGAGCTGGCCCCTGAGGTGGCTGATGAAGCCGAGTTAATCGCCATATTTGTACGCAGTTTTTTATGTGTCTAGCCCAGAACTTCGTATCGGTACATCCTGGGGTGCGCACCAGACTATTTTGGTGTTTGCATGGCCCATCCGCCCTCCCCCCCCCCCCCCTTCCTATGCCTATGTTACTACCGAAATGGAAGAAATCCATAACATTGGCAACACTAATAGGAATGTCAAAATGACATTCACGTACGGTAGAGTAACTATAAGTCGAATATTAATTAACATCGATATGTCGATAAATCGTCATTCTCAAAGGCCAGCAACACATTCGAGACCCCCCTGGTGTTGCAGATGTTAATGAGTAGCGGTGATCACTAACCATCAGTAACCCGCTTGCTCGATACCCTCCCTAGCTAATAAAAAAAATATTATAATAATCTTAGCGTTAATGTTGGGCCCGAGGTCCGCCTTGGTTCAGAATTTACCATATCTGGTAATTACAGTGGAGAAACTGCCATCTGACCTCCGTAACCCTGTTTCCAGGGAAACCTGACCTGCGGGGCTATTGGCAATCTCAGTGGATAACTAAATTTGACATTAGATCATTCTACACTGCGTCATCTACGTTGGCCACTGTCAATAGCGTCTACCGAATTACAGTAGTGTAATATTTTTTTATGTCAAATACAGTTCACTGAGATAGCCAATAGCCCCTCAGATTGGATCAAAAGGAGATATTTGTATGATGTTCAAGATACCTTGTTAATGTCTTGATGCAATCGTGGTTATTTAACCACCATTCGATTCGAAATAATGTTCAAATGGCTGATCTAATATTAATCTAAATAAGTCTTCGAGTAAAGAGCGTGATATACGAAAAATAAACCACGACTAACTAACTCGCATTAACAGTAGTTCTCTTGGATTAATCGAAATGATGTAATAAATATATGAGGAATAATCATTTTTTAATACATCAATAGGCAAGTAAGTAGGCACTGTCTAACTATCAAACGTCGTTAATGGACTTCATTCTGCAAATCACATAATTTTATAGGAGTAAACGAGTTTAAGAGACGTTATCAATATATATTTTTATATATTAAGTAAATATTACTATTTGACTACTTTTAAATTTTTAATCATCAATTATTGTTTAGTTAATGAATGAATGAATGAAAGATATTTATTGATTAACAAGGGCACCACATTACAACAATCACATAATATAAAATAAACAACAATCATACAAATAAAAAACATATAACATAGTTACTTAAGCAATTTGGTGTAAAATAATAAATCTATGATTTTATAAAAAATTTACAACGTCGTTCATATTACTGAAAGTTTTCACCATTTTCTTGAACACTAAAGTAAATAATTTTTTCATAATATACGTTTATCGTCGACAACCAATTTTAAAGTAGTACACCTCTATTTGATCAGTTTTATCGATATTTTCTTCTCTTTTCTATAATGATCTTCTATCTCACTCCCTCTTCATAAAAAAGTTGTCTGCCTGCTAAGTTGTTTGCTGAAAGAATTTGCTTGTATTTGTGTTGTTTTCTAGTATAATTCGTGTCAAAGTGCCGTTTTATCAAATAAACTCCAGCAGAACAATCTTTTGTGACCTAAATGTGTTACTATTATAACCGACAGGTGTGGCTAATCTAATTAACAACAGATGAACGACCTTTTGCACTATCTATGCATAACTATCAACAAACAGCTGTATTCTACACTTGTTGCATCCACTTTCATAAACTTAAGAGTTTACCTGTGTAACTGAGAAAGTGAACTTGATATCCTATTTACATTTTATAGTATCCAAACTCAATTCACGTTATCTGATTTACCGTTACGGTCGCCGCGAGAGACGTGGGAATAGCTAGCGTGCTGTTATCGAGCTACGTAAAGTTCGTTACGAATGCACCTGCAGTGCGGATATGAGTGATTGCATCGTTTCGAGTGCATCGTGATTATGAAACTGAGCAAGATTAGTAAGAGACTAACAGGTAGTTATTGTTATTACGTAGTGAGTGCGCTACTCAGGTAGACGTGCACCAACAAGTTGCGATTGAAGTCATCGAGACCCAAAAATGAGTCATTCGTGGCAGGCCGATTGTTTTGTTTTTGTGGAATTCCGCATCGATGAGTCTTTGCCCGGGGTGTGCAATTTGTGACCTCAAAGTTAAAAAAAATAAGGTGTGTTCTCTATTCGAAAAATCTAATAACATTTTTCGTAAAAGTGGCGGGAATCAGAACGGTAGAAACTAGAAAGTGAGTGAATGAACTAGGTGGCGATAAACTTAACGAAAGTTATTCCAAAGTTCTCAAAATGTGCTGAAACTGTGAATGACTTAAGTTTTGCTATGGCACAAGGCTCCATGGATTCGGACAGGCTATCTTCTGCTGGCATTTCCACACACAGTTCAGGAACAGCGGGCACTATCGGTGGCTCAGTGGTCGGTGTTAGGGTCGGAGAAGCAAATCATAAGAGAGATGATGAGAATGAATACAACCTTGGAACACTGCCTCCAATGTGGGAAAAGGCATTCACTCCATCTGGAGAAGTTTACTTTATAGAGTAAGTACAGATTAATTATATTTTAGGTTTCCTTGCATACTCTTTTAGTCACCTTACCTTTTCACTATAATATTCTTGCAAGAGCAATGTTGAGAGGTACCTAACTTCACCCTTTCTTAAGACAACCAATTGTCCTGATTAACACCTTGAGAAACACCTTTGAATAATTATTTAACAACAATTTCTCATGTGCGTAGGTATTTTTAATTTAATGTAAAATCAATTAACTAAACTCTGAATTTATGTATGTCCATTGGCAGACTACAGAGCTCTCTGCATTTACTTTAAATGTATATTATTTATAAAATAACCTTTGTGTCACAATAGAATATTTGAATTTGAACACTCAGTTACCTACCAAATGCGAACAAGGATTCTATGACCACGTTTAACATAATATTTTGGGTATTTTTATATCATATAACTTGTTAAAAAAATGCTCAAGACAAAAGTTGTAATCTTTCATGTTTCCACTTCCTACAAATAAAGCACACTGCTGATGATTCTAAACAGATGTGTTGTTGATATTATGAAATACGGGTTATAAACACTTCTGGGGTGTAAACATTATCGTAGATGCAAAGTATAATGCAACATTACACGGAGATTGAAAGTTCAGTTCATTCATCTACTTTGTGGTGAAACTAAGAAAACTACAATTGAATGAAGTTAAAAAATAGTTAACATGTTAATTGAGTTTAACAGAAAATAATATGTTATTTTGTTACGATGTTAAGAGATTCAAAGGGTATGTTATGATGCATGGTGTCTTTTGTTTGTATTAAGTATTGTATGTGTTGAATGTCACTCAGTTCCTAACAATAGAAAGATTTGTTTTAGCCTAACCACAAATAACAATACTATAGCAAAAACAACATTTGCTGACACATTAGTAGATACCTAAACCTGGCATTCAATTCATACAAACTGTAATGGCATGGGTATTTAACTGTAATCTTGTCCCAAATATATTTATTATATAATCATCGACATCATTATAAATCGAAGAACCTCGCTCGGTGGAAATTATTGGTTTTAAAACTCTTATTGCAGCTACTTAGCTACTTACAAAATGTTACAAGTTTTTTCATTAAATCTTCAGCCATAGCAAAGGAGAATCTCATTGGCTGGACCCTCGACTAGCAAGAGTGCGGAAGCATTCCCTCGGAGAATGTGGGGAAGATGAGCTCCCGTATGGATGGGAACGAGTGTCAGATGAGAGATACGGTTGTTACTACGTAGATCATATCAACAGGAGGACACAGTATGAGAACCCAGTGTTACAGGCGCGAAGATTAAGAGGTAATAATGTTTTAATATTATCATTTTAGCAGGGTCGATAGCTGAGTGGTTAAGGAATCCGACTCATAAGCGAGAGGTACGGCGTTCGAATCCCACGGCGGCCACCAATGACTCTTTTCTAAGTTATGTACAACAGTTGAATGCTAACCAATCCTCTTATGGTGACGGAAAACATCATGATAAAACCTGAACATTCAGGCGACTGAATGTTCAGAACCAATGTTCTGAACCATTATCGAATCTGGTCTGGTTCCCCTGGTAGCAGCTGTCGCTCCACTGTAATTATTTGATCTGCCAAATTCTGGATCATGGTCAAGGCAGACCCCGCGCCCTCGTGCGCGAAAGCAGAACCGGGACATTAACGTCAAGATGATGATTAATATTAGTATTTTAACAACCATTAAAGTGAACCATCTCAATATGAATGTGACTGAGAATTTTAAATCCCTTTATTTGAAGTTGCTAGACGTCAAAATATTTTCAGTACATCACTCAATCGAACATTTGCTAATCAAATTAACATCCTGGGAATACAATAAGAATGTTAAAAGCCACAGTTATGCAATTCTTCCGAAACAATACCTACCTTTAGTTAATCTGTGTAAATAACTTGCTTAGTGGACCATTAGTTTCGCTGCCAATTATTAATTGTTCACGCATGAACTATCAGCATTTGAATACTTTCACAGATCAAACTCAACAACTGCGTTATTTATAAAGAACAATTACTGGTTTTATATCAAGTTTTTCTAGTTTTATTAAGTGCCTATTTAAACTTTTGTGAATACTGTCTTTTAGATACTAAATGATGACTTAACTACCACTTCAAAACCTGTTTATCTAGTTTTTATTCTAATTTTGGTCTACAAATGGAATAGCTAAGTCACAAGATGCATTGAACATTTCTCCATAATACAAATACAGTAAGATTTATATTATATTTGAGGGTCTGCATCATTAGCGTATCTAGGGCTATTTTCCAGAGGGGGCCTGGCCCCTGACGTGGCCGATAAAACCGAGTCAATCGCTAATGTACAGTCAGTGAGCACCCTATCCTGGGGTGGGCACGACCCACCCGGGCCCCCCTCTTCCTACGCCTATGGTCTGCATTTTACAATTATGGTCATCTAATAATTTAAACGGCAGACAACAGGCAAGTGGGCCACCTGATGAGAAGTGCAGATTAGGTTGCAGACGTCTTAGACGACGATGGCCGCTTTCTATCAGGTGGACCGGCTCTCGTGCCTCT
The DNA here is from genome assembly GCA_905147135.1 of Blastobasis lacticolella. NCBI lineage: Eukaryota > Metazoa > Arthropoda > Insecta > Lepidoptera > Blastobasidae > Blastobasis > Blastobasis lacticolella. Next base: position 12,690,225 of record LR990062.1, on the reverse strand, counting down.
CTAGGCAACAAAAAAAAAGAGTGGTCACAGCCCCCTATGGATATCAGCATCACCAGGGGCCTCACAAATGCAAAGCCACACATTACAGTGAAAAATTGCCCATTCTGAAGCAACATTAGCAATATTGGGTTACCCTTACCCAACGTTGGCAACAATATAGTTACCCTTACTAAATAAGACAACGTTCAAACGATACCTTCCTACTTCCCAGAGGAGAAGATGTCACTCGAGACAAGCAGCGGCGGCCCGGAGGCAGCCGGCGCCGAGCTCAGAGGAGAGAAGTTCACCGTTACACTGACTAAGGGGCCGCAGGTATGTTTGAAAGCTGAGCACAGCACTAATTAATTTTACTGCAACTCCTATAAGAAACAATTTTTAAGAGGAGAAGGCATAATAACAAATAATGTGTGTAACATGCTACAAATATGTCTGACCTGGTGGCCAGAACTGGAACTGTATCTCCGTTTTTAAATGTCATTTTGTTGTGAATAATACACCGGGTCTGATAAGACTTGGCCTACCTTTTGATATCAAAAGTAGCCGATGGTTGTGCTCAAAAATTACCAGCATAAGAACTAGAATTCCCCAGCATCGTTTTAGTACTAAATCTGACGAATCGTGGCCAATAATCGCCATAGGAATTGAACCATAGGGTCTCTCCTCATTACAGTCACAAATTTCTTTCGTCATTGGCTAGGATCATAGCCTCCTTTATCTACTAACAAACTCCCCACCAAAGAGAGCAAAGACCGATCGCAGTGGAGAAGGAGCAACCAATGTTGAGCCATATACAATTTAGTTTCAATGAGGAGTTTTCCAGTAGGTATTGATAGTTGGTTTCAAAAAGCATCAATAGATGGCACTCCTACAATTTTGGTAATCTTTTTTTAATCATTATGATGGTGGCAGTGATTTCATGCAGCCTATTAATACGTAACTTAAAAATAAAATGTTTATTAATATAAACATAACTGTTAAAGGTTGAACGATAGGTAAAAAGAAATATTTATAGAAGTTGGCACTATGCTCCATTATTATTACAACCTCTAAAATGGTTGAAAACTATTGACAAATACAATATTATCCAATACAACGTACCCAGTGTTTATATCGTGTTTGCTAAGAACCTATTTCAAGCGATTATCAATTACCAAAATTGTCAGGGCGCCATCTAGTGAGTAGTTAGGAATGCTTTGGATACCTATTGGAAAACTCCTCATTATTTTTCTAATACATGAGTGAGTATACTCTATATACTCACACAATTTCTTTTCAAATACCTAGTTTTAAAAATCGTGCGATATAAAATAAATCCTATATTATTCTCCAGGGCCTGGGCTTCACAATGGTAGCTGCCGAGGGAGTCCCGGAGACCGAAGGCTACCTCCAGATCCGGAGCATAGTCCCGCACGGCCCCGCTTGGATAGATGGTGAGATTCACATTATTACACATTAATATTATACCATTGATAGACGACCTGAGTGGTTCGGTTGTTAACACGTCTGTCACGCAACGGGACCTTTGCGGTTAGATTCCCGGCTGAGCAGAAATTGAAATAATTAATTTTAATTTCTGTTATGGGTCTGGGTATATGTATAATAAGTATGTATTTAAAATTTATAAGTAACTAGCTGACCCGGCAAACGTTGTTTTGCCATATAAATAAATATATACACCTACACCTACCCTACACCTACCCTACACCTACCCCTACCCTACACCTACCCTACACCTACGTCTAAAAAATAAAAAATAAAATTTAGGGGTGGACTACCCCTAACATTTAGGGGGATGAAAAATAGATGTTGGCCGATTCTCATAGATACCGGATAAGCACAAAAAATGTCATCAAAATCGGTCAAGCCGTTTTGGAGGAGTATGGCAACGAAAACTGTGACACGAGAATTTTATATATTAGATTTATTAGTTATCTAGCACCTATAACCTAATAACATAATTGTCTTTCTGGTACTTAAGTTTACTTCTAACAACAACATTTGTTGATTTTCCTAAGAACAAATAAATAGAACTAAATAAAAAAATGAATTACACAAGCTTTGCTTATTTTGGTGCTAGATGGCGCTGTGTGAGTTGACCAAGCATAGAGCTTGTCCAAGCTGAAATGACGCGCCCCACTACTTAATTAGGTGATTTCGATGTGTGAGTGCAAATATTAATAACGACACTTCATCTGTGTGGGAGCGTCGACTGCTCCAATCGAACGACGCGTGCTCCTACGTTTGAGTCTCACCGGCAACTGATTGACCAATTACAACGGCATTTGTATGTGTATTGCGTCCATATTTTAAATATGCTTGTGTGCGTTAATGCGATAGTGGGGCGCGTCATTTCAGCTCAGACGAGCTCTACCTATTTATATTTATTTTATTATGTATGTAAAGTTAATATAAAATATGTATACTGCACTTACTTCTAAGGCGCAAAAGTGCAAAACATCAAGACAATAACAAAAAAGAGAAAAACAATACCTAAATATTTACCAAAAATACGCCAATTGTCATTAGCCGTGCCATTGAGAAGTGCAAGGTCACGGCTGACGCAGTGGCGCTCGTTTTCAGTGCGACCTATTGTGATGTACGGCATGTGTGCCACAATTGCAATAATAGGCAAATACATTAGCTTGGTTCAAATGGTCACTTAAATAAGCACTAGACCAGTCTACGTCTTAGTATTTGTACAAACATTTTTTTTTATGTTATGCGGTAGGCAAACAGGCAAGCGGGCCACCTGATGGAAAGTGGTCGCCACTGCCTATAGACATTAGCAACACCAAGAGTATCGCTAATGCGTTGCCCACCTCTATAACACGTTGCTCTGGCAGCAAAAAGGCAAATGCCCCTCCACTGCCGAAGCCACGGTTCCCCAAATCCCCACCCCATGGAGCACTGGAAACCTTACTCACCGGCAGAAACACAATACTATTTAAAAGAGTATTACAACATAGTGATTTAGGGTATTTTGTAACTATAATTTGTCTACATTTAGTACCAATGAAGAGTGGCGATGTTGTCTCTAGCCTATCTATTCACTTATAATAATTTATTTATTTATTCATACTTTAGTACAACATTACAGCTTAAAACTAATGTGTTGCACAAATTAGGTTATAAATTACAGCTATTATATACAATATACTTATTATTTAGGTAAAATTTTCAGAAAACATTGCTATTATTGTATGCATATTCAATAAATTATCGGCAAACAGATCGCAGTCTGGTGCCGTTTGTAGTTTCGATTAACCAAGGGACTTTAAAGACGAGGTTAGCTATTTTGCTCATTATTTCTTTGTCATTTCCATCTCACAGTATTATGAAACTGTATTATTTATAAACTTAACATTGTAAGGAAAAACATACATAATTAGTTGCCGCGCCAAAAGGAATGTGTTCTAAATTATTCCATCGTCTTAGCGCTTATCCCGGTCTCTTCCAGGGTCCGCTTTCCTACCGTCCGTGTTCTTAATTATTAACATTATCTAATACCTAAATGATAAAATAATGTGCTCGGTGGCCGAGCGGTTGAGTATACGACCCGTAAGCGAGAGGTACTGGGTTCGAATCCCACTGAGGCCATGTGCCCAACGACTCTTCTCTGAGTTATGTACATTAGTTGAATACTAACCGACTCTCTTACGGTGAGTGAAAACATCGTGATGGAACCTGCGAATTCAGCCGACTGAATGTGTAACCATGTTTCAATCTGGTCAGGTTCCCCTGGTAGCAGGTTATTCGGGTCAGATAACAGTCGCTCCACTGTAATTACCTGCTCTGCCAAATACTGGGTCATGGTCAAGGCAGACCGCGCCCCTTGTTCTTTGTTAGCCAAGTTTGATAACTGGTATTCTATTTGGAAAAATAATTCCTTCTAGTTAACTCGCTATCAAACGGGATTATTTTTTTCCTCGTGTGCGCGAGAGCACAAACGGGACATTAACGCCAAGAGGATAACGATGATGATGACCCATGTAATACAATTTATGGGTCAATCGGCCTGAAATAAATGATTTTAATTTTTTTTATTTTGAAAGAAAATGAAGGAAATAAAAAAAAATACATTTATTACACATAGCACACCACGACACAATAACAGTTACAATTACATACAACGGACACATTAACATTCAAAATATCTTAATTAAGACAATATATTGTAGTCTCCCACCAGTAGCCGTATTCACAATGATTCGAAACCGTTTCCGAACGATTCGACACGAAATTCGTGAGCTGCGAATCCGTGTCGATCGATTCGAAAACTGTTATTCAGAATCCCGATAGATTCCACGGAAACTCTACTCTATATAACATATGACAAATTTCATCAAAATTAACTGAAACCACATTTTTCTAAGAACTTTTGCCTTCCTTTGTCGATTCCGTATCCGAATCCGATTTCCGAGCCATTGTGAATACGGCTACAGGTACCCACTCAGCATGTGCTGTGAGGCTGTGGTATTTCGTGTATTGTGTGTGTGTAACTAGTGTGTTCCCGTCCAGGCGCCCTCCGTCCCGGCGACGTGGTGGTGGGCGTGGGCCGGCGCGGGGTGCGCGGGTTGCCGCACGCCGCCGTCGCACAGATGTTCCAGGCCATCGCGCCGGACACGGATGTGGACCTGCATCTCGTTAGAGGTGAGTGGGGGCTGGGGTGTCTGTGTGTCTGCCCCGGCGGGGTGGGGGGCGGGGGCCGGCGCGGGGTGCGCGGGTTGCCGCACGCCGCCGTCGCCCAGATGTTCCAGGCCATCGCGCCGGACACGGATGTGGACCTGCATCTCGTTAGAGGTGAGTGGGGGCAGCTGGTAACAGCTGGTTTACTTACTTACTGTGCCAGCTCAGACCGAGGATCTTGGCCTCCGACACCAAAAGACTTGTGTGTGTTTGTGGAGAAATATAAAATCTGAAATTTCAGGGAGCGGGTTGCCTATTGGTAACGATATCCGATTCGTAGCGAGAGGTACCGGGTTCGAATCCCACTGCCGCCATGAACCAAAGATTATTTTCTGAATTATGAACATTAGATGAGGGAAAACATGATCGACAAACCTGTACATTCATGCGATTGAATATGTAACCATGATCCAATATGGTCTGGTTCCCCGGGTAGCAGGGTCACGGAGGTCAGATGGCAGTCGCTCCACTGTAATTACCTGATCTGCAAAACCTTGAGACAAGAAAAGAAAAGACCGGCTATGCGAGAGCATAACCGGGACATTAACGCCAAGATGATTATTATTTATAGCTGTACGTGATACGCGGGTCTTAGATATTTCAATTTTTTTTTTGCTACTTCTCTGTTGTGGAGATCTCTGGTGAAGGCCTATGCCCAGCAGTGGGCGTCTTCCGGCTGATATAATGATGATGATGATGATTCTTTACGTACTCCATTTCCCAGGCTACCCGCTATCGTTCGACTCTGAAGACCCGAACACCCGCGTGCTATCAACGCGCGCCGTGGACGCGCCAGGACCTGCATTACATCAGCTCACTCAAGCTTTGAGGACCAGGTGAGGATAGGGATCCAAGACTCTGGATCTGAAGAGTAAAGCCTCAATTACACATGGTAGTTTCGGCATGCTTGTTATGGGTCCGCGAGACGGTTTCATTCAAATTATTCAGAACATTCATTCGTCTTTGAATGAATTCCATGAATGACTTCGAATGAATGTTTTGATTTGACCGTTTCGCGGAGCCATAACAAACATGTCGAAAACTAGCATATGTAATTGGAGCTTAAGACTGGACGGTAGATACTACAGCCGTCGATGGCCGTACATAAGTTGTGACTATAAAATAAAGAACGGGTGTCCCAAAAGTATGAAAATGATGTAACTTCATTGTGGTATTTTCTATGGATCGAGCTATTAACAGCCTCATCTTTTGGGCCACTAACGGTATGTCACAAAAATACGGCAGATGGTGAAACAACAGCTTGAGCATCCTCGCTTTACTTCTAATGACGATATTACACGATTCAATTTTACCGTTAATTTAGATGAAGTAACCAAATTTAATCTTTTATGTTTTGTGTAAACATAAAAGTGAATTACTATATGTCTCTGTACAACTGCGTTGAAAGAATTTAGCTTAAAGTTAAACGTATAAACAAAGACATGAACGATACATTCACTAGATGTTTATTCTTGATTGCCGCCGTGTCAAGCGATAACTAATACGAAAATAGGTTTTTTAAATGGAAAGAACAATCACAAATTAAAATAATTCCCAACTGTATAACCTATAACATCTTGAAGTGAGAATGGTTCACTATAAAGTTTAGACATTTCACTTTAAAGATACGTGTAAACAGCGTTATCTTTTTTATTAGACTATCAGTCATTTGACCGCCATCTCACCTGTTGCTAAGTGACGATGCGGCCGAAAATGGAGCATGACTGTCTAGGAATCCTTCAAGGCATCCAGAACACCGCGTTCCATTCCTTCACTTCTTCATTTCTTCACTTCTGTACCTTTAAACTATAATGAATCACTTCGGTTAAACCGTGTTATGTCGTCATAAGCTATACTGCAGTCCCTATATTTTGTTATTTACTTCATCACATCAGCCAGACATACGCTGGACATAGGCCTCCCCCAGAGATCTCCAGGCGGCCGGTCCTGTGCCTTCCGCATCCAGCTGGTACCTGCGATACTTACCAGGTCGTCGGTCCACCTGCCCACGCTGCGTAGAAATTGCCAAATAAATATGTCTATGTCTAATACCCTTACCTTTCCAGATTCAACCTAGAGCCGACCGAAGCCCCGGAGCCCGCGGGCTCCCAGCGCCGGCTGCTGTCGCGCTCCTTCGACCTGGACGCGCCCCCGCCCCGCGCCGCGCCCCCGCGGTGCCCCTCCGCAGACCATCTGCTGACTGCCTCCAGTGGTATGAACGAATTGGAAAACCTAGTTTTTTTTTTCTTTTTTCTTTCTATTGTGGATCACTAACAATTTATGCACTCATACATTAATATGTAATGTAGTATTACACAGAATTTCACTTACAAACTTAGCTAAGTGCTAAATTACTTAAAAGTGACCACAGCATGCATTTCTATTTAACAGTATCTAAATAAATGTTTACAAAATTTTGTGAAATATTGTAACATTAGCACAATACGCTATAAGCAAATAATATTATTAAAACACAAATTGACAATGTTTTTAAACAAAAGAGAAATTAACTATTAAAACCAATAACAGAATATGATTAGTCACTATAAAAACTTAAAATTAAAACTTTAGCTTACAACTACGAGGCTTTTTTTTTATTGTTTTGAGACTGAGAAGCAAAACAATCAAAGTTGCTGAAACTAATTAAAATATTAATTTTTTTGTAAATGAGTGATTAATTAACTGCGCGTAAAACTTGCTCACAGGATCAAAATGAATGTCAACCATATGACTATGTTCATTTAAAAGTTTACATAATCTAGGAACGGGGGAACTTGCACCTAAAATTGTTCTACGTGCTGGAGGAACTAAGGGTGTAATTGGGTTACGAGGAACTCTTACTGGCGCGCGAAAACGAAATTCGACTAATAATTGTGAACAGTCAACCTTACCCCTGAATAATTTAAATAGAAACAACATGTCCATAATATCTCTACGCTGTGATAAGGAAAGTATCTTATATATATCTTTATTGCCTGCCCCATACAGCTGTGCGCACCCCTTTTTTGTCGGCGTTTGTTAGCACCGCGCCCGACTCTCTGATACTTGAGTTCACAGCAGTAAACCACGTATAGAGAGGTAGGGCATATGTTCAGTTGCTCCGTCCATGCGTGCCCGTGCGTTATCCCATTCAGTACAGTTCTCTTTCTCCATTCATCTCTATCCGCTGTCATCTTAAAAAGGGAATTTTGGTAGTATATCAGTAATCTAGCACCCATAGCTTGCTTAGTTTTGGGCTAGATGGCGCTGTGTGAATCTGTCCACGATTATTGATTTATTTATTTTATATTAGACAAGTCAGGCGACCGCCATCTCAGCTGCTTCTCAGATGCGGCCGATGATGAAGCATGTCTATCTAGGAACAGACTATTCACTCTAGCCTTCAAGTCAGGTTCAACCTAGAACCAACCGAAGCCCCGGACCCCGCCCCGCGCCGCGCCCCCGCAGTGCCCCTCCGCCGACCATTTGCTGACTGCCTCTAATGATATAGAGGAAAAGGATAGACTGTTGGACATAAAAGTCCAAGAATCGATGGATTGACATCGCTGAGTCGAATGCGAGAGCCAACGGCTTACGACGCGAGGATGCCGAGGACCGGGCGAAGTGGAGAATGAGTAGGAAAGCGGACCCTGGCAGAGGCCGGGATAAGCGCTAGGACGATGATGACGATGTTGGACATAACACAAGCTTTGCTTACTTTGGGGCTAGGTGGTGTTGTGTGGATGTGTCCGAGCAAATTTTTTTTTCACTGGTTGAGTCCATTTGGTTCTAGCGTTAAGCGGCGAAGTCGTCGTGGGAATAGTTTTTATGACCGCTTTTGCCCGCGTTTACATTTTAAATGAGCTCCGTATTGTGTGAATGTTATGGCTTAGACATTTTTATATTTTATTTAACGGAATACGGCTGACAAGTAGGCAAATGGGTCACCTGATGGTACGTGGTCACCGCTGGTAATGGACATCAGCAACACAACGTATACCAATACGTTGCTCGCCTTTGAGGAGACCTCTAATATAATAAATAATAATAAATATTCGTGGACAAATTCACACAGCGCCATCTAGCCCCAAACTAAGCAAAGCTTGTACTATGGGTGCTAGATAACTGATATACTACTTAATTACTTTTTTTAAATACATACTTATTATACATAGAACACTCAGACCCGTAATAGAAATTAAAATTCATCATTTCAATTTCTGCCCGGCCGGGAATCGAACCCGGGACCTCTTGCGTGGCAGACTATTGAACCACTCAGGTCGTCAATATACCTCTTGAATGATCTCATATACCCCGGATTTCAAGCTACCAAACTATCAACACCGAATCAAAATCCGTTCGAGAATTTTTACGTTATGCACGAACAGAAACACACCCAAAAAATATCAAAAAAATTTGGGCTTTCTAGAATCTTACCTCAACAATGTTTTCTGAAATATCTTCAATGAAGACACTTTTTTTTTTTCAATTTTATTATAGTATACATTTCGAACCTAAAGATCCTCTCCCCCCCCAGAGCCCCCCCAAGCTCGCCCCCCCAGCGGCACCGACGCAGTGGACTCGACCCCCCGCGAGCCGGGCCGCGAGCTCTCCGTGACGCTGCGGCGCGGCCACGCCGGCTTCGGGTTCACCATCGCGGACAGCGCGCACGGACAGAAGGTCAAGAAGGTCAGTCTGCGCTGCCGGGGTCGTCTGCGAGACTACACTGTCAGGGTCGCCTGCCACTACACACCCAAAGGAACCCCGCCCCAGTCTACACTCCCAGAGCCCCCCGCCCCCCAGCGGAGCCGCCGCAGCCTCACAGCCACTGCCAAGTCCAAGAAACCACACCAGATTGAGCTCAGCGCGCCAGTAGGATCCTCTTTCGTAGTCAGCTTGGCGTTAATGTTCCGGTTGTGCTCTCGTGCGCTAGGGCCAAGGTCCGCCTTTGGAGGATTTGACAGATCAGGCAATTACAGTGCAGCAACTGCCATTTGACCACCGTGACCCTGTTACCAGGGGAACCTGACTAGATTGGATCATGGTTATACATGCAGTCGTCTGAATGTGCAGGTTTCATCACGATATGTTTCCTCACCGTAAGTGTACTCAGTAAGTCACGAATGTACATAACTCAAAAAAGAGTCATTGGTTTATGGCCGCAATGAGATATTGCGTACGACACTACAAAAAAAAAAACATTTTTTCTTAGCCTACGTTGTTCCACTACTAGGCAAAGACACCCCAAATTTCGTCATTCTTCGCGATTCATAGACCATAACTTTCTCCCACAGGTACTAGACCGCAGCCGCTGCGCAGGCCTCCGCGAAGGCGACCTGCTCCTCCAAATAGGGTCCACGGTGGTCGCCAACGCCGCCCACCAGGCCGTCGTGCAAGCCCTGAAGGACTGTCCTCCTCATCGCCCAGCTGCGTTGAGAGTTTGGCGCCGGCAGGAGCGCCCACCCAGGAGCCGCTCCGCTACTAGGCTGCCTACCAGTGAGTATTCCGAGACTGTATTCTAGAGAGGCGCAGACAAGCCACGGGTAAGTAGATACAGACGTGGAGACAGACAAGCCACGGGTCCGCTACTAGGCTGCCTACCAGTAAGTATTCTGAGACTGTATTCTAGAGAGGCGCAGACAAGCCACGGGTAAGTAGATACAGACGTGGAGACAGACAAGCCACGGGTTCGCTACTAGGCTGCCTACCAGTGAGTATTTATTGCACAAACAATGCTAGAGAAGCACCAAGCCACGCTTGAGTCAATATAGACAAGCCACGGGTAAGTAGACTATACACAGACACAATCCCCTGATGCGTAGACACAGACAAGTCACAGTCATAGACAAGCCACAGGTGGGTAGACACAGACATAGACAAGACACGGGTGGGTAGACAGATATAGACAAGCCACGGGTGGGTAGACACAGACATAGAATAGCCGCGGGTGGGTAGACACAAACAAGCCACGGGTAGGTAGACACAGATATAGACAAACCGCGGGTGGGTAGACACAGACATGAACAAGCCACGGGTGGGTAGACACAGACAAGCCACGGGTGGGTAGACACAGATATAGACAAGCCACGGGTAGGTAGACACAGATATAGACAAACCGCGGGTGGGTAGACACAGACATGAACAAGCCACGGGTGGGTAGACACAGACAAGCCGCGGGTAGGTAGACACAGATATAGACAAGCCACGGGTGGGTAGACACAGACAAGCCACGGGTAGGTAGACACAGATATAGACAAGCCACGGGTGGGTAGACACAGACAAGCCACGGGTAGGTAGACACAGATATAGACAAGCCACGGGTAGGTAGACACAGATATAGACAAGCCACGGGTGGGTAGACACAGACAAGCAACGGATAAGAAGACACAGACATAGACAAGACACGGGTGGGTAGAATAGATATAGACAAGCCACGGGTGGGTAGACAGATATAGACAAGCCACGGGTGGGTAGACACAGACAAGCAACGGATAAGAAGACACAGACATAGACAAGACACGGGTGGGTAGAATAGATATAGACAAGCCACGGGTGGGTAGACAGATATAGACAAGCCACGGGTGGGTAGACACAGACAAGCAACGGATAAGAAGACACAGACATAGACAAGACACGGGTGGGTAGAATAGATATAGACAAGCCACGGGTGGGTAGACAGATATAGACAAGCCACGGGTGGGTAGACACAGCCATAGACAAGCTACAGATCAGTGGTGCATAAACACAATCATGGTCCAGTGTAAACGACACCGGGTTCCCCCAGAGCAATAACTTCCCCTCTCATGGGAGAGGCCCTAACTTCTGCAGTGAACTGTGATGATGATGATGATTATTATTATTATTACTAATTCACTAAAACCATATTTCTCTGTATATCATTATTGTGTACAATAAACAGTTAAATCAATAAAACCATAACAATCTCTCGCCCCCAGCCCCAACGACCACCAACCTAGGCCGGAGCAAGACCCCTACAGCGGAGCAACTGCGCTCGCCGCCCCTACACACTCCTGACAGCATGCGGGAGAGACTCAATGGGATCAACTCCGGTGAGTATCCGTCTCGCTAATGCGCTTATAATCTAGCTAAATTCAGTCGTCTTAATTCAGAATTATAAAAAATGTAAAATGCGTGAGGAGAGCAAGTCAAAATGGAATGTATTGCTCATAGAATTGACAACGACTAAAACGCAACGACTGAATTTAGCGAGATAGATTTTCTGTTATCATATTCAATTCTAACCTGTATGTAAATAGACATAAGGTCAGCTCCAATTTTCGTAACTCCAATTCCCTCATACAAAAAATTTCCCATCCACAGTGGAAGCAACATACGCAGTCCCGGAACTGAAGTCCGAAAGGCAGAGTCTCATCGACCGCCGCCGGAGCAGCACCCCAGGGGGTGGGTTCACCCTCCCCATAAGCCCTTGGGACGAAGACCCCTACCGATGGCACGAGAACCATCAGCAATGGCGAGGGACTGGAGAGACCGAGGGTCAGTGGAAGGAACCCACTCCGAATGACAACCAGCAGTGGAAGGAATCCTCTACAACTGATGATAACCAACAATGGCGCGAACAGAACAACGACAATCAGCAGTGGCGTGAACAGAATAATGAAAACCAGCAATGGAGAGAACAAAGCAACGACAACCAGCAATGGAGAGAACAAAGCAACGAGACCCAGCAATGGCGCGAACAAAGTAATGAGAATCAACAGTGGAGAGAACAAAGCAACGAGACCCAGCAATGGCGAGAACCAAGCACCGAGACACAGCAATGGACGCCCAACTCCAACGACAATCAGCAATGGAGGGAGCAAAACGCAAATGGCAGCCAGCAATGGCAAGAGGCAAACCAGACTCATGGCAATCGATGGCCGCAACCGTGGATCGATATACCCAATGTAAGGAATTGGCAGGACAGTAATGGACAGAAATGGGAGGAGAACGGACAGAAATGGGATAACAATAATGGGTGGGAGGCGAATGGTGAGTTCTGTCTGTATTTCTTTTTTGTTCAGTTTTTTTTTTCATGTCTAATTACCAGGAATCCTCAGGTTTGACACTGCTCATTAGTAAGATATATACTGTCTAGTTGACTGTGTTTTGCCATCGGTAAATGTCTAGTTTCTGTTTGTGTATTATATTCTCTTACAGTAATATTCATAAAAAGTTATGGGAGCTTTTAAGATAAAGGTTTCAAGCTTGCTAAAATATGGTTCTTGAAAACAATATTCACAAACGCATATCGGTACTAATACGCTCAATAATGGCTTCATAACTTATAGAAGGCTGATTCCTCCTATAAACCTCTGATAATAGTCGTTTATGCAACTGTCATATAAAAGGGGGTATTAAAACATGAGTGTCTGTTTATCATGCGAGGCGTAGCCGAGTATGATAATAGTTTGACACGAGTGTTTTAATACCTAATTATATGCAGTTGCATACACTACTTTATCTACACTTATATTTTTATGTTAAAATATCGTACCTATAATTTTCTCAACTTAGCTGGAAGTAAGCTGCGAGTCAGTTCTGTTGTATCTACGCGTCAAGGATATCAAGCGGCGGGAAATTCACTTAACTATTTTCACATTTATCTGCTTAAAATAAGGAAAAACATTCACAAACACAAGTTAAAATAATTACAAAAAATATTCTGTTTAGCGGGAAAATAATTACACAATATAAACAGGAAAATTTAAATTTTGAATTCGAATTTGTTAAAGACATCTAAGTATTCAGCGTACATTACACCGTGTCCCGGCGCCCGACAAAAAATAAAAAAATAAAAGTGTTGCATAATGATTAAAAAGTTATTTTACGATACAGCTGTAATGAAAATGGTATGGGAAATGCTGTATCGAAAAGTAATTTTTTAAAATTTTGTATTCTGGCGTGAAAAAAGTGTACCCTTAAGCGACTGTTTTCGAATATGTAATTGGAACATTATGCTATGAGTGTAGATAAACTTATATTATGGCCGCCGTCACACGAACAGCTGATTTTATTCTATATTACTCAAATTAAAAATTCAATTGCACTTATTACACCCCTATATTCTATTCTCTTCACAGACTGAGAAGTTGGCTGTTAGAGATCTCTTCTAGGGATAAGCTCGTCTTTGTACTTTGTATTGTGACTAAGTTTTTAATGTGTTTTGTGCAATGAAGAGTATAATAATGATTAGATTCCTTATTTGTCCCCGTATGAGTAGGAAAGCGGACCTTGGTAGAGGCCGGGATAAACGCTTGGACAATGATGATGATTCTGTATTTCTTCCCCAGGCGGAGGTTGGCCCCCCACCGGGTGGTCCGAGGCGGGGACTCCCACCGTGCGAGTGGACGCGCCCTACCCTTACTACACGCCGAACAGCCGAGGGAGCAGCGACAATGGAGGTGGGTACCACCACTGTGTTAGCAGCAACATGGAGCAATTAACCCAGTAGAGACGGCTACTGGACCGCTCTCTTAAATCACATGCTACTTTTAAAATCCGACAAAAAGAGATGTTATAAGGGTGTTAAAAGTCTGACCTGTGGATGTTGATTTCGCTTCATAATATTTTAGATTATAGAAAAAATGACTGTCTGAATTTTTTTTTAATCAGTCATGTTTTACCAGGGTGACTAAGGATGATGATAATTTATCAACATGGGCTAACTATACAAAATTAACGACATGATTTGAGTGATATTTCTTCCTGTCTAACTCTTAGTACATACTTGACATAAGAGCTCAGTACAGTGCCAGCTATTACAGATAAAACTTGTTTTTTTTTCTGTAACCGACAATTAGAAAACCTCTCATTGCACAACCACCTAGGTGCATAAAAGACGTCAAACCCTTGAAAGAATGGAAATAAAATGTGTATGTAAACCGTACCCATTTTAATACTTATAGCTTGTTTACCACCTTCACTGTATAAAAAAAATATTGTAACCCATCCCTTCCATCCCCAGGGTTCCCCGAAGACGGCATGCTGCATTCGCCCGCCACCGCGGCCCTGGGCGCCCGACCGCACTCGCCAACAATGGCCGGGGACAACACCGGTAAGGGAGTGACCATCATACCATCATAGTTACCGTGGCAATCGGCTCCCGGGACTGTTAGGGTCCCTGGCGGGAGATGAAAAGATCAGAAGTACCCAATGAAACTCAGTAATTGTGTCCCCGAGACTGTTGAACCAGTCTCAGAGTCCCCAGCGGGAGATGAAGAGACTCGGGAATAGTGTGGCTTCCTGTCAGTAAAGGAGCTTTTCGAAATTTACAGCCTTGTTACGTATAAATTTGCTATGACACTAGCACCGAAAACAATTCAGTAACTTAAATGTAACAGCTGAAATTGCCGAGGGCTTTCGCTATTTCAAAATCTACCAGATGACGCTATTTATAGTGAGAAGTAAGATTCGCTGCGGAAATACTAGAAAGCGACCGCTAACTCCAATTGAACGTAAACGTAAATAGCATCAAGAGCTGACGAGTAAGATGTATCATATCATATCATATCATATATTTATTCATAAATAGTAATATTTACATGTCATTTTTATATTACTAGAAGCATATTTTGCTAAATATATGCCTAGGTACAATTATTAATTATATTCATTGACTTATAAATTGAATTATATTATATAATTCATTCATTATTACAATATCAAATTCATCATTCAATTACATATAAATATAATTATGTCAATTCATTCTTATTTAAAAAATAAAACATTGAAACCAAGGTTTCATGACGGATGATGATGGCGATATTGTTTGAGCGAGTGATATGGTGATTCATTGTAACAAGATGGCGACGTTCAATTCGAGATATACGGTCGCTTTCCTGCTATTAGACTAACCAATGACATGTCTTAATTTTGACATCAGGTGGTCTAAAAAGGCCACATTAGCGTTTTATAATAAGATTCATATTAATTTGTCAGATAAGTTTGTGGCACTCTAATATGAATAATAATATAAAAAGCCAATGTAACCTTTTTAGACCTTACGTGTCAATATTGCCATCTGAAAGCACGAAGACCCTCATTGACCCTCACTCTACTATAACAAGATACATGTTACAAATTTTAAAATCGCCTTTGATTCAGCCGTCCCGGAGATTACCCAAAATATAAGATTAATAGTAGCTTTAAGTCTGCCATTGTACTGTATTTATTTATTTAACAATTTATTGCACACAATAAAGAAATACAGAGATATAACATAGATATAACTGACACAACAGGCACTACTTATTTCTAAAAGAAATTTCTTCCAGCAGGTCTGCAATGTGCATGAAGTTTTAAATTAATAAATAAATATCCAAAAACTTTTCCTCCTAACAATATTAATATAGAAGCGTAAGATATATTAACAATATTGTCTTCCTTACCCCCAGGCCGTCTCCGCAGCCAATCCCCATCGACGACCAGTGCCTCGGAGCGGATGCTAGGAGCGTCCCCCGCGAGACGCGCCAGGTCCCCCACGGACGCGGGGTTGGCTAAGGGATCGCCCGCCAGGTATGACTTGTATTCCTACAGGTTTATTTGAGGAACTAGCAGCCGCCCCGGCTTCGCACGGGTACCACTACGGGTACACGGGTATATAACCTATGTCACCCGGGCATAGTGTAGCTTCCCAACGGTGAAAGAATTTTTGAAATCGGTCCAGTAGTTTCGAAGCCTATTCAATACAAACAAACAAACAAAAAATCAAACCTTTCCTCTTTATAATATTATATAGTATAGATAATATTAGTATAGATATTCATTCATTGTGTCACTTTTCATTATCACAGTCTATAACAGTCCACTGCAGGACTAAAGGCCTCTCCTACGAAAGGAGAGGTTATTGCCATAATCTCCACGCTTGGCCGGCGGATTGGAGATCGCAGCATTATCAATGTAACAATGGAAAATGCTGCTGCCCATTTTCGAGCTTACGGAGACTAGATTTTTTACCTCGAAAACATTAGTTGCCTTGTGTAACACCCACGAGTGTAAGGGATTGGCACGGACACCATACGGTCAATAGCACGACGTATTTTGACAGCATAGTTCACGATCCAATGGCGACGCCTGGTGGAATTTTTATTTGTATTATCCATTTGCTGCTGTTTTCCTAACGTAGGACCATACTCAGAACTTCAAAAGCAATTTTCATCTTGGCGTCAATATCCCAGTTGTGCGCTTGGCCGCGATAATCCAGAATTTAGTAGATCGTGTAATTACAGTGGAGCGACTGCCATCTGACCTCCGTGACCCTGTTGACAGGCGATTCTGACCAGTTTAAGTGAAAGTTGTACATGCAATCGCCTGAATGTGCAGGTTACATCACGATGTTTTCCCTCGCCGTAAGAGCATCGGTTAGTGTTCAACTAATGTACAGTCGAGGAAACAGAATGTTTCTCAATTTAATAATCTTCTTAGTTTGTTCGGATTAGTACGAGAATCATGGCAACCCACATGTCGGAAAATAGACGGCCAATTTCAGACACAACTCAACTTGCTAAACATTCTATTTCCTCGATTTTACTCGGAAAAGAGTCATTGGCACTGGAGAAGGAACTCGGTATCTCGCTTACGAGTTCGACCCGCTATCCATCCATACATCCCGGAACCAACTAATTGATATTTGAAGATTGAGAAGAATTATATATTTCACAAGACCGGCCTTTATCTCTGGGGGAGGCCTATGCCCAGCAGCCTACGTCTTCCGGCTGATATGATGATGATGACAATGATGTGTCCCTATTGTCCCCCAGACCGCAGTCATCGTCGCCGTCCCGCGGCCGCTCGCCCGCGCAGTCATACGACGCGAGCTACGCCGCCAACTACCCTCAGGTAAATATTGTGTACTTGTTAGAACGGGGCTAATTTGTTCGCGAGTTGTCCTGTCCCTACCCTACTCTGCCCTACACCTACCCTACTCTATCGCTTTTTATTTTGTACAGGTTTTGTGGTTCAACTGTTTCCTTTCATACTTTTTTATGTTTAAAATAATTTGGCAGTCTATAGAGCGGCCTTTGACAGCTTTTTCATGCAATAAATACGTGCCGGGTCAGTGACAAAAACAACAAAATCTTCTTCATTTTCTTTTAGCGGCTTAAAGGGCTGTACACTCTTTTCTTTCGATGTATTGTAATAAGCGACATTTAGAATTAGTCTTCAGTCATCATCCTTGTGGTTAATCCCGGCTTAATAATTGGCATAAGTAGATACTTTCCCTTAAAGTATACAATGTTTTCTTGCACCTTTGGCCTTGTTTCTTAGTGTATTTTGTTTGTAAATTAGCCATTTAGGTGGCCCCATGGCCATAACTCAAATGACTATTATCTTTCCAAGAAAACTAGTTTCACTGATAATAAATATAAAAGGTCATTTTATCCGGGGAAAATTATACCAAAACCTTTAACACAAAATATTAAATTATTTTACCAATAAATGAACTGAAATCGTTTCTTTACAAATGTGTTTTGCACAACCAAATTGATTGTCAAGCTGACGTTTGGCACGCAATTTGCCCGCGAGGGCCGCTCTACTCAGCCATGAAGGTAGCTAACTTTATCTTTTTGGTCCCAGGTGACAGCCGGATCCGCACTAGACCCGTCCGCGGACGTAGTGGTCCGGCTGCCGCGCGGCGGCGCCGGGTTCGGGTTCCGCATCGTGGGCGGCACCGAGGACGGCAGCCGGGTCGCCGTGGGGTACGTCGTGCCTGGTGAGTGTGGGCCGTGGGGGTGCGGCTATAGCCGGGGTCGGGTTCCGCATCGTGGGCGGCACCGAGGACGGCAGCCGGGTCGCCGTGGGGTACGTCGTGCCTGGTGAGTGTGGGCCGTGGGGTACGTCGTGCCTGGTGAGTGTGGGCCGTGGGGGTGCGGCTATAGCCGGGGTCGGGTTCCGCATCGTGGGCGGCACCGAGGACGGCAGCCGGGTCGCCGTGGGGTACGTCGTGCCTGGTGAGTGTGGGCCGTGGGGTACGTCGTGCCTGGTGAGTGTGGGCCGTGGGGTACGTCGTGCCTGGTGAGTGTGGGCCGTGGGGGTGCGGCTATAGCCGGGGTCGGGTTCCGCATCGTGGGCGGCACCGAGGACGGCAGCCGGGTCGCCGTGGGGTACGTCGTGCCTGGTGAGTGTGGGCCGTGGGGTACGTCGTGCCTGGTGAGTGTGGGCCGTGGGGTACGTCGTGCCTGGTGAGTGTGGGCCGTGGGGTACGTCGTGCCTGGTGAGTGTGGGCCGTGGGGTACGTCGTGCCTGGTGAGTGTGGGCCGTGGGGTACGTCGTGCCTGGTGAGTGTGGGCCGTGGGGTACGTCGTGCCTGGTGAGTGTGGGCCGTGGGGTACGTCGTGCCTGGTGAGTGTGGGCCGTGGGGTACGTCGTGCCTGGTGAGTGTGGGCCGTGGGGTACGTCGTGCCTGGTGAGTGTGGGCCGTGGGGTACGTCGTGCCTGGTGAGTGTGGGCCGTGGGGTACGTCGTGCCTGGTGAGTGTGGGCCGTGGGGTACGTCGTGCCTGGTGAGTGTGGGCCGTGGGGTACGTCGTGCCTGGTGAGTGTGGGCCGTGGGGGTGCGGCTATAGCCGGGTTCGGGTTCCGCATCGTGGGCGGCACCGAGGACGGCAGCCGGGTCGCCGTGGGGTACGTCGTGCCTGGTGAGTGTGGGCCGTGGGGTACGTCGTGCCTGGTGAGTGTGGGCCGTGGGGTACTTCGTGCCTGGTGAGTGTGGGCCGTGGGGTACGTCGTGCCTGGTGAGTGTGGGCCGTGGGGTACGTCGTGCCTGGTGAGTGTGGGCCGTGGGGTACGTCGTGCCTGGTGAGTGTGGGCCGTGGGGTACGTCGTGCCTGGTGAGTGTGGGCCGTGGGGTACGTCGTGCCTGGTGAGTGTGGGCCGTGGGGTACTTCGTGCCTGGTGAGTGTGGGCCGTGGGGTACGTCGTGCCTGGTGAGTGTGGGCCGTGGGGTACGTCGTGCCTGGTGAGTGTGGGCCGTGGGGTACGTCGTGCCTGGTGAGTGTGGGCCGTGGGGTACGTCGTGCCTGGTGAGTGTGGGCCGTGGGGTACGTCGTGCCTGGTGAGTGTGGGCCGTGGGGTACGTCGTGCCTGGTGAGTGTGGGCCGTAGGGTACGTCGTGCCTGGTGAGTGTGGGCCGTGGGGGTGCGGCTATAGCCGGGGTCGGGTTCCGCATCGTGGGCGGCACCGAGGACGGCAGCCGGGTCGACCATACGTTGACACCGCTTGAACCCCGGGACACTGGGACCCTGGGACTGCTCTGGCAGTGGCAGCGAATGGCCATTACTACTCCTTTTACTATTAGGTAGTATTGTTTGGCTGCGATATTCTGTAAGATTGAGTCACTTCCACAGTCGGGCGCCTCCAATTCCTCCTGTGATAAAAACATTTCTAGGACCGTAGCAAATGGATCAACATGATAACAGAAAATAAAAATGCATTACCTCTCTCTCCATAGGCGGCCCAGCAGACGGGCTTCTCCGTCCAGGCGATTTGCTAACTTCAGTAGACTCCATGCCATTGGCGGGCGCCACGCACGCTCGCGCCGTGGGATATGTCTGCCAGGCCGCTGCCAGGGGACACGTGAGTTATTTATTATGTATAAGATGTGTGTGAGCCTAGTCAAGAACACTTTTTTTTTTCTTAAGAAGACACTGATTTACATATGGACTTTGTCAATTATAACTAAGCTCAAAAACATCCATAAAACAATAGCTAAGCGATGTGTAGTCGAACAGAGCCCTGAGCGGAGCGCCAATCAAAGCGCTGGTTTTAGACTGACTCAGAGTTCGATTTCAGATTGGATCATGGTTACACATTCAGTCGCCTGAACGTGCAGGTTTTGTCACGATGTCTTCGCGCACCGTAAGAGCATTCATGTTCAACTAATGTTCATAACTCAGAAAAGAGTCATTGGTACCTCTCGCTTATGAGTCGGATACCTTACTCCCGAAGATGAATCGGGAATTGTATTCTTCTTTAAATACTATACACCTGCAGTTTTACTACACATGTTATCGGGTTTGTTACCACGGTAACCTGTCCCAAACACAACATCATGATCATCATATCACACGAAAGACGCCCACTGCTGGGCATAGGCCTCCCCCAGAGATCTCCACGGCGGCCGGTCCTGTGCCTTCCGCATCCAGCTGGTACCTGCGATCCTTACCAGGTCGTCGGTCCACCTTGTGGGAGGCCTACCCACGCTGCGTCTTCCGGTACGTCAAACACAACGAGTCACTAATATATTTCCTCCCATCCCTCACAGGTAACGCTAGGCGTTCGTCACAACCGAGCAGACATCCAGCCGCTGGGACTGCCCCCAGCAAGGCCCCTTCCGGCACAGCACGCGCAGGCGCCGTGAGTATTATAGCCTTACTTTGGGTATACTGTGACCTGGCTGTGTAAAAAGGCCATATAATGATTCATTTTAATTTGTCACAAACTTATCTGCAGCGTCGCTGTCATTGACATTGATATGACGATTCACAATTGCGTCACTTTGTTCCAGTATTTTCGACCAGATCAGATAAGTTTGTGGTAGAGCTCGTCTAGTCTAAAATGACGCGCCCCACTACTTAGTTAGTTGATTTCGATGTGTAAGTGCAAATATTAATAACGACACTTCATCTGTGTGGGAGCGTCGACTGCTCCAATCGAACGACGCGAGCTCCTACGTTGGTGTCTCACCGGCAACTGAATGACCAATTACAACGGCATTTGTATATGTATTGCGTCCATATTTTAAACTTGCTTGTGTGCGTTAATGCGATAGTGGGGCGCGTCATTTTAGATTAGACGAGCTCTACTCTAATATGAATCATAATATGAAACGCTACTGGGGCTGGGACCAGTTTCGTAAACAGTATCGAGTGCCACAAACTCCGATCCCAACTTCATACATATTTTCGTATATTTACACCGGTTGAGGATACTTCGGACTTCCCACCATCGGCATGTTCTGAGAGCTATTTGCTCTGCCCACTGTGTCACTTAAGTCACGGTGATATTCGCCCGCCGATCTTATTTCATTGTACGATTTATGATCTAAGAAATTGAAGTACCTTTTAAGGTTCCGCATTCCTTGTAAGATCACTCGTGCGTCTGTCTGTCACAGCTGCTTTCCTCCGAACTACTGGATCAATTAAGTTAAAATTTGATACATATCAATTTCTGCGACCTAAACACGGACAAGTAAAGTAAATTGGTAAATTTCGAATTTGGGAGTCACTTTTGAGGGTCAGTTCCCCCTTCGATCCCCGGGGTTCGGGTTCGATTCCCGGCCGAGCAGAAATAGAAATGATGAATTTTAATTTCTGTTACGGGTCTGGGTGTTCTATGTATAATAAGTATGTATTTAAAAAGTATATAAGTAGTTTATCAGTTATCTAGCACCCATAGCACAAGCTTTGCTTACTTTGGGGCTAGATGGCGCTGTGTGAATTTGTCCACGATTATTTATTTAGTTAGATTTGATTGTTTGTCAGTTTGTTTGAGGAGATAAACTCAAAAACTACTTAACCGTATTCAATAATTCTTTCACCTATAGGATGCTACATTATCAGCGAGTAACATAGGCTATATTTCATGTTCAAAAAAATTAGAGATCCCTAGGAAAACTGCAAAAATGTTGCCTGGTTCGCTGAGGATGCAGGCAGCTATTTAACTAATTAGAGTAGGTGTTTGCTAGGGTGGCATTAGGACGCCATACGAACGAAGTCGCGCCGGGCCCACTTGTACTAAATACATTCTGTGAAACTGTGAAATAAATAAATAATAAATAAAAATAAATATCCACAGCAGCGTGGGGTCCGCGGGCTCGGCGGGCGCGTACAGCATCCTGCATCCCGCGCCGCTTTACCCGCCACAGCATCATCATTTGCTGTGAGTACACACTGCTTGATGGATTCAACTCGATATTAGGATCAAATGCCTATTATTATAAGTTCATCAGATTAGCCAGAAGACGCCCACTGCTGGGCATAGGCCTCCCCCAGAGATCTCCAAAAAGACCGGTCCTGTGCTTTCCGCATCCAGCTGGTACCTGCGATCCTTACCAGGTCGTCGGTCCACCTTGTAGGAGGCCTACCCACGCAGCGTCCACCGGTACGTGGTCGCCACTCGAGAACTTTACTGCCCCATCGGCCATCTGTTCTTCGAGCTATGTGCCCTGCCCACTGCCACTTCAGTCTGGCAATCCTTAGAGCTTATTATAAGTTAGATTTATGTTAAAAATCACTATGAATTAATTGGCAAAGGTCATGGTCCAAGGCGAAACGGGCTCTCGTGCTAAAACAATTGGGACAATAACGCCAACATGATTATTATTTTATTAAAATTGTTTATGTAATACGGCAGAAATTTTCTTTCTAATGTAATTAGTCAGACAAACAGGCAAGCAGGCCACCTAATGGTGCGTGGTCACCGCCGCCTATGGGCATCAGCAACACCAGGGGTGCTCCCAATGCGTTGCCCGCCTCTGAAGAGACCTCTAATATACCTCTTGAACCCATGTCATAGTCCAAAGGAAACACTGGCTGGGAACTCATTCCACATCCGAATCGTACGAGCGAGAAACGTTCTTTCGAACCTAATGAATGAAGAATTTACAAGTGCCTAATTTTTTATTTATTGTTTAATGTTTCTGCACATATTAATAAGTAATCTGTGGATAACTGTTATTGTCCCAGTTCTTAATTGTACTTGAGATATGTATTATGAGTAATTTGGCTGTTCTTATACCATTAAATAAATTAATAAATAGGTACGGAGTCCAATACGAGGGGCAGAGCCCGGCGGGCGGCTGGGCGGCCGCCGCGCCCTATGACGTCACAGTGTCGCGAGGCGCCGGGGAGGGGTTCGGATTCGTCGTCATCTCGTCCACTAATAAGGCTACTAGTACTATTGGTGAGTAACTTTGTGCAACTCATTCCCATATTGGCATTTTAAATTGTGTTGTGTGAACTCTCCCGATCTTCCAAAGGAAAGGGTCCGGATTCGTCGTCATTTCATCGTCCAACAATGCTATTAGTGAGTTTATCTACACTCATAGCGTAATGTTCCAATTACATATTTGAAAACAGTCGTTTAAGGGTACACTTTTTTCACGCAAGACTATGAAATTTTAAAAAATTACTTTTCGTTACAGCATTTCCCATACTATTTTAATTACAGCTGTATCGTAAAATAACTTTTTAATCATTATGCAACACTTTTATTTTTTAATTTTTGTCGGGCGCCGGGACACGGCGTAATGTAGGCTGAATACTTAGATGTCATTAACAAATTCAAAATTAAAATTTGCCTGTTTATACTCTGTGTAATTATTTTCCCGCTAAACATAATATTTTTTGTAATTGTTGTAATTTGTGTTTGTAAATGTTTTTTCTTATTGTAAGCAAATAAATAGATAAATGTGAAAGTAGTGAAGTGATTTTTCCGCCGCTTGATATCCTCGACGCGTAGATACCACAGAACTGACTCGCAGCTTACTTCCAGCAAAGTTGATAATAGTTTGACACGAGTGTTTTAATACCTAATTATATGCAGTTGCATACACTACTTTATCTACACTCATATTTTTATGTTATAATATTGTACCTATAATTTTCTCATCTTTGCTGGAAGTAAGCTGCGAGTCAGTTCTGTTGTAGGTATCTACGCGTCGAGGATATCAAGCGGCGGGAAATTCACTTAATTACTTTCACATTTATCTATTTATTTTCTTCAAACAAGAAAAACATTCACAAACACAAATTACAACTATTAGAAAAAATATTCTGTTTAATGGGAAAATAATTACACAGAATATAAACAGGAAAATTTGAATTTTGAATTTGTCAAAGACATTTAGGTATTCAGCCTACATTTCGCCGTGTCCCGGCGCCCGACAAAAAATTAAAAAATATAAGTGTTGCATAATGATTAAAAAGTTATTTTACGATACAGCTGTAATGAAAATAGTATGGGAAATGCTGTATCGAAAAGTAATTTTTTTAAATTTTATAAACTGGCGTGAAAAAAGTGTACCCTTAAACGACTGTTTTCGAATATGAAATTGGAACATTACGCTATGAGTGTAGATAAACTACTATTTTACAACGCATTCCCTTAATTCATTTGCCTTAAAAATTATATTGTGTGAGCTCTCCTGATATCCCAAAGATACGATAATGCTCAATTCCATAACGACCAATCTCCCAACAGAATGAATCAATCAAATTCAGATGGTATGACTTTGTCAAGCCTGAGGAGTCCGCCTGGGTGAGTACCACCGCCTTATCTATTTCCGCCGCCAACAACAATGCTTGCGCTGTCGTATTTCGGTTTGAAGGAAAAGATAGCCAGCGAAATTACAGGCATGAGATATTTCATCTTAGTCCTCGCAGTGACATCCAGCGATTCTGCATTTTTGTTACCTGTAACCTAAAGGTATAAATTGTAGATGTTATAGACAGTTACCACATACCATCAGGTGGGCTGTCTGCTCGCTTACCACAGAGTAAGATAATAAAAAAAATCCACTCCCCAGGCCAACTGATCCCGAACTCCCCAGCGGCCCGCTGTGGCCTCCTCCACGTCGGAGACACCATAGTGGCCATCAACCACACCCCCATCCGTAACCTCCCCCACCCCGAAGTGGTGGGGTTGATCAAGCGCTCCGGCAGTGCCGTCACGCTGACAGTGCTGCCGCCCGACGCCGCCCGGGACTGATACGAAGAACTGGAGGTAGGGAGGATGAGGATCAAGGTCCTGGTCGAGATCAAAGTTCGGGAGACATGAAGAGACAGAAGACTCGAGGGGACGTCCGTTACTGCTCCAAGAAGCCTATTCACTCTAATAGACATTGTGCCTTCAGCAACTATACGAAAAGCCTCTAAAACGAGGTATCCATTAAGTCAGCATATCAGCTTTCCATCAGGTGGCTGCCTGTTTGTCAGCCGCATGACATTAAAAAACGGTTAAAACTAGTTTTCTGGAGAGTCAAATCGGATATAGTATCCATCAAGTTACCCTATTTCGACTGTAGACTTTAAATCCATCAAGGTTAGAATCAAAATCGAACGGCATAGTCACCCAGCTAGATATACCGCTTGCTAGATATCAATCTAGACCGTCTATCCATCACAGCAAGACTTAAACCGCTACCATGAGTCAAATCGGGTATAGAATCCATTAAGCCTAGACTCAGCAGCTACACTAAAAACCGCTAAAACGAGCTATCTAGACGGTTAGGGCAACTTTCCATCAGGTGGCTCACTTGCCTGTTTGTCAGCCGTATTATTATATTAGCCCGAATCATCCCACTGCTGGGCAAACGCCTCCCCCCGATTCTTCCACTCTTCACGATCAAGTGCCAATGTCTTCCCGTCACTTGTCAGCCGTATAACATAAAAAATTACGGTTAAAACTAGCTTTCCAGTTCCAGAGGCAAATCGGGTATAGAATTCATCATCTATTTCGACTGTAGACTTTAAAAGCATCATGGTTAGAATCAAAATCCAATAGCCAAGTCAATCACTCAGCTAGATATACATACCGCTTGCTAGATATCGATCTATACCGTCTCTCCATCAGAGCAAGATTCAAAATCCAATGGCATAGACACACACCACCTTTCATAAGGAATCTCACCCACCCCCAGGGTAAAATCTGAGACTGATACGAAATATTAGATGAGGTACGTGTTGAGGTAGGACATTGAGACTCCTGGTTGCGATCAGATGTGAGGGATTATCATGAATAGACCTGTCGAGTAGGTTACTAACCAAAGCCACCATGAGGTGTCAAATCGTCACCAAAAAACCGATCAGGTGATCCTAGTGGCCCTATTTCGATACCGTCCTTTAAAAGGAACTGTGTTTCCTTTATCTAAGATCTATTGGTATTTAGTATTAGATCTGTTACTATTGTCTTATCTGAGGGCCTATCGGCTATCTCAGTGGACAACTGAATTTGACATAAAAAAATCTGACACTACTCTAATTTGGTAGATGTCGTGGTGTAGAATTATCTAGTGTCAAATATAGTTGTCAACTGAGTTAGCCAATAGCCCCGCTGGTCGTTAGTGTGAAAATATGTAAAGAACAAAGTACAATTTAAAACCTGGGCCCTAAACCTACTAATTTACGAACGGCTCAATTGAATCTCAAGTAGATCTTAACAGGAAGATTGACTCTCCATTTAACTGCACTTGAACTATTGTGAATTAAAAATGGTAGTCTCTTAGTAGAGTTTACAAGGCAACACCAACAACTATTGTCCGAGAGACAATTACAGCTTGCCACAAGTTTTTGCAGAATACCCAATTAATCTCAATCGTAATAGAATCTCAATTGAATTTCAAAAGCATCTGAATTAATTAAAATTGGCAGACTTAGGCCTCTAGTTCTGCGCTTGTTAGAAAGCTTAAAATTTGATAGTTTGTATACAGTGCGTAAAATGAAGGGTACTTTACATAGGTACCTAATATTGACAGCAAAATATATTTTTTAAGCTTGTATTTAGTTTAACATGTCCCCATGTTTGTTCGTAATAAATTCTGCAAGTTAAAATTGACCCATTTCCGGGTTTCTGATTGAGCAGAAATTTTGCACACTCATGTAAGTTCAGTGACAATGCAATGTAATGATACAATCGAGCTGATCTGACGATGGAAACGGAAGGTGATCATGGGAACTCCTAAACTACACATGGTAAACCCATCGAGTTTGGGCTCGTTTGATCAGTCTAGACAAATACTCTGACTGAGCATAGAGAACTCGCAATAAAAGCTTGGTATAAAAAAATGTGTTTCTTATGATCAATGTGCCTTATTTTTACGTGGACTAATTATTATGACTTATTAGGATCTAATTGACGAAATCTGTAATAAAAATAACGCGTGGGATGTGAAATTGAAAAATAGTCGATAAATTGTAGTCATACATGTATAAGTGAACTATGAAATTGTAATTGCTCAATTATGCAAATTGATACAAATGTACTTTTATCATAGTGACTTGATAGAATAGTCGTTTCGTGTAAATAATAGGAAATATTTTCATGAGTTACATATACTTTATATTGATATTAATTGAATTAAGTATGAAATAAATAGTAATTTTTATGATAACACTTGGCCATGACGTCTTAGGGTTATTAGGGTATCATACTTGTTATATTATAAGTAGTTCTGGTCTTTGTATCCAGTAGTTAGTGTGGAATTTTTGAACTGTAATATTTGATTGGCCTTATTTTTGTCTCAAATCGTAATCACTAAAACTTTTAAGTATGGTGTATGTACGTGAAAATTAATTAATATTTTTATTTTTATTTACCTTAATTTCTAGTAGTATACAATTTAGAATGCATTTATTGCAGATATCAATGCATAATAATTAAATTATTAGGGAATAGTTTACTAACGTTAATCAGTAACTTAAATATTGACTGACTTACAGTATATTTAACTTAATACTACCATTTTTATCTTATAACATACTTAACATTTTTAAATAATGTAAGTTAAAAAAGGAATTGTATTTTACTGGGACCACCGATTATGGAGAAAGCTTAATTTCTAAGTGACTGTTAACTTAAGAATTAATACATATAATACTTTATAGAATGATCTGTTCATGTAATGAATAAGTCGGAAGGAACATGTAATTATTATATAAGTGAATTCGTACTTCTTTCTAGACTTTTATTTGATATTGAAATCATGCTTCAAGTTATGAGAATCTTTTTTCCTGTCTTTATAAAATCACTCTTATAGTTATAAAAACATCAAGGAATATGCTTCCAGATTTAAAAAGACTTCTTAACTTTTTAGTATGAGATTAATGATTGTATTTAAAAGTACATATTATAGTGTTAAGAAATATTGCAATAATCAATGTGCCTTTACCTTTGTAGTTGTCTTGCCTTAATAAAATTATATTAATTATATACTTACATGTAATGAAAATATATTTTACATGAATTCAAACTTCCAAAGAATGAAAGTTATCAGTTGTCACTGTGTATCATTTTGTGAATTTTAAGGCAGCTCCACATTATCTTCTATTGAAATATTAGAAGTAAGGGATGTACTCTTTATTTTCTGGTCAACAATTCCAGAGAAATTGCCTAGATTAGTAAAATTATAAAATAAGTTGTATGAAGTAATACAATTTTATTCAATAATTATTTTTTTATTATATATAACAATTTTGAGTTTTATTTTATCTTTAAGACTAATATAAAGATTAAGTGGAGGGGGCGAGCATTGAGGATTCGAGTGGAATAGCCCGACTCGTTACCACATACAAGTAACAAGTACCACTAAAACAATTATTTTTGTTTTCTTTTATAGGTATCAATATTATTTTTTTTATGTTATACCGTAGGCAAAGAGGCAAGCGGGTCACCTGATGGAAAGTGGTCACCACTGCCTATAGACATTAGCAACACCAAGAGTATCGCTAATGCGTTGCCCACCTCTATAACACGTTGCTCTGGCAGCAAAAAGCAAATGCCCCTCCACTGCCAAAGCCACGGTTCCCCAAATCCCACCCCATGGAGCACTGGAAACCTTACTCACCGGCAGAAACACAATACTATTTAAAAGAGTATTATTTAGCTGCGATATTCTGTAAGGTGTAAATATTTTTGTGTTTGACATTATTGTGGCTTTAATATTATGCGATTACCATCGGACGCCCACAACTAGATATTATGGAAAAGCCGATTCTCCAGCGTCCGTTCGTTACGAGAATGTGAATATTGGCTTGGGCCACCGACCGAACGGAAAACAGACCCCGGGTCCGACCTCGCGCCCCAGTGAACGCCAAGGCCAAAAATCATAATACCCAGCGTACTCCAAAGCCTTCGCGAAAGTCTAGATCCATCGCGTTCGGCTTTGGAGACCGTGAAAGACTAGAGCACTTGTTAGTGTCCAAGGTGGTTGAAAGGTTCTATTGACAGTTGCGAGTAAAATTGTGGCAAATCCCAAGAACCCTCTCCAGACGGGGCGAATTCACGGCGAGTGTTTCGCGAGTATTATCAATGAGGAAGTTTCCTCTTAATGACAAAATCTAACAAGCCAGTGAATACAGACAAAAACTAACAAGCCAGTGAAAAATTTTTTTGAAATCCGTCCATAAATGACTGAGTTACAGTTAAGTAAACATATTTTTTCGCGAAATTATTGCTGCCGCGATTTAGCTGTGACGTCACCATGCCGGCAGCCCTCGTACTCTTTGTGACTGTATCTTTGGATCAGCAGTAGCTAGACAGTTGAACTTATGACACAGTATGTGTTACTATGGCCGCTATAACATCAATAAATAATTAAAAGGGAGGGAAACGTGATTTTATGGCGTTTTTAGAGGTATTTAGTTTCCTCCATCGCTTGTGGGTAGGTCGTCGGTCCACCATGCGAGAACAAGGTGGACCGACGACCTGGTAAGGATCGCAGGTACCAGCTGGATGTGGAAGGCACATGCCTTTGTGGAGATCTCTAGGGGAGGCCATTGCCCAGTAGTGGGCGTCCTTCGGCTGATATGATGATGCGTTTATAGTATAGATACCTAGTAACATGAATTGAACGTTCGACAGAAAGATTTTTAGACGAGAAATTTGAAATAATAGACCTCATTTTATTCAATAACTTTTATTACATTGTTTCTTACGTTGAGATCTCTAAATCCTACAAATAAAGATATACATAATATGTATGAACTTTTCAACTTATTGTACTTAAAAAAAATATCGTCACGGTGTGCCAATTGGCTCCTGAGACTGTTCAGCGAGTCTCAGGGTCCCCAGTGGAAAACCTATTAATTACTAACTGTACGTACACAGAATATACAAGTTATAATCCCTGCCAAATCCTTGCTATCACATTACACAACAAAATTCATTTGTCTGATTGCCGGAGCGGTTGGCCAGAAGTCCTAAACTTGTATCCTGGGGACGGCGGTCCTGGCAACATTTGCTTCCAAATCGCTGCCCTGGGGCGGCACGGAAACCTCCATAATCCAGGTGGTGAATCTGCAAGAAGAAAAACGTTTGAGGAAAAGCTCCCATCACGGGTCACGTAATCGAAAGGATCATGCAAATTTCACGTAGTCCGAATGTAACTAAGTAAGAAACTGACTTCCTCAGAATTTGTTCTACATCGCCGAGTGCCAGGAGTTATTTTCATGCATTAAATATTTATTTTTTCTTGTCCATCAAAAAAATTAACACTTCAACTCGAGGTTAAAAAATATAGCTCCTGACTAAGAGCGTGTGTCAAAAGAAAGACTGCGTACGCGTATAGTATTTTATACGGATCACCCAATTCGAACTGCTTTTTAAAAAGCAATTACCAAGCACAAGTACTTAATTATCCTTAATCCTTATAAAAGCTCAGTATCTGAGTTGAGACCCAGGCATACTGTTTAGTATATTTGAGTCGCTGCCACCCTATCAACCTGACTATTTTCCTATAACACCGAGAACCAAACGAGCAAGCTGGTCGTTTGCTTCTTGGTTGAGTTGAGGGTCGAATTTGTCACCGACCGGAAGCTCTATAGCACCTTGGGATAGATCCTTCCAGCAACTGATTTTACTGATAGAACTGGAAATACCTATCGATCCTTGTAAACACGTCAGGCCAGGCAGAATCACCGCAGCCCTGGTTGTAGGACGCCAGGCCCACCACCACATTGTCGATCGCCATTGGAGCACCGGAGTCGCCCGTACACATTCCGATTGGCGTTGGCCCAGGTTGGCTGGCGCAGATCACAGCTGGAATGAGGGTAGAATGAAGTGATGTTACCTTAGCTTCATGACATACTGGTAGGTACATTACGGCCCACAATTGATGAAATATGCGCAACTGAACATAGAAAGACTGTTCGAGGAATACTGTCCGTAGTCGAAAGTTAAATCATTTAAAGTTTCAAAATAAGCTCAAGTGAAAGCTAACGCCTGTATTTTCGACCTATATGGTCGATGGTGAGGGTAGCCCTCATCCGTAAAATATAGCCCTGAGATGAGCCCGTAGGTACTACCGACAGAGGAAATGCGTTTTCTGCGCGTGTTATCCGAAATGCTTTAAATGCAATTTTGGCTTCTGTACTATTGACAGAAAGCTTATTTAAGAAAAAAATGTATTTGAGCGTACGTGCAGCGCCCGAACAGCAAACGCACTGCGTCTGCCAAGTTACGGTTCGGCTGCTCGTAAGGCTATTTGTAAATGTAAATAAGCGTAGGCAGGGCTCTTAAAGATATATATAATCGCGGTCACGTGCATCAAATTTACAATTATCTCAAGTAAATAGAACTAAAGCTGCAACAGTAGGGACACAACTGGCACTTATCTTAATTATATAATAGTTTAGCTAGTTGGTCCCAACTCTAGAAATCACACATCGCATATGCTTTACGAACTTTGATAGGTACTTTTAGCAGTACATAATATGTAAAGTAGGGAGTTACTTACGATCGTCGATCACGACATTGTTGGATCCGAGATAGGTGAGTTGACAGTCGATCAGAGGCAATTTGTTCAAATTAATTGATTTGAGGTACTCTAGTTGCGGACCTTGTTGCTGTAATAGAAACAAAATGTGTTATTATATTGTTATCATCATCACGTATTGTTATCATAAATGTTATCAATTAAGGTGCGATTCTAAAGGTTGCGGTATGGTAGACGGCAGACCGAATGTACCTATTAAAATTAGATTACTACACAAACCAAAGGTTGCATCCTAATCTCTAAAAGGTAAACTAAAAGGGTGGTTTGACGACCTGAATGGTTCAGTGGTCAACGTGCCAGTCAGCAACGCAATAGGTCTCGGGTTCGATTCCCGGCTGGGCAGAAATTTGAATGATGAATTTTTATTTCTGTTACGGGTCTGGGTGTTTTATGTATAATAAGTGTGTATTTAAAAATATATATAAGTAGTATATCAGTTAGCTAGCATCCATAGTACAAGCTTTGCTTAGTTTGGGGCTAGATAGCGCTGTGTGAATTTGTCCACGATTATTTTATTTATTTATTACTATGGACTTCAAGAATTTAATATTAGAGGTCTCATTAGAGGCGGGCAACGCATTGGTGTCGGCCCTGGTATTGCTGATGTCCATAGGCGTCGGTGACCACGCACCATCAGGAGGCCCGTTGGCCTGCCGTACTTATAAAATAGTATAAATGGTACACTATTAAAAGTTTTTCTGGTACAGTAGAATATAGCACCAATCAACCATCCGAGGTCGTACAGGGTGACTAAAATGACTTATGGGCCTACCAGGAAAGGCCATGTGATCTTTTTTTTTTTTTTTTATGTCATATGGTAGGCAAACAGGCAAGCGGGCCACCTGATGGAAAGTGGTCACCACTGCCTATAGACATTAGCAACACCAAGAGTATCGCTAATGCGTTGCCCACCTCTATAACACGTTGCTCTGGCAGCAAAAAGCAAATGCCACTCCACTGCCAAAGCCACGGTTCCCCAAATCCCCACCCCATGGAGCTGATCTGTGACCAAGGTGATTATTATACGTAACAATTGTAATAGGAAATTCTTAAAAACCCTTTGTTACCGCCTACACCAAAAGCTGCATGTGAATTGATGATTAGGTACCAACAACTGGTTTCAAAGTTTGGCTTACCGTTTCGAAGCCCCAACTCACAACCCTGACTTGAGTTCCATCGGGAATGTAAGTGTTTTGGGGTGGCAGGTACAATATCTGAATCGTGTCAGACGGAATCAGCGGGAAGTTGAGGATCGTGACAGCTATATCACTGGCTCTCGGGGCCTCCACGTAGAATGGATGTTTGACCACATCGTTAATCGTAGATAAAGTGCCTCCGATCATACTATTCGTGGAACCAGCTCGGATTAACATCATGTTGAGATTTGCGCCGCTGAAAAACAAAAGGGGGTACGTGAAGACCTTTGTACTCTCGCGCACGAAGGCCCGGTGTCCGCCTTAACCATCATCCAGGATTAGATAATTACAGTGGAGCCAGATTGGATCATGGTTACACATTCAGTTGCCTGAATGTGCAGGTTTCATCACGATGTTTTCCCTCACCGTAAAATCATCGGTTAGTTTTCCACTAATGTAATAATATATGGTACAAAACTCAGAAAATAGTCAAATGCCCTTACGTGAAGCAAAAAGCGGTGGTCAGAACATGGTACGATGATATTAGCGATCCCACGCATCGTTGTACGTATATTCCTGGTCCTGGGTAAAAATATATGTAAGCAACAATATACGGGAATTCCTCTATAGTGGTTGGGGTGCCTCCAACGATGCGGCTTTCCACTGACACTGCTGGTTCAGGTGCGGCCACTGCAGCTGAAAGTAACAATTGCACTTAATAGGTAGCTTCTAGCAAATTGCAGCATAAGAATGCCCTATGAGATGATGAGAGGGATTAATGACGTCATCAAGGTCGCTAAATTACTATACACATATATAATGCCACGTCTTTTACTCATACGGGTAGACAGGGTCCACTTGCTCCAATTGCTACGACCCTGATAACCCACTTTTGTTTCTTCCACATTCATCGACATTCTCGTACACGTTCGTCGGATTAGATTACCTAGTCCTAGTCTAGTACCTAGTCACTTTTTTTTTGGAAACTCCTTTCATTCATCTTCTCTACAAGTCAAGTGTCTACAAAAAAATATAGTATACCTATTTGACATCCTTTTGATTTGATAATATGTCATACGATGCAGTTTACAAAAAAATACTCCAACTTGCCCCCCAAAAGTGATCCCCATCGGTATTCGGAATTTGGGTATTTACGTTACACGTCCGCGTTTGGGATATGTACAACATTTTTTTTTTTAATGAAATGGCGACGGGTCGTTAACGGTCCAGTAGTTTCGAAGAAAATTGACTGTGACAGAGGGACAGGCGGACACACGAATGATCCGAAAGGACCGAAATCCTAGAAATGTATTTTCTCTTGTCCATGCTTATATATCAACACATTCATAATTATGTTCAAAATATATCCTAATGATAAAGCAAACCTACTTACCCCAAGCAAATATTCCAATTGCCAAACATAATATCGCTTTCAGTCCCATTTTTAGAGCTTGCCAATATAGGACACGCACAAAAACTAAAATGATCATCCAGTTTCTCTTTTTATGTGTTGTGGGATTAGGTAGATACCAGGTTAACGGGTACGTGTACCTACAGGGTGTTTCTACATTTTATTGGTACACCATACAATTAAGAAACACGTCGTGGGATAGTAAGCTAAGTTAATTTATTTATTTATACAATCTCTTAGTTAATAGAGTAAACCTAATTATTATGGATAGGGAACCCTGTAATATTGTAATTTTTTTTCTCCTTTTATAATAACAAAATTTTTTGTTTTTTTGGTTACACACATAGCATGTTTTTGTTTGCTTGTTTAACTGCACTTATGCCCTACGCAAAATATGGACAAGGCTAAGATGATCAGGGGCAATCTAAAAAACAGTGCTGCAGGGCTTCAGCCCTCAGCGTATACTGAGATAGTGCCCTTCCACACTTATGTATATATTTTGATTAGTGATAAGTTTATAGAATTAAGTACATTTTTGTTGATTTTGAAATTATGTGTTTGTGTGGAATAAAATAATTTGATTTGATTTGATTTGATTAATCATTACGAACAAGGCTTGAATGCAGTCCAAACCAAAGGCAGCCCGAGTGCAGATATCTATGCAATGTATTGACAAGCATATATCAATGGACTAACCTCAGTAGAATATATTTGGTAGGTTGGCAGACAGGAGAGAAGAGCGGCTTGCTCCACCGACAACTCTTAAATAATATATGATGATGGTGACATTGAAGTGGTAGGTAGTAAGGTACAGTATATAAAATCATTAGGCTCATTAAAATTAAAATGACCCGCCCCTGATTGTTGCTGGCGTAAAGGCCCATAACTAGAACTAGATAGCTTGATAAACTAATCTGCGGAAAATGTCGGAAAATCTTCGACCAAGTCTAAATACTTACTCAAATATAACCTAAACTACTAAACCGAGTTTGATGAAACAAAGCTGAGAACAATTTCGATCAAACTGGTTTTTAAACAAAGAAAACCACTGCGAAGTCGGTCCAACCGTTCGGCAGCGACAATGCTACAGACCGACACACAATTATATAGCTTAGTAGATTAAAAACATTTATCTTCTTGCTAATCTACCTACTTAAATGTATGTATAATAAGTATGTATTTAAAAAAGTATTTAAGTAGTATATCAGTTATCTAGCACCCATAGTACAAGCTTTGCTTAGTTTGAGGCTAGATGGCGCTGTGTGAATTTGTCCACGAATATTTATATTTTATTTATTTAAATGTACCTTAACTTGTATTTCGCTCATTATGTTATTTCGTCGGGGTTTAAAAATAATTTGAAACTTTATAATTCTCAGAAGTTATTGCAGTTGGAAAATATTCTGTAGTTTTTTCACCTGCTGTAGATAATATAATCACGGTTACTGATAAAGTGCAACACTAATCGGGCACGTACAAGCTATCTAATTGAAAAGTTGTATTTATAAGTTTAACAAGATTTGGAAGGATTATTAAGTAATATGTACTTATACCGTATTAAGTAAAATGTACTTGGCCCTGTGGTGTCCGGCAGAGTAGAATAGCACCAACCCCTTACACTCGTGGGTGTCGTACAAGGCGACTAATGTTTTCGAGGCAAAAGATTTAAGAGTCTCCGTAGGCTGGAAAATGGGCAGCAGCGTTTTCCATTGTTATATTTATAACACTGCAATCTCCAACCCATCTGCCAAGCGTGGAGATTATGGCAATAACCTCCCCTTTTGTGGGAGAGGCCCTTAGTCCTGCAGTGGACTGTTATGGGCTGTGATGATGATGATGATGTACTTGTACATTATATGTAATTATGGCTTGTATGTGATTATGGCAATAACCTCCCCTTTCGTGGGAGAGGCCTAAGTCCTGCAGTGGACTGTTACGGACTGTGATGATGATGTACTTGTAAGTATGTAGTATTTTTTGTCTTTAGTTTTTCTTTAATATCAATTGAATGTATCATTAGGTATAATCTTCTTGGCGTTCATGTCCCGGTAGTGATAGCGCGCGCGAAGGCCCAGGGTCCGAATTGACCATGATCCAGGATTTGTCAGATCAGGTAATTACCGTGGGACAACTACCATCTGATCTCCGCGACCATGTTAATAGTGAAACCTGTCCAGATTGAAATGACCTTTACACACACATTCACACACACAGTCAGTGTTACAGAGGGGTTACACATTCAGTCGCCTGAATGTGCAGGTATCATCACGATGTCTTTCCTCACCGTAAAAGCATCGGTTAGTGATCAACTAAAGTACATAACTCAGATAAGAGTCACTGGTACATGGCGGCAGTGGGATTCGAACTCGGACCTGTCGCTTACGGCCTAGGCCACTAAAGCACTGACGCTCCAAAATCATTAGGTATCACACAATTACTATATTTGCCTTTGCCTACACTTATCTCAAAGACTTGAAAGCATTCGTGACTCCACTGCTGTTGCGGATATCCATGCGCGGCGGTAATCACATACCATCAGGTGACTCGATTGCTCGTTTGCCTCGATTATATAAAAAAAGGTTTAACACTCCTCAGCTTTACCGGGTCTGACAACCCCAATCTCCATGTCCCATCATGGAGCAGTAAACGTGGCGGAAAAAGGAACTAACATGCCTCCATTGTATTAATAAAGGCCTAGCGCTATTATTTTGATATTTGGTACAGGTATTTGCAGTCTACAAGCTTCTGTTTGTCATTCCTTCGTATTTGACACTCGTATGGAAAAATTGCTATGTGGTGGTTTCTGTTATGGTCGGCGGCTCCAGTATTCGCCATGTTATAAGCATAACATTGTTCAAATTGTTATTGGTTAT
This sequence comes from Blastobasis lacticolella, assembly GCA_905147135.1. NCBI lineage: Eukaryota > Metazoa > Arthropoda > Insecta > Lepidoptera > Blastobasidae > Blastobasis > Blastobasis lacticolella. Next base: position 12,652,630 of record LR990062.1, on the reverse strand, counting down.
ATGTATAAGAGAAACTACTTACAATAAATTTTATAAGTAGCTGTAATCTCTCGCTGCTTTCGCTGAACGCGCCTGCATATATACTAACGGCAAAACGCGCGAACGCCGGTTTCAGCAGGCGCTGGACGCAACGCAGGTGAGCGCTAATAAAAACAAACGAGCGTGACGTGGACTCTCGTCGTAGCGATCAAATTCAATCTAAATAATTTCGAGTCTTATAGCCTTTGCTCTCGATTCTGTCAAGTCGGCCTTAAATGTTTCGCTGCCGCCAACCAATAATAGGGTCTGTTCCGCGTTGTTATGTTCCAGTTTGAAGGATAAGGCAGCTAATTTTGCTTGTAATTATCGCAGACATGAGTCATTTCGTCGTAGTCCTCACAAAACTCGAGTCCGTTTTTATACTGGGGTGTGTTCATGAGATGAAAACAATGTTTTTATCTTTTTAATCTAGATGTAAAATTTTTTAATTTGGCTCATTACAATCCCCATATGTCCTCGAATCTCCTCATAGGTGATAGGCCGGTTATCGTCAATTAGGTACTTACCTGACAGTAGCCGTATGATAAAAATCAATTGACACGCGATTTCCCGCCAATTTTATTTTTCATCAGTGATTGAGTTTCTTATCTTTGAGATTGAGTTTCTTTCATTCGAAATTCAAACATTTATAAGCGGCTAGGAACTTGGTACTAAGACTAAGTAAATGGATAGTTACCGCTTATCATCAATACCATCACATCTGATGATGAAGATGATGAAGATTATCCCCTCGGCCCATCGGCTGTCTGCTCCCTTCATCATCATAATCTTGACGTCAGTCACCTCACCGTTGTGAGCTCGCGCGCGCGGGCCTGGGGTCCGCCTTAACCGTGATCCAGGATTTATTAGATCAGGTAATTACAATGGAATGACTGCGATCTGACCTTCGTGACTTTGTAAACCGGGAAACCTGACCAGATAGGGCACTGGCGTTCGAACCTGAAGTACGTCGGGACCCCTTAACCATAGCACAACGACGCTCTAAACTAAACCGAATAGGTAGGTACTAATATTCTGTAGTAGTAGACTGAGTAGTAGTACACAACTTTTTTCCGAAATACTTGATTGATTGACAAAGCGTAGAATTTACGGCAAAAACCTTTCCACCAATGTGGAGGATTTACAAGTCACAAGGATGCTGATGATGATTGTGGAAGGCTTCCACACAAGAGATTGCTAGATAACTAATGCGATTAAGACTGGTTCTTCTTGAGGTAGGGTAGATAATTATGTACCTAAGTATGTAGGTATACTGACCCCCGTCACCTGGTCCAGTGAATAGCCAGAAACCTGCTAAGCCGATCCAGTTACCTGGCGTGTACAACGAACGCGATGGCTCTACAACCAGAAAAATCCTGAGGTTCAATATTTTTTCCCATCCGTCCTATATCACGCATAATACTCCTACACGGAAACAAACTTCTGTACCCCACCACAGCCCATAACAGTCCACTGCAGGACTTAGGGCCTCTCTCACGAAAGGGGAGGTTATTGCCATAATATCTACGCTTGGCAAGCGCGTCGGAGATCGCAGTATTTATAAATATAACAATGGAAAATACTGCTGCCCACTTTCCTGCCGACGCTTTTAAGCCACCTTCGATTTTATCCTAGAAAACATTAGTCGCCATGTATGAAACCCACGATTGTAAGGGGTTGGTGCTATTCTACACTGGCGGACACCACACGGTAAACTTCCGTACATACCTAACCTATCTGGAAGGCGCATTAGGCTGCTAACTTAGTGGGGAGACATAATATTCTTTACGTTCAATGCGTCCTGCTGCATTTCAAGTTGCTAAGAAGTACCATAGGAGCGGGCTACTTTAGCCTAGCTAGAGTATTGTTTTGTAGTGGCGTTCTTATTATACGTGTTACCGACAGAAATTATATTCAATGACGAATTATCTGATCGGCCAAATCCTGGATCCATGGTCAAGGCGGACCCCGAGCCCTCGTTAAGAGTGTACAGCCGGGACTTTAACGTCAAGATTATAAATAATGAATCTCCTCTAAGGAGTAGGAAGTTTTTTCCTCGTTGGTTATATGGCTTTGCTAGTCCGCAAGGGTTAAATAAATTAAAATACATAGACATAGGAAATCCTTACTGGGTCTAAGTATCCCGCTCATACGATACTGTCAAAACTTCTGTGTTACCATGGTTACCGCTAATTTGCCGCCAAATGTTACCTAAAAAGTTTTACAATTAAGATTTGACACTGGCTACTTATAGTCTAGAGTACTCTAGAGTATAAATCACTGTCTTTGATTTTTATAAAGGTTTTCTTCGATCAATATTTTGATACATTTTGGCAAAAACGTCAGCTCAGTCAGCATCTTTGCAAATTATTTCCTGTTTCCTAAATTTCTGTTATTGTTCCAATCATATTCATGCTAAATTGTTATTATAAGTTATTACAAAAAATGGGAAATCAAATGCATTCTATGCCCAAAGATGCAGTTGAAAAATATTTAAATATAAGGCATGGAGTTAATCGGATGCAAGCTATCCAAGTCGATGACCAAGTAAAACACGAGGATATTCCAACAAGACGACGAAGAAGAAGGGCTTTAAAGAGAAATAAAAGACCTCCAATGGTTTGTGTTCATACGCAGAAACTCAAGCAATTACTTCTTAAAAAAACACCTCTGTTTTTAGCAATCGTTACGTCTGATACGAACTTGCAATACAAACAGCCTGAAGAGAGCCCTACTAATCCATTGAATTCTAAAGTATCTGCAATAAGTATGGGTAAGAATTCTAAAGTATCTGTCTTAAATATGACTAAGAAGTCCATAGAACTATCTCCAATTAAAAACATAAATCCAAAGAATCGGTATACAATTAATTATAATTCTTTATGTACTCCTTATTGTCGCACTTGTTGTAAATCCGCTACGCGTTTGCGGGCAAACATGGCTCTAACCCACACAAAAAGGAAGGACAGTAGAACTGCATTATGAATTGATACTGTTGTGTAATTTATTGTTTTATGAGATATTATGTTGTACATGTAACATTGTCTTTTAGTTTTTTGTAAGTTTCATTTATAAATTGTATCATTTGAATAAAATTCGAATGAAGTTGTAAAAACTTTTGACGTTTACTTGGGGGAAATCTGGAAATGAGTATGGCAACACCGCAGTGGCGCGCCTTCGTCCGAGGTGAACGTGTGTTTCGTGATAACTTGTCTGTCATTTGAAATCAAAGTTTACATGTTTTTCTAGAATAATCGTGATAAATCAAATAATTACAATCAAAATATAGATTGTAGTGATTATGTGATAACGTCTGTTGAACGGCTGAGGTGTTTGATAAGGGTGAGTTACTGTTTATCTTCTCTATTTGGTCATGTCTGACGGTGGACGTAGAACTGCAAAATATACTTTTTTTACATTAGGACCGTCCTTATTGGAAAAAAAATATGTTTCAAAAACTTTTCTAGTATCACGTGAGAAAATTTTGGGCTAATAATTTGATGAATTTCATGTTATTTCGGCGTCGCACGTTGGAACTTACAACTAGTTCAATGTTTTTGCTTGTTGGTCACTTGACATTGGAGGTTGTAGTTGTACTGATATGCTCGCTGTTTTAGTTGTACCCATAGACCGGTTGGCGCGGTTAAAACATACACTAGTCGGAATCTTATTAGAATCTGCTTATTTTCGCCAAATGTTTGTTTTCCACATATTAATTACTATTTCATTTTATGCTTACCTCCTCTTTAAGATTTTTATTCCTGATAAGTCTACCTTCATTGTTAAAAAAAGAAATTCACTCAGCACATGGCCTGAGCAATGTTACTTGCAAATTATAAAGTTATCAAAATAAAATAAAGGTGTAAGTATTGAGTTCCAATGTAGGTAATATATTTTTTATACAGGTTTTTTTTTTCAGCACAAATTTTATAGGAATTTCCTTGTGTAAGCTACTCACTGAATTAACCTATATTGTACCTAGCAGATGTCTTGTTGAACAAAAGTTACGTCTTTAAATTTATTCTATTCCGTTTCATTACTTATGTTATACCTCAAAACGTTAATTAAACAAAAATTATAATTACAGATAGTGGGAAGTAGACTTCCTATTTCATACCTACTTTATTTTGAATCATATCTGTTGCGTGAACTGTGTGTGGGTGGCTAGTTTGTTTATCACTCAGAATATGCTTAATTCTCAACAAACTCTGTTTTTCTTTTTCTATAAGTATGTAGATATAAGGAATAATAGGACATGTTTTATGGAATTATATTAATTAGTAAATAGGGGTGATAGTGGTTAATTTTAACCGTGCCAATATTTATCCATGACCTAGTAGGTACTGACTGGGACAGGAATGCCATAAGTGTAGGCAGAATTATATTGGATACACTCTAGTGCTAGCACATTTATAAGTGTTTGTTTATTAAAAAATATTTACTGGGAAAATTTTACTCTTTATGTATACCAAAGTTGGTTGGTAAACAAATGGTTTCAGTCAATGCTGGTAATATTTGCTTGTAAATTTAAGTCTTCTCATTCAGTACTGTATAAAGATTACGCATTCATAATATAGATAAAACTCAAGAAACTTAATTATCTTCAAAACTTCTGAACTTAATTGTAGGTATGTTATTATTATTGTCAGCCTTAATACGAGTCCACTACTGAACACAGGCGTCCCCCAATGTGCGCCAATGCACCCTGTCCTCGGCTTGCTGTATCCAGCAAGCACCTGCAGCCTTTCACAAATCAGCATAGGGACAGAATTTTATGTGCTTTCAAATCCGTGTTGGTTGCGTTTCAGATTGATGAAACATATGGGAGAAATAAATATCCAAGAGATCATATTTTATAATACTTATATGTTTTGTTAATTGTATTTGTATTCTAAATGGTATACACCAGAACAGAAAAATACATAACATAATAAACAGTTGTGAAGTTCTGTCAAACTCATGTTGTGGAATTAAATAATAGAAGTGTGACTGGTAATCCCTACCGAGGAACTGCTTTATTTCGGTGGGATGTATTCCGTTTGTTACCAATATGGTTCTACAATTGCATTATTTCTCACCTTAAAACAAAGTTTACTTTAAATACAGTAGCAATTTAAAATATAACAATAGAAACATATGTACATGTTATTATCACACTATGCAACTAATCAACAGCAATGTAATAAAATCTTACATGTGGCGCTATAGGATAACATGACGAGTGGCTACCTATAGCAATATTGTAGTTCCGATTTCAGCCACCAATACAATATAGTTTGCAGCCGTGCGACATTATAATTGGTCTAAACAGAGCGCGCATACAGAGGCTAGTCCTTCTGTAATTAATTGTTTTGACCGCAGTTAGCAGCTGGGTAGGGCTGCGCCGGAGTTGACCATCGATTGGTCGAGTGATGCAGCGAATCGGATCAAATGCGGTTGGATCGACCTTCCGTCTTTGAACGATCTTCATCCGCGCCATCTGGATGAGTGGTGGTCGACCAACGTATGATTTTCACGAAACTAACCCGGTTCACATGCGGTTGGATCGATCTTCGAACGATCTTAGGTCTACTTCCACCTGTGCCACCTGGATGAGTGGTGGTTGACTACCGTACGAGTTTTACAAAACTTAACCTCGTGCGGCCACGCTATGGAACGAGCTTCCTGCGGTGGTGTTTACAGACCGTTACCACATCGGAACTTTCATGAAACGAGCCTGTTCTTATCTCGAAGGCCGGCAACGCATTCACGACTCTTCGGGTATTGCGAGTGTCCATGCGCGGCGGTGATCACCCACCATCAGGCGACCTCCCACTAATTTAAAAAAATGGTTTACCTGAAAACCGGCGCTGTGACATCGTGGGCATCAGCCCTCACAGCATTATGGTGAGATAGGTCCGTTTCAGTTTCCGTTACATCACTGGCTGTCTAACGTAATTCTCAATAATTATAATTTACTATACTCACCTTAGGTTAAGGATGTAATGCTGGACCGAATAAAGTGGTTTATGTCAATTTCACATAGGTATGTATAATTTCATAATTTATCTCTAAACCGTAGTTATTGATCGTCATCCGATTTTTTGTATAATTGTTAGGTACTGACCTATGATGTATCGATCTTCCAGCTAAAAAACTAATGTAGTGTTGTATCGTAATCGTATGATATAGAGCTGGAAAATAAGAAGCGTTGGAATGACCGAATCGAGGATGCCCAAGACCGGGAAAAGTGGCGAAGAAGTAGCGAGGGCCCTGGCAGAAGCCAGGATTGACCGCTGGGAAAATGATGTTCGTAATAGTAAATGAAAAATTGTCTTTGTTTTTGCACACGAGGGCCTGTTGTTGACCATGATCCAGGATTTGGCAGATTAGATAATAACAGTGATGCGGCTGCAATCTGACCTCCGTGACCCTGTTAACAAGGTAACCTGACCAGATTATATCGCCTAAATGTGCAGGTTTCCGTTTAGGTTAGTGTTCAGATACTGTACATTATTCAGAAAAGAGTATTTGATACATGAATGCATTGAACATCGAATCCTCTACCTCTCGCTTACGAGTCAGACCGCTTAAGCACTAAGTCACTGACGCTCTCAGTTCGTAATATCGATTAAAAATCCTCTAGATCCGTATCGGATCGGCGCGGGCGCATCCCTATAGTTCGATACGTTTGCGTTCCGAGGAACACTTATCGCGTGCCACGGGGCCAACGTTTCATGTCGCTCGATTGGTTTGATTGGCCACCGGAATTTGACTGCCATAGTTGTTTTTTATTGGCCGTTTGGTGTCCAGCCGGCGTGACATGACGCGGCTTTGTCGCTAGTGTGAATAACTTTGTGTGCGTCTCGCTTATTGCAACGCAAATTGAAAGAGCTAGATAGAGTTATCTCGTTTTAACGCACGTGATAAAGTCCATCATGATATGCAGCGAAATTCTCAATCAACACCGCCATTTTGCCAGCTGCACAGGCACAAGGCACAGGAGCGGCCTATGTGGAGATCTCTGGGGGAGGCCTATGTCCTATGTCTTTCGGTTGATATGATGATGATTGCCATATTTCAGGAGACTGTACTTTACGGGACAGGGGACTGGACGGTAGGGAACACTTGAGCATCTGACACAGTGGACGATTTGAAACACTGGACAATATGGACCGGAAGCCTTGAGTCTGAATTAATACTTGCCGATGTTAGGTGACTGCTAAGTTCTGACACTGCTTGAATTAGAAATAAGGTCAAGGACGTACGCTGATTTGAGATTTAAATTCTTTGTGAAGTGCTCGATAGCTGGCGGCAGAAGGTGCACCGGTGTTTGTAACTGTTGCAAACATATTCCTTTCGATTTGTTTTGTTTGCAAACCGTTTCCAATGTTCCCAGACCGATGTTCGGACATCGCCAACAGGCCAAAAACTAGCTAGATACTTCCTAATGTTTAAAAGTGTTTACAAATGTTGCAAAATGTTTATAAAAGTTTCTAATATTCCCACACCGGATGTTTCTAAATTATTACAAACGTTTCTCACTACGGTGTAGGGCACCTTTAACCATAACTAGTTAATGGTTAATTAGTTACACATCAGATGTTGATAAGCCATGACAAGTCCACGAGGTTGGTCTTGTGTTTATCTATGTCTATAAATAATTAGGTTGGAAATCCAGGCGTTACGGTTCAAAACAACAAATATAATGGTCTCGCAAAATATTACTTAACTAGCGATCCGATGGCTGATTTACAGTATTGCCCCTTGTCAGAAAAAAGTGAGTGGTCAATGTAGCCCCATGACATCAAAGTGTGTACTGGTAAAATACACCGTTTTACTAGTACATCATAAACCTTCCGGAAGGAATTATAAGCCCAGCACGCACCAAATTCTTAAATGCGTTTCAGAATGATTTTTAACGTTTTTTTGTATAACTTTTTTATTTAAGTATCAACTTAAATACGTTTAAGAATATGTTGCAAGCCAACCTTTTAAATTTTCCGCAAAAATTTATATTTTTCCTGGAACTAATTTTCTTACTACTTTCAAATTCGACCCGCTTTCGAATAAGTTTACTTCACTGTTAGAGATATTTATGTATGTCATAGTATCTTACATAATATCGGTGCCTAATACTGATACTTCCTACTAGAAAAGTGTCTACTTTTTCCACTCCGTTACGTAAATACGACAACCTGAGTAGTTCAATGGTTCAGTGGTTAGTGGTTACCATGCTTGTTTACTGTCCAGCTGCTATTCCGGGTTCGAGTCCAACAAGGCAGAAGATGGAGCATACCAGTCTAGAAACAACATAATCTTAGCGTTAATGTCCTAGTTGTGATCTCGTGCGCGATGTCTCCAGGTCCGCATTGACTATGATTCAGGATTTGGCAGATAAGGTAATTACTGTGGAGCGACTGCCACTCCGTGACTCTGCAGGGGTACCTGGCCTGATTAGATCATTGTTACACAATCATTCGCCTGAATTTGCATTTTCATCACGATGTTTCCCTTATCGTAAGAGCATCGGATAGTGTTTAACTAATGTACATAACTCAGAAGCGTCATTATTACATAGCGGTACTGGGGTTCGAACCGCGGTATCTCTCGCTTACGAGCCCGACCCGCGAGCCATTAGACCACCGACCCTCTAGAAATCTAGAAACAGCTTCATCATCACAGCCCATACAAGTCCACTGCAGGGCTTAGGGCCTCTCCCACGAAAGGGAAGGTTGTTGCCATAATCTCCACGCTTGGCAGGCGGGTTGGAGATCGCAGTGTTATAAATATAACAATGGGAAACGCTGCTGCCCATTTTCCAGCCAACGGAGACTAGATCGTTTGCCTCGGAAACATTAGTCGCCTTGTACGACACCCATGAGTGTAAGAGGTTGGTGCTATTCTACTCTGCCGGACACCACACGGCCATCCGGACACTACACGGCCAGTTAGTAACTCTAAAATCACTATAACACAGTAAATATTCAATTCTTATCTTACACCCTCTGTGAATGATCTGTATACCGTACTTCGTTTTGACGGTCGAACATCTGGCGTATCTCAGATTATATTTATAGGCCAATTCGATCGAAGGATAATAATGATTCATGACATTACCTGTCTGTTCTGTTTAAGTGGACTGCAGCGCGTAGATACGTATTTTTACGTAGTTTTCTGTAGCCGTACTATTATGAATGTGAATATGTATGTGCTTCTATGAGTTTGTTATGTAAATACTCTATAAATATATGCTTAGGCATCTGAAGGTAAGTAACCTTTGCGCAGTTACAAGAATTTAGCAGTGGGAAAGTGGTACATTAGACGTTTATAAATATAAATACGCTTGGACAATTCACACAGCGCCATCTAGCCCCAAAGTAAGCGAAGCTTGTTTTATGGGTGCCAGACAACTGGTAAACTACATATACATTTAAATACGTACTTTTATACATATAATGCCTCCAGGATTAAAAAACACTAACGAAGAATTACTTTGATCATGAGTGGTACTTAACGACTATAAGATACACAAACTTAAGATTTTCCATTGTTATAAGTTCCTAAACCTTCATCATAAACGAATAAATGCGGACCACGCTTAGGTATTAATTCGTTTATTTCTCTGGATTTGTTTTTTATACCTACCATGTAATGGAGTTTCATATCATCACAGCCCGTAACAGTCCACTACAGGACTTAGGGCCTCTCCCACGAAAGGGGGGTTATTGCCATAATCTCCACGCTTGGCAGGCGGGTTGGAGATCGCAGCGTATAAATATAACAATGGAAAATGCTGCTGCCCATTTTCCAGACTACGGAGACTCTTGATCTTTTGCCTCGAAAACTTTAGTCGCCTTGTACGACACCCACGAGTGAAGGGGTTGGTGCTATTCTACTCTGCCGGACTTCACACGGCCAGTAATGGAGTTTACCTACATTAAAATCTATAAGCAGAAACTTGTATTTGGCTTAAAGATGTTTAAAGTTACCAATATGCTTAATTTTAACAGCTGTAAGTATTTTCAAACTCAAATAAATGAATAAATAACGCCCAGACCCGTACCAGAAATAATATTTCATCATTTATAAATAAAATATGATAAATAATCGTTGACAAATTCACACCGCGCCATTTAGCCCCAAAGTAAGCAAAGCTTGTGTTATGGGTGCTAGATAACTGATAAACTACTTATGTACTTTTAAATACATACTTATTATACATAGAACACCCAGACCCGTAACAGAAATTAAAATTCATCATTCAATTTCTACCCGCCGGGAAACGAACCCGGGACCTCTTGCGTGGCCGACGCGCGGGGGATGTTGACCACTGAACCACTCAGGTCGTCAATTTCAATTTCTACTCTGCCGGGAATCGAACACGGAACCTTTGCGTTGCAGACGCGCGGGTGATAACCACTGAACCACTCAGGTCGTTGTTTGACACGCGCATTAGAAGCATCAGCGGAGAGTATGGTTTGTTTTCACATCTGACTTGGGCCATTAATTCATCCAGTAGATCATCTGATCGTAAGTGGTCACGGATGTTTTGCCAGAATTGTGGATTGCGTAGGCGAGTTCCTTAGTACAGATACGTTTTCAAATTAAAAATATAACAAGCTTTTATCGCGCGATATATACTCGTCAAGACCATTCCAAAGAGCCGAAGCACGGTGGGGTATAACTATGTTCCCACTCCATCATCAGACCAGCTCCATGATACCATTAATATGCATCCAAGTTACAAATGTAATATCAAATTTCAGCTCAATGAGGAGTTTTCCAATAGGTATTTAAGGCATTCCTAACCACTCACTAGATGGCGCCCCGACAATTTTGGTAATTGATAATCGCTTGAAATAGGTTCTTAGCAAACAGGATATAAACACTGGGTACGTTGTATTGGATAATATTATATTTGTCAATAGTTTTCAACCATTTTAGAGGTTGTAATAATAATGGAACATAGTGCCAACTTCTATAAATATTTCTTTTTACACTTCGTTCAACCTCTAACAGTTATGTTTATATTAATAAACACTTTATTTTTAAGTTTAGTATTACTTGGCTGCATGAAATCACTGCCACCATCATACAGATTTAAAAAAGATTACCAAAATTGTAGGAGCGCCATCTATTGATGCTTTTTGAAACAAACTATCAATACCTACTGGAAAACTCCTCATTGAACGTCAAATTGATGGGCCAAATTAGGCTTGCAAGATTGCAAGACAAACAAGTGAAGTTAAGTAAAAGCTTATAAAATGTCAAATGGGTTTGGAAATACAGATACACGAAGCCCATCCAAGTGTCTCGGTAATGATCACGTTATATTTTCCGCAAGAAACAGTGTACAATTTCGAGAAAACATGAGTTAAATTAAATAGAACATGTTTTCTATTACGGCTAAATCCGTTACTTACAATAATATTTACTTATTCCTTTAAGCGAGCGCCGCAACGCATTGTAGCACAATAGTCCCACGATTGCTAAATCTGATAGTACTGGGGAAACTGCCGAGCAGCTAAGATAATCCTTTGGACACCGTACAGCAGAGTACATTAGTTGAATACTAACCGAAGCTCTTACCGTGAGATAAAACATCGTGATGAAACCTGCACATTCAGGCGACTGGCGTTCCCCTGATAGCAGGATCACGGAGGTCAGTTGGCAGTCGCTCCACTGTAATTACCGGATCCGCCAAATCCTGGATCATGGTCAAGGCGGACCCCGGGCCCTCGTGCGCGTTCGCACATCCGGGACATTAACTCCGTACAGCAGAGGAGCTCCATACGATTTATCGACGATCTCATACAAACAAGCGAATTAGAATCACTGTTCTCCTAGTTAATAGTTTAGATAATACATTCTTGATGGTACTCCATTGTATTGTCCATTGATGATTCATTCGAAACCGGTTGCAATATATTAAAAAATAAATTAATACAAATAAATAATCGTGGACAAATTCACACATCGCCATCTAGCCCCAAACTAAGCAAAGCTTAAGCCTATGGGTGCTAGATAACTGATATACTACATATATACTTTTTTTTTAAATACATACTTATACATGGAACACCCAGACCCGTATTAAGTTTACATTAATTATAATGGGACTTGTGTAAAAAAGTGTTATAATTCTACCACTCTTCACGTGTGAGTTACACCGAAACGGGTAGGCGCAATCCGTAGTACGGTCACGGATCACGGAGATACAGACTTGCCCCCGAACAAAATATACCAAACGGACATTACGGAGCTATCACAATAATCGCTAAACTCTTGCGCATCGCAGTACCAAAGTGCTGTCATAACATGCCGTAAAGTTTTTATTAATAGCCCCTAGTGTTTGGCCTAAGCTTCGACTCGGCGGGAGCGGGTGGAAGAGATTCGCTAGTTTCCTGGCTTCGTAGTTTATGCCCTTGTTTCTTTATACTGTGCTCTTAAGGCTGTATTCGAAACCACCTTATCTATTTCTGCAGCCAAGCATGCTTAGCTTTTGGTTTGAAGGAGAAGGTAAGCGCAATCACAGGCCTGAGGCATTTCATTTTAGTCCTCACAGTGACAATGCGCATAAGGTTCTGCATTTTTGTTGCCTGCAACCTGACACATGAGTTGTAGATGTTATGGGCGACAGTTACCGCTTACTATCAGATGGACTATCTGCCGGTTTGTCACTAGACACGCGTAGCATGAAAGTTGACAGAACAGTTTTTGTGTCGATATGTACCTTACTAGTCGTCACTTACCGTCTTACGTCTTGTCTAATATGATAAAAAACTAGTTGCGACAAAAATAATTCTAATACTGTATCGCGGTTTTCCTTGTCAACATGCGTCGTAACAACTCCCGCTTTGAGAAAGCAAGTCGGAATCCTACATGGAAACTAATTTTTAACGCCCTTTTGAGAAAGTAATACCGAGCTCAGTAATAAAGCTTGTCCTCGGTTCCCAGGACGACTAGCACAAGATTGCTCGCGCTGAAAACAGGCGCGATATAGATATTGGTATATCTTTCATCGTACTATTAAGAGAATGAAACGAGGAATATTTATATTATTTATTTATTTTACAGTTTATGTGCACAGGAAATACATAGTGAATAACAGGCAAAGTAATAAATGGCACAACAGGCGCTACTTACATTAGTTTAACCTTTAACCCTAAATACCCGTAACCAGTTACGAAACGTATACATATTTACGTAGAATCCGTTCAGTAATTCTTGCGATTACCGTCTGCAAACAAAATTGACCTCTATAATAATTAACATAGCTACCAATACGTGAATGGGCCCGCCGCACGCCTGGCCACACCGGCATCGTTTATTTACTCTGCGCGTAAACGGTTGCCAGATGAATCGCGCAATTATAGTGAAAAATCTCAGACGCGAACGATTTTTTGAAGCTAGTTGCCATTCCAGTTAGGAATGCCTTTTATTATCTTGTCTTTAGCAATTTGGTGCGCGGAAATTATGTTTCTAGTTTCGTTGCCTACTTCCTGCGGGGCTTTTGAATAACTCTGTGGACAACTGAATTTGACATATAATAATCTTACACTAGGTACTCTAATTTGGTAGACGCTGTACCCAGTGGCCAACGTAGCTGACGTAGTGTTGAACAAACAAATGTCAAATTCAGTTGCCAACTGAGTTAGACAATACCCCAGCTAGGTGGCTTCACTACATATTATAAAACTAAAGTCCCACGCCTCGTATGTCTGTCTGTTCGCGATTAACTCAAAAACTTGTGGTGGTTTTCACCAATAGACATAGTGATTCATGAGGAAAGTGTTAAGGTTACTCCCCGTGCAAAGCCGGGCCACTAGTATTAAATAATTGTAATTACCCTTGTACCACCATCCTCTGGACCCAAGCCAACCTCACTTGACCCCAGTGGGTCAGATGGTAGTCGGCCCACGTAAAAAGCTGAAACACCACCATTTTTTTCTATGAAAACTGCTGTGGGAAATCGTTACCCAGTAAATCTTGAAGGCGCTTTCCTGCTAGGAAAGCGGACCCTGGTAGGAGCCTGGATTCACCACTATCCTGTTTAGGATTAGGACTTATAATTTCTTCGGCCCGTCGGCCCTAAAAAAGCTTTTACTCACCACCAGAAAAACTTGACTTCTCAAAGCTTTTGCAATTTTGGGTTTCTGTTTATACGGGTCGGCAATTGTTTTTTCAAAAAATGTAATAAGTTTTTTTATGTAAGATAAGTAACTCTTCATCATAACAGCCCGTAACAGTCCACTGCAGGACTTAGGGCCTCTCCCACGAAAGGGGAGGTTATTGCCATAATCTCCACGCTCGGCAGGCGGGTTGGAGATCGCAGTGTTTAAATATAACAATGGAAAATGCTGCTGCCCATTTTCCAGACTACGGAGACTCTTGATATTTTGCCTCAGAAACGTTAGTCGCCTTGTACGACACCCGCGAGTGTAAGGGGTTGGTGCTATTCTACTCTGCCGGACACCACACGGCCAAGTAACTCTTAATGGTAGACAATAACGTGGTGTTACGCGCTGAATGTATATCTTAATAATGGTCAAAACTTGATGTAAATGAAAATTTAAGAATAGCTCGTCGCTCGTAATTTTCTAAATAAGTATTTTAGACGACCTGTCTTCGTTCATGTTGCCTACAAAATCCTCGGCCCATTGCGCTGCCTCTGTTAGCTTTCAAAAATTGCTGAGGGCGCACTTTCGATAAGTATTTTTAAAAAGTATTACAGTCCTTGGAAATCAATCATGATACATACATAAATAGGGGCCACGCTTTTTTCCTGTAGAGGTAGGCAAAGACGACCACATTCCACATGCTGCGTTCCTGACAAACCTCCCTCGCTGCTTTCACATTTTTTTAATGCCAACGGGCACACGGGCGGACTGGAAGTCCCACCTGATGGGAACCGGCCACCGTCGTCCAGGACATCTGCAACCTAAGGGGAGCAAATTCGGTGCCGCCATTTGAGATACCTGTAAATAGCCTTTTGAAGACGCTACAATATTTACCAGAATTATTAATTGAATGTCCCCCAGTTTTAACATGGTATACCTATAATTGTTGATATTGTGACAACTTGATTGATATAATTATAGTAATTGCCAAATAAAATCTATGTTTATGTGTAAGAGCCTCATGTTGTAGTGCAGAGGAAAGACTTCGGAAGGCTCATTCCACATTCATCAATACACGACGGTGAGACAATGTCCATGGATCACTTCCAACCAAAATGATCGGAAAGTTCGTTACCTTCATGGTTAACACTGGCAAATTTTTTTTCTCTATGTTTCCATCCATTGAGCTCCCATAATACGTCAATGTTTCCAACGCTATTTATTTCCCAACAACTTTAATCAAAGTAGCCCCTGTAGTTTCCCCTAAGTGTATTGGATGTGAAGTGCTTTCACGGACCGACCACAAGAGCTAACGTTTTAAGTTATTAGAACCTACCTGCATCTAAGTATACAACAAAGTCGCTTCACGCCGTCTGTTCCTATGTGTCTATGTACGCTTAGATCTTTTAAACTGCGCAACGGATTTTAATGCGATTTTCAACAATAGATAGAATGATATGTCATGGGTTTAAATCGAACTTAAAACGTTGGCTACTAGGCCAATGCTTCTATAATTTTAATGAGTTTTTGAATTTTATGCAAATTAATGTATGAATGTTATGACATTAATTTTTTTTCTTTATTTTTGATTATATTTATATAACATTATCAATCCCAATTACCTGTTTGTGTATGTTATATTTGACAATTTAATTACGATTTGTAATAATTCATTTTATTTTGATATCATTATACATATAATTGGATGACATGTATACATTTTATTATGTTAATATTGCACAATACCATACCTATTATTATGGTACCCAGGTACATAATACTATAGACTATGTGTACCTATGTACCTACCCACAACCATACTGTACTGACGTATAACTTAGTTATCAATAAAGAATTTGTATTCGATACAATAGGAAGGTTTATAAGCAAGAAAAGGGGTAGATGGGGGTAAAGTAACTAAGTGCAAAGCCGGGTCCACTCTTGTATAATTTTAGTGTATCATTTATCCGTTTTAGGGTATTTTTTCTCCGTTGCGTGGCATCGATGTGTATCATTGTCACTAATTTGGACGCAAAATAATACGTGATCATGATACACGCCGTAGCTATACCCTGATGAAACACCCCGATCTACTATACAATATAGTATCTGTAAGGTCTAATTAATTAATGCTCAAAATGATGTATTATTATGATTAATTAATATTGTATCCAGCTTAATCTAGTAAATTGTACTGATTTGTTAACCTTTTTAAGAAGTCAAGTGATGGCTGTATGAGAATAATAGCTTCGATAGCGTTTGACATTTGAATTTTTATAAGAGTGAGTGTCATTCTATTTTGGGGTGTCTATGGAAGAAGATTATAATACCAAAATATCTAATAGTACGGAATAAATCACTGTTTAGTATTGATAAAACGGAGTTTTACTACATATCCAACTATGTTTAGGGTCAAGATACTAAGAAAACCTGTCTACAACCACAGGTATCCTTTGTTTTAGATAGTTTTTTTACTTGGATACTGTCTTTGACACACTGAAAAGGAATGTATTATATTCTTTGAAAAAAAATATTGACGGCCCTAATTTAACATTGTATCGTGATCGTTAGTATCCTAATATGATTATGTGATATGATACATGACAGACCGCAATCCGCGTCGAGGCGGGTTTTCCCCGATCATCAAAGGGGATACGCAATGCCGCTACCTGCGTTTTCGTTGCTAAATGCGGATACTTGAGGAACGTTCCACGTTGTCGAAAATGCGCCGCTGGAATTTGGATACGAGGATCGTAGGAAAATTTTAACGTCCACAACACGCTTGGCACATGCGTTAGCGACACGCTGACAAAGATACAATGGTCGTGGTTTTTAGCACAAGGCGCGATTTTATTGGTTGAATAAAATGAATGATATACGCCTAATTTTGGATTTGGAGATGGATACAACTGTGGACCCAGCTTTACATAATTGAGGATTGTAGGCATAGGAAATGAGGCATAAGGCATTTCATCTTAGTCCTCACGGTGACTACGCACCTGCGTTTCTGTGTTTTTGTTACCTGCAACTTAAATGTAAGAATTGTAGATGTTATGAGTGACAGTTACCACTAACCATCAGGTGGTCTATCTGCTCGTTTGTCACTGAGTAGCACAAACATTACATTTATTATATTATTTATTGTATACATGCTTAATTAGATACATCAATCAAAAATGAGTAGCGGCAAACTTATCTCTATGAGAGATTTATTTAGATTTCTGCCATTTATAACGGCGAAAGTTTATAAACTTTATAATCTGATAAGATGGGTGAATTTTTATACGTCAATAAGGGACGCATTTTTATTCAACTTTACTTACAGTGTGTTAGGTTATACAACGCATCGCCCGCGACAACGACACCCAACGGCTTACGACACGACAATACCGCAACTAGGATGATGTAGTCCGCGGCTGAGGATAGGCCCCTCACGTGTCCCACACCGTTCGACTCGGAGCTTCTGGCATCCATCGGCTCCCTACCTTTATCTAGGTATCGTGTCACACAAATATGCATCTTACTATTATATTAGACGGGACTTAAACGCGACGTACCTTTTCGATTTGTTTTCCCGAAGTTTCGGTAGGGTTACACCCACCGTGGTCACGAGAAGACTCGGGTTGTGGTTTAGTGGTTTAAAGAACGCGAGTTTAGTTTGAAACAAACAATATGCATCTCATTGCATTCAAGGCAAGAGTGAATATTATTAACAATTACCTTGTACACACGGACATGCAGACATAATGGGTCGTAAATATTTCAATAAAAAGTCGCCTGAAAATCCGTTTCTCGCGAACAGACAGGCAGGCAGACGCGGCGTGGGAGTTGTTTTTATATTAAAGTGATTACCTTAAACACGCGGACATTAGACATTATGGCTCGTAAATATTTCGATAAATAGTGGTATTGTCGCCATCTCAAGTCAATAATCGCTCTCTTTGAGGCTATGAGGCACAGGCAGCCCTCACAAGTCTTAAAAACAATAGAGCTGCTAACAAAATCGTTATTGCCATCACAATACCCATAAATCCCATGGAGGAAATAGAAATAGTGGAACCACACTTCCCGAAAACAAATGGACTGTCGTGTTGTGACACCTTTAGGTAGATACCTACGTTAGTTCGGCCTTGTTGTGTTGCTCTAGGGTTCGGTCATCGAAGTCGTTACGTTATGTTTAATGGAAAGGAGCGTTGGTGGCCGAGTGGTTAAGGTATCCGACTCGTTAGCGAGAGGTACCGGGTTCGAATCCCACTGCGGCCATGTACCATAATTATTTTCTGAATTATGTATAATGTTGTTGATTGCTAAGGCTAACGGATACGGTGAGGGAAAACATCGTGATGAAACCTGCACATTTAGGCGACTGAATGTGTAACCATGATCCAAACTGGTCAGGTTCCCCTGGTGGCATGGTCACGGCGGTCAGATGGCAGTCGCTCCACTGTATCTGATCTGCCAAATCCTGGATCATGGGGAAGGCGGACCCAAGGCCCTCGTGCGCCAGAGCACAACCGGACTTTAACGTCAAGATGATGATGATACCGCCACGGTATCAATCGGCTATTATGTTTAACCAGTTTAACAAATACGGTGACCGAATTGGGCGAGAGAGGCGGCGGCGGCACCACTGTCACCGAATAAGGTTAGCGTGACCGATTTCGGCCAAATAGCTAGTCGATGACCGAATACGGGTTACGACGGCGACGTCGGCTGCGACCTATAATACGGCCCACGGAAACGCCCGGGGCTGTTATTTTGTGCACAAAGATCAGATAAATTGAATGCCCATGGGGACAGGGCCCAAATGGAATTCGAACCTTTCTTATTTCAGCCGTTTTCCCGAATTGATCCCGAGCGCTCGTTTCCGCAAGACGAGTCACTCGAAACATTACGTATCACCGTAATGTTTCGATCCCGTGTTAGCCATGTCAAAGCCATGTATGTATAAAGGATTTGGTTCACTGATTTGTGTATGTGTGAGTCATAAAGGTAGAAGTGTGTGTACGTCACTCGCGATCTGGAAAATTGTCTATACTAACATGACACGAAAAATACTGTCCGTGATCGATTTGGGAACACGGCGATTTAGCAAAATAAGCCCCCCCCTGTACGGCTAGCACGAGATGTTCTCGCGCGCGATAAGCGAGAAAAAGTGCGACATTGCTATCTCTTTCGTCTTAGTATTGAGAAAAGGAAACAAACGCTCTCTCGCGGCGCGAGCTATGTCGCGGACACACTTGTGATTGCCGTGCTGTTTCACTAGTACACAAATCGCACTTAGTAACCACCCAGCACCAGCCGGCAAGGCTTCACACCAATGTACTTTACGTCCAGGTGGACAGTTGCATAATATCCAACACCCGGTGGTGGTATTGTTATAATAATATTTTGTAATTGCTTACTCTGTTGAAGTATTTACCTCAGCACATCCACGTGGGCTATTGTTTGTATTGTTAAGCCCTGTCTGAGTCATGAAGAAGAGATAAGAGAGGTAGGGCATAGCGGGGTATCCCGTTCGAAATGGAGCCGCCCGACTGGGGAAGTACCTCCACCTTACAGAATACCGCAGCTAAACAATACTCTTTAAAATAGTGTTGTGTTTCTGCCGGTGAGTAAGGTTTCCAGAGCTCCATGGGGTGGGGATTTGGGGAACCGTGGCTTTGGCAGTGGAGGGATATTTGCCTTTTTACTGCCAGAGTAACGTGTTATAGAGGTGGGCAACGCATTGGCGATAGTCTCGGTGTTGCTTATGTCTATAGGCAGTGGTGACCACTTTCCATCAGGGGGCCCGCTTGCCTGTTTGCCTATCGTATTACATAAAAAAAAAAATGAAGAGGAGCTCTTCTCTGTGTGTGTCGGTAGTGTCATCGTAGTTCCTAAATGGATGGACCGATTTCGATACGGTTTTCTTCATTTGGAAACCAGTTGCTCGAGATATCTCGATTGAGAAGCTAAGATCCTTTGTTTCAGTCAACGGTATGGCTGCTGGAAAGCGGGAGAAAACGCCTGAGGGATAAATTATCGCACCACAGTTACGTATCCACCTAGAGTGTAATACAAGATAGTTTTCTATTTTACTTAATGTGTATCGACCAATTCCGTGAATTTGGTACTTACTATATGTAATTTGTAAGAATTTGTGTGTAGTTCAGTTAACAACGAGGAAAAAGTGTCTAGTTACTGAGCTGCTTCCCGTAGGCATTGATAATATTTTAACCATTTTACAAAGCTTGCGATACAGGGATGTGTTTTCCTTAATTTGTACGCTTTGTAATTTTGCGAGCGATAATCGGCTATAAATAAATAAATAAATATTCGTGGACAAATTCACACAGCGCCATCTTGCCCCAAACTAAGCAAAGCTTGTACTATGGGTGCTAGATAACTGATATACTACTTAAATACTT
The DNA here is from genome assembly GCA_905147135.1 of Blastobasis lacticolella. NCBI lineage: Eukaryota > Metazoa > Arthropoda > Insecta > Lepidoptera > Blastobasidae > Blastobasis > Blastobasis lacticolella. The sequence goes on along the minus strand of LR990062.1, from coordinate 12,632,100 downwards.
TTTTTTTTTTTTTTTAAATACATACTTATTATACATAGAGCACCCAGACCCGTAACAGAAATTAAAATGCCCGGCCGGGAATCGAACCCGGGACCTCTAGCGTGGCAGACCGGCATGTTGACCATTGAACCACTCAGGTCGTCAACAGTTTATTTTTATTAAATTTCACTCACTCCAGCATACATTCGCCTTGTATATTTGATTGCATTGTGTCTATTTTACACACAAGTAGACTACGATGGAGCGTACCTGTCTAATTCAATTCAATTTATCTCATAAATTATAGAATTTACATGTCAATTAGATACATTAGTTTCGTTATAGTATTTACCTATACTTATTAGGTAGATACTATATCTAGCTATACTCGTACTTATTATACGGGCCCTGGGCCCTCTCGTGCCGCGCGGGGGCGCGACCGGGACATAACGCCAAGACGATGATGATGATGATCTACCTATACTTATTAATTATCATCTTATCACTTAGGTATATGTCATCATCATCATATCAGCCAGAAGACGCACACTGCTGGGCATAGGCCTCCCCCAGAGATCTCCACATAGGCCGGTCCTGTGCTTTCCGCATCCAGCAAGTACCTGCGATCCTTACCAGGTCGTCAGTCCACCTTGTAGGAGGCCTACCCACGCTGCCCCATCGGCCATCTCTTCTTCGAGCTATGCGCCCTGCCCACTGCCACTTCAGTCTGGCAATCCTTAGGTATACGTACTTAATTAATATACTTAGGTATACGTACTTAATTAATATACTTTTAATAACATAGAATATCAGTTTTAAAAATGTTTAAGAATTAATCGGTTAGACGTCACCTTAATCGCATCCAAATACTCGTTAACATAGTAACAGGCTAATTTGATTAGTATATTTTTAATATATTTAGACTAGACAATGTCAACACACCTAGCTGACGGAACAATTCCTACTTCCGATTCCAACTAAGTAAGAGGTACCTGTGGCATTATACTTTTGTTTAATATAGTAGATAACTTTATTAGATTACGAAGCCCGGAAACGTAGCGAACAAACATAAAATATAACAAGCAAGCGCCAGCTTTGCATCTGCCGGCGCGTTGTTACCTTCGCCAGATTTATAGCCGGTGGTGTTGCATATTTTCGTGAGCTACTTATTTTAGTTTTTGCTCCTAAGCAGCCTAGCCAGCGGACCCATTAGCCGATACCTACGTCATACCTAAACCTACCCAAATGCTGGCCAGCCCAATCAAAGCCTTTTTTTTTCTTTTTTTTTACGCTGGGAATGCATTACGCACGATACCCTCCGTAGGGGGGACGGAAGGTCTGTGTGGGACTCCCAACAGTCGCCGGTGTACCCACTAAACCCTGCGGCGCTCCTGCATCGCCTTAATGAAGGTATCATGGGAGTAGCCGAAACCTTGTCATCCACGACACCTCCGGCGACCGCCCGCCTTAAACGCCTTACATCCCAATCAAAGCCTACACCTAACGACCCAACCTGCTTAATCTACTGAAGCCCAGGTCACACGATCGGAACGCCAACCCATCCTGAAAGCCTACCTATCTTAGAGCCCGACCTAACCTAAGGTCTGCCAGAGTACACACAGTATACAGTACAGTATACGGTAAATACTGTATTTACCTATGTTATGATTAAAACCAACAACGTTTTAAGTGTCATACTAAGTCAAATTATATACAAATCAAAGTAACCTTTACAAATTGCGATACCTCTAGGTTGTTTCTCCATACGGCGGTTTATTACAATAGCTTCACGAAAAAAGTATGAAACGACTGTCAACTGTAGTTATTTATTTACAACAGAGCGTACCATCTGCTACAGAGCTGCCTCGAGAATTATTTCGGTCCATATTTGTCGCACGCCGATACAAAAGTATAACTAACCTACTTTAGGTTACGACGTGAGACGGGGTATGGTAGCCACGTCTCGGAGCCTATCACACGTTCTATCTGGAGGTGCTTTCGAGTGGTTCTTATGATGCAGCTGTAAGGCTAGTGCCACACAGTCTGCTAAATGTAAGTTGGCTGACGCGTGGTAAAAAATACAGTTTTAACGAAAAATACATAAATACATTAATTACAATACAAGGGCGATATCTTAAGAGATTCACACTTTAAACACTTTGGTTACACTTTTCCATACCCGATATAAATAATCCATTTATTTCTCCACGATCACGTGTATGTGTATTGCCGCGACTCGGCAAGCGTAGTGTAGGACGCCCCCCGGCCAGATGGAGTGACGATTTGCGAAAGGCTGCGGGTAGATGCTGGATGCGGCAAGCTGAGGACAGGGTGCATTGGGGGAGGCTCATTGGGGGAGGCCTATTTCCAGCAGTGGACTAGTATAGGCTGATGATGATGATGTGTATAATGTATCTACCATAATAAAAATATGTTTTATTGTTAATCTCTGAAACGACTGAAACGACTAAAACGATTCCTAATAAAAAGGCAAAAATTCTATTTTGCTTCTTAGAAGAATATGAATATGTCTTGCGTATTGTAAATGAAAATTTAGCAGAAGTAGATAGCAAAGCTGAAGTAGTAGTGGGCTGGATACATACCACATAGCTCAAAGCATCCCACGAGATGGGCGCACGACTTCGGAAATGTCGTAGATAGCCGATCCATTCGTATCAGTGGATCGGTGTGGAAGCCGTGGGGGAGGCCTATATCCAGCGGCGGTGGTCCTACGGCTGAGCTTTTTTTAATTTAGACTAGATAAGCATTTGACCGCCACCTCACCTGGTTGTAACTGGCGATGCGGCCGAAGATGAAGCATGCCTGTCTAGGAACAGCTTATTCACTAGCCTTGTAGGCGTCCAGTAATTATAATTAATGATCAGAGAACACACTAGCAATCGAGATGATGACATGAAAGTTTCCTGTGCACTATTGAATGATTTACGACTGAAAACTTCAGTGAAATTGCTCGTACAGAATATTAAGAGACGTATGGGTAGTTTAAATTACCCGCCCCGGTTTCGTACGGGTTTCCCGGCTTTTCTTTTCTATAATATACATGTATTATACATATTGCAATTGGCCGTGTGATGTCCGGCGGAGTAGAATAGCACCAACCATGAGTGTAAGGGGTTCCTTACACTCATGGGTGTCGTACAAGGCGACAAATGTTTTCGAGGCAAAGGCGAAGCTTTTTAGCAGCATTTTCCCTTGTTATATTTAAACACTGCGATCTCCAACCCGCCCGCCAAGCGTGGAGATTATGGCAACCTCCCCTTTCGTGGGAGAGGCCCTAAGTCCTGCAGTGGACTGTTACGAGCTGTGATGATGATGATTATACATATAAACCTTCTGAAAGAGATTCTCTAACTGACGGTTAAATCCACATAAAAATCCGTTTTGTAGTGTTTGAGTTTATCGCGAATAGACATACAGACAGACAGGCGCGGCGTGAGACTTTGTTTTATAAAATATAGTGATAATGTAAAACGAAGTCTCCGTGTCTGACTGAATATCCGCTATAACTCCTCCTAAACCACGTAACGGAAATTGACGCGGTTTTCACTATAATTTAGAGTATTTCTTCCGGGAGGTTTATATGTATAATACATGCATATTATAGTATGTAATAGTTAAAGTAGAATAGTATTAAAGAAAAGCCGAGAAAATCGTGCGAAGCCGGGGCAGGCCGCTAGTGTTATATATACCCCAGCTAATCCCCTCTTGTATAATTAGGGTTCCGCTTTGAGGTTCCTTGAAAAAATAAACCCAACCACCACCGAGGCCGCAGACATCGTTCAGTTTTAAGCGTGCAAACAAACACACATCTTTTTCATGTTGGAAAAATTCTTTTGCTCTAGTACTAAATATTGCATTGCGAAACGACGGTCGTTGTCATGTCGAGTGTGTGTGTTGTGTGTTTCTTTTTTAATATTTTTTCTTCAAAATATGTGTGGTATCCTTTTTTGCTCTTAAAAAATCAAAATCAGATACGATTCGGAAATAATTTAACACTAGAAACAAATATAATTAATTGTTCAGTGTCACGCGTTAAAATGAAACGATATGAAAATATTGACTGATACCGTAAAAAAATTTTAATAACCTGTCTCATCTTAACTTAAATTCCGAAGTGCATTTTCGTAATCAATCTTGATTATACGATGACCAAGGCAAACTGCTATTTAATTATTTTGTCCGAGATGTCTATAAATTGGAAACATTACATACGGCGAACGTTGACAGCGAAACGACATAAAACGGGGAATCCCAAAATACTGTATGGAAAAATCAAGGGAAAACGAGAAGGTACCCACAGGCATGGTCGCCGGTGAAAGCTAGTTAAAAATAAAAAAAAACCTGCGTCCTGAAACCTACCTATCCAGGTCAGTAAGCCCTGGGGCTTGTCCACTAAATATAGAAGCTGGACCCCCTCAGCAAGCTCGATTACCCCGTGCGTGCTCATATCGATTGGATTTTATCGGACACGATACCTGTATGGAATATGCCAGTCCAAGATAATATTCGCCGGATAAACACCGGCTTTGCTGATAAAGTTTATTAGAAAAAAAAGTGTATTATATTTTCGTGAAAGTGGCGATTGATTGTCTTCTCTTATGCGCAAATGTGGACGGGACTTTAGTACGATGAGCGTGTGAGATGTAGAGGTAGCTTTGTTTCGTGGGTTTTTTAATATCGTACAATCCGTAAATGTTATAAAGAGCGACTAAATCATCTTTCTATAATCAAATTGACGAGTCTACAGACTACGCCTTTCTTATAGATCTTTCTCGCGACACCCCTGGTGTTGTGAATGTCCATGGGCACTCTTGAGCACTTACCATCGGGTGACCTACGTGTTTGCCAAACAAGCTTATGGCCTGCCTGACTGAGCAGTCACCGCAGCCTATGGACGTTTGCAATACCAGGGGCATCACCCACGCGCTGCCGACCCCGTAAAAACCTTTTCACCCCTTTCTTGAAGAACTCCAGGGAAATCCTCTTGTATAAAAAAATCTAAACCTCTCAATCGTGAAACAAAATTGTAGGTTTAAAAAAAACTCGAATCTCTTACTTAAACGGAACGCCTCAATTATTTACGTGGAGTCGACAAAAAACTGGGTCGAGAAAGCCGGGGAGACAAAAAATTATCCTGTCTCGAACTTATCATACAAAGAGCTTTCCGTCTCGGCTAAAAATAAAAATTCTAAACCTCCCGATAAACAGTTGAGATACAAAAGGAATAAAAATGTCCAAACGTAATGCCATATCTGCGGAAAGTAGTATCTGCGTAGAATTTAAATTGGAGATATGAATGAGACGGGCTTTTTTTATCAGAACCATGAGTGAGATAGGGTGCCGGCGGTCCCTAGTCCTTAGTTTCAATGCGAAAATCGATTCAATAAACCGATTGTTAGCAAATATATTTTTATTACATAAAACTAGGCAGACATTAAACCGTCATCTCACATGGTAAGTGACGATGCGGCCGAGGATGGAATAAAAAAGATCATTTGCCGTTAGTCCCGGTTGTGCTCTCGCCAAAGACCAGGGTCCCCCTTAACCATGATTCAGGATTTGGCAGATCAGGTAGTCGCAGTGGAGCGACTGCCATCTGACCTCCATGACCCTGTTATTAGGAAAACCTGACCGGATTGGATCATTTATTACACATACAGTTGCCTTGAATGTGCAGGTTTCGTCACGATGTTTTCCCTCACAGTATAATGGCCGAGGATGGAATATGCCCTAAAAGTTTACAGCGAAACTAGGTGGTATCGATTTTTTAAACTAATAGGAAGGTAGGATTTTTTTAATAGTACTAGAATTTTATAGGAAGCTACATTAAAAAAACTAAATACATACTAAAGCTTAGGTGGTTCTACCGCGGAGCATGGCGTAAATGTTCTAATTAGGAAAATAAATTTTAAAATCTTACACTTAAACTGTTTTCGTATATCACTCTATCGAGATTTTTTAAAATCCCTCATTAACGGTAACTTTGTAACGGTGATCATTATAATCTAGACGCCTTCAAGGCTACAGTGAACAGGCTGTTCCTAGACAGGCATGCTCCATCGCCGGCCGCATCGTCACATACCACCAGTTGTGCGGCCAGCACAAGTTGCTCTCGCGCGCGATAAGCAAGAAAAGGCTCGACATAGATACTGCTTTCTCTTTCATCTTAGTATTGAGAGAAGGAAACAAACGCTCTCTCGCGGCGCGAGCTGTGTCGCGGACGCACTTGTGATAGCCGTGCTGAGATGCCTAACTAGTATAACTAAAAATAAACCACTACTCATAAAAAAGTACTTGTTTAAAAACTCCCCACAATAAAATAATGAAAAGCAACCACCGCACGTAATTCCAGATGGTCCCATGTGAGAACAGAAAGATAATATGTGGCAGTGTAGTGTTCACCGTTTTCCTAGTGCTGGCATACCATTCCATAGACTTTAGGCGGTTGTGGTACAAGCTGGTGTTGCACACTTTCTACATATCGTGCGAGATGTTGAAACTGTTGGTGAAACTTGTGGAACTTTACTGAGCATGCGAGGGTCCAGGGGTTGAGTCGGGTAAGTGACGGGAGACTGGAAATTCTTTGTTACGGCCCTGTAGCGTGCGTTATCCTATCCAGAACTTCGCAAGAATATGATTTAGTCAGGATATGACGTGTAGGAAGCCCTCCGGCCAAATGGAGCGACGATTGGCGAAAGGATGCGGGTGGATGCTGGATGCGGCAAGCCTAGGACGGTTTGACGGTCATTGGTTGAGCTCCATGTCCAGCAGTAAACTTATAAAGGCTGATGATTATGTATAGACGGATCCTGGCGGAAGACGGGTTGATCGCTGGCGTTTGTATGCAATTGTACAAAATTTTGCATTTGATGATGACGATTATTATTTTGTGTTCGAGTCAGTTATATCGTGGAAAGTGGGTAGAAGAGAACCCACTTTACAGCGAGCCTCTTTGCGGATATTTTAATTCCGTCAGATGGAAATAACTCTATTGGAAAGAACCTCTTAAAAGGAAACGGGGACGAAGGTGTCAGCAATAATGAACGTTCGGCGTCTTTGAGCTTTTTACTTTGTGAAATCAAACGCCGTAGTTTCTTTGTCTCGTCTTCCCTTTCGCTATACCTAGGTACCTATAAGTGTGGCTACACTTTGCAATAACTTCGGCAATAACTAAAATATTATGTGTTACTAGTGGACCCGGCGCGACTTCGTTCGCGTAGCGTTCTAACCCTACACCTACCCTAATTAAAAATGTTGTCTAAAAAATAAAAAATAAATTTAGGGGTGGACTACCCGTAACATTTAGGGGGATGAAAAATAGATGTTGGCCGATTCTCATAGATACCGGATAAGCACAAAAAATTTCATCAAAATCGGTCAAGCCGTTTCGAAGGAGTATGGCAACGAAAACTGTGACACGAGAATTTTATATATTAGATGTATTTTTAATGAAGTTACATTTACAACTCCAATGGCGAAAGGACCAGATGCATCCCGACAGACATACAATCAATTCATGTTATAATCGTGATATAAGGTGTTGCTGTGTGTAAATAGAATTGTATTGTCTTCTATTCTTAAGACGAAAGGCTGTGCCATCTTTTTCGTACAAAATCGAGTGTCCTAGTCCCCATTTGGTGGTGCTCCTGTATGGATGAGCACGTTTAACATCCCCTTTGTTTTTCTTTAATTTATTTAGGTTTATAACGGAGTCATTAGCATCGCATCAACAGCCCGTAACTATCCAAGTGTCCACTGTTGCGTTTGAGCTTCCTCCAAACTCCACGATAGATGCCCATGGGCAGCAGTGATCACTTATCAACAGGAGCTTGCTCCTTTGCGTCCCTCTATTAATATATTTATTAGAAACTAGTGGACCCGCCGCAACTTCGTTCGAGTGGCGTCCTACCCCTACCCTACGTTACCGTACCCCTACTCCTACCATACCCTACCCTATGCTACCCTACCCTACCCTAGGCCTACCCTATATCTACTCTACAGCTACTTTACCCCTCCCTACCCTTTTTTCTTGCTTATAAACCTTTCTCACTCTATTGTTGAAAATCGCATTATAATCCGTTGCGTAGTTTAAAAGATCTAAGCGTACATAGATAGGTATAAATAGGACAGTGGACGGGAAGCGACTTTGGATTATACTATGTATTGATGTAAGCCATCCAACTTTTCTAAGGATTTTCCGAGGAAAGCATCCGACCGTAAGCCTTAAGTCGCGGAAAATGGACAGGGACTTTGCCGTGCAGTGGGACAGAAATGGCTAAAATACATAATAGATGTACGGATTTACCTCGGACATAAGCATTCTAATATTACAGCACTCAATTGTATTGTGGGAGTTATTCATGGCAAATCACCTTCCACGTATTCAGTAGATAAGGGCACAATAAAAATAACCAGAGCCATTGATAAGCTGATAAGCTCTCGCCAAAGTGCGCCATAATTGGGTCACTGTTGAATAATGGAGCTTTGATTTGCCAAAATGGGTTTTATGGACTGGAAAGTTGAGGAAGCGAGAGAGGTCTTTCAGGACCACAAGTGGAAACCCAGAACAAGACAATCCTTATTCGGAGAGTGGAGTGACGTTGTCTCTGCCTACTGCCTAGCCTAACCTCTAATATCCAATAAACTCTAATATTTTCCAAACTACAAAACCGATTTTAATGAAATAAAGCTAAGAACTATCTAGATGAAACTGGCTTTCAAATAGCGCATCCAAATCGCTAAAAGGGAGCTACGATGCCCCAGACAGACGCACAAAGCCACAGATATACAAGTCAAACTTTTAACACCACTCTTATTTCGGGGGTCAAAAAGGACATGACGTTATGTATGTATATTATTTTAACCCCATGCGCAAAAAGAATTTGTATCTGTGTGTCTGTCTGTGGCATAATATCGTAGCACCTGAAAAGGAGGGGTGTATGGTGACAACGTAGCTCCCGAACGGATGGACTGATTTCGATAATTTCTTTATTTCAAAACCGAATTTTCGTTTTATCGAGATTGTACTTAGCTTCTTATTTAATTAAATACGTTTCAGTACTTTATTCGAGTAGAAATACAAGTTTTTCCTTGACCTTGCCTTCACCTGTATTTCTGCTTTTCAAATCACGTAAAGGGCACTGCATAAAATATATGCCAGTTTTATTCTTCTCGAGTTGCGGTAGGGCTGCCAGGAGGCAAATAGAATTGTGTAGCACGTCGTAGTAACAGTGAATATTATAATTGAATTAGGTTTGTTAGTGACATTTGACTAATTCTATTACTAATTTTGTAGTAATATTAAGTACCAGTAATACTTAATAAAAAATATTTTTGGACAATTCACACAGCGCCATCTAACCCCAAAGTTAACAAGGCTTGTGTTATGGGTGCTAGACATCTGATAAATTACTTATATATCTTTAAATACATACTTATTGTACATATAACATCCAGATCCGTAACAGCAATTAAAATTGAACTACTGAGCCACTCAGGTCGTCAAAATACTATTTTTACACCGCAGTTTTTCTTTTACAACTATTTGTTTTTTGACGTTAATTAGTGTTTTTATAAGAAGCTACACGGAATAAATATGTTGTACCTACATTACTAGACTATAAGATGAGCTATACATGCGTATACCAACGTCAGCTGCTTTTATACCGGTTTTGGGTAGATCGCTACGCTGTCGCCTGTACAAGGAAAATGAGATATTCAACGTGTTCCGTTAATCTCGTAAGCGAATTATTCACGCGCTTGTTCTCAAGACTGATTAGGGACATTTCGTATTGTCACTGCTTATTAACGTACTCAAGAGACAGGGGAGGCGGAATATCGGGATTATGTCAACAGCATTATACCCAAATCCAGTATAAGATGAGCTAGTTTCTCTATGGATGTGCATAACAATGGTAGCTCCTTTTATACTGGTTTTGAGTAGGACGATGTGCTTTCTTCTGTGCCTATACCTAATCATTATACATTTTGAAAAGGGGTATAGATGTATTTGCCCGTAGGTAAATAATTTTTAAATAAATAATTTAAAAAATGTTTCTCCCCGACTGTCCTAAAACCATTTTAAGGACAATTTTAACTGCGGGTCCAAACGCCTGAGGAAAAATATTAATTTTAATGCATCAGTCGTTTCGGCCCGCGGGCCAATACTAGTCTGGGTCGAAACGCCTGAACACTCCTGTGTGAAGAATTACTTGGCAAGAATTACTTGCCAAATTTTGTCAAATTGCAATACCATTTAGCTTAGCTTCGCCACGAATGTTTTCGAAGTATAAGTGAAGTTTTTAGCCGTTCCTATTCCTTACATTTCTATTCATAGTTTCCACGATTGTTTTCATGTATAAGGAAATGGTGGTAAACATAGGGTAGATACGCCCTCTATTGTCCCTGCTGGCTTTGTCTCATCGTTTTGTGCGGCCTAGCAAATTGGGACGTTGTATCGATTCAAGTCGACCGAGGGAGCGGCTCAGAACTACCACGGTAGGCTTTGTCAATTAAAATGTTTTAACTCAAAAGTTATTCAGACACGCGAAGCGATATTTTGGGCTTTCACATCAACGAAATAGAATAGACAATTTAAAAGAGGTAGGGCGTAGCGAGATATCTACCCCGTTTGAATCGGAGCCGCCCGATTGGGGAAATATCTCCTTACAGAATACCGCAGTCAAACAATACTATTTAAATAGGAGTATTGAGGCGTTTTGGCCCGCGTTCCGAAACATCTGGTTAATTAAAATTATTATCTTTTCTCAGGCGTTTGGGCCCGCAGTTAAAAATTCTATTTAAAAAATGTTTTTCTCCGACTGTCCTAAAAGTGGTGAGCGGTAACTGTCGCCCATCACATCAACGATTCATGCATTTAGGTTGAAAACAAAAAAAATGCAGAACCGTAGGTGCATTATCCCTGTCACTATAAGGATTTAAATTTATAGATAATTAACGCATAATTTTTTAGTTATATTGGAAGTATAAGTATAACCTCTTGCAAATAATATTTTAATTTCTACACATTTAGGACTCGTAAAGTGGCCCTTATTGCACCAATTTCTGTTGTTATACTTGCTTATTCACTTAAATTGTTGGCTTGCTTATTAATTTAGGTTTTTTTATATGTCTTACGGCAGGCAAACAGGCAAGCGCCTATGGACATCAGCAACACCAGGGGCGCTACCCATGCGTTGTCCGCCTCTGAAGAGACCACTAAGATTCCTCTTAAACGATCCCATGTCATAGTCCAAAGAAAACACTGTGGCTGCGAGCTCATTCCACATCCGAAACGCACGAGCGAGAAACGTTCTACCGAAGTTAATTAGAATTACCGCATCTACCATAAATCGCCCGTCTTTGATTCATACCTAATTATTACGAAAACTGACAACATAAACCGATAACAAGATTAACTCTTTCAACGAGTGTACCTCAAACGTTATACAGTGAAGTTACGTAGACATAGACGCTAGCTCCTGTAATGAATAATGGAGGAGCGGAACCCTTGGCTTTGTTCCTTGATTGCTGTTTAATCTCCGTGGTAACCCTCGACGATTACCATAAACCATATTCTTTATAGTATAGGGTATACTTGTGTTTTAATATCACCCTCCGGCTAGGTAGAGTGACTATTTGCGAAAGTCGAGGAATGTACATTGGCCTTCATTGGAAGAAACCTGTGTCTAGTAGTGGACTAACCTTTGCCGTTGCGAAACGATAAAATATATGAAACGCCAACATCTGACTTCTCAAGGTCAAACTCTCTACAGGATTTTCCTTAGAGCTGTCACATCACAAATTGGTGCTCGGTCGATTGTACGATTGAACCGCACTTGCGTTGTCCTTATCCTAATATAGTATATTAAAATAAAGTCGCTTTTCCCTGTCCCTATCATTTAGACAATTTCTTACTGGCAACGTGTTTTGATGCAGTTTTCATTATCATTCAGAGAAGACCAGAGAACACCCGTGCGAAGCCGGGACGGGTCCCTAGTGTTTTACGTTAAAGATATTTTATTAATAACATTGTAACAAATCTACATTTTATTTTATTTAAAATGTAGAAAAACAACAGCCATCCATCAACATTAATATTCTTACGAAACAGAAAGCCAAGTATGTATTAATTCTAAATCTACACTAGCCTGTGCCTCCCCGATCCGTGTGAAGGTGAAGGGGTCTTCCGCACACCTGACTCGCTCACGGTCGCTGCGTGGTTGAGCTCATTACACTTGACGGGGGTACTGGGGTCGAAAGTGGGTACACTCACCCTGTTATGCGAGTGTGAGTTTTATTGAGTTGACTTGAGGGCTTTTAAGCTTGTTGTACAGCAATGTGGGTATTTATTTACTGTACTTATTATTGTAATACAACCATTTATAATTCCGATACAAAAACTACTAGGATGGTGGTGACAGAGACCACAGATGTGGTCTCTGTCAAACCTGCCGGTCTAGCCATCTTTGACAGCTCGGCTTACGTGATGCGTGTATGGTAGGAAATTGACAGGTCGAAGTTCGACTATTTCTACCAACATCTACATTGACTCTGATTGTGTAGGATCATCTGCCAATCCGCCTCCTTTGTACACCGAAAGTACGTGAATTGTCTATGGACCAATAATTTCTACCACAAACCGCTTATGTCAGATAACGTTAGCTTATTTCAAATCCCATACATTTTTTCTACCACACGATTGTAGATTAACGAAACATCATGGCTAAGGCCGCTGAGGCGCTTATCTATTTCTGCCGCAAAGCAACAATGCTTGCATTGTTGTGTTTAGGTTTAAAGGATAAGGAGCTCAGTGCAATTTTGGGTATAAGGCATTTTTTAAGGTATTTTATTCCTCATAATCAGAGCAAAAGCTATTAAGCATGCAAATACTACATACAATTATACACATTGAATACTACACGTAATTATTTTATAGGATAAATTAAAAATTAAACTTAAAAGTCTGTATTATTATTATAATGTTGCTGTGGGTTGGGTCATCAAACATCGCTCATGGGTTTATCATATAAATGTCGGATCAGGATACGCATATAGCAATAATATTATACTGGATTCTGATACGGATTTGAAATTATTTTGGATTATCGTGTGGTGTCCGGCAGAGTAGAATAGCACCAACCCCTTACACTCATGGGTGTCGTACAAGGCGACTAATGTTTTCGAGGCCAAAGATCAAGAGTCTCCGTAGTCTGGAAAATGGGCAGCAGCATTTTCCATTGTATTATTTAAACACTGCGATCTCCAACCCGCCTGCCAAGCGTGGAGATTATGGCAATAACCTCCCCTTTCGTGGGAGAGGCCCTAAGTCCTGCAGTGGACTGTTACGGGCTGTGATGATGATCCGTTAGTTTCGGGTAGTTTTGGTTCGTATTCTAATCGGTAAATCAGTAAGCTTTAAAATGACGGAATTCAACTTTCTCGTAACTGCAAAATGTGAAGAAAGATATAGGGAAAGATTTATTCCACTTTTTCGTGCACTGTTTAAGGCTATGTTTTCCCTCACCGTAAGAGCATCGGTTACTATTTAACTAATGCACATAACTCAGAAAAGAGTCATTGCTACATGGCCGTAGTGGGATTCGAACCCGGTACCTCTCGCTTCCGAGTCGGATACCATAACCACTCGGCCACTGCTCTTGCGCTAGTTATATACATTACGCATATTTTCCATTAACCAACACTCGAACGGGACGTAACAGGAAAACTTACAGCTCACAGAGCTCCGTGAAAACGTAACGAATGTCTTGAATGGTATGCGCACAATAGTAAAATCTATTATTGTGCTAACAACGTATAATGCGTCTGTATTATGAGTATTTTTGTACGGAGTCCGTGCCTTCTCAGCGGCCAGTGTGTGACCGTTTGCGTTGTGGCGGAGTTTCATCACTTATGTATGGGATAGCTATGTGTTCCCACATACAATACTTCATAATTTCTCAGGGGACTTCAGTTTGACTTGTTTTTTCTTTATGCGAATCATTGTATCGCACACATTTTCTGGGCAGTGAATGAAATGAGCAGAAAATTAGAATGTGATAAAAATTATCGGGCGTTAATGTCCCGGTTGTGCTCTCGCGCACAAGGGCCCGGGGTCCGCCTTGACCATGATCCAGGATTTGACAGATCAGATGAATATAGTGGGACGATTGCCATCTAATCTCCGACACCAGGCGAACCTGACAATATTGGATCATGGTTACACATATTTGTTTCAAACTAAACTCGCGTTCTTTACACATATTATAATATTAGACGGGACTTGGACGCGACGTACCTTTATGATTTGTTTTCCCGACGTTTCGGGAATTTTATGTGAGGGTAGGAGTCTACCAGCACATCACCGCAGCTGTCACCTCCCACGGCAGTCGTCTCGTGACCACGGTGGGTGTAACCCTACCGAAACGTCGGGAAAACAAATCATAAAGGTACGTCGCGTCCAAGTCCCGTCTAATATTATAACATGGTTACACATTCAGAGAGTTAGAATAAATGAATGAAATGAGCAGAAAATTATAATGTTATGAATTATTATATTAAACGGGTTGGTATACTTGGTTCCAGACGATTTTAGCCAATTGTAAAATCGTATACTTTAATCTCTTTACCGACTTTAGCCTTCATCTCAATGGTGATGTTAAAGCATCATATATCTCCCCCCACAGGTGTGATTGGTATGGTTTTTAGGATAAGCTATGACAGCGCCGATGGCAATCTCAAAAGTCTTATGCGTTTATTACACCCGGCTAAAGGCACTTCAAAAGGCACCTCAGAAGCAAAAAGCGTGAGAGCAAGTCAAAGTGAAATGTATTGCTCATAGAATAAAGTCCATTTTTGTATTACGCTGTTTGGATAGTGAAGAGACGCATAACAATTATATAAGTGGTACAAAAATTTACCTTATGCTATGGGCAATACATTCCACTTTGATTTGACCTCGTGCTTTTTGCTTCTGAATTTAGACGACTAAATGTAGCCAAATGTAATAAGCGCATTACTCAGCATTTTGTCGAGACGTGAATACCGTACAAACGTAATATTGAATCTCTTATAACGATTTAATCTTAAGAACTAGGATCATTTGGAGAGTCAATAACTCACGAGTGTCATCTCCCCCCACAGGTGTGATTGCATGGTGGGGGTAACGCATCGGAGCCATCATGGGGGACAGCTTCCTGCACCTGGGGGACATCGTTTCCCTCTACGCGGAAGGCACCGTGGCGGGCTTCCTGAGTACTTTAGGGTGAGTAAATCTAATTATTCTTCTTGAGTCCAAGTTACACTTGATACCCAGTATAAGTCGACTCGCACAGTATTTGGACTAGCTACATCTGCCTATCATCGAGTTTATGGACTTAACAATACCAACTACACTAGACGAGTGGTTCAGTTGGTTGCCATGCCGGTCTGCCACGCAGAGGTGCCGGGTTCGATTCCCGGCCGAGCAGAAGTTGAAACGATGAATTTTAATTTCTGTTACGGGTATGGGTGTTATGTGTATAATAAGTATGTATTTAAAAGTATATAAGTAGTTTATCAGTTATCTAGCGCCTATAATACAAGCTTTGCTTTGGGCATGGACCTGTATGAACTGTCCAAGCACTTTTATATTTAAAAAAATCCTACCTACATTTCATACGCCCACTGAGGCGACGCATTCAGCATTTGGACTGGCCACATCTGCTTCTTATCGAGTCGATGGACTTAACACCGACTTCACTTTATTCGCCCAGTATTCGGCGACGCATACAGCGTTTGGACTGGCCTCCATCAACTCTTCCGTGTTGTACAAGTTATAAGACAGCATGAAATGAGCCGGTCCGTAGTTTGCGAAGATTCGCCACAGTAGTATAAAAAGCTACTACTTAAAATAAAAACTGAAACCAGGGGTTTGCCTTGCAGGGTCGGTTACACGCGGGTCTACCATGATAATTGATCTCAATACTTAGATCTTCGCTACGTAGTGGGCTTCAAGATGGGCTAGCCAACAATCTTATTTTGGCACGGTCACTTTTACTCCTTTATTTTAAAGTTGGAGGCCGGAAGATGGAGGCCAGTCCAACAGTCACCAAATACTGGGCGAATAAAGTTTAAGTCCATCGACTCGATAAAATAAGCCACACATGTTCATGGGCTACCAAAACTGTTTCTACAGCCACCCATTGTGCAGAGAGAGTAGGATATTCCTCCATCGCAACTAGTTACGGAACTTGGTGGCAATGGTGGCCGCAATGGCTTACCATGACGCTTGCTCGCCGCCTTGTTGGTGTAAAATAAAAGAAGGAAGCCATTGAAGGAGCTCTTAGCATGGATAACGCTTCGAACGGCAAGGAATGGAATGCAATGTCCCTGAATTGTGTTTCTGCCTGCGTGCCCTAACTGTGGAAGGAACACGTTTTAGTTTTCCTTAATTAGGATGAAACCCGTAAGGAAATAAATCCTTGTTGTAATTGTTATGCTTATTTACGTCAAAATCCATTAGCATTATCAAATGAAAAGCACTCGAAATGAAACTTCCTACACACTGACTGACCTAAGATCAAATAAGAAATGAAGACAAAATCCTGCGAACAACATACTGATGCACGCAAAACTACGCCATGCTGTGTGTACGGATATGTACACGTTCAGTGATCACATACGCACATTGACAACCAAACTATTGGTTGATATTGACAACCAAACTACCCTCTATAAAAAAATAACCAAAATACCCTCATGTCACTATTGACAGAACGCCATTTTTATTTATTATTCTATCCAAGTTACTGGGACTCATAAATAAAAAATCTGGACCGTAACATTAAACGACCCAGAAAATTAATTTTCCAAACATGAGGGTCAGATTCGGGGCACTTGGCGCGACAGCCGGAAAGCGGTTCCAATTTTGCCCGCAAATGGGGGAATATTATCTTCATGCGGGCCATTGTGTTGGCCTGTTAAAGTAATTCGGGGCGAGGGCTGCTGCCAAAGAGTATTAGAGGTCGTTAAAGAGGAGTTCTGTGGCGGAGTCGTTACTGTAGTGACTAGAATCGTTGTACCCTAAGTGTGCGGTGTGGATATTTTCTATATCTGCATATTACGCGGGTGTTACAAAATGACGTTGACTTACTAGAAAAATATGCGACGAGTCTCCTTTAATAGGCCTCTTGGATAACGCTAGTGGCGCGGCGTAGTGGCAGATTTAGGCAACTCGTGGGCGTTTTGCGTGCGATCAGCTGTACGGTTTACGTTAGTATTCAACCAGTTGAATGCATTAAAAAGTGCTCTGAAACAAGAAAAAAATCGGTGGTACGAGGTACTGTTACATACTGGTACATTTTGGACGTCGTTGAATGTATACGTTGCATTACAATCAATCAGATGTTCCTTACCTGGGAACATTTGAGCGATAGTGCAACCTTTTTATATTTTTCCACTTGACTTTCTCGATGCTGATTCCAACATTGCGGTTGATCGGTTTTCGATTGCTTACATTCATTATTTATAAAAATACAGACCGCTGCTACATGTTTGCAGCCTCGAACCGATAAACCCACCTTGCAAGTGCATTCTGTCCTTCGTACCGTACACGATCGAGGTTCACCTGAAAAACAATCAGTTCCTATAGGGAAAAAAACGGGAAGAGCGGGAAAAAGCTCACAAAAAATTTACACTAACGTGTATGTACACACAGTATTCCATGTTTTCAAGTAATACACGCACCAAAATAATCGAAACCAACATGCAGAATGTTAATCATGATTAATTATAAATCTGTCATTTTTTAGAGTTTCACGTGCAAGTTATTTTTTATTTCAATGTTTTAGTATCTATAATGTATGTAGATACAAGACAATAAAATCATAAATAAGTAAATAAATGAAATTATTATCGGTTCCACATTTCCGAACGATACTTATTCCTTCAATATACATATATATTTCTTTGATAAAGAAATATATCTTCATTTTCCATTTCTAAATTGCATGGATGGTTGAAAATATGCTGAAAATATATTTGTTTACATTATTACTCAACTATGAATTTATTTTATAATTAATAATTAATACATACCTCTAGTTTCACGTCGTACGGTCGATTACTTACTCTGGTCTGTGGTATTACTTTTCCACGGATGATTCCTTCTCCATCATCACGGATTTCGACAACCTCCTGAACATGATGGCTTTGGAAAAGTTTATGCCCTATATTTTTCAATAAATTTAACATCCTGTTATTAGCAATACGATAAGCTATCTTGTAATCAAATGAATACGTGGCAAAAATTATATATACTTACAATGAATTTGAAAGAATATTTCATGGTTCGTGTAATTACTTACCTTTCGACACAGATTTTCCGCGAAAAAAGTCTTCGTAAGTATTCTGAAATCCACACTTAATAATTGTTTGGCTCATAATAACGATTTTTTTGTTACAATAAACAAATATCCAAAACGTGCGGTGACTTTTATGCAACTCATATGTTCACGTCTACGAGAAAAACGACCTCGAGTTGCCGCCGTTAACCGACCGATGGCGTTGCCGTAGCTTTGCCACGATATCCAAGAGGCGTATACAAGCAAATAGGGCAGATCTAAAATTTACGAATGTATAGTTTCTTGTCGCTTCTTTCTACACAACACTTAAACGAGCTGGTCGGTCTGCTTGCGTCGCCCTCTGCCTGGATGAACTCGTTTAACTTCCCTTTCTCTTTTTTTAAGTTTTGCTTTTTTGAAAAGAGCGAAATCGTATTTCAATAAATCCTTTTCTTTTTTCATTTTCACCGTAAATGTTATGGGGGTAGGAGAAAAGGATTTTTGACAATAGTTCGACATTTATTATTCTATTAAGAACCGCCGGTGAGCTGTATAGCTGAGCTGAGCAGACACCCCCTCCCTCACCATACATTTAATATTTGCTACGGGGGTCTGGTCACTGTACCTGTGATTACGCTGGCTACCGTGTCCTACGAACCAGAATACAAAAAACGGAAGTATTGCTGTGGTTACAGATATAAATAAGGCAGTTGGTACTCACCCAAGCGGACTTCTCAGGCTTATAAGAATACTGCCTTTTTGTTGAAAAACAATAACGATACAAACCAATTAGAGCGTTTCACATAGCATTTGTATGCTATATTTCCCTACCGTTGTTATGTCGGACATGATAATTTCATAAATTATATCTAAGATGTGGTGAGCATCGGTGGCCTACTGGTTAAGGGGTCCAACTCGTAAGCGAGAGGTACCGGGTTCGAATCCCATTGCGCCCATGTACCAATGACTCTTTTCTGAGTTATGTGCATTAGTTCAATACTAGCCGATGCTTTACGGTGAGGGAAAACATCGTGATGAAACCTGCACATTCAGGCGACTGAATGAGTAACCATAATCCATAGTGTAACGGAGGTCAAATGGCAGTCGCTCCACTGTAATTACCTGACCTGCCAAATCTTGAATCATGGTCAAGGCGGACCCCGAGAACTCGTGCGCGAAAGCATACCCGGGACATTAGCGCCAAGATTATTTTTTTGTCTTACGGTGCTGTCTTCCAAAACCCCGAATTCATCATAAACCTGCGACTTATTAGATCGGTATGCGATATTTTAATGATCCGCTTCTAAAGTGCCTACAATTGTTCCCAGGTTGGTAGATGACAGGTGTGTGGTCTGCCCAGAAGCTGGCGACCTAACTGATCCACCCAAAAAGTTCCGGGGTAAGTGTGTTTGTATCCATTGAGCACACGGCACATATTGAGTTACCTAAACGCAGTTTGAAACAGGGTAACCTGATGAGGGCTGGTTGTATGTACCTAAGTATCTTGAAACTAGGTTTTACAAATAATTACGCGTCGAGACAAATCCAGTGCTTTTTTTAGTCTAGTATCTAGGTATATACATAGTATAAAAACAAAGTCGCTATGTGTCCTTCTGTATATATATTGTATGCTTAGATCTTTTAAACTACGCAATGGGGTTTATTGGGTAGGACAACACGCGAACGAAGTCGCGGCCACTAGTTTATTTATTTATTATAAATAAGATATTTTGTGCAAAACACCTGCCGACCTTTTTTTTTGTGTGACGACCTGAGTGGTTCAATGGTCAACATGTCGTTGTCTGCCACGCAAGAGGTCCCGGGTTCGATTCCCGTCCGGGCAGAAATTGAAATGATGAATTTTAATTTCTGTTACGGGTTTGGGTGTTCTATGTATAATAAGTATGTATTTGACAAAAAAAAGTATATAAGTAGTTTCTCAGTTATCTGGCACACATAACACAAGCTTTGTTTACTTTGGGGCGAGATGGCGCTGTGTGAATTTGTCCACGATTATTTATTTATTTATTAAAAAATATTTACTTAAGGCTCTTTAAAAATAATATTTCACGTCTCACTTCGTGTAGAGCTTAATGGCCTTGAAAGTGCTTAAATGAGTTTAAGGTTGGATGGAGGACTGTGCCTCACTTTGAGGCTAGTCGAACTTCGGCACCGTAACGAGCTCCCCATTCGTTAGGTGTTCATCCTAATACCGTTGGCGAAGCGAGGTTGGCCAAGGTCTTCCGCTGGGCAGCCTGAGACTGTTCAACCAGTCGGCACCCCGTCACGGTATATATTTATTTAACCATTTATTGTGCACAAAGAAAGTTACAATAATATGAACATAAAGATAACAATCACTAAAGGTACAGCTTATTTCTAAAAAGAAATGTCTTACAGCAGACCTACTAAAGAGAGAGGGCTAGAATAGAGAGGCAGATATGACGTGCACCCAAATACATAATATAATTGAATTACTTATATAAGTATCTAAATATATAATAGTAATATTACATACATATATAATAAATAATTTTAAAGGGCCGTTAAAAATGACGGTAGCTATGAAACAAGAGCATAAGTGTATTACCGCTTCAAGAAAATTTTCCTTTGAGCTATAACAACCTATTTGGTAGTTGGTGCTTGTTAGCCAAATTGAATTGGCTGCCATTAGCTTCCCTGATGTCCCAAGAGCTCAACCTTGACATTTTTATTAAATAAACAAATTATGTTTATTCAAGACAACGATGTAAGCCTTCTCCTGGCTCTAGCTAGTCCAACAGTGACTGTTCATTAATGCTATAAAAACCTTTAAAGACTACACAGAAATATGATTTTTAAGATGATATTACACTTATAATATGCTCTTATATTGTACAGTCGGCCAAGAAAGTGGTTTATCACCCTAAGGTTGAAGTTCAGTTGCACTTCATTTAACAAGTTTCATTTTCAGGGCTAAACCGTAGTGACATTTTGGTTGCACGGGAAGTTTTGAGAAAATTTATAAACCATTTTGTTGTCCGACTTAACATCCAAGTGTGGACAGACGCTAACCGACTAACGCCTTGTTTTCCAGATTGCCTATTCAAAATATGCCCCATGAATCGGTATTCCGCTCAAAAACAGTTTTGGAATACTGCCAAGCAGTCCGCGAATCAAAATACTGACACCGGACTGTTGAAAAGGTTGCACGTGAGTGGCATGCTTTGTTATACTAATAACTCTAGTTGCTTGTACACATCTTCAACGTGCCTGCCAAGCGTCATTATCATCATCGTATCAGGAGAGAGACGCCCACTGCTGGGTATAGGTTTCCCACAAAGGTCGGTCTTGTGCCTTTCGCTTCCGACTAGTACCTGCGGCCTTTAGCGGATCGTCAGACCATCTTGTGGGAAGCCCAACCACGCTGCGTCTTCCGGTACGTGGTCGCCACTCGAGAACTTTCCTGCCCCATCGACCATCTGTTCTGCGAGCTATGTGCCCTGCCCACTGCCACTTAAGCTTAGCAATCTCCACTTGCGGATATTCTCATTCTTGATACGATCGCGCAATGAGTGGCAAAACGCTCCACTGTACTGTATGCTATTATAAATATAATACGTAAAAGAAAGGGTTTGACGTGTGTATTCGGAAAAAAGGCGTGGAGTACAAGAAAAATTCCACTTTGTACCGATAGACAAAACGTTGACCTGCCCGTGCACAACTTGGCACAAAAAAATGTTTTTTTTTTTATTGACCTGACTTCGACTTTTTGTAGCGATAGTACTACCATACAGTGTTTTTTTTTACTCAGTCACGTAGGATAACCTACGGCGCCCTAACAGTCTAGTATGTGTGCATTGGAATTTTATTTAGTTGTTCTTTAAAACAGTGTTTTCCCATTTGTGAATGATATTCATATTTATAAATGGTTAACATATTAGATTACGTACCTAGAAATTTTTATTCTTTAATGTATAAATATGTATATTGTTCATGTACCCTAAATAAAGTAGCTCCATAATGGCAGGACCGATTTCGATGCGGTTTAAAATATTTGGAAGTCAGTTTACTCTAGATGGTTCTAAGATTAGCTTCAATAAACTCAAAAAGTGAAGCAAATCATCAATCAGTAACAATCTCTTCAGTAATTTAGGAAACATTTGAGTACTCTATATAAGATTGATAGATAGTTAAAAACTGTATTCCGATACGCAACATACATGGGAGTTGAATACAAATTACAAAACTTAATAATAACATTGTACAAGCTATGGGCACCCAATTATATAAGTATATTACAAAAGTTTACACATATATTTAAAAAATAACTAGTTGAGGGTTTGGTGTCCGGCAGAGTAGAATAGCACCAACCCCTTACACTCGTGGGTGTCGTACAAAGCGACTAATGTTTTCGAGGCAAAAGATCAAGAGTCTCCGTAGGCTGGAAAATGGGCAGCAGTATTATCCATTGTTATATTTAAACACTGCGATCTTTAACCCGCCTGCCAAGCGTGGAGATTATGGCAATAACCTCCCCTTTCGTGGGAGAGGCCCTCAGTCCTGCAGTGGACTGTTACGGGCTGTAATGATAGTTGAGGGTAGATCACAGTTAACTCACATGTATGCTGCAGCAACGTGAACGGGTCAAGGCTCAGCGCAAATATTTGCCAATTATATTTGGCGACTATTTCCCGACATCAGGCCTTTTCGTAAAACTTCTCTCCATTCCCCCATTTCTTTGATACACTGCCGAATATTTATAAAGTAACCGACAGTTTCCAATCTTTTGTCGTGACAGCTGAAACGGGAAAACTCGGTAACTTTGATGAACTGGATGTTTCCTATTTCCCGGGAGCCAATCGGCGACCCGTGCCGGATATATATCATTTTATCATCGTACCAGCAATCAATCCCGACTTCTGACAGACAGGGTCCTCACTGTCATCGATTTTACTAGACGACCGAGTGGTTCAGTTGATTAGCATGCCGGTTGCCACGCCCTCTGCGCCTCTCTGATCTCCCGGGATCGATTCCCGGCCGAGCAGAAATTGAAATGATGAATTTTAATTTCTGTTACGGGTCTGGGTGTAGTATATACAATAAGTATATATTGAAAAACTATATAAGTAGTTTCTCAGTTATCTGTCACCCACAGCACAAGTTTTGCTTAATTTGGGGCTAGATGGCGCTGTGTGCATTTGTCCAAACATATTTATTATTTATTTACTATACTAGGCTGGTCCAAAAGTTTTTAGCCAACGGCTCGTTATACACTTTATTGTTTTAATTTTGGTATCGTTTTCAGGGAAATTTTATCACAAATTCCTAGACCAAAAATCACTAGCCGAAAAATTTTAGTTACTTTTTATCGATTATTAATTATAACATCATCATCATCACAGCCCATAACAGTCCACTGCAGGACTTCGGGCCTCTCCCACGAAAGAGGAGGTCATTGCCATAATCTCCACGCTTGGCAGGCGGGTTGGAGATCGCAGTGCAGTTGATGTAAATCTACCCAGAAAGATGCTGCTGCCCACCTTTCGGATTTGTCCCTTAGTCGCCTCTTACGACACCCACGGGAAGAGATGGGGTGGTGCTATTCTTTGCGGTGGCGGCACCACACACCACATTAATTATAACATGTCTGCTAATATATCAACCCCTACGACGCGGCGACGGAGGTAACGCGGGAAGCATTTTGTTGTAAGAAAATGCTTCTCGTATTGTGTTTATAAACATGGGTTAACGTTTATAGAATCACATGAAAATTGTATGAGCCCCTTTGGTGAATTGTCCCTTGCCTATGCTATTGTCGTTTGTTGATTTTAAACTTTACACGAGGTCAGAGCGACCTGAAACATGAACCTAGACCGGGGCAGCCGCTAAAGTCAGTCACTCCAGAAAACGTCATCAGGGTATAGTCGCTGATAAAATAATGTCACAATTTTACTATCTGTGAGATTCAGTATTAAATATAGTTTTAAACCCATGTAGTTTCCATCATTTTTATGGACCATAGAAATTATGCTTCATGAATTGGCACAAGTAACTTTCTGCTATTCCCTGAGAAAGTGGGTTAAACCCATTCGAGATACATCCTTCCTAGCCTTAAGGAGTTCATGTAAAGTGGTAGAAACTTTCTGGAATCTAATCCTCATTTCATCCTGAATCCTGTTAATGTTGTGACATTTCTCTAATAACGACTTAACCCTGATGATGATTTCTGAAGTGCCTTAGTCAAGGTTCATGTTTGAGGTCGCCCTGACCACGTTTAAACTTATAAAATAAATAAATAACAATAGCATGTGATATAGGCAATTTACTAAATGCGCAGATATTTTCAAGTGATTTTTGATACGTTAACCCTAATAATATAATCATAATACATCTGCCACGAAATGCTTCCCATATTACCAACATAGTATGGAATTGTATAGACAGACATGTTTTTTTTTATATTTGAAAAAAAAAAGTAATGGACGCCAGCTATTGATTTTTATCCAAGAACTTTGTTTTTGACTTTAAACGATACAACAATTAAAACAATAGGATGTATATCAAGCCGTTGGCTAAAAACTTTTGGACCAGCCAACGTAGTCACAGTACCGGACACCACACGGGACGCTCTGTCTGTAAGCTCTTTTTGACCCGAAAATTCGTCTATAAAAATGAAATGGCTTTGTTGTATTTACTTTCAGAAAAAAAAAATAAACATCTGAAAGCTAAATTCAAACGGAATGGAAGCCGTAATTAATCGCTCATCTCGGGCGGTAAATTACTACCGCTCCAGATATACAGGTTGTTGGGAAATATTATGGAATATGTGGAATCTGGATGAGTTCGTTATGCGATCTCTTTGTTTTTTTTTTTATAGTTTTTTGACGTTTGATAAGAGACTAAATAATCCGATTTCAATAAATAATTTTAAAGTTTGTGGGTTTGAGTTTTGACTGAATAATAATTAAGTAGTGAATTTAAATAACAGACTACCTCCTATATTTTGTAATTTGTGACAGACAGCGAGCAAAAAAAGACAAGCCTGCGCGCCGAAAAATAAATAAAAAATACCTATGATGCGCGCACCTATGATGTGCGTTTATGTGGCGTGCTATAAACTACAAAACTTTGTTATTAAAGTTACTAGTCATTCCCTAAAAAAATTGTATTAGACGGAGCACATATAGGTTTATGAATTGTTTAAATATTAGTTTAAGACTTGTTTAAACCACTAATAAATAAATAAATTATAAATATGGAGATTGCGGTCCATAGTCTGCCTACCCCACCTGTGGGAGAGACGTGAGCTTTATGTATGTATGTAATGTTGCCTTGTAATGTGGATTTCAAGCAACAACCCACACGAACACCGCATCATAATAATAGGTCTTTACCTATGAAATTGCCGTTTTGTATGAAAAAATTTAAACGAAAATTTTTCATGCATTTAAATACAAAATATTGTATTTGTATTAATCGAAGTAATCACCCATGCAGTCAATGCATCTTTGCCAACGCAGTGGCAGTTTATTGATGCCCTTCTTAAAGAAATAAGCTGGACGGGAGGCAACAAATTCTTCAAAGGCATTTTGTACTGCCTCTCGGGTATTGAATTTTTTTCCCGCCAAGAAGTTATCCAAATTCTAAAAAGGTAGTAGTCTGTAGGCGCAAGGTCTGGTGAGTAGGGCGGATGACGGAGAGCTTCCAACCCCAGTTCTTGCAACTTGGAGACCGTCTGCTGTGCAGTATGAGGTCGCCCGTTGTCGTGCAGGAGCAGCGGAGACGAGCGATTGACTAATGCTGGTTGGAGATGTGCCAGCTTCTGCATCATTGTGTTCAGTTCTTCACAGTACACATCTGCAGTAATGCTTACCCCGTTGGGTAAGAAGCTGTGATGAATCACACCGGCGCTAGACCACCAAACAGTGACCATCACTTTTCTAGGGGTAAGTTTTCGTTTAGGGCATTGTTTAGGTGCTGAACCAGGATCCAACCAACTTGCTGAGCGCTTGCGGTTATCAAACAGAATCCATTTTTCATCGCAGGTAACAATGCGGTTCAAAATTCCTTCATTTGTGTGTCTGTTGAGCAGTGCAAGGCACGTCTCGACGCGTACTTCGCGCTGGCGCTCATTGAGTTCGTGAGGCACCCATTTGTCAAGCTTTTTTACCTTGCCAATTTGACGCAAATGGACCAATATTGTTTTGACGCTAACGTCGAAAGCTGCTGCTAATTCAGCCGTAGATTGTGTATCATCAGCTTCTACAATCGCCTTTAATTCGTCATTGTCAACCAAAGTCTTCGGACGACCGCGAGGTTCATTTTTCAGGTCGAAATTTTCAGAACGGAAGCGAGCAAACCAATAACAGGTGGTGCGTTGGTTTGTAGTGTTAGCTCCGTAAACGTCGTTGATGTTGCGTGCTCTTGTGCCGCGTTGCTGCCACGACGGTACTCATATTCCATAATTACTCGAATTGTTAACGTATCCATGATGACGAAAAAGATTGAAATGGGATGAAAATGTTACACTAATCAATAAACAAATGGCTACTTTTGGAAAAAGAATTCCATGTTTTTAAAATAAAATTAATTTGAAATTAGAATTCTTAGCCAAACAAAAAATATTTTGATTTGAAATGGCCAGTATTGCAGAACGGCAATTTCATAGGTAAAGACCTAATATAAATAGCATTTACGTATATGATTCTATACTATTCCCTAGCGACATAAATTCGCGACTTCGATCCGATATTCTGCACAGGTGTAAACATTGTCACTTCACACATGCCGCATGACATTAATGCAACTGTGAAATATAGGTCACGTAAACGGAGTGGTCTCTTAGAATGACTCTATTCAGTTTATAGTTACTAGGTATTCCAACTCTTAGAATGATTCTATTCATTTTATTGTTACTTGGTATTCCAAAGTGTTGCCTGTGAATGTGTTCCCCGAATTGTATGAGCTGGACCTGATCAAAGCTAGATTCCATAGGCTGTTTCAGCCTGTTTCTATGCTTCATAGGATGGCCTTCAGTTGAGAAGGCCGGCCAATACCTCGCTTGTAAAAAGTATACAATACTAGCTGTTCCCAGCGGCTATCACCCGCGCGCAGTTCGGTTTCCGCAGGACCCTATTATTTTCCCGTGATAAAATGTAGCCTTTGTCACACGGGAATTATTTTCTATTAGTGAAAGAATTTTTAAAATCGGTCATGTCGAAAGAATTCTCACTTCTCAAATTTAAATAACAACAAATTACAAGCGTCCACGGGTACTGTACGGATACTTTCTTGTTACTAAACACCAAAACCCAATATTTAAATAGTTTTTCGCGATGACAGCTGTCACAGACATTGAGTTATATTTTACGAACTGCAATTCCCTTTAACAAGCAGTATAAAATCTTTTATAAGTTTACGAACAGCCTGTAGTCTCCGAAACAGCCCGATCCAATGATCCATGATCCGATCCCGCGTAATTTAGAGCTCCCTCTTATTTTTTTTATAACCAAATGGGCCATATCTTTGACGAATAACCCAATTTTAAAGATATGGGGCACTTATTTCGACGTTAATATGTGCTTTCGTGTTGGTTATGGACTTTTAACGTCATGAGGGCCACATTAATATTGTCTTCTGTTAATTAAACTGTTTGTTTGAGCTTTCCGGTGCTCTATTAATGGGTAGCAGTTCTAGGGCGTGGTATTTTGTAATGGTGATATATATTCTGATGTAAAGTTGCCTGTTTTTAGTGCAGTCCATAGAAATATACCTATAAGAAACCGAGTAACTGCGGTGGAAAAACATCATAATATGCACACTACAATTCAACGATGATCTGATTTGTTGTATTTATTTCAAGAGCCAACATCGATATACTAGACGGGGTGGCTCATCAGTACACATATTGTTTGCTGCACACTAACGTCATAAAAAGTATTGCGTTCGTATTACGTAAGGTAACCGACAGACGTCCAAGGACCCTTGAAAACTAATTTTAAAGAAACAGAGCTAAAAACTATCTCGATTATACTGAATTTCAAACAGAATAAACCGCATTGAAAAGAATCCAAGTCTGTCCATCCACTCGGAAGATACGATACCACAGGCACAGATACACACTTCAAACTGATTCCGCCTCTCTTTTCGAATCGCGTGTTAATAAAATTAGCACATAGACACATACAGTGCTACAAATAAGTGTAGAAATTAAATAAAGTGGAACTAAAATATTTAAGTACAAAATATTGTTCAGCGTTGCCATGGTATACGTAATTTTGAAAAGTTTGGATACATAGTGGCGCCCTGTTTTTTGTCTACTCTTTTTTGCTTTTTTGTAGTATTGTATTTATTATGCGTACATTGATTCTTATTAGTACAATTTATGATTGTTATTGTTTGTTATTGTTTATTAGTTTATTGTTATTGTTTATTGGCCGTGTGGTGCCCGGCAGAGTAGAATAGCACCAACCCCTTACACTCATGGGTGTCGTACAAGGCGACTAATGTTTCCAAGCCAAAAGATGAAGAGTCTCCGTAGTCTGGAAAATGGGCAGCAGCATTTTCCATTGTTATATTTGAACACTGCGATCTCCAACCCGCCTGCCAAGCGTGGAGATTATGGCTGTAACATCCCCTTTCGTGGGAGAGGCCCTAAGTCCTGCAGTGGACTGTTACGGGCTGTGATGATGATGATGATTGTTTATTAGTAGTCGCTTTTCGACTAAACCTAAGTCTTTTCTTAGTTATAGCTTGGGGCTCTTCAAAAGGTATGTCCATCCATGATACCTCAAAGGCCGGCACCACATCCGCTCCTTGCAGATGTCTGATCGCGTACCTTCATAAGCAATAAAATATACCAAAGCATATGCACTCCTTTCCCACAGCATGCCGCGGAGATTGAAAAGAAGCAGAATGACCTGGAGAACAAGAAACTGCTGGGGACTGTCGTGCAGTACGGAAGCGTATTACAACTGCTGCACGTCAAGTCCAACAAATACCTCACGGTGAGTTGGTTTCCCTTTTGGCCACTCTGGCCTTTAATGTCTTTTTTTTTTCGAGTTCTTTAAGCTGTACATATTAAGGAAACATGTTTTCCTTATTTTTAAATCAAATCAAATCAAATCAAATGTTTATTTGTAAAATAAATTTTGGGTTACATAATCTTCTTAAGTAATACAATTTTGTCCATGCCAAAATTGGCCATTAGCGGCATACAAATATTATATCAGTACTTAAATTACTAGATTAGCAGTCACTACAAAAGAAATTAATAAATTAGCTACAATAATTTAATACAATTAATAATAAAGATAAAATGTCAAGATATAATGTCAATCTGGGCCACGCGTCAAAAACTCATTTACACTATAGAAACAACTACTTAACAACTACTCTTCATATTTGACAGTAGAGTAGGTGTAGGATAGGGTAGGAGTAAGGATAAAGTAATGTAGGGTAGGGGTAGGGTAGTGTAGGGGTAGGACGCCACGCGAAGGAAGTCGCGCCGGATCCACATATGACATAAACATTTTTAAAACTTCTCCGCGTACCTTGCTTCACGGGACCACTGGGTCGACTCAGCCGTCTCATGCCCATCATGTTTGCGACTGTCTAAGACCGCATAAGTTTAAAGAATAGTGTGTAATAAAGTGTACTGTTGCAGGTAAACAAAAGACTACCCGCTCTGCTTGAGAAGAACGCAATGCGGGTTCATTTGGACGCGAACGGGAACGAAGGCTCCTGGTTCTATGTGATGCCGTTTTATAAATTGCGTTCTACTGGTAAGCGCTCTATGTATAAGGGTATATTGTTTTCCAACTTCGTTCGGCCTTTTTGAAAATATAATAATGAAACTGGTATTTTGAGTCATTAGAAAAAACATGCTTTGTCACTAGATGTATCGTTTAATTAACGATCAAACATGCGTGTATCAGTAGCATATCATAATATATGTTCGGCCAGTGAGGCCCCTAGCTTTCTCCACTAGCCAAATTGTTCCATCACACTATGATTTATTAAGGTACACATAAAATGTGATGTGTGGTGCCGCCACCTCAAAGAATAGCACCACCCCATCTCTTCCCGTGGGTGTCGTAAGAGGCGACTAAGGGACGAATCCGAAATATGGGCAGCAGCATCTATCTGGGTAGATTTATATCAACTGCACTGCAATCTCCAACCCGCCCGCCAAGCGTGGAGATTATGGCAATGACCTCCCCTATCGTGGGAGAGGCCCGAAGTCCTGCAGTGGATTGTTATGGGCTGTGATGATGATGATGATTATGATGATGATGATGACATAAAATATACACAATGCAGTTATAATAAAAATATACACTAACACCTACTACATCTAAAATACCAAAAATAAACACTAATACATAAAAAATATATACTAAAAATAAAAAAGTCGTCCACACCACTGCCCCCCGGAATGGTGCCCAGAAAGCTGGCTGCGTTGCCTCGTTGGATAGCGATGCGAATCCGTTGCCCGAGGAACGAGCCAGCTCTCCGGTCACCAGTGGTGTCATTTAAATTTTTGGAACTCCATGACTAAACGAATTTAAAAGAGCATTATCTCTCTCTCTCTGTAATATACAGTTATTGAACGTATATATTTATTGTATTCATTATTAATTATAGTATTTGTTTAGTTTACTTGTGTGCCCTTCCTATGCCTAAATGCTGACTTACGGTTTCTTTGACTCCAAGATTTGCTGGTCAAGAGGTTGCGTTAATCTACAATCGTTTGTGGTAGAAAAAATGTATGGGATTTGACATAAGCTAACGTTATCTGACATAAGCTGTTTGTGGTAGAAATTCTTGGTCCATAGACAATTCACGTACTTTCGGTGTACAAAGGAGGCGGATTGGCGGATGATCCTACACAATCAGAGTCAATGTAGATGTTGGTAGAAATAGTCGAACTTCGAGCTGTCAATTTTCTACCATACACGCATCACGCAAGCGGAGCTGTCAAAGATGGCTAGACCAGCTGTTGAGCTAAGCTCGCCTTTGTACTTAAGTTACCTACGGTTAAATTGTATGTATTATTTCTGTGTACAATAAGGAATAATTACTGATTGCAACCCCCGTCCATCGCAGGAGACAACGTGGTGGTTGGTGATAAGGTGATAATGAACCCCGTGAACGCGGGGCAACAAGTGCTGCACGTCTCGGCCAATCACGAGCTACCTGACAATAGCGGCTGTATGGAGGTGAGACATACTATACATTCAACAGAATATGGCCCTACTAC
Source organism: Blastobasis lacticolella (assembly GCA_905147135.1). Classification (NCBI taxonomy): domain Eukaryota; kingdom Metazoa; phylum Arthropoda; class Insecta; order Lepidoptera; family Blastobasidae; genus Blastobasis; species Blastobasis lacticolella. The sequence continues at coordinate 12,600,537 of LR990062.1, read as the reverse complement.
TTGAAATCACGATAAAATGAGCTCTATACACGCGCAATGTTAGTTCCTCTTATACAAACCAGTATAAGATGAGCTAGCGTCTCTATAGAAGCGCAAGCGCATGTTAGCTCATTTAATAATAACCAGTAAAATATGAGCTAGATCTCTGTAGACGCATATAGCAATCTTAGCTCTTGATTGGTTCATATGCTATCGTACTTTGACATAGGTGGTTCACACCCAGTTGTACCCAGTAGTCCATTTGGAATAGTTTGCGTCAAAAGCTACTCTCATTTCTTTACCTACATTTATTTGTGACAGGAAAGACTTTCCCACAAATTATGTACAAACCATAGATTTAGAATTTTTTGCTTCCTTTACTGACTTGCGACTTATCCGTTCATTGACATAAAAAATTAAGATGAAAATCGACTTATCCGTTCATTGACATAAAAAATTACGATGAAAATCGACTTATCCGGTCATTGACATAAAAAATTAAGATGAAAATCGACTCACCCGTTCATTGACATAAAAAAAATAAGACAAAACAATCAAAATAAATAATTCCGACACCCTCCCCGCCAGGTGAACGTAGTAAATGCGTCTACGTCATGGAAGGTGACCCTCTTCCTGGAACACAAGGAGAACCAAGAGGAGATCCTCAAGGGTGGGAACGTGGTGCGGCTCTTCCACGCTGAACAGGAGAAGTTTCTCACAATGGACGAGTACCAGAAGCGGCAACACGTGTTCCTGAGGACCACGGGACGGTCCAGTGCCACGGCGGCCACCAGTAGCAAGGCACTGTGGGAGATCGAGGTGAGTGGAGAGTGAGAGGGGGAAGAGAGAGAGTTTGTCAAACTGGTCACTTTAAAATAGTCGAAATATTGTGATGGCACGTTGCTGTGGGGGATTGAAGGTGAGTTAGTAAGAGTGGGAGAGATAAGGCTTCTAGGTGCTAGATCAACTGGCTTGTATTGGAGATGTCAAAACAATATGGCAAGGCCTCACGAGTGCTATGAAAGATTGACGTATGAGTGACATGTCTTTATGATGTCAAAACAACACAGATCAAAAGGGGAGTGTAGTTGCATAGAGAGGGAGTGAAACCTTAAAGTAAATCAGCAAAGAGAGCCAAGAGGAGATCCTCAATAAACGAGTACCAGAAGCGGCAACACGTGTTCCTGAGGACCACGGGACGGTCCAGTGCTACGGCGGCGACCAGTAGCAAGGCACTGTGGGAGAGTGAGTAGGGAGTGAGAGGGAGTGGGAGTGGGAGAGAGTTTAGCGCGAAGGTGGTAGGTCAAACTGGTTACTTCGAAATTGTCAAAATACTGCGTATAATTGCAGAGAGATAGAGGCTGTAAGAGATCGAGGTGAGTAGAGATCAACAGAGAGGGAGATAGAGTAAATCTTTGTCCGCGCTATCTGTCGTCAACCTATCTTGGAGTCAATATGTCGGCTGCGAGGCTCCCGGCCTCTCGCGCCTTGACAATTGTTCCGGATTTGACAGATCAGTAAAATACAGTAGAGCGACAGCCGTCTGACCATTGTTACCCTGTCATTGAATCATGATTACAAATTCAGTCGCATGAATGTGCAGGTTTCATCACGATGTTTTCCCTCACCGTAAGAGCATCGGTTAGCATTCATCTAATTTATATAACTCAGAGAAGAGTCATTCTTACATGGCCACATAGGGATTTGAACCCCGTATCTCTCGCTTATGAGGCGGATAGTTTATAATTGTACAAATCCTTTTTTTTTATTTAACTTTACTTAACTTTAGTAACCCTTTCTGCTGTAGGTGGTGCAACACGATCCGTGTCGCGGCGGCGCCGGCCACTGGAACTCTATCTTTCGGTTCAAGCATCTCGCCACGGGACACTACCTGGCCACCGAGGCGTGTCCAGTGCCAGCGTGAGTTGGCTGCCTTACATACAATCTCTTTGTCTTTGCGAAACCCTTTTCGTAATTCCACAAACCCTACTTTTTTGTCAGAAATTACTGGTTTATTTACTCTTTGACGCGAAAACTACGAAAATGTACGCGTAAGATGCAAATAACAACCAGTAGTAACTAAGAGTCCAAAAATGCGATCCCTGATCCCCGATCCGATAAGATAATAGTAAGGTGTTTTTACAGTGGAGTAAAAATTCATTCAATGTGTTTCGTTTATTAATGGATAAAATCAACTAAATTGTCTCGAATTGTAAAAAAATACAAGTTTAACCCTTTGCTCGGTATCCAGTCTAGTATTGGGCCAGGCCTGCGGATAACTGACTCACTATTTTCTTATCGCGAATATAGTTCACTATAGTCATTCCACAGCGATTTCCTGATTGAGTTTGTATATACTGTCCTACCCATCCTCAGGGACGCGACGCCCGCGCCCGGCGAGCCAGCGTACCAGCTGGTGTCGGTGCCGCACTCGTCGGAGATCGCGACGCTGTTCGAGCTCGACCCCACCACCATGACGCACGCCGACACGCCCGTGCCACAGAGCAGCTATGTCAGGTAACGACGGACAGACACACAGCCAGCGTACCAGCTGGTGTCGGTGCCGCACTCGTCGGAGATCGCGACGCTGTTCGAGCTCGACCCCACCACCATGACGCACGCCGACACGCCCGTGCCACAGAGCAGCTATGTCAGGTAACGACGGACAGACACACAGCCAGCGTACCAGCTGGTGTCGGTGCCGCACTCGTCGGAGATCGCGACGCTGTTCGAGCTCGACCCCACCACCATGACGCACGCCGACACGCCCGTGCCACAGAGCAGCTATGTCAGGTAACGACGGACAGACACACAGCCAGCGTACCAGCTGGTGTCGGTGCCGCACTCGTCGGAGATCGCGACGCTGTTCGAGCTCGACCCCACCACCATGACGCACGCCGACACGCCCGTGCCACAGAGCAGCTATGTCAGGTAACGACGGACAGACACACAGCCAGCGTACCAGCTGGTGTCGGTGCCGCACTCGTCGGAGATCGCGACGCTGTTCGAGCTCGACCCCACCACCATGACGCACGCCGACACGCCCGTGCCACAGAGCAGCTATGTCAGGTAACGACGGACAGACACACAGCCAGCGTACCAGCTGGTGTCGGTGCCGCACTCGTCGGAGATCGCGACGCTGTTCGAGCTCGACCCCACCACCATGACGCACGCCGACACGCCCGTGCCACAGAGCAGCTATGTCAGGTAACGACGGACAGACACACAGCCAGCGTACCAGCTGGTGTCGGTGCCGCACTCGTCGGAGATCGCGACGCTGTTCGAGCTCGACCCCACCACCATGACGCACGCCGACACGCCCGTGCCACAGAGCAGCTATGTCAGGTAACGACGGACAGACACACAGCGTACCAGCGTACCAGCTGGTGTCGGTGCCGCACTCGTCGGAGATCGCGACGCTGTTCGAGCTCGAGCTCGACCCCACCACCATGACGCACGCCGACACGCCCGTGCCACAGAGCAGCTATGTCAGGTAACGACGGACAGACACACAGCCAGCGTACCAGCTGGTGTCGGTGCCGCACTCGTCGGAGATCGCGACGCTGTTCGAGCTCGACCCCACCACCATGACGCACGCCGACACGCCCGTGCCACAGAGCAGCTATGTCAGGTAACGACGGACAGACACACAGCCAGCGTACCAGCTGGTGTCGGTGCCGCACTCGTCGGAGATCGCGACGCTGTTCGAGCTCGACCCCACCACCATGACGCACGCCGACACGCCCGTGCCACAGAGCAGCTATGTCAGGTAACGACGGACAGACACACAGCCAGCGTACCAGCTGGTGTCGGTGCCGCACTCGTCGGAGATCGCGACGCTGTTCGAGCTCGACCCCACCACCATGACGCACGCCGACACGCCCGTGCCACAGAGCAGCTATGTCAGGTAACGACGGACAGACACACAGCCAGCGTACCAGCTGGTGTCGGTGCCGCACTCGTCGGAGATCGCGACGCTGTTCGAGCTCGACCCCACCACCATGACGCACGCCGACACGCCCGTGCCACAGAGCAGCTATGTCAGGTAACGACGGACAGACACACAGCCAGCGTACCAGCTGGTGTCGGTGCCGCACTCGTCGGAGATCGCGACGCTGTTCGAGCTCGACCCCACCACCATGACGCACGCCGACACGCCCGTGCCACAGAGCAGCTATGTCAGGTAACGACGGACAGACACACAGCCAGCGTACCAGCTGGTGTCGGTGCCGCACTCGTCGGAGATCGCGACGCTGTTCGAGCTCGACCCCACCACCATGACGCACGCCGACACGCCCGTGCCACAGAGCAGCTATGTCAGGTAACGACGGACAGACACACAGCCAGCGTACCAGCTGGTGTCGGTGCCGCACTCGTCGGAGATCGCGACGCTGTTCGAGCTCGACCCCACCACCATGACGCACGCCGACACGCCCGTGCCACAGAGCAGCTATGTCAGGTAACGACGGACAGACACACAGCCAGCGTACCAGCTGGTGTCGGTGCTGCACTCGGATCTTCTTTCCCGATTCCGGCAGGCTCAGACACCTATTTCTCACGCATCCCTGGGGATTTGGCAGATCAGGTGATTACAGTGGAGCGACTGTCATCTGACCTCTGTGACCCTGCTACCAGGGGAACCTGACCAGATTGGATAATGGTTACACATTTAGCACATTCATTATGAATGTGCAGGTTTCATAACAACTTTCCACAATAGTGGAAGAGGCATTGCCATTATCCACACGCTTGGCAGGCGAGTTGGACCACCTCAATATGCGTTGGCCGTGTGGTGTCCGGCAGAGTAGAATAGCACCAACCCCTTACACTCATGGGTGTCGTACAAGGCGACTAATGTTTTCGAGGCAAAAGATCAAGAGTCTCCGTAGTCTGGAAAATGGGCAGCAGCATTTTCCATTGTTATATTTAAACACTGCGATCTCCAACCCGCCTGCCAAGCGTGGAGATTATGGCAATAACCTCCCCTTTCGTGGGAGAGGCCCTAAGTCCTGCAGTGGACTGCTACGGGCTGTGGTGATGAATATGCGTTTGTAAAGATTTTGCTCGTCATTTCAGTAGGCCTAGCACAAGTTGCTCTCGCGCCCGATAAGCGAGGAAAAGCGCGACATAGGTATTGCTATCTCTTTCGTCTTAGTATTGAAAGAAAGAGACAAAGGCTCTCTCGCGACGCGAGCTTTGTCGCGGACACACTTGTGCTAGCTAGCTTGATGCTGCATGGTTTCTGCCCACTCTATAATCTACAGTATCCAAAATGTCTGACATGAAGCATTAACAACTTATTTCTGTTTCAGATTACAACATTTATGCACCCATACTTGGGTACACTCAACATCTATACCGATAGACAAAGATGAAGAGAAACCAGTGATGTCGAAGGTAACTGGACTATGTTAAAACTTGACTACTCTTGTGCTCACTATGAAGAGAATAAAATTACTCGCCCTATCATCACGAATTATGAGGTTGGCTGGAAGAGATCTCTCTAGCCTCGAAATACTATACTCCTAGTCAGGTCCCGGACTCTGAATAGCATAAAAAAAAACGTCGTCTTAGTGTCAATATCTTGGTTGCGCTCTCGTGCAAGGACGCAGTGTCCGCCTTGACCATGATCTAGCATTTGGTAGATCAGGTAATCACATGAGAGTAACTGCCATCTGACCTCCGTGATCCTTTTAACAGGGAAACCTGACTAGTTTGGATCACGATCAGTCGCCTAAATATGCAGGTTTCATCACGATGTCGATATCTTGCCGTAAGAGTACCGTTTAGTGTTCAACTAATGTAAATAACTTAGAAGAACTTGATGCCTCTCGCTTACGAGTCCGGTTTCTGAATAGCATAAAAAGACTAACGGTATTATTCTTCAAAAGTTATGGGAGGTTTATAGAATTTTTAAAATATGGTTCTTGAAAAACGTTATTCAGAAACGCATATTAGCGCTATAACGCTCAACAACGGGTTCATAACGTAAAGAAGGCTGATTCCTTCTACCTACATTAGTGACAAACATGGCTGCTGTCACACGAACAACTGATTTTATTCGCTGAGTGATTGATTGCTTTGTGTCTGTGCTGGATGTGGACGGCACAAAATCTTTGTGGAGATCTCTGTGGAACCTATACCCGTAGTAGACGGTTTCCGGCCAATATCATGGAGATAATGATGAGTGTCTTGTTCCAGGTGGGCTGTTCCCTGGTAAAGGAAGACAAGGAAGCCTTTGCGTTGATATCCGTATCTCCCGGGGAGGTCAGGGACCTGGACTTCGCCAACGACGCATGTAAAGTGTTGTCAGCGTTGTCTGCGAGGCTCCAGCTCGGGACGATCGAGCATAACGAGAGGAAGTGAGTACTTCGACTAGCTTACACTTTTAGGTCACAAAACAAGACTCTCCCCATCCCACCCCCCACTTCTAACGAATTTTCGACGTTTACCAAGCTAAAATTTTGAAATAATTGATGTCGAAGTTAGACCAATTTGATAGATCACATTTGACAGTCGTCATCATTTCCTTGCGTCTACGACATTAAGTTCATTTTCTTGGTTCCGCGCTCAGCCTAATATAAAATGAACTTTATGTCGAGGTTAGGAGAAAAATAACAGATGTTCCATTAGATCTATTAAATTGGTCCTATTTTAGTCAAGATTTGGCTATTTTTACAAGAATACTAGCTCTTATTGTTATTATAGAACCCTTTTCACGCGAGTCCCACTTTTTATTATAAGTACTAGCCAGCCTATCCTTGAAGGTGACCATCTATCTAAGATCCGGCCATAGTGATATCTTCCCTCCTTATCCTTATCATAAATGGATAAAAATAAATTTATGAATGTTCACCGATATTTCCGTTCAGACCAAGTTTTGTCCAAGCCATTTATGAATAGAGGAATATTACCTGTCATTTGACATATAAATCGATTGAAAGGGGACAGATGAGGGTTGATTATCTTCATGGCAACGAGGGTCAGAGTAGGCAACCCATATTTTTTATCTTATTGAGTCATTTTCTCTCGTATAATGCACGAGTTTTCTGAACAACAGATGAGAGAAAATATTAATATGGCCGAATCTCCTAATACTATTTGACAACGGTATAATACATCTCACTTGTACCACTTGAACTCACAAACACCCTCATTGCATTCTATTCCAGGGCCTTAACGTGCCTTCTCCAGGACATAGTGTACTTCATAGCGGGCTTCGAGAACGAGCCCAACAAGTCCGAGGCCCTGGACTTGGTTGTGGAGAACCCCAACAGAGACCGCCAGAAACTGCTGCGAGAGCAGTACATACTCAGGCAGCTCTTCAAGATCTTACAGGTGGGTGGCGGTGGTGACCAGGGAATTCTAACCGGGTGGGTGGGAGTGGTAGGGAACCCCAAACGGGTGGGTGGCCGTGGTGACTAGGGAACCTCGACCGGGTAGGTGGCTATGGTGGCTGGGGAACCCCAACCGGGTGGGTGGCCGTGGTAGGGAACCCCAAACGGGTGAGTGGCCGAGGTAGGAAACCCCAAACGGGTGGGTGGCCGTGGTGACTAGGGAACCTCGACCGGGTAGGTGGCTATGGTGGCTGGGGAACCCCAACCGGGTGGGTGGCCGTGGTAGGGAACCCCAAACGGGTGAGTGGCCGAGGTAGGAAACCCCAAACGGGTGGGTGGCCGTGGTGACTAGGGAACCTCGACCGGGTAGGTGGCTATGGTGGCTGGGGAACCCCGACCGGGTGGGTGGCCGTGGTAGGGAACCCCAAACGGGTGAGTGGCCGAGGTAGGGAACCCCAAACGGGTGGGTGGCCGTGGTGACTAGGGAACCTCGACCGGGTAGGTGGCTATGGTGGCTGGGGAACCCCGACCGGGTGGGTGGCCGTGGTAGGGAACCCCAAACGGGTGAGTGGCCGAGGTAGGGAACCCCAAACGGGTGGGTGGCCGTGGTGACTAGGGAACCTCGACCGGGTAGGTGGCTATGGTGGCTGGGGAACCCCAACCGGATGGGTGGCCGTGGTAGGGAACCCCAAACGGGTGAGTGGCCGAAGTAGGGAACCCCAAACGGGTGGGTGGCCGTGGTGACTAGGGAACCTCGACCGGGTTGGGTGGCCGTAGTGAACCCCAACCGGGTGGGTGGCTATGGTGACTGGGGAACCCCAAGCGGGTGGGTGGCCGTAGGGAACCCTAACCAGGCTATGGTGACTGAAGCAACTGAATGTGTAATTATTATGATTATTGTCCCCCAGGGTCCGTTCCAGGAGTCTGCGGACGGGGATGCGTTCTTGAAGATCGAGGAGCTCTCAGACCTCCGCTACGCCCCCTATAAGTACATTTTCCGGCTCTGCTACCGGATACTACGGCTGAGCCAACAGGATTATAGAAAAAATCAAGTTTGTAGCCCTTTGTTTAATATTATTTCAATGTGGTAACTTCCGACAGATACTTTAAAAAGTAAAAATGTAGTTCTGAGTGCCTCCACTATACTGCGTAGACAGGATTCTGAAGTATTGAATTTGGTAACCTAAGTTACTCGTCAAGTGTTTCGTAAAAAGATACTTTGGGTTTTAGTACCTTTCTTGAGAAGGAAGTGCAAAATGTGTATACATTGTTATACATTTATCGATCTCATTTTAATTTATTTTTGAGAGTCGTGTTTAATCAACGCCTACCATTAGAATTATTAGAAAAAAAATCTTTGTAATTGGCTCTCGGAAATTCTCCCATTGTCCAGTGAACATGGAGGCCTGGAGACTTGTAGATTACCTTGCATAGGGTCCAGTCTTCACTTACACACAATTTGATGGACATCCATCGTAATGCCTTTAATTCGTATACTTGTATGTGGACAAAAAGAATTAATTGTTTATTCTTTTTTCTTTATTGTACACAAACATGACATAATGGTACAGTTATTATATGTAATTGTCGTTGCGTGAACTCCCACTTCCGTTTTCTTCGTCATGAGTCCGTACTATTGACCACATAATTCCATACTATTGACCGCATCCGTCATAATAATAAATTGTAACTGCCAAGAAAAGCGACGCCGTCACCGGGTCAGATAAATTTCTGACACTGTACGTACAAGCGTAAATACACCATGGCTAATATGTCGTAACTATTTTTGGTTTGAAGCCTACCGACTCATGTAGGTCTCTATTTGCAACACACCGCATCATGACCCACTATTCATTATATATGCTTGAGGTACTTATGTACGTGAGACGTAACATAAATATGTACAGGGATATAAACAGTATGAGAAGAAGACAGACTCGTAACGCAGGTACTCTGAATGTTCAACCCCGTCGTATGGCACTTGCAGAGAAAAACCCACGTATTATTGGTCCCACATTCTACAACAAGCTGCCTGCAGACTTGCAGAGTGAACCGTCTGACGAAGCATTTAGGCGCAGGCTCAGAACCCTTTTATTGGATAATCCTTTGTACTCTGTAAATGAGTATTATGATATTATGTCCAAATGAATAATAGTTACAATTGACGTTTTTATTTAAGTTGACATTATATTGTTAATTGTTATTTGGTTGTTATTTCGACATTTTTATTATTTTATTGTGACATTTGAACTATTTTATTGAATTAATACTATTATATAACATTTGGTTATTATTTCGACATTTTTATTATTGTAGTATTTATTGTGACATTTGAATTTTGACATTTCCATCCTTTTATTATGAAATTCTTAAATTTATTTTTCAATCTATTGATTTGTTACGTTGTCATTTTGATTTCTGTAGGTACTTTTGTACAGATTAATAATATTATTATTATGTATCAAATAATTATATTGTATCGCTAATTATTATTGACGAACCCTAAATGAATGCACATTTTTGTCTGTATTATCTGCTAGGTATATAAATGTACTTGTGTTTACTTTGGGCAATAAATGAATCTGAATCTGAATCTAACAAGTAACCCCGCTAATCTTCCCCCGTCCCCAGGAATACATAGCGAAGCACTTCGGCTTTATGCAGAAGCAGATCGGCTACGACATATTGGCGGAGGACACCATCACCGCGTTATTGCACAACAACCGCAAACTGCTAGAGAAGCATATCACTGCCTCGGAGATCGAGACCTACGTTGGTGAGACTGGTTTTTCTTTACTTCTGTTATTATATTGTGCTGATCTGGCTTTTCTTATTGACCCCCAATGAAAAAATTAGGGGTGTTATAAAATGTTCGTTGGTGAGACTTGTTTTTCCTCACTTCCATTATTATATTGTGCTGATAAGCCTTTACTATTTGAACCCTGACGAAAAAAATGGGTGTTATAACTTTGACGTGTGCATTTTTTGACTCTGGATGTGTGGATGTGTGTGTTTTTGTCTATGACATCGTATCTCCCGAACGGAAGGACCGATTTCGATGTGCTTTCTATATTTAAAAGGTTTAATTACCGCGCTGTTACACAACAACCGGAAGCTGCTGGAGAAGCATATCACTGCCTCGGAGATCGAGACCTACGTTGGTGACACTTGCTTTTCTGAGGGGATATATGAAATGAGGGTAGTTTTATCAATGAACGTCAAAGAAATGGAAAAAACCAGCCATATAATTATAATCTGCATAAGACATAAGACATTATTAAATAAAGACTATCAGTCTTATTCAAGAGTTTTAGTATATTATTATTGAAGAGGGGTTTTATAAGTTTTACGTGTGTATCTGCGGCTTTGTAGCTCTGTGTGTCTGTATGTGACATCGTAGCTCTCATAGGACCGATTTGGATGTGGTTTTCTATATAATAAAGCCAGTTTGATCGATATGGTTTGTTTCATTGAAATCGGTTAAGTAGTTTAGAAAATATTTGGATTTAAGTAAACTTGGTCAGGAATTATCCGAGTTTTCTTTCTGTCGGTTAAGTTATTGACTAAGATCTGACGGCACAAATGGCACTTAATTTTCTAAAGAGAAGCCTCTTACAGAGTCCTAAACGGGAACTATGCTAATGGTAGCCGGGAACGCCAACCACTGTTGGGCAACCACATATTGCAGTAAAAATATTGAAACCTTTAAAAATATTTTCATTGATGTTACCAGCTGGATGCGGAAGGCACAGGACCGGCCTTTGTGGAGGCCTGGGGGAGGCCTTTGCCCAGCAGTGGCATAGGGCATCCTCCTTCTGATATGATGATGATGATGTGACATTCGCCTTATGTTCCAGGACTTGTCCGCAAGAACATGAAGACATGGCAATCGCGCTTCCTGGACTACCTGAGCGACCTCTGCATCTCCAACCGGAAGGCCATCGCCGTCACCCAGGAGTTGATATGCAAGAGCGTCCTCTGCGCCAATAACTTGGACATACTCATCGAGACCAGGTATACTTTATTTGCCTTTGCAGAAGGTTCATTTTTCATTGTATGTTTGTTGGAATGCCGTTTGGCGTCCGGCAAAGAAGAATATAGTTGTGTCTTCTGCTGATCCACCAGAAACCAGAAAATGAACATCAGCCTTTACAAGCCCCGATGAAAAAAAATGGGTGTTATAAGTTGGACGGGTGTCGCTCTATGTGTGGAGGTGTGTGTCTGTCTGTTGAATCGTAGCTCCCGAACGGACGGACTAATTTCGATGCGGTTTTCTTTATTTGACAGCCAGTTTAATGGAGATGGTTCTTGGCTTGGTTTCATTAAAATCGGTTTAGTAGTTTAGAAAATATTTTATTATATACTTATGTGACTTTTTCTGGCGGTTTGGTTATTTCTCATTTAATTCGTATTATGATCTTTGACCAGCCTGGCAAGCAAGAATGATGGCCGCGCCACTGATGGGGACGTTCAACTTCAAAATTGGTCATTCTGTTCACATTTTTCGTATTTTTTATTGTTCATTTATACATATTTTTGTTGCAGATTGGTTTCAACCAAATACGAGAAAGAAAAATCATCGGACAACGACGACAAATATACTATAGAAGACGAAGTAATACTACTATGGAATAATAAAAAGGTAAGTTAATTTTGTTGTCCAACGCCGCACGGGTCAGCAGAACATGATATAATTCGCGAGTTGACTAAATGTCAAATCAGCGATTCTTTATGATCTGTCAAAACGTATCACTTCTATGAAATTTGTATGAGACTTAGAGCTGTGGCGTCATTGAACAAAATGCGTCAAATATACTCCTCCATTTTGTCAGTTTACTTGATTTAAAAATTCTAAATATTACGATTATATTTATTTTCTTGTACTGAATGCTGGTTTTATTTGAAGTTATTTAAATGATAACCTGGTTTCATAGTTTATATTGAATGTAGTCAAGTCCCTAAATTATCACAACTATACAGCAAGTTTGTTGATGCGGTCTCTGCCTACTTTTATGGGAAAAAGGCGTTGTAATAAATCAGTTAAATCGAAAAAAAAAACAAATCGGCACTAGACGGCCTTGTTTAGTGATTTCATTATTTTTCTTTTTCATTCCTTTGTTTTATATTAAATCCATTTCACGTTTATTTTTATACATTTACTAACGGCCAATTGCACAAACATACGATTAATAAGGTAACATAAAATTGGTCGAAAAACGTTCCGCCTACATTACTATGACGCTTATTAGACGTTCGCTTATCTTGTACTGGTTTATGGTAGGATTTGTCCACTTTTGTAAAAAAAAATTTCTTCCCCAGAGCTCCCGCCTCCTCTCCGAGCTAGCGGCCGAGGCGGCGGCCCAGCCCAGCGGCCCGGCCGCGGCCGCGCTGGACTACTACCGCCACCAGCTGGACCTATTCTCCAACATGTGCCTCAACCGACAGTACTTGGCACTGAACAGCCTGTCGCCGCAGCTCGGGATCGATCTTATACTCAAGTTTGTGGAGTTTTGTACTTAAGTACATTTAGCGGTGAAGGGATAAGGTAGCCGCCAATGTTGGCAAGCGAAGATGGAGAAAGTGGAAAGGGTGCCTGTCCGGGTGTTGTGCCCTGGTCACCAGGGGTCCGACAGTCGATCGATCGAAGTTGTATATCTGTCGCGGATTTGGCATAGTTCACTAGCGCGATGTAGGACGGGTCAGCGCCATCTATGTGCGGATGCTTGCCAACTTTGTGTTCCTGTCGCCGCAGCTCGGAAGCGATCTTATACTCAAGTTTGTGGAATATTGCATTTCTAAAAGTGCATAGGTACAAATTAAAGTCGCTTTCCGCGTCTGTCTGTCTGTCTGTCTGTATTTCCGTTATCTCCTAATCCACGTAACGGATTTTGATGTTTTTACCATCATTTAGAAAATTTATTCTAAAAGATTTTTTATGGTAAAAAAAAAGGTGAGAAAATCCTTGCAAAGCCAGCTAGCAAAGCTAATAAGGACATATAAATTGCATTTCAGCAGATAAAGACAAAACAAAATCTGCCAGATCAAGTCAGTCTAACGAGGTTATTTACGATTCAAAAATCTATCAGATGGCGTTACTGAGGCGTAAGCTCTGCTCTAAAAATGAAGTTGTGTCTATTGGTTAATGGAATGGATTCGTAATTTTACAGCTGTTTGTGTCTAACAGCATGGTAGTACTTTAGCAACCAACCTTACGTGTCAGTAGCGCCATCTAGTAGGTACTTTACTTTTTAGAAACGCAACAACTTGCATTTTACACCTAGATATTATGAATTTGCATTTTACACATAGATAGTTTGGATTTATAGTGTTGTCTCTGTAAGTAAATAGAAGCCTAACGGCTCAGCTCGTGGTCGACTCGTCATAATCAATCAAATTCAGTGTAATCTTACACATACGGAAAGACTGTAAGGGCTCCATAGATTATCTTACGTAATCGAATACAAGAAATATGCCACTTTAGTTACGTTTAGGAGACCCAAAAAGCGCTTATCTGTCGGCATGGTCGATACAGATATATATTTTCTGAATAACTTTTCAGCTTCTACCTGGCACTTCCTTAATTTTTCACACTTTTTAGATAACCTCTAGGCTTCGAAACCTTGACGAAGACCTTCGCAGGTTCCAAAACCTTATACCACCCTTCCCCAGATGCATGTCCAACGGCCGCCTCCCGTACGAGGTGCGCGCGTCGTTCTGCCGGCTGCTGCTGCACCTGCACGTGGACCGCGACCCGCAGGAGCCCGTCACGCCCGTCAAGTACGCCCGCCTCTGGACCGAGGTCTGCGACCGGATACACATACACGAGTGAGTTAGGGGGGGCTGGTGGGCTGGTGGGGGGCAGAGATGGATGTGAAGCTTTTTTTTATTCCACGCAGTACTTCAAAGGTAGAGGTACCTCAAAGGCCGGCACCGCATCCGCTCCCCTTAGGTTCCAGATCTGGACGACAGCGGCCACTTTCCATCAGGTGGACTGTCCGTCCGTGTGCCTACACCTATGTAGGCCTCAATTGCCTACAATAAAAAAAATTACAAACGAGTAGACAGTCCACCTGGGCCTTGAGCCCGCTAATTTACTAAAGGCTCAATCAAATTGTAATTGGATCGTAACCACAGCTCAATGGAAGTTTGACACGTTTTTGGTATTCTGCTGCTATTAAAAGAAAACCAAACACATTCGATTGCTGCAATTTGCGCCCTGATGGTAAGCGGTACCTGTCGCCCATACCATCTACGATTCATGCATTTAGGTTGCAGGCAACAAAAATGCAGCACCGCTGGTGTGTTGTCACTGTGATGACTAAGATGAAATCAAATATGTGGTCAAAGTGATTGTTGTAATACTTACGCCTTAAGTCCAGAACTATTTCATCATAAAGCTTCCTAGTCCCTTGTCAAAACCAACGCCACGAACGAGTTGAATTTGCTTTCATGGCGCGACTCCAGGGGCTAGACCTCTTACTGTTTTCTATGAAAAGTGTTTATTTTTGGTATACATATTCACTGAGTACGACTGAGAATTCAATTCCCATTAGTATCCACTACTTATTATCAACAATATACTGTGCTCAAGCCTCTTGGCTAGATCCGGGTCAAGCCAATTGACCCTTGACCCAGGTTGACCCAGGTCAATCCTGATCAAGGGGCGATCAAGCCATTTGAGCCGGGTCTAGTCGCACGGTCCTGGACACGACTAGAGCACAGTATAACATCGAAAATTATACTCAATCGATAACAGTTTAATAAGTAGTGTGGGTACGCATGCGATTTTTATTTCCAGCGACTACGACCGGGCACAAAACATAGCTTGCTACTCCCGCCAGTTGTATAATAAAAAAATCCCCCCTCCCAGCTACCAATGCGTGAAAGGCGGTCCGGACGCGACGCGCGAGCGGGTGAAGCAGCAGTTCGCGGCCACCATCCGCTTCGTGGAGCAGTACCTGTGCAACGTGGTCACGCGCACCTGGTACTTCAGCGACCAGGACCAGAACAAGCTCACCTTCGAAGTGGTCAAGCTGGCAAGGGAGCTCATTTACTTCGGATTCTATAGGTTGGTGGGCGTGGGATTTTTTTTTTTGGTAAAAGTGGGCAGACCACATGGTCTAAGGTCGGTCTAAGTCTGTCGTAAAAAAGAAATTTTATATCAATACATAAATAGATGTTGGTTCACAACTTCTATTCACTTCACTATTAAGAATACAGATTACAGATTTCTTTTCCAAACAACGAAATGCCCCATACATGTAACAGAGACTATCAGATAACATACGCTTGATCAAAACTTTTACTAAGCGTTCTTTTTACACCACTGCATTCTTATTTCCCCATAATATGAAAATCAAATAATAAAGTTTTGTCTCTGTCTCACGTGCCAATGGGTTACTCCATTCATAGTGGTCACACATCAACCATAAAGGTGACCTTACGGTCAAATTTCTACTGAGTCTGCTCCGTGGACACTATCACCGATAACTAATGACGAAAAATGACATCTTAGCGTCAATAACCCGGTTGTGCTCACGCGCCCTCGAGCGCGAGAGAAAAACCGTTACATTAACGCCAAGATGATCACCACACCCACGTACTAACCACTCCCATCCACAGTTTTAGTGACCTACTGCGCCTGACGAAGACCCTCCTGAGCATACTGGACTGCGTCACGGCTATGGACCTGCTGACGGAGACCAACTCCCTCAACGGGGAGGTTGAATGTGAGTGCACACAATGTTTTTTATACTAGTCCAAAGTTACTACGCTGGCTCTCAGCGACCCAAAGAGGATATTTGCCTCTCACACCAAAATATGACACTCATGTAAAGCCTGAACGAATTCCTTCTATCTGGGCCTCTGAAGATCGATCAGGTCTTTCTGCACTTCGCTCAACAAGCGGTATCTAGGATGTCCCCCAAGACGTTTCCCAGCCCAAAGTTACTGAAGTATATTAGTCACACCCATCCTATAGTTTCTTAAATATATTGACTACAATAAAAAATAAGTATGATCTCTGATAATATATTAAATTTTTGCATAGATCAAAAACATAAGCTGATACTATCATTATGTCTGATAGCTATCGTCGCAATTTTAGGTGAACATTATATGCACAAAATTTCATAATTTATTATAAAATATATAAGTAAGGGTCTATCAGAAATCATGTTATTTTATTCTGAACTATAGACATTCTAAGAATTGAACAATTTTACTTATTAAATTGTCCTAGCCTGAATCATCCACTGCTGGGCAAAGGTTTCCACCCTATTCTTCCATACTTCGCGAACATTTTAGTTATGGCAATATTTTTTTATAATTACATGCAGCCGAGGAAAATGAGATACCGCAACGTAAGTCATAATCCAGTGTACTGTAAACTAAATCAATAACAAGATCACTAATGTTGTCGTTGTCGTCGTCGTTGTATAATTGTGCTGCTCTCGTGGCGAGAGGTGCTTCTAACTTAAAACTTTAATATAACGTGTGTTACTATAGGACAAGACAAAACAATGGATGGTTTTCTGACCGCTCGCGCTGGTTTGAAAAGATAAAAGCGTGGTTCGGCGTGTTTCACTAGGTGGCGTTTCTTAGAGGCGATCGCCTGTTGTGTGGATATGTTACCTGCGAGTGTATTCTCTAATCATTATAATCCCCGCCTTCAAGGCGAGAGTGAATAGGCTGTCCCTAGACAGGCATGCTCCATCATCGGCCGCATCGTCACTTACCACCAGGTGAGGTTGCGGTCACATGCCTGACTAGTCCAGTGACCGCTCTCTTGTCAGTAAGATCACTAAAGTTCATTGACAATACTTAATTGTAGGCGTGATTGTATGCCCTTGTTTAGATTTCTTTTTGTAAATCGTGTTGTGCGTCAACGTCATGTAATTAGATCTTTTGAACTTTTTAATCGGCTGTCAGAAAACAACACAGCGCAAAGTTGTCTTTTTTCTTCGATAGTTTATGTTGGCAGCATGTTAGTTTTATATTTTACGCCACATTCAGTATTATTGTTGTCGCGCGCAATTGTTTTGTCTTTTCCTATTGAAACGTACTTTACAATTTTATAAAGATAACCGAAGATAACACATTGCGTGAAAACATTCACATGTTTTATTTAACGATCGCAACCATTTTAAGATGGTTCGACACACATACTAAATTTTGCTTTCGTCATTATTTCATTCGTTTAAGTGTTTAGCAATTTTATTAGGTTTATACTCTTAGTAAATGTATTACTTAGTGCGCAAAATGGGATTCCATAGGCTAATGATTTATAGAAAAGCAGTTAAATCGAAAAGAATCACAATTAACTGCTAGATGTCGTTGTTTTGTGATTTTCTTTCTCATTGCATTGTTTAAATCATCAAGTGGAAATCCATTTTGCAGTCATTTGGATGCATTTACTAACGGCCAATTGCACAAAAATACATTAAAAACGTCAAACCCTTGAAATCAAAAGCTACATAAAATTTATATGAAAATCGTACCACCTTAAACCCGTTAAGAAGCAAAAGTTTGATACTTATATGTGTTAAATCAAATGCCCTACCTAAGCCAGCGTCTTTGTTTTGTTTTGTAATCTGTGTGGTTCTCTTCTCGCATGTATTGAATAAATTCTATATAATATGAATTGAAAAGTCACTACAGGGGGTCTAAAAAGGCCACATATGTGACAAACTTATCTACAGCGTCGCTTTTGTTGACAATGACATGACAATTCAAAATGGCGTCACTTAGTTCCAGTACTGGCCACCTAATCAGATAAGTTTGTAGTAGTCTAATATGAATCAAAATATGAAATGCCTTTTTAGACCCCCAGATCAACCAACTGTTCTGTGAACTGACATTTGTCGCCACCGACGCCATTCAAACGTACAAAGGCGCCATAGATTCTGACAATCGACTGACATCTCAACTTTGTGGCCATATTCTATTACGAAATCGAAGAGAAAAGGGAGCATCGAAAATAAGTTATATCATTGCTTATACCATCGAGAATAGTATATAGAAGGGGCAGATAGATAGCCTATAGATACTGTAGCATGTGTGCTCGGGCAGGCCTTAGGTTAGGACGGGCTCTAAGACTGGTAGGTTTCGGAGGCCTTATGTTAGGACGGGCTTCAAGTTAAGAAGGCGTTCGGATTAGCTTGGTGCTCTCATAGGGTAACCGGGGCTTTAGTCGGTTAAGTAGGTTTGAGCAAGTAGGATGTGGGCCTGTAGGCTTAGATAGGTCGGAGCAAGTAGGATGCAGGCTTTTACCCCCTCTCCATGAGCACATATAGCACTGGCTAGGTAATAATTCAAATTTATTCCATTTGAATTAGATGTTAGGTGTCCTATGTATTTTGTATCATTCTTCTATATACTTTCACGAATATAACTTCAATTTAGCAATTGTACTTTTACTTAGAGTCAGTGGATCCTCCAGTATTACAATAAGCAAGTATACAGTATGCACGACCACTTCTTTAAAACAACACTAAAAGGGACAATTGAGGGAAGGAGAGGTAGTGGAATCTAAAAGGAGTTCCGCCCAGCAAGTGACGGAGAAAGCTGGAGTCGTGTGGTATCAGGAAATAAAATAAAAAAAGGACCATAGAATTACACTTCGATTGCTCCACCGACAAGAGCCAGACTCTGAAATTTAGGACCTAATTCTCGCGTTGTGACACCTCGAATTCGACTTTTTTCTAGCCACATATATCTCCATTAATAATGATATTGAAATCTCTACTGCAATTAATAAATATTTACTCAACTATCATCGACAGTCGTATATTGTCAAAGATCGTTTCAGTGGCGTGGCTCGCTCAGCAGGTCTCACTGAAAACCAGCGCCCTGGTCTCCGCCAGGGCATGAAGCTGAGTGAGGTCCCTTTTACACACAACACCACATACACATGCAACGGCTCTGTTCTTCAATTTTATTTTATTCATATATGGTTGTCTAGTTGTTGTTTCCTCATTTGATGTTATTTGTTATTAATTTTGTTTTTGCATTTTTATGTCACTTATTCTTAATACTTTTTTTTCTTTTAATTTTTTGTTTTTATGTCTCTGGAGTCGAGCCACTGACCTCAAAAAATACCTATTTGGAGGTCAGTGATTCAACCCCTTTGAGCCATTTGTTATGTGTTTGTGGTGTTATTGTGTGTAAATAAATGTTTTCTATTCTATTCTATTCTAAATACAGTTTTTTTGCTAGCGAAAATGTCGAATTTAAGATGTCACAGCGCGTGATGCGGCCTCTAGGACGACGGTGGTCGCTTTCCATCAGGTGGACCGTCCACCCGAGTGCCTCCATAGGCAATAAAAAATACTTCGGAATAGCGTAACTGACAACGTTTGCACGTTTCAGCGGAGGGTGGTGTACTACGCAGCATCGGCGACATGGGCGCCGTTATGACGTCCATCACGTTGGGTTCGGTTCCCCGAAACGTAAGTTGATGTGTAGTTTTCATAATATGAGCTTTTATCATGTTCTCTTCATCTCAGCCGCAGGATGCCCTTCATCCCTTCTCAGCTGCTCTCCCCCACGACTTTTATGTGTATCGACTAATAACCCGGTCGGAAGGTAAAAATAATTGGTCTTATCTGGACATAATCCAGAGAAATTTTGGGAATGTAATTTAAGTTTTTGACCTCGAGGTGTCTATGCTACCTTAAGGTGGCCAAAAAAACTTCGAAATTTTTGGAATGTTTCCAGTTTTTTGTTATAACTCGAAAAGTCGGAAAACTCAAAAAATGCTCTTACACTAAAGTAATCTGCATTGGTAGAGCCCCTGGCGTTGCTGATATCCATGGGCTTTAGGCCCGCTTTCCATCTCGGTCACCCACATGCCTTTTTGTCTACCGTATTACAAAAAAAAACTCATCTACCTCCACAGAAAAAAGAAATAAAAAAATGAATTTATTGTTTTTTCAATGGTCCTACCACTTTCAGAGAGTAACTTGTTTACATCTATTTAAAATTTGTTTGAATACCAAATTACACCGACTCTAACTACTAAGCTCATGTATCGATTCCAAAATCGACTCCGAACAAACCCTAACCTCAAGTCTGCACCAAAATGTTGTTTAAAGTTAAACACAACAAAAAAAGACAGGGACTTGATCGTTCCAAGAGCTCACAAACTAGTTTTACCTAGTACGGTAATCGAAAACTTTAGATATTTAATGGGCGGATTGGTTTTACGCGTATCAGTCGAATCAAAGACATGACTGTCAATGCCAATAAGCCCGGGAATTTCTCTTTTCCTGGGCGTGCTGTCCATATAGTTTTATAGATTTTTATTCCAGTAATTATGTAATAGAGGCGAGAAGCGTATTCATTTTGTCCAATTTACATATACACATTTAATATTATTATTATTTGTTTGTTTATTTTATTTTATCTCAGTCACTTAGTGTAACCGGTGATATGAGTGACGCCCACGGGATTACTCCAAGTGAGCTACACTTTCAAACTGGTTGCGAGTCGTATCTTCCTGAAGGAATTTACGCACAATACGACAAGTATTTAAAATTGCAGCTATCTGCATATTTATAAATGTGTTTTCTGGCAAATCATTTCCAGAGAAGAAAGAAAGAAAAAACACGTATTTATTGTTTTTTTAATGGTCCTACCATTTTTCATCTGGTCCCCCACATGCCTGTTCGTACTACGTTAAAAATGCTCCACAGAAGAAAAAAAATACATTATTTTTTATTAATAACTCAGCAACAGGGTGGCGGCGCGGGCGCGGCGGGCGTGCAGCACAGCGCGTCCGCCATCGTCCTAGCTCGCGAGCATCCACTGGTTATGGAGACCAAGCTCAAGATCATCGAGATATTGCAGGTCAGATATACTATAATATGTGTTCCCTGCAGACATGGGAGGCGGTGGCATCATACAGGCATCTAACCACAGACCCTTCCGGAGACGTTTGTAAAACTGAAAGGGTTGCTGCGATTCCTGGAGGAGTTAGGATGGCAGGAACAATAGGGTATCCTGGAGTACACCATATCCACGCAGAATGGGCGCGAGTTCGCCTGAATGCGGAAAACGGCCCGGATACATCTATCTATCTATCTAGGTGTTCCCTGAAGAGTACAACATGGAGTTCTTCAAGAAAGGGGTGAAAAGATTTTTACGGGGTCGGTAACGCGTGGGTGATGGGGTATCACCCACGCGTTGCAAACGTCCATAGGCTGAGGTGACTATTTATTAGGCGGGCCGTGTTTGCCACCTTAGTGGTATAAAAAAGGTGTAGTGTATAAACTTGTCTCATAGATGTTCATTTTTTCTTGTAGCTTTCTGTAGCGATATTATATATGATCAAACGAACTTCGCGAAGTTCGATCGATATTATATGAGTCGCTTCATTCGAAGATATAAGATAATTCACAACGTAGTCCCTTTAGCCTACAAGGTAGCTTCGCACGTTTATTTAAAGTAAAATCGATTTGTTATCAATCGATCATTTTTTTTTTTTTCCGATCCTACGTATCGATACAGCCAGCCGCCATTTTTACGTCATTCTTTTTAGAGATGCTATGCGGAACTTCCCCACGCCTGGGAATATGGGCGGGCGGGTGTTATATCTTCGAATGAAGCGACTCATATAATATCGATCGAACTTCGCGAAGTTCGTTTGATCATATATTATATTTCGTCGCTTCATTCTTCAGATATAAGATAATTCACAACGTAGATGTTTGGAGAGGGAAGTTTTGCAAATTTTAAACAAAATATTAATTATTCATAAATTTTAAACAATGTATTAATTATACGGTATCAACCGTAAATGAAACATACATAATGGACACTGTGGTTAATTCATTATTAAGAAAGCAAACGGGTTTAACAAATCGGCCTACATCAGCGATCGGCCTGATATAATATCTGGCGAAAACGCGATGTGCTGGTCCTTGCGGCCAGCGCATTGCGGGCCCCGCCGCGGAGACGCCGCCGGCCCCAGCGCCGGACACCGGACGCCGGGCACACCGAGCCACAGCACATGGACCCATGACACACTGCTCTCTGTCATCACCCTGCCAATCCATTGGCTAATGGTTTGTCCGTGACTTGTTTATGGTGTGGTTTGCACGACAGAAAGAGATACTTAGTATGTGCCAGTACTGAGTTGCTCGATTCTGATCAGATACTCCTCGAGTGTGATAGAAGGGGTTATGCGTAAATTAGGTACGAAAGAGCCCTGGATACTAGCGACCTGACCCTAATGTTGTAACTAATTATGATTTTAATGCTATTTGAGGTGGTATTAATATTATCATCCTTAAAAGTGATAGCGTTTGTACCCTGTGTGTGTGGTACACAGGGCCAGTAATATTCCTAAAGTTTTGGCTTTTAAACTTTTTATTATGTTTTATTTATTCGGACGGGACCGAATTTGAAATGTTATCCAATACACTCTCGTGCATTCCAAGTGGCAGTATACCTAGGCAAGCTTGGATTGAATTTGAAAGCTCCTTTTAGTGATCGTTTAATTCGAACATCCTAACTGGGACCAAAATGGGATACGGAGCTGAACGATGATTGTTCAAAGTGTCATACGAAGCATTCGTATTAAAACAATTACTTAAAATGTTATCACAAATTCGTTAGAATCTTCATATGGATCAGTATTATTCTGCAATCAAAATTGCAAATCGAGAGAAGTGCGGCAAGTGATAATGTATGAGATTAATCGCATCTACTGCGATAGCCTCCGAGTCCTGTTTGCAGGATAAATAGCGCTCACAGTCGGCATTGACGCGAGACATGAAATCGGTAATCTACCGATACCTCAATCATAGTCTGTCTAACAGTGTGGACTATCTATCGGTAAGCCGAGTCAGAGAGTTTCCACTCTATGTCCTTTACTCTCTTGAGTCCTCGTCAACCTTAATATCATATAACGAAATATGCCGCGCTAAATTATTTTCATGAAGGTATTCAATACTTCCTTGACAATTTACATAGCTGATAGCTGTGGTGTTATCTACCAAAATAGCACAATTATTATCGTATGATGCAACATTTTAGGTTTAGTTAATCCAGTTAATGGGATACTTGAGCTCACATTGCTTCCAACACCCGTTGACCCAATCGTCGCCATAGACGGTTTCCCAGTCAGTACGAGAGCCATAAGTAAAGTTTTCGTTTACATAATGAAGTCCTGAGGGACAATAAAGGGCCAATGTTTTGTGCCCATCAATTAAGATCCTCAAAGAACGTAGAACGGGGGATATTTATGCTAAAGTTTAAGTAGCTATTTTATTTTTAAATACATATTAACAATAGATAAAAAATTGTGTGCAATCAGCTGTATTGTAGCGCTGGGCTGGACAAGCTGCTACTGACAGCGCAATAAGTTGAGCGAACTTATATTGTGCAACGGGGAAAAGACGAAAATATATACACTGATTGTGCTATAATGTCGCTTTTCTCCAGTTAAAAAATATTAAGTGAAATTCTCAAAATTAAAACATATAAACACTAGAATTTTACACATATTTTTAGGTTGCAAGTTGCTTTTGTTAACGTTGACTATGAATCCGAGACATTGAAGTAATCTGGGCCTCGTTAACATTGCTTAGACATTCCTCGAAGTCATTGCCAAGGCAAATAATATCGTCTAAGTATAGCACGGATTTTGAGCCTTGAGACCTTAAGAAGGTGAAGACCTTAGTCGTCACTTTAGTAAACCCTCGCGGGGCAACCGAACCGAACCTTACTAATACGGTAAGGCTGAAAATTTGTAAATTCTGCCATCGAATTAAAGCTTTTATGGTTCACAATTTTAAATTTATCATATTTAAAAATGTGTTTCTTGGAATTTATTTTGAAATGGTTCTGTAGTCCGATATACGTGGTCGGTATAAATTTATTTGTGATTTTAGATTTACGATTAATCTTTTTTCCCATTCGGTTTAGGTGCCGGGAATATTATAGATAAAAATTGATTAGGTATGTGGGGCTGCCGCCTGCCCAATGCAAGGTGTTCGGCTGAACACTCTAAAATCGCACCAAATCTACTAACATTTTAATGGACTAGGGGACTCCTTCTTTTTGTCAGGAGCAAAAAGTTTGGTATTAGTCAGGAGACAGAATACTTGTCTATACAAGGGGCAACATAGATATTGTGCCACGGACTTATAGAATGGGACTTCTAAACCGTCCCGATTAAATGCCAACAATTAATTATAAAATAATTGTATGCGACCAACGTGGCGCACTTGAGTCACTTAGGTGACTATGTAGGTGCGGCTGCGGGCCGGCGCCGGCGGCTTCCGCGGCGCGGGGAGGCTGCCTGGCCGACGCTCGCTGCGGATGCTCGGTGACGGCCGGCGCGGGGGGAGCCGCCCATTTCCCCGGGCTCGCGTGCCCGAGCAAGGGGTATGTCGATGGAGCCAATTCGCACACAGTACTTCCGAATAGCGTTTCGTTTCGGTGAGTGTTATGGTCGACATTCAGGGACGGCGTTATTATTATCAACTTTATTCTCGATTTCGAGTCCATAAAATAAAGACCGCAAGAGTATGCGGCGGGCGTCACTCAGATATTAGATGAATATGGTATTCTCCTCGTTGGAGTACGTGTTGCGGCGCGGATGACCGCAACGAAGGCGCCGAGTTGCGGCCGCGCCGTCGCCGCTTTCTTGTCGCGGCCGCGGGCGCTCTCGGTTATCGAGCCTAAACTTTATTATTACGAAATTTTATTTTTGAGCCTGGGGTAACTTTATGTTTTCCGGCACTAAATTACTCTTAAGGATCTTTTCCATGTAAGGGAGTCACAATAGACTCATATTGTTATGTATTTTGTTCCCGTGTTCGGGTTCGTTGTGGATATTGGCTTCGAGGGCCCGCACCAGCTGTGGGCCTAACTATGCGCGGGCGCATCGGACGGCTCCGACGAAGGCTCTTTCGCTACTCTAGCGGCGACGGCGACCTGGGATAGGTCTGTTGACGCCTCAGTAGCAAGTAATACCTCTCAGTTATTGCATTCGGAGGTGTGTCGATGTCTAAAACCGCAGACAAATTCATATTATGTCCGTTTTAGAACAAACGAGTTTATGAACGAGTGGTCGATTACACCCCCTACTTTACTAGTAGGTACTTAATGCCCCACTGTTTAAAGTATTATTCTCATCGTTCATCGAGTGTTCATAATATATTAAGGTGTTTGTATTGATCCCCGATCAACTAAAAACCATTCCGAAGATAAAACCACGGATATGTGAAGAATGTGGGTATATCCACAAAATAAATCCGCACTGCCGATTCTCGATCGACGGTGGCGGGTAGGTAGATGTCATAGACCTCTAAATGATTCTTGATCATCAGCAGGTTGAGACACTTGGGATTATTGCACATTGCCTTCGTGATGGTTCACGACCAACCTCCAGGCTCTGTGTCGATACCGTCGTGTTGGTTCTCGACCAACATCCAGGTGAATATGCACATTGCCTTCGTGATGGTTCACGACCAACCCCTCCAGGCTCTGTGTCGATACCGTCGTGTTGGTTCTCGACCAACATCCAGGTGAATATGCACATTGCCTTCGTGATGGTTCACGACCAACCTCCAGGCTCTGTGTCGATACCGTCGTGTTGGTTCTCGACCAACATCCAGGTGAATATGCACATTGCCTTCGTGATGGTTCACGACCAACCTCCAGGCTCTGTGTCGATACCGTCGTGTTGGTTCTCGACCAACATCCAGGTGTATAATTTTACCGTCGCGTTGATTCTCGACCAACGTCCAGGTTTTTACCATCGTGTTGACTCACGGCCAACCCCCAGGTTTTACATTGAAACACTCGATGCATAAATTACACGTATCACATTAAGCGAAAATCGCGTAAAATAGAAACTTACTTAATTTTAATTGGAATCTATAGTATCTAAAAACCTCGATCATCACCAGGTTGAGAAACTAGATTATTGCATATTGCCTTTGTGATGATTCACGACCAACCCCCAGGCGGTGTATGCGTAGTTATTTGATATCGTCGTGTTGATTCTCGACCAACCTCCAGATGAAATTTTAATTATATTCAATTTTTTATTGTATATACATTAAAGCTAAATCACCGTCGTGTTGACTCACGGCCAACCCCCCGGTTTTGTATTAATACACTCAATGCATAAATTATAAAAGTAACTACACTCGGCGAAAATATTGTAGGTACTTACATGAATTTTTATCGGAATCTGAAGTGGAATCCGAGAATATCGCCACTTTGTGACATCGTAGGTTTTTTGCTTTTTCTTTTAAAATACCGAATCTTGTTTTCGGCGCTGCGTTTCTACTTTTGAAATAAAATTTTAACAATTTGTTGTGCACCACGTGTGCACGATGTGCTCGCTACCTCGCACGAAAAAGGAATGACGTAAAAATGGCGGCTGGCTGTATCGATACGTAGGATCGGAAAAAAAAAAAATGATCGATTGATAACAAATCGATTTTACTTTAAATAAACGTGCGAAGCTACCTTGTAGGCTAAAGGGACTACGTTGTGAATTATCTTATATCTGAAGAATGAAGCGACGAAATATAATTATTATTAGTAGCGATATTTCTGTAACGACACCTACGAGACAATATGCGTGTATCGATCACATAGCGAGCAACATTAAATCAATTAAATCCTCTGTATACGAACTGGGACTCTCTGATCATGCAGGTCAACTAGTAGAGTTTAAAATAAAAATCAAGGGAATGGTCACACAATGGTACGAGGAGAGGAGAGACTTTGGCTTAGATAATATTAGAAAATTCCAACATTGTATTTCATCGTTGTCGTTTTCGGAGGTTTATGAGGAAGCTCATACTAATGAAGCTTTCAATAAGTTTCACTCCTTGTTTAGCTTATTTTATAATTTATGCTTCCCAAAGTGTAAAATAAAAATAACAAAAAAACCTAATAAATGCAGGTGGGTTACCAAGGGTATAAAAAAATGTTGCAAAGTAAAAAGATCACTACATGTAAAATATCAAAAAGCTAAAAGGCATGAAAAATTATAACATGCACATAATTATAAAATATATGCAAAAATCTTGCGACGATGTATGTTGCATTGTCAAGAGCGTGGAAATAGAAGATACATAACATATGCAAAAAACAAACCAAAAGCCGTTTGGAATATTGTGAACTCTACTGTTTCTAATGATGAACTTGTAACAGAATTTGACGAAATAAACTATAACGAAAATTCAATTTCAAACCCTAATGACATTGCTAATATTTTTAATAACTTTTTTATTGACATTAATAATAATAATGATAATATTTTCCGAGATAGTGGTAATAATAATAATAATTTAAGAAATGACTTACACAAGAATGCACCTGAAGCTTGCTGCTCAAGCATTTTTTTAAATCCTACAAATTCAAATGAAATCTATTCTGTAATCAATTCCTTAAAAAACACGAATTCTGTTGGCTATGATGAGTTCTCAACAAAAATAATAAAAGTGGTAGCTGTGCACATTGCCCCTGTTCTCAGCTATATTGTCAACCTGTCACTCAGTGAGGGAATATTTCCAGACCTTTTAAAGATTTCTATAGTGAAACCGCTTTACAAAAAAGGTGATAAAAAGGATCCCAATAACTATAGACCAGTTACTCTAATTTCCGTATTTGCCAAGGTTTTTGAAAGAGTGGTTCATACTAGATTAACTAGTTTCGTAAATAAATACAACATAATACTACCTGAACAGAATGGATTTGTTAAAAACAAAAACACAGCCCTGGCCATATTCACTTTGATTAAAAAAGTTACAGAAAACCTCAACCTTCGTAAACAGGTTATAGCGCTATTTCTTGATCTGAGTAAAGCATTTGATTGTGTAGATCACAGTTAATTGATGTCAAAACTTGAGGACTGTGGGGTTAGAGGAATAGCTAAGAGCTGGTTCGCTAGCTATCTCAGAGATAGAAAGCAATGCGTGGAAATTTCTAAACTTGATAAAATTAATAATTCATATGTTAAGGTAGCGCATAGATCAGGATTCAAGAATAAAGATTGCGGAGTACCTCAAGGAAGTTTACTGGGTCCAATTTTATTTATCATCTACATAAATAATCTTCCAAGAGTTATCAAACATCTAACCATCCTATTTGCGGATGATATTACCATTGTTATAGAGGGCGATAACGTAGTGCAATTACAGAAAGAAATTGAGGACACATTACAAAGGGTGGTTGAATGGCTAACACATAATAACCTAAAAGTTAACCTAGATAAGACTATGATCATGAGATTTCGTACATACAAAACGTCAATAGAGAATCTAAGAATAAATTACGAAGATCATGATATTCGACAAGTCACATCGACAAATTTTTTAGGCATAACGATAGATGAACATTGCAACTGGAAAGATCATGTGAAACAAGTTTGCGATAGATTAAGCAGATTTGTCTTTGCGTTGCGTAGATTAAGAGAAACCGTTTCTCCGGAAGTGGCACTGGAAGCCTATCATGCTTACGTGGGGTCGGTTATACTGTATGGTTTGATGTTGTGGGGCAACAGTACAGACAGCGACTTGATTTTTAAACTTCAGAAAAAGTGCATCAGAGCATTATGTGCCGCGGGATGGGTGGATTCATGTCGACCATTATTTAAAAAATTGAAAATATTAACAGTACCTTGTTTATATATTAAGCAGATTGCAGTGTTCGTAAAACAGAATCCACATTTGTTTGAGTTAAGAGTTACGTTTCAGCGACTGAGACGGAGGCCTGAAAATATTTTGTTGGTTCCTCAAAACAGGCTGACCTTAGCTCACAAGAATAGCTATATAATGGCGACACGGATTTTTAATAAGCTACCGGATAGGATACGGGCTCTAAATGGACCGATGTTCAAGCGAGAGTTACACTCTTGGCTGACTGACCGTTGTTTCTATAGTGTAAATGAGTTTTTGACGCGTGGCCCAGATTGACATTATATCTTGACATTTTATCTTTATTATTAATTGTATTAAATTATTGTAGCTAATTTATTAATTTCTTTTGTAGTGACTGCTAATCTAGTAATTTAAGTACTGATATAATATTTGTATGCCGCTAATGGCCAATTTTGGCATGGACAAAATTGTATTACTTAAGAAGATTATGTAACCCAAAATTTATTTTACAAATAAACATTTGATTTGATTTGATTTGATAATAGTCTTCTGTAAATACTGGAAAGATCGGCCATATAGGCCAAATCGAAATTTACTTCAATTGACCATAACTTTTTTCCCACAGCGATTCGAGAGCTGTCGGCGTAGTAAAAATGATAGAAATTGAAAAATCCTTTCCAATGACATATGACTCAACGTTATTGGTCTTATAGGCTGGGGTCATTACATTTCTGCCGATCCTTCTTTCCGATTGATTTTAACTGTAGCCCATTGAGCTCTTTTAGGGTGTTTTGGTATTAATTTATGAATATTACAGTTTTCCTATAAAAACATACCTATATAACGTAGCGCGACGCATGAGAACCTACATCAGTACCATCTATTGAACAACGTACAAACCCTGATGATCATAATTCCCCCCGCAGTTCATTCTGGACGTGAGACTGGACTACCGCATAAGCTGTCTGCTCTCCATCTTCAAGAAGGAGTTCGAGCAGGCCGGCTCGGCCGATCGCGGAGCCGACCTCGCCCGCGCAGACGTCGAGGCCATCGGGCTACAGGCCGAGGGGATCTTCAGCTGCCGGTGAGTGGTTGGGGTAGATTAGATAAGCTGGGTTGGGTCTAGATCCTGGTGTGGTAGAAAGAGACTTGGTCTTAATAAATATTTGTTAGGTTCGCTACAATATGGGTGCCGTGACGAGTATTAGATTACCTTGTGGGGTTGGACTAATATAAACGATGACACCAGAGGTTGACACATTAGAGAGGATGAATTAATATCCTTTTTTAGAAGAAGAATTAAGAATGAGTGCGTACACAGCTTATAATGGCGGTTAGAAACTATGACACCAGAGGTTGTCATAATAGAGAGGATGAATTAATAAACGAACGCCGCATGCCGCATCAGCTGTCTGCTCTCGATCTTCAAGAAGGGAGTGCGGGGCCGACATGGCCCGCGCAGACGTCGAGGCCATCGGGCTACAGGCCGAGGGGATATTCAGCTGCCGGTGAGTGGTTGGGATAGCTAGGAAAGCTGGGTAGGGTCCTGAGGTAGCTATGTAAGATAGCTGGGTTAGCTCTGAGTGGATGGATCCTGGTGTGGTAGACAAATAATTTTTTTAACGAAATATACATTTAGGTTGTGGTCGCTACAATTTTGGTGCCGTGACCAGGATTAGATTACCGTATGGGGTTGGACTTATGCAAACTATGACACAAGAGGTTTATGCAAACTATGACACATTAGAGAAGATGAATTATCTGACCTGGTTTCGCTGTTGTTTGAAACGTGGCGTTTCAAGATGGCGAAAAATGGTTCCAGTTTTGGCCACCGGGTCATGGTCATACCATTATTTGGTCATAATTTTGTGGTACTATAAGGTAAATTGTCTTCAAAAGTAACCATGTCTTCCTGTTGATTTTTTGTGCGGTATACCCACTGGCTTTGACGGTGAGATAGATATACATATTATTTGTTAGAAGCAGATAAAAAAATAAGTATGTTATGTATACTGCGGTTCGAAACTATGTCGCCAACCAGGAATTGGTACTTTAGAGGATGAATTAATTATAAGAAATTTCCACGTATGGGATGCCACAATATGGAATGCCGTGATCAGGATTAAGTTACAAATCCTGGCGGAGGGTTGCAGTGGTGGGAATGAATAGACTTCGTCAGTTAGATTGTACTACTGCATCAGCTACTTACTTTCCAGAGACGACGTCAAGGCCATGGGGCTACAGGTCGAGGGCATATTCAGCCGGTAAGGCCCCTCCTTAGGGAGGGGATGCCCTTATCTAAGGTAGCTACGATAGCTGTAGATCCTCGCTAGGAATGGTAGTGCTTTGCTTTACCTTTGAGTCAAATATATACACATTCTTACAAGATAAACATTTAGGTTAGGTTATGTACAATATTGGTGCCCAGGATGTCGGGTAATAGGACCGCAGTACGAGGGCATCATGATTTCAAGCTAGTTGTAGATCCTGCCTAAAAAAAATTGCGGTTGTATACCTATACGATACCTTTCTTGGTATATGTATAAACATGATTGTTTTTTATTTTGTTAGGGTTTTACAATATGAGGTGCCGTGACCAGGATAGAAATTTATTTTGAGTTTTGGTAAACCAACAGGTTATCTAACTTCTTAAAGACTAGGTACGCTATATATCCAGACTCAATAGAAATTGCACGCGTGCTTTACTAGCGACATATACTGGCACGCGATTGGTCATATTAAAATCTAGCTAAAACACCACAACGTACTTGTGCTGATAGTTTCACCTGTCACCTGTTAAGAAGTTGTCATGTTAGCGAATGCAGATTCAGTAGTAGTAGTTTATAAGGTAGATGAATGTAGACAAAACATGCATCCATGGAAAATAATTTATGGTCTCAACTTAAAAACTGTCGTAGTAAATACAATGAAATCCTTGTGGCATAAATTGGTGACTAATGCATGAAGGTGAAGGATTCATATATCAATGGATGAAGGGATACAGTTAATTAAGCTTGTGGCGATGTATTTAAGGTGTAATAAGAACTGCTGAGATTTTGTTTCTTAAGCTTTTTATAATTATTATTTTATTGGGTTATTTTTATAAACTTATATTGGCTTGTCTTTATTACATCCTGAATTAAAAAGTATGAATTTGGGTGACTAATTGGTCCATAGATAACCTATGATAATTAATGACTATAAGTGTCTTACTTATGCACAACTAATTTGGATATTTTCAGAGCAATTCAAACTGTGCCTGACAGCTGCCTACCAAAAAATGTAGATTTGTTAGTAAGAGATACTGTTCATTGCATGCTGCATTCGCGGTGCACCAACTCGGTGCAATATTAACCCAGCGTTTGATACTAACCCAGCATGAGAGTCGCATCTTTTCTAGTATATTGAATGCCCTATTAACAGTTTGCGAGACCAGAATTGCATTAGAATTTTTTATCTGTGTGTTATTGAAGTTGCTGGTGATAAATTGAAGTAGTGATTTGTGTGGATTTCACTCCGTTATTAACTGCCTACCCTGTTTCTTTATCCTTGTCACTGACTAATAAAAAATAACGTATGGATACTGCGGCATCTTGGACTGAAATAATCCTTTACGAATGTATAAGCGTAGTTTTTTGTTAGATGCCGTGGATACTGTTTACAGAAAACGACAATTTAACCAATTTGACAATAATGAGTTAATCAAATATCATTATCATCACCATAACAGCCTACTGCAGGACTTAGGATCTTTCCCATGAGAGGGAAGGCTATTGCCATAATCTCCACGCTTGGCAGGTGGGTTGGAGATCGCAGTATTGTAAATATATAAATAGAAAACGCTGCTGCCCATTTTCCACCCTACGGAGATTGTCTCTAAAGCATTAGTCACCTTGTACGACACCTACGTTGGTGTATTCCACTCTGTATATAAGTAATTTATGTCCTTACGTGTAATTCCAATTAGATATGCCGCGATATGCGAATCCTGACCCCTAGAATTTGTGCAATACTTCACATTAACTATACAGTTTACTAGAAGTTTTATCTTGTTAGTTGCATGAAACTGTCGATCATTCACGTTTTATTCTTACATGTTTTGTTATTTAACCAGTGATTTCCTTTGAGTTTTGTGAGAAAGGAAAGGTGATTTATCAAGTGATACTGACTAATCACTTACACATAATTAAAAAAATGTGTCTCTAGAAAAGGAAAAAAATTGAGAGCCACAGCGATGATGAGGACCTTGACCTCGGCCAATGCTTTTCCTCAGAAGTTTTCTTTTTGGCTGCATGCTATATCCTATTTACGTCGCATTCATTACTGACGTTGTCGCACTCAATTTTCTCTTTTCTATTGAAATACACTTTTATCAAAATATATCTAGTCTGACTTGTTTTATTTGGTAAACAAACGATACTCAACAAAATCACGACATCCCGTATCAATCGCGCTGCGTACACTGTGTATAGAAATACATCGTCTTGAAGTATATATGAAACATGTCGAATGTTATCCTTTTAAATACATAATTTCACGATAAATAAAAAATTCACCTTCATTTACTGCTACCGATAAAACAAAAACATTTTCATGTTGGCGTTCGGAAATCTATTCTGTTTATGAATTGTTTTTGGTCACGCCGTATTTGTTTATAATAAGACCACGCCAAGTCCTAATCGCTTATTAAAATAAATAAAATAATAATGAATGTATAGCAACTTATACCAAGTTTTTTAAACGTCATAAAACGTCATTTATAAAAGTCATAACAAACAATTTGATAATGGGCAAAACAAATAAAAAGGAAGTGCGGGAGATAATTTTTAGAATGATTAATAATTTAGACAAACGAAAAGTACAAGTTCAAGCTAATAGTGACCAAATAACTAAATGTTTACAAGAAGGACTGACAAGGACATTTTATCCCCAGATTATTGCCATATCCACATTTTATAATTTTTATTACTGTCAGTCAATACGGACTTATCGTGGTCCTATTATACCAAATAAAACAAATCAGTCTATCATACACCATGTGCCGATACCAACCAAACCTGAATCCGTGCACACCGCGCGAATACTGAGCCCTTATTAACGCCAGCATGTCAATGAGCCCCCACTCTGCCCCCACCAGGGACGGCCTGGACCTGGACGAGTGCGGCGGGCGCATGGTCCTCCGCGTTTTGCTGCAGCTGTGCTCGCAGGGCGCCAGCGCGGCGCTGGTCTCCGGGGCGCTGGCGCTGCTGTTCCGGCACTTCAGCCAACGGCAGGAGGTGCTGGCGGCTTTTAAGCAGGTAGGCGGTCTGGGTGGGCGAAAGGAGGGTAACTAGATGGGTGGCCGGTAGGTTGAGGCTAGTTGAAGGTTCGGCACCGCAACGAGTGGCGTCGTTAGGTGTGTCTCCTGATACCATTGGTGGAGCAGGGTTGGCTAAGATCGACGCTGGGGACCCGGAGACTTATTAACAGGGCCCCGATTGTTTTAAGTACGTAACCTGGACCTACATTCTCCAACAACGACAGCGAAATTCATTCCTAGTAAATAGTAAAAAATGTATCCGAATCAGCCATCCTAAACAGCACCTCAACATGGGTTAACCAATGATGAAAGAAAGGTTTGCTTTCCTCATTGGTGTTAATGCGTTGGAATAAGCACTCACCAAGGTTTAGCTAACGCTATAATATTATGGACAATATGTATACCGTAATGTGTCTGCAATTTCATGTCGCCTAGAAAAGGACGCTCTATATTATATATGATCAAACGAACTTCGCGAAGTTCGATCGATATTATATGAGTCGCTTCATTCGAAGATATAAGATAATTCACAACGTAGTCCCTTTAGCCTACAAGGTAGCTTCGCACGTTTATTTAAAGTAAAATCGATTTGTTTTCAATCGGTCATTTTTTTCGATCCTACGTATCGATACAGCCAGCCGCCATTTTTACGTCATTCTTTTTAGAGATACTATGCGAAACTTCCCCACGCCTGGGAATATGGGCGGGCGGGTGTTATATCTTCGAATGAAGCGACTCATATAATATCGATCGAACTTCGCGAAGTTCGTTTGATCATATATTATATTTCGTCGCTTCATTCTTCAGATATAAGATAATTCACAACGTAGATGTTTGGAGAGGGAAGTTTTGCAAATTTTAAACATTGTATTAATGATACGGTATCAACCGTAAATTAAACATATTACATAATGGACACTGTGGTTAATTCATTATTAAGTAAGCAAACGGGTTTAGCAAATCGGCCGACATCAGCGATCGGCCTGATATAATATCTGGCGAAAACGCGATGAGCTGGTCCATGCGGCCAGCGCATTGCGGGCGCTCCGCTGCGGAGACGCCGCCGGCCCCAGCGCCGGACACCGGACGCCGGTCACACCGAGCCACAGCACATGGACCCATGACACACTGCTCTCTGTCATCACCCTGCCAATCCATTGGCTAATGATTTGTTCCTAAGTTGTTTATGGTGTGGATTGCACGACAGAAAGAGATACTTAGTATGTGGAAGGGGTTATGCGTAAATTAGGTACGAAAGAGCCTAGCGATACTAGCGACCTGACCCAAATGTTGTAACTAAATATGATTTTAATGCTATTTGAGGTGGTATTAATATTATCATCCTTAAAAGTGATAGCGTTTGTACCCTGTGTGTGTGTGGTACACAGGGTACAAACACTTTTTATTATGTTTTATTTATTCGGACGGGACCGAATTTGAAATGTTATCCAATACACTCTCGTGGATTCCAAGTGGCAGTATACCTAGGCAAGCTTGGATTGAATTTAAAAGCTCCTTTTAGTGATCGTTTAATTCGAACATCCTAACTGGGACCAAAATGGGATACGGAGCTGAACGATGATTGTTGATTGTTCAAAGTGTCATACGAAGCATTCGTATTAAAACAATTACCTAAAATGTTATCACAAATTCGTTAGAATCTTTATTTGGATCAGTATTATTCTGCAATCAAAATTGCAAATCGAGAGAAGTGCGGCAAGTGAGAATGCATGAGATTAATCGCATTTACTGCGATAGCCTCCGAGTCCTGTCTGCCGGATAAATAGCGCTTATAGTCGGTATTGACGCGAGACATGAAATCGGTAATCTACCGATACCTCAATCATAGTCTGTCTAACAGTGTGGACTATCTATCGGTAAGCCGAGTCAGAGAGTTTCCACTCTATGTCCTTTACTCTCTTGAGTCCTCGTCAACCTTAATATCACATAACGAAATATGCCGCGCTAAATTCTTTGCATGAAGGTATTCAATACTTCCTTGACAATTTACATAGCTGATAGCTGTGGTGTTATCTACTCGTACCAATATAGCACAATTATTATCGTATGATGCAACATTTTTAGGTTTAGTTTATCCAGTTAATGGGATACTTGAGTTCACATTGCTTCCAACACCCGTTGACCCAATCGTCGCCATAGACGGTTCCCCAGTCAGCACGAGAGGCATAAGTGAAGTTCTCGTTTACATAATGAAGTCCTGAGGGACAATAAAGCGCCAATGTTTTGCGCCCATCAATTAAGATCCTCAAAGAACGTAGAACGGGGGGATATTTATGCTAAAGTTTAAGTAGCTATTATATTTTTAAATACATAACAACAATAGATAATAATTTTTGGGTGCAATCAGCTGTATTGTAGCGCTGGACAAGCTGCTACTGACAGCGCAATAAGTTGAGCGAACTTATATTGTTCATCGGGGAAGAGACGAAAAATATACACTGATTGTGCTATAATGTCGCTTTTCTCCAGTTAAAAAAAAAAATTTAGTTAAATTTTCAAAATTAAAACATATAAACACTAGAATTTTACACATATTTTTAGGTTGCAAGTTGCTTTTGTTAACGTTGACTATGAATCCGAGACATTGAAGTAATCTGGGCCTCGTTAACATTGCTTAGACATTCCTCGAAGTCATTGCCAATGCAAATGATATCGTCTAAGTATAGCACGGATTTTGAGCCTTGAGACCTTAAGAAGGTGAAGACCTTAGTCATCACTTTAGTAAACCCTCGCGGGGCAACCGAGATACTAATACGGTAAGGCTGAAAAGTTGTAAATTCTGCCATCGAATTAAAGCTTTTATGATTCACAATTTTAAATTTATCATATTTAAAAATGTGTTTCTTTGAATTTATTTTGAAATGGTTCTGTGGTGCGATATACGTGGTCGGTATAAATTTATTTGTGATTTTAGATTTATGGTGAATCTTTTTTCCCATTCGGTTTAGGTGCCGGGAATATTTTAGATAAAAATTTATTAGGTATGTGGGGCTGCCGCCTGCCCAATGCAAGGTGTTCGGCTGAACACTCTAAAATCGCACCCAAATCTACTAAGATTTTAATGGACTAGGGGAATGGGACTCCTTCTTTTTGTCAGAAGCAAAAGGTTTGGTATTGGTCAGGAGACAGAATACTTGTCTATACCAGGGGCAACATATATATTGTGCCACGGACTTATAGAATGGGACTTCTAAACCGTCCCGAATCAATGCCAACAATTATTTATAAAATAATTGTATGCGAGCAACGTGGCGCACCTGAGTCACTTAGGTGACTATGTAGGCGCGGCTGCGGCGGCCGGCGGCTTCCGCGGCGCGGGGAGGCTGCGGCCGACGCTCGCTGCGGCCCGGTGACGGCCGGCGCGGGGGGAGCCGCCCATTTCCCCGGGCTCGCGTGGCCGAGCAAGGGGTATGTCGATGGAGCCAATTCGCACACAGTACTTCCGAATAGCGTTTCGTTTCGGTGAGTGTTACGGACGACATTCAAGAACGCCTTATCGTTCGACTCCATAAAATAAAGATCGCAAGAGTATGCGGCGGGCGTCACTCAGATATTTGACGGCGATGAATATGGTATTCTCCTCGTTGGAGTACGTGTTGCGGCGCGGATGACCGCAACGAAGGCGCCGAGTCGCCGCCGCGCCGTCGCCGCTTTCTTGTCGCGGCCGCGGGCGCTCTCGGATATCGAGCCTAAACTTTATTATTACGAAATTTTATTTTTGAGCCTGGGGTAACTTTATGTTTTCCGGCACTAAATAACTCTGAAGGATCTTTTCCTTGTAAGGGAGTCACAATAGACTCATATTGTTATGTATTTTGTTCCCGTGCTCGGGTCCGTTGTGGATATTGGCATCGAGGGCCCGCACCAGCTGTGGGTCTATCTGCGCGGGCGCATCGGACGGCTCCGACGAAGGCTCTTTCGCTACTCTAGCGGCGACGGCGACCTGGGGCAGGTCTGTTGACGCCTCAGTAGCAAGTAATACCTCTCAGTAATTGCATTCGGAGGTGTGTCGATGTCTAAAACCGCAGACAAATTCATATTATGTCCGTTTTAGAACAAACGAGTTTACGAACGAGTGGTCGATTACACCCCCTACTTTACTAGTAGGTACTTAATGCCCCACTGTTTAAAGTATTATTCTCATCGTTCATCGAGTGTTCATAATATATTAAGGTGTTTGTATTGATCCCCGATCAACTAAAAACCATTCCGAAGATAAAACCACGGATATGTGAAGAATGTGGGTATATCCACAAAATAAATCCGCACTGTCGATTCTCGATCGACGGTGGCGGGTAAGTAGATGTCATAGACCTCTAAATGATTCTTGATCATCAGCAGGTTGAGACACTTGGGATTATTGCACATTGCCTTCGTGATGGTTCACAACCAACCTCCAGGCTCTGTGTCGATACCGTCGTGTTGGTTCTCGACCAACATCCAGGTGTATAACTTTACCGTCGCGTTGATTCTCGACCAACGTCCAGGTTTTTACCATCGTGTTGACTCTTAGTGTTGAAGTAGGTACTTACATGAATTTTTATCGGAATCTGAAGTGGAATCCGAGAATATCGCCACTTTGTGACATCGTAGGTTTTTTGCTTTTTCTTTTAAAATACCGAATCTTGTTTCGGCGCTGCGTTTCGACTTTTGAAATAAAATTTTAACAATTTGTTGTGCACCACGTGTGCACGATGTGCTCGCTACCTCGCACGAAAAAGGAATGACGTAAAAATGGCGGCTGGCTGTATCGATACGTAGGATCGAAAAAAATGATCGATTGAAAACAAATCGATTTTACTTTAAATAAACGTGCGAAGCTACCTTGTAGGCTAAAGGGACTACGTTGTGAATTATCTTATATCTGAAGAATGAAGCGACGAAATTTAACTATAATCGAGTGCAACTCAAACAACAATAGTAACAATGACTGCCAATCATCATACCAGCCGAAAGACGCCTACCGCTGGTCATAGGCCTCCCCCAGAGATCTCCACAAAAGCCGGTCATATGCCTTCCGCATTCAGCTGATACCTGCGATCTTTACCAGGTTACTCTCAATAGATGTCTGACAATAGTTGCTGGCCATGCTGGCCACTATGTAGCAACCACATTTTGCCCAATATTGTCCATTAGAACCCCTTAATTTATCTTCCAGGTTCAGCTACTAGTATCAGACGCGGACGTGGAGTCATACAAGCAAATCAAGGCTGACCTGGACTTGTTGCGACAGAGTGTTGAGAAGTCGGAGCTCTGGGTGTTCAATAAAGGTCGCGCACTACTGGACGATCATTCAGGTGGGTTGGAGATATTCGATTTTATAATAGCAATCATTGTGGCGTTAATATCCCGGTTGAGCTCTCGCGCAGGAACCCCTGGGGTTCGCCTAGACCGTAGTCCAGGATTTGGTATATGAGGTAAATACTGTGGAGCGACTGCCATTTCATCTCCGTGATTGGAGGTGATTACGTGATTTTGAGTTTTATACTGCCAGACTATAATGAGTATGTGTTTAAAAGTATATAAGTGGTTTGTCAGATTTATCTAACACCCATTATATAAGCTATCCTTACTTTGGGACTTGATGGCGCTGTGTGAATTAGTCCGAGCATATTTATTTTTTATTCTGCGCAGTGACCAACGAGCAGAAAGACCTCCTGATGGGGTAACTGTTGCCCATAACATCACTATTGATGCATTTAAGTTGCAGGCAACAAAAATGCAGAATCGCAGGTCACTGTGAGGACTGAGAAGAAATGCCTCATGTCTCCCGATTTATTTTTATTGTACCATACAACACATTGCGCCCAATCCCTAACCCGTGTTTGTCTGTCTGTATATCTGGCAGTGGTGGGTCCCGGCGGCGCGGTGCTGGAGCGCAACGCGTCGCTGGACAACGTGCTGGACACGGGCCGCCTGCCGCGCCACGACCGCGCCGAGTACCGCAAGATCAAGGAGGTATGGGGGTAGTCCGATACACTAAATCTGTAGCCATCTACAGGTTGGAGATGAAATTCAAGATCAAAAGTGTAAACAAATTGCCAATATGAAAATTCTATCTGGCAATTTTCAGTCGTAGACGTCATTGGGAGACAATGAAATCAAAATAAGGCAACGGAAGTCCTATGAGCACGTGACCCTGTGGCCATGCAGATGACCCGAGAGACATCATTTGTCCATAGTATCTGACACTATTTGACATTTAAATGTTATTGCGCGGTAGCACAGTCGTGTGCAGTAGTGGCCGAGGTGGCGACAAGCGTTCTTCATTGTTTGAAGGCTATTTACTTATCTTATTTTGATTTCTGTTAATGGAGTTATACTCAAACAACCCACATTAACCGTTACACATATCATGTTGTTGACTGACGTTGACAATTAAGTCGCCTTTCCACTTTCACTCTGTTTTAACCTGAGAGTTCAATTAAACCCGAGTATTTTCAATAGATAAATACTTCAATAACAGCTTAATAATTTCCGTTTGAAGAATGAGAGCTAACATTTCGCATCACCAGGTGGCGCCACTAGTCAAAAATCCGTTGGACACACCGTCTACCGTCAAAGTGGGTTCTAATATATAGCACGGCTCGTATTCGTTGCAATCTGTATGATTTCAATGCTCGACGGTCTTGCGCTTTACTGCTAGGCATCAGGATCAGTTGGTCTAGTAGCAAATGGTGTCGTTTTCAAACTCGTCATGCTTTCTAAAATGGTCCTGTTCCCATGTCATTGATCGTCATGTTCCCAGATGGTTGCTCGGATTAGTAGCAAGTCATCTTTAATGTAAACTCGTCACGTTCTCAACTTGTCATTTTC
Source organism: Blastobasis lacticolella (assembly GCA_905147135.1). Taxonomy (NCBI): domain Eukaryota; kingdom Metazoa; phylum Arthropoda; class Insecta; order Lepidoptera; family Blastobasidae; genus Blastobasis; species Blastobasis lacticolella. The sequence goes on along the minus strand of LR990062.1, from coordinate 12,559,456 downwards.
GCAATTCGTCGTACGAACCTTAAGCATGTGTTCGTTGTTCAACTGGAACGGGAGAAACTTATGTTTAAGGTTCGTGTGCAGAATTGCGAAAATTACTTTTGATTTCAGATTTAATTTGAGACAATTGTTTATCCATTGAAATACTTCATATTTTTTTAATGTAAATTGTTTGAATTTTTACTCCACTGTGAAAATATCTTTACTCAATATTTTTTTAACGCGAATGGCCTCTTCTATAATTTGTAAAGTGACGATATTATCGTGGCCGTCCATGATGTAGGGGAGAATGAAACCATGAATCCCTTAATCACTTGTTTTTTGTTTAACTGAAACATGAGACTCTTGTGCTTAAGGTTCGTGTGACGAATTGCGAAAATGACGAGTTGTAAAAATGCCGAGTTGAGAACGTGACGGGTGGAACAGTACCCTTGGACCAATTGCTACTACAGCTGATCTTCTCTGCCTGCTAATGCCGACTTGAGCTAAGTGGAAGTTGGCAAATATCGTTCGTGTCAATTTACTCAACTTTCTTCTCTTTTTATTCAACTCTCTTCTTGTACGCGCTATCACTCTCTATTTTTTTACTTCTGTTTGTTGCTTCTGAAGTAATTTCCTATTGTATGTACGTTACGATTGAATTATGTTTTCTGTGTTGTTGTTCAGTGGTATTTCGCTAGCGTATGTTCAATGCGTGAGGAGATTGTGAAGTTTTAATGGAAAACTTATTTATCACTTAGTCAAAATGTAAATATTCTAAACCTGCAAGTGGAGACTAATATTAATTACTGGCCGTCCCTACGGTCTTTACTCGAGTGCTGTTCGGAACTCTGTAAAAACCATTTAACTATCCCGCGGGATTCCATTCTTTTTCGGGATCAAAAGAACTGTATCTTCCTGAGTGAAATATTTTTTCGAAACCGTTTCAGTGGTTTTGAAAATTAACCCCAACGTCCGAACTTACATACATACAAAGATTTCCTCTGAGTGTAGACTTTATTAGCCTATGGCCACTGTCTCACTGAGAGAAGACATTTAAGAATCGAAATATTGGCAATCTATTTGACGGGCATTATGGTGTAAGGCCAGCTTTAAGTGAAGAAGAAAACGAAAATAAATTAAACAAAACATAATCATTAAATTAATATTATACTGGTTCCCATATCACCCGTAAATGACGATGTTTGGATTTGACTGAACAGTCAATAAGAATCGTGATTTTTCAAAATCGATCATGATTCTTGGTGACTCGTCGATGTGCAAACACGGCCATATAGCAATGTACCAGGAAAAAATATTCTTCGCACAAAACTGGGTAATGTACTATGAAACAGGCCTTCTCTACCTTAAGGTTGATGTTCAGTTGCACGTCGATTTTCCCTTGCAATGATTATGACAGTTTGGTGTCTCACTCGACCTTGGCGTTACGTTGGTTACACAGGAAATTTTGCCATGGTCTATACATCCACATATAGAATGTTTTTTAAAGGCGGAGAACTTAAAATTCAAACAAAACAAAGAAATAGTATTTAGTGTCAGTGAAACTTGCTTTATTTACGATATACATGAATATGATTTCGGAAATGTAGCTGCCGTGACTGGCGCGTAGGTGACCCAATCCGGATATCCTATTTTCATACACTTTTCGCAACAATTGCGGCCGTATTTCGCTAATAACACACCGAATGTTGTGTTTGATAGTCTGGTTTATTGTTGTAGAAATGTGACTTGACATATCTCGAAAGAAAATAATGAAACGTATTTAGATCACACAATCTCGGCAGCCAATATGAAATTATTCGTTGATATTTATTACTTTCTCCATACAAAATTTTGTTCGGCGACGAAGCACACTTTTGGTTGAAAGATGAAGCCACACAATGGCCACATGACCGAAATCATATCCACACATAAATGCCATAAAATTATCTACACTTTCACTACGCATATTGTCGGGTTTGTTGCCGCGGTTAGTATTGTAATGACCTCGATATTTTGACGCAGTTGCATGGTCATGGTCACGAGTTGACCACGAGTTGGAAACCCGATAATATGTGTAGTGAAAGTGTAGTGAATAATCATGAAAGTCTTGAAACCTATATAAAATTATATCTTTCCAATAAAGCTAGTTTCACTGATACTAAATACTTTTTTCTTTATATTATTTATTTTAAAGTTCTCCGCCTCTGAAGAAAACGCTCTTCATAAACATAACCGTCTCTATGACATCCGATATCCCTTCTCAGATCCTGCAACGTATGATAAAGTACTGCACGGTGGGCAACAGCGGCGGCGGCGGCGACGGCCGGCGGCGGCACGAGCAGCGGCTGCTGAGGAACATCGGTGTTCATAATATCGTGCTGGATCTGCTGCAGGTGGGTCTGGGATTGGGGCTACCTAAGTCGGCAGGAAGATACTGGTAGACGCAGCGTGGATAGGGCTCTCACAAGGTTGACCGACGACCTGGTAAAGATCGCAGGTACCAGCTGGATGCGGAAGGCACAGGACCGGTCGCCGTTGACGATTTCTGGGGGAAGCCTATGCACAGAAGTAGGGGTATTTCTACTGATATGATTATGATGATGAGAGAGGCAGGTCAACGGTGTAACATCGTGTTGGATCTACTGTAAGTGGGTCTGGGTTTGGGGCTGCCTAGGTAGGCAGGTCATTATAGCCGGCCCTGGCTGGAGAAGCGAAGCTCTCACTAGGTCTAAATCTATGATCCTTGTGGATAAGGGCTGTGGCAGAATCCAAGACTGACCGCGAAGACGATAGACTAGACAGGTATTTGACCGCTATCTCAACATCAATACAATACATCGTGCTGGATTTGCTGCAGGTGGGACTGGGTCAAGAACTAAACATAGCGGCCATTGCCCCACCACTCATTCTTACCGCTGCAACTCCTGTGTAGCCAGAACCATGACCACATACAGGATATGAGTTTTGACACGCAGTCACGCCCGAGGACAAGCTAATAAAATACATTATTCACGTTAATACATGTTTGGAGCAAAAATCTAAAAGTGCCGACCAAAAGGTAACACTATTATTTTCCGATAGAGCAAACAAATTTTACCAATTTTATTATGTCATCAAATCCGTTTTGGTCGAAAATTGAGAAGTAACATTTAAGGCTCAAATACATTTGCGCTGCGCTGCAATGTCATTTGTATAATTTTAATGTGCTACTGCGACGTGTGGCGAAATAATACGCAACGGATGGGATTAAGTTGTATAATGTCTCCTATTACTTAATGACTTATCCTATAAATAACTTAAGGCGGGGTGAGGGGTGTACACACACTACACTACTCCAGTAGTAGCAGTAAAGACAGTAACCCCAACTCCTTCTCCCCAGGTGCCACACGACGAGAGCGACGCGGCCATGGACGAGCTGCTGGCCTTGGCTCACGAGTTCCTGCAGCACTTCTGCCACGGCAACCAGCAGAACCAGGCGCTGCTTCACAAACACCTGGACCTGTTCCTCAATGCCGGGGTGAGTGGGGAGGGTGTGCTGGGAATGACAGCCTAGCGGACAGATGGTCGGATGGCCAGCGAGCAAGTCTATGTAAACTTTTATGTTTTCTAAAGTGCTGAACCGATGTTGTTGGAACAAAGCTAAGAAGTGTGTTGATTAAATTGGCTTTTAAATAGAGAAAACTGTATCCAAATCGGTCCATCCGTTTGGGAGTTACGATGCTACAAAAATATACACAAAGCCACAGATTCACACGTCAAACTTATAACACCCCTCTTTTTTGTCAGATGGTAAAAAAAAAAGTTTGGCTTTTTTGTGTTGTCTTTTGTTTGTTTTTACATATTTATAGCCAATCATAGATTGGTTAATGCTAAAACAAGAAGGAAACTTTTTAAGCAAGAACGGTTTTGTACCTATATGTTTATTTTTGGTATACAGAGTGTTAAAAGACCGCTAGCATTAAATGAAACCCCATATTCTACCCATGAAACTGAACAACATTCCCCAAGAAACATACCCGACTTCATAATTTCGCTACCTAAAATAAATAATTATTTGCGACGCGCAATGTACATCGTCCGGCGCACTCCTCTCGCTCGCCCGCGTAACAAGTGGCCACTGACGTCGCCTGCACGCTTTACATTGCGTGCTTTTACTTAAAGTGCATTTATTTCAACTTAAATGTGAACTTCGAGTGTCTAAATTAATTATGAACGATGTAGTTATCGATTTTTGATATTTTTAGTACAAAAATACAACTTTTTTTAGAGAATCTCGATTTCGGGTATGATTCTTGGGGAAAGTTGTTCAGTTTCATGGGTAGAATATGAGGTTTCAATTAATGCCAGCGGTCTTTTTACACCCTGTATGTCTTTTGTTTTCAACAATAACTGTGTCGTGACTGCATTGTTATGAAAACCGCCCTGGACGACTGCCCTTAAACACCTCCTGGGTGATTCGAGGGGGCATGGGGGCGATCCTCGCGCTGTGACATTTCAATTAGACATTTCCTCTAGCTAAAAAACTGAGTTAAAACGTCACCGAAATTGATTTTCGACAATATACGATTGTCGAAGATAGTTGAAAAAAATTTTTTGTTTGTTATAGTTATTTCAATGTCATTACTAATGGAGATATGTGACTATAAAAAAATTTCGAATACGAGATGTTAGAGCGCGAGAATTAGACCCCTAGGGTGGCTCCGCGTAATTTAAATAGCAAAAGTTTTCATACTTCATCTCGCTCGCTGGTAACGTGTTTTATTCCTTAGCCATAGGAATTATAAAGGTTGAATGAGTTTATTCGCGATTCCAAAATCCACAAGGTGGTGTTACTGCGACGTACGGTCTGCTGTCAAAATAAGGAAAATTACGAATCTATTCCAACCAATGACAGCATTCATTGGAATATATTCGCAATTTTCCAGCAGTAGTTTCTGTTGCCTGACAGCATTTTGACAACAGACCTTACGCGTCACTAGCGCCATCTGAAATGAGGAAGTTTCCTAATATCGATATTGCCATATTTAATGACATACGCGTAGTGTTAAAATATATATCAAAACTAACAAGCCAGTGAAAAAAAGGTGCAAAGCGAGGTGTCTCGTAGTTCAAGTGTAGCTATTATGGTTCCGAAGATACAGACACTGAGAGTTTCAGTGTATGGGTAGCGCCATAGTGGCGGGCGGGATGCCGGCCTGGTGACGTCACGCACGAATTCACGCGTCTAATGAAATTATTCTTGCAACCGCAACTTTAAAGTCTCGTAACTTTTTTGTTTCTTGAGATATTTCAACATTTTTTTCACCGTTTTGTTTCATTTGACTCAAATTTTTATACTGAAATGAAAAAAAAATTGAAAACTTCCTCATTGTGATAACTCTCATTGATCGATTGCTACGACCCTGCCCCCCAGACCCGCGAGGCGGCGACGGTGTGCGCGATATTCCGCGACAACGCGTCTCTTTGCGCGCACGAGGGCAACGAGCGCGTGGTGGCGCACTTCGTGCACTGCATGGAGTCCCGCGGCCGCCGCCCCGCCTACCTGCGCTTCCTGGCCACCGTGGTGCGCGCCGACCGCCACTACATCCGCCGCAGCCAGGACCTCGTCATGCAGGAGGTAGGGAGGGCGTTGGTTGCATGGAGTCCCGCGGCCGCCGCCCCGCCTACCTGCGCTTCCTGGCCACCGTGGTGCGCGCCGACCGCCACTACATCCGCCGCAGCCAGGACCTCGTCATGCAGGAGGTAGGGAGGGCGTTGGTTGCATGGAGTCCCGCGGCCGCCGCCCCGCCTACCTGCGCTTCCTGGCCACCGTGGTGCGCGCCGACCGCCACTACATCCGCCGCAGCCAGGACCTCGTCATGCAGGAGGTAGGGAGGGCGTTGGTTGCATGGAGTCCCGCGGCCGCCGCCCCGCCTACCTGCGCTTCCTGGCCACCGTGGTGCGCGCCGACCGCCACTACATCCGCCGCAGCCAGGACCTCGTCATGCAGGAGGTAGGGAGGGCGTTGGTTGCATGGAGTCCCGCGGCCGCCGCCCCGCCTACCTGCGCTTCCTGGCCACCGTGGTGCGCGCCGACCGCCACTACATCCGCCGCAGCCAGGACCTCGTCATGCAGGAGGTAGGGAGGGCGTTGGTTGCATGGAGTCCCGCGGCCGCCGCCCCGCCTACCTGCGCTTCCTGGCCACCGTGGTGCGCGCCGACCGCCACTACATCCGCCGCAGCCAGGACCTCGTCATGCAGGAGGTAGGGAGGGCGTTGGTTGCATGGAGTCCCGCGGCCGCCGCCCCGCCTACCTGCGCTTCCTGGCCACCGTGGTGCGCGCCGACCGCCACTACATCCGCCGCAGCCAGGACCTCGTCATGCAGGAGGTAGGGAGGGCGTTGGTTGCATGGAGTCCCGCGGCCGCCGCCCCGCCTACCTGCGCTTCCTGGCCACCGTGGTGCGCGCCGACCGCCACTACATCCGCCGCAGCCAGGACCTCGTCATGCAGGAGGTAGGGAGGGCGTTGGTTGCATGGAGTCCCGCGGCCGCCGCCCCGCCTACCTGCGCTTCCTGGCCACCGTGGTGCGCGCCGACCGCCACTACATCCGCCGCAGCCAGGACCTCGTCATGCAGGAGGTAGGGAGGGCGTTGGTTGCATGGAGTCCCGCGGCCGCCGCCCCGCCTACCTGCGCTTCCTGGCCACCGTGGTGCGCGCCGACCGCCACTACATCCGCCGCAGCCAGGACCTCGTCATGCAGGAGGTAGGGAGGGCGTTGGTTGCATGGAGTCCCGCGGCCGCCGCCCCGCCTACCTGCGCTTCCTGGCCACCGTGGTGCGCGCCGACCGCCACTACATCCGCCGCAGCCAGGACCTCGTCATGCAGGAGGTAGGGAGGGCGTTGGTTGCATGGAGTCCCGCGGCCGCCGCCCCGCCTACCTGCGCTTCCTGGCCACCGTGGTGCGCGCCGACCGCCACTACATCCGCCGCAGCCAGGACCTCGTCATGCAGGAGGTAGGGAGGGCGTTGGTTGCATGGAGTCCCGCGGCCGCCGCCCCGCCTACCTGCGCTTCCTGGCCACCGTGGTGCGCGCCGACCGCCACTACATCCGCCGCAGCCAGGACCTCGTCATGCAGGAGGTAGGGAGGGCGTTGGTTGCATGGAGTCCCGCGGCCGCCGCCCCGCCTACCTGCGCTTCCTGGCCACCGTGGTGCGCGCCGACCGCCACTACATCCGCCGCAGCCAGGACCTCGTCATGCAGGAGGTAGGGAGGGCGTTGGTTGCATGGAGTCCCGCGGCCGCCGCCCCGCCTACCTGCGCTTCCTGGCCACCGTGGTGCGCGCCGACCGCCACTACATCCGCCGCAGCCAGGACCTCGTCATGCAGGAGGTAGGGAGGGCGTTGGTTGCATGGAGTCCCGCGGCCGCCGCCCCGCCTACCTGCGCTTCCTGGCCACCGTGGTGCGCGCCGACCGCCACTACATCCGCCGCAGCCAGGACCTCGTCATGCAGGAGGTAGGGAGGGCGTTGGTTGCATGGAGTCCCGCGGCCGCCGCCCCGCCTACCTGCGCATCCTGGCCACCGTGGTGCGCGCCGACCGCCACTACATCCGCCGCAGCCAGGACCTCGTCATGCAGGAGGTAGGGAGGGCGTTGGTTGCATGGAGTCCCGCGGCCGCCGCCCCGCCTACCTGCGCTTCCTGGCCACCGTGGTGCGCGCCGACCGCCACTACATCCGCCGCAGCCAGGACCTCGTCATGCAGGAGGTAGGGAGGGCGTTGGTTGCATGGAGTCCCGCGGCCGCCGCCCCGCCTACCTGCGCTTCCTGGCCACCGTGGTGCGCGCCGACCGCCACTACATCCGCCGCAGCCAGGACCTCGTCATGCAGGAGGTAGGGAGGGCGTTGGTTGCATGGAGTCCCGCGGCCGCCGCCCCGCCTACCTGCGCATCCTGGCCACCGTGGTGCGCGCCGACCGCCACTACATCCGCCGCAGCCAGGACCTCGTCATGCAGGAGGTAGGGAGGGCGTTGGTTGCATGGAGTCCCGCGGCCGCCGCCCCGCCTACCTGCGCTTCCTGGCCACCGTGGTGCGCGCCGACCGCCACTACATCCGCCGCAGCCAGGACCTCGTCATGCAGGAGGTAGGGAGGGCGTTGGTTGCATGGAGTCCCGCGGCCGCCGCCCCGCCTACCTGCGCTTCCTGGCCACCGTGGTGCGCGCCGACCGCCACTACATCCGCCGCAGCCAGGACCTCGTCATGCAGGAGGTAGGGAGGGCGTTGGTTGCATGGAGTCCCGCGGCCGCCGCCCCGCCTACCTGCGCTTCCTGGCCACCGTGGTGCGCGCCGACCGCCACTACATCCGCCGCAGCCAGGACCTCGTCATGCAGGAGGTAGGGAGGGCGTTGGTTGCATGGAGTCCCGCGGCCGCCGCCCCGCCTACCTGCGCTTCCTGGCCACCGTGGTGCGCGCCGACCGCCACTACATCCGCCGCAGCCAGGACCTCGTCATGCAGGAGGTAGGGAGGGCGTTGGTTGCATGGAGTCCCGCGGCCGCCGCCCCGCCTACCTGCGCTTCCTGGCCACCGTGGTGCGCGCCGACCGCCACTACATCCGCCGCAGCCAGGACCTCGTCATGCAGGAGGTAGGGAGGGCGTTGGTTGCATGGAGTCCCGCGGCCGCCGCCCCGCCTACCTGCGCTTCCTGGCCACCGTGGTGCGCGCCGACCGCCACTACATCCGCCGCAGCCAGGACCTCGTCATGCAGGAGGTAGGGAGGGCGTTGGTTGCAACAGGAATAGACAGAAATTCGGTGCCGGGGAATAGGTATCTTCTAGATACGCATGCTGCATGTTTGACCTCATCGACGCTTTCCGTCAGGTGAGTTGGCGTCAAATACAAGTCTATTGATAGTAAAAAATCTGTTAAACAACACTTTGCTCGACTATAAGAAAAATACAAAAAAGAGACTGAAAATACAACAAAAAGAAAAACATGTATACCAAAAAAGTATCCTAGAATCCACAATTCACTCACGATACTTAACGATCTATTTATTAACGATGACTGAAAAAGCGCATGCCCCTACTACACACGCGCACTTACTTTTATAATATGCTTATGTTAAATTATTTTATTACTAGCTGGGAAAGTGCCCTACTCCTACTTTGCCCATACTTTTCTGTCCCGTACTGACTCCCAAAATTTAATTAAAATCTGAATTGTGTGTAGGCCGAAAATACTTGCCGACCGGGCTACAACAAGACCGAAAATAAGCATACATTGACGACGTTACTGTATCTGATACACTCCAATTCCCTTATCAGATGGTGAATGCGGGCGAGGACGTACTGGTATTCTACAACGACAAGGTGTCGTTCAACTACTTCGTACAGATGATGAGACAGTACCGCGCCACCGGCGAGATGCCGGAACCGCTCACGTGAGTTTAACCCCTTATAATCCATTCGCGTTAAGATAATAGTAAGTAAACATTCAAATAATTTATATTTTAACAGTCATATCATCACTCTTTAGGCATTTAAAATGTATTTTAAATTTTTTTATTTATAAACGTTGCATAAACTTCTATTAGCTAAAGGTCTGATAAAATACAAATTGACATCATCATGTTGTCGCTCTGACGAATTTTATTATTATTATTATTATTATTATTATTATTCCTGAACAGACAGGCAGTTGGAACAACTGATATGTCTGTATCTCATTATCCTCAACCCATTGACATTCTCAATTAGTTATTTTTGGTTTTCTTGTAATGTTCATCTAATCGATTCTTAAAGGCGTTGGTACTCGGTGCTGATATAACTTGCTGATATAATTTATAGCCGAAAACGTAAAATCGCTTGTCGCCAAGCTTTAAAAAAGTTTAATGTTATGAAATTTGACATGAAAACGGAGGTAAATGATAGAAGTAATGGCTGTATGGATGCATTTGCCTGTCCTCTTAAGAATAAAAGTCAAGAAAGGAGGCACGAGCCAATCATGTGTGACAGCGGCCATATTTGTCACTAATATAGATTTATCAGAGGTTTATAGAAAGGCTCAGCCTTCTTTAAGTTATGGAGCCGTTATTGAGCGTTTTAGCGCTAATATGCGTTTATGAATAATAATTTTAGCAAGCTTATAAACCTCCCATAACTTTTTATGACTAAAACCGAAAGTATCTTAATGACAAAATCCCGGACTCCGCGAGCGTTACCTAACTTGGTTTCGCAAGTACGCTGCCACTAGCGCAGTGCCGCTTGTTACCATCTCCATGACCGCTATCTCCCATTCCGTTACCAGCTACCACATCCAGCTGGTAAAGCTGCTGACGTGCTGCACGATGGGCAAGAACGTCTACACCGAGATCAAGTGCCACAGCCTGCTGCCCCTCGACGACATCGTGGCCATGATCACGCATCCGGACTGCATTCCGGAGGTACGCACACTTATTTATTTATTTATTTTGTTAAAACTTCATGCACATTACAGTACAATGGCGGACTTAAAGCTACGTAGCTTTTTCTACCAGTCAACCAGAGAACAATTACCAAAAATTACAAGGCGGTGCTACAAAAGAAGAAGATAAAAGAACATAAAACAGACTAAAAGTAACATCAATTTAATAAGTATATCAAACATTCACAGACCGAAACTTATAGATAGTATAATAGGAGAGAGAGAAAGAGAGAGAGAACAAGGAATGAGCATAACAAGCTACTGGCACACTCAACAACACTACTGCCCAAACACTTTAAAAAAAAAAGAAAAGAGAAAGACTAAGTAGGAAAATATATAAGGTATAAATATATACTTATAGCGATGAGATAGCATGAATCCTGATGGAATGATACCCCTGGTGTTGAGAACACTAGGCTGCGGTGACTGCTTACCATCAGGCTGGCCGCAAGCGTGTTTGCCACCTTAGTGATATAGGAACACCACATCGTACCACATACAGCATACACATATAGACCACACAAAGAAGACACGAGAGACAGAGTACTGCCCTAACGAGCATAGGTAACCACATACGTGAAAGACGCGCTATGTTGGCTAGTGAATTTATGTGTATATGAGAAGAAGTAACGCCTGTCCTTGTGTTGTTTCTGCTGCTGAACTGCTGTTCGAATACAGTGTACAGATTGTAGTTCTGTGGTTACAGATGGGTCTTTTTAAAGCCTGCTTTAAATTTTGACAAGTGCCAAGTGTGAGTGAGAAGTGCAAGCGACAAGTACTGTGTCTGAACGCGCAGTGACAAGAGCGAGTGACAAACAAAGTACTTTAACTTGTACTTGACACTTGTCAAAATGTAAAACACATTGAACTTCCATTAATATGGAGGTATGACAGTAGCGCCTTCATTTTCTGCAAACTAATTTTCCAAGCCATAGCCTTGTTCTAGGGGTACGTAAGTAGGATAATCGCATAAACCTGTTTTGTCTCCCCAACCAGGTGAAAGAAGCATACGTGGGCTTCCTGAACCACTGCTACATAGACACGGAAGTCGAGATGAAGGAGATATACTCGAGCAACTACATGTGGGATCTGTTCGAGCGCTCCTTCCTGCAGGACATGCAGCGGATACTACAGATGGACCCAGGTGAGTACACAATACATATTTTTTTTATTCTACTCAGTGACAAACGAGCAGACAATAAAACATATCAGCCGCCCATAACACCTACGGTTAACGCATTTAGGTTGCAGGCAACAAAAATGCAAAACCGCAGGTGCGTTGTCACTGTGAGGATTAAGATGAAATGCCTCATGCCTGTAATTGCGCTGGCTACCGGATCTTTCAAACCGGAACACAACAATGCAAGCATTGTTGCTTGGCGGCAGAAATAGATAAGGCGGTGGTACTCACCCAGGCGGACTCCTCAGGCTTGACAGAGTCCTACCACCTGATTAAAATCATCATCATATCAGCCGGAAGACGCCCACTGTTGGGCATAGGCCTCCTCTAATGATCTCCACGGCAGCCGGTCCTGTGCCTTCCGCATCCCACTGGTAGCTGCGATCTTTACCAGGTCGTCGGTCCACCTAGTGGGAGGCCTACCCACACTGCGGCTTCCGGTACGTGGTCGCCACTCGAGAACTTTACTGCCCCATCGGCCATCTGGTCTGGTCTGTCCACTGCCACTTAAGCTTGGCAATCCTTTGGGCTATGTCAGTGACCTTAGTTCGCTTGCGGATCTCCTTATTCCTGATTCGATCGCGCAATGAGACACCGAGCAGAGCCTTTTCCATCGCCCTTTGGGTGACAGTGAGCTTTCTTATAAGGACCATATAACACATACATACATTTAATTACGGGGTCGGCAGCGCGTGGGTGATACTCCTGGTATTGCGAACGTCCATGGGCTACGGTGACTGCTTACCATCAGGCAGGCCGTAAGCTTGTTCGCCACCTTCTTTGCTGTTTGTTTCTATGAGACTCGTGTTCTATAATAATAGAACGAGAGCGTATTTTGGTTAAATGAAACTAGAAAAGAAGACGTTCAATTCAGAATACAATTCTCTAGTTTTATTTTACCAAAATATGCATTCGTTATATTGGTATAGGACACGAGTTTCATACACTGAATACGCAAACTTTAGGTGTTAAACCACTGTGTCGGTATAAAAAAAATCAACGCCAACATGATTCCTTCTTAAACCCAACATTCTCTCACCCCATCACCCAGGCTCATCACGCCGCCCCTCGTCCCCCACGCCCGGTTCATCCACGGCGGCGGACGCCGGGGACGCGGCCCCTGGGCCCCCTGGTGCCCGGGCCTCTGGGCCCGACACCCTGGCCCCTGGGTCCTCGGGGGGTGATGACCGCGCGGGTGGCGACACGGCTCGCGGCGCGTGGTTGGACTACGTGACTGACGTTCTGATGCACACCATTTGCACGTTCTTCAACTCCCCATTCAGTGATCAGAGCACCACCGTGCAGGTGAGGTCTTTGTGTATTCTTTGTGTAGAATGTCAACTTAGGGGCCTCAGTGGGGTAAGAGGCGGGAAGATGAGTGGCCGCATGGGCCTCAGGGATATGGTCCTCAGAGCAGGGACTTACATACTTGACTTAGTGAGCTGTGTTCCAGCTACCAGAGCACTGCCGTGCAGGTCAGATGTTCTCTACACTATTCCTGGAATATAGAATTGATGAACTTTAATTATTCTTTACTGATCATTTTATTATCCCACTATGCTTTCAATTGGACACATCAATACGGATATTCTGTAAGTATTTCGTTTTAAATTAAGCATTTTATCCGATATGTTATGAATCCATAATGTTGCCAACATTGAGAAATAAGATATTTCTCTGTGTAATTTTTACAATCTTAGTACTTTATGTAATCATCATCATAACAGTTGGACTCTTTTCAATGAGCAATTGCCATTCTTCTCTCCTATTTCTGCTAACCTCTTCACTTCTTTGTAATCACTTGCACCTGGGGAAGGCCAAGGTTTGAATATTGAAAGGATGGGAAAGACTTTATGTAATATAGGTAATAAATAATATATCTTGATCATAAAGAATGGAACATGAATAAACCAAGAACTATACTTATAATTTCATAGCCAATTCATAGTAAAAATGTTGTATTGTGAACGGCTGACATTTACGGCGTATATCTCCCTCATGTATTTATAACTCTTGTTAGCTAAACTTACAAATGGAAGACATTATGTACCTATGTTAACTAACGTTATAGTTCCTGCCTAAAGACAGTGTTAACAAAAAAGGGTCACGACAAACAATCAAAAGTGTGGATGAAATCTATCCTATAGTGGGAGGGTGCGGGGCCGGAAAAGTGACGGTGGCACCAAGTTTGACAGTTCTTCGGAACATTCCCCGTTGTTTCAGATGATATTTGTTAAACCTTTAAAAACCATATTTCTAAATTAACTATTGTTGCATTACTTTCGGGTACTCTAGGTATATTTTAGTTTAAATTTGAAATTGTAGTCTTATAGAGTGATCGGTATGCTTAACTTTTAGTTAGGTATGTATTAGTTTATCCAGTTTCTATCGGTGGAAACCCATAATCGGCTCTGTGCTGCCAGTATTATTTTGTATTGTTATCGTTGCTGTTTCCCATCATTAAGTAAAGTATCTCTCACGGCAGTACTACACACTCCCAATACCTGTTTCCAGACGCGGCAGTCGATATTCGTGAAACTGCTTCAGACCACGTTCCGCATCTACCAGTGCTCCTGGCTATCGCCGCCGCAGAAACTCAACGTCGAGAAGTGCATCCGGACCCTCAGCGAAGTTGGTCAGTAGTAGCTATAGATATAGACATAATGTTTATTTTGACATTTCTACAATATGAATGAACAAGTAAAATATTTTTTACTAACTTAAATTACATTAACAATATAACGAAGTTATACAGAATATTTAACACTTTTTTATTGTCTCTATTAAGGGGAAGACACATTGACCTTGTGTTCTTTGTTTTAAGCGCTCGTTGCACTACGTGTCTTTTATATTCCCAACACTAACTCAAAAGGTATTGTCCTTTTGGTCTTCGCACTATGTTCGTGCACTAGGCGGACCCTGGGCCCTTGCTGCGCGGGGATGCAAACGGGACATAACGCTAAGATGATTATAACTATGGTCGTGTGCGAGTGTTCGGGGTACTTATACCCGAGGGTGTAGGCACCTACATATCCCTGGGGGCAAACCCTGAGCAGTCTCTTACCTTGATAACGTGTTCACCAGCGAAATCGCGCAGCATCGCTATTCCCCTGGAGCTGGAGGCGAAGGTGCAGACGGTGTTCGAGAAGGCGGCGGCGCTGTCGCGGCAGACCAGCAAGTGGCTGCTGGCCTCCAAGACCAGCAAGCTCGAGAAGATGGCTTCGCAGGTGGGTGCCGAGGATCAATACATATATTGGAAACGTTGTAGATTGACCACGTATGAGGTAGGTTGTGAGGGCGCCGTAAGTTTTCCTAAGTCATGACAGTACAAGAAAAATTCCACTTTTTAGCGTACATAGTACACGTTTAGGAAATCCACAAAACTTTGACACGCACGCTTACAAAAAATAATTTTTAGTGACCCAAGCTTCGACTTTTAATAGCGAATTTTTGTACTTACCTATCCTCTTGTGTGGGTTCTTGAAGTAAAAAAAAACGGTCTGCCTCACATGTTCTGGGCATGGTTACTGTTTCTGGTTTCGCTTTTCAGCCACATTGAAGTCACCAAAAGAAGTTACTTTATTGTGACTGAAAAGTGCAAGGTAAACTGCGTACAAAGCGTAGATTTTTTTCTTGTACTCCATGACGTGGGATACCTACCCTCGCAGTATATAACGAAACATCGCCCGCGGAGAGTGGGAGGTTGATGGTTCGGGACACAGAGCAATTCCGTGAAATGTCACTTGTGCCGTTTCGCGGAACAGATTTGAGCTCCCTGCCCCTTCAGCCCCGGATACGTTCCCCTCCCGCCTACCTCACAGCGGGCGATGTTTCTGTTTTGTGGTCGATCTGTAGCTGCCTTCACGGTTGTATGAATCTTTTTCTAATCTTTTGGGATATAGCAATGCATATCACAGGCCGAACCGTTATTTAGATTCCTGCGGTAAGCAAGCAGCACGGGGCGGGTGCGATGACGTCAATGGGGGATTTCGCAATTGAAACATCATACTGCTTTAAAATCACGAATCACAAACTACTAGAATGTCAACGTCATATGTTCCATCATATGTGTGTGTATGTCATATTCTTCAGTCTTTATGTTGTTTTTAGACATTGTCACACGAAATGAGGTACTTATACCCAAGTGTACAAGGTGCAAAGTGGGAAGCGCAAACAGGGATACTTATGCAGTTTTCGCATTAAAAAAATCATCATCGTCATCTTAGCTTTCCATCCTTCTGCCAGGGCTTTTCGTAATAAATATTAAGTTTGAATTTCCTGCTTATCCTGGACTCCGCTTCTGAATCCTCGATCCCAACCTTCATTATGTGAGTTGACATTTTGCTTATTTATCATCAATCTTGTCCTTTTCATAAAAGTTATTTGACATTCTCTAAACCTATGATTATGATTTCATTTAATTCTATCATTTCAGTGACAGATAAAGATGAAACATTTTAAAATAGGTTTATAAAAATATTTGTGAAATAGGTTTGTAAATGTCAAATAACTTTTATGAATGGCACAGTAAGTATATAAAAATATATGTATGTTCCCTATGGACACCGCAACGTTTTTATCGATTTTGATGAAATTTTCAGGCAAATATTAGGTTATCCCAGTGGGTGAACCTATGAAGTTTGGTTTCCGTGCGAAGCCGGGGCGGATCGCTAGTTTATAAATATTTCTGAAGGCTTTGCTCAGTTTCTACGGTTGATCTGGAAGGGGATAAAATATGTATGACATAGACTGCCGGGCGGCAGTGTGAACCAACCAACAGCATGCCCGCTTCAGACCGCCTCTGGAAGGCTTTACATTAGACTATGTGACATTTTCTTGGCTAACGTCAGTCCACCACACTTGTGGTGCACCACTTTCGTTCGAAACTTCAATTTTGGCTGGCTGTCTGTCATATCAAATTTGTAGTTCCACTTTTAGCCGGATGCAAAGTTATTTTGCTTTTACCATTCTATTCGACTAGCGTTTACGATAATAGAAGGCTACTGGGCTAGAGGGACAGGCTTAGCGTATGTATTGTTAAAAAATAAACAATAAACTGACAACTTTGTGATTGGTGTTGCCGACGACCTAAGTGGTTCAATGGTCACGGTCACTGCCACGCAAGAGGTCCCGGGTTCGATTCCCGGCCGGGCAGAAATTGAAATGATGCATTTTTATTTCTGTTACGGGTCTGGGTGTTCTATGTATAATAAGTATGTATGTAAAAGTATATAAGTAGTTTATCAGTTATCTAGCACCCATAACACAAGCTTTGCTTACTTTGGGGCTAGATGGCGCTGTGTGAATTTGTCCCCGATTATTTAATTATTTATTATTTATTTATAAAGCACATTCCATTCTGTAGAAATAAATGGATTGATCTATTCGGAGGCGCTCGAAATGGCAGCCCTAAGCATGCGCTTATAAAAGCACGTGTAACGTTGTATCTGGTTTCTTATTATTCTGGTGATCACAGATTAAGTTAATTATAATTCCTCTTACAGTATGCAATATGTATATAGCAGTCTCTAACCCCCCTTCCCCCACAGTCTCTCCTCCAGAACGACCGGTCCGTGATGGAGGGCCTCCAGGAGATAGTGGCATTACTGGAGGAGCAGCTACGTCCACTGCTGCAGGCGGAGCTGAGTCTGCTAGTGGACATACTGTACAAGCCCCATCTACTCTTCGCGAGTGCCGGGACGAGTGACCGGGCGAGGGCCGATACTAGCGGCATTTTTATATCGAGGTGAGTCTTTGGGAGGACTCTACAGGTGTTCTGAAGTAAGGTAAGGTGAAACGAATTTATAACACGCGAAATCATAGCGCAAGAATAATAACTTCCAATAAAAAAGACTTCTAATTTGAAGAGTTCTAATTTGGCATGACACTCGAATATTCACCGTAAATTTTATTTATTTATTTATTTCACAGTTTTACAGCATATAAATTATTATTCAAAAAGGTTACATTATTAAGTTGTAAAGCCAATTACAAAACTGCAATTTATAATTTTGACTTGATTTTTGATTTTGAATTTAAACTTAATTTTTAATTGAATGTATCCCAGTTTTAACATGTTATACCTATCATTGTTGATATTGTTACAGCGTGTTTGATATTATTGTAGTTATTGCCAAATAAAAGCTATGTCTATGTCTAACTCACAGAAAAAGTCCGATAAGCTCCGACCAAGTTTAGTTAACTCAAATATTTTCTGAACTAATTTTAAGAACCATCTCGATTAAACTGGCTTTCAAATAAAAAACACCACATCCAAATCCGTTCGGGAACTACGTTGCCAGAGACAGATACGCAGGTCGACCTCGCAGTTTTATCAAATAATCATCTTAGCGTTAATGTCCCGGTTGTGCTCTTGAGGACGAGGGCCTGGGGTCCGCCTTGACTCCACCGTAAGAGCATCGGTTAGAATTCTACTAATGTACACAACTCCGGCCACAGCGGGACTCGAACCCGGTAACTCTCGCGTACGAGTCGGATACTCAACCGCCCGGCCACCGACGCTCTTCAGTTTTATTGTCACACGAATTCAATCTTTATCTTAAGTAAATTATTCCGTTAATCATGTTACCAATTCCTTTAATTTTTCTTATCCCTAGACTAATACGCCACACAGAGACACTACTAGAAGAGAAAGAAGAGAAGCTATGCGTCAAAGTGCTGCGGACGCTGCGAGAGATGATGGCCGTCGATCCGGAGTATGGGGAGAAGGTGAGAGAGTGGGAGATTTATACGAGAGATCTATGGAGATGTCACTGTTGATATGACGTGATGAGGCCGGTTTCATGAACATGTGTGCTAGTGCGTAGTTTTGTCGTCAATAGTCTCTGGCCGTGTGGTGTCCGGCAGAGTAGAATAGCACCAACCCCTTACACTCGTGGGTGTCGTACAAGGCGACTAATGTTTTTGAGGCAAATATTTTTTTATTTTTTTATTCTAGAGTCTATATCGAGAGTCTCCGTAGGCTGGAGAATGGCAGCAGCGTTTTCCATTGTTCATTCTCCAACCCGCCTTCTAAACGTGGAGATTATGGCAATGACCTCCCCTTTCGTGGGAGAGGCCCTTAGTCCTGCAGTGGACTGTTATGGGCTGCGATGATGATTATAAAACAAAGTCTTCTTATCTCACCGCGTCTGTTTGTCTCACCGTGATATACTCCGGAACTACTTGTTTCACTATAGCTTGTCTACGGGGACAGGTCTAGTGACACAAATTGATAACCAAGGTTAAGCAACGCTTGCAGAGTACTAGTTTTAAACAATTATTATTTTGACATGTATTTGACATTTATATAATGAATGACAATAATTATGAATTTTTGCGGTATTGTATCAATTTTGTTTCAATTTTGACATGTTTTGTATCAATTGTGTGTCAATTTGGACATATAACAATGTTTATCAATTAATAAACTTGAACTTAAACTTGTACGGGAACTGGATGGGGAAAGATCCATCCATCCTTCCGTTGTAGGATTGGAACACATAGTTTCTTCACGTACTAACACCCTGATCTTCGCAGGGCAACCAACTCCGCAGCAAGCTGCTATCCCAGTACTTCGTGAACCGCAAGTCGGAGCCCAAGATCCAGCCGCCGCCCGCCACCGTCACCCACGGCCCGGGCGGTAAGTGTTGCCCGTTCGTTGTCTGGGGAGTGGGCAGTAGGGAATATTCAGGTTTTGGAGACTCTGGGGAGTTATGAGGTCTGAGGTTTCATGGGTTCCTAAAGGTGGGAGAGTGCATTATTACCCGGGGAGGCGTATCTTAGGGGAGTAGTTGGGGAGTCCATTATGGCCCGGGGAGGAGTATTAAGGTTTTGGGCAGTATGGGCAGTTATGAGGTCTGAAGTTTTTAGGGCTTAAGGTGGGCGGGTTTAGATTAAGAGGGTAGCGAAGGTTATGAGGTTTGAGAATTGTGGTTTTCGTGAGACCAAAATCGACCACATGGCGCTACTGCGAGGTCTGCTGTCAGATAAAGCCCTGTGTGGAATAGATTCGTTATTTTACAGCAGTTGTTTCTGGCTAATAGTGCGGCAGTATTTTGAGAACGGGCCTAACTTCTCAGTGGCGGCATCTGGTGGATTTCGAAAGCGCAAAAGCCCTCAGCTGAGGGTCGGGGAAAATTGGGACTTTGTTTCAAAAGGTGAGCGTAGTTTGGGAGGTTTCGAGATGTAAGGGAATTTGCGAGGATTGATGTTTCAAGGGGTGGAAAAGTTAAGAGGCTTTGACGCATGAAGAAGTTGGAATATATTGGGTTTTGAGACGTAAGGCAAGTCGAGAGAAATGAAGATTGGGTTAAGTTTGAATTTTGAAAAGCAGGGGAAGATAGCAGGATTGAGGTTTTAGCGAGGAAAGTTTTTAGCTTTCGAAGAGTAATTAATAGGTTAAGTCTTTGCGTGCATTGCTTCGGAATCGGCTCGTACGGAGCGAATTGAATATCGATACGTACAAAATGCTATGAAAATGTCGTTGCTAAAATCTGGGCGCAGTTTCTTAGGAATTTGTACAATGCAAGAAATCCGTACGCTGCGTTCGTACGAATCGGCCGATTCCGACGTAGTATGCGTATGTTATGAATATTTATTGCAGAAACTTAAACAAGATGTTCACTATTTACATACACTACTTACATATATTTTTGTAGTAATTCCTTAACGTCTTCATTACAAACAACATAGGGCATTTAAATTCATGACTTCAAGTTAGTTTGCACAGTCTTAGAGTGTAGCTGTGGACGACTCAGTGTCACACTAATCTATACACTAGTCCTCGAAAACTGGTATTCATAGTTGTACAGTTCAAACCACGTAAAAGGAGCACAGTATCGGTTAAAATGGTGAGGCGGATGGGGAAATATGCACCGGGTATGGTTTTCGAAAAATAAATTAATAAATGTGAACTAATGGTAGAGCTCGTCTAATCTATAATGACGCGCCCCACTATCGCATTAACGCACACAAGCAAGTTTAAAATATGGACGCAATACATATACAAATGCCGTTGTAATTGGTCATTCAGTTGCCGGTGAGATTCAAACGTAGGAGCACGCGTCGTTCATTGGCTCCCACACAGATGAAGTGTCGTTATCAATATTTGCACTCACACATCGAAATCAACTAACTAAGTAGTGGGGCGCGTCATTTTAGACTAGACGAGCTCTTACCACAAGCGACTGTACACGAAATCTGTTGATTGGTCGATTACTTACTTGTCAATATGACAAGTTTGACAAGATTTGACTTGAATAAAATCTTCATCATCATACTTTCACCACACATATTATCGGGTTTGTTACCACGGTTAGTGCAGTGAATAACCACGGATGTCTTAAAACCTACATCATCATAATCTTGGCGTTAATGTCCCAATGAGCAGTTTTTCAGATACCCAATAGGTATCTAAAGCATTCCTAACCACTCACTAGATGGTGCCCCGACAATTTTGGTAATTGATAATCGCTTGAAATAGGTTCTTAGGAAACAGGATAAAACACTGGGTACGTTGTATTGGATAATATTGTATTTGTCAATAGTTTTAACCATTTTAGAGGTTGTAATAATAATGGAACATAGTGCTAATGTCTATAAATATTTATTTTTACATTTCATTCAACCTTTAACAGTTATGTTTATATTAATAAACATTTTATTTTTAAGTTTAGTATTAGTTGGCTGCATTAAATCACTGCCAACATCATACAGATTAAAAAAAGATAACCAATATTGTCGGAGCGCCATCTATTGATGCTTTGTTAAACCAACTATCAATATCTACTGGAAATCTCCTCATTGTGCACTCGCGCGCTTGGGCTCGGGGTTAAAGCAGGTTCGCATTATCTAAACTTGACTTGACTCAAACCAATCACCAGATTTTGGGTATAGTCGCTTGTGGCGCCATTTGTTTTTAGTGTGCCTGTCCAAGGTAAATTAAAAAAAAAAAGAACGTTCATCAGTCGACCCATGGACGCGTAAACACATCCCCTCCACCATCGCTCTTATACGTGGTGTGAACGGTTATGGTTAACACAATAGAATTTGTCTCACTATCAATTTGATATAACTTGCATTCGTACCATGTTAAGGCATTGAATAGCCACAATCTAGGTAAGCATGCAACACCAACGTTCGTCTCGTCACTTAGTACCAGGAATACGATACATAGTACTAATTCAACATAGTTTTCAGTTGACATCAATCTCAGTTGATCTCAGGTAAATTAGAAAAAAACTAAGCGATTGACCCTAGAGAGTAAGATTACGGACAAACTGGGTTGTCTATAAATTATAGCTATTAATTTTTTGCTCATAAATTATAGCTATAAACTTATTTTTCGCATCATTTTAGACTTAGAATTTAGGCAATTTGAAATCATGCATAATTTATTTTGTTGACACATTCAAGTCGTCTGTCCATGTCTTATTTCACACACACTTATAATACTTTATTTCCATGCAATTTAGAATTTCGTTCGGACAAATTGGGTTTGTAAACGACAGTGTTTCCCGAGTACAGTGCTGCGAGGTTCTGTGATGCATCCAGAACATTTGGAATGCAATTTTTTATTATAAATATGTCAAGTGATATGTGGTTTATTGACACACCCCACACACTACCCATCTACACACGCCCTGAAATGTCCTAAAATGACAACCATTTGTAGCCACCGTTTACTGCAAAAAATGTCTTCCTATATAAGACGTGGCTCCTAGTTATATGTAGGTGGCTTGGTAAGGAATTGTGTGATCCTAAATAAACTTGAATTAAAAGTGTTTTTGACATGCTTATACATAACGATTTTCAAATATGTAATGAAGCAATTTTTTCAAGATCTTATTGAATACAATCTCCAATGAGCAGATATCGACAGAACGATTGCAATTTATTTGTTCTTAAAACGAGATGGAAAGAATATATTTTTCTTCATCGACATTTCTTAAAAACAATTTTTATTTATTAAAAACTAATTAACAAAACCATACAATTCATTTCCGAAGTCTTTCACAAACATGCTCGCGATTATAACTTAGGGAGCACCGAACCTAGTGACTTAGTTTGTAGACATGTCTTTTTTCTATTTCACACCGCATGAAGAACACCCTCATCAGCCGAAGACAGGTGGGTCCCTTAGCGAAGCACCCGCGACGCGGCATGAGAGAGTTCCGAACCCGAGGGTAGTTTCATAAGAATGTATGCAAACTTAAACTCCACTTAAAACACATTTAAAATCCTAATCCTAATTAATTAATCTCTTATTGAACTTAAAAAAAACTACGGAAAGCTCACGGAGCTCATCCAGGTAGGAATGCTTCACTCACCTTTATGCCGCTTTGCTTAAAATAGGCTTGATTGTATCCCACATACCGTCAAGTGACATGACGTTCTTCCAAAATATCTCTCCATGCACGGTCAGTTGGTTTGATCAAGCCTATTTTTGTCATACTACATGACAAGCGGCATGAAAGTGAGTGGCCCACATTATAGACGGTAAATAATGCACCTCGGCTAATGAGCCGTTTTAGGAGACAGTCTCTGAATGATGGGGGAATGACTGCATAAGAGTTAATTCTTTTATAAATTATTCATCCATTAATAAATGATAGAATTTATTTCAATTAACGATATAAACATTAAAAATATTTCTAGAAAACCATTCATTAATAATTTGAAATATTCTGAAGAATAATTACAGTGATTTAGCAAGCGAAAACATCACAAGAAAATATTATTGTACCCCTAATCGAGGTGACGGGTGATGTCGTTATCAATACACCGACAAATTACCACTTTGATTTTTTGCTGCTGTTTACTGTTTAAATCTTTGATTGAAATAAATTCTAGCATTTTAAAGGCTGAATTATTTATGAGATAATAAACCCTTATCATCTACCCGATTTTTTTGGAAACTGCCTCCTAAAAGAGTGGAAGGGAATTCCAAATTGATGCAAAAATTAAGGAGTAGAAACTCATAGAAATGAGAAGTAGCATTCTACCGCTGATCCCACTTTATTCGTATTCATATATTATGTACATGTGTTTGGAAACGCCAAGCACTACGGAACTTTTGCATGTGTAATTAAAAAATGTGCAACGGTATTTTGTCACCTCGGGTTCGGAACGGTCACTAATGAAACGAATGATTTTATTAAATCACTCTTGGATATGTTTTGCATGGTGCCTGTTTTCATAATAATATGCAAGTTTGTTATTATTTTTACTTGATTACTATTGAAATTAGATTGTTGAGCTCGCCGGATGCACTTGCTGTTTCTTGGGCTACTGTCCCTGTAGCTACACGTCATACGCACGATACCGTCATTTGCGTCAATAACTCTGTCCACGCAGCTCGCGGGACAGCATGTCACTCACTACTAGAGAAGATTGTAAGACTCAAACAAGTGTATATTTTTCGAAATGGCCGTCTCAAAATAATTTCATATTATTGAACATGTCTGGTTGCATGGTATCTATCAAGATGTTCTTTATCGCATGAGTACTATTTATTCGTAGCTCATTCTACCATATGTTTCACAAGCTTTACAAGCGTTTATTTAAATTGCACTTCCCAGTGTTTAATTGAGCTGAAATTTAGATGACAATGCATTGATATGGTACTATGGAGGTGGTCTGATGATGATGGGAGATCGCTTTAGATAACCCTATCGTGTTTGGGCTCTTTGGAATGGTCTTTCTGAGTACTAAAGCTGTACTCTGTACTTTCTGATAAAAGCTTTTTATGAAAAAATATTTTTTATTTGGGAACTTATTTGTATCACTGCTTCACTCTGCACGCTAAAACTTCCTCACTCTGTGGCGAATTGTAGAACTAAATTTATCGCCGTTTTGTGACTGTCATCCTAAAGATAGACAATGGCGCCACCGTTACCGCTTCGGGATTTTGAAGGACTTGAGCTTGTTTTTCTTAATGTCATTTTGATGCACTGGAATTTATGCAACTGCATGGCGTTACGCGAAACCTTTACCAGAAGCACCCATCCCTCTATCCAGTTTGTTCATTTTGATCCCATATCGTGCTGTTATTATATAATAAAGATTTTATTTATGAATCAACGAATTGACCCCTGCTATGTCCATGTAGATACTCTTGCTTGAGACCTTTTGGAGACCCCATTTTTTAATTGTTATCTGTATATTTGTCGTAAAACAGTGATGTTGTTTATTAGAAGCGACGTGGACGTGTTATGAGACAAATTGATTTAGTAATTTTCATAATGTCTTAAAATATGTAAATTATTGACTTGAATCGTTGTTTGAAGTTTGATGCTAATGCGTGGACAAATTCATTTCAAGCAAATAATAGACTTCATCGTCACGTAAAAAAGGCACGGGTTCGCCTATATCCGGCGAACCTAACCTAACCTAATCTAATCGAATTTACCGAAAATTTTTATAATACATAAATTCCCGATAAGTATCTCTATAACCTCAACTCCACGTCGCAAAAACAAACAACATCGCTGCCCCAGCCCTCGACTCCAGGTTTAACCTGCAAACCCTCCGCAGCCAAGGTGCTGATGCGCACCGGGCAGACGCTGGCCCAAGTGCAGGCCCACCTGGACAAGGAAGGCGCTTCCGACCTGGTGGTAGACCTGGTGATTAAGAGTACCAACCGACCCGCCATATTCTTAGAAGCCATACATCTTGGTAAGTTGTAGTGCCTTTTTATGTGTTGTACGGCAGTCAAATAAGCAAGTGGGTCACGTTAGGGAAAGTGGTCACCGCTGGCTGTGGACATCAGCAACACTAGGGTCGCTACCAATGGGTTTCCCGTCTCTAAAGAGACCTCTATTATATCTCATGAACGGTGGGACCGTTCAAGAGGTATAATAGTCATGTCATAGTCAATGTCATAGTCTAAAGGAATCACTGTGTCTGACAGCTCATTCCATATCCGAATCGTATAAGCGAGAAACGTTATTTCGGATCTTCGCGTGTACTCAAACAGAGGGTCCACGCAGTGGGGATGAGTGCCCAGCCCGCCTAAGTTATAACGTTTCTAATTACAATATACCGTCACGGGATGCCAATCGGCTCCCGAGACTGTTGCTTAACCTTGGTTATCGGTCTCGCAAGCGCAATGCCACTGTACTAGTGCCGCTTCAATATAACGTATTTTAATTTATATCTGTTGAGACGTGTATGGGTAACACATGAAATATGATTTTCTTCTTTCAGGCATCGCTCTTCTAGAAGGTGGCAACCCTATAATACAAAATAGCATTTTTACGAAACTACAAAATGGCGAAATATCACAGGCGTTTTTAAAGGTAAGATAGTGCTACAGCAATATAAAGTAACGCTTTTTTAGGCTCTACACGACCTAATAAACGACGTCAAATTTCCAAAATAGGTTTTCATAGTCATGAACTTTATATTTCAAAATAAAACAACTGCGCCACAGATTATATACCGACGAGGTAACCGTGAATTTGACAGCTTTTTATCGAGCTTACAGAAACTTTACGACAGAGACATTTAGACGACACAAAAATGACTACAGTGCGACCAAGTTATCTGTGGCGAAATTAGGAACTACAGCCGGGCGGCTGAAATGACGTTTGATTGTCGGTATTTTTCTCCGTTCGAGTCCGACGCGGACGACAAATATTAGTTTACAGATAATTTGTGTAAAATCACGTGGAGCGGGCGTGTGTGTAATAAATGTATTCTCTGGTCGTCCTTTGACTGACCTGATGCCCTGGCCTCCCCATCAGGTATTCTACGACAAGATGCGGGAAGCCCAGCAGGAGATCCGTTCGGCGGCCGCCAGCAGCACGGCGGCCACGGCCGGCGACAAGCAGCGGCAGGGGGGCGCCCACCGCCACCCGCCGCCCGAGGGTGAGTACTCCCACCCCGCCGTAACGCCACCCCGCCACACCAATGCAGGGCACATAGCTCGAAGAACAGATGGCCGATGGGGCAGTCAAGATCTCGAGCGACCACGTACCGGAAGACGCGGCGTGGGAAGGCCTCCCACGAGGTGGACCGACGACCTGGTAAAGATCGCAGGTATCGGCTGAATGTGGAAGGCACAGGACCGGCCTTAGTGGAGATCTCTGGTGATATAATGATTATGATTTTCCGCATTCGGAAACATCGTCGATCCTTTAAGCTTGACAATATTAACAAACAATACTCTTTTAAATAGTTTGGTGTTTCTGCCAGTTAGTAAGGTCTCCAGTTGTCCATGGGGTGGGGATTTAGGGAACCGTGGCTTTGGCAGGCATTTGCCTTTTTGCTGCCAGAGCAACGCGTTATAGAGGTGGGCAACGCATTGGCGATACTCTTGGTGTTGCTACTGTCTATAGGCAGTGGTGACCACTTTCCATCAGGTGGCCCACTTGCCTGTTTGCCTACCGTATGACATAAAAAGAAAAACATAGGCTTCACGAAGGGATTCTGCTTCTAGAGAGGCTTTAAACCTGTAGCTCATGCTCCAGGATTTCTTTTTGCAGGCAAAATGGTGTCGACGCCGATGGTGGTGGGCGAAGAGATGGACGAGGAAGTTGCTCATGCGTGCAGTTCGGCGGTTCACGCGTATTCTGATATTCATACTATGTCACATGGTAAGTGATGAACCAAGTATAAACTAGGAAGTAAATTTAGTATTTGGATTTTGCATTTTTTTATTGTGGATACAAGATGGACCGACGACCTGGTAAAGATCGCAGGTGCCAGCTGGATGCGGAAAGCACAGGACCGGCCTTTGTGGATACCTCTGGGGGAGATATCTTTAGGTATATCTTTATAGATATATAAAATGATAAAAGATTTTGAACTCGCAAAGGCCGGGCAAATATTCTAAATATTTATGAAAATAGTAGACAAGATTGGCTTTAATATTATTTTTGACCAACTTCAGACGATATGAAAACAGAATTTATTTCATAAGTCAGCCAACAAATCTCGACTCGATTTCATACTCCACCACCATACTAGCATCTCACCCCCTTCCCGCCAGGCTCGACGGTGCTGGAGGAGCGCAAACTTAATTCTATAAAACAAGATGGTTATCATTAGAAAGATCTCCTGTACAATACAAGCTGAAAAGCGTAATTTTTCCAAAAGTCAGCCAACAGACCTCGACTCGATTTCTCAGTCCACCACTGTAGTACTCGTACCTAAAAAATGGGCCCACAGAATACCAGCGCTGTGAGTTGTTTCTTGCGCTTCACAGCACTTGCTGAGTGGGGACAGTTTACGCTGGCCGCCGCGGCACCGACACTGGCATGGGAGGCTACGCATTGTTATACATATTAATGTTTCCATTGTCTGTAATTATAACTGTTATTGTGTCGTGGTGTGCTGTGTAATAAATGTATTTTCTTTCTTTCTTTCATCTCTTACCCTTGCAGGCTCCACGGTGCTGGAGGAGATAATGTCGGAGAAGAAGCGCGAGACCGCGGCGGAGGAGCTGCCGGCCAAGGTGGCCGTCATGAAGCCCATACTGCGGTTCCTGCAGTTGCTCTGCGAGAACCACAACCCGGATTTGCAGGTGGGGCTTTGAGTGTTTTTATTAGCTAGGTTGGCATGGATGGGCGGTGCTCCTGATGGAGAGTGGCCACCGTCAACTAGGAGTATAATTTTCGCGCTGCGATATTCCGAATTCGACCTTTTTCTTTTTGCTAAATATTTTTTATGTTATTTATGCGATAAGCACTGGACAGCAAATAAAGCGGGCCACCTTGGAACTCTTATCTTAGAACTCGATATTCTCAAAAAGTATAAAACATACAATTTATTTGCTGTCCAGTGTATATGTTATTTTAAAAAGGATTAGAGAAAATCGTTGACTATAAGTTTTTTTAGTGCAATAGTGATTCTGTGACTTTTAAATAGATATTTGTGGCTAAAGAAAATGTCGAATTCTAATGTCGAAAGCGCGAGAATCGCTCCCTTAGGATATCTGCAACCTAAGGATGCAGTGCCTGCCTATGATGTGCCTGTAGACAGCCTTTTAAAGAACCCCAATGTTGGAGTGCAAAGGAAGAACTTCAGGAGGCTCATTTCACATTTGCACGTGCGCGGTAAAAAGGCTCGCAATGCCCGTACGTTTGTTGGAATCAGATTGTAGGTGGTATTTGATTTAGAGCAGAACTATAACAGTTTACCCAACGTTGGGTGTGCAATAGTATGTTATAATGTTATATTTTCCATTACAATGAGCAGTTTTCCAATAGGTATCTAAAGCATTCCTAACCACTCCCTAGATGGCGCCCCGACAATTTTGGTAATTAATAATCGCTTGAAATAGGTTCTTAGCAAAGAGGATATAAACACTGGGTACGTTGTATTGGATAACGTTGTTTTTAACCATTTTAGAGGTTGTAATAAATTATTACAAACAAAATAAACATCAATTTGACTGAGTCAATTCGTTTCATGGATCAAGAATGGACACAATACAAATCACAGATAATATGAAAGGTTTGTATTAAAATACATTTCGTTGAACCTTTTGGTAAAAAATTACCAAAATTGTAGGAGCGCCATCTATTGATGCTTTTTAAAACCAATTGACAATACCTACTGGAAAACTCCTCATTAAATAAATAATGTCATCATAATATCCAATTAATGTCACAGATTGAAATACTCACATAAACTATAAAATTATCTGTCAATTAACCATGCCATGCCATGGATCACAGACATCTAAATGAAGAAGTCTGATCAGAGAAACTGCGAGGAACAGCTCATACGTAGTACATAACATCTAACATCTCTTCTTTCCTCCCCAGAACCTCCTCCGCAACCAGAACAACAAGTCGAACTACAACCTGGTCTCGGAGACCCTCATGTTCCTCGACTGTATCTGTGGCTCCACCACTGGCGGACTGGGGCTTTTGGGACTGTACATCAATGAGGGTAACGTGGCGCTGATCAATCAGACACTGGAAGCCCTTACTGAGTACTGCCAAGGTGGGTAAAAATGAAAATAAAAATAGATTTATTGTTGCCTACAGATAGGTGTCACATCACAAGCTCACAATACAAAATACACATATACTTACAGACAGTAAACAATACACAATAACAAAAGAATTCACGAATTGGTAGGTGGGCGGTTCATCAGGGTTTTTTTAATTGCTTAAAAAAGCTAACATTCTCCCATTGGCATGCTTGTATATTTTGGAGGCATGATATTTTGTTAAGTGTAATAGAGGACTATTTAAAACGGAAAAAGACATATATCCACGAAGTACGAGACAAGCACATCGACTTTGTATAAACACGCAACCAAAGACGACGCTATTTTAAAAAAATTATGTGCATAACGGTATTTAATAAAATCCCAAACGAAATAAAAAAGGTAGTCCCACATAAATTTAAAAGGGCTTTGCATGATTGGCTTATGCAGTATGTATTTTACACAATAAAGGAGTTTTTAGAATTTAATGTTAAATATATGACAAATAAATATATAATATAAGTTTTTGCATGTCATGTAAATTGACTAAATATGTGAGACTTCATAGAATTAAGACCTTGTATGTACCATATTTATTTAAGGAATTGAATTGAATTGAATTGAGGCGTATGGTCGGATGGTCCACCTGATGGTGCGGGCTACCATCGTCTAGTACATCAGCAACAGCTACAGAATAGGCAATTTTTTATGTATCTAGATTTTATATCGGTACCATTACTTTTGATAAATGACAGATTTCATTGCCTTACTTTATTCCAATGATAAAACAAAGTACGGTTCGATTCAACATTAACTTATTTATATTACCTTTCCAACCATAGACATAGATAGAACTGACCAAAGAAACAAACCCCAATGACGAAAAAAAACCCTTTTAGAAACCTGTCCTGTAAAACGATGCGTGTATATATCTTTTGATAAATAAAATGGCCGACGGATGTGCCCAAAAAACTAACATAAGACCTAGAATTCGTTATATTACACAATATTTTGATTCAGCACGCTCATGCGCTGTCATCGCCATAACACAACATACCATAATAATTTATTTCGAATATTTACAGACGATTAAAATACAATGTAATAGGTATACAGATAGCACAGAGATTTATACATGGTACTGAGGTAAAATACATTGCAACCACTGAAACCAAAGTAGGTCAGAGACCTGTGTCTTGGATATCAGGGATTTCGTTGGGTTGCAGTAGCACTATTTTATAGGTGGTATTGCATTGTTGTGGAATAAGAATTTAGGAATATAACCATAGGGCCTGTCCTCATTACGGAGTAAGCTGATGTTTTCATAATCTGTTTTTATATATTTAACTTACCTATCATATATTGTCGGTGAGTTTCGGCGGTCGCACGACACATTTTATACAACTCTGGTGCTGACAGAATGGCAGTGTTGTTAGTTTCACCGACTAACAACAATATGCTGAATCGGTTCCGATTCCTTGCGCAGTGCAAGTTACTTTACATGCTGAATGTAAATTTATGAATTTGTTTCTCTCTATGTATTTTGTATTGCTTCTTGGAATAAACATATTCTATTCTATTCCATTTTATTAAAGCAGCACCCGGTTTTTGTGGAGATCTCTGTTGGAGGCCTATGCTCAGCAGGCGTCTTCGGGCTGATATAATGACGATCATTCCATTCATCGATTCCAACGTAACCTCCCAACTCTTCGCCAGGGCCCTGCCACGAAAACCAGAACTGCATAGCTACGCACGAGAGCAACGGCCTCGATATCATCACGGCGCTCATCCTCAACGACATCAACCCGCTGGGAGCGACCAGACTCGAGCTGGTGCTAGAACTGAAGAACAACGCCTCGAAACTGCTGCTGGCCATCATGGAGTCGAGGAACGACTCCGAGAACAACGCCGAGCGGATATTGTACAATATGAACCCGAAACAGTTGGTTTGTAGCCTTTTTTTTGTATAAAACTTAGTGGTAGACAAGTAGACAGCCAATCTGATAGCTTTTCTTATAATACGCAGTGACAAACGAGCAGACCAATAGCCCTAGCACAAGTGTATCCTCAACAAAGCTCGCGCCGCGAGAGAACGTTTGTCTCTTTCTCTCAATACTGAGATGAAAAAGATAGCAATACCTATGTCGCGCTTTTTCTCGCTTATCGCGCGCGAGAGCAACTTGTGCTAGACCTACTGGGGCCAAATTCTCGTGCTGTGACATTTCGAATTCGACATTTTTGAAATGACATTGAAATGTCTATTGCAGGCAAAAAATATTTTCTCAACTAGCTTCGACAGTCGTATATAGCTGAAGATCAATTTCAATTATCTTACTTAATTTACTAGAGAATCGCCCCCTGATGGTAAGCGACAGCTGTCGCTCATAACAGCAACGATTCGTGCATTTAGGTTGCAGCCAACAAAAATGCTGGCTGCAACCTAAATGCAGCGTTGTCACTGTGACGACTAAGATGAAATGCTTCAGCGCTGGTTACCTTATCCTTCAAACTAAAAAATAAAATGGTAAACAGTAACTATTAACTAGCGGTAATTCATATCATGTCGTCTAGGTTTCATATAACAAGCATGCAGAATCACAGATGTGTTAGCACAGTGAGTTGTTGCTTGGCGGCAGAAATAGATAAGGCGATGTTACTTACTTAGGGAAATTCCTCAGGCTTCACAGTCCTACCACTTGAGAATAACCTAAACATTTGAGTCAGGTTTTCCTGTTCCTCTGTTAATCACAGAAGTCAGATAGCTGTGGCTCCACTGTAATTACCTGATCTGGAAAACCCTGGATCATGGTCAAGACGGACCCCGGGCCCTCGTTCGCGGGAACATAACCGGGATATTGACGCCAAGATGGTTAAGCTATACGACAATCCCTAGAGTTGTTCTTGGAACCTGAAAATGTAGCTTTTCTATGATTGTTTATTTACTTTTTATGTTTTTTAATTACTTATGGAATCTAGATTTTCAAGCTTCAATGACAACTCAGGCTGAGCTAATAAAAATGTTCAGAATGAAGCGTTCTAACAAACTATGTCATACATTTTTAAGTTGTTGGGTCATACTTTCTAAATTTTTTGGTACTTTTTGGATTATGTCATCAAAATCACCATGATGCCGATGACTGATATAATTAATCATCTCTTTGCCCCCAGGTCGATGTTGCCTGCTCGGCTTATCATCAGGAGAATTTGGGCGACGCGGATTCCGACGCGGACGACGATGCGCCCGTCCAGGGCGTCTCGCCCAAGGAAGTACGTATGCGTGGACACACACACACATTTATTTATTTATTTAATTTGCCAACAGATTTACATTTTTTTCACAATTCTCTTAAACTATAGTAACAATAACAATTAACATAAATGTAAAGCCAATAACAGGCAAACCTTACGTGCACTATATAAATCGCGCTTATAACGTAAGTAATAATCTATTACACAAATTAATAGATACTTAAGCAATTTTGTTAGAAAAAACAACTGAGTTTACAGATTTGTATAATTATATAAACATGTTTTGTATTTCGAAAGAGAAAAGTTACATACATCGACAGACTTTTCCGTATTAAATAACTTGTTATGTTCCTTGGATAACCTAGTAATTATCTCGTTTCTACCCAAATTCGTTGTGCTATTTCTAAATGTAAAAAGTCTGAAATTAGTTATTCTGGCATTACGTCTAGGCACCGAGACATTCCATCACAACCCATAACAGTCCACTTAGGGCCTCTCCCACGAAAGGGGTGGTTATTGCCATAATCTCCACGCTTAGCAGGCGGGTTGGAGATCATAGTGTACGAAATATATGTATGGAAAACGGTGCTGCCCATTTTCCATTCTACGGAGACTCTAAATTGTTTGCAGCTAAACATTAGTCACTTTATATGACATCTACGAGTGTAAGGGGTTGGTGCTATTCTACTCTGCCGGACACCACGCGGCCAACACTCACTCATTGACTATCACATTACACTTTAAGGACATATACTGATGAAATAATTAATGAGTGTGTCAAGTCTTGACTTGATTCGAACCATTCAACCGATTTTGGGTACAGTCGCTTGTGGCGCCATTAGCTTCCAGTTTTATGTGTGTCCAATAGCGTGACAGTATTTTTCAGTAGATTTTTACGCCTTAACTTATACGCCTTACTTTAACGTATCTGGTGGATTTTGAAAACGCGGAAGCCCTCTTAAAGGACATGATGTCGCTTCTGTCCCTCCCAAGAGACACTCAAGTTGAGTTTACCTCAACCCTGTTTGCAAAATCAAATTATTTTATTTGATGTAGCCAAGCCACCGATACCGGGATAAGGGGGTAAACTAATGAAAGGGGTACCAAGTCTTCAGGATACTTTGAAAGATTGTCTAAAAATTAATACACTAAACGTATTTTAACAAAGTATATAGAGGAAATATAACGCGACGCTATTGAGTCATCCATAACCTTAATAAGCCGTCTACGTTATTGTACACCATGTAAAATTAGTCTGTTTAATTTGTATAACTTTGGTGTTAACGTGTACGACAAGAATCGTAATTCCATAAAGAAGAGCGTTAGACCATTTTCGAAACGTAATTTTCTATTTTCACAACAGGGACATGTTAGTTTCTTTCTCCGACACGTTCCTTGCTATCCGTAGGCGATACACGCACGAACTTAAGTACGCGGTTCTTAAGTACGCGAACTTACTCGGCTCGACATGGGTGATAGTCGTTCGAACTAAAAGTACGCGGTTTTTAAGTTCACGAACTTATCCGACTCGTTTTTTTATGAATTCCGTAAATAATTGGAGTCAACAATAGCTTCGAAAATCAGTCATTTCGCAACAGAAAACCATAAAGTTTATTAAACCAAAACTAATTTTATGCACAAAACACAACTGCACGAGATACATCACAAACAAATGGCGGCTCGCGGCGCTGACAGACGCGCGAGTTGAAGCCGCGAGCCGCGAGCAAAAATTCAACATGTCGGATTCTCGGCGAACTTACTCGGCAGTTGTTAAGTACGCGTACTTAGGCGACACGAGCGATCAAGGTCTTTCAGCCACTTTAGGTTGAGATGTCTCGGCGACGCGACGGTGACCCGCACCATCAGCTGGCACGTCCGACCGTATGTTTTTTGTCGTATGGTAGGTAAATTGGCAAGTGGGCCACCTGATGGAAAGTGGTCATCACCGCCCATAGACATAAGCAACACCAAGAGTATCGCCAATGCGTTGCCCA
Source organism: Blastobasis lacticolella (assembly GCA_905147135.1). Lineage (NCBI taxonomy): Eukaryota > Metazoa > Arthropoda > Insecta > Lepidoptera > Blastobasidae > Blastobasis > Blastobasis lacticolella. The sequence continues at coordinate 12,524,674 of LR990062.1, read as the reverse complement.
CCTCTATAACACGTTGCTCTGGCAGCAAAAAGGCAAATGCCACTCCACTGCCAAATCCCCACCCCATGGAGCACTGGAAACCTTACTCACCGGCAGAAACACAATACTATTTAAAAGAGTATTATTTAGCTGCGATATTCTGTAAGGTGGAGGTACTTCCCCAGTCGGGCGGCTCCAATTCGAACGAGTTACCCCGCTATGCCCTACCTCTCGAGCTCTCGTATGTCGAGCGACGTCAATAAAAAAACATTTTACCCCTACAGGTGGGCCACAACATCTACATTCTGTGCCACCAGCTGGCGGCTCACAACAAGGAGCTCGCCGCGCTGGTGCGCCAGACACGCGACGGACCCGACGCCGCCCCGCTGCGGTACTACCGGACTCACACGGCGCAGATCGAGGTGAGTCACGGTCGCCAGACGCGCGACGGACCCGACGCCGCCCCGCTGCGGTACTACCGGACTCACACGGCGCAGATCGAGGTGAGTCACGGTCGCCAGACGCGCGACGGACCCGACGCCGCCCCGCCAAGGTACTACCGGACTCACACGGCGCAGATCGAGGTGAGTCACGGTCGCCAGACGCGCGACGGACCCGACGCCGCCCCGCCAAGGTACTACCGGACTCACACGGCGCAGATCGAGGTGAGTCACGGGCGCCAGACGCGCGACGGACCCGACGCCGCCCCGCTGCGGTACTACCGGACTCACACGGCGCAGATCGAGGTGAGTCACGGTCGCCAGACGCGCGACGGACCCGACGCCGCCCCGCTGCGGTACTACCGGACTCACACGGCGCAGATCGAGGTGAGTCACGGTCGCCAGACGCGCGACGGACCCGACGCCGCCCCGCTGCGGTACTACCGGACTCACACGGCGCAGATCGAGGTGAGTCACGGTCGCCAGACGCGCGACGGACCCGACGCCGCCCCGCCAAGGTACTACCGGACTCACACGGCGCAGATCGAGGTGAGTCACGGTCGCCAGACGCGCGACGGACCCGACGCCGCCCCGCTGCGGTACTACCGGACTCACACGGCGCAGATCGAGGTGAGTCACGGTCGCCAGACGCGCGACGGACCCGACGCCGCCCCGCTGCGGTACTACCGGACTCACACGGCGCAGATCGAGGTGAGTCACGGTCGCCAGACGCGCGACGGACCCGACGCCGCCCCGCTGCGGTACTACCGGACTCACACGGCGCAGATCGAGGTGAGTCACGGTCGCCAGACGCGCGACGGACCCGACGCCGCCCCGCTGCGGTACTACCGGACTCACACGGCGCAGATCGAGGTGAGTCACGGTCGCCAGACGCGCGACGGACCCGACGCCGCCCCGCTGCGGTACTACCGGACTCACACGGCGCAGATCGAGGTGAGTCACGGTCGCCAGACGCGCGACGGACCCGACGCCGCCCCGCTGCGGTACTACCGGACTCACACGGCGCAGATCGAGGTGAGTCACGGTCGCCAGACGCGCGACGGACCCGACGCCGCCCCGCTGCGGTACTACCGGACTCACACGGCGCAGATCGAGGTGAGTCACGGTCGCCAGACGCGCGACGGACCCGACGCCGCCCCGCTGCGGTACTACCGGACTCACACGGCGCAGATCGAGGTGAGTCACGGTCGCCAGACGCGCGACGGACCCGACGCCGCCCCGCTGCGGTACTACCGGACTCACACGGCGCAGATCGAGGTGAGTCACGGTCGCCAGACGCGCGACGGACCCGACGCCGCCCCGCTGCGGTACTACCGGACTCACACGGCGCAGATCGAGGTGAGTCACGGTCGCCAGACGCGCGACGGACCCGACGCCGCCCCGCTGCGGTACTACCGGACTCACACGGCGCAGATCGAGGTGAGTCACGGTCGCCAGACGCGCGACGGACCCGACGCCGCCCCGCCAAGGTACTACCGGACTCACACGGCGCAGATCGAGGTGAGTCACGGTCGCCAGACGCGCGACGGACCCGACGCCGCCCCGCCAAGGTACTACCGGACTCACACGGCGCAGATCGAGGTGAGTCACGGTCGCCAGACGCGCGACGGACCCGACGCCGCCCCGCTGCGGTACTACCGGACTCACACGGCGCAGATCGAGGTGAGTCACGGTCGCCAGACGCGCGACGGACCCGACGCCGCCCCGCTGCGGTACTACCGGACTCACACGGCGCAGATCGAGGTGAGTCACGGTCGCCAGACGCGCGACGGACCCGACGCCGCCCCGCTGCGGTACTACCGGACTCACACGGCGCAGATCGAGGTGAGTCACGGTCGCCAGACGCGCGACGGACCCGACGCCGCCCCGCTGCGGTACTACCGGACTCACACGGCGCAGATCGAGGTGAGTCACGGTCGCCAGACGCGCGACGGACCCGACGCCGCCCCGCTGCGGTACTACCGGACTCACACGGCGCAGATCGAGGTGAGTCACGGTCGCCAGACGCGCGACGGACCCGACGCCGCCCCGCTGCGGTACTACCGGACTCACACGGCGCAGATCGAGGTGAGTCACGGTCGCCAGACGCGCGACGGACCCGACGCCGCCCCGCCAAGGTACTACCGGACTCACACGGCGCAGATCGAGGTGAGTCACGGTCGCCAGACGCGCGACGGACCCGACGCCGCCCCGCCAAGGTACTACCGGACTCACACGGCGCAGATCGAGGTGAGTCACGGTCGCCAGACGCGCGACGGACCCGACGCCGCCCCGCCAAGGTACTACCGGACTCACACGGCGCAGATCGAGGTGAGTCACGGTCGCCAGACGCGCGACGGACCCGACGCCGCCCCGCCAAGGTACTACCGGACTCACACGGCGCAGATCGAGGTGAGTCACGGTCGCCAGACGCGCGACGGACCCGACGCCGCCCCGCCAAGGTACTACCGGACTCACACGGCGCAGATCGAGGTGAGTCACGGTCGCCAGACGCGCGACGGACCCGACGCCGCCCCGCTGCGGTACTACCGGACTCACACGGCGCAGATCGAGGTGAGTCACGGTCGCCAGACGCGCGACGGACCCGACGCCGCCCCGCTGCGGTACTACCGGACTCACACGGCGCAGATCGAGGTGAGTCACGGTCGCCAGACGCGCGACGGACCCGACGCCGCCCCGCTGCGGTACTACCGGACTCACACGGCGCAGATCGAGGTGAGTCACGGTCGCCAGACGCGCGACGGACCCGACGCCGCCCCGCTGCGGTACTACCGGACTCACACGGCGCAGATCGAGGTGAGTCACGGTCGCCAGACGCGCGACGGACCCGACGCCGCCCCGCTGCGGTACTACCGGACTCACACGGCGCAGATCGAGGTGAGTCACGGTCGCCAGACGCGCGACGGACCCGACGCCGCCCCGCTGCGGTACTACCGGACTCACACGGCGCAGATCGAGGTGAGTCACGGTCGCCAGACGCGCGACGGACCCGACGCCGCCCCGCTGCGGTACTACCGGACTCACACGGCGCAGATCGAGGTGAGTCACGGTCGCCAGACGCGCGACGGACCCGACGCCGCCCCGCTGCGGTACTACCGGACTCACACGGCGCAGATCGAGGTGAGTCACGGTCGCCAGACGCGCGACGGACCCGACGCCGCCCCGCTGCGGTACTACCGGACTCACACGGCGCAGATCGAGGTGAGTCACGGTCGCCAGACGCGCGACGGACCCGACGCCGCCCCGCTGCGGTACTACCGGACTCACACGGCGCAGATCGAGGTGAGTCACGGTCGCCAGACGCGCGACGGACCCGACGCCGCCCCGCTGCGGTACTACCGGACTCACACGGCGCAGATCGAGGTGAGTCACGGTCGCCAGACGCGCGACGGACCCGACGCCGCCCCGCTGCGGTACTACCGGACTCACACGGCGCAGATCGAGGTGAGTCACGGTCGCCAGACGCGCGACGGACCCGACGCCGCCCCGCCAAGGTACTACCGGACTCACACGGCGCAGATCGAGGTGAGTCACGGTCGCCAGACGCGCGACGGACCCGACGCCGCCCCGCCAAGGTACTACCGGACTCACACGGCGCAGATCGAGGTGAGTCACGGTCGCCAGACGCGCGACGGACCCGACGCCGCCCCGCTGCGGTACTACCGGACTCACACGGCGCAGATCGAGGTGAGTCACGGTCGCCAGACGCGCGACGGACCCGACGCCGCCCCGCTGCGGTACTACCGGACTCACACGGCGCAGATCGAGGTGAGTCACGGTCGCCAGACGCGCGACGGACCCGACGCCGCCCCGCTGCGGTACTACCGGACTCACACGGCGCAGATCGAGGTGAGTCACGGTCGCCAGACGCGCGACGGACCCGACGCCGCCCCGCTGCGGTACTACCGGACTCACACGGCGCAGATCGAGGTGAGTCACGGTCGCCAGACGCGCGACGGACCCGACGCCGCCCCGCTGCGGTACTACCGGACTCACACGGCGCAGATCGAGGTGAGTCACGGTCGCCAGACGCGCGACGGACCCGACGCCGCCCCGCTGCGGTACTACCGGACTCACACGGCGCAGATCGAGGTGAGTCACGGTCGCCAGACGCGCGACGGACCCGACGCCGCCCCGCCAAGGTACTACCGGACTCACACGGCGCAGATCGAGGTGAGTCACGGTCGCCAGACGCGCGACGGACCCGACGCCGCCCCGCCAAGGTACTACCGGACTCACACGGCGCAGATCGAGGTGAGTCACGGTCGCCAGACGCGCGACGGACCCGACGCCGCCCCGCCAAGGTACTACCGGACTCACACGGCGCAGATCGAGGTGAGTCACGGTCGCCAGACGCGCGACGGACCCGACGCCGCCCCGCCAAGGTACTACCGGACTCACACGGCGCAGATCGAGGTGAGTCACGGTCGCCAGACGCGCGACGGACCCGACGCCGCCCCGCCAAGGTACTACCGGACTCACACGGCGCAGATCGAGGTGAGTCACGGTCGCCAGACGCGCGACGGACCCGACGCCGCCCCGCCAAGGTACTACCGGACTCACACGGCGCAGATCGAGGTGAGTCACGGTCGCCAGACGCGCGACGGACCCGACGCCGCCCCGCCAAGGTACTACCGGACTCACACGGCGCAGATCGAGGTGAGTCACGGTCGCCAGACGCGCGACGGACCCGACGCCGCCCCGCTGCGGTACTACCGGACTCACACGGCGCAGATCGAGGTGAGTCACGGTCGCCAGACGCGCGACGGACCCGACGCCGCCCCGCTGCGGTACTACCGGACTCACACGGCGCAGATCGAGGTGAGTCACGGTCGCCAGACGCGCGACGGACCCGACGCCGCCCCGCTGCGGTACTACCGGACTCACACGGCGCAGATCGAGGTGAGTCACGGTCGCCAGACGCGCGACGGACCCGACGCCGCCCCGCTGCGGTACTACCGGACTCACACGGCGCAGATCGAGGTGAGTCACGGTCGCCAGACGCGCGACGGACCCGACGCCGCCCCGCTGCGGTACTACCGGACTCACACGGCGCAGATCGAGGTGAGTCACGGTCGCCAGACGCGCGACGGACCCGACGCCGCCCCGCCAAGGTACTACCGGACTCACACGGCGCAGATCGAGGTGAGTCACGGTCGCCAGACGCGCGACGGACCCGACGCCGCCCCGCTGCGGTACTACCGGACTCACACGGCGCAGATCGAGGTGAGTCACGGTCGCCAGACGCGCGACGGACCCGACGCCGCCCCGCTGCGGTACTACCGGACTCACACGGCGCAGATCGAGGTGAGTCACGGTCGCCAGACGCGCGACGGACCCGACGCCGCCCCGCTGCGGTACTACCGGACTCACACGGCGCAGATCGAGGTGAGTCACGGTCGCCAGACGCGCGACGGACCCGACGCCGCCCCGCCAAGGTACTACCGGACTCACACGGCGCAGATCGAGGTGAGTCACGGTCGCCAGACGCGCGACGGACCCGACGCCGCCCCGCCAAGGTACTACCGGACTCACACGGCGCAGATCGAGGTGAGTCACGGTCGCCAGACGCGCGACGGACCCGACGCCGCCCCGCCAAGGTACTACCGGACTCACACGGCGCAGATCGAGGTGAGTCACGGTCGCCAGACGCGCGACGGACCCGACGCCGCCCCGCTGCGGTACTACCGGACTCACACGGCGCAGATCGAGGTGAGTCACGGTCGCCAGACGCGCGACGGACCCGACGCCGCCCCGCTGCGGTACTACCGGACTCACACGGCGCAGATCGAGGTGAGTCACGGTCGCCAGACGCGCGACGGACCCGACGCCGCCCCGCTGCGGTACTACCGGACTCACACGGCGCAGATCGAGGTGAGTCACGGTCGCCAGACGCGCGACGGACCCGACGCCGCCCCGCTGCGGTACTACCGGACTCACACGGCGCAGATCGAGGTGAGTCACGGTCGCCAGACGCGCGACGGACCCGACGCCGCCCCGCTGCGGTACTACCGGACTCACACGGCGCAGATCGAGGTGAGTCACGGTCGCCAGACGCGCGACGGACCCGACGCCGCCCCGCTGCGGTACTACCGGACTCACACGGCGCAGATCGAGGTGAGTCACGGTCGCCAGACGCGCGACGGACCCGACGCCGCCCCGCCAAGGTACTACCGGACTCACACGGCGCAGATCGAGGTGAGTCACGGTCGCCAGACGCGCGACGGACCCGACGCCGCCCCGCCAAGGTACTACCGGACTCACACGGCGCAGATCGAGGTGAGCCACGGTCGCCAGACGCGCGACGGACCCGACGCCGCCCCGCTGCGGTACTACCGGACTCACACGGCGCAGATCGAGGTGAGTCACGGTCGCCAGACGCGCGACGGACCCGACGCCGCCCCGCTGCGGTACTACCGGACTCACACGGCGCAGATCGAGGTGAGTCACGGTCGCCAGACGCGCGACGGACCCGACGCCGCCCCGCTGCGGTACTACCGGACTCACACGGCGCAGATCGAGGTGAGTCACGGTCGCCAGACGCGCGACGGACCCGACGCCGCCCCGCTGCGGTACTACCGGACTCACACGGCGCAGATCGAGGTGAGTCACGGTCGCCAGACGCGCGACGGACCCGACGCCGCCCCGCTGCGGTACTACCGGACTCACACGGCGCAGATCGAGGTGAGTCACGGTCGCCAGACGCGCGACGGACCCGACGCCGCCCCGCTGCGGTACTACCGGACTCACACGGCGCAGATCGAGGTGAGTCACGGTCGCCAGACGCGCGACGGACCCGACGCCGCCCCGCTGCGGTACTACCGGACTCACACGGCGCAGATCGAGGTGAGTCACGGTCGCCAGACGCGCGACGGACCCGACGCCGCCCCGCTGCGGTACTACCGGACTCACACGGCGCAGATCGAGGTGAGTCACGGTCGCCAGACGCGCGACGGACCCGACGCCGCCCCGCCAAGGTACTACCGGACTCACACGGCGCAGATCGAGGTGAGTCACGGTCGCCAGACGCGCGACGGACCCGACGCCGCCCCGCCAAGGTACTACCGGACTCACACGGCGCAGATCGAGGTGAGTCACGGTCGCCAGACGCGCGACGGACCCGACGCCGCCCCGCTGCGGTACTACCGGACTCACACGGCGCAGATCGAGGTGAGTCACGGTCGCCAGACGCGCGACGGACCCGACGCCGCCCCGCTGCGGTACTACCGGACTCACACGGCGCAGATCGAGGTGAGTCACGGTCGCCAGACGCGCGACGGACCCGACGCCGCCCCGCTGCGGTACTACCGGACTCACACGGCGCAGATCGAGGTGAGTCACGGTCGCCAGACGCGCGACGGACCCGACGCCGCCCCGCTGCGGTACTACCGGACTCACACGGCGCAGATCGAGGTGAGTCACGGTCGCCAGACGCGCGACGGACCCGACGCCGCCCCGCTGCGGTACTACCGGACTCACACGGCGCAGATCGAGGTGAGTCACGGTCGCCAGACGCGCGACGGACCCGACGCCGCCCCGCTGCGGTACTACCGGACTCACACGGCGCAGATCGAGGTGAGTCACGGTCGCCAGACGCGCGACGGACCCGACGCCGCCCCGCTGCGGTACTACCGGACTCACACGGCGCAGATCGAGGTGAGTCACGGTCGCCAGACGCGCGACGGACCCGACGCCGCCCCGCTGCGGTACTACCGGACTCACACGGCGCAGATCGAGGTGAGTCACGGTCGCCAGACGCGCGACGGACCCGACGCCGCCCCGCCAAGGTACTACCGGACTCACACGGCGCAGATCGAGGTGAGTCACGGTCGCCAGAAGCGATTATTTTATGTCAAATTCAATTGTCCACTGAGATTGCCAATAGCCCCGCAGAGTTGATAATGGTTAAACATTCAGTCGCCCAAATGAGCAGGTTTCATCGCTCTTTTTTCCCTCACTGTAAGAGCAGCTAACTTTGAGCTCACTACTTACACAACAAAGCTTGACTTCGCTGATCCTTTTTCTCTTTTTAATCTTTTGTACCTACTTAGGGATCTTGTGTCTGATAATAAAAGTTTTATTATTATTTTAGGCCGTCATACCTCAAAATTAACATGTCGTATCTCGTCCCACAGATAGTTCGAACGGACCGCAGCATGGAGCAGATAGTGTTCCCGATTCCTGAGATTTGCGAATATCTCCCCGCCGACAGTAAGCACAGGGTACTGCAGCAGGCCGAGCGCGACGACCAGGGCAGTAAGGTAACTGCACAGGAATATGCTTTTTTTATATACCATACGGTAGGCAAACAGGCAAGCGGGCCACCTGATGGATAGTGGTCACCACTGCCTATAGACATAAGCAACACCAACATAAGTATCGCCAATGCGTTGCCCACCTCTATAACATGTTGCTCTGGCAGCGAAAAGGCAAATGCCCCTCCATTGCCAAAGCCACGGTTCCCCAAATCCCCATCCCATGGAGCACTGGAAACCTTACTCACCGGCAGAAACATAATACTATTTAAAAGAGTTTTAAAAAGTGGAGTGAAGTGGAGGTACTTCCCCAGTCGGGCGGCTCCAATTCGAACGAGATACCCCGCTATGCCCTACCTCTCTTAATACTAATATGATACTTAAAGTGGTAATGCACTTATGCTGTCCTATTGTACACAGTCCCGCATTTATTTTATAGAGAAAATCCCACGAGAGAGCGTCATAATCTCACGTAATATATATTAAAGACCTGCCCCTGCTTCGCACAGTTTTGTCGGCTTTGCTCTTCTATAATAAACATGTATTATACAAATGATTCTTCAAGAAGGAATTATCTAACTGATCCGCATAAAAGATCGTTACGTAATTTAGGAGATAGCAGAAAAACAGACAGATAGACGCGGAAAGCGACTTTAATATTGTTTTAGGTAAGGAATATGTTAATGTAGATTAGATTAGATAAATTTTAGCACCCATCATATCACAAAGCAACAAGATATTTCAAAGAAAGTTTTGGGACATGCATACATACCTAAGCTGCTGCAAAACAGTTTCATAGCATTAAGTACTGATTTATTTGATAAGCTGATGATCTTCCAAATAAATAAATAATAATTTTAATTTACCAGGTCGCGGACTTCTTCGCTCGTGTGGATAATCTTTTCCACGAAATGAAATGGCAAAAGAAACTCCGCGGTAAGTTCCAGCCTGCGCGACTTTGAGCCCTATGTGTATTAGAATAGTATTCAAAATCTCCCGTATCTCTTTTACAGGCCAGCCCTTACTGTTCTGGGTATCTTCGTACATGTCGCTGTGGAGCAATATTCTCTTCAACTTTGCTGTACTTATAAATGTCATAGTCGCCTTTTTCTACCCATTCCAAGAGGAAAACCCAAGTAAGTTGTGATTCGATAAATTTTTTGTAATTTAATTTTTCAAAATGCAGAGAATTTTTTTTACCTTTTCATAAAGATTACTCAGTGATGGCCATGGAAAGTGGTAACATATATGTGATTTATTTAAGATTCTATATTTTAATATAATCAACAACCTGTCTTATATAATCTTGTGCTGGGCATGACGGTCTTCTTTGACTAGATGGCTCACCATATAATGGTATATCCTCGCGTGATCTCCATCCTTACTGGTTGTGTATTCTATAAGAAATTCGCCGACTGGAATTAGAATTAGAATTGTTTTTATTGTTAAACTGTGTAAGTATACAGGTATGCAGATGTTTTTACATAAGTAATAACACCCATACATACACAAGTAGTATCTGTACATAATGTAAGTAGTTACACAAGTAGTAACTGGTTCCCCTTAACATAAAACTGGATAATTACTCCTCGTATCCTTGTCAGAACTAAGGAAATACTGACTTGAATAATCACTTTTCTAGTCTTTAACCGCGAGTAGAATAAAAATTATTTGTCTCTGTCCCCGAGTAGAATAATCATTCTTTGTCTCTGTCCCCGAGTAGAATAATCATGCTTTGTCTCTGTCCCCGAGTAGAATAATCACTCTTTGTTTCTATCCCCGAGTGGAATAATCATTCTTTGTCTCTGCCCCGAGTAGAATAATCATTCTTTGTCTCTGCCCCGAGTAGAATAATCATTCTTTGTCCTTGTCCCCAAGTGGAATAATCATTATTTATGTTTGTCTCTGTCCCTTAGTGAAATAATCACTCCCCATGTCTCTGTCCCCGTCTGTAATAATCACTCCCACGTCTCTGTCCCCGTCTGTAATTATCACTCCCCACGTTTCTGTCCTCGTCTGTAATAATCACTTCCCGTGCCGCTGTCCCCATCTGAAATAATCACTCCCCACGTCTCTGTCCTGCCAGAACTAGGGCAGCACCTGTCGCTGTTGGTGTGGTGCCTGTCGGGCGCTGCGGGGCTGCTGGTCACGATCCTGCCGAGGGCGTCGGGACTAAGGGCCCTGCTGGCGAGCGGCATCGTGCGACTGTTATTCAGCGCGGGGCCCGAGCCGACACTATGGTGTCTAGGGATGCTCACCGTGAGACCAGTTTCATGTTTCTTTTTAGTTTTTATTGTATTTGTTGAGAATATCAACGGGTTTTGTAACAATTGGGATGATGACTGATACTGAATGTGTCATGTTTATGAATAAAATATGAAAACGGCTACAAAACTATAACATCAACTTAAAACGAAATTAAAATCGGTTAAAAAACATAGGACTTGTAAAATCTGAAATGTCCGTCTTCTTGTGGAAGTGGAGTTTTACGTGTATTTGTGTAATTAGGAATTTCAAAAGTTTTCTAAAGATATTAAAAAACTTATATTATGTAAAACAAAACGCTATGATAAAATAATGTTAAAACATCAGTTATCATGCCTATTACTGTGTAAACAGAGCCATTATAATCCGCGTCATGAAAGAAGAGACTTGTCAAATGGCAGTAGATGGGATTTCGCGCAGGTAATCGCCTACTGCGCAACTCGAACCGCGTGACCCGCCGAGTATCTTCTTACATGACACTAGTTATAAAAGGTGCTCGCAGTTTGGTTTATATAGTGAAGTGGCTTAAGGCATTTAATATCCCACTCAATAAAGAAATACTGACTTTGACATAACGTTGACAGATAGTGGTGAAAGGGATCCACCTGGCGAGCATAATGGGCAACCAGGGCACGCTGTCCAAGTCGGCGCGGAACATCTCCACCGACCCGGAGCTGCTCTACCACAGCGCGTATCTCCTCATCTGCTTCATGGGGATATGTTGGCACCCCTTCTTCTTCTCCGTGTTGGTGAGTGATGGTTGTTGGAATAATGATAAAACTGTGAAAATGTGTTTCAATGGGAGAACTATAAATAATTGATCGTGGAAATTATTAATGTGGCGTAAAAAGGAACTTATATGCGATAGGGATACTACAATCTATACATCACTAGCTGGTCTTACGTAATTTTCAATAAATATAATTTACTGTACTCACTAAGAGAGGTAGGATAGCGAGGTATTCCGTTTGAATTGGAGCTGCCCGACTGGGGAAGTACCTCCACCTTACATAATACCGAAGCTAAACAACACTCATTTAAATAGTATTGTGTTTCTGCCGGTGAATAAGGTCTCCAGTGCTCCATGGGGTGGGGATTTGGGGAACCGTGGCTTTTGCAGTGTGTTTTGAATTAGATATGAAACACAGTATCTGAATTTCAGCGAATACTGCGACATATCCATTTGAATACACAATTTTATTGAAAATATAAATTTCACCATCCAATTCCAACATTGACATAATATTAATATTCGGAAATATATTTTGTCTACCATTTTTTTTTTCAGGCATACCGCAATTCTATAAATTGTTTTTAGAATAGAATAGAATGCCTTTATTGCTTAAAATGTGTTATTCAATAAAATTTTTTGGTCGCCAATACCATATTTGTTTACCAAATAAGACAAAGCCGTCTGTATTTGTCAATATCAATTATTTTGTTTTCTCTTTCTATTGAAACACATTTTACTTACCATTCCTTGTGTTATTACATATTATTAAAAAGACTGACAGTAGAAATGAAATCTTCCGACTGGAGTTGAGTTTATGTGTTAATTTCCTAGTCGTCATACATAGGTCGTTGGTACAAATTGATAGGTACCGAGTTTGAACCCCAGGGCGGGCATGTATGTACCAATTACTCTTTTCTGAGTTATGTTCATGATGTAATGTGCATGAAGTTTTAAATAAATAAATAAATAAATAAATGTTCATTAGTTTAACAGTAACCGATGCTCTTACGTTAAGGCGAGGGAAAACATCGTGATGAAACTTGCACTTAAAAACAGCGCTAAAGGTTCACTGTCATTGTAGGACATATGACCGAATATAATATTTTAAAGCCTGTATTTTTATAAGGACTTAATATTTAATGTAGTAACAACAACTCGACTAGTTTTAAGAAAATTAACAATTTAAAGAACTGACTTTCTGAATTATTGGAGAAGTTGTGATAATGACTTATTCAGTTATTAAGTAAAATATGACGACACGACTGATAGTGTAAGAGACCCATCCTGCTGACAGACGGCCGTGCTGGGTAGGGACGGACTGTGGCCGGGAGGGGACGACTGTACTGACGCATGCGCCCTCTCACGCAGCTGCTCGACATTGTGTACCGCGAGGAGACCCTACTGAACGTGATGCGATCAGTGACACGCAACGGGCGGTCCATCCTGCTGACAGACGGCCGTGCTGGGTAGGGACGGACTGTGGCCGGGAGGGGACGACTGTACTGACGCATGCGCCCTCTCACGCAGCTGCTCGACATTGTGTACCGCGAGGAGACCCTACTGAACGTGATGCGATCAGTGACACGCAACGGGCGGTCCATCCTGCTGACAGACGGCCGTGCTGGGTAGGGACGGACTGTGGCCGGGAGGGGACGACTGTACTGACGCATGCGCCCTCTCACGCAGCTGCTCGACATTGTGTACCGCGAGGAGACCCCACTGAACGTGATGCGATCAGTGACACGCAACGGGCGGTCCATCCTGCTGACAGACGGCCGTGCTGGGTAGGGACGGACTGTGGCCGGGAGGGGACGACTGTACTGACGCATGCGCCCTCTCACGCAGCTGCTCGACATTGTGTACCGCGAGGAGACCCTACTGAACGTGATGCGATCAGTGACACGCAACGGGCGGTCCATCCTGCTGACAGACGGCCGTGCTGGGTAGGGACGGACTGTGGCCGGGAGGGGACGACTGTACTGACGCATGCGCCCTCTCACGCAGCTGCTCGACATTGTGTACCGCGAGGAGACCCTACTGAACGTGATGCGATCAGTGACACGCAACGGGCGGTCCATCCTGCTGACGGCCGTGCTGGCGCTGGTGCTGGTGTATATGTTCTCAATAGTCGGCTACATGTTCTTCCGCGACCACTTCCTGGTGGCCGTCGATACTTTGGATGGTGAGTGCTTTTAGAGGTCTAGTTAAATTGGACAGGGACAAAGTTTTGTACTACCGCGCTGTGATAGACATGTTGTGCTGTGGAGTTTAATAGTTGAGTTTGCTGAAATATTAAGTATTGTATCTACATACTTTTTATCGACCAGAGGGTAATATTTGCCTTATACGGAATTTGTTATATTTATTACCTATATCTATAAAATTAAAATCGATATTAAAATTGGTAAATATGGAAGGGATAAGATTTTAAGATTATTGACTGTCTCTTTCTCACAAAACAGAAATTACTGTGGATTATAATGGCAATGGACGGTTATAACACGTTGTAACGGCGCAACTAGCTATCCTCTCTCTCTTTCTCTTTCTCTGTCTAATTTATTCTGTCTCTGTTTTATTTGAGTCTTATTTTTAAAGTTATTATAAAAGTGTTACGTTTATCAATAATCCAAAAAGTCAAGTCTATCTACCCTACCTACGAGCCTTTAGTAGTGCCTGTCACAGCGCAGTTTTAAGCTTTGTTCTTGTCCGGAATTTTACTCGTGCAACCTAAATCTAAAGACGATTCTGAACGCGCAATAGTTTTACTGCAATATGTGACTGCAATCTTGTCACTTTGACACTACTACAACAATAGAAAAAATTTGCTGATACTCATTGCTAATTACTTTAATAAACCGGCCACTATGTTCCAGCCACATAATGCGATAAAAATATTACCCGTTTAAAAGATTCCTAAAACATTTGAAAGTCTTTTAATACTAACTACTATATTATTAGTGTGTATGGTGTGTGTATTACATACTGCATAAGAGATAGCATACTCTTCATCTATCACTCAGGCCCGGATCGTTCCCATTGCCCCCCAAATGTTGTCCCCCAAATCTACCTATCTCTTTCACACTCTTGGTAATTTGCGACGAGTGTGAAACAGATAGGTAGGTTCGGGGGACATTTGGCCATGTGGTGTCCATCATAGTAGAATAGCACCAACCCCTTACACTCGTGGGTGTTGTACAAGGCGACTAATGTTTTCGAGACAAACGGTCTAGTCTCCGTAGGCTGGAAAATGGGCAGCAGCATTTTCCATTGTTATATTTATAACACTGCGATCTCCAACCCGCCTGCCAAGCGTGGCCATTATGGCAATAAGCTCCTCTTTTGTGGACTGGTATGGGATGTGATGATGATACGTTAGTAAAATATAAAAAATGATTAGAATTAGGCGTGCTTTCGAAATTACTACCATAATTTCGTTGGCCGGCACTTTCAAATGGTGTTTTTGTATGGGTCGCGACTGCACTGCACTGCTGATAAGCGATAAAAGGCGCGACATAGATACTGTTATCTCTTTTCTATTGGTATTGAGCGAAGAAAACAAACACTCTAACTGCAAGCGGGCACACTTATGCTAGTCGTGCAGTAGGCTAATTACGTAACACTGTTGCTAACAGTTCTCTGATTTCAATGATTGAAATTGTTACTTTTGCGATTCCGTATCATCGATTTCATGGGTTCAGTTGCTTACAAAGTTTCATTGCAACGAACTGAAACTATTAAATCGATCATACGTAATCGCAAAAGTAACCATATATCAGAGAATTGTTAGCAATTAAATCGATCATGCATAATCGCAAAAGTAACAATTTCATCAGAGTGTCAGCAACAGAGTTACGTCATCAGCCTACTGATCTCTGTCCTATCTGTTCAACTATCCCCCACGCCACCCAGACGGCCCGCTGATAACGGAGATGGAGCGTTGTTTAGTACGATGTCTCTTTCCTGCGTTATCTGTTCATCTGTCTCCCGGCCGTAGTCGGCGTGGGGTGGGTGTGCTGTGGCCAACGTGTCACTGTGTGTTTCCTTCCTACTTTCCTACCCCCCTCCTTTGTGACGATTGAAAGAGATCATGTCTTAATCAATAAAGAAATTTTGAATTTGTGTCTCCCACGCGTATACCCAAACGATCCGCTAATCACGGAGATGGAGCGTAACTGAACATGTTTAGTATGATGTCCCTTTCCTACGTCACAGTGTGTTTCCTTCCTACTTTCCTACCCCCCTCTTTGACGTTTTAATGTCCTAATCAATAAAGAAATTTTGAGTTCGATTCTCCCACGCTCATACCCAGACGACCCGCTGATAACGGAGATGGAGCGTTGCGCGGCGGGCGCTGACGCGGCTGCCAAGTACATGGCGGGCGCGGACGGCGCCGCCGCCGAGGGCTGTGCGCGCACGCCTAGGCTCGTGTCTGTCGGCGGGGAAGTGAGTTGTGGCATATATACATATACACATACATGCATATACATAGATAGACATACATGCATAACATTGCGCTTTTTTGCCGTATGGGCAGGCAGACACCACATTGTGACACTTGTTTCAATGTGTGTGATAACGGGTTAGATTAATTAGTTTTAATAACCGTTCTCAGCGGCTTTCACTCGCACGCAGTTTGTGTAAGAACGATAAGTTGATTACTTTCCCGCGGGAAAATCGGGAACCTATCATTTTCCCGCAATAAAAAGAAGCCTATATTGCTGAGTGATAATGTAGCGTTCTATTAGAATTTGTTTTTGAGTTTATTAATTACCAACGAAAATACAAAAATACATTAACACTTATTAAATAAAAAATAAAAATTTAGGTTGTGTTATCAAAAATATTTAAATTTTAATTGGTATGGAAATTCATTCAAGCAATATTTATTTAAAAAAACTACAGTTTATGAATGACTTATTTGTGTCTAAGGCCCTTGTTTTAGCCAATTATATTTCTTTAATAATGCACCAAAAATCCTGAATGTTGCAGTAGATACAACAATTTTTTTACTAAAAGTGATCATGCACTTATGAACGCGACTGTATCTATCAAAGCGCGATTTCCCCTCTTTTCATCTAAAATAGTTTGGATAAGGATGCACCATTTAGTATAATACCCCGAGTATATACAGGACTTCAAATTCGTAATACCAAGCGATACCATCATGTGCTAATGTCATAACAAACAACTTTGACTTTGGCACTAACTGAAAACAACAAAAACAGCTGTTTCATTTTGGCAGAATTCGTTTTCCATTTCCTATGAAACAGCTGATTATTTTTCGCAACTCCAGAGTTGGTGCCGTAGTCAAAGTTTGTTATCACAAGCACATGACATACTGCACCCCTTGGTATCATCAATTTGAAATTAACCTGTAGTGATCAAAACTTTAATTATCCACTCTAAATTTGTATACCGATGGCAGGTCACAGAGGACCCATCTACCAAAACTGTAACAACTGCATAACCTGTGTACCACAAATAAATAAATGATTGATCCGCCGACTCTCGACTGCGCCCCCGCCGAGAGCTTCAGCTGGATATTCCTTCGTATAATTCGGCTAGTTACGGGAGATCGTTCAAGGTTTATGCGGCTCGCTTGTGGAACGCGCTACCTGAAGATATTCAACTCGCTCGCACACCTGGCTCCTTCAAGGATCTTGTGAAGAAATTTTTCTTAAAACTTGATGAATGAGCTTTATTTATTTATATATCTGTCATCATATTATATAGGTTTATTTATTATATTTTGAATATTTATGTATATTAGGAATTGTTAATTTATGTACTGGTATTAGTATTTGATTAGTAATTAGTATATAGTCTGCCTATATTTACATCCTCATATGTATATATGGGGTTAAATTCTTTATAGTTAATTGTTTTTACTCTTAATTGCCTTCACCGCTCATCAAAGGTCTTCTCGGCTTATCAAAGGTTAGCTGGAAGAAATCCCGTTGTGGGATAAGCTCGCCTTTGCATTATAAACTGTATTTTTATTTCCTGTAATGTTATAAATTGATGCAATAAAGAGATTATATACATACATACATACATTGATTGATTGATATCCTTTCCCCGTTGTTCTGTAGATCCGCGAGCGCAGCTGCGACTCGCTGCTGATGTGTATCGTGACGACGCTCAACCAGGGCCTTCGCAACGGCGGCGGCATCGGGGACACGCTGCGCGCGCCCGCCAGCACGGTAGGACACACAACTACTATTTATACTACAACTAGTGGACCCGGCGCGACTTCGTTCGCGTAGCGTTCTAACCCTACACCGACCCTACGCCTACCCTACACCTACCCTACACCTACCTTACACCTACCCTACACCTACCGTACACCTACCCTACACCTACCCTACACCTACCGTACACCTACCCTACACGATTTTCCCGCTTTTCTTTTCAAAATTTTCCAGAATTTTCTTCGCTATAAACCTCACGGAGCCCGAGACCTTTCCAACGAATGCAAAAAATGGTTCGTGCGTTCTGGAGTTATAGCGTCAGGAAGGAAAACCCGACTTATTTTTATATAGTAGAAGAATATACGTAGAGCTCGTCTAGTCTAAAATGACGCGCCCCACTACTTAGTTAGTTGATTTCGATGTGTGAGTGCAAATATTGATAACGACACTTCATCTGTGTGGGAGCCAATGAACGACGCGTGCTCCTACGTTTGAATCTCACCGGCAACTGAATGACCAATTACAACGGCATTTGTATATGTATTGCATGCATATTTTAAACAAGCTTGTGTGCGGTAATGCGATAGTGGGGCGCGTCATTTTAGATTAGACGAGCTCTACATACATACATACATATTCGTGGACAAATTCACACAGCGCCATCTAGCCCCAAACTAAGCAAAGCTCGTACTATGGGTGCTAGATAACTGATATACTACTTAAATACTTTTTTAAATACATACTTATTATACATAGAACACCCAGACCCGTAACAGAAATTAAAATTCATCATTTCAATTTCTGCCCGGCCGGGAATCGAACCCGGGAGCTCTTGCGTGGCAGACCGGCATTGTACCACTCAGGTCGTCAATACGTTTTTAGGTTGAGGGATATCGCGGACAAGATCGAGGTGGCTCGCCTGCGCTGGTTTGGTCACGTTTTGCGTAAGCCCCAGGGATACGTTGGGAATAGGTGCCTGAACCTACCTGTAGCTGGAAAGAGGCACCGTGGGCGACGTGATGCGAGAGCCAACGGCCTACGACGCGAGGATGCCGAAGACCGGGCGAAGTGGAGAAGAATGAGGGGGAAAGCGGACCCTGGCAGAGGCCGGGATAAGCGCTAGGACGACGATGATAAGGAGACTTTCGTCGTTATTCACTAGACTCTGTCTAAACGCCAAGTGACTTGGGAAATTATAAGTTTGATCGAAATCAACAAGTGAGCAAAACTGATTAAATAATGGAGACGTTCGTCTCTATACAACAAGTCATCATCATCATCATCATATCAGGCGGATGGTGATTAATGATGGTTTGGCGGTGCAGGGATAAGGTAGCCGCCAATGTTGGCAAGCGAAGATGGAGAGAACGTAGAAAAGGGTAATTACCCACCTGGCCGGGTGTGCCCAGGGGACCAAGGGTCCGACAGTTGATCGTCGGAAGTTGTATATATGCCGTGGAAGTTGGCACATTTCTCTAGCGCGATGTAGGATTGTTAGCGCCATCTATGTGCGGATGCTTGCCAATCTTTGTGTTCGTGTACTCGTAATGTGAGTATCGTTGAGTTTCCCTAGTGGAGCGATAGATGTCGCTACAATGGTATATGTATTAATGTTCACAGGAGCCGCTATTTGTGGCGCGCGTGGTGTACGACCTGGTGTTCTTCTTCGTTGTGATCATCATTGTGTTGAACCTCATCTTTGGTGTCATCATAGACACATTTGCGGACCTCCGCAGCGAGAAGCAGCAGAAGGAGCTCATATTGAAGAACACCTGCTTCATTTGCGGTGAGTGCGCGCACTGACGCTCATCAGACACCACACTCACGCTCACCAGGCACCACACTCCCGCTCACCAGCCACACTTAAGCTCGCCAGTCACCTCACTCATACTCACAAACGTGACCAGAAACTCACGTGAACTTGAACTCAAACTTAGTAATTTTATTTAGGTTTTACAAGTGACGCTTATGAACGTCTACCGAACTTTACAAATAATAAAATATATAGCAAATAATTTGAAGGCAAGAAACAGTTCTGTTGTATGATGTATCCGAACAGCATAGCATCCCTAAGCAAATATCCGAACGTGTGTTTCGCGCGGGTTGGGGGTTTGACAGCTGTCTGCTTTGGAGGTTATTCAGTAAATGCCTGTTTCACGATGTCATGTGGTTTTCTTTAATACTGATAAAATATACACAATATTACATGGTGGCAGCGGTAAATCGGAATGGATAAAGGAAAAATCAGTGTGAAAAGTATACCGGAAAAGAAAATGGAGGAAAAAGGCTTTCAGATTGGATTGCCCGGGCCGTACTCTTTTATCCCGGAAGAGTGGCCGAAGTATAAATCAAGGTTTGTAAGATACATGAGTCTTACAGGTAACGAAAAGCGCAGCGATAGCGATAAAATAAACTGCTTGATGTACGCTATGGGGGAGAAGGCCGAGGATATCGTTCTTCAGTTTGATAAAAACTTAACCTATGAGCAGTTGCTGAAGAATTTCGATGATTTTTTTGCACCCAAGAGAAATGTTATTTACCAACGCTTTAAATTTAATTCGCGCGTTCAAGGAGAGAGTGAAAAATTTGACGAATTTTTGACAGATCTATATAGACTTGCTGAGCATTGTGATTATGGTCCATTGAAAGAAGAGTTGATAAGAGATCGAATTACTATCGGTATAAAAGACAAAAAAACGAGTGAGAGATTACTGTTACATAGCAAACTAACCCTAGAAGAGGCGATGGTACTCTGCAAACAAGCAGAAATACAATATGAAGAGAATAAATTAATTCAAAATATTGGAGAGCATGAAACAGTAATAAATAGACTCAAGAGTGCTACAGGAGGGAAATGTTGGTTTTGTGGAAAGGAGCGACACCCACGAGAAAAATGTCCAGCCAGTCGAGCAACGTGTCACAAATGCAAACGCACCGGCCACTTTGCTAAACTGTGTCGTTCCAGAGCAGCTAGTATGAGGATGGTAGAAACAGAAGAAGAAGAATATAAAGAGCAGATGTAAGTGCAATACCTCATGAGATGTTACGGGGGAAGTCTCCACTGCTGAAATGTAGGGATAGAGTAAAGGGTCCAGATGGAACCAGGTTAAATGTTGCAGGTACTGTAAATTTAAAGTTAATTTATAGGACTAACACTTATGAAGGTAAAGTTTATGTAATAAAAGGGCTTAAAATGCCAATTTTAGGGTGTCCTGCCATTGACGCACTTAATCTCATAAGTATTTGCTCTGTAGAAACATCAAGTACAACCGATAGTTGTACACCATGTTCAGTATGGGTAGAAAAAGAGTTCCCTAAGATATTTAATGAATTAGGAGTATTTAAAGATGAATTTCACATTAAGTTAATAAACAACCCAAAGCCTTTTGTACAGGCTTCTCCAAGGAATGTATCTATTCCTTTGTTACCTAAAGTAAAAGAGGAATTGCAAAGATTGGAAAATCTTGGAATTATAAGCGCTATTGAGGAACCTACAGATTTTGTATCACCTATTGTAGTAGTGGTTAAAGGAGACAAAGTTAGAATATGTGGGGATTATACGAAGTTAAATGGAAATATTTTACGTCCAATTTACCCCATTCCTAAGGTAGAAAATACATTGGCTAGATTGCAAGGAGCAAAATATTTTTCTAAGATTGACGCTACTTCTGGGTTTCATCAGATAAAGTTGGATGAAGATTCCAAATTATTAACTACAATAATTACACCTTTTGGGAGATATGTATACAACCGGTTACCATTTGGGCTGAACTGCTCACCTGATTATTTCAGCATGAAATTCTCAAGTCTATTCAAGGACATTCCAGTTGCCATACATATGGATGATATACTAATTTATGCACCTAGTAGGGAAGAACATGATAAATTACTTAGGGAAGTACTTACAAGGCTCACAAGGGAAGGAATTACTATTAACAAAAGTAAATGTGTGTTCAATGTCAGAGAAATTTGTTATTTGGGTCATATTATTAATGAACATGGAATTAAAGTGGATCCTAATAGAGTTAAAGTCATTAGTGAATTTAGGGCACCTACTAACAAAAAAGAGTTGTTACAGTTTCTCGGGATGGTCAATTTTGCAGGTAGATTTATTCCCAATAAATCACATATTTTGGCACCGCTACATATGTTGCTAAAAAGTGATCATATGTTTTTCTGGGGTCCGGCTCAAAGGACAGCTTTTCAGCATATCAAAGAGAAATTAATGCTAGCTCCAATATTGGCACACTACAACCCTTGGGGAAAAATATCTATTTCAGCAGATAGCAGTTCTTATGGGCTAGGAGCTGCACTAATGCAGGAGGATGATAAGGGGTACAGGGGTGTAGTGGCTTATGCTAGTAGAACTCTTTCAGACACTGAAAAACATTATGCCCAGATAGAAAAGGAATGTCTTGCTTTGGTCTGGGCAGTGGAGAAATTTCATGATTATGTAGTAGGTATTCACATACAGTTAGAAACTGACCATAAGCCTTTACTGCAAATTCTGCAGACCAAACCTTTAGACAACCTCAGTCCGAGGTTGTTAAGGTTTCGACTCAGATTGATGAGGTTTGATTATGAGGTAAAATATACACCGGGGAAAGACTTAACGGTGGCTGACACCTTATCCAGACAATCTTTACTAAATGAAAAAGATCTGAGCAAACAAGACCAAGAATTTAATTTAAAAATGTGTATTAGTGAAACTATTTCAATGGAATCAGATTTTAGAGCAATTATAGAGGAGCAAAATATGGACCTAATGTGCACGAAACTAAAAGAATATACTGTTCAGGGCTGGCCGAGCAAAAATAAGTTAGGTGATCTTAAAAACTATTATCAGTACAGACATCACTTCTCAATTGAATCGAATTTGCTTTTATATGATTGTAGGATTGTTATACCAATCAGTATGCAAACCACTATTTTAAATAGAATACATGAAGGTCACCTAGGAATTACGAGATGTAGGGAACGGGCAAAACAATCTGTTTGGTGGATAGGTTTGTCTAAGCAGATTGAGGAAAAGGTAAAGACGTGTTTAAAGTGCATACAGATGCATAAAAATACAACAGAAGAAATGGTAATAGATCCTATACCTGGTAGACCTTGGCAGAAAATAGGTATAGACCTTTTCAAATATGGAGACAAATGGTATTTAGTCATGATGGATTACTTTTCTAGATTTTTAGAAATTACACAATTAAAAGATCTTTTAGAAGATACTGTAATACTGCATTGTAAACAAGTGTTTTCCAGGTATGGTATCCCTGAAGTTGTCAGGTCAGATTGTGGTACACAATTTAAGTCTAAATTTAATGCATTTGCAAAATCCTATGGATTTAAATCTGTTACTAGTAGTCCATACTATTCACAAAGCAACGGATTGGCGGAATCCGGAGTAAAAATAGCCAAATCACTACTCGAGAAAAATGAGGATATTTACATGGCATTACTAATCTATAGGAATACACCATCTGTGTGTGGCTATAGCCCGGCTGAACTGATGTTTAATCGTAAACTAAGAGACAATCTCCCAATGTTACCAAGAATGTTGGATAAACCAGTAATAAGTGGACAGACATTTATAAATAAAAATATAGAAAGGAAAAATAAAGAAGCAGACTACTACAATAGGAGGCACAGAGCAGGTAAATTACAAAGCCTCAATGTTAAGGACAAAGTATGGATAGTAGATTTAAAAACTTATGGCATTGTAACTAAGATTTGTGCAGAACCTCGTTCATATATTGTTACAACAGATAGAGGTATGTTCAGACGCAATAGAAAACATTTAAACTTGGTTCCTCAAAAGGTTTCAGCAGTGGATCGAACATGTCGGAATGTTGATAAATATGAACCGGAATGTAATGAGTATTCTCAACTGACTCCTACAAGTCCTTCAGAAAAACAGGTGGAAGTTCTGGAGCCATCAGTACCTGACTCGAACAGCAGTCATATAGCAGAGCAGGAAAATAGGCGTTCTGAAAGACTTGTAAGAAGACCAGATTATTTAAAGGACTATGTAACCGAGTTTAATTAGTTGAAAGAAGAAAAAATAAAACTACATAGTTGTATGGATTGATATTTAATAATACTAGTTAATAGTTAACCTATTCTGTAAGCTATGTATGTTAAGGTAAGCTTAGCTTAAGTATTTGTAGAGATGTAAAGGGTGATAGGTTAGCGATCATTACATTACTTTCAGTATTATTAATATTGTTGTTCACTTATATGTAAAAGGGAAAGATGTTGTATGATGTATCCGAACAGCATAGCATCCCTAAGCAAATATCCGAACGTGTGTTTCGCGCGGGTTGGGGGTTTGACAGCTGTCTGCTTTGGAGGTTATTCAGTAAATGCCTGTTTCACGATGTCATGTGGTTTTCTTTAATACTGATAAAATATACACAATATTACAAGTTCAATGCGCAAAAACATAAACAAGTCTAGGTAAATGGTGAATGTTCATATTGAAGTATATCTGCTTTATTTTCGAAGAACACGTGATGAGCATTCACACTTACCACAATGGCACAAACACTCACCACACTCACACTCGTACTGACAAGCAGACCTCCGAGTATGCACACCGACACTCACGCTCACCACAGTCACGTTCACGTAATACACACATGAACGTGTCAATGAAAAACTAATTTTCATATCCGGTGAGTTGGCACACCGACATTCCTGCTCACCACACTCACTCTCACAAACTCACGCGCTCAATATTTACTGGAAGGGGAATTAAATCTAGTTCATTTGCGGCGAACATAAAATAAAAATATGAAAATACGAAAATTAAATATACGAAATATGAAAATGTTATAAAAAATAGTTACCATTTACCATCAGGTGGGCTGTTTGCTCGTTTCTCAATGAGTAGCATTAAAAAAATAAAAATGTTGAGTTTTTTTCATATTTTATTAATAAACATCTGTATTTGCAGGATTGAACAGATCAGCCTTCGACAATAAGACCGTCTCATTCGAGGAGCACATAAAGAGCGAGCATAACATGTGGCATTACCTCTACTTCATGGTACTGGTGAGGGTGAAAGACCCCACGGAGTTCACCGGCCCAGAGAGCTACGTCCACTCTATGATTAAGGTATGGTGGTAGCGTAACAAGTAATATTAAAGAGCTGTTCTTAAATGATAAGATCTAAGGCCGTGGGGTGTCTGGCGGTGTGGAATAGCACCAGCCTCTTACACTCGTGGGTGTCGGACAAGGCGACTAATGTTTTCGAGGCAAAAGATCTGGAGTCTCCGTAGGTTGGAGAATGGGCAGCAGCCTTTTCCATTGTTATATTTATAACACTGCGATCTCCAACCTGCCTGCCAAGCGTGGAGATTATGGCAGTAACCTCCCCTTTTGTGGGAGAGGCCCTAAGTCCAGCAGTGGATTGTTATGGGCTGTGATGATGAAATGTGTGTGAAATGATTGATGGTTTCTATAGGTGAAAGAATTTTTAAAATCGGTTAAATGCTTTTGAATTTATCCAGTATAAACAAACCGACAAGCCGTCTTTATAAATTAGTTTAGAATATTGCTTCGCGCAGCAGATAATTCGCTCAATTAAAACGTCGCGCTTTTAAGCTTTCGCGTAATAGAATTGTCGCATAACTGAACGTTCGCTCTTTGAAGCTTTCGCGGAATTGATTTTTCGTACAAATGAATAATCGCGCATTCAATCTTTCGGGCAATTCGTGCTTTCGGCATTCGCACCCGTGTATTACACCCCCATTATTTATATGTAATACGGCAGACAAACAGGCATGCGGGGCACCTGATGGTGCGTGGTCACCGCCGCCTAACCTCTTATTGATAACATACATACATGAAGCTCACGCCTGTGTCCCACAGGTGGGGTAGGCAGAGACTATGGACCGCCACTTTGCTCTGTCCTGACACAACTTCCTACCCTCGCATATATCCAACAACAACAACTCTTATTAGAGATAGATCTTTTTAGAGATAGGTAATATTGTGCACGTCCTATCGGCGTCTCATGATCACATCACGCTTCCGAAGGGCTGCTGGAAGAGATTTCTTTTAGAAATAAGTAGCGCCTGTTGTGCCATTTATTACTTTGCCTGTTATTCACTATGTATTTCCTGTGCGCAATAAACTGTTTAATAAAAAAATAAAAAAACAACTCTTTTCATAGATCTCCTAATTTATTAATTGATCTCTTATAAATTACCCCTTATCATTAATATACCTTTTCGCGTTAGATAGGTGAAAAATAACGATATCCTATCCATTCCAGTCATCTAACCTCGATTGGTTTCCACGACTGCGAGCGCTCTCACTGGTGGGCGGCGCAGAGGGCGCGGACGGCGAGGCGGAGGCGCGAGCGCTCGCCGCCGCACTCGACCGCACGCAGCAGGCCGTGGGAGCGCTCACTGACCTGCTGACTGACCTCAGAGATCAGGTGAGAGGAAGCTCGGGAGACCTGGCCCCCAGGTCAGGCCACACAGCCAGGGGCCTAAGGCTGCCGGTCCACCGAAGCGGTGGCAGCGGAGCGGAGAAACGGAGAAATATTAACCAATAGGATTGCGCAAAGCCCTGTCCACTAAAGAGGAGCGGAGATTATGTGCAATCCTATTGGTTAATATTTCTCCGTTTCTCCGCTCCGGTGGACAGGCAGCCTAATTCTGGCGCTGTGGCATCTCAAATTCGATATTTTTTTTTTTTTTTTTATACCGCCAAGGTGGCAAACAATCTTACGGCCTGCCTGATAGTAAGCAGTCACCGCAGCCACAAATATCTATTGAAAAGTCACTGAATCAAAAATCTTTTTTTCAACGATTTTCGCTCATCCCCTATACTGTCGAAGATATTTTAGAATATATTTGTTTGGCTGCAATAGACTAGAGGTTAGTAAAAATGTCGAAAACGTAATGTCATAGCGCGAAAATTAGGCCCCTGGCTGTGTAACCAACCCTATGTGTTAATTTTACAGGACGTGTGATATAAAATTGCAAGATTTAAGGAAAAAATACGGGTATATCATGAAATTATTGAATGTAATACTAAATCTGGTGGTTCAAAGTAGCTATGTTCTGTGTTCGGAAAGTATATTAGTATAGAATACTTAATTGAGAATGTTCATCACCCCAATGTACGCAACTTTGAATTGTTCATTATGTATTTTTTCAAAGTTCCGGACATCGAGCCCGGCCCCGATACTAGAATGTTCTAGTACCGTCGTTGGTCCAGAATAGCCGCGGCACACGTCCGGGCTTACTCTAGACGGCCGTATGTTAAGCAAACTTTAGACAGTATGTCCCAGTACATAAGGTACATTCTGGCTTATCGCATACTCTAATGAGTATGCACATAATATATATGAGTGACGCAATAAACCACTACGCGCCCGAATGTTCTCGAATACGTGGCCGAACTGAAGTCATCGTCATCTTTGCGTCAACATCCCGGTTGCGCTTTCACACGTGAGGGCCCGGGGTCCGCCTTGACCGTGATCCGCTTGACTTCTAGAAACTGAAGTAACCGTTCAAATTCCAGATGACTGAACAACGTAAGCAGAAGCAGAGGATTGGCCTCTTGAACTCAACCTCAGCGTATCTCCAACACTTGCAAATGAATCTGCCACCGTGAATCACACCCGGCTTCATCGCGCCGGTGCCGGGTTGCCGTACTAGACGGCTGATTGTACCAAATTAGAATAGGGTTGCCAGGTGTGGTAGCTTTTTTATGGTAATTTTTGTAGTTATGTCAATTTGAGAAAGTTGCTAGTAGTGTTCAGTAAAGTTTTACTAGTAACTTATTATGCTGGAATGAGAAAAGTATATACTGCAATATTGTGGATTAAGATTTGTTTTAAAACTAACTTTATTTTATCGAAAATTTGGTACATGAAACGGCGAAGTGTGGTCAACCCGTTGACAAAAGCAATAATAACGTAATTAGTTACTGATAGTTATGTAAGAGGGTACCGGCGCATTTACAGAACACCTGTAAACCTCAATAGCAACTAGACAGACTTAAGTATAATTTTCAATATCTAGAATTTACATGTAATATGTTATTTGACAGAAATAAGACAACTGTACGAGAAGTTCAACGATTGCTGGAAATTTATGATTTGTATCTTTTCCATCTGTAATCCCCAAATTTGTAGCATTCGTTGCGAAAAGTTGTCGTGGTCATCTGTAATAGATGATCACTAATATTATATTTTTAAACAATATGGACCTTTTTAATGACGACGTGTACACACGTGGTGGACACACTTGGTGGGTATAGAAGCTCGGTGTTGCCATCGATTAAAAAATAACGTAAACATAGAATCGTTGATTAGATTTCTAGAGAAACGTAAGGGTCGAGTAGTTAGTGAAATGTATCAAAAATATTATTAGGAACCAATTGTCGTCGAAGTTCGTGACTTTAATATTTAGTAATCCGAAATCTCAGCCCGTATTATGTTGCTGTCAATTTCAAAGTGTAAGTAGGGCTGTCGCTACAATAACTCGAATATATGACACTTATAGAATTAAACTAGTATATTTACTATACTTTTCAATTGTAAATACGGCAATAACGAATACGCTTACGAGAGTAATAATTTGACAGAGCGACAATTCTGACAGCAAACACGTTTACCACAATCTAGTTCCCCTTTATTTCTACTAACGTTTTACATATCTAAATATATTGTAAGTTGAAACTTGTTATCTACCTAGCCAGGGATTTGAACTTGTTATTGAATATTAGAGATTCTATTACAATACTAGATGTATTTTAAAACTATCGTTGACGAATGCCGCTGCAAGGATTTGTGCTGTACGAATTATAATTAAACATAGTCTGTGGTATGAACATTGTTAAAGATTAAAAATAAATGTTTGAAGTTGAATGAAATAATGAATGACATTGGTCGACAAATTAGGTATTAAAGCGATCAATTTTAGCTGGCTTCGGCAGTGTAGAGAACGGATATGGACCACGACAAAAATAAAAGATTGGAGCACCTACTTACTTTGAATTGGAGCCCTCAGAATACTTAAAATTAATGTGTGTGACAATTGACGAAACATATTTAAGATCTACTATCGAATTGGAAAATACGTAGATATATTTACGTAGACGTTCTTTGTGATCGGCGGTAATGACATAGGTAGTCATAGGTGGTACTTACTTGAAAGGTTATTGAGCGAAATATTATATTTTACATACGTTATCACTTATAAAATTTTCAATTATCTTCACCAATTTCTGTGCAATTAATTCAAACAGGTGTCTAGTCCTTGGCTACTATTCTCGGGCGACATTACTTGAAAAGGTAATGGCGTATAGAGAAGAATTTTTTTATTGAAACGGTCACGTGACAACGCACCTTGAAGTGAATTATTTCCAGTGTCAAATTATTCAGTGCAATAACATGTATTAAATGTTTAAAAAATTGAACAAGCTCAAAATTCTGTTACCTTTTTACTGTAGATAGAGATGAAATATATTTTGTTTTAGTTGTGTAATTGAATTATATTGAGTGTATAATTGTTTTTAAAACTTTATATAAGAGATCTGAAAATTTATTGTTTTACCTCTATATTGAGTGTTCTGACTTGTTTGTTCGAAATGTGTTAGCTCTTGAAACATGTGACGTGATAGTTGTATAACTCTGGGTAGTGATAGATCGTTAACTCAAAATTTGAGAGTAATTATATAGATAGAAGCGTCCTCGTTATATGACCAGTTAAGCTGTGAATCGGCTGGTATGTGTCGGATTCTCTATGCCACGGTAATCCTCGTATAGTTCGTATTGGTGGTAGAGATATTCTTAAGTTATGTTCGATCATTTGTTATGACGACGTACTTGATGCCTGCATAAGCAATTATCAAGAAAAGCAATCAGTGTTTCGAATGACGTGGACGCAACAGTTGCAATGTCAGGCAAGTAAAATAGGAATTAAACTGTTGCACCAGTGTCTATTCTTTTAGATTTACGATCAAGTGTGACAATACCATCATTATATTTTTAAACTCGATATTAAGTTTTTATGTTATGCGGTGAAATAATCGCCTTTTGAATTAAGAATAACGATTGCTCCTAAGCTCGTTTTTAGAACAACGTTTTTATTATGTTTAATTTGATTTGGAATTTTATTTTGTACAAGATAATACAGTGCCATTCTCCATTTACCAATTTATAATAAATGTAGAAATATATATAACAATATAAACATTGCAGTGAGAGTATAATTTCTTAAAACAAAATATATAATGTTGTATACTTATGCCAAATATTAGGAAATTTATTTTTATTGATTGTTATTTTTTCTTTGTTGACCTGTTAAAGTGTACTTAAACATTTATCTTGACCTTTCTGTTGTTCATTAGACTTTCTGTATGAAATATTGTAACTACATTCCGTTTTACAGTTTATACATTGCATTTTTAGTGAAGTCTTTCATAATGTTTGAGTGTAAATTTCTAAATTTTTCATCAGACCAATCGTGTTGTTAGGTATTTTAAAAATTCTTATACATATACATATGTTTATCTTTCCAAATCTATCTATCTATACTTAGATATTTCTACATTTTACTAGTACTTATACAAATCTACTTTACACTCTTCATACATTCCTAGGGTATTTTTATACATGTTTATTTTTAAATTGTATTTAAATATTACATATTCCGTCATAGATCTGTTTTTGGAATCTGATTGCATTTTAGAAATTGTATTTATTTTTTCTTCTATTGTAAAAAAATGATTATACTTGCACTTTAAAAATACATTATAATAAATTCTAAAATGATCTGCATATTACGCAAACAAACCTGTGTTTAAAGAAATATCATGTTATATACTAAAACAACATATAATATAAATATAATTTTATCGAAAAAAATAAAAATAGATGTCAAGAGAAAAAATAGTAAAAATACCGTGTCAAAATAAATGTCAAATAAACATGTCAATGTCAAGCTTAATCTACTGTGTGATGTCCCGTGGCTGGCTACGGGGCGCTAGTACTATCCTCAAACGCCCTCGGGATGGTGTTGGTGCTTCCGCACACCCTGCTCATAAGGGAAGCAACTTTTTCTCTCCTGATAGATGAAGCCCGCCGCGCCAAACATGACTTATGTTAACTAATCAGTAATAGATTTCCTATCAATGAATTGAATTTTTCTGTCCAGTAATTTACGTTCCCTTAGCTGAAGGGCCCATTTTTAAAGTGCAAGTGCGTCCTCATTAGTCTACTAAAGTAGAGAGTTAATTTAATGTGGAGCTGTGGATCGTGATGGTTGCAATAACATTTTGTTTTGTTGAAACATGAATATAAAATATATATTATGGCACAAAGTGTTGGTGTTTTCTTACGGTGTTGATTTAATGTCAAACTAATTTGGACCGTCCCTCTCTGTTCTGAGTGTAGTATTTTGATTGGTAGCCTGACATGTTCCTGATACTACACCTATGTCAAAAATAAAGCCTATACATTTCTGATTTTGTGGTACAGGATGGTATGATAGATGTTTTTACGTTATTTGACCAAATAGTTTACGGGACTACCTTATGCGCTTATTACACCTGACTAAATTCAGTAGCAAAAAGCCCGAGAGCAAGGCAAAGTGCCACGGCGCGGCGGCCATGTAGCAATTACTCTTTTCTGAGTTATGTACATTAGTTGAATGCTAACCGTGAAGGAAAACATCGCGATAAACCTGCAAATTCAGGCGACTGAATGTGTAACTATGATCCAATCTGGTCAGGTTCCCGTAGTGGCAGGGTCACGGAGGTCAGATGGCAGTTGCTCCACTGTAATTATCTGATCTGCCAAATCCTGTATCATGGTCAAGGCGGACCCTGGGACCTCGGGCGCGAGAGCGCCAAGATTATTTTTATACACTCTCCGTCATGTGGCTAGTAGATCACTCCAACTCAAAATTCTGCAGTTCGGAACCTACCATGAAGCTACTTTACTCTGATCAAAGAAATTGATATAGTGAAACAAAATCACACCGGTACCAGCGTTCAAAAGAGTCAAGCCTAAGAGGATAGTAAACTCGACTTGATTAGGTTTTGCATAAGACTGAATTCAGTATTACGAAATAAAATCACCACCACAAGCTCGCTACTCGTTAGCCGTGTCTCCTAATGCCGTTGGTTCGGCGAGGTTGACCAAGGTCTTCCCCTGGGAACCCGGAGACTGGTTAAACAGTATAGGCTTCTTGTGACGATATTTTTTAAATAAAGTTACCCTGGAAGGTTCGGCACGCGCGGCGCCTCCCCGAACTGTGAGTTTTAGATCTGAGAGTGCTCTTCGGCGCCTCACCGTCAGTTTACACTCGCCCTAAAACCCGACTAACATTGTGTTTTAAAATATCGCGGTTATTATCACACATTTTAAAGGTTCCGGGTTTCCTACGGCGTACCATTGTTTAGGCGCAACCGAGACATAACAGTAAGTAGTGACGAGTAGCCGGATATTGCGACGCAGTTATCAATGTCCCGTGACCGGTAGGAAACCCGGAACATACCTTTAAAATGGCCGATTTACATTGGCCAAGTGTTGAGCGAAGTGGACAAGTATAGTGAGTAAATACCGAGCGTACAGAGGGCCTAGTGTGAGTTCCGCTTCGATTTTACTTAACTATCGCGTTTGCGTTTACGTCGAAATTAGTATGAAGAAAAAAACTTCATTTACGTACCACTAGGCGGCGCTATATATTTTTCCATACTAATTTTCACGTAAACGCAAACGCGATAGTTAAGTAAAATCGAAGCGGAACTCACACTAGGCCCTCAGTAGCGAGTCAACATGATTTGTAAGCTGCCTTGCGACTAGACAATAGGATTACTACGCGGTTGCACTGGACTCGCTGTAGTCACTGTCTGGGCGCTCACCACTTGCCACTGTACTTTATCCAGGGCCGGATTTAGAGGTCCAGAGGCCTCGGGGCAACGAAGGAGCGGAGGCCCCCTCGCCCCAAATTATTTTCCAAATAAAGTGTTTTTTTTTTTTGTGTGAGATTTTGTTATTTGCCTGATTGGAGTGAACAAATATAGATCAATGATTTCTGTTATTTAAGAAGATTATTTAATATAATCAAATAATCATGCATGAACAAAGTACTGCAGGCTGTAGGTAAAGGTAAAAGAGCAAAAAAATAAAATATCAAAGGAAAAGATGTTTACTAATTGGAATTTGAATGATTTTTTTTCCGAAGTCTATTGTGGGGCCCCCCGTTTGTGGAGGCCCCGGGGCTCTTGCCCCGGTTGCCCTCCCCTAAATCCGGCCCTGACTTTATCAATGTAAATCGGGCAAAAGATTAATCTAAATATGCAAGCATCCTAATCCATCGATAAAACGGATTTCCTACAATTTTATCTAAGTGACTTCCCGCTACTTGCTCGGCCTATCACTGAAACAAAACTACATCGATGATTGCCCAGCGGGACGTCATCGCTCTGCGAAATCGTGTCGATAAAGAAATACTATCTTTACCGATAAACCATATCAGGTCGTCGTTACTCACTCCCACACCGTGAACACAAGAATAAACATGTATCGTGTCGTCATATTAAGTGCCATATTGACACTCGGATGTAAGTATAAAATGTTAATTATTTTTAATTAAGTATGTGGTATGGTATGGTCTATGGGTACCTACTATTTTATGGGTAGCTATGTATATTGCGTAGCTATTGCATGTTGTCATATTTAGTGTTATGTTTTATAATCTAAATTGATAGAAGGTCATTAGAGCTAGACGGGTTATTCATAGTCTGTCGTATTGACCCCCCAGTCTGACCACCACCGGTTAATTAATTGACCATCTGCGGTAAAATGTAAGAAACTTGCCTCACTGATAAAAGCAAGGATGTGGCAAGGTATCGATTATACATGCTCTGGCAAGTAGCAACGTGGCAATTAGAGAACAAAAACTTTTTTGTTCTCTAATCTTCTATACCCCCATTTAAGAGCTCTAGCTCTCGAATGGGCTTTCTTGTGGTATTGTGGTTCAACCATGCACATACGTCTTTACGTAGACACAATTTTTGCTTTGAATAAAGTTGTAGGCACTCACTGTAGACTAGACAACCTACACTACAAAACAACAACAAATAATAATAATAGATTAACATTTTAGGTCTAGACCTAAAATAATAATAATAGTAAATGATATTGCATTGTACAATGTTTTGCAAGAAGCTGACGCTATAAACCTCGTTATCAATGATAATCAATGGTCAAACAATATGATTGATTCGCACGAATGTCCTATTAAATATTAAGGACAGTATTTGTTTGATGCATGTTTATGTTTCATTTCATACAAACTTATTCTTACTTACATCTTCTTTACACTATAATAAAATAATAATCATCTTGGCGTTAATTTCCCGGTTGTGCTCTCGCGCACGAGGGCCCGGGGTCCGCCTTCACCATGATTCAGGATTTGGCAGGTCAGGTAATTACAGTGGAGCGACTGCCATCTGACTTCCATGACCCTGCTACCAGGGGAACCTGACCAGATTGGATCATGGTTACACATCCAGTCGCCTGAATGTGCAGGTTTCATCACGATGTTTTCCCTCACCGTAAGAGCATCAGTTAGTGTTCGATACTCAGAAAACAATCATTGGTACATGGCCGGAGCGGGATTCGAACCCGGGACCTCTGGCTTACGAGTCGTATAATCCAACCGCTCGACCACCGACGTTCTCGTCAAGCTATAATTGCTATACTTCGTTTAATCTTAAATTACTTCACCAGTTTGTCAAGATGAAGTGTTCAATGTAACGGTTGTGGAGCTGGACGAGAACATCGCTGAGGCCCCCAGCACCAGGATAATCGGCGGCGTCGCCTCCACCATCGAGAGATACCCGTATACTGTGCAGGTGGGTTCACTTCATATCAACCACCATCGCAAGCCCACTGCTGGACTTGAATGAATGAACGAATGAACACTTTATTGCATACATACAGTCGGTATATATCGGTAGCATACAGCAACAGAGAAAACAACAGGCGGCCTTATCGCCTAAAGCGATTTCTTCCAGGCAACCTTTGGGTAGCGAACTATCAACGGGACATGTTTACACAGAAACTGAGCCCGCACAGCGAAACGACATGTTGGTGTATATTTAAAAATCCTAGTCTTCGCAACTCAATGAGACAATGAGACAAAACGGGGTTGTGACCAGCGTTGCCAGATCGTACGTTTTGGTACGATTTACGTAGTATTTGGCCGACTGTCGTACCTTTGGCGTACTTTGCTCCACATCGTACTATTTAGTACGTTTTTACAAAATGCTAAATTTAGGTGAGGGGTCACTTCGCCATTCCTAAATACCGTAAAATAATGGAAGGAAGGGTTGATTTCCGGTAAAATATAGAAGATAAGGTGAATCGTAACTTTTTAGTCATTTTCGTACTATTTTAAGAGCCCGAACGTACTTTTTTGGAAACTACTGCTGGTAACACTGGTTGTGACACAATCTCCGCGCTCTTTTTTTATGGTACGCAGTGACAAACGAGCAGATAGCCTGCTGGTAAGCGGTAACTGTCGCCCATAACATCTAGGTACGATTGATGCGTTTAGGTTGCAGCCAACACAAATACAGAACCGCAGGTGCGTCACTGTAAGGACTAGAATGAAATTGGGTCAGTGAGGAGAGAATTTTATATGTATAATTGTATATCAAATTTGACATGTAACAATGGTTACCAATAAATAAACTTGAACTTGAACTTAGTAACCCGAAATCTGAGCGTAATTTGTTCTTAGGAACCACGAGGTCCTCGTTGTTATAAAGAACTCTGATTTCTCCTCACTGACCTATTTAGATTGCTCACATTGTATATCATCATCACAGCCTATAACAGTAAACTGCAGGACTAAGAGTCCCACGAAAAGCTTGGCTGGCGGATTGGAGATCGCAGTGTTATAAATATAACAATGGAAAACGCTGCTGCCCGTTTTCCAGCCAGTTTTACGGGGACTAGATATTTTGCCTCGAAAACATTAGTCGCATCGTACGACACCCACCAAGTGGAGGGTTGCTGCTATTCTACTCTGCGGGACACCACACGGCTTCGGATCTTATCGTTTGCTCACTCAAGAACAGCTCTTTAATATTACATGTAACATTATCACCGTACCTCGATCATGGAGTGGACCCTTACCGTACTACTATGAGTATAAGCCCGTAGACCACGAATAGAATAATAAGACACGTGAATCTATACAGATCCTGTACAACAACGGCCTGTCATGCGGGGGCTCGCTCATCACTGTGCGACACGTGCTCTCCGCCGCGCATTGCTTCGTGGAAAAGTAAGTTTCTTTATAGGTATAATATTGCGCTTTTTACAAGCTTGTATCTAACTTGCACTCATCATCGTGTTAGCGTTTATCCCGGCCTCTGCCAGGGTCCGCTTTCCTACTCATTCTTCTCCACTTCGCCCGGTCTTCGGCATCCTCTCGTCGTAAACCGTTGGCTCTCGCACTCGACTAGATTTTATTTAACTTGCACTGTTCGTATGTATGTACAATTTTTTAACCATTTGTTAGTATCCGATTGACCTAAAATTGGTACCAATGTAACTTGGATGACAATGCATTAATATGGTACCATGGAGCTTCTCTGATGATGGAGTCGAAAGGTAATTGGAACTAATGAACGCATTAAGATAACCCCATCGTGTTTGAGCTCTCTGGAATGTTCTTGATGAGTAGGCACTATACCGCGCAATAAAAGGTTGTTATGAAAAGTTTTTTATTTCATTTGAAAACTTATTTTTACTATTAACAAACGCACAAAGTCATGTTCATGTCTTTAGGTTCGCAGATGAAGGAGGCTATGTTCGCAGGTAAAGCCTGACGACCAGAATATATGAGGTCTGTCAAGAGTGTCAAGGAGGAGCTACTGTTGCAATAACTTGATGTTCCCACTGTAAGAAATGAGTTCTATAAAATTCCGCAATATGGCGGCACCTCATATGTTCTCACTCGCTCAATACTACGCTGAAAGAGGTAGCAGGATTTATGTCGCGCCTTTTCTCGTATATCGCTCTCGCGCGCACATTTGTGCTAGCCGTGGCAGTCAGGGTAACCAGTGGGTGTGTTGCCACTGTGAGGACTAAAAGGCTTATTGCATTTGACTAAACACAGGAGCCCTAATTTCAGAAGCAAAAAGCATGAGAGCACATCAAAGTGGAATGTATTTCTCATAAAATAATGTCAATTTTTGTACCACGGCTTAGAAAAGTGAAGCGACGCGTAACATAACATAAATGTTGTATAAAGGTGTAATTTTGAGATGGGGACTAGTGAAATAAAAGTGCCTTAATAGTTGATGCTAGCAACTTTTTCTCAAAGGATGTACGTATGAATGGTTTTCTTTAAATTTCGTCTCTGTGTTTGTTCATATTTATAATAAATATTTGTTTTTTAGCGGAGTGGTGCTGAACGCCAGACGCTTTCGGATCAGAGCGGGGAGCGCCCGACTGAATCGTGGTGAGTTGTTTTAAGAAGGTATAATACTCGGGTATAATAAAAATAAATTAATAAACAAATTCTATAATTAATCTTCACATGATGTCACATATTGAGTCACTAACTAAATACATGATAAGCAGGTAGGTGGGTAGATAGTCCGCATACCTACCTGATTTATTATTCGGTCGCTATAGACTGTCGGGTCATATGGTTACCCCAACGTCCTAGACGCCCTAAAGTAGCCTAGGTATATAGGCGAAGTAAATAAATACATAAATATGCACAAATTCACACAGCGCCATCTAGCCCCAAAGCAGGCAAAGCTTGTGTTATGGGTGTTAGATAATATACTTTATTTTTATACATTCGTGTTATACCCAGACCCGTAACAGAAATTAACATCTATCATTTCAATTTCTGCTCGGCCGGGAATCGAACCCGGGACCTCTGCGTGGCGACCGGCATGGTAACCAACTGAATCAGTCAAGTTGCGAATTGGCCGCGTTATTTTCGCCAGGCGGTACTCGCTCACTTCGAGCGACCTGTGGCGGAACGCCGGTAGTCCTAACTGAATTCGGTGAAAGCATCTCGATAGCGCGATTTAGGAATTTGTTTGGGTTTTTTTCCGTTTCCCTTTCTTAATTGATGGCGAATGGAGAAATGTACATAGGGCGAATAAACTTTTCCTGAAATGGAATCTCGTGTTTAAGAAATCAGTACAATCCGCAAAAACCAAACATAAATCCAAAATAAACAAACAAGATGTTCGAAAATATTGTTGCCACTTATTTGACAAAAAATACTCCAAGGATAGCGTTAACGTTAGATGTCGTTGATCAATCTTAATCATGATGATTCCAAGATATGAGAAAAAGAGTTATGAATTATACGTCTAGAGACACATTCTGAGCCTAATGCGCTTATTACATTTGACTTTAATTCAGTAGCCTAAATTCAGAGACAAATACCATGAGAGCAAATCAAAGTAGAATGTATTGCTCATGAAATAAGGTCAATTTTTGTATCTTGCCTTTGAAACGCGGAGCGACGTGTAGAACAAGTGATACAGAAATGAACCTTATTTAATAAGTAATACATTCCACTTTGATTTGCTCTTACGCTTTTTGCTTCTGAATTTAGCGCAGAGGCGGTACACGGAACAAACCACAAGCGACTTTAAATTTTTCTTTTGACTTCCGTCGCTCGTGACGTGAGTCGCGATAATACAAATACAAAAGTACAAATTAATCGTATCTTCATCTACGTTTTATCTATGTTGTCCAAAATACATTAAGCCGTCACTGTAAATTACTCACCACCAGGTCAAGTACTTACCTATTAGTATTTTGTAACCAGGTGAGATGGCGGCCAATTCCTGTCTAGTAAGTTAAAAAGGGGCAGCACTTAGGTACCTATTCCGTGGGTCGAAGCCAGCCCTGAGCTGGTGCTAACCTAGAATCGCGTACAGGACCCTTTTGAATATAATCCGTAAGACGCATTTCGATGGAACAAAGCTAAGATCCATCTTTTTTAAACAGCACATCACAAACAATGTCCCGGGCGTAGGAATTTGACACAATTATAAGGAATCGCGTTCGTAATTTGGATTTTAGAATTTGTCAATTCGCTTCGGATGTCTCTGCATAAATGTTACAGTCCTGTTATTCTATAAAACGGGACGTGGAATTAAAAAGAATTATATGGACCCCTCATTTAAAAAAAAAGGGGTCGATGCAGCTATAAGCTATTGTCGTCCTCGAAGTACGCACAAGGCCCTGCTAGTCCCCACTCCAGGGGCCAGTCGCTAGCGCCTCGGTAGAGGCGGTGACAACCGGCCCCAGCTCGGGCGCCTCTTTAGAAGTTGAACCCAACCCCTAAGGAGATAGCCGCGCGATCGCAGGGATAAGCGGGGCCCATTCCGTGCGTTCTAGCCCAGAACCAGACCAGTCCTGAACCCCACGGGACGGGTCTGGTCGTGTTACCAATGTGGGCGAAGTGGCGAATTGGCCGTGACATTTTCGCCAGCCGGCACTGGCTCACTTCGAGGCGGAGGACCCCAGCGGCGGAACGGCGATAGGCCTATCTAACTGAATTGGTTGAAAGCTTTTCGATAGCGCGATGCAGGATTTTGTTCGGATACCCGCGTTTTTTTCACTTATTTCTTATATCAAACAAGGACTAAAACATATCTACATCGGGCGAATAAACTTATCATAAAATGGAATCTCGTGTTTAAGAAATCAGTACAATCCGCAAAAACCAAACATAAATCCAAAATAAATAAACAAGAAGTTCGAAAATATTTTTGCCACGTATTTGACAAAAAATACTCCAAGGATATCGTTAACGTTAGATGTCGTTGATCAATCTTAATCATGATGATTCCAAGATATGAGAAAAAGAGTTATGAATTTTACGTCTAGAGACACATTCTGGGCCTAATGCGCTTATTACATTTGACTTAGGGCCGATTGTTCATTCCTCAGATAAAGTTTATTTGCCCGATAAAGTAATACACTGTCAAATTAAAACAAACTATAATCCTTTACAATTATGAAGTAATTATACAATTTTATTTTAGTCGCATAATAACTTATCAGACTAATATGTTTTATTCGAGGATTGAAAAATCGGCCCTTAATTCAGTATCCTAAATACAGAGACAAATAGCATGAGAGCAAATCAAAGTGGAATGTATTGCTCATAAAATAAGGTCGATTTCTGTATCTTGGCTTTTGAAACGCGGATCGACATGTAGAAGAAGTGATATAGAAATGTACCTTATTCTATAACAGGAAAGTTTTCGATCTCGAAAGTTAGTGACATATAAATATATATAAATATATGTGTAGCGAATTTAATTTTTGAATAAATTATTTACTATTTAGATATAAGTGTAAAACAATTTGCGAATAAAGATGATAGTGTATAGCTTTTTACGATTAGAATTAAAATTGTGAACAGATGAGGCCCAATTATATTTAATATAAGGGAAAATATTCACAGAACAACAGCAGAGTAGGTAAAGAAAATAAAAACTCGTTAAACCCGTATGAAGAGGGAATTTTTTGGGAAATACAATATATGAGCACAAAATTATCCTTATCGACCGTAACATTTCAGATATAAATAATTTCTTCGTGTATCGATATT
The DNA here is from genome assembly GCA_905147135.1 of Blastobasis lacticolella. Taxonomy (NCBI): domain Eukaryota; kingdom Metazoa; phylum Arthropoda; class Insecta; order Lepidoptera; family Blastobasidae; genus Blastobasis; species Blastobasis lacticolella. Next base: position 12,484,147 of record LR990062.1, on the reverse strand, counting down.
GTAACTTTATACCTAACTATAAGATAAAATAATTATAACTATAAAATAACGAATACTGGGAATTTCAAAGCGATAAGCCCATAACCAATTGTTGATTGACGAATGTCTTCTTGATTAAATAAACAATTCTGGAATACCCAGTAATGAGGTCATGATGGTTAATTTCATTTACAATAAGTAATAAAGATATCGACACTTGTTCACTTCAAATATCGTTGGTACCTACAAATTTGGATCGACAGTGTGCCTATTTTACTATCGGTCAACATTGACCTGTGAACTGGGTTTTTCCCAGAATATCACAATAATATTGCCAACGTTTAAAGAATAGCTATTACAGCAGTGGCGTAGCGTGCCCTCCGGGGGCCCCGTATAAATAATTGTGTAGGGGCCCCCCTAGCAGATACCCCCAACTACGGGGGGTACTAATGAGTAACATAAATTCTAGTCTCAGCTTAAGTCAATAAATGGACTAGCCTAGAGCATTTGTGTGACAATAGACTCTAAAAGTCGGGTCCACGAGGCTAGGTAGGGCTCGGAATTTTTGATATAGTGGCCCTTGACTTGGCTATATTATAACCTTGCGTGATTATGAATGAGCGAGCGTAGCGAGCTCGAAATTTTGTATATATACATTAAAACATTGCGCGTTGTCGTTGAAAAATACCGTGAAATCAGCAATATCGAAATCGGGCTATCTAGACATTTTTTAGGAGACTGTATATTAAAATCAAGTTTGCGAACAATTAATGAGCGAGTGTAGCGAGCTCTAAATTTCTGAAATGTTGGCTATCAAAACCTTCCATTATTAACTTGACAATAGTCAAATTCAAAAGTTGAGGGCTGCGAGCCAAGACGATTATGCGTGTGAGCGTGTGGGCTAAGGTTATTATGAGCCTGCTCCACATGACCCATTTAGAAAAGAACGGAGTTCTGCCTTTGGTGCTACCGATAATGCTGAAAACATGAAATTATGAAAACTGTCGTAATTTTTTACATATAATGAGTGAGTGCGCGTGGAGGGCCATAAGTTGTCTTGTTTTTGTTGAATAAAAATGTTAATTATCTCTTAAACGAAAGATGAATGAAAACGGATTGTATCACTTGATTTAATTTGCTATTTTGGCGGAGGGAGCCCTCGACCCTGCCCTGAAATTCTCTTTTAATAATTTTTTTTTCGGGAAATAAAGAAGAGTTTTACTGAGTTTAAAGCTTTCTAAAGAGATAACGTGTTTTTGCTTACACACATTTGGGGGCCCCTATAGCCCGGGGGCCTCATATAATTGATACGGCAGATACGGCGGTAGCTACGCCCCTGTATTACAGTATGATATAATATGGACCTATTTTACCTAGAGCTATGGTCACTACAGGAAAAATAAAATTAATTATTCATACAATACCGTTTTCAAACCACGTCCCGAGCCACAACGACCAATTGTGAGTGAGTAATTTGTTCCTAGTAGTCCAAGATAAACTATAATGAACTATAAACTCTCCATTAGCTAAATACTTATCAGCTTTTAGGTTTATTATCGTTTTCCTACGTCAATTGCTATCAATTCATTTTAATATTTTGAGTTGCAAGGATGATATTAAAAAGTGTGTAGAAGGAGGGAGTAATAAAAAATTATTAATATGTTAATTAAATAACTTTAATTTAAGGTAAAACACTTATAATAATTATAACAATCTCAATACTGAAAAACTAGTCTTAAAAATAAATTACAATATGAATACTATGCTTTTTTAGAAGCTAATTTAACATATTCTAAAATTGTAAGATAACAAAATACATAATAAGTGGACAAAGATAAGCAGTTGTTTCTTTGCTTGCGGAGATCTCTTACTACTGTTGCTAGATCGATCGTCGAACTCTCATTGTATCTCGATATGCTGATGTCTAGAGCGCAGAAAGCTCCTGTGCGATTTAATCCAGCAGAGCAGTGGACCACCATAGGAGGAAAGTTGGAACTCTTGTTATCAAACTCCACATGTGCTTGAGCCTTTCTGACTTTGAGAACAAAGTTAAGAAAGTTTGATCGGCTTTGAGGCACGCTTTTATGAGGCCAATCGGTGTAAGTGAAGTGTGTGAGGTCTAATGAGTCTCCACTGTCGTCTGTCATCCGTAGCTTGGTCACTATATGGTCACAAAAGGTCTTTACTTTCTTTGTTTCAATGATGAAGTCACCGAACCACACTGTCCTTCCTTTCTTCGGGTCCCAGTACTGGTAACAGACTTCCTGTTCTTCTTCGTGTGTTTTTGTCAACATAACGATAACTCTGGATTGATATCCAAACACCATTTTCCAAAAATCTTCGGCTGTTGACTGAAGTGGGCCCTGACAGCACAAATACTTGCCTCGAGTTTTGTACCCGTTGACGTGATTGGCGTTAATATAGTCGCTTTCTCCGTTTTCTGCTGGTAAGATCACTCTGTTATGATCAAAACAAGGTAAAAACCAGTATCTATTTTTCAAAATATTTTCTTCCTTCATCGATATGCTGCAACTGTACTCAACTTTTTCGTCTAATATTCTCCGTTGTTCTTGTTCGAGGATCTTGATTATTCTTTCTTCATTGTAACTAACGCCAGATTCTTTTTTCGTAGAAATCCCACCCATTTTTAAAAATTTATTTTCACAGGATGAGAGTCCTTGTTTCGACTGAAGATCAGTATCGACTGAAAATATTATACTGATCGTGACACATCAAAGGCCTTGCCACATACAAAGCTCGGCGCGAGCGCGGTGCGATATTTGCTAGGCAACCATCGCGCCGCGCGATGGTTGCCTAGCAACTATCGCGCCGCGCGATGGTTGCCTAGCAAATATCGCACCGCGCTCACGCCGCGCTCGCGCCGAGCTTTGTATGTGGCAAGGCCTTTATACTAATGAATTTCAGCATTAATATTAACTTTTTCCTCCCTGAATGAACAATTTAACCAATATGACGCACGAGGTTTCAGTTTATTGAGTTTGATATTTATTTCAACATCATTAAAAATTAATTTTATCTATAAAAATTCCCATGTGGTTAATTAACAAGCCTATCAGTGAGTTCAAATGTTATCATGAACTTCTTTTCCTTTAAAAACCTTACAAATTACAATCAAAACCCTTTATTTGGAGTTTAGGAAACTAAAGCGATGATATGGAGCATCATGTTTCAGTATATGAAATTAACTATTTCTTATATTATTTAACATTACTAATTTTCAAGTAATACTTCCTCTACAGGAAGTGAATCACCATAATGTAGTTAACTTTAGGCAGTCAAAGGACCAATATAAATAGGATTTCTCTATGAATTGTATCATAACTTTATTTTTGATTGTACGAACAGTACCTTTGATTTTTTTTCTGATTTTTGAAAGAAAAATTTAAAAAGAGGAAGGGTGTAATTGTATCGAAAGCTCTGCAAAAGATAAGACAGGTGAACAAAGACTCTATCAGCTAAGCAGAGAATTAAGTTTTTTGTTACAACGTATGACATAAATTCGTTATAAACAATATGAAGTAATGTAGATTGGTAACGTCCCATATGGAGCACGCGGTAATTCGGACGGCGATAACATTTAACCTATGGGAAAACCCGCGATAGAAAGTATTTTTGTTTATGAATCCCTCTATATCAGCCGACTATATAAGAGTCTTCCAGTAGGAAGCAGTATTATTGCGATTCGGGACTTCAAGAAGTGACATCTTACTCTCTCTAAAAATGGATTCTGATAAATTAAACGACACATTCGGTCCAGATCCTACAAGCAGAAACTATACGATATTCCATTTGATTGCTAAATCTGACTGTCACGATATTTTGGATAGAATATATAACCATTCTGGAGATAAAGACTTTCAGCACATACTAAAACTCAAGGATGACGACGGAAACACGTGTCTCCATACTGTCGTAAGGTGCCGAAGTGGAAGTGATGCTGACGATATGATATCGTTGATGGTAGCTATGGGAGCAGACTTGAATGCCCAGGATAATGCAGGAGACACTGTTTTGCATAAAGCAGTGAAAAAGGGGGACCACAAGCTGGTAGAAGGATTAGTAGAGATGCACGCCGATAAAGACATTAATAATGAAGATGGATTGACGGCTTATCAAATTGCTGAGCAAAACAATGATGAAGAAATAATGAAGATGCTTATAATGAAGATTGAAGAAAATAATAGTTCTGGATGTTCAGTAAGCCCGTTTAACTTAAGTGAAATTCTAGGTTTTCTATCAAATTCAACAGATTAACTACTTTTATTTTTGCTTGTGAATTGTGCAAGCTTTGATTTTATAAGCCATAGTTTTTAAGTGTTTTATTAAATGGGTGAATTGTAAGGGTGAATGATAATTGTAATTAGAATGTATAAGTTTTAAATGATTATAATCTTTTACCCTTATAAATTTATCTGTATAAATTTTGCGTGGGCATAAACGGATGTCCTTTGGTTAACCAGTACCTAAAGTTCTTATCAACGAACACTGAGGGAAACCAACCCGTAACTATGATTCAGAATGGGTACTTTTGATAGGAATTGTCACTGCAATTTTCTCAAAATAAAACGATGCGCATGTCTCTCGTTTTAGGTCTTTGAAAAAATAAAAACAGGGTTACATATTAAATCCTTAATTTCATTAGGTGTTTAAAAAAATTTTTTACGAATTCCTTACATAACTTTGGTATCTTTAGTTTATTTATAAAATACAATCACACTAGAAATTACATAAATCTTATACTAACTTATCTTATGACTGAATTTATTCTAAAAAAATATTAATAATAATACCATCAGTCGTGATAAGTATAAGGATGCAGAGAAATTTCAGTTTTTTATCTAAAATCCAATATCTTTTTCTAAATTATGTTTTACTTAACTTTTTAAGTACTATTCGATCTTACAATGAAATGTTCTTAGAACTACGTTTACATTTTACGGGCAAAGACATATACTTAATGAATCTTCAAATTAAACAAATTTAGTTAATAAAAAAATTCATGTTTTGTTTATTTTAAGTTTACAATAAATATTTTTTTCTGTTTAGGTTATTTTATTATTTTTTATTTAACTGTCAAACGTGATAGTTCCTCCAAATCACTTAGAGCTAACACACATATGAGTAATTAAATTTTTCAAGGATTCTTTGTTCGTAAAAAATGCAAATACGCTCAATATTTCATCACTAAATATCAAAAATTTATTTAATACACAACCAGAAGATCACTATTAAAAAAATTAAAATTTTGAGTTAAAATACTATAGATAAAGGTCACAAATCAATAGTCATAATTTCCGTGAGCCCTTAGTTCAAACATGATATCAATTTTAAAAAACTACAGCAGGAAAAAGACTTCACTAACTTATAAATAGTTCCATTTACAAGATCTTATTAGTGAGCAACCGACTGGAGGCAAAAGAAATAAGATTTGACCTGAGCCTGATCCCAGCATTGAAAAACCCGAATGTTAAATAATAGGATGATAAAAATATTACTAAGCGGCAAATATCTTGAGGAAAAAAGGTTCCAAAAAGAATCACTTTGTAGGGTTTTGAACGTGCTGAATGACACACAATTTTGCAGTTAAAAAAAAATTTCTTTAAATTTACAAATTTAATTGGTTTGAAATTTTAACTTTCAACATCGAAATTATCCCTGTATAAGCAATACATTCCACTTTGATTTGCTCTACGCTTTTTGCTTCTGAATTTAGCGCAGAGGCGGTACACGGAACTATACACAAGCGACTTTAATTTTTTCTTTTGACTTCCGTCGCTTGTGACGTGAGTCGCGATAATACAAATACAAAAGTACAAATTAATCGTATCTTCGTCTACGTTTTATCTAAGTTGTCCAAAATACATTAGGCCAAACTCTTGGTGTTGCTAATGTCTATAGGCAGTGGTGACTACTTCCCATCAGGTGGCCCGCTTGCCTGTTTGCCTATCGCATGTCACAAAAAAAGGCCAAAAAAGGTAAATTAGTCACCACCAGGTCAAGTACCTATCTATTAGTATTTTGTAACCAGGTGAGATGGCGGCCAATTCCTGTCTAGTAAGTTAAAAAGGGGCAGCACGTAGGTACCAATTCCGTGGGTCGAAGCCAGTCCTGAGCTGGTGCTAACCTAGAATCGCGTACAGGACCCTTTTGAATATATTCCGTAAGAGGCATTTCGATGGAACAAAGCTAAAATCCATCTCTTTTAAACATCACATCACAAACACAATGTCCCGGGCGTAGGAATTTGACACAATGAGGTTTTCCAATAGGTATCTAAAGCATTCTTAACCACTCACTAGATGGCGGTCCGACAATTTTGGTAAGTTATTATAGCTTGAAAAAGGTTCTTAGCAAAGGGGATATAAACACTGGGTCCGTTGTATTGGATAATATTGTTTTTATCAATAGTTTTCAACCATTTTCGAGGTTATAATAAAATGGAACATAGTGCCTATTCATAAAAATATGTCTTTGTATATTTCGTTCAACCTTTAAAGTTATGTTTATATTATACATTATAATTTTTAGGTTTAGTATTAGATGGCTGCATGATATCACTGCCAAAACCATACAGATTTAAAAAAAATGTACCAGAATTGTGAGAGAATTGTAGGCGCCATCTATTGATGCTTTTTGGAACCAACTGACAATGCGTACTGGAAAACTCCTCATTATAAGGAATCGCGTTCGTAATTTGGATTTTAGAATTTGACAATTCGCTTCGTATGACTCTGCATAAATGTTACAAAGATTCAAAATATTTAAAGATTCAAAATATTTATTTGTAAGAGATAGGTATTACAGATGTTTTAATTATCTTCAATAGTTTCTCTATCCTTTGCCCGCATGCTGAGGCGTACAAATCTTTAAATATAATTGTTTCATTTTTCATTTAGTAAATAATAAAATCTTCCATAAATAATAATTTCAATAAATTTAAATTTCAATAAATAAGTTATAAAATAATCAGTAAATAAAACCATGTCATTAAAAATGTCAATTATACCTAACAATTTTCATTAAATAATACGGAAATCAATAATTTAACAATGTCATACAATTTAAATGTCATTAAAATATTCCGTCAATTCATAATATGCCTTATCTACTAAGTAAGAATGTAATTTCTTTTTAAATGTCATAAAATCTGTACATTGGCGTAAGCTAATTGGTAATTTATTATAAATCTTTGGGGCTAGTATGTAAAAACTTTTCTGACAAAGAGTAGTTTTGCATCCATTTTGCATCAACTGATCGTTACGCCTTAAACTTTTTACTCTAGAGAATAAATTCGGATTTCGACGAATGAAAAGCGCCGTTTCGTAAATGTAGATAGATGTTAAAGTTAGGATCTTTAACTGCTTAAAATATTCTTTACAGCTATCTGTACGTTTCAGACCACACATGGCTCTAACACATCTTTTTTGGGCTCTAAATACCTGAATAATGTTCACCGCATTACCCCAGAAAATAACACCGTATCTTAAAGTAGAGGCCACATATCCATGATACGATGATAAAACAGCTTTACGGTTTACTATTTTATTTAGGTTGTAAAGCGCATATGAATAGCTACTTAATTTATTACACACGAACTTTAAATGTGTTTGCCATCGCATATCATTGTCAATATATAGGCCAAGGAATTTTGTTGTGGCAGTTTTTTCTAACTGAATATTATTATATGTAATTTCAGTCTCCAGTTTTTTATTTTTTCTTTGCGCAAATTTCATTATTTTAGTTTTATCTAAATTAATGATTAAGTTATTATTTTCCAACCATTCCGTAATTTTTAAGAGGCTATCATTGATTTCATTTTCATCATTAAATATTAGTGTGCTATCATCTGCATATAATATCATTAGGGTGCGTATACAGTTCGGCATATCATTAATATACACCAGAAAAAGTAGAGGCCCCAGTATACTACCCTGTGGTACTCCGTAACGGACTGCTTTAAGTTCAGATTGATAAATCATTTCAGTTTTGGTTATTATGCACACCTTGTTTATGTAAGTTTTTTGCCATCTGTCCTTTAAATACGATTTTATTAAATTATAAGCATTTCCTCTAATTCCATAGGTCTCTAATTTGTAGAGAAGAATGTCATGATGTACATAATCAAAAGCCCTAGTCATGTCCATATACATTGCAATTACAGGAAGCCCATTATCCATTCTATTATAAACTACGTCAAGAAAGTCGTATATAGCTAAATCAATGCCTTTACTTTTACGAAACCCATTTTGTTCTTTACATATTAAACCAGATTTCTCAAAATATGTGTAAAGATTTGTGTGAATAATCTTTTCAAAAATCTTTGAAAATATCGGTATTAACGCTAACTGCCTATAATTTTTTATTAAGTTTTTTTGCTCTTTTTTATGCATTGGTTTTACTACAGTAACTTTGAGCTTATCAGGAAAAACACCAGTCTCTATACACAAATTAATAATATAGGACAACACAGGAGAAATTATATCTGATACAAATTTTACTACCTTCGTACATATTTCGTCATAGCCGGTGCTTGTTGTATTTTTTAAATTTTTAATTATGTTCATCACTTCTCGTGGGTCTGTAGGTCTCATGAAAAAAGATTTATGCCCATTATTTATGCAGCTGTTTCGAGGAGCTATTTGTTTCACCGGTGTTTTTATTTCATCAATGTAGTAATTGTTGAAACATTGCGCAAAACGATAAGGATCCCTAATGTTTTCGTTATTTACCGTAACCTGCTCTATACTATCTTTCGGTAATTGAAGCTTTGTAGAGTTGATAACATTCCATGTAGCTTTTGATTTATAGTATCCTTTATAATTGACAGTGCGTGTTCGGCTAGAGTACATATTCAAGTTATACTCCAGATTTAGATTTGAGTCAATTAAATATGCATATTCGAATTTTATATTATCCTGTTGTATCATTCTATTGAAAGTCTCTACTCTCCAGTTAAACACGCTGAAGTGATGTCCTAACTTGTAAGTAGGTACACTTATAATTATGTTTGTGTGTGTAATTTTTGTAAGAGTATTTCTTATTCGCGCCAATAGATCAATATAGTTTTTCGTTGTCTTAAAATCTTCATCGCCAATCAACAAAACGCAGAAATCATGCTCAGTGAAACTATCCAACTTCGTTTCAATGCCGCTTAGTAGCTGAATTATTCCTCCATTTGGTGTACAGAAGTGACATATTTCATATGTGTTAGATAAATTTCGCCTCATTAACAATGGTACTCTACTGTATTTACAAGTACTAATTATACAGATTTTCTTTTTATTTCCACCCACATCAATTGTTGCTTGTATGTCGTCACTGTGTGAACGTGGCTCCATGCCTTGTTGAGGTGGAGCAATGTTTTTATTTGATCTAGGTGGCGTATTGATGGAGCTTTCTTGTGTAAAATTAAGTGTTTGTTGGCGTAAGTTGTCTATTGTTTTCCTTTTTGTCTTTTTTGTCGAACTAAGGGGGCTAGCTTTACATAGCGCTTTGTACATATTTATTCGTGTTTCCTGTTTTCCAATTACTTTTTTCAATGATTGGTTTTCTACAACCATGTTCGTTATTTCGTTTTCGGCTATTTCTAATCTCTTTGTTAGGTCAGAAATCTTTTTTTCTAAGTTTTCTACTCTCACATGGTCATCATACTGTGGACAACTCTTATTCAAAATAGCTGTGCTTGATAAAAACGTAGAGTTTGCACCCTCTTCCTCATCAACCGATAAGCAATCGAACGAATTATTTAAAGGTACATTAGGTATGTTTCTTGTTCGATATGTTACGTTATTATGTGGTGAAGATGGAGAAGAAGTGCTTATTTTCTCCACTGTCGTAACGCTCTTTGTTTTACATTCGTTACATTTCCACGCTGCTCTTTTTTCAGGGTCCATCATATCAAACAGTTTCTTTGTAATGTCTGTGCAGGCCTGATGATATCGATTTTCACAGAACAAACAAGAAAGAAAACGTTTATCTGTTATTTCAATATTGCATTGCTTACAATTCATCTTTGGCGCCATCCCTTGATAATAGTCAGTAACAGTTATAGATCCTACTAGATCAAGTTGGTTATCGATTTTATTGTTTGTAGGCACAAATGAGATGTTTATATCGAGTACTAGTTTTACAACTAGGTTCTAGATGGCGCTGTTCTTTCATTTACTGCCCTCTGGTGGCGAGTAGCCGTATCTTAATATCTGCGTGGACTAGATGTCGTATTCATTGACTTTTACCGCCCTCTTGTGGTGATTAGTTGTATCTTATAGTACCTTACACATTCAATAGATGGCGCTTATTTCGCTGATTACGGCCCTCTATTAGTGAGTAGCTGTAGCTATCACCGATATGTAGTTTATTTATTTCATTTTAATCGCATAGTTTAAGTTATTAACGAATATTTATAATATCTATGAGCTTGTAAACATTACCCGCTCACTGAGTCATTCACAGCTTATTAGTTTGTTTATTATATTTACTGATTTTTTGTGTTTATTTTTATGTTGTTCAGTGAAGGTAGATGTCACTTAACGTTGAACTATTCATTAAAGGTTTAATTAAACAAGATTTTAGTCATTGTAGAGGGAGCCATGTACGTAGCTTGTGGGCCTTTACGTAGTTGTGCACATTTACTATAACAGTTTCAGTTCTTTATCACAATGCACTGATGTAAGAAGTCTCTTATTTTACACATAATTTAATCACTGTCCTCCTTCAGTAGACTTTATAATTGTATCACTTTCACATCCAGTCAATGACGTCTAGGTGTATGATGTTTTTTTTTTTTTTTTTTTCCTTTTTTTTTTTTCAGGAATTTTCAGGAAAATTCAGGAATTACAGTCCTGTATTTCTATAAAACGGGAAGTGGAGTTAAAAATAATTATAAGGATATCCCTCATTTAAAAAAAAAGGGGTCGATGCAGCTATAAGCTATTGTCGTCCTCGAAGTATGCACAAGGCCCTGCTAGTCCCCACTTCAGGGGCCAGTCGCTAGCGCCTCGGTAGAGGCGGTGACAACCGGCCCCAGCTCGGGCGCCTCTTTAGAAGTTGAACCCAACCCCTAAGGAGATAGCCGCGCGATCGCAGGGATACGCGGGGCCCATTCCGTGCGTTCTAGCCCAGAACCAGACCAGTCCTGAACCCCACGGGACGGGTCTGGTCGTGTTACCAATGTGGGCGAAGTGGCGAATTGGCCGTGACATTTTCGCCAGCCGGCACTGGCTCACATCGAGGCGACGGACCCCAGCGGCGGAACGGCGATAGGCCTATCTAACTGAATTGGTTGAAATCTATTCGATAGCGCGATGCAGGATTTTGTTCGGATACTCGCGTTTTTTTCGTTTCTCCTTTTTTGATAATTATGTTTACCTAAGTGTTTATCCAAAATCTGTTTTTTAAATTCAATGAGCCGTTTTCAAGATCAGCTTCTCAAAAATTCACATAGATAGCGCGCTTTAAGGATTCAAACATTATATAATATTTAGACTATATGGGGCTACTGTTGTAGTTATATGGCAAAACATATGTGTAATTCTCATCATTCATTGCCTCAGAAACAATTATACCGCGTTAAAACACTTGCTAAAGTGCTACCATGCTAACGTGAAGTTTATTTATTTATTTAAACTTAATGAACGATGAGGTACAAAGTCGGATATAAAGTTACACCGCCTTATCTACCAGTCAACCAGAAAACGATTAATAATTTTTTTAAAGGTTAGTCCCAAGGAGGACTGACACTCAAAAACCGTTATATTGATCGATCTAAAATTAATTGCATCTTAATAATAAAAAAAGATGACGATAATGTCGTCAGTCGTTAGAACGCGCCATCTATTATTATTAATGAACGAGCCTTGCAAACGGGTAATTCCTTGAAAAATTGGGTTCAAACCTCAGTGTCGTCCTGTAAAAAACACTGTTTTCTGAGTTACGTAGCTACGTTAGTTGATGTCTAACCGATGCTTGTACGGTGAGAGAGAACGTGCTCCAATCTAGTCAGTTTCCACTGATAACAGAGACACGGAGGTCAGATGGCTCCACTGTCATTACCTGATCTACCAAATCATAGATTATGGTCAAAACGGATCCCAGGCCTTGCGCGCCTGACTTATTTATTAGAAGTATATTCTTATCGACCTAGACACTTTATGTGTAGTTATATTTTTAACTTCCTGTTTGAATTATAATAAAGCTGTTTACTGTAGGTAGTTCTAAATCGTGCCGAGCTGGCTAGTTTTTTTGAATTTGTAGAAGGTACGCTTTATATTTGCTCTTAAATGTTTCCAAGACAAGGGTAGATGAGTGCTGCCGTATAAAAATTAACCCTATTGCGTTGGCGGTTGATTCCTTTCGGCATGTAGGCGAAGGCGAGGCAACACGCCTCCTCACGTCGGCTTTTTCCGTCACTTCTATGCGCTCGGTCAATCAACAATTGGATAGACCAGTCTCTTAACCTCGTGAGAAATAACGACACACGCAAATCATGGCAAAAGCAAACGGAATAAATTGCGCATAAGAAACGTAAACCAATAAAATTCCCAACAACGCCAACGAGGGTAGATATAGAAAATCCTGCAACGCGCTATCGAACCCGACGACCCGTTTAGTACAGATGGCCTCACGAAACGTCTACTGCCGGAGTCAGTCACCTCGAGTGCAGCCAGAGTCGCCCTGGCAAAGAGACCGCGACCAAATCGCCACATCGCCGATTGTGCCTCAGACTCCGCTTTCGATAAGGGGGCTGGGGCTACCACATGCTTCCATGTTTCTCAGCTATATACCGCGGCCTGAGGCTTGGGAGAAGGCTTAGCGGAATGCCCTGAAAGAGGGCCCCTCTATCTCTACGTGGTTCCGGCCGTCCACGTGGACATGGAGAGTATCTGCTTCTGAGGTGACGCAAGCCTACGGCTAAATCGACTCCTATTTTCGTGCCTGGGCCTCTCACACGCTTTTTTTAGCCTACGTTGTGCTTACTGCTCCGCCAAGCTTAAAATGGTACGATTCTCATACAAATTTTATATAAACGTTTGATCAACATTCCTTCAAGGATTTTATAATTTTAATGTAAGTTTGGTGTCCGGCAGAGTAGAATAGCACCAACCCCTTACACTCATGGGTGTCGTACAAGGCGACTAATGTTTTCAAGGCAAAAGATCAAGAGTCTCCGTAGTCTGGAAAATGGGCAGCAGCATTTTCCATTGTATTATTTAAACACTGCTATCTCCAACCCGCCTGCCAAGCGTGGAGATTAATGCAATAACCTGCCCTTTCGTGGGAGAGGCCCTAAGTCCTGCAGTGGACTGTTACGGGTTGTGATGATGAATGTAAGTTTGTGCAATTGGCCGTTAGTAAATGTGTTAATAATATAAAAAAAGCAATGAAAAAGAAAAAGAATGAAATCCCAAAACAACGCCATCTAGCGGCAACTTGTGCTTTTTTCGATTTAACTGCTTTATAATATGTCAACCAGGAAGTTGAAAATATATCTATACATAAGTGTCTAGGTCGATAAGAATATTCGTCTAATAAATAAGTCACGCGCGCAAGGCCCGGGATCCGCCTTGATCATGATCCTGGATTTGGCAGATCAGGTAATGACAGTGGAGCGACTGCCATCTGACCTCAGTGTCCCTGTTTTCAGGGAAACCTGACCAGATTGGAGCATATTCTCCCTCACCGTAAAAGCATGGGTTAGTGTTCAACTAACGTACCTACGTACCTAACTCAGAAAACAGTTATTGGTTTCTATAGGACGACACTGAGCTTCGAACCCGATTTTTTAGAGAATGACCCGTTTTCAGGGCTCGTTCCTTAATAATAATAGATGGCGCGTTCTAACGACTGACGACATTATCGTCATCTTTTTTTTGGCTTAAGATGCAATTCATTTTAGATCAATCAATATAACGGTTTTTGAATGTCAGTGCTCCTTGGGACTCACCTTTAAAAAAATATTAATCGTTTTCTGGTTGACTGGTAGAGAAAGCGGTGTAACTTTATATAGGCCTTTGTACCTCATCGCTCATTAACTTTAAATAAATAAATAAACTTTACGTTAGCATGGTAATAAAATAAATAAAAATAAATAATCGTGGACAAAGTCACACAGCGCCATCTAGCCCCAAACTAAGCAAAGCTTGTGCTATGGGTGCTAGAAAACTGATATACTACTGAAATACTTTTTAAATACATACTTATTATACATAGAACACCCAGACCCGTAACAGAAATTAAAATTTATCATTTCAATTTCTGCCCGGCCGGGAATCGAACCCGAGACCTCTTGCGTGGCAGACCGGCACGTTGACCATTGAACCACTCAGGTCGTCAAGTAGTAGTGGTAGTACTTTAGCAAGTGTTTTAGCGCGGTATATTTTGTTCTGAAGCAATGAATGATGAGAGTAACACACATGATTTGCCATATAACTACAATAATAGCCCCATATAGTCAAAAGATTATACATATAATGTTTGAATCATTAAAGCGCGCTATCTATGTGAATTTTTGAGCAGCTGTTCTTGAAAACGTCTTAACTAATATAAAAAATAAATTTTATATAAACATTTAGGCAAATATAATCATCAAAAACGGAAAAACGAAAAAACGCGGGTATCCGAACAAAATCCTGCATCGCGCTATCGAAACGCTTTCAACCAATTCAGTTAGATAGGCCTATCGCCGTTCCGCCGCTGGGGTCCGTCGCCTCGATGTGAGCCAGTGCCGGCTGGCGAAAATGTCACGGCCAATTCGCCACTTTGCCCACTCACCCCGCTGCTATACACAGTTGGGGTAACCACACGACCCGACCCGTCCCGATCATTATACTGCGGTTCGGGACCGGTCTGGTTCTGGGGCCAGAACGCACAGAATGGGCCCCGCTTATCCCTGCGATCGCGCGGCTCGCTCGTTAGCGGTTGGGCTCGACTTCTAACGAAGCATCCGAGCTGGGGCCGGCTGTTACCGCCTCTACCGAGGCGCTAGCGACTGGCCCTTGGAGTGGGGACTAGCAGGACCCTGTGCGGGCTTCGAGGACGACAATAGCTTATAGCTGCATCGACCCCTTTTTTTTTAAATGAGGAGTATCCAATTCTTTTTAATTCCACGTCCCGTTTTATAGAAATACAGGACTGTAACATTTATGCAGAAACATCCGAAGCGAATTGACAAATTCTAAAATCCAAATTACGAACGCGATTCCTTATAATTGTGTCAAATTCCTACGCCCGGGACATTGTTTGTGGTGTGCTGTTTAAAAGAGATGGATCTTAGCTTTCTTCCATCGAAATGCGTCTTACGGAATATATTCAAAAGGGTCCTGTACGCTATTCTAGGTAAGCACCAGCTCAGGACTGGCTTCGACCCACGGAATGGGTACCTACGTGCTACTGCCCCTTTTTTACTTACTAGACAGGAATTGGCCGCCATCTCACCTAGTCACAAAATACTAATAGGTACTTGACCTGGTGGTGAGTAATTTACAGTGACGACTTAATGTATTTTGGACAACATAGATAAAACGATTAATTTGCGGCCGGTTCAGTGCAGTACCTATTTTAATTTCTGTAGATACCTACTAACTACTGAGTCTAGGATAAGTAGTTATGGGTTCATTTTAACATTATAATAATAAAAAGTATATAAATAGCAATAAGTATTGAATATATTATCATCATATATTGAGAATATTTATATATATAAATCCGACATACTTCTTGAGCATTGTACTCGACTGCGCATGTGCTATAGTTAGGTTGCAACTTCTGTATATAGTATGTCACAATCTATACATAGTCTAATAAATGTCGCTTCGAGCGTCTGTCTGCATGTATGTATTTCCGCTAACTGTTCCTACAACCACGCAACGGCTTGTGATGCGGTTTTCACGATTAATTAGATAATTTCGTCCGGAAGGTTTATTGTAATAATACATACATATTATAATAAAGTAACGCCGAGTAAACCCGTGCGAAGTCAGGACGGGTCGCTAGCTAAGTACAAATGCAAACTAATTGAAATATACAAACTTCACGTATTACTGCGCTAAAAATGTTGAGCATCCAAGTTTGCCGGCAAAATATTTTGAAACTAAGTATGATGTTTTGAGAATGTCGGATTGATAACTAGTAATCAGAGCAAAAGTTTCGTCCAACTTGGCGCTAGATGGCGCTGTGTACAACTTTCTAAATTAAATAATGTCTTTCCTCCAAAATAAATAAAAATCCTCCACAGTTGTATATTACTATTGTGTTCATTTAATAATCTAGTTTGAAAGAATTCTACAACGATACGGTTGTATGATGCCTCGAATCAATCACATAAATTTACCAATACACACATAATAGAGTCCACCGAAAATGTCGACCAATAATTTTGTTACTTCCTCGATACTTTCGGAAGATAAGATAAACAGTTTACTGTTTGTGTATATGTACCTACTTGAACACTAACTCATGAGTTAACCATTTTGTTCGGTAATTAGGTATGAATAATAAAATATAAATTCCCGGAGACATGATATAAATAGGTATACCTAATCATATCTGTATCAGATGATAACGTTATTAGGGTTTTTTGAATAGCTGTTTCTTATTAAATGAAACGGAACTATCAACAAAGTTAATTTATTTATTTATTTATTATTTATTTATAACACTTTATTGTACATTAAAGGAAATCGTAAAAAATACAGTTTAAAAACAATATAGGTACAAGGGCGGCCTTATCGCTGAGAGCCATCTCTTCCAGGCAACCATTTACACATAAACTAATAATAGAATATTAACATTTTAGGCAATGTACAAAATATAATACTAACATAAACAATAGCAACTACTTATATACATATCCAATAACATAAACAATACATAACAAATAACTTAATAATACAATAAATAACAATCCATTCAATATCTAGACTCAGACAAAGGACCTCATTTTTGTAAGTCAAGGAGATGTTGCTTCAATCTCCCCCGGAATACACCTGGCTAATGTGTAATAATGTGTGTGTTTAATGGCTTTTTAATATATATTTTAAATTCTATTTATTTTCAGAATTTAAGAAAATACAATTATCTTCGTGCCCTAAGCATAGAATATCTATGCCCTAAAGAACTATAGGTACCTATATCATAGCTAGATGTAGATGCTCTGTGAAGACGAATACCATAATTACAAAAAAACTCTGAAAAATGACGGTAGTTCACCACACATCAACTCGAACGCGAAACCAACCCTATTTTCTTAGAGCCACGGTAAATTTCGCTTTGACACGTCATTGAAATCCTACATCGCGCTATTGAAGCTTTCCAAAACATTAGAATCAAGTAACAGCTGATCGCAGCCACTAGTGGGGGTCCGTGGCCTTGTGATCAGCCAGTTCAGCAAGCTGGCCGCCGAGTTGCTGGTAACAGTTCCTATTTTCCATATTCTAAATTTACACCTGTAGAATGTAGTGTGCCCGCAACCTGCTATGGCTGGAAGGGTGCTGGCAGTTAGTCAGCTGTGATACTTGGAGCTGTGACGGTAGTGGTAAAATCACAAGGCCAACTGGGCTATTCCTTGTCGACCCCCCCCCCCCCTTTTTGGGTTTTCAACTCTTGAAATTGTACACGCTAATAGATACCTACTAACTTAATTTTTATTTTCATTCATAGAGAGATTTGAGATTCGATAGAGATTCAATACGTTCCACTATGATTTGCTCTCACGCTTTTTGCTTCTGAATTTCGGCGACTAAATTTTTAAGGGTTTAATGGCGGTTTCTAACTTTTCAATACTTTGGAAATTTACAGCCACCACTAGGGAATGCAATACCGGGATACCGGGATTCCGAAATACCAGGATCCCGCATACATTTTGCGGGACTAATCCCGGTCGAAAATTTTGCGGGATCCCGCTGGACTGGCGGGATTACAGAGAATCATGGTTTGTTTATACGTGATACTGTGCGTGGGGCGGCTCATGGGCCTTGGTCTAGCTGGCTGGACGCTGGCTAAGCGATGTGATGAACACTAACCGATGAGAAGCTATACCTGCGAGTTTAACTATGGAACCACCCCATATTTTTCCCTATAAGTTCAAATATTTCTGTCATTACAAATCAGATTTCGGTTTTCGCAGTTTGATAGCCAATAAGACAATGATTACCTCTATATTTAATTAATATAAGGTAATCAAATACATAGGTATTATTTATGTATGTATGTATTATTATACCTAATCTATTCTCATCATCATCATCCGAGCGGTCAATCCCGGCCACTGCCAGGGTCTGCTTTCCTGCTTTGCTTTCTCCACTTTGCCTCACGTCGTAAGCCGTTGGCTCTCGCGTTCGACTCGGCGATGTCAATCCATCGCTTCTTAGGTTTCCCGCGGGACCTCATTCCTGATACAGGCAGGTTTAGACACCTATTTCCCACGTATCTCTGGGGCTTGCGCAACATGTGACCATACCAGCGCAGCCGTGCTTCTTCGTGCCTATACCTAATCTATTCTGATTGGTGCTAAATTTCGTCAAAATCTGTTAAGCAGTTTTTGCGTGAAGGAGGATTAATACATCCAAACATACACCCTTTTTTTTTAATATTTAGACAAGACAGGCAATTGACCGCCACCGCACCTGTTGATAAGTTTTGCATTTATAATTTATATTTAAAGGAATTTATCCTTTGCTTTTAATATTATAATTATGCGTCGTAAAACTGGAACTAAGTGTAGCCATTTTGAAATGCAATTTTTATTGTCAAATAAATAAATATAAAATATAAATATTCGTGGACAAATTCACACAGCGCCATCTAGCCCCAAACTAAGCAAAGCTTGTGCTATGGGCGCTAGATAACTGATATACTACTTAAAATACTTTTAAATACATACTTATTATACATAGAACACCCAGACCCGTAAGAGAAATTAAAATTCATCATTTCAATTTCTGCCCGGCCGGGAATCGAACCCGGGACCTCTTGCGTGGCAGACGTGGCATGTTGACCATTGAACCACTCAGGTCGACAACAGCGCCGCCGTCACCGAGTCAGACAAGTTTGTGACCCTGTACCTTTTTTATACTACTATAAGGTGGCAAGCGGCCTGCTGTGGTCAGCAGTCACCTCAGCCTATGGACGTTCTCAATACCAGGAGCATCGCCCACGTGTTACCGACCCCGTACAAACATTTCATCCCTTTCTTGATGTTGTACTCTCCAAAGATATCCTCTCCAGCAAGATCTATAAACGTTTTTTATTCAATCATGACGAAGTGTGTATGACCAATCATATTTTTTTAGTTATGTTTCCCGTACATAAGACATGTTTAAAAAAAATATCAATTAACGTAGGCTCTGTATGTTTCTTGCCGTTTCTTTCCCCCACGGAGAACCACCTTGGAAGCGGCGTTAAATTTCCTTCCTTTCCCACACATAGTGACTTCAGCCTGCGGTTGGGTAGGGGTAGGGTAGTAGTTAAAGTAGGGGTAGGGTAGGGGTAAGATAGTGGTAGGGTAGGGGTAAGATAGTGGTAGGGTAGGGGTAGGATAGTGGTAGGGTTGGGTAAGATAGTGGTAGGGTAGGGGTAAGATGGTGGTAGGATAGGGGTAGGATAGTGGTAGGGTAGGGGTAAGATAGTGGTAGGGTAGGGGTAAGATAGTGGTAGGGTAGGGGTAAGCTAGGGGTAGGGTAGGGATAGGATAGAGTAGGGTGGGAGCAGCTACCTATCACATGCAGCATGTGTAATGCAGGCTCACTTAAAAGTCTGTCTGGCGGTGGCGTGGGGGCCAGGTCGCTCTTTTCCCTCAAATATGGTTGAATTGGATGATGGCTGGGCCCTGCGTTATACTTGTGAACGGGTGCTGCCTTGGTAGACTGGCGTTAGTCAAGCAAGAGTAATCTTGCTGTAGTTTTACTTAATTTTACTAGACATATTTATATAATATATAGAGCGCGGTCCGATTTTGCCTGGCATTGCCGGGCACGGTCCGGTCGTGACTGGCGTGGGGTAAGTTTGCTGCCGCCATGGGGCGGCCAGCATGTCACTATGTGCTTCCTTCCTACTTTCCTACCCCCTTTTTGACGATTGAAAGTGATATTTAATGTCGTAATCAATAAATAAATTTTGAATTTTAATATGGATTTCCTGCCTAGGCAATGTAGGTAACACATTTCAATCGTTATTGCTATAACAAAATTACCTATATATAGGTTAGGCTGCCTACTTAGGCAGAAATGCTCCAGTTGCACCAAAACACATTCAACGATGCATTCAACATAAAGCAACAAATAAATACTCACTTACCTTAAGTTCTGTAAAAAGAAAACTACCTTCATTCCCAAGCAAGCGAATGCTACATCGCGCTAACGAAACATTTTATCCGTGTGAACGTTTAACGGTCACGCAATGCCAAGCCACTGGTGGTCCGATATCTCGGCGGAAGCTAGCTGGCAGCCAAGCTGGCATATTAACGTTTGCACCTTGCAATTTGAAATTGCAATTGCAGATAATTGCACCTACCCACCAAATTAAAACATCCGTTCCCAGTTAACAAGGCTATGATCTTTCTTAAGGTTCCCGCTTGCACCTTCTCATTGGTTAAGGTTTGATCTCAGGAATATCCCCTCCCCCCCCCCCCCCGTCCTATCTTTTTTGTTGTATTTTCTTTCGTATTTATGTGTTAATGTTTCCAAACCTATGTGGTTGTGGCTTAGTGTATCTGACTGCAGCATCGTAACTCCCGAACAGATGGACCGATTTGGATGCGGTGTTGATATTTAAGGTGTACTCTATTTGATAGCCAGTTTAATCTAGATGGTTCTTAGCTTTGTTTCATTGAATTCGGTTATAAAAATATTCGATTTTTAGTAAACTTGGTCGAGGCTTATCCGACTTTTTTGTTGGATAGGTTATTAAGAATTTGGTCTAGTCATATTTTTGCTACTACTTTATTTGCATTGTTAGTGGCTACGATTCCTGCCATAGATAATGCAATTAAATAAATTAAGTAATACGCAATGTGGTTGATTCGGATCGGACGCAGTGCGTAAAGCACTCTTAGAACTCAACCCGGAGTTTGGGGGGGATTGGGTTCGGCGGAAACGGGTCTGGAATGTAATAGGTTAGCGAATTTTACGCTGACGTGGTCGCGGGCAGTCTATATCTGTATTTTAATATTATAAAGAAGAAAGGTATGTTTGGGACTTGATAGTTTATATGTTGGGTAATATTCGGTTAATCTCCGAAACTACTGAACCGATTTTGAAAAATCTTTTATTAATAGGAAGCTACAATATTCCCGTGCCGACTTTTAATCCCGGTAAAATAATAGGGAATGTCTCCAGAGATCCGAACTGCGCGCGGGTGAACACCGCAGGAGACTGTAATCAGTTATTAAAAATATCGAATACTTGGCGAATAAAGTGTAATGCGCTTATTACACCTAGCAAAATTCAGTCGACTAAATTAAGAAGCAAAATTCGTGAGAGCAAGTCAAAATATAATGTATTGCTCAAAGAATAAAGTAAATTTTTGTATCACGTGTATTGTTTCGCGTCCCTCCTCTTTTCAAAAGGCATACAAATATGGACCTTATTTTCATTTGCGCTCACGCTTTATACTTCTGAATTTAGACCACTGAATTTATAATCAGCGCATAAGTCAGAGTTTAGTGCACCGCCTCGATGAGAAGATGAAAAATAACCTCTCCACAGGTGGTTCGACGCACTCCGTGTCGACGATCGTCGTGCACGAGCAGTACAATCGACCGCTGAGAGACAACGACGTGGCTGTCGTGGTGATGTCGTCTTCAGTAAGAGTGAGCGCGAGTGTGGCGATCGCCGCTATTCCGGCTCCGAATTACCTGGTGCCAGACAACGCGACGGTTATACACGTCGGATGGGGAGTCACTGTTGTAAGTTTTACATAAAAAATACTGCCAGGCACGGGAAGGAGAGGTCGGCCCAAGAAGCGATGGCTTGACGTCGTCAAGAATGACATGCGTGCCAACAAGCTCACCACCAAGGATGCCGACGACCGAGCGAAGTGGGCCAGGAAGAGTAGGAAGGCGGGAGGCGGACCCCGGGCCCTCGCGTACCGCGCGGGAGCTCAACCGGGACATAACGCCGGGATGATAATGATGACGTACATACACAATACATACACAGGACACAGGACGACCTGAGTGGTTCAGTGGTCAACATGCCACGCAAGAGGTCCCGGGTTCGATTCCCGGCCGGGCAGAAATTGAAATGAAGAATTTTAATTTCTGTTACGGGTCTGGGTGTTCTATGTATAATAAGTATGTTTTAAAAAAAAAAAAAAGTATATAAGTAGTTTATCAGCTATCTAGCACCCATAACACAAGCTTTGCTTACTTTGGGGCTAGATAACGCTGTGTGAAACAAAAAAACACAATACACTATCGCAGTTTATGCGTATTGTGGCTCTGTCTACCCCTACGCTTATGTTATTTTATCTGTGCCCGGGAAAAATACGTGACGTTATAGACGGTTGATGGTTTTCCTTTAATTTATTTTACCGCAATTTGTATGAGAGAGAGAGAGAGAGAGAGAGATTTGATCCTTATCCCCCTTCCCGCTATCGATCGATATCATAAAGGTGTAAAGTAGTAGTAAATTGGTGAAATCCACTTCCTCAGTTTGGCTCAAACCAGGCCTCTTCAGTGCTGAACGAGGTGGCGGTCCGCGCCATCAACCTAGGGGTGTGCCAGCAGCGCTACGCGTTCCTGCAACAGATGACCAGTGAACCCTTTGTGGTGACCAGCAACATGATCTGCGCAGGATTGCTCGACATTGGCGGTGAGAGGACTCTATAATATACTTGTTTCAGACCAATTTGTTCTGTCCTGACACAACTCCCTCACATGAGTGTGCCTCACATACCTTATTCATAATTATTTTCATTATTCTTCGTCTACTCTTGCCACTTCATTACGTTACCGCGATACAGGATTCAGCCCAGCGTGTGTAACGCCAGGTAAAATGTTTGTATTTTGTACTTACTGTTGAATAAAGAAAGTAAGAAAGAAAAGACATTTATCTACACTCATAGCGTAATGTTTCAATTACATATTCGAAAACAGTCGTTTAAGTGTATACTTTTTTCACGCCAGTCTATAAAATTCTAAAATAGTAGTTTATGCAACAAAATTTGAAAGTAGTGAAGTGATTTTTCCGCCGCTTGATATCCTCGACGCGTAGATGCAGCAAAGTTGAGAAAATTATATGTACGATATTTTAACATAAAAATATGAGTGTAGATAAAGTAGTGTGAGTATGCAACTGCATATAATAAGGTATTAAAACACTTGTGTCAAACTATTATCATGTTTTAATCATCATCGTCCTAGCGCTTATCCCGGCCTCTGCCAGGGTCCGCTTTCCTACTCATTCTTCTCCACTTCGCCCGGTCTTCGGCATCCTCGCGTCGTAAGCCGTTGGTTCTAGCATCCGACTCAGCGATGTCAATCCATCGCTTCTTGGGTCGCCCACGGGGTCTCTTTCCCGATACCGGCAGATTCAGGCACCTATTTCCCACGTATCCGGCTTACGCAACACGTGACCAAACCAGCGCAGGCGAGCCTCCTCGATCTTGTCCGCGATATCCCTCACGCCAAGACTGCCACGGATGTATTCATTACGTACTAGATCGAGCCGTGTAACTCCGCACATCCAGCGCAGCAATTTCATTTCGTTGGCGTGAAGTTCGCGAACGTGTTTCGTCAGCGCTGGCCATGACTTGCATCCATAGAGCATCACAGGTCTAATTATACTCTTGTATATAAGCCCTTTGAGCATGACAGGGATTTTAGGGTCACAGATGACTGCCGTGGCACTCATGTTTTAATACCCCCTTTTATATGACAGTTGCATAAACTACTATTGTATTTCTAGGCCGGGACGCCTGCCAAGGCGACAGCGGGGGGCCACTCATATTAAACACCGGGCAGGGGCCGGTGGTGGTGGGGATCACGTCGTGGGGCGCCGGCTGCGCGGATCCGAACTTCCCGGGGGTCAGCGCGCGCACCGCGGCCTACAACGACTGGATACTGCAGACGGTGGGTAACGGCGGGCGAATTACGTAACTTGCCTTTTGACTTCGGCTATAAGCTACATTATTACAGAATTTTAGCATTTTTTGTGTAAAGAATTAATATTATGAGGATGTACCCGCCAGTTTATCGGACATGTGATGGGGTAATCCACCACTAGTTTCTGATGATAGGGTGTAAATCGATCTGCTAGCGATGATAAAATGATAAGTCCGAATTGTACGAGCGCGGTTAAAACACTGATTTATTATTCATACAGAACTGGTAAGCAAGAACTATGAATTCGAGGCATCGCATGGTGTGCAGTTTGTGGGCGTTCGACCGGGTACAGGTTTACGCATAATTTGTGATACGTGAAGCTACAGTGAACCTGTATGATATTATGCTCAGAGCTTAACGCACTGCATTCGATCTATGGATTTAACTCTGACCATTAAATGTGGGTAGAACAGAAAATACTTATTACTGTGATATGTTTAGTACAGCATAACCCGCAATAGACTTATATTTGGAACTAGCGCCATGGTTACTTTTGTTCAGCTCGAAAATAGCTATAAAACGACGTATTACACATAGCTATTGGAATGGTCACCACCGTCCATACAAATTCTTGTACGCGTTAACAATGTTATATCTGGCGCCTTCACAATATTGTTGACAAACCTATTCGACCCGGTGGCTAATATCGGAACTAAATGTAATGTCAATGCCAACAACAGCGACGCTGTCACCCGGTCAGACATGTTTGTGGCACTGTGCACGGCGCTGTTTTATTTACTACGGTAACCGTCAGAGTTATTTGTTTGCTCAACCGCATCTAGGTGTATAATAAATCTATGACAAAAAACGAGTGTTGTAAGTTTGGCTTGTGTAGATGTCGCAGCCAAATGGTTAAATTAGCCGGTTAATTAAACGGCTAGCTATTTAAGCAGTTATTTAATTGAAAATTGGCCAAATTCATGAACTTTGAAAGTAAAGTCAAATGAACGATATTGCCTTGAGTTTACGGAGCTCTTCCATTCATTGTCATAATGCTAACCTAAACTAACCGAATAGAAACCTAATGCAAACTATTATTATACTTTGAAGTTATTGTGGGTAGGTTAGCATTGGAACAATGTGTGGAAGAGCTGCGTAAACTCGAGGCAATATCGTTCTTTCAACATCACTTTAAAATCTTATGAAACTGGCAAATTTTCAACTAAATAATTGCTCAAAATGCTAGCCGTTTAGTTAACCGGCTAATGTAACCATATGGCTGCGACATAGATATGTGTGTCTGTGTAGCATAGTAGCTCCTGAACGGATGGAGCAGTTTAATCAAGATGGTGCTCCTTGTTCTTGGCAGGGTCCAACGGCCCCTCATGATCTGAACACGCAATACCAATCGTCTATCTTGCTAAAATAATTGGGTGCACTCATAAACAGATTAGGCTCTAATCACTATATCAGCGATTCGGGATTATTCCTCTAATAGATCCATCAGCTATCTATCGCGTATTTGTTATTGTCGATAAAACCATAGACCAAACGATAAAACGTAGGTACCTAATCGTTATCATTTCTCAATATCTTTTACCGCATTACGAACGGTACAAAGATCCTTTGTTCTATTTCATATATGATGATCACAGAACATCTTTAACGTTATGTAGGTAAGTTTTGTGTTTCAGAGTTAGAAAATATGGCTTTAGTTTATTATTGAATTTTCTGCGAAATATGTAACAATTTATGGATTTTGTCGGATTTGTAAGCAAGGTCTAGTCTAGCGTAGCGGGTATCGTGTTCAATCCCCATACCGCCATGTACCAATGAGTTTTTGAGTTATGTAGGTACATTAAGTGAACACTAACCGATGTTCTTACGGTGAGCGAAAACATCGCGAGGAAACCTGCACATTCAGGCGACTGAATGTGTAACCATAGTTCAATCGGGTCTGAGGGCCTATCGGCTATCTCAGTGGACAACTGAATTTGACATAAAAAAACTGACACTACTCTAATTTGGTAGACGCTATTGCCAGTTTTCAACGTAGATGACGTGGTGTAGAATTATCTAGTGTCAAATACAGTTGTCAACTGAGTTAGCCAATAGCCCCGCAGGTCAGAAATTAAAATGATTAACTTTAATTTCTGGTCCTGAGGCCCTATCGGCTATCTCAGTGGACAACTGAATTTGACATAAAAAAACTGACACTACTCTAATTTGGTAGACGCTATTGCCAGTTTTCAACGTAGATGACGTGGTGTAGAATTATCTAGTGTCAAATACAGTTGTCAACTGAGTTAGCCAATAGCCCCGCAGGTCAGAAATTAAAATGATTAACTTTAATTTCTGGTCCTGAGGCCCTATCGGCTATCTCAGTGGACAACTGAATTTGACATAAAAAAACTGACACTACTCTAATTTGGTAGACGCTATTGCCAGTTTTCAACGTAGATGACGTGGTGTAGAATTATCTAGTGTCAAATACAGTTGTCAACTGAGTTAGCCAATAGCCCCGCAGGTCAGAAATTAAAATGATTAACTTTAATTTCTGGTCCTGAGGCCCTATCGGCTATCTCAGTGGACAACTGAATTTGACATAAAAAAATCTGACACTACTCTAATTTGGTAGACGCTATTGGAAGTTTTCAACGTAGATGACGTGGTGTAGAATTATCTAGTGTCAAATACAGTTGTCAACTGAGTGAGCGAGTGTTTCTATTGGGTATACTTAGTGTAATTCAGTTGGTATATTTTATACACATATTGATGACAATATATCAGTTATCTACGATTGATGGCGCTGTGTGGCCTTAAGCTAGTTTCTGTGTTCATCGTCTCTACTTGTTGTTGCTTGATTCCGCTAGATGTCGTTACTGTCGATTTCTACACCGCGGTGGCGCACACGCACCGATCTCCAAGGACTGATTATGAGTAAGCAGAAACAGACTATTGTGTCGTATTGGGTCGTGCCACTTCCGTTTCGTGTAATTTCTTTTGGTTAGAAAGATAACATTATTCGGATGCCACACGAAACAATACATCACAATAATTTGTTTCTGCTTTTCCTTTATACTTTCCTGTGCGTAGCACAAAATACTTGTTTTATTTGGTGTGCTAGTCATCGCAAATTAGTGTAAATATACTGTGCAAGAGTTCATGTCCATCGGGCCCGATCGCCATCACACTCGCTCAAACCGCAACCGAGTGAGATGGCGATGTATCGAGCTTACAATAATTACTGCTCGAATTTATTTAAGCGCTCGTGAACTTCCAGGCTGTCACACAACAGGAGTAGGTGCCTAGTATTTTGTGTAAGAGAGAACAACTAGGAGAATAGATAACCTTTTCGACGTGGATTGGACGGGATCAGGATAAATAACTTGCACGGTGTTAACTGAATAAAGGTACCTATAATTCATCCTGGTAAACTGAAAAACTAAATAAAACTCGTATTATCACGTAGTAGAACTCTGTTTAAGAAGCACCGGCTTATATTTCTGCCGCTAAGCAACGATGTTTGCATTGTTGTTCTGGTTTGAAGAATAGGGCCGAAGAAGAAGAGATAGCTAGCGCAATTACAGGCATGAGGCATGTCTTTTATGTTAGTCCTTACAGTGGCACTGGACCTGCGGTTCAGCAAATCGTGGATATTACGGGTGACCTACCGCTTACCTAACTTCATCATCACTAGCACTACATATTATAAAACAAAGTCCCACGCCGCGTCTGTCTGTCCGTTCGCGATAAACTCATTTTTTAGATATTTTCATGCAGTTTTTACCAATAGACAGACTGATTCATGTGGAAGGTTTAGGTGTATAAGTAGTTTGTTAAGCGCGAAAGCATGGCTAGTAATCAATAAAATGTTATCTTCTTCAGTGGCCAACCGTATCTACAAGCTTTGCTTAGATGGGGCTTGATGGCGCTGTGTGACCTCCTGTCGCTCGTCTTTACTTGTTTTTGTTTGTTGCCGCTAGATGACGTAATGTCGATCAATTCTTAATGGCGAATACTACACACACGATATATATCGTGATCCATATCGAGTAATATTTTAGATCGCAAGTCGACCCTACACACACACGATAAGAATCGTCGATACTTTCATTAGTCTGTGCATTCTTTCATTCATTTTGATGGCTGAATAGTGCCAATGTCTAGCCTAAAAGAAACATTCTTGACGCGTCGCTGGTGTATATTTACGATTTTTACGTATTTTTACCAAAATGACTGATAAAGCTAGCGTTGCTATAGTATTAGCATTAGGATTGAAAAGATGCGTGAAGAGAAAAAATGGGTAAAATTATGAGGATGAGGATCTTGTTGACTTTTTATACTTGTATAGTAACTGTCCAGGTCCATAGTGGCCACAGCAGCTTGAAAATAAACACAAACTATGAAAATAAATTTGAAAGACGCTCGATATATATCGCACGATAGTTGATACGGATCGTAGATTTCTGGATTTTCGGAAATCTTGTGATCCGTATCGCGATTCGCGATACTCTAGGCTACACACTCGATAAATATCGTGATCCTGCGTGAATCACGATAAATATCGTGTGTGTAGTATCCGCCAATCGCAGTGGCGAATATGTATTGTAGGTTACGTTCATTATTTACGCATTAATATCTTAATCACAGACTCTCTTTTGTGTCGTGCTAACAACTGTGACAAAGCTGTAGACCCTCTAATTAGTAGTGATCTGAGCTACGGAGAACGAACGAATGCCATTTATTACTTTGCCTGTTATTCGCTATGTATTTACTGTGCACAATAAACTGTTAAATAAATAAACGAAACATAGGCAGTTGTATTGTTTTAGATGGTGTGTTGTGCTCTACCTAGAATGTTGTTATTTCTACATCGCGGTCTTGGTAACAAATCGTTTTGCCGTTCTGATTGGCCGTATATGGCCTTTCGAGTACTGCCATCTTTGTGTTATTGTGTGTAGTGTATTGATAACACGCGCGTCTTTGTAATTTGTACCTGTTTTACCCTATATTATTATGAGATTTTTCTGACTTATGTAGGTACTTGCGTTAGTTGTAAACTAACCGATGCTCTTACGGTAAGGCAAAACAGATAAAACCTGCACATTCTTGCGACTGAATGTGAAACCATCATCCAATCTGATCTGGTCATGTTCCTCTGTAAATGGAACGCGGAGATCTGACGGCAGTCGCTCCGTTGTACTGCCTGATCCATGCCTGACCATGGTCAAGGTGGACCCCGGATCCTCGTGCGCATAAGCACAACCGGGACATTAACGGCATTTTTTTATGCATGAAACGCAGTCATGTACTTACCTAGGCAATTACAGGTGGTCTACCTGCTTGTTTTTTAAGAATCCTTCTAATTAGTAGGATTCATATCATTTTTAAAGGATGCTTTTTGATATTTCTTAGTACTTCACGCAAAAACTGCGCTACCTACTGTATAGATTTCACTAAAATAGATATTAATTAAGTATCACATAGGCTTTATTATGAAGTTAAAGTGGTTCCTACAGGAACGAGTCCGGAACGTAATAACCGAATTTAAGACGACCGAGATCGCGGGAAAAAGCTAGTTGCTATACAGGATGTAAAAAGACCGGTAGCATTAATTGAAACCTCATATTCTGCCCATGAAACTGAACAACTTTCCCCAAGAAACATAACCGCGGAAACTCATAGTTTAGGCAGAAAACGATGTATGAAAAATGTATTTTTGTACTAAAAAATATCAAGTATCGATAACTACATCATTCACAATTAATTTAGACACTCAAAGTTCGAATTTAAGTTGAAATAAATGCACTTTAAGTAAAAGCACGCAATGTAAAGCGTGCAGGCTGGCCGGCCAGTGCCACTGGTCACGTGGGCGAGCGAGAGGCGTGCGCCGGACGGTGTACATTGCGCGTCGCAATTAATTATTTATTTTAGGTAGCAAAATTATGGAGTCATTTCCGCGGGTATGTTTCTTGGAGAAAGTTGTTCAGTTTCATGGATAGAATATGGGGTTTCAATTAATGCTAGCGGTCTTTTTACACCCTGTATATATAACATACTAGCTCTAACAAAGACACGCTAGATTAATACAGATGTAGCACATACAGGCATTGATACATGGTGATACTGGGGTTCGAAACCGGTACCTCTCGTCCCGTACGATCTCTTCTCCAGTAGGAAGCATTACAAGCTGTTACAAAAGTCATTCTACAGTCTATCTGAATTCTACGTCTTCCGGCTGATATGATGATGATGATGATGAATGTTGTCTGTTGTAATTCCAGGTGCAACGCTACAACGACGCGGGCAAGGCGGCGGCGGCGCCGGTGGCCGTGATGGCGGCGCTGGCTGCGCTCCTACTGACTCAATATGCCTAGTGAGACTTTGTGAAAAGGTCATTTACGCCACAGCGGGAAAGTGCATCGGAATTTCGATTCCATAAAACCGGTGTATGAAATCGAAATTCAGACGCAAACTTTCCCGCTGTGGAGAAAACGGAACCTTAGAAACTCTAGATCTCCTCGATTCCATGCTCAAGATGTGCAAAATCAGATTGCACCCAGAAAGTTCCTAGGGTTGGACAAGGTCTCCGAATTAAACAAAAACATTAATATGCTTGGACATATTCACACAGCGCCATCTAGCCCCAAAGTAAAAATAGGTTGTGTTATGGGTGCTATAATATATACGAGTATATGGTGCTATCTAGATAACTAATAAACAGTCTTAATATATGCTTTTAAATACATACCACATCGAGACCGACTGAAATTAAGATTACAATATTTATAAATACAATGTTCCTCCGTGCATGACATGGCATTTTAACTACTGCACCAGTTAGGTCGTCAAATCGTCTCGATTATATGAAGGGTGTTTTCTTACTGTTAAGAACACTGGAAAATTTCAAGTTTTGTAAGTGGTTTTAAAGTAACGTCATCAGTTAGTCAGTCAGCTTCTTTGTGTATTGTACATTGTAACTGTCAGAGGCAGGAACAACCTGTATTTAAAAGCTTGTAATATATTTTTGTAATAATTTGTAATATATAAGTTATTTTTCAAAACTGTTGTAATTACTGACATTCCTATTGCTTGTGTATGCGACTGTGGATATCAAAAATATTGGAAAGTTAGGTACCTGCAACTGGCAATTTTTTGTTTTGCTGTGGTGGATACACTAATTTTTTTTCTCTATGGGTGGATATGATAAAACCAAACCTTCAACCTCCAGTATATAATTGTTTTTTCTCTATGCATTCGGGTAATTTTTTTGCTCTGTGGTGGATATGATAAAACAAAAAATGTTTTTCTCTATAGATAAAATACTATTATTCCGCTGTCAGTCTATGAAGTTGCATTGTGTTGGTTACTAAATAGTGCCTCTCAGTCCAGAAACCTAACTTTTAGTAAACAAATGCGTCATCTTGGCGTTTATGTCCAGGTTGTGCTCTCGCGCACGACGGCCCAGGGGCCGCCATGACCATGATCCAGGATTTGGCAGATCAGGTAATTACAGTGGAGCGACTGCAATCTGACCTCCGTGACCCTGCTACCAGGAGAACCTGACCAGATTGGATCATGGTTACACATTGCCCGCACGGGTTCATCACGATGTTTTCCCTTACCGTAAGAGCATCGGTTAGTATTTAACTGAACTACATAACTCAGAAAAGAGTCATTAGTACATAGCAGCCGTGGGATTCGTACACGGTACCTCTTGCTTGTGAGTCGGATATCGTTACCACTCGGCAACCGATATTAAAAATAGTTGTGTTGTAATTCCAGAGTAAGAGCGGTGATTGCTCCACTGCTCCACCAGGCAAGAGTTTGAACTCTAACAATGACGATGAAGTGTCGACTTATCAGTAACCTAGCCGACCGAAATATTCGGATAACCCCCGACAAAGTTTATATATACTAAAATATTTTCTAAACTACCAAACCGATTTTAATGAACCAAAGCTAACAACCATCTCAACTAAACTGCCTTTCAAGTAAAGGAAACCTCATCAAAAACGGTCCATCCGTTCGGAAGCTACGATGCTACAGACAGATACACAAATACACACGACAAACTTACAACACCCCCTCTTTTGCCGACGACAATATAAAGTATATTGTCCTCGGCAAAGGAGGTATAAAAAATAGATGTTTAGTACAACCAGTTTTCTTAATAAAACGCCCAACTAGATATCACATATGAATATTTAATTAACGAGTAATGATATAGACATAGCGTATGTTACATCAGCGTAGGGTACAGCACAATAAATACAAGGTACGCGGTGACAGTGAGCGGCTAGCAGCGTCATAAGGCAGCTCGGCCCGCGGGGGCCGTGGCCGGCCCGCCCCCGCCCCCGCCCGGGCCCGGCCCGGCCCCAGCCCCGCCCCCACCCGGGCCCGGCGCGGCCCCGCCCGGGGACAGCGACAGCAGCACCACCTGCCGGCATAGCACTGCAACAGACGGACAGAGGAAATGTTATTTACATTACAACCCATATATTTCTTAAACTGCTGAACCGATGTTAATGAAACCATACACAAAAACGGATGTGAAAGTGCTTTACAGCCCACTCCAGACAATTAGTGTTTTCGCGATTCCAAAATCTATCAGATTGCACTACAGATACGTTAGGGTCTGACGTCAAAATAAACCCCGTTCAATGGCTGGAATCGATCTGACATTTTTATTTGTTGTTTTGGTCAAACAGCACTGCATTATTTTAAATATAAGCCGCTTACCGAAGTCTGTCCCTCTGTATCTGTGTATCTGGGATTTTTCAAACTACGCAACTGATTTTAATTAGGTTTTCAACAATAGAGTGAATCAAAATAAATATTTATAGGGTAGCACAATACGCGAACGAAGGCGCGGCGAGCCAGCTAGTTCTTTATATATTCAAATATTTTCTAATATAATACTGAAACAAAGATAAGAATCGTCTCGATCAAAACCGCTTTCAAATAATGAAAATCGTTTCGAAATCCCGCCCAGTCGGGCACGGGCCCCGGACACACTGATAGAGCTTGTCTAAGCTAAAATGACGCGCCCCACTACTTAATTAGTTGATTTCGATGTGTGAGTGCAAATATTAATAACGACACTCATCTGTGTGGGAGCGTCGACTGCTCCAATCGAACGACGCGTGCTCCTACGTTTGAGTCTCACCAGCAACTGAATGACCAATTACAACGGCATTTGTATATGTATTGCGTCCATATATTAAATTTGCATGTGTGCGTTAATGCGATAGTGGGGCGCGTCATTTCAGCTTAGACGAGCTCTACATAGATAGATACACCAAACAATAAGTCTTGTGTTCAGTTTTTTTGTGTCCATCAATAAACAAAGTCTGGCAAGACGAAAAATTTGAGGGCGCTACTTGACAGCTGAAGAACTCAGTTTGACAGTAATTTATTGTTGCAAGAATAATAGTTCCTTTTCACGAATTTCTCGCCAGACTGTTCAGGCAAGCAGGACATCTGATGTTGCGTTATTACCGTTGCCTATTACATTAGCAATATAAAGGGTTACATCAATACGTTGCACAATGCACACAACCCCCGGGAACACATTGCTCTGGCAGTAAATAGTTCCTTCACTGCCAAAGCAACGGTTCTCCATGCACTGTGTGTCACTGAACAGCCATCTCAACTCACCTTTATCGGTAAGGGTCTCGTCGACCAGCGCATCAGCGACCAGCCCGTCCCTTTCCAGGCGAAGGCGCGCGGGTCCGGGGACCCCGGCCCCGCCCTCCCGCCCCAGCCCGCCCTCGCGCCATTCCCGGCCCGGGGTCTCGACGAGGCGCCATTTGTTCAGTTCTTCGCACGCTGAGGCCACCTGAGGAGTGGAGACGATGCCTTGTAAAATACCAAAGTTTTTAACCAATGGGTGCTAAGGTATCGAAAAGTGAACATTTACAGTACGCTGGCTTACCAGGTCAATGCCTCTCAAGAGTCTCTTAAGGAACGATAATCCGAAAGAGAACAAAAGTTACCAACATAGCGCACAAAATTAGTAAGTTGAACTGGAGCTGGGTTGGAGTCTTTTTATGTTATACGGCAAACAAACAGGCAAGCGGGCTACCTGATGAAAAGTGGTCACCGCCGCCTATGGACATCAGTAATACCAGGGGAGTTACCAACGCTTTGCCCGCCTCTAATATACCTCCTGAACGATTCCATGTCAGAGTCCAAAGGAAACGCTGGTCGGCAATATTTGACAAAGAACATACGACCGCCAGAGTAAACGAGTTATTGAGTGGAGACCACGACTAGGCAAACGCAGCTTGGGAAGCCTTCTGGCCAGTAGCACGCCATGTCCAGCAGTGGACTAGTATAATGGATTTATGACGAAATGTTGGGCTACACAGTCACCATCTGATCACTGGCAAAATCGTGTTGGATTCCAACAGTGTTAGTTCAGACAGCTGGTTGTTAATGTCGAAACAAGTGGCCTCAATGCTGTTGACTGTTATAGGGATGTGCTTAGAGGGACGAGTGAAACGCCGAACAGTTGAATAAATACTATTTATTTAGTATATGAGAAGATTTATGAATTCAAAAGATACAAAAGAGGTGTGTCATGCCAGTAGTTTGTGGCATTGTTTTGGCGGTGAAGGAATAAGGTAGCCACCAATGTTGGCAAGCGAAGTTGGAGAAGGTGGAAAAGGGTGATTACCCACCTGGCCGGGCGTTGAGACCATGAGACTAAAGGTCCAACAATTGATCGTCGGAAGTAGTATTTATGCCGCGTAAGTTGAACGCGATGTAGGAACGTCAGCGCCAT
Source organism: Blastobasis lacticolella (assembly GCA_905147135.1). Lineage (NCBI taxonomy): Eukaryota > Metazoa > Arthropoda > Insecta > Lepidoptera > Blastobasidae > Blastobasis > Blastobasis lacticolella. The sequence goes on along the minus strand of LR990062.1, from coordinate 12,449,318 downwards.
CTACGTGCGGATCCTAATGTTCGTGTACTCGTGAGTATTGTTGAGTTTCCCCTACCGGAGCGATAGATGTCGCTACAGTGTCACAGGGTATGAGAAGATGTATGAAATTAAAAGAGACAAAAGCGGTGTGTCAGGATAGCAGCTGTGGCACTCGATAGTATGTATGTATGCATGTTTATGTCTGTAATTTGTGAATTGGTAATTGGCATATATATGGAATACACCGCCCGTGTGGTGTACGACAGAGTAGAATAGCACCAACCCCTTACACTCATGGGTGTCGTACAAGGCGATTAATGTTTTCGAGGCAAAAGATCAAGAGTCTCCGTATTCTGGCAAATGGGCAGCAGCATTTTCCATTGTTATATTTAAACACTGCGATCTCCAACCCGCCTGCCAAGCGTGGAGATTATGGCAATAACCTCCCCTTTCGTGGGAGAGGCCCTAAATCCTGCAGTGGACTGTTACGGGCTGTGACGGTGGATGGAATAACAGACTAAGTACACATATGTAAAAAAAAAGCTGTTGATAAACATAATAGAATAAAAAAGTATATACTCACAGCGACCCCATCCGCCCGGAGCGGCGCCGGCGCGGGCGCGGGCGCGGGCGCGGCCCCGGGCCCCGGGTCCCCGAAGGCGGGGTCCCCGGGCAAGGCGAGCGCGGCCAGCACGCCGGCCGTAAGCCCCCGCGCGGGGTCCACCACCAGGTAGCTGCCGGGGGGCGCCTCGCAGCCCGGGTTGGGGGGGGACACGCTCTGGGGGAGTGGGGGGGATACATTAGTTCTTGTTACCGGTTAGGAGAGGCCTATGCCCAGCAGTGGGCGTATTTCGGCTGATATGATGATGACGATATCTTCATATCTGATCGTATCACGAAGAGATACCCAATGGAATAGAATAGAATACATTTTTGTTGTTGAACTGTGCACAATAAGTTGTAACAGGTCAAATTATGAGTCTCGATAGCTTGCCCATTTCGGATATACAACAATCAAGTAGGTACTATTTCCATTGTTTTAAATGAGAACATACAAATTTATACTAATAAAATATGTCATTAAGTTAAGAATAAATGACTTAAACAACAAACTACTTACAAAATGTAAAACTTTAAAATTTTACATTTTGTAAAACTTTAAAGTCATTGTCTGCCAAAACACACTTAAATTATTAAAAGCCCTTTTAAGTAACTATTCTATTTTTTACTTTTCATTTAACATTTTTATATGTTCAGGTAAACAAAAAAATATTTAAATTCCTTTTACATAAGGGCTTTTTATAGAAATGGAACTGGAAGCTTGTACAGTACATTTGTCATATTTATACTGGAAACGAACTTCAATTTTTAATCCCATTTAAAATTAAATATAACCGAGTAAACTCAACCCGCACTCACCTCCCGCCGACTAGAATCGATGATGGTGGCCACCCGATCCGCCAACGCGTCCGTGACGAGGTACGTCCGCGCCCGGCGCGCGTCCGTGATCACGTACGTCTCCCCCGAGGACGCCTCCTCGTACGAGGAGTTGTTGTCTGCGCAGGAGAGCTCGTCGAGAGCTGGGTCCGCGTAGGAGTGCCCGTGGGTATGGGAGGGGGGGGACATGCTGTCTTTCGCTGGGGGAGGATAAAAGTGAAAATAAATAACGATTCTTATTGGTAAAGGGCTGGCGAAAAAAGCCACGAATATTTTTATAACGAATATTGAGAACCAAATTAATTATTGACGTGAATATAGCACCGAGACCAACCTATCCCATGTCGTACAAGCAAAATAGAAGGACTGTAGTAAGTGGTCAACAATGTGGTCTGACTGCGTCTACAGAAAAATGTTGTGAATTATTATTCATTCATCATGACTTAGGGCCTCTTCCACAAGAGGGGGACGTTTGGCAGGCGGGTTGGAGATCGCAGTGTTCTAAATATAAAAATGGAAAACGTTGCTGCCTATTTTCCAGCCTACGGCGACGTACGCCTTATACGACACCCACAAGTGTTAGGGGTTGATGGTATTTAAATCTTCCCGACACCACACAGCCTATAATTGGACATATAATTCTCCCAAATTGTGTATTCATTGAACCCTCTAGTGGTGTCCACGAGAAGATTCAAAAGAATGTTTCTCGCTCGTACGATTCGGATGTGGAACGAGCTCCCAGCCACTTTCCTTTGGACTATGAGATGGGATCGTTCAAGAAGTATATCAGAGGTCTCCTTAGAGGCGACAACGCATTGGTAGCGCCCCTGGTGTCGCTGATATCCATAGGCGGCACTGACCACTTTCCATCAGGTGGCCCGCATGCCTGTTTGTCTGCAGTATTACCCAAAAAAGATATTACCGCCACTTTTTGAACACATAATTCTTCTGAATTGTGAATTCATTTTATTCTCTCCTTCATTGAATGAATGGTTACCATGATCGGGCAGTAGCCGGCAGAGCGCGAGTCCGCGGCAGGGCGCGGCGCGGGAGACCACGAACTGCTCCGAGCCGCCGCCCCAGCCCACGCCCACGCCCAGCTCTGGAACACCACACGGACGGGTTCATTGTAAAATCATTAGCCCGCAAGTCATTCTTAACGCCGTAATTCATGCTCATAGGTAAATAATTTGGAATGTGTAACATTTTTTGTATGGGAGTGATTTCGGGAACGAATTTATAATATGCTAAAGAGATGGCGGTTTATAATTTGCTACATTTTTCAAAACAAACACTTTTTGTTTAATAACTGGAGGAATTATTCAAGTTCAGAACTACCGGTAATCGTGATGTTTATAGTCTGACAAGAAAGCGGCGAAAAGCATCTACCGCTCTTGCACAAAAAACTTTCTGTGCAACTGAATACTTTTGCTGCCAAGTGGCGCCCTCAAAATTGGTAGTAGTATATGTCTGAAACTGGTCGTGTTGCCAATTTTCCGACGTGTGGTTTATTATGATTAGGATGACGATTAAATAGCTAACATTCAGTTTTCTCGAGTATACATAATAATAATAATAATAATATATAATAATATTTTTATTAGCCAAATAATACAACAACAAACACAACATAACAGATACAATAAATGGCAATCTCTTTGGTACTATATGTGTATGAAACAATTCAGGCACTAAAAATGATGAAGCCACATATTGATTTCCTGCCTCCTAAACTAGGTTACTCTGTACTATAGGAGACAGTAATCCCTCTTTTGAGCATTTAAAAGTATGATTTATAGCCATGAACGGTTTGAATGTGGAATATTGGGAAGATTTGCCTTATTACATTACAATGCTGCGTGACTCACCCTCGTAGGCGTTCCCGGGGTGCGCGATCCCGGCGCCCAGCAGCGAGTGCTCGTCGCCGCCCTGCTCCAGGTACACGTCCTGCGCACCACACAGACATTAGCCCGAATTATATTGACATAGACATTATCTATTATGACATCACAAAAATCCATAAGCGTTAACATATATTGGTCAAGTGTTTAGCAAAGTAGGGAAGAACAGTGGTGTTAACCGATCGGATAGTAGCGAGTCAACTTGGCTTGCAAGCTGGTATCCAAATTGAATCGCTTTCTATTTTTTGTAGCAAGTGCACCCTGTGCAGCACTTGACGCTTGACCCCAGTATTAAGAGAATTTTGCGGAAAATGACATGTATTTCTTGACTTTGCAATCGAAAATATCAGCATAGAAATGTAAATCGGTCATTAGGGACGGAACAACACAAAAGTCGAAAGAATATTAATTTTTCTTTTTTGCGTATCAAATTCGGGGCTCGATTGACCATGAACCAGGATTTTAGCAGATCAGCGCAGAAGACAATGACGCGAAAATATCTCGTCCGCTATAGGCTTTTAAGTATTCTTATTAATTTTGACGGAATTCGAGTGTCTCGGTATTTCAAATCTTAACGCAAAGCAATACGGTCTGTATCTAATCTGCCAGGATCTGCTTTCCTACTTTTTCCGTCACTTCGCCCGGTCAATCGATTCGGTGATGTCATGCATCGCTTACTGGACCTCTCGCGGGACCTCTTGCCTGATACTAAGATTAGGCACCTATTTTCCATTTTATGCTTGGGATGGTCGGACCCAACCTGTCTATACAGGTGACATCAAATTCATGATATCAAGAAGTATCGTATGCATGCGCCGGTGACAACAACCAACTTTTACTACTGTGGCATCACCTCTGAAATCGGGAAAAAGTCAACTCTTTTGTGCCAAAATGTATGAAACAGCCGATTATTTTGCGAAAGTTGGTCCAATAGTAAAGGTTGTTTATTATCACGAGCACATGCACACGATACCCGTTGGAATACCCGTTGAAGTCACCCTGTACACCGCCATGCACTATGCTATACATACCTTAGGCGGCGCATGCTTGTAATGCAGACTAATCTTGCTGAGCTCGTGGTCCAAGTCTGCTAGTTGTGCGGCGTGGCGAGCCAGCGCCCCCCTGGCGCGAGCCGCCGCCCCCGCCGCCGCCCCGGACCCCTCCGCGGGCTCCGCCCCCTCGGACTTGTGTACCGAGGTGCCTCGGTGTGTGGGAGAGAGCGCCGGACTGTACTCCAGGGGGGATTGGGGCGATACCGGGCCCTGGTGGGGTGGCAAATACGACAATATATTATTATTATTATATTAGACTATATCACCCTCTGCTGGGCAAAGATCTACACCCGATTCTTCCACACTTCGCGATCAAGAGCTATTATTGCCTTTTTGGTAAAAATACAACTCCTGTGCAGCCAGGATCTACAGCGGCGACCACATACAGGTCTTGAATTTTGACACTCAGGCTTGCCAGACGACAAAACAATTGTCTTGGAACCCGCAACAAATTGAAGTAAGAAGTAACAAGTAGGAGTAGGCAAGCTCCAGCTAGTAATAGGTAATATTTATATTCATTTATTCGTAATACTAATCATACAGCGTCATTTAAAATATTTTCCGAAATAGAATTACTAATTTTAATATCAATGTTAAAATACAATCAATAATATAATCAAAAATCTAAAATAGTAATCAATTATCATGATTCAAAATCGTGAAAAATTAAATTAGTATTATAATATCAAATAATAATTATGTCAAATGAGAAATTCAATAATTATAAAAAAAGTACATATGCTTCAAAAATGTCAAATATAAAATTAAATCATAATATGAAATGTCAAATACTCACGCTATTGGAGATGTTGGCGAGCTTGTGCTGCAGCGACAGCATGTACTCGTTGTACTCGTGCGCGTGCGGCGGCGACGGCGCCGACGGGGACGCGCCCATGCCTGGCAGGGGACAGGAGTCAGTATACCTCAGACATTTAAAGAATGGGCTTGAAAAAATGGCGTCATATGAGCGAAAGACAAATAAAAGACATACAATTTTAAATCCCTTTCGAAAATTCAAGATAATGATTTTCACTGTAAATTGGATGGATAATTATTAGATGAGGCATATAAATGAAAATATTTTGTATTTTATTTTAACAAAATCCCATGTTTGGTTTCCGTTCGTTTGGAAACGCGCCTGTCGTTATGAGACGCTATAACATGCAGTTTTGCCCGCGTTTGGATACACATAGTTACACGTTATTATCAATACATAACTAACTACCATTACCATGTATAATGAGGTCATCATCAACAGCTCGTTGTCGGACAAAAGCCTCCTCCATAAAATAGTCTCTCTAAGCAGAAAATTTGGATGTCTTCAAGGGCAAAGTTAACAGGTAGATTCTCTAGACAGGCTTCTTGTTAAGATGTATTGTCCCTTACCACTAAGTAAGATGGGGATCAAACGTGTTACCGTTAATCTCTTAACGTCTGAATGGTGGTTTTGGTTTTTGTAATGACTTTGACAAGTTGCATTTGTATTAGAGCAACAGTCCCCTCTATTGTAAGAAGAAGTAAAAAACCAATAGGGCCGTAATTTCACGTACAAAAAGAATATAAAATCCACAGTTCCACTCACCAGCGATCTCCATGTCGACCGCCCGCCTGGCGAGCGCTTGATGCACCGCCCTCTGTGCCACCAGCTGCCCCAGATTCTGCCCCATCAGGCCCAGATTCTGCCCACCCAGACCCAGATTCTGCCCACCCAGACCCAGATTCTGGCCGCCAAGGCCAAGATTCTGTCCACCTAAGCCAAGATTCTGTCCGCCTAAGCCCAGATTCTGACCGCCTAAGCCCAGATTCTGACCGCCTAAGCCCAGATTCTGGCCACCCAAACCTAGATTTTGACCACTAATGAGATTCTGTCCGCTTAGCGCTAAATTCTGCGTGGTCAAACCTGGAAAGAATATTATTCAATCAGTGCATTCAAAATAATCTAAAAAGACTTACTTGCTAAGAAACTAACTGGTTATATGAGTGTCAGTAGAGGTGAATTTCCGAAAAATAATCCTACAATTATGAAGAAAATTTGGTTTGGACTAGTAAACTGAGTGTCTGAGTTGTCTAAAGGTAACTTTAAATCAGCTTTGAACCAATACGTTAAAGGTAAAAAACAGTAAAAGTATTTTTGTGTCACGAAATAGGTAGTATGTTAAGCATTACGATTGACATAGACAATCTTAATTTGGCCCAAAGACATATAAAAAAAACTATTAATAAACGTAAGTACAATAAAAATTAAGTACGGCAATATTATGTCGAACCTAACCGGACCAGTCTTAGCATAATGCTATGCAGGGTAGTAGCAGCATCCAATCACAGCGCAGATCGACAACTCGATACAACACCCAACACCCAAAGTCTATATTAATCATCCTGACGTCAAAATATCGGTTATGGTCTTGCACGCAAGAGCCCCGAGTCCGCCTTGACCATGATCCAGAATTTGGTAGCTGAGATAATAAAGCCTACAACAGCAAATAACTTATAAAAAACGGCAATCACCAACTGTCCTCACCCAAGTTCTGCCCCATCAGGTTCTGGTGGCTCGACAGTCCCATGTTCTGGGGCGGCAGTCCCAGCGCCCCCTGGGCCAGTGTCCCGGGCAATGGCGCCCCCAGACCGAGTCCCAGGCCGAACGAGCCCATCGGCTGGCTGTTCAGGCCGACGGAGTTTTGCAGCGCTTGCTGTTGCACTGTGGAGGAGGCGATCTACGTTTTAGATTACGGTTAAGGCTAATTTAAGTTTTTATATAACACCATATCACTTTAAATGAAATGAACAGTCGTTTAAGGGTCGCTTTTATTTGATGCAAACAAAAGCGATTGAATGAGGCGTTTGTGCTATTACAAACTTGGACAGAAACTGCTGTAAAATGACGGGTCTATTTTACCCAATGACAGGGCTTTATTTTGACTTCCGATTTCAGGTTTCAGAATCTGGAATCGCGAAAGCCCTCATAAGTTGATGGTACTGATTCATTTCAGTAACGCAACTGGCATGTCTTATAAATGTACAAACAAGCTGCTTGGCGTTAGAAATAGATAAGGCGATGGTGGGTATCCAGATGGACTCCCATTAGCATGACTAATAAAATGGTTCTACCAATGGTAATTGAAAACTTATTCCGAGTCCTAAGAAAGGATCACATAAAAAATAGCAACAGCAAACTGTCAGGACCGTAGCAAGTAGATCAATGCGGTCTCTATCTACCTCTACGGAAAAAAGGGGTGACGGTATGTATGTACCATGTACCAAACCATGTCGGCTTGTCGTTACCAACAAAGTTCTTTCAATTGTGGGCGGGGGGTAAAGCAGGGCACTTTACTAGTGTAAAAAAGTAATACTAATATTATCAAGAGCAACGCGTGCCAGTTTGGTCCGTCAGTGTAAATAAACCCAAGACTAACGGACTACCTGCCTTTTAATATAAAAACATCAGATAAAAAGCAAAACGTCATTACAATTCAATATAAAAACAGTTTCCTATCATAAAAAAAACTATTCGAAGTACAAAATTATACTATTATACATATATAGAAGACTTTATAAGTCGTAATAAAGTCTACTTTTAAAGGCACATTCTTAAAGCCACCTTATCAGTTGTTTCCCTCGTGATATGAAGACTTGTTTTAAATATATGTTCCGGGTTTTCTACCGCATACCTTTGTTGACGAGTAGCCCGATATTTCGACGCAGTTTCATGCATCATCGCCACGGGACGACGACAACGAGCGCCGGCCGTGACCATGATGCATGCAACGGCGTCGAAATATCGGGCTACTCGCAAACGTAAGCGGTAGCAAACGCGGAACATTCCATTTAAATGTGTGATAGTTTAAAACATTACATTGAAGATTTGTTTTAAATCTATTCCATTAGTATACAAAACAACAAACAACATAGACATTGGTAAAAACAAGGGATTCCCCCTGATCTGAATAAGCAATCACTTATGTATAGTATAGTACTATTTATACATAAGTAATATTTATGTATTCTATTCCTATAAAATGTCGTGGACAGTAATAATTAAAAAAATCTTGAATCAATGTATCCCCGCCTAGGTAAAACAACTTTCTACAGGAGTAGCTTTCTGGGTAATTGGTCCATACATTTTCAGTTTCTCATAGAAAGTTTGACAAGTCTTGGAATAAATAAATTAAAAAAAGTTACTCCTATAAAAAGCGACCTCCCATAGTATCTCCATATTGAGAGTGTTCCACAACACCACCACCTAAACTGTGATAGTTGGTTTATACTCGCGCGCGACACGCGAGCCGCGAGATGCTCGTATGAACGAGAAGTTCCGGTCGCTAAATGTCCCTGTGGTATGTATATTGTACCGTTCTCAAAAGGCGATGTTCGCAAAAAAGCAGGGTAATATTTTTTGAGATTGCATATGTATTATGTGCCTATGAAAATGATTTGTGATCTCCTAGAGTCTAAACGACTTGACTTGACGGACGACGTTTGAGGTGTGTCGTTCGATACTTATCAGTTGGGCGTTTTGGGAAAAGGACATTTCGCAAATAGTGAAAAGACGTTTAGCGAACGGGACTTAACGCGTCAAAAGGAACAGCGTGACTTATGCCCGATTGCACTGTGCTTAGGCGACACTTAAGTCGGTGCCTTAAAATATTCATAAGCATTTACAAGTCATAAAATCGGTCTCACACAGTTAAAAGTGACTTATTTTCATTTAAGATTGGTGTTGGTGCAATGGTTTTTCTGGTCTTCAATCAACTTAAGCGTCGCCTTAACTATAGTCCATTCGGGCATCAATATTCTGCCTTGAAAGCTGTACCAGTGTACACATCGGTCCTACGAACGCCAACGAATGGGTTCGGCATTCGTCCAACTGCGTTTTGACGATTTCTTCTATCACTTTGATGTTACGGATCGACGGCACACGCTAAAGAACAACTATTGGCGTTTATTCCGCGATACAGGACAAACGAAGGTCAGCGAAACCCTTTCGCTGTCGTCCGTTAGGCCGGTGCGTACACTGTACACAGCAGAACACGAGTGTAAACCACCTAGCCAGCAACACTGACCTATAAAATCGTTGGCCGTAGCTAGCATGGGTTGGTAGAACTTCTGTTGGTAGGGCGCCGCCGCCAGCCGCGCGCCGCCCGCGACCGCAGGCGCTACGGTTAGTCACACACGGACAGTAGGACAGGCATTTAGGTTATATAAAATAGAGAGCAGGGGCATTCCAGAGTCAAAAAATGAACGTGTGACAAGAGGACATGTAACATAGTCGTGTAGGTAGAAAAATAGGTAAAGGTTACAAGGAAAAGATAAAAGAATTGAGCGTGACAACGATGATACTGAATGTGGCGCAAAAAGAAGCTAACATGTAGAAAATCATACTAAGGAAAAAGCAACTGACGCGTCACTGTCAGTTATCGTGGTCGCGCTCATTTGTTCACTTTTTCTAGGTACAACTTGTCTAAGCTGAAATGACGCGCCCCACTACTTAGTTGATTTCGATGTGTGAGTGCAAATATTAATAACGACACTTCATCTGTGTGGGAGCGTCGACTGCTCCAATCGAGCGACGCGTGCTCATACGTTGAGTCTCACCGGCAACTGAATGACCAATTACAACGGCATTTGTATATGTATTGCGTCCATATTTTAAATTGCTTGTGTGCGTTAATGCGATAGTGGGGAGCGTCATTTCAGCTTAGACCAGCTCTACGTTACGTACGCTACATACATAAGTAGAGTACGTAAAGTGTGGCAAGAGTATAAGTAAATTTTCATTTAAACAGCTTCTTTATTTAGTAAATTTTTTGACTTTGGAATGGATTGTAAGAATGTACTAATATTCGTGTTTGCGAGAACTATATAAGTAATATCATAACACCGTCACAAGTTTGACACCCGAGACTCTTCGACCAGTCTTTAGAGTCCCCAGCTGAAGGTTTTGTCAGAATGATAAGGACTCGCAAATGTCAAAATAAATAAATAGTCAATACATCCTCTTTTCAACGTGTAACTCCAAACTCAATGCGTGTAACGCAAAATCTCAATAATGCCCGATGGCACTAAATTTAGGCGACTCTTAAGTTGACGCCATAAGAAAGACCGATTACACCACCCTAATTCAGGCACCTAGATAAGGATCCCAGATTAGGACGTCAGCCAGAGTTGCCGTTATGGGCAGTGTTGCCAGTGGCCGATATTCAAAAGTAATACAAGGCAGCTTAAAAAGTATTATTTTTACGATAACTGTCAACTATGAAAATATAAAATAAGATGATGTTACTTTTCTTAAAGTTTTGTGCTATCGGGCAAGAATCCATTTGTTGATGACTATAAAGTAATGGAGTTACAAGTTGAATGCTTGAGTACAATTTCACAATAACATAACAACAATCGCATTAGTGAGAACATTTATAGAAAAAAATACACAAGTATAAAAACTTCCGTATACTACACCACTTAAATACAGCGTTAGAAATAGTACACAGAAAGTCTTCAATTACTCTTACTCAGAAAAACACAATAAGACGAAAACAAAACATCGGTTCCATGCAGTGTTTTAATGATCTAGAAATAGCTCGTGCGTAACAATTAGGTTTATTTAGAATGTGTTATTGAATACAGAATAACAAGATCCAATTAGTAAGACTATCTTACTAGACAAAGCAAAGCAAAAAAATCTCAGTGTGTGTGTAAGATTACACTGAATTTTCGATAGTCTCTGCCTATCCCTATTGGAAACGGCATGTGTGGTGTACATACACTGCATTTAAAAGAGTAACTTGTTAAGTGGCGTGGACATTACTCTGTCTGGCCTAACCTGGCTGATTGCCGGTAAGACCGACCACTATGTTGCGAAACCACATATAACACTAAAAAAGCCCTTAGGGCCAGGCCACAACACTGCAGTACGCCGACGTATCGTAGAAATCTAAAACGTTCAACGCATCGCGGAATTATCCGATACGCTACCGCAACGTACAGAGCTGAGCCATGGACAATGTTGTTTTGTATAGCTAGTTATTTTTCTAGGGTCGACAACAGTCAAAATTATTTAAATAGTTTATTTTTATGCTGAAAAAATAGATATTAAAAAAAAATTGCGATGCAACGACAAATGGCCACACTTCGAACAGGAATATTATTAAGAACAAGGTGGTTAATTATCCCACCGAATTATTTTACTTCTTTAATGAGGGTTTCCTCTATTTTAGATAGCGCTAGTGAGGCGCAAGGTCTGTTGTCACAACACTGTCGTGCTATTGGACAGAAAAAACTGCTGTGAAATGACGAATCTATTCCAGCCAATGACAGGGCTTTGCTTTGACACTAGATCTTACGTCGCAGTGACGCCATTTCGTGAATTTTGGTATCGTTAAAATCCTCATAAACTCATTAACGAACGTCCTGTCCTTTGGAATGTGTCACATTGGAAACTGAAGTCATGGTCGTTGTCTTCTTGTACGATGGCTTTGCGTTGAAGATTTTGTGCTGCGTCTTGCGATGCGACGCCGTGACGTAATGTTGTGGCCTCGCCGTTAACGTGGTTCGATATCCATACAAACTATTGGTAACTTTAGGTCGACTTTTTTCAGTGGGTTTGGAAGTTTTTAATGTACTATGTTTGTTCAACTGGCCGTTAGTAATGTACCCAATGGACTGCGAAATGGATTTTTGCGTGTCAATTATACAATACAAAGCAATGATAAAGAACAAAAACAAAATCGACGCCTTCTGGCGGCAAATTGCGGTTTTTTCGATTTCACTGTTTTATTCTATATCATTTAAAGACATCTAAGCGTTAAAGTACCGGTTGGGCTCTCGCACACGACGGCTTAGGCTCCGCTTTGACCTATCATTAACCTATGGTTTCTATAGGTTAATGATATAAAATAAATTTTGCGCACAATTACTAAGAGTTTAAACCTTAATGCAATTACTAAACACTCAAACCAATGACAAGCAAAAGTTTGTATGGGCGTCGAACCATCTAAACATTCCAAAACTACGTCCCCCAGTCCCCTACTACTACACATAATCAACTGCTATAATAATATCAGTGCTTTTCTCATACATGAATTGTGATAGCAATGTGTGGTTTTTGTGAGTATATGTGTGTATGTGTATATGTCATACCGGCGCTGGTGTTGTTGAGCATGGAGGAGTGCAGCGCGAGGTCGGGCGGCGGGAAGGAGGGCTGGTTCAGCAGCCCCAGCAGGTTCGGGCCCGACAGGTTCTGTTGTTGGCTGCGGGGAAACAACATACAGGTTTTATGATCTTCGTGGTAAGTCGCTGCATATCAATTGTCACTTGAATGATCTAGGTTTGGATTATTTTTAACCCCAGACGAAAGCAGAGGGGTGTGTTAGGTTTGATGTGTGTGTAACGACATCTATCGCTCCAATAGAGAAACTCAACAATACTCACATTACGAGTACACGAACACAAGGTTGGCAAATGTCCGCACATAGATGTCGCTGACCGTTCCGACATCGCGCTAGAGTAGTGTGCCAACTTCCGCGGCATAAATACTATTTCCGACGAAATTGGTCCCCTAGTTACTACAACCGACCAGATGGGTAATTACCCTCTTCCATCTTCGGCTACCTACATAAATCCATTCCGCCAAAAGCAGTACTACAGCTCTTGCTCTGGCTATTCTAAATGGCATTTAGCGATCGATTACGTCACTTTTACTTGTCCAATCTCATACAATTTTGTATCTATTCTACTGTCGATCGAAAACGCGCTAAGGAAGAGTGCATATGGAACAACTGTATTTGTGGGTGTGAAGAAGTGCGCACGCCCAAAGACCCACCGGAAGGTAAGCGTGCGCATCACACGTGATTAGGTCCGACGCGGTCCGTATGACCGAGAGGTCGATAGGACTCTAGGTGGAGGTGGGTATGTCGATCGAAAACATAACACATATTAGCTAGACAAATAACAACCCAAAGCAACACTCACTTCATAATATTCTGTTTGAGCAGCATCCTTTGTATGTTCTCCGGATTGGGCGGCTCGCTGGGCGGCTGCGGGGCGGGGGCGGGGGCGGGGGCGGGGGCGGGGGCGGGGGGCCGCGGGGGGTCCGTGGCGATCTGCAGCGGCATGGAGATCTGCAGCGTCAACGGGTTCTGGAACCCGGACACGGATGGGTGTTGCACCTGGGTGTCGGGGGAGCAGAGAAAATTGTAATGCGTTTACGTAAAGTATCTATCAATGAATCAATTTTATTTTATTTCAGACAAAAACATGACTTAAAATAATATAAATTATCCATATTTCGTTAGTACATCTTAATCTATGTTAGTATGTTTTAATATAATCTGTTGAGTGTGACAAATTATGCTGTGGCTGAAAAAAGAATTAACGCCCGCCAATAGGGAAATTGTATAATTTAAAATGACAAGTGACGCCTCCTTTCTGGTAATTTCAATAGAAAAAGACATAATTGTACTAAATTATGTAAATGTTCAATGCTGATATAAGTAACTTAATAATACTAACATATTGATAAGAATACATTGTTAGAGCTCGTCTAGTCTAGTCTAAAATGACGCGCCCCACTACTTAGTTAGTTGATTTCGATGTGTGAGTGCAAATATTAATAACGACACTTCATCGGAGTGGGAGCCAATGAACGACGCGTGCTCCTACGTTTGAATCTCACTGGCAACTGAATGACCAATTACAACGGCATTTGTATATGTATTGCGTCCATATTTTAAACTTGCTTGTGTGCGTTAATGCTATAGTGGGGCGCGTCATTTTAGATTAGACGAACTCTACTAATAAACTAACAATATATGGATAAATGAGTCGAAAATAAATGGATATTTAATTTAATTCAGCTCGATAATCACAATGTACTAAACTACCTGCAGTTCTATTGTTTGTTCAATTAGTGTTTTGAAAAGGTAGGGCCTTATACCTTGTAGCAACTATAAGGCCCCCTTCTGTTGCGCGATTAATAATGTGCCTCTATCTAATCCGATTACTTTCCACCTGCGCGGACTGAACCTATATCCAAAGAGCTAGCGAGTGGATCCACAATCAGCTAATCTATTTCCATACCAAATATCATCAAAATCGGTGCAGTGGTTTAGCCGGGAAAGTGTAAAAGACAGAGTTACTTTTGCATTTAAATTACACTCATCAAAAGTGTCTAGGGTCCAAACAAGTTTTTGTTGATTATTAAAAATTACGAATAATATATTATATTGCTTTAAATTAAATAAAACATCTCTAGGTTAAAGAGCGTTTTTGCGAAAATGGGATCTTTGCATTATATTTCAAAAAATATTTATTATATCAGAAGATCGGAAAAAATACATGATCCCGAGACACTTAGTTATATTAGTAGGGAAGTAAGGAAAACCCACCTGGCTACCAATAACCTCAGTCTTCAACTCGGCAGGCCTATGGTCGGTCAGGGTTTGCGGCGTATGAGACATTTGCGGTGGCACGGAGTACTGATGGGTCGGTACCATGCTTTCTGGTGGAGGCATCATGCTTTCTGGTGGAGGTATCCTGCTCTCTGGTGGAGGCATCATGCTATCTGGTGGAGGCATCCTACTCTCTGGTGGAGGCATCATACTGTCTGGTGGAGGCATCATGCTTTCTGGAGGAGGTACCCTGCTGTCTGGTGGAGGCATCATGCTTTCTGGTGGTGGTATCCTACTCTCTGGTGGTGGCATCATGCTTTCTGGTGGAGGCATCATACTGTCTGGTGGAGGCATCATACTGTCTGGTGGAGGCATCATGCTGTCTGGTGGAGGCATCATGCTGTCTGATGAAGGTACCAAGCTTTCGGGCGGTGGTTGCACGCTTTCGGGAGGTGGTGATACCAAGCTCTCTGAGGGTAGCGGAACCTCTGACAGTCCGTTCGTTAAAGGTTGGGATTCCTGCAGCGAGAGGGGTGCAAATTAATGGATGTATGAATGTATGAAGGCGCAACAGAGGAATGTTACAATAAAGTGCCGTTTCGTGCGATAGGAGGAGACTATTACAAAAATAACCTAAAGTCAAGGCCGTCATAGGTTGTAATTAGGGCATGGAATTCCAGAATTACGGACATATTTTTTTCGATATTTGATTTTACGTAATATAATATATGATCAAACGAACTTCGCGAAGTTCGATCGATATTATATGAGTCGCTTCATTCGAAGATATAAGATAATTCACAACGTAGTCCCTTTAGCCTACAAGGTAGCTTCGCACGTTTATTTAAAGTAAAATCGATTTGTTTTCAATCGATCATTTTTCTTTTTTCCGATCCTACGTATCGATACAGCCAGCCGCCATTTTTACGTCATTCTTTTTAGAGATGCTATGCGAAACTTCCCCACGCCTGGGAATATGGGCGGGCGGGTGTTATATCTTCGAATGAAGCGACTCATATAATATCGATCGAACTTCGCGAAGTTCGTTTGATCATATATTATATTTCGTCGCTTCATTCTTCAGATATAAGATAATTCACAACGTAGATGTTTGGAGAGGGAAGTTTTGCAAATTTTAAACAAAATATTAATTATTCATACATTTTAAACAATGTATTAATTATACGGTATCAACCGTAAATGAAACATATTACATAATGGACACTGTGGTTAATTCATTATTAAGAAAGCAAACGGGTTTAACAAATCGGCCTACATCAGCGATCGGCCTGATATAATATCTGGCGAAAACGCGATGTGCTGGTCTTGCGGCCACCGCATTGCGGGCCCCGCCGCGGAGACGCCGCCGGCCCAGCGCCGGACGCCGGACGCCGGGCACACCGAGCCACAGCACATGGACTCATGACACACTGCTCTCTGTCATCACCCTGCCAATCCATTGGCTAATGGTTTGTCCGTGACTTGTTTAGGGTGTGGTATGCACGACAGAAAGAGATACTTAGTATGTGCCAGTACTGAGTTGCTCGATTCTAATCAGATACTCCTCGAGTGTGATGGAAGGGGTTATGCGTAAATTAGGTACGAAAGAGCCCTGGATACTAGCGACCTGACCCTAATGTTGTAACTAATTATGATTTTAATGCTATTTGAGGTGGTATTAATATTATCATCCTTAAAAGTGATAGCGTTTGTACCCTGTGTGTGTGTGGTACACAGGGCCAGTAATATTCCTAAAGTTTTGGCTTTTAAACTTTTTATTATGTTTTATTTATTCGGACGGGACCGAATTTGAAATGTTATCCAATACACTCTCGTGGATTCCAAGTGGCAGTATACCTAGGCAAGCTTGGATTGAATTTGAAAGCTCCTTTTAGTGATCGTTTAATTCGAACATCCTAACTGGGACCAAAATGGGATACGGAGCTGAACGATGATTGTTCAAAGTGTCATACGAAGCATTCGTATTAAAACAATTACTTAAAATGTTATCACAAATTCGTTAGAATCTTCATATGGATCAGTATTATTCTGCAATCAAAATTGCAAATCGAGAGAAGTGCGGCAAGTGATAATGTATGAGATTAATCGCATCTACTGCGATAGCCTCCGAGTCCTGTTTGCAGGATAAATAGCGCTCACAGTCGGCATTGACGCGATACATGAAATCGGTAATCTACCGATACCTCAATCATAGTCTGTCTAACAGTGTGGACTATCTATCGGTAAGCCGAGTCAGAGAGTTTCCACTCTATGTCCTTTACTCTCTTGAGTCCTCGTCAACCTTAATATCACATAACGAAATATGCCGCGCTAAATTCTTTTCATGAAGGTATTCAATACTTCCTTGACAATTTACATAGCTGATAGCTGTGGTGTTATCTACTCGTACCAAAATAGCACAATTATTATCGTATGATGCAACATTTTTAGGTTTAGTTAATCCAGTTAATGGGATACTTGAGTTCACATTGCTTCCAACACCCGTTGACCCAATCGTCGCCATAGACGGTTCCCCAGTCAGTACGAGAGCCATAAGTAAAGTTTTCGTTTACATAATGAAGTCCTGAGGGACAATAAAGGGCCAATGTTTTGTGCCCATCAATTAAGATCCTCAAAGAACGTAGAACGGGGGATATTTATGCTAAAGTTTAAGTAGCTATTTTATTTTTAAATACATATTAACAATAGATAAAAAAAATTGTGTGCAATCAGCTGTATTGTAGCGCTGGACAAGCTGCTACTGACAGCGCAATAAGTTGAGCGAACTTATATTGTGCAACGGGGAAGAGACGAAAATATATACACTGATTGTGCTATAATGTCGCTTTTCTCCAGTTAAAAAATATTAAGTGAAATTCTCAAAATTAAAACATATAAACACTAGAATTTTACATATTTTTAGGTTGCAAGTTGCTTTTGTTAACGTTGACTATGAATGCGAGACATTGAAGTAATCTGGGCCTCGTTAACATTGCTTAGACATTCCTCGAAGTCATTGCCAAGGCAAATAATATCGTCTAAGTATAGCACGGATTTTGAGCCTTGAGACCTTAAGAAGGTGAAGACCTTAGTCGTCACTTTAGTAAACCCTCGCGGGGTAACCGAACCGAACCTTACTAATACGGTAAGGCTGAAAATTTGTAAATTCTGCCATCGAATTAAAGCTTTTATGGTTCACAATTTTAAATTTATCATATTTAAAAATGTGTTTCTTGGAATTTATTTTGAAATGGTTCTGTGGTCCGATATACGTGGTCGGTATAAATTTATTTGTGATTTTAGATTTACGATGAATCTTTTTTCCCATTCGGTTTAGGTGCCGGGAATATTATAGATAAAAATTGATTAGGTATGTGGGGCTGCCGCCTGCCCAATGCAAGGTGTTCGGCTGAACACTCTAAAATCGCACCCAAATCTACTAACATTTTAATGGACTAGGGGACTCCTTCTTTTTGTCAGTAGCAAAAAGTTTGGTATTGGTCAGGAGACAGAATACTTGTCTATACAAGGGGCAACATAGATATTGTGCCACGGACTTATAGAATGGGACTTCTAAACCGTCCCGATTAAATGCCAACAATTAATTATAAAATAATTGTATGCGACCAACGTGGCGCACTTGTGTCACTTAGGTGACTATGTAGGCGCGGCTGCGGGCCGGCGCCGGCGGCTTCCGCGGCGCGGGGAGGCTGCTTGGCCGACGCTCGCTGCGGATGCCCGGTGACGGCCGGCGCGGGGGGAGCCGCCCATTTCCCCGGGCTCGCGTGGCCGAGCAAGGGGTATGTCGATGGAGCCAATTCGCACACAGTACTTCCGAATAGCGTTTCGTTTCGGTGTTAGTAGTTTGGTAGTTTTATTCTCGATTTCGAGTCCATAAAATAAAGATCGCAAGAGTATGCGGCGGGCGTCACTCAGATATTAGATGAATATGGTATTCTCCTCGTTGGAGTACGTGTTGCGGCGCGGATGACCGCAACGAAGGCGCCGAGTCGCCGCCGCGCCGTCGCCACTTTCTTGTCGCGGCCGCGGGCGCTCTCGGTTATCGAGCCTAAACTTTATTATTACGAAATTTTATTTTTGAGCCTGGGGTAACTTTATGTTTTCCGGCACTAAATTACTCTTAAGGATCTTTTCCATGTAAGGGAGTCACAATAGACTCATATTGTTATATATTTTATTCCCGTGTTCGGGTTCGTTGTGGATATTGGCTTCGAGGGCCCGCACCAGCTGTGGGCCTAACTATGCGCGGGCGCATCGGACGGCACCGACGAAGGCTCCTTCGCTACTCTAGCGGCGACGGCGACCTGGGACAGGTCTGTTGACGCCTCAGTAGCAAGTAATACCTCTCAGTTATTGCATTCGGAGGTGTGTCGATGTCTAAAACCGCAGACAAATTCATATTATGTCCGTTTTAGAACAAACGAGTTTATGAACGAGTGGTCGATTACACCCCCTACTTTACTAGTAGGTACTTAATGCCCCACTGTTTAAAGTATTATTCTCATCGTTCATCGAGTGTTCATAATATATTAAGGTGTTTGTATTGATCCCCGATCAACTAAAAACCATTCCGAAGATAAAACCACGGATATGTGAAGAATGTGGGTATATCCACAAAATAAATCCGCACTGCCGATTCTCGATCGACGGTGGCGGGTAGGTAGATGTCATAGACCTCTAAATGATTCTTGATCATCAGCAGGTTGAGACACTTGGGATTATTGCACATTGCCTTCGTGATGGTTCACGACCAACCTCCAGGCTCTGTGTCGATACCGTCGTGTTGGTTCTCGACCAACATCCAGGTGAATATGCACATTGCCTTCGTGATGGTTCACGACCAACCTCCAGGCTCTGTGTCGATACCGTCGTGTTGGTTCTCGACCAACATCCAGGTGTATAATTTTACCGTCGCGTTGATTCTCGACCAACGTCCAGGTTTTTACCATCGTGTTGACTCACGGCCAACCCCCAGGTTTTACATTGAAACACTCGATGCATAAATTACACGTATCACATTAAGCGAAAATCGCGTAAAATAGAAACTTACTTAATTTTAATTGGAATCTAAAGTATCTAAAAACCTCGATCATCACCAGGTTGAGAAACTAGATTATTGCATATTGCCTTTGTGATGATTCACGACCAACCCCCAGGCGGTGTATGCGTAGTTATTTGATATCGTCGTGTTGATTCTCGACCAACCTCCAGATGAAATTTTAATTATATTCATTTTTTATTGTATATACATTAAAGCTAAATCACCGTCGTGTTGACTCACGGCCAACCCCCCGGTTTTGTATTAATACACTCAATGCATAAATTATAAAAGTAACTACATTCGGTGAAAATATTGTAGGTACTTACATGAATTTTTATCGGAATCTGAAGTGGAATCCGAGAATATCGCCACTTTGTGACATCGTAGGTTTTTTGCTTTTTCTTTTAAAATACCGAATCTTGTTTTCGGCGCTGCGTTTCTACTTTTGAACTAAAATTTTAACAATTTGTTGTGCACCACGTGTGCACGATGTGCTCGCTACCTCGCACGAAAAAGGAATGACGTAAAAATGGCGGCTGGCTGTATCGATACGTAGGATCGGAAAAAAGAAAAATGATCGATTGAAAACAAATCGATTTTACTTTAAATAAACGTGCGAAGCTACCTTGTAGGCTAAAGGGACTACGTTGTGAATTATCTTATATCTGAAGAATGAAGCGACGAAATATAATTAATGTTTCGGGCGTTCTTTTTCTGTATGTACTTCCTCTGTCTGTGAACTTGTTACCCCTATGCAAACTCACACATTTACTTCAGCCACAGTGCCACTTCACGCACCCCATCGTCAGTCCTGATTTAGGTACAATTTCTTTACTTGATATTATGATGAACTAATTGCAGGATAAAAATAATTTACAATTAACACTCAATAGCTTAGTTTTGATAGGAAGGTAAAATGTGTCATTTATTGTTGGCACATTGCGTAGAAAGCAATTCTTGCATGCATTAAGATGCTTATAGGGCCTTGGTGAAATCGGGAATTTATGATTCTTTTATCAAATACAAGTTTCAAAATCCTTAAATTTAAAAGATTTTGCTTTCTTTTCAAAAACTACTATTACCGTATCCAGTACCGGAGAGTTGTAGCCATAGTAAAACTCGTATAAAATGAAAAAACCTTTCTAATGACATATCGCTTAACGTTATTAGGTAATTCGTTAGGCTGGGTTGTCTGGACCTCCTTTCGAGATATAGTTCCGGAATTGACAAGCGTTCCGATATCACATGCCCTAGTAGTAAGAGTCAATGACGTATGAAACTCTGATTATGACAGCGGTCTTGTTCACAGAATACCACTAACCTTCCCCTGTCCGTGTTCGGGCTCCGGCTCGGGCTTCGCCCTGGGCTCGCGGTCCACGACGGGGCTGACGAGGAACCGCGAGATCTTCCGCGAGGGCTTCTTGCGCTCGCCGTTGGACTCGGCGGAGCCCGAGCGCTCCGGCGGCAACGACCCGCCGTCCGATTGGTTGGAGCCTACGGGTGGGGGGAAACAACATATGTCATGTAGGGTGCTGTCAGATAGAATGGGGTCACACGTTCGCGTTCTACGTTCTTTGTCTTGTATTACGTTAGACATACCCATATAGCAAGGCCTCGGGTCCGCAACTTTACTTGGCTCGTTTGAATTGTGATTGGATCGCATAGCAGCTCAACGGCAGTTTTAATTGTAGTAGAATACCAAAAGCGTGTAAATGCCATTGAGATAAAATTATAATTCAATCACAGCATTATAAATTAGTACATAAGCGGACTCGTGGCCCAGACGTTAGCCCAAAGATTAGTATAATGATTGATTCGTAAAAGCCCGCCATCTATGAAAATTTTTAGGAAGCTGGACTTGAAAACGGTTAATTGACGACTACGTTCAGATGACGCTAATGAGGCGCTTGCTCTGCTGTCAAAATAACATCCTGCCATTGGCTGTGTCTATATTTTTTTTTATTATCCTGACTACTGCTTTTTTCCCCTCTTCTTTTATTGTCCCTTCAATTTTGTCTGTTTTATGAATAAATAAATCCTGTACAACAACAAACCCACCTATAGACGAAGCGGTGCTAATCTTCCTCGAGATGTTGTCGACATGAGGCAGGGGGTGGGGGGCCGGCGGGGGGTGCGGCAGGGGGGCGGGGGGCTCCGGCTCCTGCTGACCCAGCGCCAACTCAGCCGCAATGTTGTCGTGACTAGCCGTGGGCGTTGTGCACTCGGAGTTGTCCTGGTTTGAGTCGGTAAGGTTCTCCTCTCGCTCCGTTGTCTCAGAGTCGTAGTCAGTCTGTGGAGAAGAGAGATGAAGAGTGATCAATAAATTAATTAAAAAATATATACCGTCACGGGGCCCTAAGCTCTAAGTCTGCGGGTCTCCAGCGAAAAAGCTGAGGGACAGAAAATCTGCTTTCACGGTGCGACTGCGTTAGGTCATTTACCAGTATTCAGGTTTGAGCTAGCTGGTAACCGCTACTTGCCAGGACGTCGCCTACTACCACCACTGATACTAAGGTGATGTTGACACAAGTCATCACCATCGTCATCACAATAATTCACGAGATGGCGTTACTGCATCGTAAGGTCTACTGTCAAAATAAATCCCAGTCATTGGGTGGAATAGATTTTACAGCACATCAGGCCCTGTCCCTGATGTGTGATGAAAATGTCCTATTTTGCGATGATCAAAATGGGGCAGTTCCAAAGTGTCCAATTCGCAACCATGCATTGGACATTCTGCGATCTCTGAACATTTTGTACCATAATACACAATGCGTTCCAATGCTTGCCGGTGCGCGTCGGCGTATCTCAACGCGCTCAGACGCATTCCAACGCGCTCCAACGAATCCCAGCGCGTGCCACCCCAGTGCCCCCCCGTGTCACCCCATAGCCCCCGTGCTTACCTTATCCACGTGCAGCCCCAGTGCGTGCAACCTCGGCCGCACGGGCAGCGCGGCGGGGTCGGTGCACGCGCCCGCCACTATGTCCCTAATCAATGCACGTGTAATTTGCGCGACGGTACACCCAATCCAATCCACCAAATCAAACCCAATCAAATACAAAGACCAAGTGGGTATATGCATCGGCGCTGTGTAGTCTCCGTGTGTATTTAATGTTTTAATGATTGTGTTTTTTAATGTATTTTTGGATTACTGTTTTTTTTTATTTTGTGGTGTTGTTGTTTGTGTCAATAAATGTTCTTTCTTTCTTTCTTTCTTTCAAAAACGTCAAATTCGCAAGCTTGAATTGGACATTCTGCGATCACGGGACAGATAGTGCCTAAACACACAATGTGCTCCAAATGCTCTGAAGCGCGTCGGCGCATCCCAACGCATCCCAACACATCCCACCGCGTGCCCCTCCGTGCTCCCCCGTGCCCTCCGCACCACCCCTTACTCACCTTATCGACGTGCAGCCGGAGTGCGTGCAGCCTGGGCCGCACGGGCAGCGCGGCGGGGTCTGCGCGGGCGCCCGCCACGATCTCCCGGATCAGCTCCGTGAACGCAGCGCTCTGTTGCTCGGGGAGCAGCTTGTTCGATATCTGGGTGGGGGGATAACAAGTTGGTCAAACCTCAAAAATTATACTTCTTTGCACTATTTATTGTCCAAATGTAGGTACGTGCGATGACCGAGCCGCCTGCCAAGCGTTGAGATTATGGTGTATTTCCGTTGACCCCACGATCCTCATTGACAGCGGGATTGATTGAAATGCAACTTTAAGTGCTCCACATAGAACTGCAATTGCCTTGGCAAAATTAATTAAACTTGTTTTATTTTAATTTATGGATGAAGGGGATATACACGGAGATTATGTGACTTTGTGACTTGTTTATATTACGAATTGTATTATGATATAATGTACATTTCAATGATAAATAAAGTAATCTAAGCTATAGCAAAAGGAGGCTCCAGCCATAAACTGTTATCCCTAACAGTCAATAAGAAGACAAATCCAGCAATCGACTGTTACGAATAATCGACGTGAAGAATGCCATGACGACTCACCAGATTGCTGGCAATCTCCTCGGGATTGACATCAGTGACGTCAAACTTGAACTGCACAGTCTTCCCCTTGGACTCCAGCTGGCAGTGCACGGTGGTGACCGGCGCGTCCTCCTCGGGCTTCAACACAGTCAGCTTCGGGAAGCGGTCCTTGTCCCGGGATCGCTTCTTGGAGACGCGGGACTTCTTGTCCCCGGATATGGGGGACGGGATCGCGGTGCCGGCTGGAGAAAAGCAGGAGGAACATTTTTGGAGAGTTGTTTGGGGTTTTTGTTAAGTCTAGCGCTAACTGGGTTGTTATTAAATATTTGTTCGTTTCTGTTATGTAATAATATGGTTTCACTATTGTTACGTTACAAAAGCAGCATTGTATGCTTAGAAAACTATTGAATGCGAAACTAAATTAGTTATTACTATTGATGATTTGTAAAAGTTTATGTTAAATAAATAAAGACATTTTAAAAACAAAAACAAATATGGTTTAAGGCTCAAGTTAGTATATATCAGCGATAATATGCGAGAAGTGTGTGAGAAAATTGTAATATACGGTCACAAGGTGTCAATCGGATCCCGGGACTGTTCAACCTGTCCCGGCGTCCTCAGCGGAAGACCTTGGGCTATTGTACGGCCGAAATTTCACTTGATTACACTTGATTATGCCATTGGGACTAAGGTCAACTGTCAAAAGACTTCGTGATATTCACAGAAAAATACACATCAGTCACAAACACAATCTCAAAATTTTCAGTGATTGAGCTCTACCAAATAAAGTCTTTATTTCTACCTCATGTGTCAGTAACGAAATCTAGTGGAAGTTGAAAACTTCAGAATCAGACAGGATTGGCGCAAAATGATTCTAATCTAGATAGCTCAGATTAATAGTGTGCTGTGAAAGTATCTAATTCTAACTGCAAACATAATTTAATGAAACCGCGGAAGTAAATTGACATTCAAATAGACAAACGCCAGAACTCACTACTAAATCGAAACACTCACCCTCCTGCGACTCAGCCAACTTCTCCTCCACCGAAGACAGATCCGGTTGCCTCATCGAGTCCGCATGAGCTGTTGGCAGCTCCGTCATTGGCGTATGAAACTGCTCCTTCAGCCCATTACTGAGGTACCCATTCTCCTCAGGCTGGAGGGTCAGCTGCTGAGGAACCGTCTCCGAGCTGGCTGAGGTCGTCTGCGGCTGAGATACCGTCTGCTGATTCACAGACTGGGTCGGCTGACAAACCGACTGGACTTGCAACGAGACCTGGACTTGCTGGACCGCCTGGCCCGGAGGTATCGTCATCGGCACCGACTGGACCGACTGAGGCATGGTCTGGACCGGCTGAGGCATGGACTGAGGCACCGATTGGACTGACTGGGTTTGGTTCGTCGGAGGAATCTGGGATGGCATCATGGGTGTGGATTGAGGAAGCTGCTGGGGCACGGTTTGCACTGGCTGCGGCACTGATTGGATGGTTTGCGGAACTGACTGTATCGTTTGCGGAACAGATTGTATCGTTTGCGGAACTGATTGCATCGTTTGTGGCACAGATTGTATCGTTTGCTGAACTGACTGCATCGTTTGGGGCACTGATTGTATCGTTTGCGGAACTGACTGCATCGTCTGCGGGACCGACTGCATAGTCTGGGGCACAGATTGTATGGACTGAGGCACTGACTGTATCGTTTGAGGCATCGGCTGGTGGACTGACTGAGGTATCTGCTGCGCCGTTTGGGGCACGCCCATCGGGACCTGATCCTGCGCCATTCCCTGGACTTGTCCCATTTGTCCCTGAACGGACTGCATGCCCTGCATCATCTGCATTTGGCTTTGATACATCTGCAAGGGATTCGTGGCATAGTTTTGCACCGGAGTGCCTTCATGACTAGAAATCTGCCTGTCGCTCTGCTGTATCACGTTCCCCACCATTATATTGTGAGGAAGCGACTGACCCTGCATCATATGCATCTTGTACTCCTCCTGCTTTTGCATACGGTTGAAGGCGTCCACGAACTGGTTCTGATACTGGAGCTGGTCAACCGACAGCTGCTGCTGTAACTGAGGCTTCTGGTACTCCGGAACCATAGCTTGCTGGTCGTGGACGTCGACGCTGCTGACTTGACTCTGCTCGGAACCCTGCCTCTGGTACACCGGCCGCTGCCTCAACAACTCCTCCATCTTCTGCTGCTGCTGCCCCATCAGCTGCTGCTTCTGGGCCAGCAGCGCCAAATTCTGCTGATCGATCAAATTCTGCTGGGTCTGGATCTGCAGGTCCTGCTGCGCTAGATACTGCTGCTGCTGGAGATTCCTTATGTGCTGCGGCGAGAGCGTCTGCCCCGGCATCTGCATGTGCTGCTGCGCGATCATCTGCTGCTGCAGCACCAATTGCTGCTGCTGCAGCATCTGCTTCTGGACGTTTAGCTGATGCTGCGCGTGCGCCACGTGCTGCTGGGCGGCCGCCACCTGATGGTGGGCGTACGACGCCGGGTCCACGGCACTAGCTTGCACGAACTGCTGGGGCTGGTACTGAGCATTCGCCTGCTGCATCTGGTTGTAGTTCTGCATCTGCTGGTACTCCTGTTCTTGCACGTGAGGCGGTTCCGAGACCTCCTGGGGCGCAGGTTGACTGGCCTGCAGCTGGTGAGTCTCAGATTCGGACTCCTTTCTCGATTGCAGCGAGTCCGGCCTGTGGATGATCTGGGCGAGGATGTTCTGAAGGTTCTGGAGGGAGGGGTCCAGTATTTGGCCGGAAACGAGGTTCGGCTGCGGCGCTGTGTTCTCCTGCGCCGCTATGTGCTCCTCGTACTGCTTCTGCTGGATAGCGACCGCCTGCTGGGCTATAATGTTCTGCTGCTGGATGATCTGCTGCTGCAACGCCTGGTTCTGATTCGAGATCTCGTTGATCCCCAGCTGCTGGTTGAGGAGGTTGTTCTGCTGCAGTTGCGTTTGCGAAACGTTCTGCTCGAGGAGATTCTGCGTGTGCTGCTCCATCATTTGACCCTGGACCGTCTGCTCCAGCATCTGTTGCTGGTTCAAAAGGTTTTGCTCCATCATTTGCTGTTGTATGTTTTGTTCGAGCAGCGCCTGTTGTTGGAGGATCTGCTGGTCTGTCGCGAGGGAGGGAGACATCCTGGCCTGCATCAGATTGTGCTGGAACAGCTTCATGGCCTTCTCCTCGGAGTTGAGCTGATGGAATTGCTGGTGGAGTAAATGCTGTTGGGCCTGAAGGAACTGAGACTGCTGGTCTAGCCTGGAATGCAGTTAAAAGTCTGTTATTGCGATATTTTTGAAATAAAATTGTAGCGGAAAGAGCAGATGGTATATCGATCCCTACATTTGGGCTTCGTGTGTCACCGTTGCGGTATCACTGTAAGGATTAACTTGTGCCTCTTGTCATGCTTGTAATTGTACTGGCGATCTCATCCCGGCCTGGAACTTAAAATCACAGGCATTTTTGGCGCAACGGCAGATGGACTACTCAGTCGCGAGCGTCCTACCACCGGCGGAATATTCCCGTTGGACAAAACACAGGGCAGAGAAATGACATCGATTTTGGCAGATTTTTCTTTCATTCCATTTGTATTTAATATTTATTAATTGTTTTATTGGTGAATTCGGGGTTGCGGTCACGATTTTGGAGTGCGGTTGTTCTAACCTCAAAAAGTTTACATTGACATTAACAAAAAAAAAATTCACGAAAGTAAATTGCTGTTATTGAAAGATCTAGGATAGGTGACAAATAAAACGTAAGAAAACAAGACTCAGTGATCATCGATTTTCACAATCTTGTCAACATAAAATACTGACACTTGACAGCTAACAAACGTCACAGCGTTTTCTAGCTATCCGGAAAGTTGCAACCGTGTATGGTTTGGCAAGACCGAATTGCATTTTGGTTGCATTTCCCACTGAAGCTCGGATTGCTCTTTGAGTTGAGTTTTACCCAGAACGTAGCCTCAGAACACGGCCCGAGTATTATATTAGCATAGAGTATACACGAGATATATAAGACGCAGCGTCCCACAAAGTTGATTGATGACCTGGTAAAGATCGCGGGCACCATCTGGACGCGGTAAGCACACGGCCGGCCGCTGAGATCTCTGGGGGAGGCCTATGGCCAGCAGTGGTCGTCTTTCGGCTGACATGATGATGATACACGAGGTATAGAAAGAGCTATTTTTATGTTATACGGCAGACAAACAGGCAAGCGGGCCACCTGATGGAAAGTGGTCACCGACGCCTATGGACACCAGCAACACCAGGGGAGTTACCAATGTGAACATGGATTAAAGGTTGGTTTAGTTCCCATCAGGGACCACACACGTCCTTAAACGAAGGCTACTCACTGAACGGCCGCTGCCAGCGCCGGCGGCGACCCCACCCCGTTCAGGAGACCAGCCTTCACCTCCACCGGGCCGGCTTGCTGCTGGTTCTGGATTAACTTCACCTGGTAAGCACATCCGAATGTTAGCACGGAACTTTCCATGACCACGCTTTGGGACATGCTTCCCATACTTGAACATCTACGATTCATGCATTTAAGTCCCGCAGGTGCGTTGATACTGTGAGGTCTAAGATGAAATGCCTTGTGCCTGTATGTCAGAGCAATTTTCCATGGATGCAGACAAACACTTCGTTTCAATTCGATAGTCGTACTGAAATAATGATGACTATTACAGTCCGTTCTTTGTAAGAAATCCTCATTAACACCTAAAACGATTCAAACAATTAGCATGTACAGACTTTGATACAAAAAAATTAAGGCGTGTATCGACATCGTGAAGCTGCCTCGCGGTATGGAAACGAGTTTGCCTCGCAAGCTTTGGGGAAATACTAGTAATTTAGAACACAGGTATTCAGGCACCTACTTTATATAGTGTGCACAACCGACGCCAGCACGGCTAACATAAGTGTGCGCACGAGAGGGATGAGCGAGAAACGGCGTGACATCTCTTTCGTGTGAGCTATGCCGCGTGCACACTTGTGCTTGCCTGCGCGGCAAGTATATGATAATTTTAATTAATAAGGATAATGATAATTTTAGTAAGACTGTAGAGATCATAGTCCCAAGAACATCCTTATGGGCAACAAACCTGCCGCAACTGCTGTTCCAGTAATATCTGCTGCTGCCTATTCTGCTCGTTTATCAGCTCCTGATTGAACAGCATTTGAGCTTTCTTCTCGTTTCGTTCCCTGAGAATGAAAAGGGACAGGGGTTATTTACAGTCCATCACAATTCAGGGGGACCACTCTTGTAGCACTCTTTTTATACAACGTGAGATTTCCCTTCTGATATCAGAGTTTTAAACACCCCGGGGCCGACATCACGTGGGGGATGCCCCTGGTATTGCAAATGTCCATAGGCTGCGGTGACAGCTAATCATCAGGCAGGCCGTAAACTTGTTTGCCACCTTAGTGGTATAAAAAAATTCAAGGTGGCATTGTCCAAAGTGTCATGTAGAGTAAAAAACAGCAGATCAAAATGCTTCCTACTCCTAGCTTTACTTCTTTGTTTTTTCTTGCGATTTACAAGACAGCCACAGTGTTCTTGGGTAGCCGACTGTCGGTACTCGGTGTCTCTCTGAGTCAGCGTTGTAGATCCTAGCTAAACAGCAGTAACAGCGGTAGGCGGGAATGGGTGGTAGACCTCTGACCAATAACCAAACCACCAGACGTCGCGCAATGCTCGCAAGCCTACATAAGTCAATAATTTCTGAAACTACTGTACTGATTTTTATGAAACAAAGCAAATAGCAAGGACCATATCGATTAAACCAGTTGTCAAATAAAGAGAACCGCATTAAAATCGGTCTACACAGACACAGACAGATACACGTCCAACATATAACAGATTAGTTTTAGCGGTAGGGGTTAAATAAAAAAAAGGCCACCCTTACAGACAACTATCTAAGACCTCCACAGAAACTGGGAAGCAGCGTTGTCAGTTGTGTATTTAAGTTTATGGAACAGCTTCATACTCTTGGGGATGTTAGGAGACTGTTGGCGATGGTGGTGGGAGACCGTTGGTTTGCCGTGCACTTCGAAGCATGGCAAAAATATCACTAGAAAATGCAATTCGTACAGTCTTAGACGGTGTCTTAGAAGCTTACTATGAATGCGTTTAATTAACCCTTTAGCTTAAGTTATAGGCTAGTCCATGGCGAGCCATAATGTTTACACACTATGTGAACGAATCTGACTTCTCCGTGTTTGCCTCTACATCTGTACAAGTGACTTAATTAATTTCCCCTGCGTAGCATATTACATTCAACATTCTGTAATCCCAGCATAAGCACCCTTACAACATCCATCAGAAAAGTGCCGTACATAAACTCGTCAAAGCTGACGAAGTGACGCTGTTCAAATCATCTACAATAGATGTTAACTGCCAATGATAACAGTGGCTACTCTTAAGATGTTTTCATGGTTCATTATCGAGTGAAAACTGCAAATGTATTATTTAGAATTAAGTTTAATTTCAAAAACTAAAAACATTATTAGCGATAACAATCGAGCTTTACCAAGAGTAAAGTAATACACAAGAATTACCTAGCATGCCGACTCGCACCTAGAACCGAAACAAGTTACCTAATTAAAAAAAACAATTTTATCCTATTACCAATAATAACGTTCACCTACTTTCCAAAACATCACCATTCTTCTCGCCGTATTTTGAGCACACTATTAATTAACCATCCAATAAACACTACCGCACCGATGTCTCCAATAATACCTTTTCAACCCGAACCAACCTCAACCAACATACACAAATACTGACCACAAACGCGTACGACCTTCTTGGAGAGAAATTCTTTAGAAGTTCAAATTAAACCCGTTATTACATACATTAATACGCAACAGCTGTTAGGTCACGCGAGGTCGGCACGAGACTATTTATTTTAGTCTGTACTAGGGTTATTTACTCCGATACCGTTGTCATGGCAACCGGCCGCGGTAGCGTGTTGGTACCTACGCAATTTATCGTTGTATACGTCCGTTGTGTAATTATGTAATCTCGTATCGCAAAAGTTCATTATCTGTTCAACTTTTTATATGGGAGTGAATTAAATCTTAGGTACGGTGCAGAGTCGGTTGTGTATAATAACTATGGTAGAAGTTAAGAACTTAGGAATCTGCCAGACGCTAGGCATCAATATAAAAACAACAAACGTTCATATAAAGTTTACGTACACACATAACGTAACGTTTTCCCAAGATAGGAGTATGCAGAGACCACATCGTTCCGCTTCCTATGATGATTCCTCGTACCATATTCGACAATATCGCAGTTGTATTGAATTGTAACATTCGACAAAAATTATGAATCGAGAACTAAAACAAAATGTTTACCTTTAAAAAAGCTTCGGGAGCACAAATCCGAACACTGCATCAACAAATTATATCCAAAGTGCACATAAAAATAACTTCCAAATAAGGAACACATTTAACGAACAACATTGAACATAACCAGGAAAAGATGTCACAAACAAATTGTACTTTACACACAGATAAGTCGATATCGTCCTATGCAATAACAGCGTCAAGTTTTTATTACCGACAGTTTAAAGCGTTGTAAACAATGAATTATTTATTTCCAAAACAGAACTCAAAACTCTTTCTAAACATGATATATTTCACGCATTTTGTCACTTCGCTATACACTTTAAACTATAGCTGTCCTCGTGTAACAATCAACGGGAGAGAAGGACGGCCCTTCGGAAAATTGCCCCAATCGGTTGCGCGCGCGAAAACTAACAGTTATACCGCTAGACTGCGCGCGCACCGAGTCATAGATCGACGCGACGACTGCGTCATAGCAATTATTCGCGCCCAATCACGCGTCGAAATAAAAAATGCGAATTATTCGCGAGCCGAGCGAAAGCGAACCAGCCAGTTTTCTTTTCTGTTCTGATAAGAAATATTTGGACCGGTTTTTATTTTGGGTTTATAATCGAGTTCAAAAAAGGAAGAAGTTCTCAATTCGTCGGAATCTTAAATCTTTAATTTTTTATCTTGTTAGCTAGTTTTTGCCAGGTGAGATCGAGGTCAAACGCAAACCGCTTATCAATTAAACATGTTTACGTTTTCAAAGCGATGTATTTGGACGTACTACATTATATACTCTTTTTTTTGTGCGCGTTTTCGTTCTCAGCGTTTTCTTTTTTGTGACTGCGCTGGCTCGGCTGAGGATCGTGCTGTCAAGAGAAGTCTACTCTGGGCCTCCAGCTGGAAAGGGTCCAGTGGCACATCCTAGATACTGGTGGTTTGGCGAGGTGTTGAGGACCTGATCGGTCTTCAAGAGGCGTAGATGGAAGGTATCCATTCAGGATAGATATGAGTGACGTTTTTTGATGTCAAAGACCAAGTAAACCAACCTTTAATCAAGGGTACAAAAGTGCTAAACAAAAAAAAGTGCATTGACCTGTGTGCTGTAGATGTAACGTGTTATGTAGTTCACATGTAGCGAAGGGCAGTAATTATTACAATTAATTATATATACGTACGAAAGTTCACGTGCAAAGCGTGGTTATTGAATAATTTAATTCGGTGAGTCATTTGTTTACCTTCTCCGTAAATTGGTTTGAAAAACAGATTACGTAGGCAGATATCACTTGTTTCAGCTGCTGGGGTTTTGACACGCATATTACACGGATGATTCAGCCGGTACTTATCAACTTTTAGACACCACTTCTCTTTCGCTTATTCCACATTTATAAACTTTCAATTCAACCACTGAAACATACGCTTGTTTACTTATTTTTATACACTTCCACCAGCAACATAATCGGTAAACTCAGTCAAAATTCAATAACACATACTCAGTTCGCAAAAGCAGAGCTCTGTATGCACAAGAAAACGAAACCTCCCATTTTGCTAAATCTACCCGTCTGTCTGTTCGTGCTTGCGAAAGTAATTTCTTTTATACGTTTACAGAAGCTCAAACAATAAACATTCAGCATTGGTTGCGATCGGAAAACGCTGTGACAGGCAGACGACGCGCGGTCACGCTATTCAAGACAGAAGGCCGTTGACATAGGAAAGGAATGGACATGAAATAGTTGAACTATGCCAATGACGAAAGAAACTCACAGGGCAGGACTGGGCATACCTACAAAAACAACGTGTATACCTAAACATGACTGTCACAGAAAATGGCCGACGACTAATTATATATGGAGGCCGTTTCTTTCCGCATCCAACCTGTACCTGCGAACTTCATCAGTTCGTCCGTCCACGTTGTCCACCTCGCATTATTATTATACTTAGGTATATTTTAATTTACTATTTATTTTGTGCTCAATATATCAGTGTTTTTACTATTTATTAAATAAATAAATATGCATGAACAAATTTACACTTCGCCATCTAGCCTCAAAGGAAGCAAAGCATGTGTCATGGGTGTTAGGTAACTGAAAACTACTCAGATACAGACACCCGACCCGTAACAGAAATTAAAATTCATCACTTTCAAGTTCTGCTCGGCCGGAAGTCAAACCTTGGAACCTCTGCGTGGCAGGCTGGCAAGTTAACCAACTGAACTACTGAGGTCGTCCATTAACTCGATAAAGCGACTTTGAATACTAAAATATTGTATCATGACACAGCTTAGCACGCGACATAATAAGCAATTTAGCATAGAATACCGAAAGTAATAAATGTGTCTGCCAAACCCAAATTACATTATGAATGGTAGAGCCGCTTTGAACATCAACAGTAACGAACAGACATAGTTATTTTCACATCTTTGAATCTTAAAACGTAAACCCGAAACCCGACTTTAAATAGTAAAGTATAAGGTCCCTCTTCCTACACAATGCCTAATAGAGCAAGAGCCCATGAGGGCCAGACCTTCCTATTGTCCGTAAGTATGAAAGTTTTTCCATGTGTGTCCCCAACACAGGTAAGAATGATCCCCACCCATGAAACCTGGATCGTGGTTCCTTTGGCAGGTAACAGGTAACAAAGGTGTATAAAATCTTATCTCCAATTTCTTAAGTTAGCAAGCTCAATTTTTTTGTATTTTATTCGTAACAGCATTAATACTCACGATGCTCATTGCCAGACACATAGTATGGTTACAACCCTCCGCCGGACACCCCTAAACTATAATTCTCTGTAATTATACTTACCTTATATTAGGAAAGCTGAATTTTATAAATGTTATTCAGAGAATTATTAAACTGAGTTTTCTCAGTAGCCAGACAGTTTTTTTGGTTCTATAATCCTGCCAGACGCATTAAAAGTGTAATAGTTGCGAGAGTGGGGCTCATATACAACAACTGGTGCGAGTGAGACAGAGCGCTCGGTTCGGTGCGATCTTTTACTGCGCATCAGCTGTCGTCTATACTAATATTATAAAAAGGAAATGTTTGATTTTTTGTTTATTTGTTTGTTTGTTTTTATTGAATAGGCTTCGAAACTACTGGTCCTATTTCAAAAATTCTTTCACCGTTGGGAAGCTACACTATCCCCGGGTGACCATCTTGGCGTTAATGTCCCGGTTGTGCTCTCGCGCACGAGGGCCCGGGGTCCGCCTTGACCATGATCCAGGATTTGGCAGGTCAGGTAATTACAGTGGAGCGACTGCCGTCTGACCTCCATGACCCTGCTAACAAGGGAAACTGACCAGATTGGATCATGGTTACACATCCAGTCGCCTGAATGTGCAGGTTTCATCACGATGTTTTCCCTCACCGTAAGAGCATCGGTTAGTATTCAACTAATGTAAATAACTCAAAAAACAGTCATTGGTACATGGCCGGAGCGGGAGCGTAATTTTCTAAAAAATTACGGTTCATTAATAAAACTCCAATAATGTAACCCAAGGTGTAAAAAAATACCCAAAAAATTCCTTACATCGCGTGTGCTGCGAAAACTATTGATGATAGAACAAAATAATGTACTACGACTTTGCAGAACACATCATTATCTATAAAAAGTGTCACGACAGTATATGTCTAACTATTATAGTTATGTCACATGTATGCATGTGTTCTTTTATTTTCAAAATTTAATTGAAATGCCGCCGCTAAAAAACGCTATTTATTGGTACTTTGCTATTAATCCTTATCAAAATCAATTACTTCATATTCACGACTGCTTCAATACCTTTATATAACTTTTTGAATTATGCAATTCAGACATTCCATTCGAGAGATCGTTTAAGAACTCGTGATAGTTTAAAAATGTGAATATTAGAAAAAATTTACTGATTAAATGTGAATATTAGAAATTTTTTACTGATTATAGATTAAAAAATTTATTATTCTGACTGTAATAATTTTATTTTATTAAATTTCTTGATGAATTATAGAAAAAAATCACTAAACAATTTGGAATAAACGATAGTATATGTTTAGCATAACATTGCAATGAACTGAGCGCTCTGTCTCACTCGCACCAGTTGTTGCATATGAGACACTTTTTATGCGTCTGGCAGGATTATAGAACCCAAAAAACTGTCTGGCTACTAAGATAACTCAGTTTAATAATTCTCTGAATAACATTTATAAAATTCAGCTTTCCTAATATAAGGTAAGTATAATTACAGAGAATTATAGTTTAGGGGTGTCCGGCGGAGGGTTGTAACCATACTATGTGTCTGGCAATGAGCATCGTGAGTATTAATGCTGTTACGAATAAAATACAAAAAAATTGAGCTTGCTAACTTAAGAAATTGGAGATAAGATTTTATACACCTTTGTTACCTGTTACCTGCCAAAGGAACCACGATCCAGGTTTCATGGGTGGGGATCATTCTTACCTGTGTTGGGGACACACATGGAAAAACTTTCATACTTACGGACAATAGGAAGGTCTGGCCCTCATGGGCTCTTAGACTATAACTAGTCAGAAGTTTTATTATCCAACTTCATCCCTTCAAGCTTAGGTGTCAATTTAGGTACTTTCCGTCTTCACATATTTCGAACAAAATATTTAAATAATATTGTAAAGTCTTACTAATATTATAAATGACTACTACTTATGAATTTACTATCTAGTAGCACCTGTGCGCAGTGGCTTCACTGATATAATTGTTTGTAGGTATTGCTTGAAACTTGCTTTTGGTGTTCTGAATAAAGTAAAAATGAAATAAATTAAAAAAGTTGTATGGATGAAAGTTTACTGACACGTAAAAACCACGATTTTGGTATAATTTAGCAGTGTTGCAGCTTACATCCCAGAATATCATATAAATAAAATTGATCCTGAAATTCAATGTAGTTCTCGCACCCGGCATAACAGAATTATACGCACTCGAAGGCGCGGGCAATAGTTAGTTTTTAATAATAAAAATAACCGACATAGCTCTAAGGATTGACAGACTGAAGTGGCAGGGGGCAGGGCACATAGCTTGAAGAACAGATGGCCAATGGGGCAGTAAAGTTCTCGAGTGGCGACCACGTACCGGAAGACGCAGCGTGGGTAAGTCTCCTACAAGGTACCGATGACCTGGTAAGGATCGCAGGTGCCAGCTGGATGCGGAAAGCGCAGGACCGGCCGTTGTGGAGATCTCTGGGGGAGGCCTTTGACCAGCAGTGGGCGTCTTCTGGCTGATATGATGATGATGATGAATAAAAATAATATCACGGGGTGCAAGCTATCTGCCAAATCCTGGCTCATGGTCAAGGCGGAACCCGGGCTCTCGCACTCAAGAGCACAACCGGGCCATTATCGCCAAGATGATGATGATAATGACTGTCACTTGGTCCCAATACGCTCCCCAGACTGTCTCAGGGTCCCCAGCGGAAGACCTTAGTCAACCAACAACGCTGAACTATTTTAACTGAATAAATAATCAATCAAATACCGTAAACAAGCATTGCGCACTCGCGCATCACGCCGACCAAGCACGCGTAGTGCGTTACACAATTAGAAACTCAATTTCAAGGCCAAGCAATGCCGTGCGTTGCACCCTTGATTTATCGTGCATCGTGTTTGAAACGCATCCATACACATTTGTGTATGGATATGGTTAAAAATAAAATTATTAATCAACGGGCTGTGATTTTTGCGTACATACATACCTACACACCCACGCCCGTATCTCACAGGGGTAGGCAGAGACTATCAATTGATTTCTGCATAATAAATAGACGAAATAAAGTGTTAAAAATAAATCAATTAGGAAGACTTCGTCCTTTTTCCTTTTTAGTCACTTTTCCCACTTCGTCAACTATCCAGTTTTGTCTACTTGTATTTCCTACCTCGTCCACTCCCCCAACCAGCTTTTGTCGCGAATTTGTCCACGTAAAATTCGGTTATGCCGGGTTCCCGCAGGAACAACATTTCATTTTCAAATAAATTATAGCCATAGTGATATTCTAGGATATAAGCCACAACACTACAAAATTTCCACAAAATACGTTTAGTACTTATTTTCAGCATTTATCCGAATATGCCTTACAAACTTTCGTAGGATTTATTAACGTTTTCCTAGATTTCAATATGAGCAGAATTCTATATTCAAGTTTACGGAGGTGCTAGCTTGGTTCTTCCTGTGGAAGTAGAACTATGTGGTCTCTGCCTACGCATACAGGAACAAGGCATGACGTTATGAATGCTGCTGGTCTCTTTCTATCATATGTATTTGCCGCCTTGAACGTACGTACGTACGCGGTCTTTTCAGATAGAGGTAGGAAGACCACAGTGTTCCACTTGCTACGGTCCTTTTCCTTTGCTTGTACGACACAAGAGAATGGAATGGGTTGGTTTTGTATATGGCACAATATATTAAGAAAAACATTTGTGGTTTTTTACAGCACAAATTAAATATTTGTGTTATGAGTCGTACGGTGGCAGTGACGACAATTTATTTAGGTATTAAAATATTAAAAGTCTGTAGATAAGTGAATTCTCTCATCTACGGGTATACTAATATTATTAATAAGGATTTCATTGTTAGATTGTTTGTGTTATTCAAAACTACTTCACCGATTAAAAAAAATATTTTACCTATAAAAAGCATACTGTGGGTCTTATAAGAAAACTCACTGTCACCCAAAGGGCGATGGAAAGGGCTATGCTCGGAGTCTCATTGCGCGATCGAATCAGGAATAAGGAGATCCGCAAGCGAACTAAGGTCACCGACATAGCCCAAAGGATTGCCAAGCTTAAGTGGCAGTGGACAGTACACATAGCTCGCAGACCAGATAGCCGACGGGGCAGGAAGTTCTCGAGTGGCGACCACGTACCGGAAGGCACAACGTGGATAGGTCTCCCACAAGGTGGACCGACGATCTGGTAAAGATTGCAAGTACCAGCTGGATGTGCAAGACACAGGACCGGCCTTAATGGATATCTCTGGGAGAGGCCTATGCCCAGCAGTGGGCGTCTTCGGGCTGATATAATAATGATAGAGATAGAGCGATGAGCATAAGCTATAACAATCCCGAAATTCAATGTGGTTCCCACGGGAATTAGTCCGAAATACAATACAATACAAAACTATTGCACACTAGAAAACACAAGTAGAACAGAAGTAGGGAATGCAGTAACCGATCCGACGAAGTCGCGCAAAAATGCTAGTCATGTGTAAAACCGTTTGTTTACCATTTTATTGTATGTGCGCGTAACGTGTTACACATGAATGCACACACTTGAACAAACCTAAAAATAGCTAGTCTTAGAATACACACTAAGTCTTACACAGTTTGGCCTTGAGCTGTTGGTATCAGTAGGATATTAGCCAGGAATTACGGGAGTGGAAATAATAAGCTGAGTCTACAAAACAGCTGGTTTGTTTACTTGTACTTAAGCGGTCGTGCCTGGTGGACATGAACTGTGCGCGCACAGTTCAAAGCCTACAGTGTCCTGCATTGGGTTCTACGAACTGTACAAGGTCGTCCGTCATCCGTCCTGAGTAGGAGCCATCCAACGCTACGGTTACCGGTCCCTCTTTCCGATAACCTTAGATATTAGCCGGGAATTACGAGAGTGCGAAATAATAAGGTCCGAGTCTAAAAAACAGCTGGTTGGTTTACTTAAACCGCCGTATAGTAGTAAAACAGGGTAGAGCTCGTCTAGTCTAAGATGACGCGCCCCACTACTAAGTTAGTTGATTTCGATGTGTGAGTGCAAATATTAATAACGACACTTCATCTGTGTGGGAGCCAATGAACGGCGCGTGCTCCGACGTTTGAATCTTACCGGCAACTGAATGACCAATTACAACGGCATTTGTATATGTATTGCGTCCATATTTTAAACTTGCTAGTGTGCGTTAATGCGATACTGGGGCGCGTCATTTTAAATTAGACGAGCTCTACATACCATACAGTGTCAGTGTATTGGGGCCCTACGAACTGTACAAGGTCATCCGCCAACCGCCCTAATTAGGAGATATCCAATGCTCCGCTTACCGGTCCCTCATTCCGATAACCTTATCCACGATTTACATTGGTCAAGTGTTTAGCGAAATGCACAACTACAATGGAACCGATCGGACAGCAGCGAGTCAAGTTTGGCTTGCAAGTTGCCTTGTATTACTGCCTTGGCGAAGTCAACATTCAAATGTAGTTCAGTGTACAGCGGCCGGCCGTTTGAAGTGAATTTTGCACTCAAGGACTAGCTATACCTTTAAGTTTTAAGAGCTAGGTTATTTTGGACAACGACATAATTATCTCATAATCTGCTATCTTAGGGCTGTTAATCTTTTAAGCGGTAAACTTTTTTCTTTGATCTTGCCGTCATCGTCATGTCAAAAAACATCATATAAAAACTATAAAACCTTATTTATCAGACGAAGGCGCTATCAGGTTGACGTTGTGTCTTATAATTTTTCGGCGGTTAAAAGGTTAATAACTGCTCTACGTGAGCCTACCTTGAAATAAATCACCTGGTTTTTTGTCTAATGTTGTACTTATATAGTCGGCCAAGACCTAACTTGTTTCAATGATAATCTGAAAACAGCGGTGTATATAATGTAACAGTGTGTACAGCTTAAGAAGGTTTAGTGTTCAACCTAATTTGCAACAGTATCTGCACCATTATACCTAAATTAATGCACAATAAAATATTTATCTTTAAGAGGCTTACTTGTTAAAAATGATTAGGCTCTTCCTTACGGCCTCCTCCTTCGAGTTGATCAATAAACCTTCAAGGTGGACTGTCCACCTTGATGGTACAACGTGGTCTGTTCAACTTAACGGTTCAAGGTGATCTGTCCGCCTTGACAGCACAAGTTCATTTGTCCACCTTGACGGCACAAGGTGGCCTGTCCACCTCGATGACACAGTGGTCAGTCCACCCAGTTGCTAACACAACTCACAATGTTGGACACAACAGTATCAATCCAGTCCCTAAAGCACAAATTCACTACCAACCAGAGCTGGTACACCCACTACCCCACCCAAGCGACTTACCTGTTGAGGCTGATCAGCTGCGACCTGAGCAGCTTGTACACAATCCTTGCGTCCTCCTCCATGATGACACCAGCCTCCGCCATCGCGTTGGCCACCTCCTCGCAGTCGTGTCCCTCCATGTCGAGTTAATCAATCCACCTTCCACCACCAAGGTGGATAGACCACCTTGAAGGTGATTGAATACACAAAGTGGTCTGTCTACCTTGTCGGCACAAAGCGGTCTATCCACCTTGATGATACGGTGGTCTGTCCACCTTGACGGCACAAGGTGGTATGTCCACCCTTAGTATCACAACTCACAAGTTTTGACACCAAAGTCCAAATGTCAAGCTTGTCCCTAAAGCACAGAATCACCACCAACCTTTGCTGGGACGTCCACTTCATCAGGTCCACATTGACGTCTGCCGAGAACCCACCTGTTGAGGCTGATCAGCTGGGACTTGAGCAGCTTGTACACGATCCGGGCGTCCTCCTCCATGATGAGGCCGGAATTCGCCATCGCGTTGGCCACCTCCTGGCAGTCGTCTCTCTCCATGTCGAACTCGAACTGGATCGCCTCATTCTCCTTGTGCGTGTACGATCTGGGGGGGAGTGGGGAGGTTAGATTTTATTTTTTATGTCATTCGGTAGGCAAACAGGCAAGTGGGCCACCTGATGGAAAGTGATCACCACTGCCTATAGACATTAGCAAAACCAAGAGTATCGCTAATGCGTTGCCCACCTCTATAACACGTTGCTCTGGCAGCAAAAAGGCAAATGCCCCTTCACTGCCAAAGACACGGTTCCCCAAATCCCCACCCCATGGAGCACTGGAAACCTTACTCACCGGCAGAAACACAATACTATTTAAAAGAGTATTGTTTAGCTGCGGTATTCTGTGAGGTACTTCCCCTGTCGGGCGGCTCCTATTCGAACGGGATAACCCGCTATGCCCTAGCTCTCTTGAGCCTACCTCTCTCTAGTTATATGAGTCATATGACTTATGGCTGTTTTTACTTAACTTAGGAATCGCCTAAAAAAAGCTGTGTCTGGCGGGCAAAGTGGGAGGGATCGCGGTCGAGAGGCCGAAGGGCCGCAGCACAGTGGCGCGACATGATTGTTGTTTTCCATACTAACGAAACCGTTATTTTTTTTTCGATTTACTCCTAAACTACCAATTAAATAACAAAAAGTATAATGACAACATTTATTGCCATTAAATAGGGGAATGCAATGCGATAATCAGAATTTCAAAATATAATTTTTTACATTTCTAGGCGCCTATGTCCAACCTTGTATAGGGACGCGCTACTGTGCGCTGGTCGGATCAAAGGACAGGACGAGATGGCGCCGAATAGTCCATGAAAAAGCGCTTCAGCGAGGTCACGACCCTCAGCATTGAGGAGATACGACGCAAGAAGGAGGAAGAGGAATCGCCGAAGTTCCGTCTTAACTAGTTTTTAGCCAATCAGCAATGTCCAAATTGAGATAAGAAAGAACTTAGCCGATTCCTAAGGTATAACAGCAATTAATTTATAACTGTGTGTTTGTTAACCTGTGGTTCTGCATTTTTGTTGCATGCAATCTTAATGCATGATTCGTAGATATTATCGGCGACAGATACTGCTTACCATCAGATGAGCAGTTGTTCGTTTGTCACTGCGTAAATCAAATTTAAAAAATATATTTTTCGCTAGGCAAACATTCAATTCGAAGTCTAATCTAAAATGACGCGCCCCACTATCGCATTAACGCACACAAGCAAGTTTAAAATATGGACGCAATACATATACAAATGCCGTTGTAATTGGTCATTCAGTCGCCGGTGAGACACCAACGTAGGAGCACGCGTCGTTCATTGGCTCCCACACAGATGAAGTGTCGTTATCAATATTTGCACTCACACATCGAAATCAACTAACTAAGTAGTGGGGCGCGTCATTTTAGACTAGACGAGCTCTACTCGAGAAACGTTGCTCGTTGTCAATAGAGAAACGCCTCTCCACTGTCAAAGCTACGGATCCTCGGACGAGTCACGAAAACCCTCATTCGAATCAATCAATGTAGGTTTACCGACTCCAGATGGCGCTACTGCGACGTGAGGTCTGACGTCAAAATAACGCCCTGCCATTAGCTAGAATTTGTCTGCCAATTTACAGCAGATGTTACTGTTGTCACGACAGTATTTTGACAACAGACTACTTCTCAATAGCGCCATCTATTGGGTTATGAAATCGCGAAAACCCACTTTGGCTTGTTTACTGTCCAATAGCACGACAGTATTTTGACAACAGACTACTTCTCAATAACGCCATCTATTGGGTTTTGAAATCGCGAAAACCCTCATATCATGTTGGCTTTACATTTATGTTAATTGTTATTGTTACTATAGTTTAAGAGCATTGTAAAAAAAAATGTAAATCTGTTGGCGAATTAAATAAATAAATATCCCAAACACCTATCCCCACCACCTACCGTTTCTTAGGATCGATGATCTTCAGCCGGAACTGCACGTTGGTGAGGTCGGAGCACGTGACCAGGTCCCGGCGCACGATCTCCAGCCGGAGCCCGATGTCCTCGCCGAAGAACTCGTGGTTCAGCAGCTCCTTGACTTTCGGCCTGGATGGGGTGGAAACACGGGTTTAGGTTAGACTAGATTAGATTATTTATTTACCAATGAAATTCACATCATATAAGGCGCATGTCATAATATAAGTAAGTCACAAAGATATCGTCAAATAGAATTAAAATAATGTCATACAAAAAAATGTCACCGGAGACAATTTTTCCGGGACCCGGAGACTGGTCGAAGTCTCGGGAACCGATTGGCACCCCGTGACGTTATATGATTATATAAATAACATTTATATTTTCAACGCCAAATTAATTCTATGTGTAAGTAGTACTATCGCTTGCACCCATAAGTCTACAAAATTGTCTTCCAGACAAACTGTATTGATAAACAATTGACAAGGCTGGCGAAGGATGAAGTGGTGAAGTGGTCAAGCGATCCTATGGTACTTTTAAACTTTGCCCAACACATGTAGCGACAATAGTGAAGCTCATCAATACTGACAGTACGAGTACACAAACACAAGGTTGGCAAGCATCCGCACATAGATGGCGCTGACTGTTCCTACATCGCGCTAGAGAAGTGTGATAGCTTCCGCGGCATAAATACTACTTCCGACTATTAAATGTAGGACCCTTGGTCTCGTGGTCACAACACCCGGCCAGGTGGGTAATTACCCTTTTCCACCTTCTCCATCTTCGCTTGCCAATATTGGCGGCCTTATCCCTTCATCTTCAAACAGAGAGGTTATGAAAATGCAATCCTTGTTATACCGTCATTGATGTCCTACGCCTCCCAATAAATTTAGCCCTATATCTAAGGAAGTCCAGTCTATCTAGGTAATAAATTTATTTACCTATCAGTCTTATTGGGCCTGATACAGGATTCGATGATGTCCCGGACTTCAGGCAACCCCACCTTCTCCAGACTCTGCGGCTTCACACCCTGAGAACAAATACAAAGCAATAATATCAATTTGTTATGTTAAATGCTGTAATTATGGCTGGATGTTTGGGTTGATTGTTAACTTATCACGGTTACCGGTGGTTACCATAAGCGGTAATGACTACCACTAGGGCTGATTTTTACCATCAGGGGTGACAGTTGCTATCCGCGATAACTAGTAACACAAGGGGTGATGATTAATAATCAGGGCTATGATCACCCATAGAGCTAATGGTTCCCATACCAGAAAGTATGTATACGGGTACTCGCCGGTGGCCATCTCCAGCATGCACATCCCGAACGCGGCCACGTCCCCGCGACGGCTACCATCGCACGGCTACCATCGCACGGCCACTCACCGAGACCACCTTCTTGTAGATCTGCGCCGGGCCGCTGCACTCGCTGTACGGGTACTCGCCGGTGGCCATCTCCAGCATGCACATCCCGAACGCGGCCACGTCCCCGCGACGGCTACCATCGCACGGCTACCATCGCACGGCCACTCACCGAGACCACCTTCTTGTAGATCTGCGCCGGGCCGCTGCACTCGCTGTACGGGTACTCGCCGGTGGCCATCTCCAGCATGCACATCCCGAACGCGTACACGTCCACCGACTCGTCGTAGTGCTCCTCGTACATCTCCGGCGCCATGAACTCGGGCGTGCCTGCCGGGAGGGGGTGAGATTAGAGGCGCCGTGAGCACGACAGTATTTTGACAACAGACTACTTCTCAATAGCGCCATCTATTGGGTTTTGAAATCGCAAAAACCCACTTTGGCTTGTTTACTGTCCAATAGCACGACAGTGTTTTGACAACAGACTACTTCTTAATAGCGCCATCTATTGGGTTTTGATATCGCGAAAACCCCGGGAGGGGGTGAGATAAGAGGCGCCGTGAT
The DNA here is from genome assembly GCA_905147135.1 of Blastobasis lacticolella. Lineage (NCBI taxonomy): Eukaryota > Metazoa > Arthropoda > Insecta > Lepidoptera > Blastobasidae > Blastobasis > Blastobasis lacticolella. The sequence goes on along the minus strand of LR990062.1, from coordinate 12,404,749 downwards.
TAGGATTGCTGTTTCTAGTTTTTTTTTTGGTTAGGGAGGCATACGGACGGACGGTAGGCTTGATGTAAAGCGGCCACCGTCATCCAGGACATCTACAATGCGGAAGCGGTGCTGGGCTTTGAGGTACTCCCACTCTCTACTTTTTACTTTTGAGGAAGAACCCCATGTCAAGGAAAGACTTAGGGAGGGAGCTCATTCTACAACTTGCACGTGCGCGGTAAAAAGGCTGGCGATGCCCGTACGTTTACGTCTAGATGGTGTGGATGTGGGTAGCCGTGACCAGGATTGCTGTTCTTGTTTAGGCGTATACGATGCACACACACACTTATTCACAGGCATGGGGTACAATTAGCGTGGTCGCGACCAGGATTGCTGTTCTGGTTTAGGCGACTACGATGCGCACACTTTTATTATTAGACATGGGTTACAATTATGGTGCCCATGACCAAAAGGATGAGGATTCTGTGGCCGAATTCAAATGCAGCCAACAGTCCGCCAAGTATCATAAGGAACGTGACGGAAAAGAAACTAAATAAAACGCAAATATATGTTTTTGAAGCGTTGGATTGACATCGCCGAGTCGGACGTGAGGATGCCCAAGACAGCGCGAAGTGGAGAATAGAGTATGGAAGTGGGATCGACCATTGACGATGATAATTAGGGTGACCGTGACCAGGCTCCCCTGTCTAAAACCCCTTCAGACAAGGCTTTATAGTTTTCATCGTTGAAAAAGCGAACTTATACCAACCGAAAAAACGTCCAAATTCGATAAAAGCCATACATACAGATGTCAACTCTATGACTTCACTCTGACACTGTAGAACCGAAATGGCCCATCACTGTGCGGATATTTCACGCTCGGTAGTCCGTTTAGGCGCAAAATGTCAATGACAAACGGGAAATTGGCGAAAGGGACATTCAAAGTCAAATAATTGTTATTCTATTTGGGTTTTGCATAAACCTTATTAGGTCAATCACAAAAAATATAACGAACCAGTAACGGTTTGTATGCGCCGGTGATGTTATGTGGTCAGTGCGTTCGGCGGATTCCTTCGGTTCGCTTTTATGCGAACGGGACATTTTGCTATCGCGTGACATTTTGCTCCCTTATCAGATTTTCTTAAGTGAATAAACCATAGACTGATATTTATTTATTTATTAGTTCAATATAATCGTAATAATTATTTAAGAAAAGGTTGACGGTGACGACATACGCTAGTGAAACCTAACGAATGCAGGTTTTCACTAATACAGATGGCGCTAGTTAGACGTTAGGTCTGTTGTCAAAATACTATCCCGCTATTGGACAGTAAAAACTGCTGTGAAATGACAGCTTTATTTTGACAGTAGACTTTACGTTACAGTAAGGCCATCACGTGGATTTTGAACTGGCGAAAACCCTCATTGCAAACGTCCGTAGATCACGATAACAGCTGACCATCAGCTGGCCTGCCTTAGTCGCAAAAAAAAAAACGTCTCACTCACCAATAACAGACTTGGCGAAGCTCCTATTCTTCAAGGTGGCGAGTCCGAGGTCGCCGATCTTGACGCTGCCCGTGGTGCCGGTGATGAAGATGTTGTCGCACTTCAGGTCCCTGGGGGGCGGGGGGGAATGAGCTGTATTCTTTGGAGGATTAGGGTCATTTTTTTAAATTTAAAAATCGGCGGTAGGAATTCTTATGCTCGCCTGGAGCCATATTTTTGAACTGCTCGCCTCGAGTCGAACGGCAGGAGACATTTTGATTTTCAGCATGAAAAGATCTATATTTTTTAAATTTCATAAGCATTGTTTTACCGAAACCTTCGTAAAAGAAAATGAAGAAACGAATATCGTATTGCAGAAATATCAATTAGGTGCTAGTTATGCAAGACCTAAAAAAAGGGGTGGCTCATGTATATTAGTGAAACAAGGACTGCCTTATAACGAGCTGATACTGAATGATATAGCTACCAACATGAACTTTGAATGTTGTGGAGTAAATTTAACTGGGTACGGCGTATTGGTTATCTGTATCTACAGAAATACCTCAAAACGCAAATCAGATTTAGAATGTTTTTTTAAGAAACTAGAATTTCTACTGTACAAACTACATCTAAAATTTCCAAAAAAGAAGATTGTAATAACAGGCGACCTAAATATAAATACCCTAAATAATGATAACAATGCTAAAAGGCTGCTTGATATCACACAAGGTTACAACTTCAATCAGCACATAACAGCACCTACTCGTGGTAAATCGTGTATAGATCACATTTTTAGTAACGTGAAGAGCGTCAAGGGCACAACACTTACGATGAATCTATCGGACCATGATACGGCACAAGTAATAGGTATACCAGTTAAAAAGAAATGTGTACTACCTAAGACAATACATACATACAACAAATGTTACTCGCAAGATAACATAAAGTTGTTTAAGGGCTACCTAAGTCAATTATCATTCCATCAAGTATACAGTGAAACAGACCTTAATACAGCTTTTGATGAATTTCATGATCTGTTCTGCTTACTGTACAACCAATGTTTCCCAACAGTTAAAATAACAAAAAATACAACTACTAAGTTAAAATGGATAACCAAAGGCCTTAAAGTAAGCAGCCTTAAAAAAAGGGTTTTGCGATATAAGTATTATAAGGACAAAAATAAAGTGACAAAAAAAACATATCTCGAATACAATAAAGTGTTCAAGAAATGTATATCGCATTCAAAAAGAAAGCAAAATCAAAAATACTTAGCTAGTAGTAAGAATAAAAGTAAATCTACATGGCAGATTATTAATAATGAGCTAAATTGCACACTTAGAAATAGGTACATAGAAAAAATTGACAATAATGGTAATCAATTACTAGAAGGAATTGACATAGCTGAAGCGTTTAATAATTATTTTATAACTTTGAGTAATAAACAAAATCCAAATTTAAAATTAACAAAAAATAAAAGCAAAGTAAATGACACAATATATCTCAATCCTGTTACCGCAAATGATATTACAAAAGTTATTATGTCATTGAACAATACTAACGCGGAAGGTTATGACGGTATCTCTACGCAAATTATAAAAGAATGCAAGGTTGAGATTAGTGAGGTGCTTGCATACCTAGTAAATCTGTCTATGGAGACAGGAGTCTTCCCAGAAAGGCTTAAAAAGTCTATTGTAAAGCCTTTGTACAAAAAGAAAGATAGAACTTCAATGGGTAATTATAGGCCTATCACGTTGATACCAATTTTTTCAAAAATTTTCGAGAAGGTAATGCATAGCAGGTTGACAAGTTTTTTTGGAAAATATAATGTTATCCACAAATGTCAATATGGCTTCCAGAAGAATAAGTCTACCACGCATGCTGCGTTTGATCTCATAACAGAAATTCTAAGAGCATTTAATGAACAGTACTTTGTCAGTGCATTATTTTTCGATATGACTAAAGCTTTCGACTTAGTTTCTCATAAATTGCTGTTATCGAAATTAGAAAGCAATGGAGTTAGAGGGCCAGCTCTAAGTTGGATAAAATCCTACTTAGAAGATAGGCAGCAATGCGTTGAGATATCAAAACTAAATGATAAACAGGTGCTACAAAATCATAGATCAGACTACAGGGGTAATAACTCAGGTGTTCCCCAAGGAAGCGTACTGGGACCTTTATTATTTATCCTGTACATAAATGACCTAATTGAATTAAATGATTATAAAAGTATATTGTTCGCTGACGACCTCTCGATTGTAGTGACGACAAATAAAAAACTAGGAATAAATAACCATAAAAATGACATTCGTAATGTTCTTCAATCTATTTTAGTATGGACTAATGATAATAATTTAGACATTAATATTGACAAATCAAATTTCATAAATTTTAATAAATGCAATGAATTGAATAATGTTGACATCAATGGTACAATTTTAAGAAAAACTCAAGTTGTGACGTTTTTGGGAATAGCAGTTGACGAATTACTAAATTGGAAGCATCACGTAAACAGTGTTTGTAATAGATTAAACAGTTTTTCTTATGCGCTGCACAAGTTAGTATTATCAGCATCAAAAAATGCAGCCGTTACAGCTTATTATGGTTATGTGGAATCTGTGCTCCGGTATGGATTGTTGATTTGGGGAAACAGCACAGATATAAATAAGGCATTTGTTGTCCAAAAAAAATGTATACGAGCTATCTGTAGAGTGCCTCCGTATGAACCATGTCGTCCTCTATTTAGATCTCTAAACGTACTAACACTTCCATGCTTGTATATATTTGAGGTCGCAAAGTTTGTTAGAGGTCACCGCAGCTTATTTAAAGTTGCAAAGGATATATTTTTGAGAAATTCGCGAAACCCATTTCGCCTTGTACACGAAGTTACACCAAATTCTACTTTGTATTTGAAGCAATGTTATTCGATGGCTATATCAATATTTAATAAAATTCCACTGGCAATTAAAGAACAGCCTATAAACAAATTTAAAAAGTACTTGTATAAATGGCTATTGGAGCACTCCTTTTATTCTGTCAAGGATTTTTTAGAGTTTAAGGTAGCCTAAGGTGCATGTTCATTAATGCTGAACAAGTTTGCATGCCTGTTAATACTGGCTGAACATGTGAGAGCCACTGTGTGATGATTATCTTAAGACCTATCATTGTAACCATGTTTTAAGCAAATAAATAATATTCTATTCTATTCTAATAATAAAAGTGAACGAAGTTAAAAAAACTGACATGAAATCGATGATACGGAAACGCTAAAGTAACAATCTCAATCATTGAAATCACGAGAATTGTTAGTAACAGTGTTACGTAATTAGTCTAGTAGTTTGAGTGAATATCGTTATGCCCACACTAGCGACAATACACTTGCGTTTCTGTATTTAATTTCAAAAAGTACTTATTGAAATAGGATTTCTCTAACTACGGCAACACGGAACGGGCACACATTTAACGTATGCTGAGAGTAATCGTTTTTAATTTATAGCGTATGGAGACACTCATACCACCATTTTTAATAACTCACTTACCTGTGTATGATCGGAGGCGTTCTTGAATGTAAAAAATTCAACCCCTTGAGAATTTGTCGGCACCACGATTTTAGCACTTTGGGGTTGATCGTTTTGAACCTTCGGAGGTAACTGGAAAGACGGAATAGCTACTATTAGATTACATGGTCTCGTTTAGTGAATTCGCTTTAAGCACTCAAGACAGAAGATTTAGCGTTCACCGCTCAGTACCGCTATGTACACTGGTTGAATATTATATACATTCGCGTTAAGAAAATAGCGAGTAAAGGTGTTTTCACAGTGGAGCAAAAATTCAATCATTTTATATTAAAAAAATATAAAGTTTATTAATGGATAAAAATATAAATCAAATTAAAAATAAACTCATAGAGATATCCCTTTGCTTAGCACTCTAGTATTTGCTGTTTATTTCAACCGGCGAGTTAATCATTGTTAGCTTTCTAATATGTTGCGACCCGACTGGTCGAGGGGCGACGCTAGGCTGGCAGACAACGATCACTATTTTCTTATCGGGAATGAACTATAGTCAATCACGCCTTGAAGGTCCCGAACCCACCCAGAAGTTGTAGAACACACATTGACCCACCCAAAACCAGTATAAGCAAGCGGCCAAACAGAAAAGACACAGATACGTCGCGGACAGGGCACAGATGGGACGCGGACGCGACTTAAAACATACAGAGAAGACAGGGCACGGACGCGGCGCCGCACAGTGTAGGAATTTCGTGATCTAGCGGGATTTAAATCAAAATATATTTTTGTAGTGATTGATAATATGGTACCACTTATTTATACCTAAGACCCTATTTGTTACAGCTACATATTAGAAATTCTTGTAGGTAGGTTAAAAAAAATAATAAAAAATGTTAAAGTGGGTTGATAATAATCGTTGTATCCTTACAATACGATCAACAACATTGGAGTGTTATCTTCACTTGAAATTACTAATCATATTAACGTACAGTCTTGTTTATTGGTTTATTATCGTATTGCATATATATTTAAAGGTAAGTTAGAGTGTATTATTCTTAAATAATAGTTAAACATAGATCTCATAATATCATTTGAAAGCACAGTTAAATTTTGCATTTTTTAGAAATGATTTACAAATTTAAAGGTGTGTAGAAAAAAATGACCTGAATATCCCGATGTTATTGCTGTTTTATTTTATAGCTTAGACTCTTAACTTTTGAGAACAATTGATGCAACTTGCGATTTTGTGCGACCGTCATACATTTTTTTCGGTTTTCAGAATGACCGCCGAAATTTCAAAAAAACATATTTTTGATATTTGGACCTCAACTTCCAAAAATGAGCGAATTGATGCTGTTTTAGCTTTTATAAAAGGTCATTACCCTCAATTAATATTTTCGGAAGGTGCTATAAATGACATTAAGTTTTTTTTGAGAAGGTTATTTAACAAATTTAATGAAAAATGGACAGCATGCGGAAGGCATCGTGAACGCTTTTTAAACAAGAATTTGACTTGGTTGAATGAGTGCATCAAATTACCAGATAATGTTTTAAATGAAATACCATCTACATCTGGCCATTCACCAGGTAGACCATACAAAAGTTTTGAAGAATGCTGCGATAAAACTAAAAAACGAAAAGTTCAGAATCTATTATTGTCTACGAGCCCTGAGGAAATTACGATTGCACATGAATGTAATATTCGAAACGCAGGTAAACGAGACTCTGCAGCTATCGTAAAATAACTTTCTATGAGTTCACCTAAGAGAGGTTCCATCATAAAAAGCGTACGAAGAAGAATGAACAGTGAAAGCGTTCAAGTGACTCTGTCGACCGATGAAGCATTAAGCATGATGGTAGATGCTGATTTATCAACCTATCAGTATGAGATTATACGTCAAAGGATAAATAAATTGGTTAAAAACTTGTTGCCGTCTTATGACAGAATAAAAGAGGCTAAGAAAAAATGTTATCCTTCCAATAAAACCGTTACAGAATCAACGGCCACGTGTGAACTGCAACCATTAGTTGATCACAGTATCGAACGACTTAGTGTGACTCAGAAAGAGGTTCTTGGGTCTATTGAGTGCTTGCAAAGTGGAGTAAAGGAACTATCACTGTTAATTAAGTGGGGTTGTGATGGAGCACAACAAAAATCATATAAACAAAAATTTTATTCAGAAAATAAATTCGATGAAAACCTTTTTAGCATATCCATGGTACCTTTTCAGTTAAGGTTAAACGTTGAAGAGAATAATATCATAGTTTGGCAAAATCCAGCCCCTTCATCAACAAGGTACTGTCGGCCAATTAGACTTAACTTTGCTAAGGAGACTACTTCACTGATTAAAGAAGAGGTTGACGCGATACAACAGCAAATCGATATGTTGTCGGCCGTTGAAGTAAATCTAGATAATTTAAATTTTTTTGTGAAACCTGTTTTTATGCTGACTATGATAGACGGCAAAATATGTAGTGCTCTATCTGATGTTTCATCCTCATCTCAAACTTGCTACATATGTGGAGCAAAACCTTCAGAGATGAATAAACCATATCTTATTTCGATGAAACCACTCGATCAAACTGCACTGTCTTTTGGGCTTTCTCCTTTACATTCCTGGATAAGATTTATGGAGTGTATACTTCATATTGCCTACAGACTCGACATAAAAATGTTGCAAGTGAGAGGTCAAGAAAATAAAGATAAGGTTCAGACAAGAAAGACACACATACAAACACGATTTAGGAATGAATTGGGTTTATTAGTGGATTTGCCGACTCAGCAAGCAGGTAATACCAATGACGGTAACACAGCACGCCGATTTTTTAGAAGTGCTACTATAACTGCTGATATTACCGGGGTAAATTTAGAATTAATAACGAGGTTTCGTATAATTTTAGAAACTCTCGGGTCCGGTTTTACTGTTGATTTAGATTCCTTCAATAGTTACACAGAAGAAACTAGAAACATATATCTTAGGGAATACCCATGGTATAACATGCCAGTAAGTGTGCACAAAGTTTTATTTCATGGGCGTGATGTTATAGCTTCGTGTATTTTGCCGATTGGCCAGTTATCGGAAGAGGCACAAGAGGCTAGAAACAAAGATAACCGAAGATATAGAGAATTCTTTACTAGAAAAACGTCACGAATAGACACCAATACCGACCTACTTAATAGGCTTCTTATATCGTCAGATCCCTTTATATCTAGTTTAAGGCTTATGATGAAGAGAAAACGGAGTCCTCTAGATCCTGAGGTTCTAAAATTGCTTTCTGTGCCAACCGTGAATGAGGCTGAAACTGAACTTATTGACTAAGAAAACAAAATTTTTTCATTCCGCTTTTTTTTTAATACAACTTCATTTTCTATCACTATTTATGTATTTTTATTTATTTAAATACCATTCAACATAATTATTTAACTATATCTTTTTTTAAATTCAATTTGGAATTAAATCCCCCTAGATTGCGAAATTCCTACACTGTGCGCCGTCGCGGACCAGTCAAGAGCGTAGGCAAGCGTCCGCGCCCTGTCTTTGCTGTATGTTTTGCGACGCGACGCTTCTATACATTTTATGTGAAAGTAAATTGAACGGGCGCCGCGTCTGCGACGTGTCTGCGTCTTACGTCTTTTCTGTGTGGCCGCTCGCTAAAAAGAGCTACCTTTGCTACGCGCGCCCATAGAGACGCTGGCTCATCTTATACTGGATTGGGGTAGATTTTTTTATACCCCTAAGGTGGCAAACAAGCTTACAGTTTGCCCTAATGGTAAGTACTAGCACTCACGCCTTGAGGGTCCCGGACAGCATGAGCTCGGTGATGAGCACGATGTTCTTCTTCTTGGCGACGGTGCCCTCCCAGTAGTTGTAGAATCGCACGATGTTCGGGTGCTGGAGCTTCTTCAGCATATCGGCTTCTTCACGAAACCGAAGACGCTCGGTCTTGTTCAGCTTTTTCTCCTGGATATTTTACATAAAATGAAATCACTACATATTATAAAACAAAGTCCTGCGCCGCGTCTGTGTGTCTGTTTGCGAGATTAGGGAGTTATCAGGGCAGAGCAAACTGGCAGTCCAGTCTCAGCCATTGCCTACCCCACAAGCTTTGTTGTAGCTTATGTATGTAGTAGCCGTTGTCAGCGGCTATCACTCACTGCAGTTCGAATATCTATAAACGATCAACTTTCCCGCGGGAACCTATTATGTTCCAGGGACAAAAACGCGTACAATTCAGATAAACGTTCTGAGCGAGTCCCCGCGAGAGCACCGTTCGATGTCGGGATTTATTATAGTCTATTCTGCTATTCAAATTTCATGAAAATTCGTTCAGTTGTTCTGCAAACATCCTTACAAACTTTCGTATTTATAATATTGGGTCGTTGCCTATGAAATTAGCGCATTTTAGCAATTACGCATTTGCTCAAATATTTTAAACTGTAAACAACATTTCAAAATTAATACTTGATTTCGAAAATAGAGTATCTTCACATACCAGGAAGACCCCAAAACTAAATAAAAAAAAATTCTCAGGTTTTTATAAGGGTTGGAAAATCCCCTTTTCCATTTGTCGTCAGTTTTGCCTCATTAACCTGCTGCCTCCTTAAGCTATCAAAATGAAATGATATGAACCAGTCAGATTAACGTTGTCTGATTATAACTACAAAGTTTTATTGTAATAAAATTGGTCATTTCCTAGAAATTCTGAAATTTGCTTGCATAAAAATTTAAATTTTCGTCATTTTCGCCATAAAAACCGCTACTTTCATAGGTAAGGACCTAATATTAGTATGTATGTATGTATGGTCTCACCAGCAACTCGCACCAAGCCACGGCGACGCCGGTCTGCGTGTCCAGACCATGGTAGACGGTCTTGAACGAGCCCCGCCCCACCTCCTTGTCATATTTAAAGAACCTGCAAGGGAAAGCGAACTTTCGGTGCACGGAATAGGGCTGCTTATCCATTATCCTATGAAAGTGATTTATCTTTGTTTAGTTCAAAGGATAGCGGCAACTGTTTTGTTGCGTAAGTCGCAGGGATAAGTGGAAAATAGGCGGCTAAACCTTCCGGTATCAAGAAAAAGGTCCTGAGAACTTTCTGGATGCACTCTGATTATGCATATCCTACTGATCGGAAAGGCCGTTTACTCCACAGCAATTTCGATTTCATACTCGCATAATCAGATTGCACCCAGAAAGTTGCCAGAGGGAGAATCCAAAGCATCCCAAATTGTCTCGATAGTATGAAAATTGCCGCAAGTTTGTTTTTTGCAACAGGGTGTAGTAAAATTCGCTATTCCTGTCATTACTCAATTGATGGGTTAAGCTCGCCTTTGTACATCTCTTTTACCGTACTGTATTATGTCATGTTTATGAACAATAAAGAATAAAAAACGAGGGTAGTCCCCACCTGCCACAAGGCGAGACCCCGATGGGCTCCTCCTCGTCCTCTTTGTCCTGCTTCTGCTTGTCCTGCACGCGCTCCAGCTTGTCCAGCTCTGGAACGGGATAACTTCACATTATTAAGGGCCAAGCCATAGGACACAATCTCAATTACAGTCCATACCAGACAATATGATTGTCGAATCAGCAGGGTCTCCAGGTTATGCATTTAAAATATACAAAACGCTGCTATCTATATTCCAGCCTACAGAAACTCTTGGATCTTTTGCCTCAAAAACATGAGTGGCCTTGTACGACACCCGCGAGTGTAAGGGGTTGGTGCTATTCTACTCTGCCGGACACCACACGGCCAAATGTTACTTTCTTAAATCGAATTAAAAGACGAATCATAGTACAGATGTAGCTATCGTCGGTAAATAATGTAACGGTTAGTTCGGCTCCGTAGAGCGTTGTCTCTGTCGCACGCGTGTGATAATATGAAATACGAATACAAAACTAGCCAATTAATATTATTTACCATTTTGTACAAAGCGTCATCTTTACCACGCCAGCACGGCTAGCACAAGTATGCTCTAGCGCGCGATAAGCAAGACAAGACACGACATAGATACTGCTCTCTTTCATCTTAGTATTGAGAGAAGGAAACAAACGCTCTCTCGCGGCGCGAGATGTGTCACGGGCACACTTGTGCTAGCCGTGCTGATATTGAGTTAATGGTACGCATCTAGTTACTTTTAATAATAAGCACAATTTAAAAAAATACACAAAGAGCGTAGTACATACGAAATTCAGGCAAAACAATATTTAACTTATCACTGATATACATGTTACTTTATCTTTAAAACACTTTTTAAACTTTTTAATAATATTTGAAAAAATTTAAATACGAGTTACCACAACAAATACTGTTAAACAATGATCTGTTTTGTCGTCATAATTATCTAAGGTTTACTTTTCAATAAATTACTCATAATTCGCATGTAATCTAGTTCGAAAGATTCGTGATTCAGGACGCTGCTACCGTTATCTTGTTTACGCAAAGTGGTGCAGTTTTTGAGTCAGTACTATTTCGCAGTACTGTGGCACTTGTATTTTGAAACTTCCCTTCCGTTTTGAAGGAAGAATGAGGAAATCGACGACAGTTATCAGGCAATGTCTCGTATGCCACATTGCAACGATATTAAACACCAGTGATCACAGTAAATTGCTGGTTAGTGCTTGGCATAATTTAATCTAAAAAAGGTGGGATATGAGATATCTGTCGATAAACTACATCGGTATAAGGTTATGTTTAGTGCACATTTTTATTATGCTCTCTTACAAATTCAGAATTTTCAATAGGTTTTCATCTTCTTTCGGCCACTCAAAAAGCTTACAACCGTCCTGGGTTCCTAAGACCTCTTCATGCCGAAGAAATCCTATTCAGCAATTTAAGTTCACAAAGTTTCAAAGTTAGAAAGATATTGATAATCGCCTTTCTAAGTAAGTAACAATTATTTGAATTATTTGTTTTCATTTTCAACACAATTTCGCTTACAGGTAGTTGACCTGTACCAGGACATAGGGTTTTTATCGAATGAAGAACATACTGTAATTATTGTCTCTCCTATACAGGTATATCTATACAAGCTTACCGTTTTCAGTCTGCTGAGGCTGCTCTGCGCCTTCCTCGTCGGGTTTCATGACGGTGGCAGATGCTATTTCGATGTTCTCTTCCTGGAATGTCATACAATTAAGTTAAGTAAAAGTAAAGAGAGTGAGATAGAGAGGGAGTCCTAAGATGTTGCTAACTAAACAATTTACACACTCGAGCCCGTATCTGAGAGGGGTAGGCTAAGAGACTTATTTTATTTAGAAGACGACTTATTATAATAGGAACATAACGAACTTCTGCGCATAACTATATTGCACAGATCTAGTTTTTACTGACTGAAGCGGTATTTAGCTCCTTACGAGTAAGGAGGACCGGCCCTGTGGTTAAGGATTCCATGGCGATGACCATGAGTGTGTCAATTAACAGCCGATTCACCATATTATCTAATATGAGGCTAGTGAATTCTAGTTCTTATATTAGATCTAGATTTTTGGGCAGATCCATCGGCCATTTTATGTATCAAAAGTTATGTCTGCATAATTTGCCTTTGTGGCCCCTCCTCTTAAAAGTTTTTCTTTCCTCATTGAGTGGACTACTATAGGCTGATGATGATGAAGTCACCACCTAAACCAAACAAGGAACAAAGAAAGCCAGCTCACCAGATCCTGTTCCGAGAGGAAGGGGTCATCCTCCAGCCGGGCCACGAGTTTGTTCCCGCTGTCGTCCAGTTCCGGGTCGCACAGCGCGCCCTGGGTGGAACTCCTGCGGCGATACCCGCCCACGCCCGGTTGTGATGCCTGCAAATGTCGTGTTTAGTATGGCTTTAGTCTAAGATATAATTAGAAGAATCGGGGAGAGGCCTTTGCCTACAAGTGGAATGATTCATAATGACATATTTCATATTTTTGTTTACAGTGAATGGAATGGCGCAGCTTTATACAGGACTTCCGAGTCACAAAATAACGTACAATTTTGACATACATACATATCGTGCCGCTTTTTTCCCGTAGGGATAGTCGTGATGAAATGGGGAGGATGTTTTGGTATGTCGGATTATTAATCAGATCGGATTTGTCACAAACAAAACAGCTGGAGCTAATATAGCCTCAACATTTAGCTGAAGTGCGAATGTCTCCTTAGAGGCGGGTAACGCATAGCTAGCGCCCCTGGTGTTGCTGATGTCCATAGGCGGCGGTGACCACATTCCATCAGGTGGCACGCCTGTTTGTCTGCCGTATTATATTTTAAAAACACAAAACATACTTATCTAAAAGTGCATTATAAATAAATAACTGTAATCTGATTTGCTATTGCGATAACTGATAAGATTTTTATAGTCACGCATAAACTTAATCAGATGTTCGATATAAACATCTGATTGTTTATTGAGATATGAAAATTGGTTACGTAATAAGCCTTAGTAGGCCTTGCTGCATGGAAGATGTCTAGTAGAAATATAACATACACCACATCTAGACATAGTATAAAACAAAGTCGCTTCCCGCCGTCTGTATCTATGTACGCTTAGATCTTTTAAACCTCGCAACGGATTTTAATGCGGTTTTCAACAATAGATAGAGTGATTCAAGAGAAAGGTATATAAGCAAGAAAAAAGTACCCTTTAGGCAGGTGTACGCGAAGGAAGTCGCGCTGAGTCCACTAGTACACAATAAACGCTCGCGCCTACGTCCCATAGGTGGGGTAGGCAGAGACAATGAACCGCCACTTTGCTCTGTCCTGACACAACTCCCTAGCCTCGCATATATCCACAACTCTCTTCACACAACACCTTTTTAACCCCCGTCGAAAAAGAGGTGTGTTATAGGTGTTACGTGTGTTTTTGTGTCTGTCTGTCGCATCGTACCTCCCGAACGAATGGACCGATTTTGATGCGGTTTTCTCTATTTAAAAGACTAAATTGGCTGCAAAATCGAGATGGTTCTTGGCTTTGTTTCATTAAAATCTATTCAGTAGTTCAAAAAATATACGAGTATATATAAATTTGGTCGGCAGTTATCAGACTCTTTCTGTCGGTAAGGTGATATCCTTGCCACTTCGGGCCCCAGCTATTTCGACACAAGACTTATCTGATGAGCGAATGTTTGTCTGGGTCGTCCTCTTACGGACAGGCCTCTACATGTCCGAACCATCTCAACATCACTGTTCACATTTTTATCGCTACATCATCTTTAGTGCCACACGTTTCACGGATCACTGCACTTTTCACTCCTTCGCTCAGTAGAAGTAATAGTTCGTTGAATATTAAACTTGCACAAAAAAGCACTGATGATAAATGTTCACTTAAAAAGCAGTAGAACAGGTCATTCCCTGCTCCGTGGAGTAGAAGCACTTCTTTCTCAAATATTGCACAAAAACATCACAGATTTTTAATAACAATCAGCAGGACTTGTGCTCGGACGAGAATCGACCACGCACTATGTGAGCGGAGAACCTGCTTGCTTAACCACTAATAGGGTCATTAAAGAACCAGAATCTATTAGCAATTTAGGCGATTCCAAATTATATTTAGGTAAGTCGGTCAAGAAAGTGAAGTCAGTTTTAACAAAACTTTCTGTTCAGTGTCACTGTCAAAAATGTCACTACGGTTCAGCCCTTAAAATTAGTTACAGTGGAAAATCAACCTTGTTGTTAAGTGAAGTGCAACTGAATTTTAACCTTAGCGTGATAAACAACTTTCTTGGCCGACAGTACCATGAAATCGTACACAAGGCAATACACCAACCTACCATAAACCAGTTTATAAGGAGCTAACATTGCTGTGCGCGTCTAAAGAGATGCTGGCTTATCTTATAATAGCGGGTCCGGCGCAACTTCGTTCGCGTGGAGTCCTACCCTACCCTACACCTCCTTCACCCTTACTTACCGTGTCTTATCTTGCCTATAAACCTTCCTCTTGAATCGCTCTATCTATTGATGAAAACCGCATTCAAATCCGTTGCGTAGTTTAAAAGACCTAAGCGTACCTACACAGATACAGACGGTGGACCCTACTACTTATAGAATAAAGACGTCTTTGGCTTAACACTTACAACGCTAGCGGTGAGCGAGTCGAGCCTGTCAAATGTGTTGATCTGTTGCCTATGGATGGTTATATCAGTGTCGCCCGATTTCTGCCTATCTCGACCCTACTACATACACAATAGAGGCGTATTTGGCTTAACACTTACCACGCTAGTGGTGAGCGAGTTGAGCATATCAAATGTGTTCTTCTGTTGCATTTGACTGATCACGTCACTGTCGCCCGATATCCGCCTACCTCGACCCTACTACTTATACAATAGAGACGTCTTTTGCTTAACATTTACCACGCTTGTGGTAAGCGAGTTGAACATGTCAAAAGTGTGGTTCGGTTGTGCAGCAATGATCACGTCAGTGTCTTCTGATCTCGTCACACTTATCTGGACCCTACTACTTACACAATAGAGGCGTATTTCGCCTAACATTATTAAAGCATACACAGTTAACACTTACAACACTTGTGGTGAGCGAGTCGAGCCTATCAAATGTGTTATCTGTTGCCTATGGATGGCAACGCCAGTGTCGTCTTTCCGCCTACCTCGACCCTACTACATACACAATAGAGACGTATTTCGCTTAACACTATTAAAGCTTACAAAACACTTACAACGCTAGTGGTGAGCGAGTTGAGCATATCAAACGTGTTGTTCTGTTGCGTGTGGATGATCGCAAGCGCGTTGTATGGCCTCGAGCCGAGCACCGCTTTCATGACGCCCACATCGCTCGTCTTCAGCACCCCCACCTCCCCTGGGACCACCACCTGGAATGGACGTACAGTAACATAAACCTTAGCTAGCCCAACCTCCTCCATAATCTCGGGTCGCCTGCTCCATTCCTATGCGGGAGTCAGGTCAGGGGAGCCAATGGAGAGTTTCCCCGTACCCGGGAATCTTCAAGGAAGGCACATAGGCTGTTGCTAAACAGGCATGCCCATCTTCGGCTGCATCGTCACTTACCACCAGGTGAGATGGCGGTCAAATGCCTAGCTAGTCCAATTAACATAATTAAAAAAAATTATGAATCGGCCTACCCTATCCTAGTCCTAGGGTATCTCGGAACTCGGATACAGAATCACTCGGCCACCTCACATAAATGAAGTCTGACGATATTATCGTGAGTACAAAGGAAAGTTTTCCGCTTGGGACCTGGAGACTGGTTAAACAGTTTGAACGGTATTTTAATTTTTTTTATTGGCAAATTCTAGCTATCGTCAAAAGTTTACGAAATTCAGAAGCAATACTATGCGATTAAAATAACAATAGTACGGGCTATTGACTAACTTCACTGAATAAGTGCCAGAGATGGATGATAAATAACGTCACGGTTATATCACTTTGACTATTTACAAAGGAAAGATGTTACAAAATCACGCCATAACTTTTAGATTACATGATAATTAAGGATATTTTTTATAATTAGGCATTTGACATGACAAATAATATTTAATTTTACAGTACTTTGTCAATTATATAATGAGCTGACATGATTAATTTTAAAGTTGCAATTATGCATTTTTGTTATGTAAGTTAGTAAAATCATCGCTCACAACAAATTAGTCAATGTTTCCCGTGCCCTACCGGCTTTACATGAGAACCTCTCAATATTAAGTAACACCTTTGTAGCAACCACGTGATTGCAAAAAATAAATAAATTGAATTGAATTGGACCGTGAGGAGACGTCAGTGTCTTTTCATCAGTAGTTTTACTATTGGCGGCATGTTTGGACTATAATTAACGTGGCATAAAAAGTACTAACATGCCGTCGATATTAGTGAGGGCGCGGGGGGCGCGGAAGCTCATGCATGTTTCTATTACTGTTCGTAGATCGCACATTCTGAGGGTATCTTGAAATTCTTTTATAATAATCATTGCAACAAAGTATAAACACTACCTACATAATGTTTACACTAGTATACTACTTAGTAATAATACGATCTAATTAATGTTTTCGGTGTCAATTATCGGTTGGTTTGTGATGAAAGCAGATGTAATAAACTTAAAAAGGTGTGTTGTAACCTGAAAGTGTATTGTATAACTGGATGTACCTCGTAACTGTTTTTAAGCTATGTAAGTGTTCAAATAGTTTATTTTAATAAAGGCATTTTGAAAACAACACAAACAGTGAGGGTATTTATCACTCATCTCTAGCACTTTATTCGAGTGAACTTAGTCAATAACTCTTAAGTTAAGCTCGCCTTTGTACTTTGGGAGGCCACTCATTGTTTTAAATGTTATTATTAATGTTTCCTTTTGCAATTATATAACTATTATTGTGTCGTGGTGTGCTATCTATACTAATATTATAAAGAGGAAAGGTTTGATTTTTTGTTTGTTTGTTTGTATTGAATAGGCTTCGAAACTACTGGACCGATTTAAAAATTCTTTCACCGTTGGGAAGCTACACTATCCCCGGGTGACATAGGCTATATACCCGTGTACCCGTAGTGGTACCCGTGCGAAGCCGGGGCGGCTGCTAGTGTGTAATAAATGTCGAGTGAAGTTAGTCAACAGCCCGTCCTATTATTATTTTCTACTGCTTCAGAATTTCTGAACAATCAGTCAATATCCCGTTCTGTTGTTATGTTAGCACAGTACGCAACCATACCTTGAAGGTCTTCTCCTTGCCATGGACGGTCTTCTCCTTGGGCGGCAGCACCCCGGAGTCGAGATGGTGTGCCGGCTGCGAGATCTGGTGGCCGTGGCCGTGCAGGCCCGATGTCATCTGGGGATTGGGAAAGGAACCGTTTTTAATTATCGAAATTTCCAAAGAATGACTATCGGTTTCTTTCATTTCGAGGTAGATAATGAGTATTTATACCGGTAGAAAACGCATTTTTCATATTATTTATTGATAACAACAGTTACAGGAAATTTAGGCACATTATTGAATTATTCGTAGTACAACTTATGTCGTTTAAAATAACTAATATGGTATAAACCAAGTTAATACAAATTAGAATAAAATAAAAATGTACTTGTTGTTACCTTCATTTGTACTTATGTTACCTTCTGTTAAATTATATTTATTGGTTGTGTGTACAATAAAGAATAAGAATACCCCTAGACCCCTAGAGTATAGACTCAGCAAGCGTAGTGTAGAAGGACGCAAACCGGTCACTGGAGTGACGATTTGCGAAAGGCCATAAGGTGGATGCATCAGCATCGGCCTTATCTATTTCTGCCGCCAAGCAACAATGCCTGCATTGTTGTGTTCCGGTTTGAAGGATAAGGTAGCCAGCGCAATTACAGGCATGAGGCATATCATCATAGTACTCACAGTGATAACGCACCTGCGGTACTACATTTAGGTTGCAGGCAACAACAATGCAGAACCGCAGGTGCGTTATCACTGTGATGACTAAGATGAAATGCCTTATGCATCCATTATTGTTGTCTGCAACCTAAATGCATGAATCGTAGATGTTATGGGCCACAGTTACCATTTATCATCAGGTGGGCTGTGTGCTCGTTTCACACTGCGTAACAAAAAAACAACTTCGGAAGAATGCCCCAGCAGAGTATCCACAAGGCAAGCGTAGTGTAGGGCGCCTTCCGGTCAGGTGGAGTGACAATTTGTTAAAAGTCGCAAGGTGGAGGCGGTTATACTCGTACATGTACCCTGTGACAGTTACTTTTATTTGCAACTAAAAAACTAAATCAATATCGGTGCTTTCGTTTGAAAGCTACAATGCACAAACAGACTCTTATTTATTTATTAAAACTTGATGCACTAAAGGTACATTGGCGGACTTAAAGCTAAAGTAGCCTTATCTACCAGTCAACCGTGAAAAACATATGGGGGAGGGGACCAGACAATAATAATTACCAAACACTCAGCACCTTCCCTACTTGTGACAGACATTCGTTTTATAATACATACAACCTTTTATATACGCGTTTATGCAAAACTACTTTTACAAGATTATTGAATTAGAATGGGGACATTGACTGAAAATAAACGTTTTACTCAGTCAGGGTATAATATCAAAAAATATTGGACACGTATTTTTTGTGCGAAACACAGTGCGTTGAAATATTGCGTGACGTCACGTCTGAGGTGAAACTTTACTCAGAAGTGACGTCACGAGCCCCACTCCGGACACTTTGATTTTTGACATTTTTTATTGATTTGATAAATTATTGTTAGTTAAGATTTTCTCTGTATTGTTGTATATTCCTCATTAAGTGCTAGTAAGATTGTAAAAATACTTGATTACAGCATTGGCCGGAAATAAAATCCCAGCTTTTTCCATTCAAAAGTCTACCCTAAAAATCAGATCTCCCCGACCCCATACCCATGTAAAAACATTATCATCAAAAACCATCCACTACCGCTCAAAATCCTCATCCAACCGAGATCCTCACCACATCATCGATCCACGTGGGAGTCCTGCATAACCGCCTGGCGTTCCGCGGTCGCCACTCGAGCAGCTTCCGCGACCAGCGGCCATCGGTCTTCCGACCTATGTGCCCCGCCCACTGCCACTTCAGTTGGGCGACCTTCCGGGCCTGCTCCGCCACCTTGCACCGCCTCCGAATCTCCTCGTTCCTCAGTCGCTCTTGCAGAGGTATCCCCATCATGGACCTCCCCATTTCGGTGAGCTCACTGACACTTACGTAAACACTCGATATATCGTACTTTTATTCGCGAGTCTCCATCAAAACGACGTGTACCTGTGTACTAACTAACAGAGACGTTCATTCATCGGCTATGTTTCGCATGTTCGTTATACCGGTTGATTAGCACAGAACGCCGCCGCGTGACACTGCATGGAAACGTACTTGAGGCTCTACTAGGAACAGTTTCAGCTATTTATTTAATCCATTATTGTGTATTCTAAATGTTTTATAGCGTACAGTGTTGGATTTAGTATAGCATTGTTTGTGCTAATGGAGCGCGTATCATATAATTTTTTTTTATAATCTAGCCTGGCATTTGACCGCCATCTCACCTGGTAGTAAGTAACGATGCGGCCGATGGTGGAGCATGCCTAACTAGGAAAACCTCTAGCCTTGAAGGCGTCTAGATAATGATCAGGGAACACACTCGCAGGTAACGTGTTCCATGCCTTAGCCGTACGTATTACAAAGGTTGAACTAAAGAGGCTCGTACGGATAGCTGGAATTCATACATATGTAACGTCATGTCCCTAGGATCCCCTACATAGGAGTAAGCTGAGACCTTATTGTTCCACTTGTTCTTTAGCTTCTTCTACATAGATTGATCTCCTTGTCTTGCCAGTCGGCTTTGGCTGCTCTTAATATGAACTTTACTAGGCAATTGCGCACGCGCATGTTGTCGCTATCGTAATCTATACCTACGGCCGGCGTACATTTGTAATCACTCTAGTTTTCGATCACATTGTTCCTATGTTGTAACTGTATGTAATTAAAAGTAGATACAATCTCATCATTAACGCCAAGATGACCGCAATCTGACGGAAGAAAATCGATTTTGAATGCACGCGTTATGAATATGTATGGTAATAGTAAAGTGTACAATTGAAACCACCATTGTTTTTGGACACCAAATATTGTCAAATCGGGTTAAATTTTGTTCAGTTACCTTTTCATCCTAAGAAGTACGTTTGAGTTTTCTTCTTCTAACATCATCATTTGCATGGCCTTATCTCATTTATATTCATATTCTTTCTATATTAGGAACAATTCTTCTTTTCAATTAGGCAAATATGCAGTTCATAATTTATCACTTATATGTGTTTGTGTATAGTATTATTGTAGAAGATAGATGGCCGGTAATCTCATACAAATATTTGCGGATTAGAAACTGCGCTCATTAAAATTCCGATGCTAATACCTAAATGATAAGTCTATACTATGTAGTAAATGTAGTGCTAAACTACAACCCAGCTAGTGTATGATAAACTTTTTAGAATATACATGATATATACTCTATAGCCGTGTGGTGTCCGGCAGAGTAGAATAGCACCAACCCCTTACACTCATGGGTGTCGTACATGGCGACTAATGTTTTCGAGGCAAAAGATCAACAGTCTCCGTAGTCTGGAAAATGGGCAGCAGCATTTTCCATTGTTATATTTAAACACTGCGATCTCCAACCCGCCTGCCAAGCGTGGAGATTATGGCAATAACCTCCCCTTACGTGGGAGAGGCCCTAAGTTCTGCAGTGGACTGTTACGGGCTGTGATGATGATACTCTATAGATGAACATTTCTTGGGTATATCTATTGGGTATCTTGGGTATGTCGAATTAGCTCGGGCTTCTATAAAAAATAGACGAAATGAAGAACTTTAACATTATACTCGTAACGAACAGTACAAGTTCCCGAACAGTATAATCCGGGCGTTCAAGGCCAGTGTGAATAGGCTGTTCCTAGACAGGCATGCTCCATCTTCGACCGCATCGTCACTTACCACCAGGTGAGATGGCGGTCAAATGCCTGGATAGTCTAAAATTAAAAAAAAAAAAAAAAAGAAACATGTGCCATCCTTGCCCCTCGGCCATTGTCACTTGGGCAAGTACTTCATCAGGTGAGATGGCGGTCAAATGCTTGCTTAATTTACTACATACAAAACACTAATAACAATAAACAAAGTGGAAGAACCCGGTCTCTATAGACGTTTCATAACCTATGTATGTATAAAAATGATGAATTTCAACTTTAGCTAAGTTAAAATCAAGTACCCACTCAAAAAAAAACTTTAGACCATTACTGATTATCAACAAACAAACAAGAAAACAAAGGAGCCAACAAACTGTTAAGCTTCCATCTCAATAGCAGCCTTCATAAAGACTGAGACGTCGTTCGTCTCGAAATAGTCTCCGTTATCAAGTTTGTATTATAATTAGCGTTCCAAATGATAGTGGGCAAAATTGAACATACGCAACATCCCCGCCAGTAGGCCAGTAGCTATAGGCACTTCCATCCTTACGAACGACACATATCCAACAGATCTTTACTCGAAGGACCACAACACAACAACACACACGAACACAACCTGCACATCCTAACACGCGATTATTCCAAACGAACAGTCAAATAAAATAAACAGGAACCAGATAAACTTGACAATGGATTATCGCGACACATGTTCGAAAAAAAATTATGCGCGATACGATTTTCGGAAATATCGCTACAAGCGGCGACAGCGTCGAGAACCGCTCGCTGACAACTCGGAAATGAGATAAAGCGGCGAAATCTTATCATTTTCTGCACAGTGCAGTGTTTGCAGTACGGGCAGTGACGGATATAATATACAGCTCCATAAGTACAACGTATTGCGCATCGTGTTTGAGGAACGCGCAATAACTATTTTCGACCGGATACCGTAACCTTACGGCATTAAAGTTTTATTAGAAATCAAAAGGCGGTACCTACACGTTTATTGTCATAAACGTCGACCGTACAGAACAGAAGTTCGTCACAGTATGGGTTATGTGAGTATCTATCGATAATACTAAGATACTACTAAATCCACATACATTATACAACAATTCCAACGTCGAAGCAGAAATTGCAGGCCATTTTCTAGTCATTGGTCCTTGTAAGCCTTAAGATATTTCACATCACACAGTTAAAAGTAAAAGCAATTCTAAGAGAATTTCCGGAAGACATTTAGGACAGCCAGGGCTCTATCAACCCTGAGGAGTTCGCCTGGATGAGTACCACCGCCTTATCTATTTCTGCAGCAACATTGCGCATTGTTGTGTTCCGGTTTGAAGGATAAGGTAGCCAGCGCAATTACAGGCATGAGGCATTTAACCCTTAGTCCTTACAGTGACAACGCACCTGCGGTTCTGCATTTTTCTTTACTCGAAATGTATAAATCGCAATGTTATGGGCGACAATTAAGCTTGCCATCAGGTGGGCTGTGTGCTCTATTGTCATTGCCCAGAATAAATAAAAAACAATCTTATAGCTAGCTTATAACTTGCTACTTTTTTCCACGACTTTGCCCACTAACCATCAGTAGTGGACTATTATCGGCCATTTATATTGACGTATAATGTTACGACAAAAATATAATATCCCAACCAACAGATGTCGAAAAACTATACGAACTGATTTTCATGAACCAAAGCGAAGAATCATCTCCATGAAACTGTATTACAAATAAAGAAAACCACATCGAAATTGGTATATCTGTTTGGAAACAGGGCCCAAAGACAGATAAAAATAAAACTTAAAACATAAACAAACAGACAGACATAAAACTTTTTGCAAAAACCTGCAGATATTTGCTTTACTTACTATGACTTAACTTTTTCTACCCATTTCTTTGAAAACAAAAATCCTATAGGTAATAAAAAACCCGGCAAGACCCTCCATCGTACAAGCCACACAAGTCCAATGCCACACGTAACGAGGCACGTGCGCACTGTGTACCAAAGATTGATCACTGTCATTACCGTACACGCTTGCACCGCGTCCGCAATGATGTAACGGCATTCCGTATTAGTGACAAGAAAGGTCGCGGTTACGCGCACTGTTTATGGTGATACGTCGACGGTGTTGCCATGTTTGTGGCGGGGAAAATTACCAGCAGTTAGCGGAAAACGAGGCGGGGATGGCACCTATTTTAGCGAAACAAATAATTGAAAAATTTGCAAATTTTTTCTATGAGCAACGCGTTCCAGTTTACTCTATCGAAGCAAAACAAAGAAATGTTAACGGTCCTCACTTTAAGTTCCTGCGGAAGGCACAGGACCCGCCTTGGTAAGGAGGCCTATGCCTAACAGTGGACGTCTTTCGGCTGATATGACTATAAAAATTCTACAACATATTGATCTCAAATTACTGTGCCTCATGACATTTACAAACATCAAACTCCGCTTGTTTGTCAGCTTGTTACGTCATACCGAAAGACACTTATTATGGTACAGATAAGAGTTCAAGTGACTATCCAATAATATTAAACGAGCAGTTTTTGGAGGTTCCAGGAGCATCGGTGGCCGAGTGGATAAGATATCCGACTCGTAAACGAGAGGTACCGCGTTCGAGCCCCGTGCGGCTATGTACTGTTTTCGGATTTATGCACATTAGTTGAATGCTAACCGATAGCTCTTACGGTAAGGGAAAACATCGTGATGAAACCTGCACATTCAGGCGGTCTGGTTCCCCTGGTAGCAGGGTCATGGAGTTCAGATGGCAGTCGCTCCTCTGCAATTACCTGATCGCGCCAAATCCTGGATCATGGTCAAGGCGGGCCCTCATGCGCACTACCGGGACATTAACGAATATTTTTTTTATCAAGCGAGCAATTTTAGTATAAGATTTAAAAAGCGCTAAAGATTTCGATAAAGGCTACAGGCAGGGTTTTTGGGTCAAGTAATCGATTTATAATAGCGTTAACGTTTAAAACACACAGAAAACTCGGTATCCTGAGAGAATAATGAATATCCTCGTAAGAGGCTGTAAAGCACTCTTACATGGAACTTCAACCCTGTACAATCAACTGTCTAGCTGCCTCCTAAAGAGCCAGTTTACGACGCAGACCAGCTAGTTCCACCAGGAAATAGCATCGTTTTTTGTTCAGCAACACGCGCGATCTTCACCCCGCAAAGTTATGGCAAACCCCTCCACGAATGCAGAGGATTAGGTGCTGTCGATGATGACGAATCTAAAAATCAGCTAATCATACAATTATGCCCGTTTTCACTAAACATAGGAATAGCCTAAATCCGTTGCCAAATTACTTAAGAATTGCTCAAGACGAAAATACGCGTCACTAACCACTAGGAAATAACTATCGCCGTTAGGGTAACGCTTAAAGTTAGGAAGATTAAAGGTCAATTGCGTTCTGTTTCCCACAGCAAACTAACCTAACCCGGTGGCCATAACTGAAACTAAGTATAACCATTTGGAAATGTCCCTTTGTTGTCAACAACAGCGACGCCGTCACCGGTTCTAAGTTTGTGGCACGCTACAGTTTACAAACATCACAACGCGAAGCGAGATATAGAAAAAGAGATTTATCTATATCTCGATTAGAGGTAGAGGCCTGACCTGAGTGGTTCAGTGGTCAAAAGCCGGTCTGCCACGCAAGAGGTCCCGGGTTCGATTCCCGGCCGGGCAGAAATTCAAATGATGAATTTTAATTTCTGTGACGGGTCCGGGTGTTCTATGTATAATAAGTATATATTTAAAAGTATATAAGTAGTTTATCAGTTATCTAGTACCCATAACACAAGCTTTGCTTACTTTGGGGCTAGATGGCGCTGTGTGAATTTGTCCACGATTATTTATTTGTTGAAATACACCAACTGGCTAAGGTCATTCCTAAAAATATGAATTTCTAAGTTAGTCCTTAATTCGAGTTTAGTGACACCAGTTTGGCAGAAGTTGCGTGAGAATATTAACCCTAAACCATAAAAATGGAAAAGCTCGAGTGTTAGGCGGTCGGAGGCCGAGAATAAACAGGCAAGGTGAAGGTCGTTTTCACAGGCTGCTGACCTTTTAAGGCTGAAATGCTAAAAGCTATTTAGCCTGGAAACAATTTAGTGTTGCTAGAATTACTAGGGAGGTTTAGTAACGTACTAGGTGGATGGGAAGGGAGTTTAACACTTCACACAGTAAACACTTTTGCCATCGACATCCTAAGAATTTGTAAGAGTAAATAATGTGCAAGTAACTATATTTTCACACTTCCTTGCACTAGGGTCCATACATTTTCACCACATATAGATCTGCCTATACTTTCTTCCTCTTGAATCCACCGATGGATCCTTTAACACTTTTGTCCAACATTAGGATTCGTATCCTGGGAAAACATTAGAAAAATTGGAATTTAGGTACTCTATCAGGAAACCAGGTGCGCTCAGCGTGGCATACTGACATAGTAACTACTGCGCTGCTCGGATGGAAAGAAAAAATATCGATGTCTCAAAACGCTATATTTATCCTTTAAAAATATTTCATTGAAAATTGCTCAAAATCAATATTAGTTAACAAAAAATCTCTTATTTGGAGGGACGTTCGTAAGTATGACATACGCGGAAAAGACATCAACTAGAACAGAACAATATTTGACATGTAAACGATTGTTTTCATTGCTAACGGGAACCGATATAGCGTCAATGGGTTCTTCGAAGTCAACTTGTATCTACTGTTACAAATTAAATGAACGAAAACTATTGTCTATCTATGTATACCTAAATGCAATAAGCCGGGTAACTACTTCTAGAATTCTAAGATTCTAGACGTTCCCCGCGATTTTCACCCCTGCGCAGTTCGGATCTTTGTAAACATTCAACTATCCCGCAGGATCCAATTACTTTTTCGGGATGAAAAATACGCTTTGACACTCAGGAATGATGTAGTTTCCTAATATAATTGTCGAGAGCTAAAAAGCCCATTATAACAGGCGACATAAATTACATTTTCTATCACGAGCGTCGTCGAAAATGAACTTTATGTCGAGGACATAACAAAATGATGACACCTGTCAATATGGGCTTCTTGTTTCTCGTCGACGTTAGTATATGTAGACAAGCCACCCGCTCTAGCTTCAAGGCGGTTCATCATCATCATAATCATCACCTACACACAATAGTTATATCAATTCCGTTTTGTAATGTATTTGTCATTTTCAGAATAAATAAATCATCTTTTTTGGCGTTAATGTCCCGGTTGTGCTCTCCAGCACGAGGGCCCGGGGTCCGCCTTGACCATGATCCAGGATTTGGCGATCAGGTAATTACAATGGAGCGACTACCATTTTATTCTAGTTTACTAGTCATTTTGAGAATATATAAATCATCTTTTTTGGCGTTAATGTCCCGGTTGTGCTCTCCAGCACGAGGGCCCGGGGTCCGCCTTGACCATGATCCAGGATTTGGCGATCAGGTTATTACAATGGAGCGACTACCATTTTATTCTAGTCTACTAGTCATTTTGAGAATATACGAGTAAGAAACGAACCTACACGGCACCTTTATTTATTTATTTTATTTATTTAAAACTTTATTGCACAATAATACAATTGGCGGACTTAAAGCCATTAAGGCTTTATCTTCCAGTCAACCAGTAGAGAAAAATAGACAATGCAGAAAGTGAGTAAGTAGGTGCTTTATAAAGCGTGATGATAGATTGTAATTTACCTAAATACAATACTAACTACATTAAGATAGAATAAACATATATTATATTATAATAAATACTATACATACATACATATATTAAAAATAAAGATACTTTATACTATTTATATTTACTTTTTAGCCTTTTATCTATAAAAAAATTCTTAATTTGTTTTTTAAAAATAAAGCGACCTTTCTCATGATATTAGACTGCGAGGGCGCCGTAGGTTATCCTACGTCATCGATTACAAGAAAAAAATCCACTTTGTAGCGATAGTAGAGGTATAGGAGGACAAAACGTCGGTCTGCAGTTGCACTACGTGCCACAATTATTTTAATACATATGTTTCACTTTGCTGATGTTGCCTTATGCGCGGGAATCTTACGAGGGTGTGCGCGAATACGTCAACCGGATTTAGGCCTCAGCGCATTGGATTAAAGCCTAATTCCCTCTAACCAAGGCCGCCTGAACAGATGATGACCACGATAAGGCACATTGTTGTTCTTGTCACTAAGGGTTTAACTCGAGTCCACTTTCAAATATGACACGGTATATAACCCAGTAAATCCAACCTACATTACAAACGAAAATAGTAATATGATAATATATTGCTTGGACAATTCACACAGCGCCATCTAGCCCCAAAGTAAGCAAAGCTTGTGTTATGGGTGCTACTATACTATTATAGCTAGTGTCAAATAAGAAGAGACTTGGCGGGTCACGTGGTTCGACTTGCGCTGCATACGATTACCTGCACGAAATCCCCTCCACTGCCATTTGACAAGTCTCTTCTTTCGTGACGCGGGTTATACTATACTTTTAAATTTTTACTGTGTACAGTGATTATGATTACAGACAGGAATACTGGTGCATACTAATTGGGTTTTTACTAATTTCTAATTACCTATTTGATATACAAATGACACGATCGTTCGAGCGCTCCGTTCTAAAGAGCACGTTCGTCCTTCGGCTCCGGATGCAACGATATTGTGAACTACGTCACAGCCCTCAGACTATCATTATCAACGTATCATTAGCCTGTGGCGCCCGGCAGAGTAGAATAGCACCAACCCCTTACACTCGTGGGTGTCGTACAAGGCGACTAATGTTTTCGAGGCAAAAATCTTAGAGTCTCCGTAGAGTGGAAAATGGGCAGCAGCGTTTTCCATTGTTATATTTACAACACTGCGATCTCCAACCCGCCTGCCAAGTGTGGAGATTATGGCAATAACCTTCCCTTTCGTGGGAGAGGCCTTAAGTCCTGCAGTGGACTGTTATGGGCTGTGATGATGATATGGCCTGTGGTAGTCCACTGTTAGACTTGAGTCGTTTTCATATTTATTTATTTATTTATTATTTAAATATTAGTGGAGGGGTTCGCCGTAATATTGTGGCGTCTGTCGTCTGACCTTGACTCCGTGACCAGGGGATTGGGATCAGATTGGATCGGGTTACACATTCAGTCGCCAGAATGTGCAGGTTCCATCACGATGTTTTGTCACCGAAAATGTTTAATGTATGTAACTCAGAAATAGGTCATTTTTACATGGCAGCGGAGAGCGAACTCGGTACCTTTTGCTTGCGAATCGGGCCCGCAAACCATGACATTAGGCCACCGATGGCATATTTATTTTCATTACACGCAATTAAGTCCATAATAAGGCATACGTCTGTATGCCTGACCTTTCGACCTGAGTGGTTCAGTTCAACATGCCGGTCTGCCACGCAAGAGGTCCCGGGTTCGATTCCCGGCCGGGCAGAAATTGAAATGATGAATTTTAATTTCTGTAACGGGTCTGGGTGTTCTATGTATAATAAGTATGTATATAAAAAAAGTATATAAGTAGTTTATCAGTTATCTAGCACCCATAACACAAGCCATGCTTACTTTGGGGCTAGATGGCGCTGTGTGAATTTGTCCACGATTATTTATTTTATTTATTTATACCGTCTGCCATCACTGTAGGCAGATACACCTGTGTAAAAACCAAAGACTCGATCGTAAATCGCGCAGACACAACAATCGGTTCTATTTCGGGTGGCCAATAGTGTGCTTTTCACAGTTTACATACGATAAATCAATTTACATTGGCCGGCCGTCCGCGGAGACGACAGACGGTACTAGGAATGTTTGATCGACACGCGAGACCATCAAGCAATCGTCGCATGAACATTGACTGGGGCTTGGCCGCATCGACGTGAGTTGGTCTAGACTAGACTAAGTTTTTTATGTTATACGGCAGACAAACAGGCAAGCGGGCCATCTGATGGAAAGCGGTCACCGCCGCCTACGGACATCAGCAAAACTAGAGGCGCAACCAATGCGTTACCCGCCTCTAAAGAGACCTCTAATATACCTCTTTACCGATCACATGTCATAGTCTAAAGGAAACACTGTGCCTGGGAGCTCATTCCACATCATTATCGTACGAGCGAAAGTCAGATTATAAATTCGAGAAACTGTGGACTGTTAATGTCATCCCTACATGACCACAATAACGTTAACATTTACTTACCTAAATATATATCTACAGTTATGCCCTAAAATAGGACAAATCCACAGTTACGTCTATAAATAAACAACAAAGCGGTATCTCATTTAATACGACGCAATTATCTGAAGTTTATGAAGCGTGTACATGCAATAAACGACTGTATTAATACGTAGTAAAACTATCTCATCATCATATTGGCGTTAAATCCCGGTTGTGCCCTCGCTCGGCTCGCGAGGGCCCGGGGTCCGCGTTCCTACTCCTCTTGGTCCACTTTGCTCGGTCTTTGTCATCCTCAGTGGCGAGTTGTTGGCACGCATGTCGCTCTTATCGACGTTTTTGCCATCGCTTCTTGG
Source organism: Blastobasis lacticolella (assembly GCA_905147135.1). Classification (NCBI taxonomy): domain Eukaryota; kingdom Metazoa; phylum Arthropoda; class Insecta; order Lepidoptera; family Blastobasidae; genus Blastobasis; species Blastobasis lacticolella. The sequence continues at coordinate 12,374,831 of LR990062.1, read as the reverse complement.
GCCGGCCTCTCCTTCCCGTGCCTGGCAGGGGTGGGATGGCCAACCATTCCCTAAGTATTCGCCAGTCTGCGCTAGACGAGAAAGAGCTGCTCAGTACGGCTAGTACCTACAAGTGTGCTTTTGCGAGCGATAAGCGAGTAGAAGATGATGATGATGATGAAGCGAGTAAAGGCGCGACATATATACTGATATCTCTTTCATCTTAGTATTTCATCTCTCAAAGAAGGAAACAAACGCTCTATCGCAGCGCAAGCTGAGTCGCGGACACACTTGTGTAAGCCGTGCTGAACGCTGAACTGTACACAGAGGAGGCTCAAGCCCGACACAACAGACGAACGGGCGATGACAACGTAACATCAGCGATACAAAACCCATAATAATGTTAACATCCTTCCAAACATCGTAATATCGGTCACAATATCGAATTACAGAAAATTGATTACGCACGGCACGAGTTTACAAGTCTAGCGTCTTATCGTTTGTCGGCTGGGTGAGTCATGGCTTAATGAGTCAATCAATTGTAGAATCAGCCGAATGTAGCACGTGTTAACAGCTAGATACATGTAACTGCAAGTTGCCCACGCGCATTGCACATTGGGGACCACGAAACTGGCAGATTGTTATCGTAAATTCCGTCTAAGTTAGTCTAATAACCAAAAATCAACAGAAAAAGTCGGGTAATCCCCGACCATGTTTACGTAAACTGTAATATTTTCTAAACTACAGTACTGATTTTAATGAAACTAAACTAAGAACTATCCCGATTAAACTGGCTTTAAAATAGAGAAAACCGCATCAAAATCCGTCCATTCGTTCGGAAACTACGGTGCCACAGACAGACACGAAGTCACAAATACACACGTCAAACTTATAACTTCCCTCTTATTTCGTCGGCGGTTAAAAATCGGCATAAAAGTAAACTTTTGTCGTAAAAGCATCGGATTTGAACCGTGGAATATTGCAACTACTCGTATATCTTGCGACCTTGCGAGTGTTTCTCAGGTGCTACAATATATCCATACCGAATTTCATCAAAATCGGTGCAGTGGCTTAGCCGTGACAGCGTAGCAGAGAGACACGAGTTACTAGAAGATCGAGATATTAGAAGCGAGTAAAGCTTCCATGTTTGTTTATGTTCATGAACAAACCGAAAGCCGAAATACGCCCACTGCTGGGCATAGGAATTCCCCAGAGATCTCCACAAAGGCCCGTCCTGTGCCTTCCGCATCCAGCTAGTACCTCTAGGCCGTCGGTCCACCTTGTGGGAGCCCTACCCACGTTTTTGTTGATGTTATATTAATTTATTTCATTTGGTGCTATACAAATATTTATTGACCTAATCCTGTACCAGGAGCGTTAGTCAACATTCTGTGACCAGGAGCAGCCTTTACAGCTGACCGTCAAGAGTCAGAACATGCTATTTATAGTATTCCGTCCTGGCAAATCGTCCAACAAGAGACCTGTAATTGAAAAATTCGACCTCGTGTGGGGTCGCTCAATTTGTTTGGAAGCAAATCGTGGCTCGACCCAAGGCTATGATAGATTGGTTGGCGGAAGGCGTTGAATAATAGCTCTTAATGCTTCGTGATAGAGCTCAAGCTGTTTGCGAATTATGCGTAAATCTGTCAGTATTTAAGGTTTTAGATGGCACTGAAGTGATACCTATTGTCCATGACTATGTGTCATTATTGGCCTATTTTTCTCGTTTAGCACACGAAGAAAAATTTACATACAAAGAATTCTGTTCTTAATTTCTGTGTAAATGTTCGACACAATTAAAATACTTTTTACACAAGTTCCACTAAGAAGCGGTTCAGTAGGTTAACATGCCGGTCGCCACGCAGAGGTCCGGGTTCAATTCCCGGCCAAGCAGAAGTTGATATTATTAATTTTAATTTCTGTTAGGGATTTGGGTCTAGTATGTACAATATGTATATAAAAAAAAATTACAGTGTCGGTAGCCGGGCGGTTGAGTATCCAACTCGTAAGCGAGAGGTACCGGGTTCGAATCCCGCTGCGGACAATGATTCTTTAATGTGTTATGTCCATTAGTTAAATAATAACCGATGCTCTTACGGTGAGGGAAAACATCGTGATGAAACCTGCAAATCTAGACAACTGAATTTGTAACCATGATTCAATCTGGCCAGGTTCCCCTGGTAGCAGGGTCACGAAGGTCAGATGGTAGTCGCTCCACTGTAATTGCCTGATCGCCGAATCCGGGATCATGGTCATGGCGGACCCCGGGCTCTCGTTCTCGAGAGCGCAACCGGGACATTAACGCCAAGATTATTATTTATATAAAACAAAAAATTAGCCGTATTTGAGTCGTTAATCAGTTATCATAACACCCATAACACAAGCTTTGCTTACTTTGGGGCTAGATGGCGCTGTCAAGCACATTTATTTATTATTATTACATTATGCTATCATACAATGGAGTTCCATTAAGAATGCACTACACAAACTATTAACTACGGATAAATGTTCGACTAGATGTCGGTAAATACTGATAAGTGGTAATTTGTATGTAATGTTACAGTTAGAACTAAACGACGAATCTTCGAGGAAGAGATCTCTTGACAATTAAGATATGTTAAAAGATAAATAATTTCAAAACTATATACTTATAGGGATTGCTGTATGCGTCGTTGAATAGCAAATAAAGCGTTTAGTACATAGACTCGATAAGAATAAAAAGGGATTGCTGGTGGACCTGTATCCAGCAGCGGACTAAATAATTTTACACAAATAGGTGACTTCACAAAAATAATACCTAAACAGTCGAAGCACATAACAAAAAAAACTCACACAAATCCTCACGGCCTCCTTCGAAAGAGAATATACCCCATAACTCTCCTTCTAAATCACTCAAAAATCCTCTATCGGTCTACCAGACCGCACAAATATATATAAAACAACTAGAAGACAAACACACGAACAGCCCGTCTGTCGCAGGTCCGCGGGACAATTGGAGCGACTCACGGACCTCACAAGGAGCATCCCACCCTATGCGACATCGGAAATTTGCTAGTAAATAGCAATGTAGCGACGATTCGGTGAATGAACACGCTGTTGACGTATTAGAATACGAAATACGTGGTGATGAGGAAAATCTTTTCCTCATCAGTCAGTTCCTCAAGTGACGTTTAGTGGTCAGGTAGACTGCTTTGTGTTGTACATTCTAGGTGAAACTTAATCAAATTATATATTAAAACATCCTTATGTGAAAATCACCTTAAAATTGCTTGCAGATGATGTTTTCGAAACCGGTCACAATCAATTAAAAGTCTTATTGTGCGCTAGTGGACCCGGCGCGACTTCGTTCGCGCGGCGTCCTACCCCTACCCTACCTGTATCCCTACCCCTATCTTACACCTACACTACACTGATAAAATGAAAGAGAGCAATCCCGATATCACAACCATTCCCGCTTGTCGCGCGAGACTGCACTTGTGCTAGCCGTGCTGCCAAGATCCTTCCCTATAAATAATCCTTCGAATTCTTGATTAATTGCAAATATAAACTTGCAATCTGACAAAGAAAAACGAAAGTTGCTTGCCGTGGTCATTTTTTGATGTTTACAATATAACTTGTAGTAAAGCCCGTAACCTGTAAAACTAACAGAAGTTAGCTTGCCACACCTGTTTAGACAGTGGTGACAGCTTGTCTACTTCTGCAAATTATATTACTAGTCTAAACCTCGCTTAACACCGAAACACAACTGATACCGTTTCGCGGTGCGACTTAGTCTGGGTGGCGGTGGTGGCTGGTGACCCACTCACCGGGAATGGAACTACTCTTTTGGCACCACCCAGGGTTCACTTGTGGGGTAACGAGGGAGGACCACGGAGCACGGAGGCGGGTAGTAATGACCCCCAGCGAGGTTCATTACGTTTTTCCCATTACCGAGGGGTAATTTACGTGCCTAGCCTACGTTTAGTGTTATGACTAGTTGGATTAGACACCCATTCAATAAACAAACTAATAAACCCCGAGACTATACAATGTATTAACCAAATTACGTTCCATGGAGCGTCAGTGGCTGAGTGGTTACGGTATCTGACAAGTAAGCGAGAGATACCGGGTTCGAATCCCACTGCGGCCATGTACCAATGCCTCTTTTCTGAGTTCTGTACTAACCGATGCTCTAACAGTGAGGGAAAAATTCGTGATGAGACCTGCACATTCAGGCGACTGAATGTGTAACCATGATCTTATCTGGTCAGGTTCCACTGGTAACAGGGTCGCGGATGCCAAATCTTGCATCAAGGTCAAGATGGACCCTGGGCCCTAGTGCGTGAGAGCATAGCCGGGACATTAACGCCAAGATGATATTTTTTTAACCAAATTACGCTCCGCAATACAATGATCGTTTCACATGGCAATATTATGCCGAGTGCAAGTACGCTGGAATGAAATACTGGGCTTCGGGGTACGCAGTCATCACCATCATCATCCAATCAATCAATCCCGGCTTCTGCCGCTTCCTCACACTTTCTTTTCCACTTTGCCCGGTCTTCGGCATACTGGCGTCGTAAGCCGTTAGCTCTCGCATCCGACTCGGCAATTAAATCCATCGCTTATCATTCCGCCCGCAGGACCTCGTGATCGAGTTGGTGACCAAGAAAACTGTCAGACATTAGTCATATCAACAGACGCTGACGTTGTGTCTTACACCCGAAGGGGGTGACTTGCGTTCGCAACTCGTTTCATACGAGGATGATAGAGTCTTCGATCGAGACCATTTATCAACCTACGCTTTCGTGTACGGCCGAGGGGATTATAATTTTAATTGGACCATATCGTTTAAAAAGTATTATATTAATAAAATCCTCATACAAAAAAGTCGCCTACCAGTACCTTATAGCCATAAGTACCTGGCTATGTATCTTGAAAACGTGCGCACTACTACAGATTGTCGAAGCATGTACCGAGTGCCACAAGCTCCGTTCCTGATACGTCTACCACACCTCCATAGCCTCACACATTCATAAATCGCCTCATACATTCTCATACTCCATTCGAAAACTGTTCCGGAAGTTTTCACATTACAGGTACGTCAACATAAAAAAGAAAAAAGCAGAGACAGAAATATGTTACAGTGTAAATATAGAGATTTGACTCACCTGTCCATACCGCGACGAGGCTAAATGCACATTCCTGTTCTTGAGTGAGAAGTCCGGCCTCTTCCCCAGCCCGTAGCCCTGCTTGCTCTGCGAGATGAATTTCTTTGGTCGGTCCAGTCTCTCCGTTGAGCCGGTGTCACTTTCCTCATCCTGCCGCTTTGATGTAGACGGTATGCCCCTGTAGGCTCCTCTTGTACCACGTATAGTCTTCTCAGGACTCTTGTCTTGCTTCCTCGCAATAAGGTTCTCTTTCCTCTGCTTGTTGTTCCGAATGGAGACGTTAGAAGACATACTGTCCATCTTGACATCAAGCGACCCGCCTACTCATTGTGCAAACTACAGCGACCTATCTTGATTTTTTAAATATTATAACTCTTCAATAAATAATAATCTCGGAGGCGGTCTACACATTTAGTCTTGCTATAATTTATTTTTTTGCTTTTAAAGTTTTCTTTTGGCTTGGGTTTAAATTAAGAATTTGATTAGCACGCGACCTATAGAGTACATGGGATAACTACAAAAATAATGATTACGATGGTTCTCGTTTTTTATGCTAAATTAATTAAATATAACAATTATTATTATTAAATAAATAACTAGTTCCGTCTTTTTGTTCTCTCTCGATGTGTTGGCATCCTACTCGCGTCGTTCCCGAACTATCTTTTAAGTCTAACAAGAAAATAAATCTAAAAAGTAACAGTCTTGAGGAAGATTTTGGAAAGTTTTATTGCAGAGATGGGTTTTGCAGATGTTATCTGGAACAAGAGAAAGGATATTTATTTATTCATTAAATCTTTATGCACAAAGTAGTACAAAGGCGGACTTAAAGCTAAAATAGCCTAATCTACCAGTCAACCAGGAGATAAAGGGTAAAGAAAAAGGTAGGCGGTACAAGAGAAGCTACTAGACAAAATGGAGGAAGGGAACCATCTATGCAATTACAGCGGAACCAGAGATAAATGTACAGATAAATAGGTAGATAACTGAAAAGAAATTAAACATAATATAATAAAGCTAGAAATAAACCTGAGTGAGTGGGTAATATAGCAAGAATAGATAACCATACAAATACTACACGAGTAAAGGAGAGACAAAACAATATGTCAGTACTATGAATACATACAAGTGTAACTTTATTGGACAATAGAGTGGGTAAATAAAATTAAGGGGGAGGAATTAATATCATCATCATCACAGCCCATATCACCACCGCAGAACTTAGGGCCTCTTCCACAAAAGAGGAGGTAACTTAATTTCATAAAAATATAGGCGCTTTATAAAATATTTGTCGTCAAACGTCACAATATTTTATGAGTGGCACACTAGTGCTCAGATACATTTTGCAACATTTAGATACGGCCGGTGCTGTATGGGAGCAATAAAAACAAAGTTTCGAAATGTTTCAGATACAAAACGAAACCTTTTAAACAAAATGAAACAAAGGGAAATTTTTTGGAACATTTGTCAATGTGGTTTGTTTTCTAACAATTTGTTTGGGAATATATACATTATATACCGTTTACATTTACAAAATAAGATACAAAATTAAAGCAAATGACCATACTCGCAAATGACCATACTCGCAAATGACCGTATTTTAAAACATACCAGACACGCAAAAGGCCAGAATTCAATTCACAATCGATCTATCTGGTTGATTGAATTGAATATGCATAATACAAATGACACATGAATGCGTGTCATTTTGACACGCAGAAAGATACATACGCAAAATGACACACATGTAATGACACAGGGAGGAGGTAGGTCATTCGAACAATGTGGGTCAGTGTGACAGAGTGGGTAACTGTGGGCCACAGTGGACCAGTGGGTCACTGTCATATTGGATGTGCTGGTCTATTCTGGGTTGAGATTGATGACTAGATTAAGATTGCAAGTTGTGGTTGTAGGCACGGTGGGTCAGTATAATAGGTCTAGGTGGGTCAACATGAGTTACTGGGACATGATGGGTCAGTGGGACAGGCTGGTTCAAGGTGGCTCAGTTGGCCAAGATGGGTCATTGAACTCTGGGTTCGGCCACTGTGGGCCAGTGGGTCACTGGGACTCTGTGGGCCACTGATCCCTTATAGATCACTTTTTCATTGTGTGTCACTAGTCCATTGTGGGTCACCATTGGCCAACTGTGTACTGGAGTTACAGTTAAGTTCTTCATATTTTATTGCTTTTAAATGTGATTGGAATTTGTTATTTTTACCAAATTAGTAATCAAACAAAAATCAGTACACAATTGTCACAACACCAGGGAAAAATGCAGAGCAGTATGTTTTAATATAATTTGAAAATAATGACAATTTCATTAGTAACAATAAGGAACCAATATTATTAATATTTGTAAAGTTCCATTAACAACAAATCAGTTGGAGTGTACCAAAGAGGGCACTAAGAAAAAAAACTTGTAAATGTGTTATCTACATTTTTCTAGGTGTTTTTTAATTGCAGTCTTTGCTGCCAGTGCAGGTATGCTCTAACCCATTTTTCTGGATAATCCATGAATAATAACATTCATACATACACACTCCCACCCCTATTCCACAAGGGTGGGCAGATACTAATTAAATCAAAAATAATAATAAAAATTAGTTTAGCCAAATTTTATAAAATATTAATAATAATAATTCAATGAGAATTAGATGACAACAGATTCTCAACCCACTACGTTATCACATTATCAGCCAAATGATGGTTGTCAACGAAATCACTGTCACGCGAGATGTTTATCTATGAGTAAATAGCAGCAGGTGTTTACTTTTGGCAGAATGCAGCGGTACAGCAGATTATAATTTAAATCTGACATTTAACAGGTGTTTACAGTAAGCTTCCGAGAAAAAAAAGTATAGCTGGAAATATTTCTAATAAGTTTAAAAATCCAATAAATTAATTCTCAAAAAATAATTCACACTTTTATGAAGACAAACTAGAAAATCTTATAAATATTGACAATTGCCAAGTTAAGAAACACATGTTTCTATTGTTACAAACTGAATTGTTGTTTGTGTGTTCTGAGAAATGTTTCCAAGTGCAAGGCCTGTGTCTGTTTACACACAGTTGCTTGTTGAACTGTGTGACAGCAATAACATTATGTTCCATGGCACAATGAAACACTTTCAGTCATTTTCAATAAATTCTCACTTAGTTGTTAGGGATGTATGTAGTTTAAGTGTCACATTTACGAACCAGATGGATCATATTCCTGTCGTTGGAGATGTTTATCAAGCGGTAGCCCTTGCAGACGGTCGGCGAACTGTCTAATTGCTGACACGTCAAAAGCACTACACAAACGAACTTTCCGAGGTCACAACTTCGCGTCCGCGGCACTCGCATTCGGTGCGAGATGCAGACGACACAATTAGAGATCTGAAGCCGGTCCACCGGAGAATGTTAACGCGAAAAAACAAGGAAAGTGACGACGACCGTCACGTCGAGCCACGGTCACGTCAGATCCACCCAGCCATTGCACTTACGCCGCTACGCGATTTATTTAGAGACGTAATAGAATCTGCAGACATCGGACGTTCAATTGCAGTCCGAATGGCGCATACCAGAACCAAATCGAAGAAATGAGACTAAAAAACTGAAATGACAAAACGTCAACCTCACATAGCTATTTTCTAAGCGAAACTATGCGTTCTATACCCCGCTATTGGCTTCATTGGCGGCACAACCGATTCTATTGACTCACACCCGTTAATTTAGATAAATTGATATTGGATTCTATAAATACTTACAAATAAAAATCTGGAAATCACACCATTGTTTTTTTCTTCTGCACAATCAGAAAACAATGTTGCTATGTCATAAAAAAAATGTTGCAGTAAAAAGTGGGTCATGCAAATCGATTCACATTTTCTATAGCTCATTTTCCAGATAAAACAATAACAAGTTTATTTTTTAAAATATAGTTTACTTTGAATTTTTAAGGCGTACTGTTAGAATATAGTAACTCATTTTATTCGCCCTAATATATACTATTTAGATATTTTTTGTCACTTTAAATTAGATACATGTTGACTCCTCTAATTGCGATTTAAGGTATCGAATCCTTCACATTTAATTTAAGAAACTGATGATACAGGAAAGCATTCCGATAAATAATTTCTGGTGATTTTACTATAAAAATTACTAAATGTATAAACCATTTATTACTGGTAACATTATCAGAAAAATAGTGCTCCGTTATACGCAAATGTACTACGAACTGATCAAATCAAACAGCATCAAATACAGTTTTTGTTCCTTTGTAGCATAGTATCAATAGTTAAAGCTTGCAGTTTAAAAATTTCCCTTGAAACTATATGAAAACGTCAGACGAAGAAATTGTTAAGAAAATGTGTTTATGACATTTCCTTACGTGGAACGAAATGCATTTTATTTCGTTCTGAAACAAAATTATTACTATTTTGATTTAATTTTTTCGCGGAAAGTTATTTAATACTAACTGTTAACTATTTATAGCGGCTTTGTCCATAAATTATTTCGCTTAAAATTCTTATTTTATAAGTTGAAGTATTTAGTTTAGTTTAAATAAAATATTATCAAAATAAAATAAGAGAATTCTAATTTCCGAACTGAAAATTGTGATGTCGATTGTGTACATGGCATTAAATTACAGTTTTTGTGTATTTTTACGTGAATTATGAAGTGAATAATTAAATTAATGCTATTCAGATAAAACATGGCATTCGTGAGTGCTGTTACCGGCGATGACTCCACTAAGAAGTTTATGGAAGTCTTACAAAACGACTTTAGGACCCTTAGTTTGGAGACCAAGAAAAAATATCCGCAGATAAGAGAGGTTTTATCTTTTACAACTTTAATTGACGTTAAATTAGCAGTTGACTACCGCTATTTAAATCCTACATAGACTGGATATGTGCAATTGATCTTATCTTACAAAAATCGATTAAAAATCCACCCATATTTTGCACCTAATTAGAAGTACATATTACTTGATTATTTTGCTAATAGGACTGCCTTTCAAGAACTTCACTCGAACAAAGTGCTAGAGATAATTGGTAAATAATATCACTAGTTTTGGCGGCTATTTACGCCACATTCAATATTGTTCTAACATGCCGCCAATTGGGAAACTACTGATAAGTATACTCTGACACACCCTCACGGTCCTTCTTACCGTGTGTCCTATATGTTATGACGTGATTTTGTAACATAGATCCTTCATGAAAAGTCACAATCATACTATAGTGACGTTATTTACCATCCATCTCTAGCACTTAGTCGGAGTGAAGTTCCTGAGAGGCCGTCCTATAAGCAAAACAATTAGGTAGTACGAGTTATATACCTTTCAATTTATGTGTAATGCTTTCATTACAACCGTAATTATCCTCAACAATACCTATTTATGTACCACTTCAAATAATCTTGTTATTTTCGAATCCAATTGATATTTTGTTGAGGCAATGTAATCATTCCCAGTTTGAATATACGAAGTTTATGTATTATATTTTATTTTTGTCTTAAAAATGTCTTTACTCAAGTCAAGCTCAGTATTTACTGAGCACCCACCCCGAGACCCTCAGGGAAAAGGTTGCTCAAACTCCTCTGCATTATTTCTCATACCTTCTCAAAGAAAACCATATCTTTAAGTACCTTACTCAAGATAGGGACCAATATTTTATTATATTGTCTTTAATTATGAGAATTTTTTTCTAAATCCTAACTGAAATCATTATGCAATATTCTCTACCACTACTTTTAAACTTAACATTTAAATTTGTAAGAAATGTCTGTGGAGCTTGGTTTTGATGAACCCAGTTTATATGTTGAGGTGGTGTTCTCCTATGTTAGTCATATAACATTCTCAGATAATATATTGAATGAACACTATGCTATGCACACAAAGTATGATGTTGAATACAAAAATAACTAATAGAATATGGCCTATTGTAGGCTATATTGAATTAGTGTTTTTTCTAAATGCCACCATGAGCCCTAAACTGTTCAACCAGTATCTGGGTGCCCAGCGAAAGACCTTGCTTCATTATCGTTATTATAAACCAGTTAAGGGAAATGTGGCCATGTGGTGTCCGGCAGAGCAGAATAGCACGAGCCCCTTACACTCCTGGGTGTTGTAATAGGTGACTAATGCTTTTGAGGCAATAGATTTAGAGTCTCCACAGACTGAAAAATGGGCAGCAGTGTTTTCCATAGTTATATTTATAACATTGAGATCTCCAACGCGCCTGCCAAGTGTGGAGATTATGGCACTAACCTCCCCTTTCGTCAGAGGGGCCCTAAGTCCAGCAGTGGACTGTTATGGGCTGAGATGATGTAGAGAAATACGAGATGATACTTACTGACGTTTACAGGCATGCGATGAAGCAATTGACAAGTTATCACTTGCATCGAATAACCCGCAAGCTTCACTATATGGGGTCGTGAATCAGATACTGTACCCATTGGTGCAAGGATGTGAATCAAAGGATCTCAAGATTATAAAGGTATAGTTTTTTTTATTATGAGTTTTTAACAATACATTAATAACATAAGAGATGAAATGGATAGTCGTTTGGCTGGATACCGCATAACCGGCCAGCCTTCTAGCCCGATAGCCGGTATCAATGGACATAGTCTCTGAACAAGTTAGTGCAAGCTGTGATCGCAAATTGGAACTTTAAACGACATGTGTTTACGTGATTTCAAGTCTTCGTTTGACGTGAATAATTTGAACATTGAACTGAACAATTCTTCCGACCTCGGACGGATTCGTAGTTTCGAAATACCGGCTTACATATTAGCTCCCAGCATCGTGGAGAACAAACGAAATCGTATACTACCTCTAAATACAGAGAAATTCGGATTTTTACGCCCGTACCTTGATTGATTTTGGAAATAATATTACCCTACATTATTATACTAAATACTACACACGACAGATATGCGCATTTACGCTGGTCAGCGGGTGTCATCCTGTTGAGAAAAGTACGTAAAGTCCACATTCGTAGAACTTACGAAGTCACACATATCCCCAACAATATTAGATAACTACTTTTAACACGACTGCGTCAGAAGAAGGGTTATGTTTCTGATGAGCAAAATCACTTTTATGGACTTTTCATAATTTTTTTATTCGCGCGCGAGAATTGAAACGGAATATTGAGGATACTTTAAAATTACTCTTAATGAGTCTGTTCTAACTTCGTTCCACAGTTCTGCCTTGGCACAATCCAGCGGCTCATAGCCCAGCAAGGGATAGACGCCAAAGGCGCCAGACATGTCGTCGATTGCCTCTTCAACCTTGGCACTGCTGGAGTCCTGGAGTTGAAGCTTCTGCAGACAGCTGCACTGTTGATGACCACGTCAGACCTTGTGCATGGTGATACTTTAGCCAGGGTGAGTTGGATGATGTACCATTTGTCATTGTGCTGAAAATTATACAAAATTATTATATTAAACAATGGCGGACTTCAAGCTACGTGAATATTATACTTTCAGCTTATATGAACAGAGAGGCAGTTGGAACAATTGATATGTAATTTGTGCCCTTGTGGGGCGCCATCCTGTGCTGTGCCTACTGATTTTATTTTATTTTATTTACTTATGGAAAGCCATTGATTAATTTAAAGTATTCAACAATAAGAAGTACCCATAAGGGTGTTGATTAACCTATGCCCAAAGCCTACACGCAAAAATCGCAGACACATTGTTTTACATTGCATTACTTCAAATTGACTGTTTACAAATGACGTTAGTACAAATTGTTAGGAGCGGCGGTGGCCTAATGTTTAAGAGGTCCGACTCGTAAGCGAGAGTTCTCGGGTTTGAATTCAAGGTTTGTAGGTTGTACTGACTGTTTTTTGAGTGATGTACATTAGTTGAATACTACAAACCGATGCTCTTACGGTGAGCTAAAAGATCGTGAGGAAACCTGCACATTCAGGCGTGTGTAACCGTGATTCAACCTCGTCATATTCCTTTTAACAGAGTCACGGAAGTCAGACGGCAGTCGCTCCACTTTAATTACCTGATCTGCCAAATCTGCGGACCTCGCACAACCGGGATATTAACTCCAAGATGAATATTACACTCAAAATAACGTCACGCCTTTTCTCCGTACGGGTAGACAGAGATCATGATTATTATTAATTATTATTAACCTTTTTTTTAAATTACTATCTCTTGGTTGACTGGTAGATAAGGCTATACTGCTCAATACTCAATATATTTATTGCATTCCACAGGTTACATAAATATGTTATAACATTAACTGTTAAATAATATTTAGGTAACATTATTCTAGTCATACAGTTCTCTATGAATCTTGTCAAGGTACAGCAACACAAGAGGCTATGTTATCTTTACGTCCGCCATTGTACCATCTTGTGCATGAAGTTTTAATTAATAAATAAATAACATAATGTTTTAAACTATCGCGGTTATTATCACACATTTCAAGGGTATATTCCGGATTTCCTACCGCGTACCTTTGTCTAGTACTAGTCGTCCCGTGACCATGATGCATGCAACTGCGTCGGAATATCGGGCTACTCGTCAACAAAAGTCCATAAATCATCTTGGCGTTAATGTCCCGGTTGTGCTCTCGCACACAAGCGCCTGGGGTCCGCCTTGAACATGATCCAGGATTTGGCAGGTCAGGTAATTACAGTGGAGCGACTGCCGTCTGACCTCCATGACCCTGCTACCAAGGGAACCTGACCAGATTGGATCATGGTTACACATCCAGTCGCCTGAATGTGCAGGTTTCATCACGATGTTTTCCCTCACCGTAAAGAGCATCGGTTAGTATTCAACTAATGTACATAACTCAAAAAACAGACATTGGTACATGGCCGGAGCGGGATTCGAACCCGGGACCTCTGGCTTACCAGTCGTATACTCTAACCGCCCGGCCACCGACGCTCGCAAAGGTACACAGTAGGAAACCCGGAACATACCCTTAAAATGAATAAATAAATAAACCACCAACCCCACCGCTCACCAGACGATGGTGATGTGCATGCGCATGGTGGGCGGCGCCGAGCGGGACGTGAGCACCGCGCACGCAGCCGCCGCCACCGTTAGGCAGCTCGTCGCGTTGGTGTTCGAACGCGCGCTCGCCGAGGCTGACGGTGAGTCGTTGGGTTGGTGTTGGTGAGTTTAGTGAGTGTCGTGAGCTCGGCGCACGCAGCCGCCCCCACCGTGAGGCAACTCGGCGCGCTGGTGTTCGAACGTGCGCTCGCCGAGGCTGACGGTGAGTCGTTGGGTTGGTGTTGGTGAGTTTTGTGAGTGTCGTGAGCACCGCGCACGCAACCTCCGCCACTGTAAGGCAGCTCGTCGTGTTGGTGTTCGAACGCGCGCTCGCGGAGGCTGACGGTGAGTCGTTGGGTTAGTGTTGGTGAGTTTAGTTAGTGTCGTGAGCACGGCGCACGCGGCCGCTGCCACCGTGAGGCAGCTCGTCGCGTTGGTGTTCGAACGCGCGCTCGCCGAGGCTGACGGTGAGTTGTTAGGTTGGTGTTGGTGAGTTTTGTGAGTGTCGTGAGCTCGGCGCACGCGGCCGCCGCCACCGTTACGCAGCTCGTCGCGTTGGTGTTCGAACGGGCGCTAGCCGAGGCAGACGGTGAGTCGTTGTTAATTTCTATTAGTAAAAGAGCGCCTTCCACCGCTACCTCGTGACGTCATTCACGATGTTACAAGCTTTACTTAGTGGCTGGTTTACATTGCTCTAGTATTTAGCATAGTTTACAAGTAAAGGTGCCACAAACATATCTGACTCAGTAACGGTGTCGCTGTTGTTGATAACGACATGACATTTCAAAATGGCGACAATTAGTTCCAGTTTTTGCCGCCGGATTAAATAAGTTTGAGACACTTGGAAGCCAAGTGGACTCGCTACAGTCCGATCGGTTTACACCGGTCGAGTTGATCACTTTATTTTACCACTATGCTAAACACTTGACCAATGTGAACGAGCCATAAGATCCTATTTTTATTAAAGTCTGTATATAGGCATAAATCATCATCATATCAAAATTCAAAATTCAATTTAAAATTTCTTTATTGATTAGGACATTAAATATCTCTTTCAATCGTCAAAAAGGAGGGGGGTAAGAAAGTAGGAAGGAAACACACAGTGACACGCTGACCGCCCTATGGCCGTAGATAAACGTATCACTCGCCAACCACGACCGAACCGTGCTCGACAATGCCAGGCAGAGCCGGAACGCTATATTATTAGCCGGAAGACTCCCACTGCTGGGCATAGGCCTCCCCCAGTGATCTCCACAAAGGCCGGTCTTGTACCTTCCTCCGTGTAAAGTTCATGACTTTACCCTTGCGGATCTCCTCATTCCTGATTCCGAGTATAGCCCTTTCCATCGCCCTTTGGGTGACAGTGAGTTTTCTTATAAGGCACCAAGCTTGCATCCTAAGGATTGCCAGGCTAAAGTGGGCAGGGCACACAGCTCGAAGAACATATGGCTGACGGGGTAGTAAAGTTCTCGAGTGGCGACCACGTACCGGAAGACGCAGCGTGGGTAAGCCTCCCACCAGGTGGACCGATCTGATAAAGATCGCAGGTACCAGCTGGATGCGGAAGGCACAGACCTGGCCTTTGTAGAGATCTCTAGGGGAGGCCTATGCCCAACAGACTTTCAACTGATGACCAAACTTGTAGTAAATTAAACTTCGCAGTCTCACGGCATCCGTCCAATTCCTAGGCACGTTGAAGGTGAATCCGGCCGACGTGCGCCCCCAGAACAACAGCAAGGCACCGCGCGAGCTGAAACCTTGTGCCGTCGACGCGTATCTTATATTGCAGGTTAGTTGGCTTGATAGTTTACCTTTTTTTAAGTTAGATTTAATGTGTTTATGACATTTGGCTAAAGTCAGTCTAAATTTGACCGTGTTGTGTGCGGCAGAGTAGACTAGCACCGACCCCTTACACTCGCGGGTGTCGTACAAGGCCACTAATGTTTCCGAGGCAAAAGCTCTTGAGTCTCCGCAGACTGGAAAATGGGCAGCAGCGTTTTCCATTGTAATATTTTTACCACTACGATCTCCAACCCGCCTGCCGAGCGTGGAGATCACGGCTATATCCTCCCCTTTCGTAGGAGACGTCCTAAGTCCTGCAATGTACTGTTAGGTATGGGCTGTGATGTGATGATGAGTCTCCTAAATTCACCTAAAATCACAAGCGAAAATCGTGAGAGTAAATCAAATGGAATGTATTGCTCATAAAATAGTGTAAATTTTTGTATCACGACTTTTCAAAAGCGAAGCATAACATAATATAAGTGATACAAAAAATGAACCTTATTCTGTGAGCAATACATTCCACTTTGATTTTCTTACACTTTTTGCTTATGAATTTAAGAAGAACTGAACAGCATTAGCCCTTAACCTATCTCAACAACATTTTTAGCGATTCATTTTTATCGTGCTACCTTAGAATTAAATACTTATATTATGCTTTGACATTCAGTTTTATAAATTGTAATTTATTGTTCAATATAACAATGGAATGTTATAAATATTTTCCAGTCTATGGAGACTCAAGATCTTTT
Organism: Blastobasis lacticolella; assembly: GCA_905147135.1. Taxonomy (NCBI): domain Eukaryota; kingdom Metazoa; phylum Arthropoda; class Insecta; order Lepidoptera; family Blastobasidae; genus Blastobasis; species Blastobasis lacticolella. The sequence goes on along the minus strand of LR990062.1, from coordinate 12,358,162 downwards.
GCCTCGAAAACATTTGTCGCTCTGTACGACACCCACGAGTGTTAGGGGTGGTGCTATTCTACTCTGCCGAACACCACACTGCTATAAATTATTGATACGCATTATTGTTATTTCATCATATGAATCTGTGTTATCTACAATCAACATAATTTACTATTTATCCAGGACATAATCCAGCTGGTGAACGGTGACGCGGCGCAGTGGCTGGTGGGCGCCGCGGACGTCCCGAAGACCTTCGGCCTGGAACTGCTGGACACTGTGCTTACGGACTTCTCAGCTGTGTTCTTCAAGGTATCGTTGGGTTTGCTGGTTTAGGCCTAACTGGGAACGGTCATAAGACCATGGTCGGGTGACGGGCGACGGGCGGGTTTGAGGTCTCGTATTGGTCGCGCGACGTCCGTCATACGGCTGTGGTCGTACGACCGTTTCCAATTAGGACAGCGCGTAAGTGACTATTGCAGTGAGGGTAGAGTCGAGAATACAGTTTTTGGCTATCACGTTCGGGGTTTGTTAATAATAACCTAATCGACAGAAAAAGTCGAATAACCATGTCCAAGTTTACTTGGACTCCAATATATTCTAAACAACAGATAAGATATTAATGAAACAAATCTAAGAACCTCTCGACTGAACTGGCTTTCAGAAAACTGCAACCAATCGGACGGACGTCCGTTAGGAAGCTACGATGCCACAGACAGATATACAAAGCCACAGATACACATGTCAAACTTATAACACCCTTCTTTTTTCGTCGGGTATTGAAAAACAAGTTCTTGAATGATAATCTTTTTTTTTTGCATAACAAGCTTTATCGCGCATTCTATCAAATGCGCTTATTAAATTTGACTAAATTCAGAAGCAAAAAGCTTGAGAGCAAAGCAAAGTGGAATGTATTGCTCATAGAATAAAGTCCATTTTTGTATCACTTATATTATGTTATGCGTCTCTCCACGTTTCAAAAGCCGTGATACAAAAATGGACCTTATTTTATGAGCAATACATACCACTTTAATTTGCTATCATGCTTTTGCTTCCGATTTTATTCAAATGTAATAAGCACATTAGTTAGATTCCATCTACGACCAGTCAGAGTACTTGTCAAGACTAATCAAACGAACCCAAACTGGATGAGTTTAAGTGGGTTAAATTTTACTTGCAAGAGTGTATTACGAACACAACCGGACAGGTGTAGATAAATAAAAGTAATCACTTCTTGAGGAATTATTATTATTTATATTTAATTATTGATGGATTGCTATAATTATTTTTATGACATTTGTTTATATTGGATTAGATACTATCACGATTGTTATTTTGAAGCAATTAATTTAAATGACCTGTAAATTATTTTATCAATAAATCAATGTCTATGTCTATGTCTAAAGCTTACCATTAGCGTAACATTTTATTGTGAGAGTAACATTTTATTCACTTTTAATATTTTTTCGTTACAGATATCAGAATTCCGTTTCCTGCTTAAGGAGCACGTTTGCGCGCTAATTATTAGACTGTTTTCGCCGAACGTTAAATACAGGTACTTAATTTATTATTACAGTGCCACAATACCAAATAAATAAATATGCTTGGACAATTCACACAGCGCCATCTAGCCCCAAAGTAAGCAAAGCTTGTGTTATGGATGCTATAGATAACTAATAAACCACTTATATACTTTATAATACATACATATGATACATATAACACCCAGACCCGTAACAGACATTAAAATGCATTCAATTCAATTCATTTATTTGCATATAAATATGGTACATACTCGGTCTTAATTCTATGAAGTCTCACATATTCAGTCATTTTTACATGACATGCTTGACATGCAAAACTTATATTATATATTTACTCGTCATATGCTTAATATTAAATTCTAAAAACTCCTTTATTGTGTAAAATACATACTGCATAACCCAATCATGCAAAGCCCTTTTAAAATGTAGAAGTACCTATTTTGTTTCGTTTGGAATTTTATTTAATACCGTCATGCACATATTTTTATAATCATCGTCGGTGGTAGACACAAGTGGTCAGTAGTCGCTAGTAATTGATTATAAAAAGCATCGCAGAAAACGAAAAATTCCGTCCTTATTTAAAACCTATATCCACTTTTACTAGGTATCACTATACCACTTTTACTTCCACCATACCACTTTTACTACTACCATACCACTTTTACTACCACCATACCACTTTTACTACCACCATACCACTTTGATCTCCTTCCCCCCAGGGCGTTGCTCCCCGCGTCCCACATCCCGGGCGGCGCGGCGCCGGCGGAGCGGCCGCACTTCCCCGTCACCATGCGGCTGCTGCGGCTCGTCTCCGTCATCGTGCACAAGTACCACGAGATACTGGTCAGTTTATATAATAAAAAATAAAACAATATGCTTGTAATAAGACCACGCCAAGTCCGAATCGCTTATGAAGAAAAAATAATTAAAAATCTCTCTGTATGGCAACTTATGCCAAGCTTTTTAAACGTCATAGAACGTCATTCGTAAAAGTCATAACAAATATTTTGATTTCTGCAAGGTTGTTTATTTTCGTGAGTTATGAAAAATATTATTAAATAATGGACAAAACAATTAAAAGATAATTTTCAGCGTGATTAATAATTAAGACAAACTAAAGGTACACGTTTAAGCCAAATAACTGAATGTTTACAAGAAGGACTGACAAGGACAGATTATCCCAAGATTATTGCCATATCCATATTTTGTAATTTTTACTACTGTCAGTCAATACGGACTTATCGTGGTCCTGTTATAGACATTTTTTGACATTAGGGAAATAGGTGCTTGAACCTACCGGTGTCAGGAGAGAGGCCTAGTGGGTGACCCAAGAAGCGATGAATTTGTACAGGCTCTTTGTAGTTCTGCACAATATTGTAGACGATATCTTGATATGATGAATAAAACTTGTAAGTATTTGAGTCCTTGATATAAGCGAGTAGAGCTCGTCTAATCTTCGCATTAACGCACACAAGCAAGTTTAAAAAATGGATCATGCAGTTGCCGGTGAGACACCAACGTAGGAGCTCGCGTCGTTCGATTGGAGCAATCGACGCTCCCACACAGATGAAGTGTCGTTATTAATATTTGCACTTACACATTGAAATCAACTAACTAAGTAGTGGGGCGCGTCATTTTAGACTAGACGAGCTCTACACTGTCTGATGGTATGTAGTGAACTGGCTAGCGTACGGGTGGAATGCCTACACGGAACGATGTACGGTAATGAGACCGTACAGGATTGACGTCGCCGTGTCGGATGCGAGAGCCAACGACTTACGACGAGAGGATGCCGAAGACCGGGCGAAGTGGAGAAGAATGAGTGAGAAAGCGGACCCTGGCAGAGGCCGGGATAAGCGCTAGGACGATGATGAATCAATATGCTTAGACAATTCACACGGCGCCATCTAGCCCCAATTTAAGCAAAGCTTGTGTTGTGGATACTAGATAACTGATAAACTACTTTTAAATAGATACATACTTATTATACATATTATAACACCCATACCAGAACTTAAAATTCATCATTTCAATTTCTGCCCGACCGGGAAATGAACCCCTGACCTCTGCAAGGCAAACCGGCGTGTTAACCAACTGAACCACTCAGATCATCTACAGTTAGATGGATAGAAAAGGAAGCCTTTATAAATCACATTCACTGCATTTTAAAACAGTTCCACGCCGCGTCTGTCTGTCTGGTCGCGATAAATTAAAAAATGACTGAACGGATTATCATGCGGTTATCATTATTATTTAGAGAATTCCTTCCGGAAGGTTCATGTAACTATTATTATAGAGTAACCCCGAGAAAACCCGTGCACAGCCGAGAGGAGTCGCTGGTTTTACATATATTTTAAATTGCTGTGATTCTTTTGCCTCCAGGTGACGGAGTGCGAAATCTTCCTATCGTTGACCATCAAATTCCTGGATCCAGACAAGCCGCTGTGGCAGCGCGCCCTGGCCCTGGAGGTCCTGCACCGGATGACCATACAGCCCAGTAAGTATATCTACTGACAACAGCAACCAACAACTTTTATTAGGTGGTAAGACTCTGTCAAGCCTGAGGAGTCCGCCTGGGTGAGTACCACCGCCCTATTAATTTCTGCCGCCAAACAACAATGTTGTGTTCTAGCACAATTACAGGCATAAGGCATTTCATCTTAGTCCTCACAGTGACAACGCACCTGCAGTTCAGCATTTTCGTTGCATGCAACCTAAATGAATGAATCTGCGTGCGTTGCTTAACTTCGGTTATCGGTGTCACACGCACGCCGTCACTAGGCCGCCAGGGCTGCTTTTTCATGTCTTAATATCTTGTATCTTCTCTCTCATTTAATTAGCCGGTCTAATGAGTGATTCGGTGCCGATTCATGCCGGTCGCCACGCAGAGGCTAGATTAGATTCCCGGCCGAGCAGAAATTGAAATGTTGAATTTTAATTTCTGTTACGGGTCTGGGTGTAGTATCTATAATAAGTATATATTTAGAAAAAGAAGTATATAAATAGTTCATCAGTTATCTGACACCCATAACACAAGCTTTGCTTACTTTGGGGCTAGATGGCGCTGTGTGAATTTGTCCAAGCATACTTATTTATTATTTATTCCAGATCTGCTGCAAGCGTTCTGCGCTTGCTACGACATGCGTCCGCATGCGACCAACATATTCCAGGACATCGTGAACGCGCTCGGCGCATATGTGCAAAGCCTGTTCGTTGGATCGCAGGTCAATACCGCTGGTGAGTGATACTTTTAAGTTACTAGCTAGTTTATACTAGCTTTTTTGTAAATTGAACGATTTGCGTTTTGAAAGTTCTGCGTTTTAATAATTTATTGTACATTTTACCTGGAGAGGTTTTCCCTGGAGAGCACAACATGGAGTTCTTCAAGAAAAGGGTGAAAAGGTTATTACGGGATCGGCAACGCTTAGGTGATGCCCCTGGTATTGCAAACATCCATAGGCTGCGGTGACTGCTTACTATCAGGCAGGCCGTAAGCTTGTTTGCCACCTTTGCGGTAAAAATGAATTGCGTATTGAACGTTTTACTTATTAAACATTTAGCGTCGCGAGGTTTCTAGCTACGTCCGTGTAAAATTCTGTTATGATATTCCAGACCTGTTCCCGCGGGAGCCACATTTATTTTGGGGCTAGATTATTGCCTGTGTGCTGTTCTGGGCTTCTAAGCTATATTGCTGCCAAATTACATCGAAATCCGTACAGTAATTTTTCGTGACGGAGTAACAAACATCCGTACATATATACTTACAAACTTTAGCATTTATAATATTATATTAGTAGGTAGTGAGTACAACATAGTGGACGGCATTTTTTCTATTGTTATTTCAGCCGCTCTCTGTTGTTGTGGCATAGTGTTTAGGCATTAGTAGTTTTCTTAACTCGCAAACGGCGGCCTATAGAAGAAAATGCTCTTAAGCTAAGATAATCTACATAACATTTTCTACAACTTTTGCTTATACACTTTTTCAAATTCCCAACCGTCTACGAGCAAGTCATTGGTAACTGCCCCGGAAGTATGTAATGTACAAGGCAAAGCCCACGTCCAAAATTAAATGATGTTTGTTAGAAAGGAGCAAATATGCGAAAGAGTACCGTACGAAGACGAGTGATATGCTGATGAGACGATATGATAGGAAGGTCAGCAAATAAGTACTGGAACGAAATGCCAAAACTATGGAAAGAAGTGGCGAAGGATGCCCTTCGGGAAACTAAAGGGAAAGGTAAGACAGATAAGGAAACATGGTGGTTGAATGAGGAAGTACAAAAAATACTGAAAAATAGAAAAGTGTATTTAAAGAATAAGATTCTTGAAGATACAGTGCACACATGCTACAGTACTGACAGACTGAGAGACAATAAAATATTCTACCCTTTTGTGGAGTGTAAAAGAAAATGTAAGATAAAAATGAAGATCAGTCATATGGTAGCATTTTATATATAGTTTGTTGATAAAATCTGAACTCATTTTCATAGGAATAAAACCCAGTGAGAGACTTTTGAAATCCGTTTTGAGATGCCTTAGTTATAAGGTTTGGATAAAATGGCAAACGCAATGAAATATGTGCTTAATTTCGTACGGCGTAAGGTTAACCCGGGTGTTGAATGACGTCATCACACATGCCAAAATCACATTGTTCTAGCTCATATATCTTCTCTGGTTTAAGAGATATCGTTAAAATTTCTTCACAGTCATTCATGTGGTATCTAAAGGAAAAGATTCTAAACAAAAATAGTAACTGATCCTCATTATCGATAAGCGACCCACAGACAGAAAGCAGAAGCAGGATATAGGTATTACAAGTGATGATGACGGAAGAAATGTTTTAACAGAAGAAGAAATAAAAGAACTTTGGGAGGAATATTTAAAAAGTTAATGATTGGAGTGATGTACTTGAGAACGAACCTACAAACATGGGTATGGTTAATGAGTTTAGTATAGACGAAGTTAGGAAAGCTGTACAACATCTGATGAATTTAAAAGATGGATGGATGTATGTTTGTTTCTCCTTCACGCAAAAACTACTGAACGGAGATGAAATTTTGCAGAAATATATCTTATAGCCCAGAATAACACATAGGCGTTATGTGTTATTCTGGGCAACATTTATCCTGCGGGAACGGGTCGGAACGTTATGACCGAATTTTACGCGGACTAAGTTGGGGGCAAAAGCTAGTCGGATATACAGGAGGAGGCATCCTGGTGACATGGTTCTTGTCGGAGATAATGAACTCTAGGTCCAGAGCAAGCTGGGAAAATTATAGGGGAAAAGGGGAAAGTCGGACTAAGGATCAGCAGTAGAAAAACCGAGCACTTGTTCTGCTACTTCCATGGCCCATCCAGGTTTTATTCTTAAATTTTTATTTATTTATTTATTAAAGCTTTATGCACAAAAGTACAGTGGCGGACTTAAAGCTAAAATAGGCTTATCTACCAGTCAACCGGGATAATCTAAGCCTGAGAAAGGTAGGCGGTGCAGGAAAAGAAAGACAAAAAAATACAAAACTACTTGAGTAAAAAGGAGGAGGGATATACATTTATGCAACTATAGTCCGTAAGCACATACTAAATACATATACAAAACCATAAAATAAACATATGAACTTAAAACTGGATACAATATATAAGTAAAACCAAAACTAAAATAATATTTAAATTGAACAAAGTGAAGAGACGAGATAAAAGTGTAGTGGGTCGAACAGGGAGGGAGAACGAGTATTATGGAGCATTCAAGTAATGACCATGCACCGCTTTCTTAAAAGAACATTTGTAACATTTGTTTGTCTTATATCAGAGGGAAGATCGTTCCAGAGCCTTATGGTCTTAACTGCAAAAGAGTTAGAGGTAAAGCCGGTGCGGTGAAGGGGCAGATTCAATAGTTTGTTATGTGTAGAGCGCAGATTGAGGTTGTGAGAGTCAGAAAGGAATTGAAATTTACTTTTTAAATAGTGTGGGGTAGCTGGATCGTGTAAGATTGAATACAATAGAGAAAGGGATCTTAAGTTACGGCGCTGGCGAATAGTGAGCCACCTGAGCTTAGTACGAAATTCGCTAAATGATGTATCGCTACCAGCCTTTTCGGTACCTCGGGTCATTGATCCAGCAGAGTGATGGCGATATGACCGTGATTAAATAAATGCGCGATGGATGAAGTTGCGTCAAAGATCGGCAACAATATGCGATCAGATCCTTAAAAACGTATTGTATGGATCTGAATGCTTGACAACCAAAAAGATGAATGAGAGAATGTTAAGATGAGTGGAGTGACGAGAATGGACAGAATAAAAAATGAGTTCACATACTCATAAGGGGAAGTTTGAAAGCAGCGGCAGTGACGGAAAAGATGAGGAGCAATAGACTAGCTCGGTAAGAGCATGTTATGCGAGGCGATGAAAGTTATGTGAAAGGAAAGGTGATGATGATGAATATGGATATGGAGGACTACTTAACAGAGACAGGGAGGTAGTAAGATATGACCCCATCTAGTGGGATATGAATAGGTAGATGATGAAAAATAGAAACCTCAAAATTATATTCCATAATTATTTATTTTAATAATATTATCAAACGGTATTTCGAGGTGCATAACCACTCATAATTAAGTACCTATTACTACAGTATTATCATTCAGTCTCTTTTCTTTCTTTTATACAATATCCTATCATACCTTGACCATACGCTAAACGCTCTCACTAGACGTATCTTTATCTCCATCCATAGCTTTATCACCACTGCCAGATGATACGTCAGTGCCATTCCCAGGCACCTCATCGTAACTGCCCGGCATATCGTACTCTCTAACGTACATATCTTCGGTTGTGGGTTCATCATCCTTGTAGGGGAACACATCGTCCTTGACGTACTTCTCGAAATCTCTTGCAACCCAATCACTATATCTAAAACGTGATATGGTATCATTCATAGGTTTATCATCACTATTTGTCTCATCGTCTGCATCAAATGTTTCAGTCTCTGCTGTGTCAACAAGAACAGTGTCGGTAGTATCATTACTCCCTAAACGCCTAGTGTCATTATTTGGCTGACTATTATTATTGATGGAGTTATCATTTTCATCTGTCTTAATTCTAGCACTCTCACCATCGCTTACAGGCTTTTCGTCGTCGTCATCTGATCCATCATATCTGTCACTATCACATCCTTCACTGTCAGAATCACTCATACAACTCCTGCTCCGATCACCGACAACGAAACGCCTTCTGAAATAATAATCTGGAACTGATAGGAAACTACCATCGCTCAATTCCTCGTCATCGCTCCATATGGGTCTCATGTGTTCAGTGACGAATCTGTCGACGTCAGGTGGCGTGACGTCGTACAACTCGTCAGGTGGAGCAGGTTCGTCGTATTGAGGATCAGGGGGTTCGTCCCCAGGCTTGTGCACGGATTCCTCATCGTCGTGCCTCTCTGTCTCAAACCGCTTGACGGCCATATAGTATTCGTCGTCGCCCTCGAACTGTCGACGTCCCGTTTCTGTGAAATATAGGATTTTTTACGTTTTGCTAAGCGTAAGATACGTTAGATTGACCTTCAGCAATTGATAGAGATCTGTCAACTGCTTCTTAAAAGTTACAAATCGAAGGAGAAACCAAGGAGAGCTTTTTCCGCAACTGACTTGGTATCAAGTCCCGGTTACCTAGATCTGTGACGTAAGTCACGTCTAGTCTAGAGTCTAGAATTAACATAAATTCTGTCTCCACTGACCGAAATCAGACTTGATGACCTCCTCCTCCGGGACCTGCTTGGCTATCACTTTCCCATACAGGTCCAGTAGCGGGTTGCACCGTCGCATGCATTGCTTGTATGACACGAAGCGGTTATTCTTGTTACCATTGTGCCGGCAGCCCAGCCGCTGTCTGTTGTTAATAAGTGTAGAGGTTGATGAAGCATACAGCGTTAATCACTACATAGTATAAAACAAAGTCGCTTTCTCTGTCCCTATGTCCCTTTGTATGCTTAAATCTTTGAAACTACGCAACGGATTTTGATGCGGTTTTTTTAATAGATAGAGTGATTCAAGAGGAAGGTTTTTAAGTAAGAAAAAAAGGGTAGGTAAGGGTAAAATAGGTGTACGCGTACGAAGTCGCGCCGGGTCCACTAGTAGCTAATAAACTATGTATTAAATTCAGAAAATCCCGCTCCGGCCATGTACCAATGACTGTTTTCTGAGTTATGTACATTAGTTGAATACTAACCGATGCTCTTACGGTGAGGGAAAACATCGTGATGAAACCTGCACATTCAGGCGACTGGATGTGTAACCATGATCCAATCTGGTCAGTTTCCCTTGTTAGCAGGGTCATGGAGGTCAGACGGCAGTCGCTCCACTGTAATTACCTGACCTGCCAAATCCTGGATCATGGTCAAGGCGGACCCCGGGCCCTCGTGCGCGAGAGCACAACCAGGACATTAACGCCAAAATGATGATTAAATTCAGAAAATTGTGCGTGCATGTCTTCTACTGAGGGTGTTTACTGCCACGTGAGGTCTGCTGTCTATGTCTGTAAAAATAAAGCTCTGTTATGGGATGGATTAGATTCGTCATTTTACAGCAGTTACTTCTGTCTAGTAGCACGGCATTATTTTGACGACGACTCACTAGCGCCATTTGAAATCGGAAAAACCTTCATTGTAGTAATCTGCTCCAATGAGCTAAGGACTTTGGCGCACACCGGCTTTTAAGTGTGCCAGAAAGCTTGTGCAGGTCTTCAAATAGTTTAAATCTGCTCCAAAGAGCTATGGACTTTTTAATTTTATTACTAGTTGTTTGTAAGGAATATATCCGTAGAAAAAGATCATAATAATTAACTATTACTAATGTAAAGTACTCGCTGTCGCGTATAGTAGATCTTACAGGAGGCATAGTGTCGCACACCGTAAGTTTAGTCTTCACTAGTACAATAAAGTAGAAAATTTGTCGTTTTGGATGTACAACAAGAGAAAGTTGCGATATTCCTAAATGTCATAGGGTACTTTTGGTCCCGAAAAAATGGAGCTCCAACTCCTGGTTATCCAGGATCTGCAACGGCGACCCAAAAATATTCTGAATTCCAACACAGCGGGGTTATTAAATAAATATTGACAGAGTCTAGTACTACAAAGGAGGCTCATGTCATGGCCGTACGCTAGTTCGCCTTCTAGATAGTAGTCTCAACAAAGGAGCTTAGTTGTTAGCCTTCCACGGCCCGACATGAGCCTCCTGTTGGCTGATTGGCTCACGCACGTGCAGTTCTGCATTTGGACGTCGAACGTCCAAACCACGTTGACCGGCTCCGCACAAGCGCCCGGCGAGTACCGGCGGGTGCACCTCATGGCGGCCTCGTATGAGATATCTAACCCGGCTTCGTCTGCGCAGATGGATTAACTCAGAGGGTGTTGGTTAGACCAGACAGCGGAAAAGATAATACAAACGGTCTAAGATGCGACCAAAGAATTTCTTCCCTCATCTGTTATTAAAAAATAATCGTGCCTTATATGAAAGAATATTACTCAATTAATAAAAAAATATATGAGTTGCCTCTCACCCTGCTCCTTCTATGGGGTTGCCAGGGTGACAATCTAATTTCATCTGTTAATTAATCGAGTTATATTTCAAATGAAAGTTATTTATTTCCCCTGTCTAACAATATATGGTAGCCTAGGTAAACGGAAATATCGGTGATCATTCATAATATAAAACAATGAAAATTAATTGAGGATTAAAACAGATGAGGGAACATATTACTATGGCCGGGTCTCCTACTAATCTAAGAAATAGCCTATTGAGGGTATTTAATTTAGGGACGTTCTCACAAAGTATAGTCGAAACTTAAACTAATGCTATCTTTGCCAAAAATTCAAGCTATATAAATTTCGCTTTTAAAGATTGTCTATGATAATAACTTTACTATTAAAAATAGTTTATTGCTGTTTGTAGATATTTTATTGAGCAGACTTGATAATTATTTTGGTTAAGTGATTTCTTATTTAGCATCAGTTATTCAGCACTTTCACACCTCTTACGGTTGTCAACCCAGGGTGCCAACAGAGTGACCTTGATCAATCAACCCATCAACGATCAATGTCAACGAAAGTTTGCTGCAAACCGCGGTCTACAAGGTCATTGAATGGTTAGTTGAATCGAGGAAACTATTGGCAACCGTGTTGCAGCCCCTTTAAGCTGCTTTTCTACCGGCGGGGCGAGAATTGAAATTTGTACCGCAAAATGCCATTTCTCTCCTCGCGCTATTTTTCAAATTTCAACCCTAACAAATTATGCACCTTTCTCATGAATCTCTTTTACGGTGAAAATCGCATAAAAACCCATACTGTCTTTTTTATATTACTTTTCAATTTATAATTAGACACCTATACACAATAAATGGCCTAAGTAATCTATTAAATATTGTCAAAATTGACTGTGCAAAACAACTCAGTGTTGAAAATTAATTATCAATGTGTAATGGTAGTGGGGATAATAAAACTTTTTTCCAGAAATCCCCACTGGAATGTACTTATTTGCCTAGTGGGGAGTTTTGGAAAAATAATTTGCTTTTTTCAATAAACATATTTGTATTTGTATTTGTATTTGTATTTTGTAATTAACAATCCCTACTGGTGGGGATTTATCACTGGTGTTTTTTTTAAACCACTACGGTGGCAAACAAGCTTACGGCCTGCCTGATGGTAAAAAGTCACCGCAGCCTATGGACGTTTGCAATACCAGGGGCATCACCCACGCGTTGCCGACCCCGTAAAAACCATTTACCCCTTTCTTGAAGAACTTCATGTTGTACTCTCCAGGGAAAGCCTCTCCAGGTAGTTCATTCCCCAACCTTAGTGTGCGTGGGAAAAAGTTAATTTGGAACCGCACAGTTCGCGACCAATTTAGCTCTAAGGTGTGAGGATGAACTCCCTGTCGGTGGCGAGCGGTGCGATGATAGAATTTAGCTGTAGGCATCATGTCAAACAGTTCTTCAGAACAAACACCGTTGTACAAGCGGTAGAACACACAAAGGGAGGTGATTTCTGGAATAAACCCAGATGAACCGATTTGGATAAAACTTGACACGAGATAAGATGGTCGTGGCGTAGACTTACTATTATATATCTCCAAAAAACGGTTATTTTACAATTTCACAAGGACGAATTCGCGGGCAAAAGCTAGTGCCACTAGTATGATTAAGGAATATACTATCTTACCCTGTAAGTCCCAAAAAAGGTTTCTCAACGTAGTAGTTGTCTTGGTGAAAGTCCATTCTTCACTTGAATTTTTTACGGCCTGGACCGCTGCCACTAGAAACATCATACAGTACATCCAATACATTTTTTAACGGAAATGATGTGTGTGATTATTATTTTGCATTTTGTCGTGTATTTATATAGATAACCAATCTAGTATGATATTAAATTTATGATTGACATCGGCCGTTGCCTCATAGATTGTAACAATGTTTTCGTTGCGAGAACCGTTTCTTTTGAGAGAGAGAAGCTTTGGCAGTGGAGAGGTCTAGCGTTTGCTTGTTTGTGTCAATGCAACGTGGGTTTTAGAGGCGGGCAACGCATTGGTGATACCCCTGGTGTTGCTGATGTCCATAGGCAGCGGTGACCACGCACCATCAGGTGACCCGATTGTCTGTTTGTCGACCAATTGACATGTTATCTGCATGTCAATTAATTATACTATTTATTGTGCACAAAAGACTGTAAAATAAATAAATAAAAAAGCCTACAAGTGCGATTATAATGTGTATTTTTACCTCTCATATAAAGGAACATTTCATTTGGTACAACCTAAGAGATTTATTACACACATACATAAAGCTCACGCCTGTGTCCCACAGGTGGGGTAGGCAGAGACTATGGACTGCCACCTTGCTCTTTCGTGACACAACTCCCTAGCCTTGCATATATCTACAACTCTTTTCATAAATATTGTTTTATTAATAAAGTAAAATCTCTTTGAGTAAGACCGATACCATCATAATCTATTACGTGATACTTACTTACAGCATATAATTTTCTATAAAAAAAGTTGCAATTAAAATTAAAATAAAATGGACTATTGACAGTCGATTTTCGTGCGATTATTTTTTACAACTTTCGACGTGGATTAACTCAACAACAGTGCATCGATGAACTTAATTAAATTGTTGGCGATGAAGCTCCATCAAGGACCAGTGTTTATCGATGGTATGGTGAATTCAACCGAGGTCGTAGTTCAATCCAAGACGAATTTCGTGAAGGTCGTCCAAAATCAGTTGTTGTTCCGGAAACCATTGATGCTGTGCGCGAAATGATATTGCAAGATCGTCATGTGACCTATCGTGAGATTGAGGCAACCTTAGGCATTAGTGGGACCAGCATACATTTAATATTGCATGAACATTTGACTGTCAAAATAATTAGTTCGCGTTGGATCCCACACAATTTGTCAATCGTCATCAAATTTGTTTTGTAGATAGCCCAATCAGAGTGGCAAAAGTGCTTCGACAATTGGTTCAAACGCATGCAAAAGTGTATAGATCTTAATGGGGAATATTTTGAAAAACAATAAAGCGATTTTCGATGATTGATATTTGTTTTTGTTCTCTAATCCCGAAATATAAAAGGCAACCCTCGTATCATTTCAAATAAAGATTTTCTCAAATAAATCTCAATCGAAATTCAACTATAGGTGTAGGGCTTCGAGTTTTGAAGGAAAGATAGACTAAATCATTATAAGAAAAAGAAAAGAAAGAACAGAATGTCTTTTGTGTAAATTTACCTCAATAAAAATACATACAGCGGAACAAGAATACAAGCTTGGGGACACATTGACTACCGTGTGTGCAATATTTTGCTTATTGGGCATGTTATGCGGAAATATGTAAGTCATGTGAAAAAAAATATAGAAGCGCTAAATGGAAGGAATAGACGCAGCTCAGGTAGATGTTAAAAAATATAAACATCAAAATTTTATTTATTATTTATTTTAATTATATTATCAAACGGTATTTCGAGATCATTAAGTACCTATTACTACATTATTGTCATTCAGTATAATTTCTTCCTTTTTTACAATATTCTATCATACTTTTCCTATATTCGCTAAATGCTCTCACTAGACGTATCTTTATCTCTATCCATAGCTTTATCACCACTGCCAGATGATACGTCAGTGCCATTCCCAGGCACCTCATCGTAACTGCCCGGCATATCGTACTCTCTAACGTACATATCTTCGGTTGTGGGTTCGTCATCCTTGTAGGGAAACACATCGTCCTTGACGTACTTCTCGAAATCTCTTGCAACCCAATCACTATATCTAAAACGTGATATGGTATCATTCATAGGTTTATCATCACTATTTGTCTCATCGTCTGCATCGAATGTTTCAGTCTCTGCTGTGTCAACAAGAACAGTGTCGGTAGTATCATTACTCCCTAAACGCCTAGTGTCATTATTTGGCTGACTATTATTATTGATGGAGTTTCCATTTTCATCTGTCTTATTTCTAGCACTCTCACCATCGCTTACAGGCTTTTCGTCGTCGTCATCTGATCCATCATATCTGTCACTATCACATCCTTCACTGTCAGAATCACTCATACAACTCCTGCTCCGATCACCGACAACGAATCGCCTTCTGAAATAATAGTCTGGAACTGATAGGAAACTACCATCGCTCAATTCCTCGTCATCGCTCCATATGGGTCTCATGTGTTCAGTGACGAATCTGTCGACGTCAGGTGGCGTGACGTCGTACAACTCGTCAGGTGGAGCAGGCTCGTCGTATTGAGGATCAGGGGGTTCGTCCCCAGGCTTGTGCACGGATTCCTCATCGTCGTGCCTCTCTGTTTCAAACCGCTTGACGGCCATATAGTATTCGTCGTCGCCCTCGAACTGTCGACGTCCCGTTTCTGTGAAATATAGGATTTTTTACGTTTTGCTAAGCGCAAGATACGTTAGATTGACCTTCAGCAATTGATAGAGATCTGTCAACTGCTTCTTAAAATTTACAAATCGAAGGAGAAACCAAGGAGAGCTTTTTCCGCAACTGACTTGGTATCAAGTCCCGGTTACCTAGATCTGTGACGTAAGTCACGTCTAGTCTAGAGTCTAGAATTAACATAAATTCTGTCTCCACTGACCGAAATCAGACTTGATGACCTCCTCCTCCGGGACCTGCTTGGCTATAACTTTCCCATACAGGTCCAGTAGCGGGTTGCACCGTCGCATGCATTGCTTGTATGACACGAAGCGGTTATTCTTGTTACCATTGTGCCGGCAGCCCAGCCGCTGTCTGTTGTTAATAAGTGTAGAGGTTGATGAAGCATACAGCGTTAATAGCTAATAAACTATGTATTAAATTCAGAAAATCCCGCTCCGGCCATGTACCAATGACTGTTTTCTGAGTTATGTACATTAGTTGAATACTAACCGATGCTCTTACGGTGAGGGAAAACATCGTGATGAAACCTGCACATTCAGGCGACTGGATGTGTAACCATGATCCAATCTGGTCAGTTTCCCTTGTTAGCAGGGTTATGGAGGTCAGACGGCAGTCGCTCCACTGTAATTACCTGACCTGCCAAATCCTGGATCATGGTCAAGGCGGACCCCGGGCCCTCGTGCGCGAGAGCACAACCAGGACATTAACGCCAAGATGATGATTAAATTCAGAAAATTGTGTGTGCATGTCTTCTACTGAGGGTTTTCACGATACTCAAATCCACGAGATAGCTTTACTGCTACGTGAGGTCTGCTGTCTATGTCTCTAAAAATAAAGCTCTGTTATGGGATGGATTAGATTTGTCATTTTACAGCAGTTACTTCTGTCTAATAGCACGGCATTATTTTGACGACGACTTACTAGCGCCATTTGAAATTGGAAAAACCTTCATTGTAGTAATCTGCTCCAATGAGCTAAGGACTTTGGCGCACACCGGCTTTTAAGTGTGCCAGAAAGCTTGTGCAGGTCTTTAATCGCTCCAAAGAGCTATGGACTTAGTAATTTTATTACCAGTTGTTTGTAAGGAATATATCGTTAGAAAAAGATCATAATAATTAACTATTACTAATGTAAAGTACTCGCTGTCGCGTATAGTAGATCTTACAGGAGGCATAGTGTCGCACACCGTAAGTTTAGTCTTCACTAGTACAATAAAGTAGAAAATTTGTCGTTTTGGATGTACAACAAGAGAAAGTTGCGATATACCTAAATGTCATAGGGTACTTTTGGTCCCGGAAAAAATGGAGTTCACCGGGTCAGGTCCCATCAAAAATCCTTACCGCTCCAACTCCTGGTTATGCAGGATCTGCAACGGCGACCCAAAAATATTCTGAATTCCAACACAGCGGGGTTATTAAATAAATATTGACAGAGTTTAGTACTACAAAGAAGGCTCATGTCATGGCCGTACGCTAGTTCGCCTTCTAGATAGTAGTCTCAACAAAGGAGCTTAGTTGTTAGCCTTCCACGGCCCGACATGAGCCTCCTGTTTGCTGATTGGCTCACGCACGTGCAGTTCTGCATTTGGACGTCGAACGTCCAAACCACGTTGACCGGCTCCACACAAGCGCCCGGCGAGTACCGGCGGGTGCACCTCATGGCGGCCTCGTATGAGATATCTAACCCGGCTTCGTCTGCGCAGATGGATTAACTCAGAGGGTGTTGGTTAGACCAGACAGCGGAAAAGATAATACAAACGGTCTAAGATGCGACCAAAGAATTTCTTCCCTCATCTGTTATTAAAAAATAATCGTGCCTTATATGAAAGAATATTACTTAATTAAAAAAAATATATATGGGTTTCCTCTCACCATGATACTTCTATGGGGTTGCCAGGGTGACAATCTAATTTCATCTGTTAATTAATCGAGTTATATTTCAAATGAAAGTTATTTACTTCCCTTGTCCAACAATATATGGTAGCCTAGGTAAACGGAAATATCGGTAATCATTAATAATATAAAAGAATGAAAATTAATTGAGGATTAAAACAGATGAGGGAACATATTACTATGGCCGGATTTCTTACTAAGCTAAGAAATAGCCTATTGAGGTTATTTAATTTAGGGACGTTCTCACAAAGTATAGTTGAAAATTAAACTAATGCTATCTTTGCCCAAAATTCAAGCTATATAAATTTCGCTTTTAAAGGTTGCCTATGATAATAACTTTACTATTAAAACTAGTTTATTGCTGTTTATAGACATTTCATTGAGCAGACTTCATAATTATTTTGGTTAAGTGATTTCTTATTTAGCATCAGTTATTCAGCATTTTTACACCTCTTACGGTTGTCAACCCAGGGTGCCAACAGAGTGACCTTGATCAATCAACCCATCAACGATCAAGGTCAACGAAAGTTTGCTGCAAACCGCGGTCTACAAGGTCATTGAATGGTTAGTTGAATCGAGGAAACTATTGGCAACCGTGTTGCAGCCCATTTAAGCTGCTTTTCCACCGGCGGGGCGAGAATTGAAATTTGTACCGCAAAATGCCATTTGTCTCCACGCGCTATTTTTTCAAATTTCAACCCTAACAAATTATGCACCTTTCTCATGAATCTGTCTTACGGTGAAAATCGCGTGAAAATCCATACCGTTTTTTATTTTATTTATCATTAGACACCTATACACAATAAATGGCCTAAGTAATCTATTAAATATTGTCAAAATTGACTGTGCAAAACAACTCAGTGTTGAAAATTAATTATCAATGTGTAATGGTAGTGGGGATAATAAAACTTTTCTCCAGAAATCCCCACTGGAATGTACTTATTTGCCTAGTGGGGAGTTTTCGAAAAATAATTAACAATCCCTACTGGTGGGGATTTGTCACTGGTGTTTTTTTTAAACCACTACGGTGGCGAACAAGCTTACGGCCTGCCTGATGGTAAAAAGTCACCGCAGCCTATGGACGTTTGCAATACCAGGGGCATCACCCACGCGTTTCCGACCCCGTAAAAACCATTTACCCCTTTCTTGAAGAACTTCATGTTGTACTCTCCAGGGAAAGCCTCTCCAGGTAGTTCATTCCCCAACCTTAGTGTGCGTGGGAAAAAGTTAATTTGGAACCGCACAGTTCGCGACCAATTTAGCTCTAAGGTGTGAGGATGAACTCCCTGTCGGTGGCGAGCGGTGCGATGATAGAATTTAGCTGTAGGCATCATGTCAAACAGTTCTTCAGAACAAACACCGTTGTACAAGCGGTAGAACACACAAAGGGAGGTGATTTCTGGAATAAACCCAGATGAACCGATTTGGATAAAACTTGACACGAGATAAGATGGTCGTGGCGTAGACTTACTATTATATATCTCCAAAAAACGGTTATTTTACAATTTCACAAGGACGAATTCGCGGGCAAAAGCTAGTGCCACTAGTATGATTAAGGAATATACTATCTTACCCTGTAAGTCCCAAAAAAGGTTTCTCAACGTAGTAGTTGTCTTGGTGAAAGTCCATTCTTCACTTGAATTTTTATCGGCCTGGACCGCTGCCACTAGAAACATCATACAGTACATCCAATACATTTTTTAACGGAAATGATGTGTGTGATTATTATTTTGCATTTTGTCGTGTATTTATATAGATAACCAATCTAGTATGATATTAAATTTATGATTGACATCGGCCGTTGCCTCATAGATTGTAACAATGTTTTCGTTGCGAGAACCGTTTCTTTTGAGAGAGAGAAGCTTTGGCAGTGGAGAGGTCTAGCGTTTGCTTGTTTGTGTCAATGCAACGTGGGTTTTAGAGGCGGGCAACGCATTGGTGATACCCCTGGTGTTGCTGATGTCCATAGGCAGCGGTGACCACGCACCATCAGGTGACCCGATTGTCTGTTCGTCGACCAATTGACATGTTATCTGCATGTCAATTAAGTATACTATTTATTGTGCACAAAAGACTGTAAAATAAATAAATAAAAAAGCCTACAAGTGCGATTATAATGTGTATTTTTACCTCTCATATAAAGGAACATTTCATTTGGTACAACCTAAGAGATTTATTACACACATACATAAAGCTCACGCCTGTGTCCCACAGGTGGGGTAGGCAGAGACTATGGACTGCCACCTTGCTCTTTCGTGACACAACTCCCTAGCCTTGCATATATCTACAACTCTTTTCATAAATATTGTTTTATTAATAAAGTAAAATCTCTTTGAGTAAGACCGATACCATCATAATCTATTACGTGATACTTACTTACAGCATATAATTTTCTAAAAAAAAACTGCAGTTAAAATAAAAATAAAATGGACTATTGACAGTCGATTTTCGTGCGATTATTTTTTACAACTTTTGACGTGGATTAACTCAACAACAGTGCATCGATGAACTTAATTAAATTGTTGGCGATGAAGCTCCATCAAGGACCAGTGTTTATCGATGGTATGGTGAATTCAACCGAGGTCGTAGTTCAATTCAAGACGAATTTCGTGAAGGTCGTCCAAAATCAGTTGTTGTTCCGGAAACCATTGATGCTGTGCGCGAAATGATATTGCAAGATCGTCATGTGACCTATCGTGAGATTGAGGCAACCTTAGGCATTAGTGGGACCAGCATACATTTAATATTGCATGAACATTTGACTGTCAAAATAATTAGTTCGCGTTGGATCCCACACAATTTGTCAATCGTCATCAAATTTGTTTTGTAGATAGCCCAATCAGAGTGGCAAAAGTGCTTCGACAATTGGTTCAAACGCATGCAAAAGTGTATAGATCTTAATGGGGAATATTTTGAAAAACAATAAAGCGATTTTCGATGATTGATATTTGTTTTTGTTCTCTAATCCCGAAATATAAAAGGCAACCCTCGTATCATTTCAAATAAAGATTTTCTCAAATAAATCTCAATCGAAATTTAACTATAGGTGTAGGGCTTCGAGTTTTGAAGGAAAGATAGACTAAATCATTATAAGAAAAAGAAAAGAAAGAACAGAATGTCTTTTGTGTAAATTTACCTCAATAAAAATACATACAGCGGAACAAGAATACAAGCTTGGGGACATATTGACTACCGTGTGTGCAATATTTTTCTTATTGGGCATGTTATGCGGAAATATGTAAGTCATGTGAAAAAAAATAAAGAAGCGCTAAATGGAAGGAATAGACGCAGCTCAGGTAGATGTTAAAAAATATAAACATCAAAATTTTATTTATTATTTATTTTAATTATATTATCAAACGGTATTTCGAGATCATTAAGTACCTATTACTACATTATTGTCATTCAGTCTAATTTCTTCCTTTTTTACAATATTCTATCATACTTTTCCTATATTCGCTAAATGCTCTCACTAGACGTATCTTTATCTCCATCCATAGCTTTATCACCACTGCCAGATGATACGTCAGTGCCATTCCCAGGCACCTCATCGTAACTGCCCGGCATATCGTACTCTCTAACGTACATATCTTCGGTGGTGGGTTCATCATCCTTGTAGGGAAACACATCGTCCTTGACGTACTTCTCGAAATCTCTTGCAACCCAATCACTATATCTAAAACGTGATATGGTATCATTCATAGGTTTATCATCACTATTTGTCTCATCGTCTGCATCGAATATTTCAGTCTCTGCTGTGTCAACAAGAACAGTGTCTGTAGTATCATTACTCCCCAAACGCCTAGTGTCATTATTTGGCTGACTATTATTATTGATGGAGTTATAATTTTCATCTGTCTTATTTCTAGCACTCTCACCATCGCTTACAGGCTTTTCGTCGTCGTCATCTGATCCATCATATCTGTCACTATCACATCCTTCACTGTCAGAATCACTCATACAACTCCTGCTCCGATCACCGACAACGAAACGCCTTCTGAAATAATAGTCTGGAACTGATAGGAAACTACCATCGCTCAATTCCTCGTCATCGCTCCATATGGGTCTCATGTGTTCAGTGACGAATCTGTCGACGTCAGGTGGCGTGACGTCGTACAACTCGTCAGGTGGAGCAGGTTCGTCGTATTGAGGATCAGGGGGTTCGTCCCCAGGCTTGTGCACGGATTCCTCATCGTCGTGTCTCTCTGTCTCGAAACGCTTGACGTCCATATAGTATTCGTCGAACTGTCGACGCCGCGTTTCTGTGGAAGATTGGATTTTTTACGTTTTGCAAAGCTAAGATACGTTGGATTGACCTTTAACAATTGATAGAGATCTGTCAACTGCTTTTTTTAAATTTACGAAACCAAGAAGAGCTTTTTCCGCAACTGACTTTGTACCAAGTACCGGATACCGAGAGGCGTAGGCGGTGGAAAGAGTGAATTCCGAGAAAATCAAGAGGTTCTTTCATTCTTCCGGTTAAATGGAAGAGAGACACAGGTTATGCCGGCCCCAACTAGTGGGGTGGGAAGGATGTACGATTATTGGTAGACTTTGGAGTCTAGAATTATTAAAGAAACATGACTCCACTCACCGGATAGCAGAAAAGTGAAAGACTGTTAGTCTAGAGTCTTGAATTTTTGAAATCATGCCTTCACTAACCATTTTCAGCCTCTGAGACCTTTTGTTCCTGTACCTCGTCGGCTAGCACGGCTGCGTACACCTCCGACAGCGGGTTGCACCGCCGCATGCATTGCTTGTACGACACGAAGCGGTTATCCTTGTAACCAGTGTGCCGGCAGCCCAGCCGTTGTCTGTGGTTAATAAGCTTACTAGAGGTTGATGGAGCGGAAAGCGTTAATAGCGTTAAAAAAACTTGAAATAAAGAAAATTGTGCGTGTAGGTTTTGTAATTGCAGAAATCTGCTCCAATGAGCTATGGACTATGATCCATATCAGAGAATGAAGACCAGTTTATTGTAAGGAAATCTTTATATATAACTATGCTAATGTCAAACACTCGCAGTAATGGACCTTACGGAAGGCACATGGTTGCCACACACCGTATGTCGCGCTCATGGTCTCCACTAGTACAATAAAGTGAAGAGATATTTTAGTTTAGGATATAGATCGCTAATCTACTACTCTTTACCGGGAGTATTTATCGGGTTAGGCTGCAACGTCTGTTTAGTCAGGTCTTACGGCGGCGGCCTAAAGAGATACCGGTTCCAACACAGTGGGATAAATAAATATTGAGAGAGTTACTAGTACAAAACTGGAGGCTCATGTCGTGACCGTACGTTAGTTCGCTAGATTCTAGAAGGCGACCTCCTTTTTGATACTATTTTACTTTCGAGAATCTGAATCTAGAAAGTAAAGTAGTCTCATAAAAGGAGGTTAGTCGTCATTAGCCTTTCATGGCCCGACATGAGCCTCCCGTTGACTGATTGGCTTACTCACGTGCAGTTCTGCATTTGGAAGAGGTACATCCACACCACGTTGACCGGCTCCATGCAAACGCCCGGCGAGTAACGGCGGGAGCACCTCATAGCGGCCTCGTATGATATCCGCAGAATCCGCACACCGGCGTCGTCTGCGCAGACGGAATAACTTAGGTGAAGATGAGGGAGGGTAGGTGAGGGGTGGGAGACGAGACAGCGGAAGGCAACATACAAAAGAAATAGTAAGCCTATTGGGGTATTTAGGGACGTTTTTCCGGGAGTAATACACGGGTGCGAATGCCGAAAGCACCTGTAACGAAAGCTTGAATGCGCAATGGTTCATTTGTGCGAAAAATCAATTCCACGAAAGCTTCAAAGAGCGAATTCAAGCTTTCGGGCAATCCTCTTCGCGCTATCGTTATTCGTGCTTTTGGCATTCGCACCCGTGTATTACTCCCCGTTTTTTTCCAAACAAGTGTAGATAAAACTTAAACTAACGCTAAAGCTGCCAAATCTTAAAATCTTTACCGAAAATTCGAAAAATCTGTAGCCTGGTTTCTGTGCTATGTTTGCCTTTCTACGTCTTGCCTTTCACGTGTTTTTTATAACCCTCAATAGCCAAAGCTCTTTACCCAAAACGTGTGCTGCGTAAAGTTGACACAACTTTTGAAGTTGACAGTTGATGTTTTTAATTTTTCTTTTACTTTGATTCTTTGTCTTAGTATTTCTTTGAGCTGATTTTTGATAATAATTCTGGTTACCGAAAATTGATAGTTTCCTAATGTGCGAACACTTTCACCTGTCTTATGCTGCTGTCCCACTGGCGAGGCGAGACTTGAAATTTGTACCGCAAAATGTTGTTTTCCTCCTCGCGCATTTTCCCGGGAAATATCAATTCAATACAAATTTCATTACTCGTCCCCCCTCGCGCTTCCTCGCCCCGCCGGTGAAAATGCAGCAAGACCTAAGTAGTTCTAAATAACATGGAGATTCTTTAAAAGCGATAGATAAAAAGGAAAAATATGCAAGTCCAACAATCAAGGTTAACCAACGCTAGTGGCCCTATTTTTGAAACCGCTCGCTTCCACGCGAGCGTTGCCTTCTATTGCTTGTCTTTTCTATCTCTAGCAATTTAACATGACTGTGAAAGAAGTAGCGCACGCGGGCGCTCCCGTTGATGCGAGCGGTTTCGAAAATAGGGCTCAAGGAACTGACAAGTAGATAAGATATGCTACTATTATCTCCAAAAAATAAATAAAATGAAAAACAATATGCTTGGACAATTCACACAGCGCCATCTAGCACAAAGCAAAACTTGCATTATGGGTGCTAGAATACTGATATTTGTTTTGTCTCTTCCTGGCCGGTTTCGGCTACGGCGACTACATCCGTTGTTGAGCACACCGTTCACGTAATTATAATTGGTCACCGCAGGTGGTCGGGTTTTCAATTTGTCACGTTTTGTGTCAAGGTCAATACTGATATACTACTTATATACAACCGAACTTCACGCAGACAAATTCGTGGGCAAAGGCTAGCGCAACAAGCATGTATTGAGAAAATACTGTCTCACAGTCCAACTCCAGGACACGCTGGTTCGTAGTTCTCCTGGTGAAAAGAAACTCTTCAGATGCATTGAGTTTGCCATCACATGCCACGCCAGACATCATGCAGTATACAAAATATATACAAAATATTTTCAAATGGAAATTATGTTTGTGATAATTATTTTGCATTTTTCTTTTGTATTTAAACATAAAGCGTGGACTTTATTTTGATTCAATACGTATAATGTTACATCAATGTTTGACATCGGCCATTGCCTCATAGATTATTTTATTGCTTGCGTTGCCTTGTAAGATACTTTATACCACCTTTATAGTGTTTTGTAGTATAAAATAAAGTCGCTATCCTTGTCTGTCTGTCTATTTATCCGCTAACACCTAAACCACGCAACCAATTCTTATGCGGTTTCTTCCGTAAGAAGCATGTTATTAGAATGTGCGAAGACAGGGTAGGTCGCTAGTGTTAATCAAATAGAATGACTCTGTCAAGCCTGAATGAAGAGTCGGACTATGCTTTGTCTAATATAGGATGATAATTTTGACAGCTCACTAATTTTTGGTCCTTGGCGCACGCCTATGAAGTTTCATGTTTTTTTCTGCAAAATGTACTACGGATAATGACGTACTTATAGACAGGCTCCGCCCCTTTAGTGAAGTGCCACGAATAACGAATAACAGAATATTTTCGAAAATCGATATTCATTTAAAATAATCGAAGATTTAAAATTAACATTTAGGTAATTACATAACTTTTTGTATCTATAACTCTTGTTCCTTATTTGGATTTCACCCTAAGAGACCTTTTACAACAACGATTTCTGAACTCTTCTGTTTCTTTACAAGAACGAATAGGCTGACTGACCTAATAAAAATACGCACGTGTCGAAATCATCGTTGTGGTAGGGTTTTTTATGTCGTATTAGTAAATTAATAATTCAAAAGAAAATAAGTTTATTTTGTATAATATATACAGCATAACCACTACCACCGTACCACCAAGTATCGATTCCAAGTTCTATGAGAATGACAATCGATAATCGAATAGATTCATAACGATTTTACAGTACCCCATCTCTACTGTGAGCTGTCAAAATTATCATCCTAAATTTGACAAAAAATA
This sequence comes from Blastobasis lacticolella, assembly GCA_905147135.1. Lineage (NCBI taxonomy): Eukaryota > Metazoa > Arthropoda > Insecta > Lepidoptera > Blastobasidae > Blastobasis > Blastobasis lacticolella. The sequence goes on along the minus strand of LR990062.1, from coordinate 12,332,677 downwards.
GACAGTGTTCCCGCGGGATTCACTTTATTATAATTATAGCCTATGTGTTACATTCTTTCAAGGGTTTGACGTTTTCAATGTATGTTGGATTTCTACATTCTACAACTACAACAAAGCTATGAAAAAAAAAAATGAAATCACAAAACAACGCCTCCTGGCGGCAAATTGTGTTTTTTTTTCGATTTAACTACTTTATTTGATATCATTATGCTATAAAAATCTATTTGCAAGGCTTTTAATCCTTTTCAGGCGATTTCGCCTTACGTACCTAACATTACTTAGATTTCCCCTATAAAAAAGACATCCTATGTCTTGCTGGATTACAGAAGGCTGTTGGATTAATGACGGTGAATTGTCAACAGGTGGCGCTGGTATTCCGCAGCAGTCGGGCTTCTACTGGAAGGGTGTGTGGCTCCCTCTATGTGTCACCTTCGACCCCGGTGTTGCCAAAGCTGTTTAGTAAGTAATAATAAAAATAATTTATTTTTAAACTTTTACAGGCGATAACAATATAATGTACGTAATAGGAATACAGATAGCACAGATAATTATTATACATAGTGCTAAGGTAAAATATATTGAAATTTCTGAAACCAAAGTAGGCCAGAGACCTGTGTGTACTTGCATTAAATAATATTACTCAACTTGGCGTCAATATCCATTTTGTGCTCTCGCGCTGGGGCCCGGGGTCCGCTTTGACCATGATCCAGGATTCGGTAGATCACGTTATTATGGTAGAGTAACTGCCATCGGAACTCCCGTGCAGGAGGCACTGACTCGATCGGTATAGAGGCGTGAGGGGAGACTTATATGTTCAACAGTGGACGTCCTACGTCTGAGATGATGATGAAAAGGGCCCTAATGTACATTACTTTCCACCACATTGGTCTCCATCTTGATTTCTTGTCTTGGATTCGGTAGGGTCGACTTCGTTTAAAAACACATGGCAACGTGAAATGACGATACTGTGTGAACTTTTATTTGGAAAATTACTGTCGCGACTTGAAGAGTGTCAAAATCGTAATGGTCGTTATTTGATGTATTTATTTTTTTGGTTAATAAATTTTCCAAAATGTCTAGTTTTTGATAATTGTAACATAATTTGTGACTATTGATTTGCATTAATGATTTTGTATTCAAACCAAAGCATCCTACTTGGACACAGTATTATAGTTTATACTCTTAGTAAATGTATTCAACGGTGCGCCAAATGGCTTTCTATAGCTTAATGATATAAAACAAAGCAATGACCTACAATATAAAACAATGACGAAAAAACCACAACTCGCCGCTAGGTGGCGTTGTTTTTTTAATACCACTAAGGTGGTAAACAAGCTTACGGCCGGCCTGATGGTAAGCAGTCACAATCAGTCAATCAATCAGTAAGTCATTCGTTGTTTTATTAATCTTAGTAAATGTATTTAAATGTTCCTGAAATGGCTTTCTATAGCTTAATAAATAAAGCAGTAAAATCGATAAAACCACAATTCGCCGCTAGATGGCGTTGTTTTGTGATTTTAGTATTGTTCTTTTTAATTGCTTTGTTTTATAAACATGTATAAATATATTTCACGCTTAATTGAATACATTTACTTAACGCCAACTGCACAAACAGACATTTAAAACATCAAACCCTGGAAAGAAGAATGTTCATAAAAGGTTATACAAAATTTGTATGAAAAACGTACCAAGTTAAACGGAATTACTTCCCTTATTGAACTTTTCCCTCATTATAATTTAGACGCCTTCAAGGCTAGAGTGAATAAGCTATTTTTAGACAGGCATGCTCCATCATCGGCCGCACCGTCACTTACCGCCAGGTGAGGTGGCGGTCAAATGCGTGGCTAGTCCAATTATTAAAAAAAAACTTCTATCCCCAGCCTGGAGATGCTGGACCGAACCGAAGCGCCGACCATCCAGGAGGGCTACGGCATCTCGGTGGCGTACGCTTGCCTCATGGAGGTGGTGCGCTCTATAGCCATCACTATCGAGGGCGACGATTACTTCAGGTACCCTCATCCTGGTTGTTATACGTGAGAAGATGTGTGTGTGATTGTGGAAGAAGTCAAAGTGGTGTTAGGATCGTAGCTTTGGGCAAAAAGGAGTGATCGAGTCATCTTCATGGCGACTAATGAGAATCTATCACGATTTTTGTTTAGTGACTTAGTGACGACTCTGCTTCGCTTCATGTGACCGGATCGTCAAGACAAAATTCGGTTTCGCGAGTCACATCAGAGCCTTCCATGACCTGGACCAGGATCAGAACATCTAGCTACATAGTTTCAAGTCTACAAGGAGTCGCTGTCGTCCCATTGTCGTCGCATTTTTCTACCGTCGCAAAATAAAACTACTTATAATATCTGCTGTCAATATAAAGCACTGTCTGTACGTACAGCAATGGACGTTCTATGCCTGAGATGATGATGATGGTGGGCTAGAATGAATGAGTTTTACAAAAACGAAAGTTACGACACGCCAGCGCGATTTTATCGTTTTTTTAAATCGCCTAAACCTTATTCCATTGATTGCTTTTCAGACTTCAAGAGTTGTACGAGGACAGCCAGTGTGACAGGGATGACAAAGAAATCAATTCGAACAAAAACGGCACCAAAGGTAAGTTTTACTTTAAAATATATAAAGTTTACGACCCTAATAAAATAACAAAAATAACAATTGTGTGTTAAATAAATGAGTGATCAAATGTACAGACCATGAGCTTCCCTAGGCAATGAATAAAATAGAATTTTGGGGTATTTTAAATATATTTGATTGAAATCCCTTTTTTAGTTCATGTATAATTATTTTGTTCTACAAAACCCAACCTACTCAACAGAAGAATCGACAGACCAGATCGTGAACAATGGCCACCAACCAGGCGAGGCTGACCAGAATTCCAATGTCCTGGAGAAGGCTGACGAGGATGCTGACAAGGAACTCAAGTTGCAGGTCAGCAATATCAGATGCCTGCTGGACCGCTGGGTCCCAAGCCTGCTAATTTACGAATGTCTGAATTGCATCTCAGTTGGATCTGGATAGGAGATTTGACACGTTTTCGGTATATATAAATAAATATGCTTTGGCAATCCTAGCCCCAAAGTACGCGAAGCTTGTTTTATATACTTTTTAAATACTTATTATACATATAACACCCAGACCGGTAACAGAAATTAAAATTCATCATTTCAATTTCTGCTCGGCCGGGAATCGAACCCGTGACAGACCCAGCAAGTTAACTTCTAAACCACTCAGGTCGTCGAGGTATTCTGCTACTAATTTAAGACCGAAGTTATTCCATTGACCTTCTATGCCATTGGACTATTTCCTAGTCTGATTGTTGTTCGATTGTGGACTAAAACGGTAGTCTCTTGGTAGATTTTATAACGCAAAACCAATAACTATTCAACTGAGAGTCAATTACGATTCCATTACGACTGTATTGATAAAAGTTTTTGCAGAATATCCAGTTTGTTTCAATCATAATGAAGTCGTTTATTGTTGCCACTTTTGTATATTGAGATTATGTAGTATTTCTTTGTAATCTCATATTTATAGAGGTAACTCTCAAATTTAATCATTGTTTCCCACAATCTAAAATATGATGTGACGCCAATGATTCACTGGCAGGGCAACAAAAAAATTTATATTCTTATCACATCTGCCATTTTACATAAATAAAAAGTATTATTATTATTATCTGCTTAACAAAAATCTCATTAACTAGTGCTGTGGCCTACCTAGGATGGTGTGGGCAGGTGATGACGGTCTGTTCCATTGCAGCTGCTAAAGTCCTCCTGGTGCGGGCTGGTGTGGGGGCTGTCGGTGCTGGCGGAGGCGGCGGCGGGCGGGCTGGAGCGGATCCTGCGCGGGATACAGACCCTCGCCAGGGTCAGCGGGAAGGTGAGTAATAGGTCTGGAATGGGAGTCGCTGGAATGTGATAAACTAACTGAGAGGAAAAGTCGGAAAACCTCGGACTAAGTATAAAAATATAATCATCATGGCATTAATATCCCGGTTGTGCTCTTGCGCACGAGGACCCAAGGTGCGCCTTGCCTATGATCCAGGATTTGGCAGACCAGATAATTACAATGGAGCAACTCCCATCTGACCTCCGTTACTCTGCTACCAGGGGAACCTGATTAGATTGGATCAAGGTTTCACATTCAGTCGCCTGTCTGTGCAGGTTTCATCATGATGTTTGCCCTCACCTTAAGAGCATCGGTTAGCACTCAACTAATGTTCATAACTCAGAGAAAAGCCATTGGTACATGACCGCAGTAGGATCGGTCACCGACGGCCAGACCAAGTATACATATACTCAAATAATATGCAAAATAGGTGTGTCAGGACCGGAGCTTGTGGCACTCTATAGTCTCTACCTACCTCTATGGGATTCGCGTCTATGTATGTATGTTCTTATGACATAATAAACATATCTCCCCCCACACGCAGACGGGCCACGCAGTCGGCCGCGACGCGTGCTACGCGGCGCTGTGTCGCGCGTCGCTGCCCGCCGCGTACGGCGCCGCCGCGCTGGGCGCGCTGCCCTGCCCCTGGCGCCGCGACCCGCCCGCGCCCGACCACGACTGCCGCCATCAGGTCGTGTGGGTGGGCACCCCGCTGCCCACCGCCCAGCCGCACCAGGGTGAGTTTATTTATTTAAAACCAAGCCAACCCGTAGCCAATACTAGAAGCCATCCGTTACAGCCCGACCACGACTGCCGCCACCATGTCGTGTGGGTGGGCACGCCGCTGCCGACGGCCCAGCCGCACCAGGGTGAGTTGCTATAATGATGAGGTTTTGAAAGTATCTAGAAGCAATTATACTTCGTGCCCGAACACGACTATCGCCACCAGGGTGAGTTGCGTTACGTGGACGAGAGATGGCGGTGTTAGTCAATTAGAACGCGCTATTGAATGTGTCTCGGCGAAACATGACTACTACGGACGTTAGTGGTTTGGTGATCGGTGTAGGGCCTAGGCGGGCGTTGGCGCTCATACCGTCGGACCAATGTAGGTGCGATTACTGCTTTGGTATATTCCTAGGTGGATAGGGTATTGGAACTTTATAGAAATGAACGTATAGTCCGCGCCCGACCACGACTGCCGCCACCAGGTCGTGTGGGTGGGCACCCCGCTGCCGACCGCCCAGCCGCATCAGGGTGAGTTGCGTGACGTGGACGAGAGATGGCGCTGCTGGTCGATTAGAACACGCTATTGGATGTTTCGTATCGAAAGTCGATACAGTGGCGCCCGTGCAGTAGTACCAAGGTATATACCGCGTTTCGAGTATTTCGACGGTGCGTGATGTGATTCTGCTGATTGATACTCATGGCGGACGCCCACGGACGGTCACGTGTAGAGTGGCACAAACTGACCAGTTGGCTAAAACTAGAACTAGGTGTCACCATTTGAAATGTTACTTTGTTGTCAACAACGGCGACGCCGTCACCGGTTCAGATAAGTTTGTGACATGTCTGCTTCCACGGACGACACCCTTTCCACGGTGCGTCGATGCAGGCTAGTCCCCGACCGTCCGCGTAATCACGCACCATCGAAACACGCCTTTAGGCGATGAGGTATTGGAACTTCCTAAAAACAAACTTATTCTATACCTTTAGCCGTAGGACACTGTAACCTTCAGTTTCCGCATTTGTTACAAAGAAAAGACGGCGGACTCATTTTCTCGTTCGCCCTTCTCTTGTAAGGAAAGACTTGTGACCTTCGTGAAATGTCTGGCAGAAGTGATAACATTTACGTATATGATACATAGTGCTACGCGTCGATTACAAGAATCACAACGCGGTTATTTCTTTTTTTATATGCCACCAAGGTGGCGAACACGTTTACCGCCTGCCGGATGGTTGGCTGTCACCGCAGACTATGGACGTTTGCAATACCACGCGTTGCCGACCCTGTAAAAAAACCTTTTCACACCTTTCTTTAATAACTCCATGTTGTATTCTCCAGTTACACTCACGCGGTTATCCGCTACAGGGTGAAGAGTGGGGGTATGATATACGTGACCATAAATTATGCTATATATTTGTCGTCGTCCCCCAGGCCAGCAGCAGTCGTTCGTGATGGTGACCTCCCGGCACGTGGCGGCCATGCGCGCGCTGCTGGTGGCCGCGCGCCGCGACGGCGACACCATCCAGCAGGCCTGGCTGCCCGTGCTCACCACGCTGCAGCATCTGGTAAGGCATCAGCATCGTCCTGTTATGTGACAACACACGCAGGCACTCGTTCACGCACGGTTCGTTTGCGTGGAAATACCATAGTACTGTTAGTTAAACACACGCTCACACACACCCACACCCAGAGAGAGAGAGAGAGAGACGGAGCCACAGGGTACGAAATCCACACGGCCAGAGAAATATCAACAACCACTTAGAGAAAGAGGGGGGGGGGGGGAATTAACGGGGAGAAACTAACCCAGACAGAAAGAAAGGGAGAGATCCCTCTCACACAGAAAGTTCATGTTTTGAGAGGTAGAGCAGTCTCAACCTTAGTGTTATATTGGTTACATGGGAAGTTTTGTCAAAACTGATAAACCAGTTTCTTGGCCTGACTGTAATCGCCATGTCGTTTGATTCGCAAATATTGGGGTCGAGTGTGCGACGCGAGCAATGTGCGCAACAAATACTTACCAATAAACAATTACACTTCTTTTATTTAATACTAAGTTGACATCTTACATGGAGTTCTAATGCAATTCAAACGAGTTTGCAATGTTTTGGGTACTTACTACTTACATTTAAAATTTGTAAAAATGGGCAAATTTAAAATGGTTGGTTTTTTTTTTCAGGTATTACTGGACCGATTGTTATGATACTTTGCAGTTTTGTTTGATATACTCTACTAAACTACTAATATACGTCTTTGTCCATAGCGTCAGGAAACCCTGTATACCTACCACCACTGACAATAAGGTCCATTTTCAGGTGTGGATCCTTGGCCTGAAGCCGTCTACGGGCGGCAGTATGAAGGCGAGTCGCGCAAGCGCAGACGCCAACGCCGTTATGAGCACTTCCGCTGTCATGGCGGACCTTCCGGGTGAGTTACCAACTTCCGGGTTAAACTCTAGTATCCTGTAGACATGAATCCATGGGGTACGATGTCGTGTGGGTGCAAACGATCTTCTACCCTGTTTCCTTTACAATAAACATGATTTTCGTTTAACCTTTTCAAAGTCACTACAAATATAATACTGAAATCGTCACTCTGACGCCAAGAGATTAAATGGCGGCTATTGTTTATTTCTAAATAGAAAATATGTAGCATGTAGAATCACAATATGTCGTAGATCTATGCGTATGTAATTGTATTTTAATGTGTAGATGTCACCGTAAAGTTCTGATAATCGTCACTTCATAATCGAATGTAGTCATTTTATGAACTGACGGAAAATTGTGAACTGTTACATTGTAAGTATTGTAATGCAATGAAGGTTTTCGTGTTTCCAGATGGCAAGGTCTGACGTCAAAATAAAGCCCTGCCATCAGCTAGAATCGATTCGTAATTTAATAGCAATTATTGCTGTTCAATAGCACGGCAGTATTTTGACAACGGACCTTACTTCTCTAGCGCCATCGGGCGGATATTGAAATCGCGAAACCTCTCATTCGTCCCAAGGGCGGAGCTCCTTAATATAACCTAGCCGAATTCACATTGTCACTTAAATCGGGCTTGTGACCACGGTTTTCATTTTTACGTCGATATTTCGGAACGGTTGCACGCACCATGGTCACGAGTGGGCTGATGCCGCTGTGTGAAGTCGCTCCGACAGTCTACCCTCTTTCGGATTCGACGATTACCCTCACTTCGAATTCTCGAACCACTACTGTTACCCTTGATTCTCACGATACACGAAACTCACCCGAGGTTCCAATGCCCACCAAATGACTTTATGTGTTTTTACGAATAATAATGCACAAAATTGTAAATGTTTGGTGATATTTTTTACATTGCACAATTTTTCAATAGTTTAAAATCTCGCTAAAGTGCGGTCGCGGAGCAAGAAGTTGACCTGTTACTGCTTGTCTCTGTCGCTCCCGCGATAACGCATCTTTGTATAGTTGTATCTGTGCAAGCGAAATACAATCTATTTATACGGGAGCAACAGAAACAGGTAGTAATAGTAGACTTAATACGTAACTCTGTTGCCAATAATTCTCTGATTTCAATGAGCAGTTTTCCAATAGGTATCTAAAGCATTCCTAACCACTCACTAGATGGCGTCCCGACAATTTTGGTAATTGATAATCGCTTGAAATAGGTTCTTAGCAAACAGGATATAAACGCTGGGTACGTTGTATTGGATAATATTGTATTTGTCAATAGATTTCAACCATTTTAGAGGTTGTAATAATAATGGAACATAGTGCCAACTTCTATAAATATTTCTTTTTACATTTCGTTCAACCTTTAACAGTTATGTTTATATTAATAAACATTTTATTTTTAAGTTTAGTATTAGTTGGCTGTATGAAATCACTGCCACCATCATACAGATTAAAAAAGATTACCAAAATTGTAGGAGCGCCATCTATTGATGCTTTTTGAAACCAGCTATCAATACCTACTGGAAAACTCCTCATTATAGAAATTGTTACTTTTGCGATAACATATTATTATATTAGTTTCAGTATATTGCAATGGAATTTTGCTAGCAACTGAACCCATGAAATCAATTACACGGAATCGCAAGTAACAATTTCAATCATTGAAATCAGAGAATTTTTGGCAATAATTATCCTATTGGTCAATGTATGTATTTCCTGCTTCGCGGCCGCACTTTAGATTACTAACAAACTAACGGTGTTCAGAATCTTACGGTGACAAATATATGCCTTTGGTCGACTGCAGCAGTAGATGGACAAAGCCGAAGTAATAACGAAGTAAAACGTGGTATAGAAATATTAACCGCAACATAAAGAGTGGGCTAACCCAAAAGAGGTTGCTCTATACTACATTTTGAACAACTTTAACATTTACTCCATAAAATTGCGCAGAAAAAACTGTCTTTCATTTCATTATGCAGTGACATAAAATTTATGCAGTACCTTTACTGCATAAGTATGGGCCCAATTTTTGAACCGCTCGCATCCACGAGAGTGCTCGCTTTCTAATGTCCCTTATACCCCACTGCTTACAGATTATAAGTGGATGAACCCTGTTTTAGTTTAGTAATCATAATCATAATTTATCAATAACATTCGTTACATATTAAATACATTTGCAATGTAATGTAATGTAGTACCCACATTAAGTAACCTTCATTCAAATGAAAAGTAACTTTATATCAACACAATAAGATTCAAAATTAATCGAATTCTACCGGCGAAGTTGACGTACGCTTCTACTGTTCCACTCGACCTACCTTAGACACGTTGTAGTTTCAGCAAGCTGAGTGTGTTGTTACATGTATTTTCAGGGCAGCAAGTTCCGGTCGCCGAGTCACTAGGAGTCATGAGTGGTATACACACAGACATACACACACTATAGTGCTCGGGTAATGTCGGCTCGGCTTCGGCTAGTTTCGGAAGAACGGTTTTTTCGATTTTAATTGTTTTTTTGTGAAATAATGTTTAACGCGATACAAAGAAACCGATTTGTCGAAGATCTCAGGCGTAGCGCCATCTATCGTTCGTAAAATGTAACTTGATTTCTGTGACAGCTGTCATCGATAGTAAAGTATATTTGATGAGTTGGTACCGAGATGATGAGTGTGAGATTGAAATGGTAGAAAGAATGTAAACAGATCGGACAGTAGCTTGACCGTACTGGCACACTGACCAATGTAAACCAGCCATTAAAGTAGCCTCCGACAGCCATTAGAGTAGCCCCCGACACCTAAACACTGCTAAATACCTATAAAGTATGAGATTTTTCTGTCGATATTGTAATGTAAAAAAACACTGAATTTTATACAGCTGTCGCAGAGGTCGAGCTTTATTTCACGAACGAAGTGTGATTTCGGGCCGACATTGCATCATAATGAACCTTTCAAAGCTTTACAAAGCACTGGGATGGAGCTTGCTGCCAATTTTTTTTATGTTTGTTGTCCCTTTCTCTTGCGTTTGTTGCACGTGTTTTGTCCTTTTTTGTCGTTATGTTCGTCCAGCGACGCAGCTAAAATCACGAGTGCAGTGTGTACACGGCTTTACCAAGTACCTTTTGACATTGTACTTTAGACAGCGCACATTTTTTATTACGAGGTTTTAAAATAAACTTTCTCACCAGCGCTACACTTATTCGCATAGTAATAAAGTTCATAGTTCAATGCGAATGGCTTTAAAATATTACATTTGTGATGTCTATGACGTGTTTAAAATGAAAACCTAAGTGAAACAAATGGCAAGCTGAGTATTTGTTTATGGGTGTGGTTATTAAAAAAAGCTTTTGTAGAATAGTACCTTTTTGATTTCATACATTTTTGGACCAAAAATCTAAAAGTGCCGCAGACGAAAAAAAATTTAATTTGCCGATAGAGCAAACAACTCCTAACATTTTTTACTAAGACTAAATCTGTACGCCTAATGGTTCGCTTGTTATAAGCTATTAGAATAACGATATTTAGTACTATACACCCATTGGGACATAGTGGTGGTGGTGGGCGTACAAGTTTGTTTACTCATAGTAAAAATGTTAGGAACTGTATACTCTATCTCAAAATTACAATATTTTTTCTACCCGACACTTTCAGTGTTTTGGTTCAAAATGAATGATATCCTTTTCAAATTATCCATAAATTTATACGACTGGCTTCCATACGCCCCAAAGGCTTTCTCTTGTTAACTAGGCAGATAGGATAAATAGTTCCATCGATGACTTTTAATGGGGCAGATGGCATGGAACGTGTTTTATTTATACCGACATTTAAATAAATATATGTATAAATGATGTTTATTACACATGAACTTATTTCGCTTAAGTACATATTTCGTTGCAATACCGTAAGATAAGAGTAAATGAAAGTTGATCTATGCCATCTTCCCTAGTAAACGCCGCGGTCGATTTCGATAAAACAATTTTTTCCATTTTCCCCGTGAACGGGGCAAACCAAGATCTACCGTGGCGGAAGTAATCCTTGCTTGGTTTTAATCGCGTTCATTGCTGTAATGGCATTGATTTACAGCAATTATATAATGTTTTTATATCATAAAACCGTACATAGTTATTTGTATGACAAGAATGAAAGCTGAATAACGTATACTGAAACTAATATCTGGATCAAAACAAGATCTCGGGAAAATAAAAGGGTTTCTCGGGTATGTGTAATTAAAGTGTGAACAGGTAAAGCAATGACAGCTAAATAAAGATTCAGATTAATTTCTTTCTCAGAAATACATTTTCACATACCTTTATCGAAATCGTCGCCATTTAAGTAATAATGTACATCCGATCCCATATACGCTAATAAAGTCCTTAAAGTTCTATTCTCTGAACTCAAAATCGGTCTCATCAACTACCCGCAAACGTCGAATAATCCCCCTCCCTCCAAAACATCCATATACCCCGATAAAGCCTTCACAGTTCCATTCTCCAACCCAAATTGGTCTCATCACCTATCCACAACCTTTAAATAATCCCCCCCGCCAGTACATCCATATATCCTGAAAGTCTTCACAATTCCATTCTCCAACCCAAATCAAATTTATTTATTTATTTATTTATTTATTTATTCAAATACGTTTATTCAGTTCAGGTTTTCACAAACACTAATGAACGTCGGTCTCATCACCTACCCTCAAACGTCAAATAACTCCTCCCATCCCCCACCACTGTTCTCTAATACGGACCTCTCTTTGTAGCGTTGTCGGCGATGCTCTCCCGCGTGTTCGAGTCCTCGAAGAATCTGGACGACGAGGCGCTGCACCACCTCATCGACGCGCTTTGCAAGTTGTCCAACGAGGCCATGGAACTGGCCTACTCTAATAGGGTAAAAGTCAACAGAGCTACTCTTTAATTTTGGATCCTATTTCATGTATCTGGGGGTCGATTCTTGCGCTGTGACATCTCAAATTCTACATTTTCTCTAGTTAAAAAACTGTGCTAAAACGTTAAAAATATTTATCTTCGACAATATACGACTGTCGAATATAGTTTCGAAATTATTTTTTGACTGCAATAGACAGTTCAGTGTTATACGGAATTTTAACTATTAACGGAAATATGTGGCTAGAAAAATATCGAGTTCGAGATATCACAGCGCGAGCATTAGGCCTCTGTGAACAAATAACTTCAAAACCTTTAAGCGCTTTTGTTATAATATCAAATGTAAACTAAACAAAAATAAACACAATACTTACGGCATGTTGTACCACATACTGATAAGCTCCCAATATCTAATCTGACAGATATCTATGATGCTGTATCTTTCGGTTTGTACTAACAAGATCCCTTTTCTATCAGTAGGTTGTGAAACAGGCCCCTACATATGAGACAACGTTATTTCATGTCGTCCAGTCATTAGAGGCAAGAGGTATAAATTAAACTACTTACAAGTCACTAAAAATTGCCTTCTTTCAGTGAAAGAATACGAAGAAAATCCCATTATTTCTTCTATCAAAATAAGGTAAACACTGTTTCTTTTTGTAGGAGCCGTCCCTGTTCGCGGTGGCCAAGCTGCTAGAGACGGGCCTGGCCAATATGCATAGGATAGACGTGATGTGGGAGCCCATCACCAACCATTTACTCGAGGTATGTATGACTACGGCAATTGTTTTTTATTTCTAATACTGAGAAATTTCTATGATAAAGTTGCACTGTCAGTAAAGCAACTATAACTCATTCGCGATAAGAAAATAGTGAGTCATTCTTGTCCGCCGGCCTAGCCCCGCCCTTCGACCAATCGGGTCGCAACAAATTAGAAAGCTAAGTTCACAGTGACCAGTTGACGACAGAAATTAATAAAAATCAATACCTCGCCGGTTGGAATAAACAGCAAATACTAGACTGGCAAAGGGATATCCTTAACTTTACTTTTAATTTGAGACAACGAAGTTGATTTTTATCCATTAATTAACTTAATCTTTTTTAAATGAGAAATTGTTTGATGTTTTTTCTCCTGGTGTTGCTGATGTCCATAGACAGCGGTGACCACTTTCCCTGACCACGCCTGTTTGCCTGCAATATTACATAAAAAAAACTGCAAAAACATCTTTACTCACTATTTTCGTAACGCAAATGGACTATAACCCCTTCTACTCCTTCTACTTCTTTTTTATAGCCTTCTTACAAGTATAACCTTCTTTGCCAGGTGTGCCAACACCCGCACATCCGCATGCGCGAGTGGGGCGTGGAGGCGATTACGTACCTGGTGCAGGCGGCCTTCCAGTACCACCACAACCACCCCACCAACGTCGAGGTCAGTGCCCGCTGTGTTATCATGTCGGATGCTTTTGAACTTGTGTCATATTATACAGAGTTTACCTTAAATTGTTTTTCATGATACAAGGGGTAACGTATGCATGTGCTTATGATAACAAACAACTTTTACTATGGCATCAACTCTGAAATAGTAAAAAAAATAAGATGTTTAATACAAAATTAAAAACTAATTCTGCCAAAACGTATGAAATTATGAATAATGCCAATATGAAGTCTTGGTATCCAAATTCATGATACCCTATGAAATAAGTGACCTTGTATAATAAATATTTATTACGAACAAGCGAAGTAGTCTCAAGCGTTGCGAGTGATTCAATATAGACCACTGATCACATTTTAATGTAGACGACGCTCTTACATTAAGAGAAAACATCGTGATGAAACCTGCACATTCAGGACAATGTGCAACCATGATCCAATCTAGTCAGGTTGATTCAAAGGTCAGATGCCAGTCACACCACAGAAATTACCTGATCGGCTAAATCCCGGATCATTAACGGGCATTATCACAACCGGGACATTAACGCTAAGATGACCATGGTCTCCCCAGGGCCTGGAACGCGTAGTGCTGCAACCTCTGCGAGCCCTATCGGCCGTCCGTCACGCGGACGTACGAACGCGACAGCTGGAGTGCGTGGCGCGACTGCTGCATTCGAGGGGCGACCGGCTGGCAGCCGCCTGGCCCCTGGTCATGGATATCATCGCTGCTATATCGGATCATCATAGGTGAGGAGACTGTTGCCGTGTAGAGCTCGTCTAGTCTAACATGACGCGCCCCACTACTTAGTTAGTTGATTTCGATGTGTGAGTGCAAATATTGATAACGACACTTCATCTGTGTGGGGCGATAGTGGGGCGCATCATTTTAGATTAGACGAGCTCTACAGGACAACCCATTTGTGTCATTCATTGTTATTCCTCTTCACGCCTAAACGGATGAACGGATTTCGATGAAATTCGGTAGGTAGCTACATTAGGGTCTGGAATAAGACATAGGCTACTCTATAATAAATAAAGTAATTCTTATTGAAAGTTCGAATATCTTTTTTCCATGCGCTTTTAGGATTAATTATGTTACTGCAACAAAAACTAACATAGTTTATAATGCTACAACAGCGCCCGATTTCGTTCCAGTCTCGCGAAATTCGGTATTACGCTAATAGACTGAGGGCGCCGTTGGTTATCATTCTACGTCATTGAGTACAAGAAAAATTCCACCTTGTACTGATAGCAGAGGTTTAGGAGACCCACAAAACGTTGGCCTGGCCGTGCACAACCTTTTACATAAACAAATATTTTAAGCGACCCAAACTTCGACTTTTTGTAGCGATTTCATTTACATATCTTCTCGTGTGATCTCGTCTGGCAACTAGTTCACCAAGCGCGGCACCAACCACCGTCTAGATCGCTCCCCGTAGTGATTATTTCGTAGTTTTTGAATGTATTTATGGACCAAATAAAAATACGTCTATGTCTATCTTAAGAGAGGTAGGGCATAGCGGGGTATCCCGTTCGAATTGGAGCCGCTCGACTGGGGAAGTACCTCCACCTTACAGAATACCGCAGCTAAACAATACTCTTTTAAATAGTGTTGTGTTTCTGCCGGTGCGTTAGGTTTCCAGTGCTCCATGGGGTGGGGATTTGGGGAACCGTGGCTTTGGCAGTGGAGGGGCATTTGTCTTTTTGCTGCCAGAGCAACGTGTTATAGAGGTGGGCAACGTATTGGCGATACTCTTGGTGTTGCTAATGTCTATAGGCAGTGGTGACCACTTTCCAGCAGGTGGCCCGCTTGCCTGTTTGCCTACAGTATGACATAAAAAAAATCTAAGTATCGCTGTATTGCCCGCCCCCCAGCGAGCAGCTGATCCGCGCGGCGTTCCAGTGCGCGCAGGTGGTGGCGGGCGACCTGCTGGGCTGCGCCGGCCCGCGCTGCCTGCGCCAGGTGCTCACCACCGCCGCCGCCTTCGCGCACCAGACCAAGGAGCTCAACATCAGCCTCACGGCCGTGAGGCTCATGGTGAGTGGGTGCGAGGTCGTCGTCCCGGCGAACAGCTGACCCGCGGCGTTCCAGTGCGCGCAGGTGGTGGCGGGCGACCTGCTGGGCTGCGCCGGCCCGCGCTGCCTGCGCCAGGTGCTCACCACCGCCGCCGCCTTCGCGCACCAGACCAAGGAGCTCAACATCAGCCTCACGGCCGTGGGGCTCATGGTGAGTGGGTGCGAGGTCGTCGTCCCGGCGAACAGCTGACCCGCGGCGTTCCAGTGCGCGCAGGTGGTGGCGGGCGACCTGCTGGGCTGCGCCGGCCCGCGCTGCCTGCGCCAGGTGCTCACCACCGCCGCCGCCTTCGCGCACCAGACCAAGGAGCTCAACATCAGCCTCACGGCCGTGGGGCTCATGGTGAGTGGGTGCGAGGTCGTCGTCCCGGCGAACAGCTGACCCGCGGCGTTCATGGTAACTATGCGACCCGCCCCGGCGAAGTGGCTCGTGCGACGAAACCCCATGCTACGCGGACTTGTTTGCTGCGATTATAAAATAATTATTACTCGCTGAACAACCCGTCTGTCCTATTATTTTGCCCTCTTACGTCCGAGCTGCTATCAATCCGTTTCACGCGTCGCGCGTCTAGTTACAAAGAATTCTAATTAATTAATTCCTTTTATGTCGAATAGTAGATTTTACTGTTAGTTATTTCATGGCGTACTATTCTAACATTCAGCTAAATAAAAAAGTACCGCGAATAATCACTTTGAAGACCCTTTATTAGCATAATTATACATTTGTATCATATTTGTATCTCGGACGTTAGAGGATCTTTTTTGTTAGATCAAAAGTATCACAGGTCGCTAAACCGAATAAAGATGTAAAGTATTTTTTTTAACAATATACTAGGCAGACATTTGGCCCCCATCTCACCTGTTGGGAAGCGACGATACCTGACAGAATTTTTATTTCACAGTGGAACATATCAGATTACCTCTACCACAATCGTGACAAGCTGTCCGTTGCCCTCGGCAACGGGGGAGGCGGGGAGGAGGGGGGCTCGCTGGCTGCGCTGCCGCCGCTGGACCGGCTATGGATGTGCCTTTATATACGGCTGAGTAAGTATAACACACTTTTTATTTTTAGCAATTAAATGTTATGGTTACTGTTTTGTCAATTAGTTGGCCAACGCTCCCACCCTACTCTATCGTATCCCTACCCTACCCCTACCTTACCCCTGCCGTATTCTACCACTGCCTTAACCCTACCCTACCACTACCTTACCCCTACCCTACCACTATCCTACCCCTACCCTACCCCTACTCTAACTACTACCCTACCCCTACCCAACCGCAGGCAGAGGACACCATGTGTAGGAAATGATGAAAAATTAACGCCGCTTCCAAGGTGGTTCTCCGTGGGGAAAAGAAACGGCAAGAAGCCAACGGTCGTGTATTTTACAGGACGTCCCGTATTTCAGATATTGTTTTGGCTGTGTATCTGCAATAGTAGAAGCATCAGTAGGACAGCGCAAGCGATCGGTCAATTCCAATATACGGGACCACGACGCATGGTCATAGTAAACTACATTATTCTTATTAACATATGTTAAGATAATACTACTATAACAGATACGGCATAAATAACAATAAATAAATAATCCATTTGTTTCTCCACAACAACAAATACATAATTTGGTATGAAACTAGATACTTTATTAAATCATCAGAACTTACGTATCTTGGATACGTATACATATTTGTGGGAACTGGTGCCTGAAATAGGGAAACCTGTGCTATAGGTCACCACCAGGTCTCCACCCCAGAGCATAAATAACAACCTTTATTGTTAATTATCAATAATAAAATCTAACAAATTTCATGATAAACCTGCGCTGTCCCGTGTGTGTTTTCCTTAAATCCTGTAATTTTTTATCACATTGTCATCATCATTTAAGAGTTTGACTCTTAAAGCCACTACACGACTAGACCCACTATTTCTCTGCCGTATACCATAAACACAGCCATAGTTGACACTGTCGCCGGCCCCCAGGCGAGCTGTGCACGGAGCCGCGCGCGCCGGTCCGCCGCGCCGCCAGCCAGACGCTGTTCAGCTGCATCGGGGCGCACGGCGCGCTGCTCTCCCGCCCCGCCTGGCGGGCGCTGCTGCAGGTGCTGTTCCCCATGCTGGACCAGGTATGGACCCGAGTAGCCAGCCAGACGCTGTCTCGACGCTGGACCAGGTTCGGCGCCCAATATTTTCTATAAAGCCTAACCCTAGACTACACTCTCTGAGTAGGATCCCCACACACCCCGAACCACTACTGTAGCTGCCCCTGCCGAGGCATAACTCTCTCCCACCTCTAGAGAATAGTGCCAAAATGGCCCCCAGCCTGAAGAGCCGCTTCACAAGTGACATCCACGAGAAGGCGACGTCGCAAACTAAATAACATAATCGATAAATCCCTGACAAAGTCTACATATACTAAAATATATCCCAAACTAAGAACCATCTCGATAAAACTGGTTTTCAAATGAAGAAAACCACATTGAAATCAATCCATTCATTCGGGAGCTACAATGCCACGCGACAGTCTCCCCAGAATTCTTTCACAGAGTTTATCGGCGTGGATGTCGTAGAGAGACAACCCACGTCTGAGATGACGATGATGATGATTAACTGTATAATTGTTGTCCACAGGTCCAAAAGCAGGCGAACATAGCCAGTTCAGAGAAGGTGGACACTGGCGAGCACATCCTCATACACCACACGCGGAACACCGCGCAGAAACAATGGGCTGAGACTCAGGCAAGTTTAGAAATCGGGTAAAATTAACAATAAGCGTTGAGCGTTGTCTGGCTATTTACGAGTTCAGTAAACGCCAGAAATATGATCAAGTACTTTTAGGTATATCCTATACTAGGTAATACTATATCTCAGTTATTATCAGTTATCCTATAAATAAATAAACAACCTACATTTTGAGACCTTAGAAAACCTACTTGTTTCAATAATAATAATTAATAGTTTCCAATAATGGCAACTCGGTTTCGAATGGTTCAAAAGTACAGGAAAATGTAACCATTTAAAATTAAATCCACATGTGAAAATGTATCGCCGCATACACATTATAAAAGACATCGATGTAATTAAAAAATCGACTCCCAGGTCCTCGGTCCAGATGATAATGATACCGGCTCTTTCCAGGTGTTGACCCTCTCGGGTGTATCC
Source organism: Blastobasis lacticolella (assembly GCA_905147135.1). Lineage (NCBI taxonomy): Eukaryota > Metazoa > Arthropoda > Insecta > Lepidoptera > Blastobasidae > Blastobasis > Blastobasis lacticolella. The sequence goes on along the minus strand of LR990062.1, from coordinate 12,314,075 downwards.
CGCGTGTTCCACTCCCGGTTCGGCCTGCTCGTGGGTTTGGGCGACTTCCCTCGTTGCTGGCGACGACTACTGGACTTCATACAGGACTTCGCGCTGACTAGGAGCCACGAGGTATGATATGCTGGGACTGTTGATGGGGTGATGGAGTTTAATGATATGACGTTATGCACCGGCATTATACACTGACACAGTTACATAGGGATTTGACACTCCGGTACGGTGACTTAATGACACTGACGCAATGACACGCTGACGTTTTGACACAAAGACGCCATGAAGATTGGCATTAATCATTAAAAAAGTTGTTTCTCTGAAAGTTGTGCTGCTATTTTTTAACATCTTGTAATATTTTATTGTAATACTAGTAGACCCGGCGCGACTTCGTTCACGTACACCTACCCACCCTCTACCCATTTTTCTTGCTTATAAACCTTCCTCTTGAATCACTCTATCTATTAAAAAAAACCGCATCAAAATCCGTTGCGTAGTTTCAAAGATTTAAGCATACAAAGGGACATAGGGACAGAGAAAGCGACTTTGTTTTATACTATGTAGTGATTATGTCGTGTCACTCAATTACATGTCATCACTTAATTACATATCATTGGGTTAGACCTCTACCTATTTAGTTTAGACCGCTTTGTAAAATTACAATTCTGTCATGCCTTGGGGAATTTTGACGGGTTCGACAAAAAACCCCAGGCCCTCGCGCGCGATAAGCACAGCTGACATATTAACGCCAAGATGTTTTGTTTATCCTTCTATGACCTACCTCTCTAACATTGGCCCTAGCCGCATAGTAATAAGGCTCACAATATTTCGTTCCAGGTGTCGGTAGCCGCCCTGAAGTCGTTCCAGGAGGTGGTGTCGGCGGCGGGGCGCGCCGAGGACGCCGCGGCCGCCTGGCCCGCCGCCTGGGACGCCTGGCGGCACATCGCCGGACACCTGCCCAGGCCCAGCGCCGGTGAGTATCAGTCTTGCCACAGTGGCCTTATCGGCTATGGAGGCAATACATCGGCATCGCTAATTTGACAGATTAACGAACTAGTCCGCAGTGTTGTCGATGATTCTTATACGAAAGAGAGTGAAAAAAATTATTACGTAAGACAAAAACACCACGGACTAACTCGCATCGTCGACAGAGCTTGGATCGTATCAATCAAAGCGAAATACCAGCAACTACTGAAGCCGGGAACTGGTAAGTGACACGGGGGTGTCGGCCCTCTCTTTCCTTACACAGCTTTCTTTATTGCCAGAGGTGATGGCTACCCACAGCCTGGGCCGCTTGACGACATGTCGCCTCAGAGACGTGTATTCACGGTCATTGCAGTGCAAGCGATCTTTATCCTTGCTACCTATACAATAAAGACTCGTACTGGCCATAAGGTAACCTTGCGTTTCCCAGAGACGTGTATTCACGGTGTTTGCAGTGCAAGCTGTCTTCATCCGTACTACCTATACAATAAAGACTCATAACTAGCCATAAGGTAACCTTGCGTTTCCCAGAGACGTGTATTCACGGTGTTTGCAGTGCAAGCTGTCTTCATCCGTACTACCTATACAATAAAGACTCGTAACTGTCCATTAGATAACCTCGCATTAAGCATAGACGTGACTGTATAATGGGCGCATGGCGCAAGCGATCTTCGTCCCTACTACCTATACAATAAAGACTCGTAACTGTCCATTAGATAACCTCGCATTAAGCATAGACGTGACTGTATAATGGGCGCATGGCGCAAGCGATCTTCGTCCCTACTACCTATACAATAAAGACTCGTAACTGTCCATTAGATAACCTCGCATTAAGCATAGACGTGACTGTATAATGGGCGCATGGCGCAAGCGATCTTCGTCCCTACTACCTATACAATAGAAGCTTTTAATTTTCAGCCTCAGAGGGTAAACCGGCGGACCCTTACGCGCCGTCTCTCGGATTCCTCACCACGCTGGTGCAGATCTTTCCGCTGATCTTCCACCACATACGGCCCACGTAAGTTACTATTTTATTATACTCTTAATTTTCTCTTTTTTGTGTAAGACATCAATTACTTGAGTGTAGACTTGAAGGTTTATTCATCAATCAGAGTTAGTTATCTTACGTCGTATTGATTTGCGTAAATCGCGCGTCGCAAGGTACGACAATAACTGGACTGTTTTTTTTTTTGCCGTACGTGACCTACTCACTCACACAGATATACACCAGGTCCGACAATTTGTTTAATTTTGTCCCGCGCTATCACGCCAGTGACAGTGTCAAAGCACGCACACACATAAATGGGCGGCCATTTTTATGTTTCACTCATGATTTTAGAGAGAATATGTCCGGTTTTTAACAGTTTTATGCTTAGGTATTCCTCATCATCATCATCTTGGCGTTAAATCCTGATTGCTCTCCCTCGTAACACGCGGGGGTCCCGGGTCCGCCTGCTCACTTTTTCCTATTCCGGCTTATTTTTGTCAAGTTAATGGTGTATAAATGAGTGTGGCCGTGTGGTGTCCGGCAGAGTAGAATAGCACCAGCCCCTTACACTCGTGGGTGTCGTACAAGGCGACTAATGTTTTCGAGGCAAACGATCTAGAGTCTCCATACACTGGAAAATGGGCAGCAGCGTTTTCCATTGTTATATTTACAACACTGCGATCTCCATCCCGCCTGCCAAGCGTGGAGATTATGGTAATAACGTCTTCTCTCATGGGAGAGGCCCTAAGTCCTGCAGTAGACTGTTATGGGTTGTGATCCTGTTATTGCTATAGGCGAACACATGTTTAAGGCTCATGAATATCCTTGTTACTAAGTATACCTTGCTTGCATTTGACCTCAACTCACCTGAGGGCTTAGTGTGAGTTTCGCTTGGATTTTACTTTACTATCGCGTTTGCGTTTACGTCGAAATTAGTATGAAGAAAAAAACTTCATTTACGTACCACTAGACGGCGCTATACATTTTTCCATATTAATTTTCACGTAAACGCAAACGCGATAGTAAAGTAAAAACGAAGCGAAACTCACACTAAGCCCTCTGATGGAAAGCGACGATGAGGTCGAAGACCTATTTTTATCTATTCCTACTTATTGTTATCCCGCTAATTGTGCCTGTGTATGTAAATATGTGCGTTGGTAACCCTGATGGGGCCTGCCGGATTTATGTATATCAGTCCTGGGCGTCGGTGGCCAAGCGGTTAGGGTATCCGACGCGTAAGCGAAAGGTACCGGGTTATAACCCCGCTGCGCCCATGTACCAATGACCCTTTTCTGAGTTCATACGGTGAGGGAAAATATCGTGATGAAACCTGCATATTCAGGCGACTGAATTTGTAACCATGATCCAATCTGGTCAGGTTCCCCTGGTAGCAGGGTCACGGAGGTCAGATGGTAGTCGCTCCACTGTAATTACTTGATCGCCAAATCCTGGATCATGGTGAAGGCGGACCCCGGGCCCTCGTTCTCGAGAGCCCAACCGGGACATTAACGCCAAGATGATGATGATGGTAACCCTGGTGTCGTCCCCAGGTTCAGCCCTGCGGACGTGTCGGCCCTAGGCTCGTGCCTGTGCGCGGTGTGCTCGACGGAGCCCGGGCCGGGCGCGGGCGAGGCGCCGCCGCGGACGCCTTTAGGGCTCCCCGCGCATGCGCTGCATTGCTTGGAGCTCGTTAACAAGGTATAGTGGAAGGATCATTCATATCGAGGCTAAAAATGTTTTTTTTTGCTCCCAACGCAAAGGAAATGGGCGCCCTCCGGTAGCGGTTGGGAGGGAGGAGGTGAACGAACTCTCATGAGTACCAGCCGGCCGGCCGGACTGGTTAAGCACGACTCGCCAAAAAGGAACCTAGGCGCCTACGTGCTAAACACCCCCTGGGAGCACCTGTAGCCGGGAAGGCTTTTTAGGTTTCATCGGAAGCGTCACAACCCGGGTGGGACGGGGTGTTGTTGTAAAAGTTCTGTTGTACGCCATGAAACAATCTTTTCAGTCAATCTTCATTGACTTTTTAGAATAACACTTAGTGACATTTTGGTATCACGGGACCTTTATGAAACTGTTTTTTTTGCCGGCCGTAGGTACATTACACTTTCACACGGTAAGCAGAAACTATCGAGTGCCACAGTGTCGAGCTACGAAAGAATCATACGTAAAGTAAATAAGAGAGGCTGGGCATAGCAAGATTCCCGTCGAATTAAGGCTTTCCTCATGTTAGCGCCACTGAGTCTTGAGGTCTTCTGTCAAAACAAAACCGTGCCATTGACTAGAATGGAGCCTTCATATTCTGTTGTCTGTCGTGTTCTCTGTCCAATGGCCCGACTGTTTTGTGATAATGGGGGCTGACACATTTTGGCTCCACAGTTGACGCCACCAGCGAATAAGGTTTTGTCGATGTCAAAATAACGCTATTTTATTTTCTAAAATCCAACTCAACTTTGAGTATAAGGGCGGTCTCCCATGGTGATACTCCCAGGATACGATACTTGTGTCGAATACCAAGTTCGGGACTCGAGTCCGCTACTGAATATTTCGTCAATTTCGTCACTTACAGCACACACTTCTGATGGAGAGGATATACGTATAAAATAAAAATAACATCGTTGCGTTAATATCCCGGTTGTGCACGCGGGCCTGGGGTCAGCAACTATCTTATCTACTCATCATTTTAACTGCCCTAACTATCTTAAATTATCATCTTGGCGTTAATGTCCCGGTTATGCTTTCTCGCACTAGGGCCCGGGGTCCGCCTTAACCATGATCCAGGATATAGCAGATTAGATAATTACAGTGGAGCGACTGCCATCTGACCTTCGTGGCCCTGCTACTAGGGGAACATGATCAGATTGGATCATGGTTACACATTTAGTCGCCTGAATGTGCAGGTTTCATCACGATGGCTTACTTCCCTCACCATAAGAACGTCGGATAGCATTCAACTAATGTACATAACTCAGAAAAGAGTCATTGGTACATGGCAGCAGTGGGGTTCGAACCCGGTGCCGGATAGTGTAGAATAATTCTAGTAATAAAGAACTAGGATTTTGGGTAGGTCGATATGCTATCGACTGTACAATGTATTTGAATTTTAATTTGAATGTTCGGCCAATAAAAACATTTAACTTTGAGTACCTTGAACATTGTATTTGACGTTTCATATTATGATTTAATTTTATATTTGACATGTTTGAAGCAATTTGTATTTTTCTTATAAATATTTAATTTAACATTTGACTTAATTATTATTTGATATTATAATACTAATTTAATTCTTGACGATTTCGAATCATGATAATTTGATACAATTGAATTAATTGTTTTTTAACTTACTTACTTAATTCTATTCATGAAACTATTTTAAATGACGATGTATGATTATTACTACGAATAAATGAATATGAATATGAATATCTTTCCATGCCCCCAGGAAGCCCTAACCCGTCCGGAGCTCCTCCCAGCTCTCTTCGAGGCCCTAACGCGGCTAGCTGGCGCGGGTACCACCGGTACCACTGGTGGGAGCAGTGGGAGCGGTGGGGCGCGCTGCCTGGCCGCCGCGGCAGCCTTGTACCGCGCCGCACCCGAGCATAGCCATAAGCAACTGCCGCAGCTTTTACAGGTAAGCAGGTGGAAGCATACGCAGTATTACGCCTGGTGCACGCGGTTTTCGATCCTACTACCTTTATAATAAGACCGATTTTTGCTCAACCTTTTTAACCTCACGCTAATTATTCAAAAAGTGTAACTTCGGACTCGAAAAGAACACTCTCTTTTCGAGTGAGTTTGCCCTGAGTGATAAATAATGAGTGGGTTTCTTCTAATTTCAAATCCGAGATTTTCTCCAGCTAAAAACCTGTATTAAAACGTCACTGAAGTTTATCTTCGACAGTATACGTCTATCGAAGTTAGTTGAAAAAATATTGTTTGACTGCAATAGATTGTCATTGTTAATGTCATGTCATTATTAATGGAGATTGTGGCGAGAAAAAATGTCGAATTTGAGATGATAGCGCGAGATTTAGGCCCCTGCCATGACACTCGTACGATATCATTGATACAGAGGTGTAGATTAGGGGGTTGAAATAATTATCTTTATATATATAATTCTTCTGTGAGTGTGTATGTCACTGAACTTCTCTCAAACGACTGGACCGATTTTGATGAAATTTTTTGTGTGTGTTCAAGGGGATCTGGGAATGGTTTAGATTCACAATTTTGATTAGATTCAATTAGATTCAAAATGGTATTTAGACTTAAATGGTAAATAGACTTTTGGATTCGGATAAAATGTTATTGCGCGGATCATTAACTTTAGGATCATTAACTTTGGTGTAGGGTAGGTGTAGGGTAGGTGTAGGGTAGGTGTAGGGTAGGTGTAGGGTAGGTGTAGGGTAGGTGTAAGGTAGGTGTAAGGTAGGTGTAGGGTAGGTGTAGGGTAGTTGTAGGGTAGGTGTAGGGTAGGTGTAGGGTAGGTGTAGGGTAGGTGTAGGGTAGGTGTAGGGTAGGTGTAGGGTAGGTGTAGGGTAGGTGTAGGGTAGGTGTAGGGTAGGTGTAGGGTAGGTGTAGGGTAGGTGTAGGGTAGGTGTAGGGTAGGTGTAGGGTAGGTGTAGGGTAGGTGTAGGGTAGGTGTAGGGTAGGTGTAGGGTAGGTGTAAGGTAGCTGTAGGGTAGCTGTAGGGTAGGTGTAGGGTAGGTGTAGGGTAGGTGTAGGGTAGGTGTAGGGTAGATGTAGGGTAGATGTAGGGTAGGTGTAGGGTAGGTGTAGGGTTAGAACGCTACTCGAACGAAGTCGCGCCGGGTCCACTAGTATTAAGTAAAAATCCTTCAATTCTAGCAATAAAACATTTTTATTCTTCGTTGATTGTTAGTTGCTTCATTATTTGAAGTTTAAAAGGAACGTTAAAGAATCATGTATTATATTCCTCATCTAATTGTTGCACTTTATTTTAATTATATTTTTATGTATAAGTAATGCTGATCGTTTGGGTTTATAGGTCTTTATATATTATATTATTTTTAAATGTTATTCTGTATAAGGCTGTTTGTTTCTGATAATGAATAAATAAAATAAAATTATGTGTAATAAATGGTTCTTTTATCACTAGGCACTGCACACGGAAATAAAAAAGTATGGCGCCGGTGGAGCATCGTCGGAGCGTCGTCGCGGCGCGGCCGACGCGGACGACGCCGCTCAAGTGGCGGACTTACTGCTACAGGTGATCTACACTCCAATACTAATCTCTTATATCATATCTATCCAAGACACAGGTCTCTGACCTACTTTGGTTACAGAAGTTTCAGTATTTGACCGCTGTATTTACAGTATATTCTCTGTGCTATCTGTATACCTATAACGTACAGTCGAGTTCATTAATATGTGAGAATTGCCAAGGCTTCAAATATTAATGTATATGGAAGGGTACTTATATATCTGAGCAGATGTACATATGTTTGATTGATGAATCTGCTCAGACATATAAGTACCCTTCCATGTACATTTATATTTGAAGCCTTGGCAATGCTCACATATTAATGAACTCGACTGTACATTGTATTTTTATTGCCTGTAAATTTTCGAAATACCTTATTGTAGGTTATGAAATCAGTCAATAAATAAATTCTTAATCATCACCATTATCTTGGTGGCGTTATGTCCCCGTTGCGCGGCACGCGAGGGTCCAGGGACCGCCTTACACTCAACTACAAATATTTATTTTTGATAAATTGTACAGCGACCGTGCTAATCAAAGATTAATTTTATGCATCGTTTCATTTTAAGCTTATCGTTCAGCTGATTTCATTCTAATGGCTGCCATGACACTTTATGCTTTATGGTCTGGCAAGGAAGTCGTAAAAAGGTTGAGGGTGCCACTTTGACATCAGAAGTACTCGTTTGACAGAAATTCATGTTGCAAGAACAGTAGTTACTTTTCACGACTTTTTTGCTAGACTGTCGCGAACCTCTAAAATAATAATAACATAACCGGCAGAAATATGACGGAAAACCCCCGACCAAATATACACATACACAAAAATTTTATAAACTACTAAATCATCTTTCAATCAAAGAAAACCGCATTGAAATCGGTCCATCCGGGAGCTATGACGCCACAGACAGACACATTCTAATCTTCCGTTTATCTAATACAGTTTTTTTTCTTCTTGTCAATCCAGGTGTTAGAAACAGGTCTCCCGCTGGCGCGCGCCGCGCCCGACAAGTACTCGGAGTTCTGGGAGACGCTGCCTGATGTGCTGAAGACCTTCATGTTCGAGCCGCCGTGAGTCGCCTTTTACATTTTTTTTAAGCTAGCCGGTGCCTATCATTTCAATGTCATAACTACCTTTCTAAAACTACAATATTCCCTATTTTCGAAATGAGGTATTAATTTTGATATGTTATGTACAATTAAAAATATCTGAACACTTGTGCTATTGCGAAAAAAAACGCTCATTTCATAGTTTTATAATTGTCAGTGTCCATGTAGAAAACTCATGTTAACGACATTTACAAGCAAACAATGCCGCCAGCAGACGTGCATGCATATACTGAAAGAATAAACATCTTGGGGTTAATATCCCGGTTATGCTCTCGCGCAAGAGGGGCCCGGGCAAGGGGACCGCTTTGACCATAATCCAGGATTCGGCAGATCAGGTAATTACAGTGGAGCGCCTGCCGTCTGACCTCCGTGACCCTGCTACCAGGGAACCTGACCAGATTGGATCATGGTTACACCTTCAGTCGAATGTGCAGGTTTCATCACGATATTTTCCCTCACCGTATGAACTCAGGAGAGGGTCATTGGTACATGGGCGCAGCGGGGTTTTAACCCGGTACCTTTCGCTTACGCGTCGGATACCCTAACCGCTTGGCCACCGACGCCCCTAGCTCCAGGACTGATATACATGAATCGTAGATATTACGTGCGAGAGTTACAGCTCACTGCGCGTCTAAAAATATATATATCAACCCTCCTCCAGCGTGGGCCGCCGCCTACCCGCAGTATCACTAGTGGGCTGCATCCGCACCGCAGTGGTGTCGGTGCCGGGCGCCCCGCGGACAGCCGCCAGGCGTGTCTTGGCTTTGCTACGGGCCGGGGCCGACCACGCCGAGAAAGGTGGGCGGCGGGACAGCGGCAGTACCGGTGAGTGGTACCCACAGGAATCAAGGTCATCGTCATCATGGAAGAACGTCAATATCAAAGAGAAGGAGGCCGGCGGGATGGTGGCAGTGCGGGTGAGTGGTACCCACAGGGATCAAGGTCATCGTCATCATGGAAGAACGTCAATATCAAAGAGAAGGAGGCCGGCGGGATGGTGGCAGTACGGGTGAGTGGTACCCACAGGGATCAAGGTCATCGTCATCATGGAAGAACGTCAATATCAAAGAGAAGGAGGCCGGCGGGATGGTGGCAGTGCGGGTGAGTGGTACCCACAGGGATCAAGGTCATCGTCATCATGGAAGAACGTCAATATCAAAGAGAAGGAGGCCGGCGGGATGGTGGCAGTGCGGGTGAGTGGTACCCACAGGGATCAAGGTCATCGTCATCATGGAAGAACGTTAATATCAAAGAGAAGGAGGCCGGCGGGATGGTGGCAGTGCGGGTGAGTGGTACCCACAGGGATCAAGGTCATCGTCATCATGGAAGAACGTTAATATCAAAGAGAAGGAGGCCGGCGGGATGGTGGCAGTGCGGGTGAGTGGTACCCACAGGGATCAAGGTCATCGTCATCATGGAAGAACGTTAATATCAAAGAGAAGGAGGCCGGCGGGATGGTGGCAGTACGGGTGAGTGGTACCCACAGGAATGAAGATCATCTGAATCATCTCCCGAAGGCCTCCTGAAACAGATTTCTTTTATGAATAAGTAGCGCCTGTTGTGCCATTTATTACTTTGCCTGTTATTCGCTATGTATTTCCTGTGCACCATACGTTATTAAATAAATAAATCATCATAATGTTTTAACTATCGCGGTTATTATCACACATTTTAAGGGTTGGCCGTGTTGTGTCCGGCAGAGTAGAATAGTACCAATCCCTTACACTCGGGTGTCGTACACGGCGACTAATGTTTTCAGTGACTAGTGGTTTCAATGATAGTGATTTCCATTGTTATATTTATAACTCTGCGATCTCAAACCCGCCTACCAAGCGTGGAGATTATGGCAATAACCTCCCTTTTCGTGGAGAGGCCCTAAGTTCTGCAGTGGACTGTTACGGGCTGTGATGATAAAGTCAACAAAGGTACGCAGTAGGAAACCCGGAACATAATCTTAAAATAAAAGATCATAATCATGGAAGAAATCGCTTTAAGCGATGAGGCCGCCTGTTGTTTTCTCTGCTGCTAACGATGTGTACCGACTATATACTATATTTATGCGATAAAATGTTCATTTATTCAACGTCCATAGGCTGCGGCGACTGCTTACCATCAGGCAGGCCGTAAGCTTGTTTGCTAGAGCTCGTCTAGTCTAAAATGACGCGCCCCACTACTTAGTTGATTTCGATGTGTGAGTGCAAATATTGATAACGACACTTTATCTATGTGGGAGCCAATGAACGACGCGTTATCCTACGTTTGAATCTCACCGGCAACTGAATGACCAATTACAACGGGTTTTGTATATGTATTGCGTCCATATTTTAAACTTGCTTGTGTGCGTTAATGCGATAGTGGGGCGCGTCATTTTAGATTAGACGAGCTCTACCTTAGTGGTATTAAAAAATTGTCATAATCATCTTGGCGACAATGTCCCGGTTGTGTTCTCGCGCACGAGGGTCTAATCCAGAATTTGGTGGAACTTTGGCAGAACACCATCTAACCTATGTCTTCCTCCCGCCAGTGTCGGAGGCGGAGCTGGTGGAGCGCGAGGAGTTCGCGCGCAGCTGCTTCGAGGCGCTGCTGCAGTACTCCATGCTCGAGGACATGGACGCCTTGGGCGGGAATGGTGAGACATGCACACTACACGGCTTATGGTGCTACGAACTAAATTTAGACATATGTCGCGACACTGTCTAGACACACTTGTCAAAATCATGTATAACCTCAGACCAAATAAGACCAGACAGAGTCCTGTACGAAACATACTGACACGAGCTAAACTACGCTATGCTGTGTGTATGCACATATTGACAACCAAACTACGCCATGGCACACGTGATTACGAAACCGGCTTCATGTCACTGTTGAAAGCGTGTAGCGCGTTGACGCATAAGTTGACAACACTAAACAATATTTTGTATCAAAATATTTATTTTAGTTCCATTTTATTTAACTTATACTCTTTTTTGTAGCACTGTGTTTTACCAACGTTGGTGAATGGGATGTACAAATGTATATACTACCGAATCAACTGAATCGTGACCACCTGTGGAACCTTGTCACAGAAAATATCATAGTGACATCGCAATGCCTAGCAAAGCAAAATTATTATGACACTTACTGTGAAGAGATATTTCTTATGAAATGAGCTGTACCTGTTGTGTTGTTTTCCTTATGTCAATATTGTATAAATGTTATTGTGCACAATAAACTGTTAAATAAATAAAAGGGTCCACAAAGGGCCACGATTCAGTTAGTTCAACTATACAATACTAGAGCACAAGTACGTTACCACTTTATTACAGCCATTAGCTGTCCCTTTAAAGCCTTTTAGGCCCCGAGAACATATCCTTGAACCGCAGGGACTTTTTATTTTATTCGTCATTAGTTAGAATAGATCCGTCATTCTGCAGCAGTTGTTTTTACCCAATTAAATGAAAGTATTTTGACAACGGACTTTACTTCTCGATAGCGCCATATGTTGGACTTTGAAATCGCGAAAACCCTTGTTTACAAGATCTTGGTGTTAATGTCCCGGTTGTGCTAGCGCGCACGAAGGCCAGCGGTTCACCTTGACCATGATCCAGGATTTGGCAGAAAATCAGAAAATGACAGTGGAGCGACAGTCATCAGACCTCCGTGACCCTGCTACCAGGGAAACTTGACCAGATTGGATCATGGTTACACATTCAGTCTAGTGTCTATGTCTATGTCAGTCGCCTAAATAGGCAGGTTTCATCACGTTCATTTACAAGATAATATCAGAATACAATACAATAAGTTGTATATTGCGACATACGACATTTTGTTGCAGAGGACAGCGACCCATTGGCGATAGTGTCGCTCCTGGACCGTTTCCGGGAGGTGATCACGAAGTACGCGGCAGACGACGCCGACAGCGACCCACTGCCTAGGTCAGTATCAGTATCAGTAGCTGCAAGATGTCCACTGCACACTCGCCTCACGTCGAACGGTTCGCAAAGTTTTCAATTTTGATTATTGGCATGAAAATCAATTTTATTTTATTTTATCACTTAAGGAAAACCAACATCCAAATCGGTTTATCCGTTCGGGAGCTACGATGACACAGACACACATATACACTCGTCAACCTTATAACACCCCTCTTTTTTCATCGATTGTTAAAAATAGAGCTCATGGACCCAAGTCCATAAAAACCCTACCTAACAGACATAGGTGCATTATTTACTGCCAGCGTCTGTAGAATACCTTTTAATTTACACACAATAACATACCACAAATATATAACATATTTACCTCTAACAATACAAGCATTATTAGAGGTCAGCGACTCGAATTCAAAACCGTGAAAATAATAAAAAAAAACACAAGGTACAAACAAAAAAACAAAACCAATTTTAAACAACATGAAAAGTAAAACAACAACCCACATGAATAGAAGAAAAATAAAGAATAGAGCCGTTGTATGTGGAGGTGACGAGATGTTTAAAAGGGACCTCACTCAGCTGATGATGATGATGATGGCGTTCCAGGCACCAGCTGTCGGAGATATCGTTCGTGCTGCGCGCGATAGCCACCCTAGCCCAATCTATGAAGAAAGCGCCGCCGGGGAAAGTCGACGCGGCGGCGTGGCACAAGTTAATAGGTAAGAATTATTTCAAAGCAATGGTAAAAAATAAATTGCTTTGTGTTTATTTTAAGAGGTTTCTCATCAGGCAGGCCGTAAGCTTGTTTGCCACCTAGTAAAATAAATTTTTTTTAGCGATTGAAACTGATCCGGCAATATTTTATTATTTTCGATAGCTTGTCAATCTTCCCTATTTTTTCAAAATAGCAGATATACAAATATTGCAGAGTCTGCCTGGCATTTCGGCCATATTGCCCGGCCACTGAGAACTGAGGCAGCCAGAAGCATCCTTAAAAAACTATTGTACTAATATAATAACTAACATCTCAATATCTGATATCAACTTTTGTCACTTCTAATACCAATTTCTCTCGTCTGCCAACCGACGCTTCAACATCTAAAACCAGCATATCTTGACCCGCAGGCCTATACCCGTCCCTGGTGTCGCTGGGTCGCGTGGTGTCTGGCTCGGGCGCGACCGGGGCGGGGGGCGCGGCGGGGGCGCTGCGCGAAGCCTTGTTGCAGTACGGAGCGCTGTTGCAACCACCTGAACCGCTATAGCCGGAAAGGAGAGGTGAGAGTAACATCGTAAGCCCTCAATACACTATAGTCCACTGCCGAAATCCGCTAGGGGATCCAATCATCATCATATAAACAGAGAGACGGCCACTGCTGGGCATAGGCCTCCCCCAGAGATGTCCACAAAGGCTGGTCCTGTGCCTTCCGCATTAAGCTGGTACCTGCGATCTGTACAAGACCGTTGGTCCGCCTTGTGGGAGTCCTACCAATGTGGATCTAACGCCACTCTGGAGTACTTAGACGGGTGTGACTTTTTCGCTAATACCGACACACGACAGATACATACAAATATACAGATAGATACAGAAAAAAATATAGCCACAGACACACACACGCTATAGAGAATGGAGACAGTGAGACAAAGTAAGGTGAATAAAAACAAGAGAGTGAAGTAGTGAGAAAGAGGGTGAATAGGGTGTGTAGCTGATACGGCTCTGCGGTCCACACCCGCCTCTAGTAATGATCAAATCTCGTCAAGTTGCCCTGTTATAAGTCATGGTGGTTACTGTAATTACCTGATCTGCCAAATCCTGCTGAGCTGGAGAGAAGTGACATGTGTGATCTTCTTACTCACTATCTTTCAATAATATTGGATTTGAATACCTATGAAATTTTCACACAAGCATATTTTTAAATTTCTTTAAAATGGCAAATCCGATTACAATTATATTTTATAAGAACCTAATATTATTGAATGACTGATAGATCAGCTATATTTTACAATTTTATAGTGTAAGCACACAATATCTATAGTGACGACCTGAGTGGTTCAATGGTCAACATGCCGGTCTGCCACGCAAGAGGTCCCGGGTTCGATTCCCGGCCGGGCAGAAATTGAAATGATGAATTTTAATTTCTGTTACGGGTCTGGGTGTTCTATGTATAATAAGTATGTATTTAAAAAAAAAAAAAAAAAAAAAAAAAAGTATTTAAGTAGTATATCAGTTATCTAGCACCCATAGCACAAGCTTTGCTTAGTTTGGGGCTAGATGGCGCTGTGTGAATTTGTCCACGAATATTTATTTTATTTTATTTTTTATTTAAGTACAATTCACGGTAGTCCCCGTTATGGACTTCCCTTAGGATATCGTTATAGGTACTTTCTGTCCTATATTAATGTTTGTTTCTTGAAAAAATAATACTAATGCATATTTCTCGTTTCAGAGTGAACGAGTCGACATGATGCCTGTTTAGAAAGTGATTAAGTAGAGGTCAACCGCTAGTTACGTTAGATATTCATCATTCCATGGAACAGTCTGTCTAAGGTTGGATGGCTATGTTCTGAACAATGTTCCTTATGTTAAACACCTTTTACTTCAAGACAAGGCAGTTAGAAGTTCCACCTGGTGGCGCCACTAGTAAGTCTGTTCTCAACATCCGTTGTGATATTTCAATGATTCATGATCAAATTTCAAGTTGACAATTGGATTAATATTACCGTGTCGGAGTGCCAATCGACTTCCGAGACTGTTCATCCAGTCTTCGGGTCCCCAGCGGATGATGATCAACCTCGCCGAGCCATCGGTATCAGGAGACACACCTGACGAGTCGTGAGCTCGTTGCAGTGCTGAACGTTCGACTAGCCTCTAAGTACGAAACGGGCACCCATCCAGTTCCCGGTCTCTGCGAAGGCTGCTTAACCTTGGTTATCGGTCTTGTATGCACGTGGCCAGTAGACCAGTGCCGCTCTGTTGGATTAAAGCCTATAAACTGGTGAGGAAGATACGTCAGCCATTTTGTTTCTATTACCTTATAAAAATCTTAATTGTTATCGCAAGGACAGTGGCGCCCTCACTTTCTTTTCGGAAGCATATTGCAATATTGGATATATTTTTAGTATTGTTTGAATGCGTTGAAACAATTTTATTATATAGTTACGATTATGATGTTGGTTTTAAAATGTTATATATATATAATATACCTAGTGTTGTTTGTTTGTATTGTATATAGATTGAATTGTGTACCTTTTGTGAGTTAATTCAATATGAGACACTTACAGATTATTTTTTCTTTTTATGTGGATATCCAAAATATTGTATACAGTTGATTCGTGAATGGTTTCATATAAGAGTGCATACTGCATACATCTACGGCCATAAAATGCTTCTAAATGCTTAAATAGTATTAATTTATTGCAATATAGTCTTACTAACATTATAACGAAGGAAATTCATTCCAAAATATATGATTGCGGCTAACAGTTTTTACTCATAATGTATTTTTTTTTTATTATGTCTAGAATCAATGCAGCCAGTGCGTCAGAAATATGAGTAGTATAGTAATGTATTAGCTAGATAGAAAAAAAAATATGGTAACAATAAAGTATTGTAGCGTATTCTTATATTGTATTCGGCATTTGTCGACTGAAATTATTTTGTCAATAACGAACCAATGATAAAATCTTACTGCGCTAACTCGGCGACAAAAATCTTGGCTTCCGAACTAACCTCTTGTTCAGACCGCTGGATGGATGAATAATAATATATCAGAAAACATAACTCAAGCTTAGAAGGCCTTACACGAAAATGAAAGAAAGCTATAGAATTTTGTTAGTGCCAAAATGTAAAGAGAAATTGTGTAAGGGTTAAATTTCTTGACATATTATTATTTATAGTCAATGTTTGATAGGTTACACCATGTATATCAAAGCGTGATCCTCGAAACATCCTATACACTAGTGGAAACAGAATGGGGTGTGTGTATGAGAAACAATATGAAAATATGAGGTACGTTCAGTAGTATGAATACATACTGACGGACGCCGTATGTTACATGGTTATAATACTTAGAAGGTTACATCGACGGAGTTTATAAGACAATTATTTTAGCTACAGATAGAACCTACCGTAATAAGCTTCCATAGTTCATTTTTATACTTAGTCAGATCATGTTTGGCTTGTATTGTTATCTACCAGTTGTTTTCCTTTTAAGGTAAAGAATGTCAATTTGGCAGAATGGTATTTGGCTCTTGACCTGACCTTTCTTACAAATATAATCGAACTGAACTACTCAGGTCGTCAAACGAATTCTGCTAAAATATATGAAACTGCAGTTTATTTTTGCGATTTCAGAGTTGTTTCCATAGTAAAAGTTTTTTGTTATCACGTGCACATGCATATCCCTTGGTATCACGAATTTGAAATCACCCTTATATACGAATCGGATGTAGAATGAGCTCCCGGATCGTTCAAGAGGTATATTAGAGGCGGGCAACGCATTGGTAGCGCCCCTGGTGTTGCTGATATTCATAGGCGATGGTGACCACTTTCCATCAGGTGGTCCGCATGCCTGTTTGCCTGCCGTATTACATAAAAAAATGGAGTAGCAGTTTTGACTCAAGAGCCAAATACCAAGTTCTGGATGCCTGCAATGTTTGTACCTACCGCTTAGGACGTATCTACGATTTTGTTAAAACATACAAGTGTGTATCACGATATTTTATTTGTAATAAAGAAATTACGATGTTTGATAAGTTTATTGAATTATTTTGAAGCCAATTCCTCTAAGATCCCCAACCTACCTACCTAAAAGATGTTATCATCATCAGTGTCCTTCTAACGGTAATTCGTGTCTCAGCGGCTAGCGGTAAATCTGCCAGTCAGACAGATGTCGGACAAAACATAAATTCAAATATTTCCTGAACTACTTTACCGATATTGGAACAAAACTGAGAACCATCTACAAACCATTTCCCGTGTTACGCACGGGCAGACCTATGTTTTTGGATCTTATAAACTACAAAGTGTAATTTTCCTTATGCAAATAGCGTCAAAAGTAGCTAAGCGAAATATCACTGAACAATTTAAGGATAATTTAAACGTCCATGCCATAATGTCCGTTTCAGTATAAGCGTAGTTCATTGTTCAAATGTTATTCTAATTACAACTGTAACATGTTTATAAAGCTTAAATTTCCCTGTTTGGTCAGATCATTCTGAACAGTCTGGTTGCTTTGCTACTTCTGATGCTGACTGTACTTGATGACGTAGGATAACCAACGGTGACCCCACACAGTGTTTTCAAATAAACCGTAGATAATATTAAATGGGAATAAAGTTTGATGTTTTCTATGGTTCATCAGTTCGGGAGCCATAATGCCACGGACAAATACACATGTTCTAAGCATTTAACATCCCTCTTTTTGGGTCTAAATAAAGGTTAAAAATAGTCTCGGTATGTAAATGTATCGGTTATCAAACTTCTTTTTATAATAATAATACTCTCTTTATTTATAGAAAATACAGTAAGGTACATGTTAAAATGGCAGGTGTGATAAGTACATAACAATTTTTGTTGCCCTGCTTCCCAAACTAGGAATAACCTGTATCTTGGGAATCAGTGAAATCACCCATGGCGCCACATCATATTTTAGATTATGGTAAACAATTATTAAACTTAAGAAAGAAAGAAATATGAGATTGCAAAGATAGACTACATAATCTTATGTACTACATAAACTTATGCCACAATGAAGCTTTTCGAACATACCAGAGACCTCGCCAAGAATTAAAGGGGTTTAAAGTGTCCTGCACGTAGGTACATTGTCACTAAACTCGGGATTGTGTGTTTTGATTATTTTTTCCTGTAGTGCGGGAGGCAATAGAAATAACGAAATACACCATAACCATTTTAATCGTGAATATAGCTTTAGACTGTCCAGTGCATGGAATCTAGTGTTAAACGTATACAAACTCAAGAATAATTCGATTCTGGTTTCGCTTCGTTCAACATAGTTCAGCTTCAATTCTAATACCTACATCGGATCCGTGCTTTTTTTATTTATACTAGCCTGACTCACCTGGTGGTACGTGACGATGCGGCCGATAATGGAACATGGATGGGCATGCCTGTCTAGGAACAGGCTAATCACGCTAGCCTTGACAACACTCGCAAGCAACACGTTACATTCCTTAGCCGTACTAAAGGTTGAACTAAAGCGGCTGTACGAGTCCGACGATATCGGCCCCGATGTCAAGTCCCGAATCTGCGGCTTGGGCCAAATGGCGGGGGCTCTAAGCAGTCACCTTTGACTAAAATCCCGATCACGCTCAAGGGGCTAATATATATGAGCATATATATTAGGCCTGTGATGCTCTATGGCCGTGTGGTGTCCGGTAGAGTAGAATAGTACCACCCCTTACACTCATGGGTGTCGTACAAGGCGACTAATGTTTTTGAGGCTAAAGATCAAGAGTCTCCGTAGTCTGGAAAATGGGCAGCAGCATTTTCCATTGTTATATTAAAACACTGCGATCTCCAACCCGCCTGCCAAGCGTGGAGATTATGGCAATAACCTCCCCTCTCGTGGGAGAGGCCCTAAGTCCTGCAGTGGACCGTCACGGGCTGTGATGTGTGATGCTCTATGGCTGCGAAACTGACGAAGCACATCCGCGGACTCCACTCTGCTGCGGTAGATGTGTAGCGTTACGTGATTTGATCAAGTGCGTAACGTTTCCCCCTTGGCAGCCTTGGCTGCGAGACATCGTAGATAAGCTCGAAGCACATTAATTTGCGAGAAAATACATAGGTATCTGCGTCATAATGCGTCAAGTGTTTACATCTAAAATATCCTATTTATAGCGATGCGAATGGTTTATATTTTTCCGCAGACTAGCTACTTAGTCATTTAGTGAGTAAAATGTAACTGTGAGTAAAATGTAAATGTAATTATTTGCGTTTCGAAGCCAAATAATGGGTACAAAGAATTCAGTGTGTATTATAGTTACCTACAGTCTACACAAACAGCTCGTATTCTTGTCATTGCTATTACGTTCTTGTATGTACACTTACTCAAGTACAGACTGAACACACCCAATATACCTTAAATAGGTGTATGCTGGGGGTCCTCTCACTACGTATGTGAGCACAGAGAGATCACTGCGCAAATTAATGTATAAAATATTGTAGGTTTAAGTAGAAGTTGCAAAACAATTGTAAAAGTTCGTCGAGGATTTTGTACAGTAACAATTAAAACAGATACAGCCCAAACTAAGTGATCTAACAGTTCTCACAAAGCATTTTATATATCTGGGAAGATGTTATCTTTAAACAAGATATTTGTTTAACAACAAAGAGTCATTGGTACATGGTACCTCTGGGGTTCGAATCCGATATCTCGGGGTAAGAGTCTGTCTGACCTTGCGCACGAGGGCACAACGGTGATCTAGATTTTGGTAGATCATGTAATTACAGCGACTCCTATCTGACCTCCGTGACCTTGCTATCAGGGGAACCTGACCAGATTGGATCATGAACACATTCAGTCGCTTTAATGTGCACGTTTCATCACGATGGTTTCCCTCACCATAACAGCGTCGCTTTTTCACCTACATAACTCAGAAAAGAGTCATTGGTAGGTACATGGCGGCAATGCTATTCGAACCCGATCTAGCTTACGAGTCAGCTTATTCACTAGGCCACCGACGCTCTCCTTCACAACATATTCCTGTTTATTTGGAAAAGGAACCAGCGCGGGAGTTTTACTATTTCCGTACAGACGGTCGTGCTGGTCGTTGAACTGTGTTCGGTTAATTTTAACCAAGATGCTCCCGACGACTTGGTAAAACACATGTTGAGTAGGTAGTTATAGCTCGATTGTTATTATAGGTATGGATAGCCACCATGAAGACCATGTGCAATTGGCATTAAGGGCACCTTCTTTTTACCCGACTGTATGTATGTTTTCTTATACCACTAAGATGGCAGACAAGCTTACGGCCTTGGCCTTGTTTGTTCCTTTGTGTCACTCTAGAGACCAAATGCGTCGGTCGATTTTGATGGTTCTTACGTCTATCGATTTAAAGTTAGTTAGCAACCATTAGCATTCTCATTTTTTGACTTCACTGTTGCATTGGTACTTGCTTTCAAGTTTAAATTAAACTAACTTTTGCACTTTATACACCTATTTACTTACGTTACACCATTCGGCTTGTTTCTAACTTTTCAGTTCTTTAATTAATAGTAGTCGGGGTTTTTAGTTTATTATTTTTACTCCTTATACTACAACGAACCAAGTATGAAATGAATACAAATACCTACTGTAGCAAATTCGTTTTGTGTTAGGTAGTCTCCATTTTAGAGGAAGTAGGTGGTGTTTATAGGGTCAATAGCCTCGACTCGACTATGCTGATGGAGTAACGAGACTAATGACCTGAACAGTCTATTGCCTCTGTGCCTCGTGCATGAAGTAAAGGTCACACTGTGCTCCCTGGCAACCCCATCATCTGTTTTGCTGTTTCTAAATACACGACATAATTGTAAATGATGTGTACTCAATTAGTACATACTTTAAAAAAGATGTACCCTAATTTAAGATTACAATTATTTGAATTTAGAGCATATCTACAGCAATAACAATATTTATTCATCCAGTACCTACCTACATACAATATTACAAATAAGAGCACCTTACATTTTTTCAGGCTTCATTAGTTGAAACAGCAATCCATAGAATTTCTTGAATAAAAAATATAATCTCATTTATTCGTCATTTACATTGTTGATTTTAACTAGGTACACCGAGTAATAAAATGCCGAAACGGTTCCAGCTCAGCATTTTACCAAAGCAGAGGGTTTTGTTAGGGTTGGAGATGCTCTACAGTAACACTAAATTCAAATAATAGTATGTACTAATTTAGTACACATAATGTACAATTATGTTATATATTTAGAAACAATAAAACAGACGATGGGCTTCCCAAAGAGCACGACGTCAATGGTCGCATCCTCAATCTACTACAATGATAGTTAATAGGTCCCTTCCCATATCTAAGCATTTTCAAAGCAAATAACTAGCTTAAGCCTGTTTCTTTTCTGCGTGCTTTAGGCCTATAGAGTCTACGCTACTGAGAAGATAAGTCAACTTATTTTGATTTCTGTGGCTACAATACCTACGTACCGCAAGAGCGAATTACTTTGGCCAGGGGTTACGTTAGCCCAAAATGGAAAACGGTTTATTTTTCCGGCGACATCGTTTGCTATCTTAGTAGGTACCTAGTTTGCTTACGAATTATGTCACTAACATACGTTATATGGACACAGGGGAGAAAATATACTATTGTTTTCAATTGTAGACAAATAACCCCCCAGGACTGTCGGTAGAGGCTGGCTAGAGGGTCTGCTTCGTAAGGGAGAGTGACGCCACATTTTATACAATAGGTAAACGATGCTCTTACGGTGAGGAAACTGCACATTCAGGCGAATAAGTGTGTAACCATTATCCAATCAGGGATCAGATTGTCCGCTGCTCCGTGACCCTGTAGGTCAGACGGCAGTCGCTCTATTGTAATTACCTGATCTGCCAAAACATGGATCATAGTCAAGGCGGGTCCCGGGCCCTCGAGCGCGAAATCACAACCTACCTAAGGCCGCCTATGCCCACAATGTTTGAATAGACCTGTTAAATTTTCTTTCCTGTAATTTTGTGTGCAATAAAGAGTATATCTATCTATCTACCTAGTTATTGACTCCAAGATGATTAATCTCCCTAGTACCCGGCCATAGTAACCAGTGTCCACGTCTCAGCACCGCGGCGTACCTAAGTCATGACAGGTAGGTTTATGTAGGACGCACTAGGTGATCTGAAAGGTCATGGGTAGGTATTCTAAGTATTTCTTTTGAACCTAATGGTAACTAAGTATCTATTTAAATAAATATCTTAATACCTACTCGTAGGTATTAAGATATCGCCTATATATTTCTACGAATGCAACAAGTGAAAACCTACACATTCACAACAGACCTCCAAACCGAGTCCAAAGTTGTTTACCTGCAACCTACATAACGCCAACACATATTTTGAGCTGCAAACCTGTCACCACTATATACAGCCTTGTGTACTAGCCTACTATAAACGTACCTTGCGCCGGAGTTCGTGTCCTTATGCGGCTCGGCGCGGGCGCAGTGATGTCACCAACGTATTAGCAAAAGGAGGCCGTCAATGGCCCATTTATTCATAATCTTGTTGAGGTTTACGTCATATTTCTGTGGAGTGGGCAGTTGTTGTTGTATGTTTTTGCGGTTAGCAACAGTAGGTATGCATATCTCGGCACTATGATTTGGTTTATAATTAAAATAAATAAGTAAGAGGGGCATGTGGTGACCTGCAGGTAGATTATATCTATTACCAACCCGATCCATTGACTGTTGTCGTTAAAGGCGTCCACGAATGAAACGACTACGTAGCGATAATCATGAGACATTACTTCCGTAGGTAATCCAGAAAATAGGCAGCAGAGCTTTTTTCTTTTGAGTATACATAGAACACTGCAATCTCCGACCCGACTGAAAAACTTGAAAATTATTCCAATGCCTTTCACTGTGTAAAAGGCTCAAGACCACCCTTGAAATGTTACGGGATGTTGCTATGTAGTTTTATAAGGCGACTAATGTTTTAGACGTGGATCAGCATAAACCAGAAAATGTTCTGACCATCTTTGACAGCTGTAGCCGTATTCACAATCATTCGAAACCGTTTCCGAACGATTTGACACGAAATTCGTGAGCGACGAATCCGTGTCGATCGATTCGAAAACTGTTATTCAGAATCCCGATAGATTCCACGGAAACTACTCTCTATAACATATGAAACTTTCATCAAAATTAACTGAAACCACATTTTCCTAAGAACTTTTGCGGGGTCCTTTGTCGATTCCGTATCCGAATCCGATTTCCGAGCCATTGTGAATACGGCTACTGGTGGCGAGTTGGCAACCCTACTCCCATCCCATCTAGGTGTACTCGAAGTGAAACTTGTGTCTTATTTAAGCCTATAATTAATCAAACTAACTAGTGAAAACTTCATAAAAACGTTTGGCGTTGCCTCTGCTATATGTGGAGTTCATTTCAAATCCCTCCAATACACAAGCCGTAGGAAGACAAGCGTCATGCCCAATAGCGGAGGAGCATTGGGCTGTTTCACATAATCATCGTGATCCTAGCATCCAATCCCGGTTCTGTTGATCTTCAGCATCATTTTCGCTTTCGACGCAAGCGATCTCCAATCCATGGCCGCGGATCTTCTGGGGGTTGAAGAGCATCGTAGACTACTGTTAATGTCAAACGCTATTACTACGGCCTAAATATTTTGAGTCGTAACGGGTGTGAGCACGACTCATCCGGCCGTGGTACTAATCTAACCAGAAGAGGAAGTGTTAATCAGCGGTCAATCAGAACGCGGATGGAACTTTGTTGAAGCTAATCAAAATGACAGTTCATTTACTTGCGATAATTTGCTTTTCCATCCTAAAAACGGCCCTCCCGAAAATCCTCGACAGTTGTCAATTTGATTAAGGAAGGCATTTCTAGCAATTGTTTCATTAAATTGGTTTAGGGTAAGTTAGGGCCTTAATCTTATTTGCCTAGTAAACCAAACTATGGCTGATTTCAGAGTTGTGAAACCTGTGCTGCCGTACGTAGCTACAAAAAAAATATTTTCTGTGCTAAGACAGGTGTGTGAGAAAGTTTCCTACTTCCGGAAGTGTCATCTCAGTATTTGTGAGGCAGGCAACGCATCGGGAGCACCTCTGGTGTTGCCGATGTCCCGGCGGTGACACTATCAGGCTCGCTTGCCTGTCATATAACATGACAAAAAGCCTTCGCTCCTAGAGCGCCAGTGCGTCTGCCGCACGGTTGTATTGCATTGTAACCATCAGCCCTAAGGATATTTATAATGGAATAAAAAACAGAAATATTGGGAGACATGGAATAATTTAATTTCCTTTCATGGCCTCATCACCGGGAATGTGTAATAGAAACAAATAAATTAATATTCCTCGGCGCCTTCGCCCTCGCCCTCGGCGGAGTCCATGCCGACCTCTTCGTAGTCCTTCTCCAGAGCAGCCAAGTCCTCGCGAGCTTCCGAGAACTCACCCTCCTCCATACCCTCGCCCACGTACCAGTGGACGAAAGCACGCTTAGCGTACATCAGATCGAACTTGTGGTCGAGACGCGCCCACGCCTCCGCAATGGCCGTGGTGTTGGAGAGCATGCACACGGCGCGCTGGACCTTGGCCAGGTCCCCTCCGGGCACCACCGTCGGCGGCTGGTAGTTGATCCCCACCTTGAACCCAGTAGGACACCAGTCCACGAACTGGATGGTCCTCTTCGTCTTGATGGTGGCAATGGCCGCGTTCACGTCCTTCGGCACCACGTCCCCTCTGTACAGCATGCAGCACGCCATGTACTTCCCGTGGCGCGGGTCGCACTTCACCATCTGGTTGGCGGGCTCGAAGCAAGCGTTGGTGATCTCGGCGACGGACAACTGCTCGTGGTAGGCCTTCTCGGCGGAGATGACCGGCGCGTAAGTCACCAGCGGGAAGTGGATACGCGGGTACGGCACCAAGTTGGTCTGGAACTCGGTTAGGTCGACGTTGAGAGCGCCGTCGAAGCGCAGGGACGCCGTGATGGAAGACACGATCTGGCCGATCAGCCTGTTCAGGTTGGTGTAGGTCGGGCGTTCGATGTCCAAGTTGCGGCGGCAGATGTCGTAGATGGCTTCGTTGTCAACCATGAAAGCGCAGTCGGAGTGCTCCAGGGTGGTGTGGGTGGTCAGAATGGAGTTGTAGGGCTCCACGACGGCGGTGGACACCTGGGGGGCGGGGTAGATGGCGAACTCCAGCTTTGACTTCTTGCCGTAGTCCACTGAGAGACGCTCCATGAGAAGAGACGTGAACCCAGAGCCGGTACCTCCACCGAATGAGTGGAAGATGAGGAACCCTTGGAGACCGGTGCACTGGTCAGCGAGCTTGCGGATGCGGTCCAGGACTAGGTCTACAATCTCCTTGCCGATGGTGTAGTGGCCACGGGCATAGTTGTTGGCCGCGTCCTCTTTGCCAGTGATAAGTTGTTCTGGATGAAACAACTGCCTGTATGTGCCGGTACGGACCTCATCTGTTGAAGAAGAAAACATGTTAGAAAAAATTCAACTAAAGTTTAACTAACAAAAACTTAATAAACAAAGTTCTGCTGGAATAATTAAAGAGCGAGGATAACTTACCAACTACTGTAGGTTCGAGATCGACGAAGACAGCACGGGGGACGTGCTTGCCAGCGCCTGTCTCACTGAAGAAGGTGTTGAAGCTGTCATCACTACCTCCAATGGTCTTGTCTGTGGGCATCTGGCCATCAGGCTGGATGCCGTGCTCGAGACAGTAAAGCTCCCAGCAGGCATTGCCGATCTGGACTCCGGCTTGGCCAACGTGTACAGAGATGCATTCACGCTGTTGGAAAGAAATGGTTCCATTTGAGAATTGGTATATGCATAATGCTTATTCAATGCACTATTATTCCCTATAAACAGTGACTATGTGATGGTTATTGAATATAAATAACAATAAGTGAATGCCTATTCACTTAACGGTATGTCAATAAAAAACTAAATGAGAAGAGAAATAAGATTTTATCTTTTGTTGTGGGAAGGTGCACAGTAAATTAAAGAGAAATTCACAAGTGAAGGGGCCTATCATTCACATTGAGAAAAGGTGAAAGTGGCAGCAAGTACATTAGAGCCAATTGAATAAGGTCTGATAAAGTAGGCAAGTACAACGCAACTCTATAGTAAGTATACAATTTTCGAAAAATGTAGATTACCTAGGTGAGTAGAAACTATAATCAGGGTACCTATTGAATATGTAGCACATGTATCTATAGTAATTACGCTGGGTTGGTTGAATGTACTTGAAGGAAGTACGACTATCGATTTTTATATGGTAAATTAGTATATCCATATTTTATCCGGCGGGCGCCGGCCCGAAGCATAAATAAGTGAGATCATCGACTTTGCCTTGAATGAGGTCGGGCGACAGCGACACGTCACCGGGCGGTACGGTATATTGATTTGGACGAAAATCACATAAAAAGTGCATGGAAACCGCCTGGTACTCTAAATTAGCACGCGAAATAATACGAAAGTAATGTAAAATTGTTGACAAAATCGACATTTCGGGCGTGGCAACCGGGAACCGGCATGGCACCCTTGAAAATTTTACAAATTGTAACCGTAATCTATGTACTCTACTAATAACTGATATAACAATATAATAACGTCAGATACCTCTAAATACTAAAAACAGAAGAGAAAGTCGAAATAGTAGAAGATCGGAAAGTACAACGGTACAATGGGACAAATTACGAAGTCTCATTGGAAACCACAAGGGCACCAAATTGAATGAAATCAGAATCGGTCGGGTTATACGCCGACAAAATGGTGGCGTGACCACCCGGTACTTTCATCAGAAAAGCAAGCTAAAATAACCACTCCATAGTATTAAAAGTTAAGAATTCAGAGGAATAATATTATTACTCACCATTTTGAGTTGAGTTTTGTTGAACTTATTAAGTTAAAAATTAAATATATCAGTCGTCGTTCGGGGCTACCGGTGAAGAGGTTGGCCGAACGAATAATAACGCGAAAAATCCGTTAGTCAAGCTTATATAGGGTCGGCCTGGCGGGGGTTCGACGCTTGGAATTCTGTACTCCCATTGGTCTATTCCATTGCCGCATGGGCGGACCGGCCAATAAGGTCAAAGCTGCATTATATCACCATTGCGGGAATATGTGGGTTGGTGATTCATCGAGTTTAGTGATGTCCTTTCGAAAATTTTAATCGAATGTTTAAATTAACTTCATATAAGTTAATTTTATGTTGCTGTATTATTTCAAGCTGTTAGTTAGTAGATGATAAGTACAGTGTTGTAAAATTACCTGATTGATTTCTTACATTAAAATTCTGGTATATGCCACTCATATATAGATTCAATTGAGATGCAAGGTGAGAACCTTGACTTTGACAGGGTTAGCCACGCAGCCCTTTAAAGCAAGCGTCCGTCAATTATGGTATTCCTGCTGGCTTACAACGGTTACACGTCTGATATTCAAGCTATCAACGCGGAAATTCCTCAGGAGTCGGTTCTGTTCGCGACTCATTGCTTGCTGCACATTAACTATTTGATTGTACCTGGTATCTTTGGGTACGGCGACGACATCTCAGTAATAAGTAAGTAACGGATCTGTCGGAGACAAAAGCCAACAGGGACGACATTCAGTCTTGTCGAGAGGCCATGGTTGGTCGTTTGAAAGAAACTTTCAAGGCATTCTCTGATTATAATCAGACCTACGTGATCCTATTAACAGGGGAACCTGACTAAATTGGATTAGTTTCACATTTAGCCGCTCAAATCAGAGGTCCCGGGTTCGATTCCCGGCCGAGCAGAAATTAAAAAGATTAATTTTAATTTCCGTTACGGGTCTGGGTGTAGTATGTATTTAAAAAAGTATATAAGTAGTTAATCAGTTATCTAACACCCATAACACAAGCTTTGCTTAGTCACCGTAAGACTGTAGGCACTCAAACAATACTTTCTTAACTATTTAAGCTATACATTTTATAAGTATCTAAGTTTTCATAAAATAGTCATCGATAGTTCATCATCATTACAGCCCGTAACAGTTTACTGCAGGACTTAGGGCCTCTCCCACGAAAGGGAAGGTTATTGCCATAATCTCCACGCTTTGCAAGCGGGTTGGAGATCGCAGTTTTTAAATGTCACAATGGAAAATGCTGCTGCCCATTTTCCAGACTACGGAGACCTTAAAAAGAAAACATTAGTAGCCTTGTCCGACACCCATGAGTGTAAGGGGTTGGTGCTATTCTACTCTGCCGGCCACCACACGGCCGACCATCGATAGTTACGAGGTTCGAATCCCGCTGCGGCTATGTACCAATGACTCTTTTCTGAGTTATGTACATTAGTTGAATTTTAACCGATGCTCTTACGGTGAGGGAAAACATCGTGATTCAATCTGGTCAGGTTCTCCTGGTAGCAGGGTCATGGAGGTCAGATGGCAGTCGCTCCACAGTAATTACCTGACCTGCCTAATCCTGGATCATGGTCAAGGCTGACCCCGGGCCCTTGTGCGCGAGAGCACAACCGGGACATTAACGCCAAGATGAGTCATCGATAGTTACGAGTATTATTTTATCGATATATTGATTCTGCCTTGTTCACTTCCCTGAGTTGATTATATCTGTGTGGCGGGACACGCAAAAGTTGAACTCACTCACACAGTAGTAGACCGGCAGCTGTGTTGATTTTGCCATAGCAACTTAATGAAAACAAAGCCTTCAATAAAATTTTAAAAAGAAAAGTATTTAAAATGCTACTCTGGTTCAATAACATGTACATTTTAGTTAATTAGTAATGATGTTATCGTCATTTTTCAAATTCGGAAACCGTTTACCCGCTCACCCACTACGCACACATACGTAAACTCGAACACACGCCAATCCCAACGGGCGGGCGCCGTGGCGTCGCCTCGCTGTGGATCGGTAGCCCGCCATCGCCCGTCCGTTGATTTCATGCCCATAAATGGAATTGGGATGGTTCTCAAATTATTACAACATTCGATTTAGCCAAGCTGATTTCAGTACCTAGGCATTCAATTTTCAATGTTCTTAATCGTAAGTTAATATTTGTCATCGAAATGTATGAAAATAAGTAATAGAAAATATTTTTGTTACATAAACAATGTGTGAGTTTACCCGGTCTACCAAAATCCTAATTAAGTAAAAAGCGCTAGGAAGAAGAAGCAATTCTATAAATCCGTATATTACAATAATGATAAAACATGGTTTAGCCGTGTGGTGTCCAGCAGTGTAGCACATCTCCAACCCCTTGCACTCGCGGGTGTCGTACAAGGCGATTAATGTTTTCGAGCAAAATATCTTGAATTTATGTAGACAGGAAATTGGCAACAGCGTTTTCCATTGTTATATTTATACTAGCGGCCCGCCCCGGCTTCGCACGGGTAGTAATCTTAACAAATTATACACCTAAACCTTCCTCATATATCACTGCGCCCGCCTGCCAAGCGTGGAAATTGAAAAATATGGCTTGAAAACTTCAAATCGTTATAATAGTTGAATGCTACCACGATGCTACAAGATTTCGAAGCACGTTACTTCAAAAGATCTTCATTGATCGCAATGGTGGAAAAATGTGGTGGCATCGGCCACCACATTTTTATGTACCTACGTTACGGCGAAAAGCCTTCACTGCGCTACGAAGTTACAAGGAAAACCTAAAAAGTGGAATGAATTCGCGAAACTAACATTTTATTAAAGATATTTCGGATTTATGATAGGTAACAAGTCTGTATAGTTTATGTGATAGGTACGGCAATTAAATTAAACTAAAGGAAAACGAAATTAAATGTTGTTGAAGATTTGGAACCACAGACAGGCTTGTTTCAAGAGAATGTTACAGCGCCACCTTTAGATGAACGTGTGTACCATTACGTCAGTTCGTTGGGTAGTGTATAAAGGTGCGCTAGCCGCCAGCACAATAGTGTTTTGTGCCGCAAGTGTGGCGCTAGTAGATAATAGCGCCATCTTACATATTTATTTGAACTGTACTGATGATGAGACTACTCACAAGTTCTTTTCATGCAAAGTAAATAAATGATTTCTATGTTTTTGTAATATTATGTCTATAATTAAAATGTACGTACATAAAAGAATTTTAAAACTAAAACTATTTTAGTTACAGTCACATGACCGAACTCGTATAGCTTCAATAATTTACGAATAGAAAATATAAATCACAGATTACAATATACATTGCCTGTTATAAATCGTATAAAAACATAAATCTTCAGATTTCCCAGAAAATTGCACACTGGCTGGTCATCTTGTTTCGCATCTCTCTCTATCTACGGTACCCTCATCGTCATGGGGATAGAAAGAGATGACTATACGATCGTTGTTTCACGAGAAACATGATATTTCCGTTTGGTACGTTTTCCCGCGCTAAAGTCAGTGCGAACTCATTCCGCGCGCGAACGCATTTGAACCTGCCAGTATCGACCGAAGAAAAGAACGAAACTTTAATTTTTTAAATAAAAATCCATCCATACTCAAGAAAAGTGTTGTATATACTATGCAAGCCTAATTTTATTTTTGTGAAGTGCTTTGTGGAGTGATTTGATCATTTGAGGATTTTTGGCACATATTTAGTAAGTACTTAAAATAATAAATAATTTTATGGCATTTTTACAGCCTTCAATGATACATGCAAAAATGAGTTAAAATTTAAATAGCTACATACTTTTTTCTGCTTTCTGAATGTTCGTCTTATCGGCTTTACGTAGTACCCAACCTACCTAGGTTACCAAGGTACCGCCGGAGTTCTACTTCATTCTTTTACGGACATACAGGATTTAAACCATTTATGGTGGCTTGTCTAGCGGTTATCTCAGCAGATATGGGCTTAGGTCTTCACAT
Source organism: Blastobasis lacticolella (assembly GCA_905147135.1). Taxonomy (NCBI): domain Eukaryota; kingdom Metazoa; phylum Arthropoda; class Insecta; order Lepidoptera; family Blastobasidae; genus Blastobasis; species Blastobasis lacticolella. The sequence continues at coordinate 12,283,315 of LR990062.1, read as the reverse complement.
AGGTAACTGGGATAGGATCTAGACTGCCCAGGGCTTTGAAAGTAGCTTCTGTTAGGTTAGACACAACACAAACCTGTGTCTTACCTACCGGGCTACTTTCCATCCGACATCATTAGGTACCTAGTTAGTTAGGATGCGAGCCCTACTCTTCGCTATACCTTTTATTCGCATAGGTACATTAATATGTACATTATGTATAATACGTATATGTATATTTTATTTAAGCAGTAGCTACCTACAAGCTAAGTCAATTGCAGATCAAGCGCGCTTTTATCTTAGGACCGTCTTTATGCCGTCGTAATAGAGACTGTTTTTGCAGTGCAAGTGTGCGGGTGACTGTACTTCTATTTTGTTTAGCATAATTTTAATTTAATACCGAGGTACTACTCAGTGGCAACTGGCAAACGACAGATGGTCCACCTGAATAGAGTCGTACTTAGTAACGGAACCGAACTGTGGCCTAGGTATAGTCATCTGCAGAGTGAACGGACTCACCTGACATACGTAAATTATTTTTATTTCTTTATTTATCTACACATTTCTTTTAGGTAACAAGACCCATATAATATATAAACAAATAAATTACAATCACTGTAGGTACGCTAGGGAGAGGGACCTTTCACTATGCGGCTGGCTGTACTGATGTTTTCAGAATATCGATGGAAGTAGGTTGTTATTATCTACTACCTAAATATATTTTTTATTACTTGTCTTAAATATTTATATGCAAACATAAAAGAACTATGCACGCTTTGCCTCATTACGAGTTGTATCGCTAATTAGGTAGGTATTTTATACCCATATTTTAAATTAAATGCAGTTTTGTTTTATTATTAAAGTTTTAATCATTACAAAATGAAAGATACCTATTAGGTAGATATTAATAAATAAATAAGTAAATATGCTTGGAGAAATTCACACAGCGCCATCTAGGCCCAAAGTAAGCAAAGCTTGTGTTAGATAACTGATACACTATCATCACAGCCCGTAACAGTCCACTGCAGGACTTAGGGCCTCTCCCACGAAAGGGGAGGTTATTGCCATAATCTCCACGCTTGGCAGGCGGGTTGGAGATCGCAGTGTTTAAATATAACAACGGAAAATGCTGCTGCCCATTTTCCAGACTACGGAGACTCTTGTTCTTTTGCCTCGAAAACATTAGTCGCCTTGTACGACACCCACGTGTGTAAGCGGTTGGTGCTATTCTACTCTGCCGGACACCACACGGCTTGCTGATACACTATTTATATACTTATTTAAAAAATATATAGAATTTATTATACATACTACACCCAAACCCGTAACAGAAATAAAAATTCATCATTTAAATTTCTGTTCGGCCGGGATCGAACCCGGGACCTCTGCGTGGAGACCGGCATAACCAACAGAACCACTCAGGTCGTCAATTAATAGCATAACATTTCTCCTCAGCGCACAGAATTATTACGCTCAGTCATGCTCAGCGTTAGGCCGTTAAAATATTATAAAGAATAAATGCCCGATAGGTATTATTGCCCAATCCCAGTCGCCCACAAGTGGGACCACCATTCAATGTTCCGCCCACGCCACAGCTGTTTACTTTACGTGGGCTTGTAGCCGTAAGGCCATTTTTCATATCGCTGCTGTATGTTTTCTGACGTCTTTCGACCGAGGTTATCGAGTCTAGTTTATTTTAGTGTCTCTTTGACATGCTACTGCTTGGGGTAAACCTATAGAGATAGTAGGAATAGGTGACCTAAATAATAATATTCAATAAATAAACTCAAAAACTACTTGACCGATTTTGAAAATTCATTCACTAACGGAGTAACATAGGCTACTTTTTATCCCGGGAAAATACCCCGCGGGAAAGTTGATTGTTTACCTAGATCCGAACTGCGCGCGGGTGAAAGCTGCTGAGAACAGCTACATACATACATGAAGCTCACGCCTGTGTCCCACAGGTGGGGTAGGCAGAGACTATGGACCGCCACTTTGCTCTGTCCTGACACAACTCCCTAGCCTCGCATATATCCACAACTCTTTTCATACATCTTCTTTTATTCTTACCACTTCGGACCCCAGCTTTTTTGAGAACATTACTGATCTGATCAGTGAATGTTTTTCTGGGTCTTCCTCTAAAGGGCCGGTTTTCCAGAACAGCTAGAATACGAGCTCATATAACGAGATAACGTGGTAAAATCACATAATGTAATAATTACATTTTAATTTTTAAATAGCTATTTCGTGCCTATTTACTTGATACATACCTTGATACCTACTTTTATTAAGTCTAATCTGTCCACCTTTTGATGCGTCGGAGTCATTTGGGCATATCAAGAAGTGTCGATATCTCACCAATTTGGTCGAATTCTAGACGAATAGTGAGAATTAGTATTAGGTAAAAAGAAAGTGAGAATAAAGAAAGAGTGGCAGCAATCTTACGCTACTCACTGTAAAATCTAAGCTCATTTTCATGACGATTTTTTATCAAATAATAATAATCATCTTGGCGTTAATGTCCCGGTTGTGCTCTCGCGCACGAGGGCCCAGAGTCCGCGTTGACCATGATCCAGGATTCGACAGGTCAGGTAATTACAGTGGACCGACTGCCATCTGACCTCCATGACCCTGCTACCAGGGGAATCTCACCAGATTGGATCATGGTTAGGTTACACATCCAGTCGCCTGAATGTGCAGGTTTCATCACGATGTTTTCCCTCACCGTAAGAGCATCGGTTAGTATTCAACTAATGTACTCTAACCGCTCGGTCACCGACGCTCTTACATTATTCAATAAATAAACTCAAAAACTACTTGACCGATTTTGAAAATTCATTCACTAACAGAGTGCTATATTATCACTGAGTAACATAGGCTACTTTTTATCCCGGGAAAATATCCCGCGAAAAAGTTGATTGTTAACCTAGATCCGAACTGCGCGCGGGTGAAAGCCGCTGAGAACGGCTAGAATACTTTTATATACTTAACGAGATAACGTGGTAAAATCACATAATGTAATAATTAAATTTTAATTTTTAAATAGCTATTTCGTGCCTATTTACTTGATACATACCTTGATACCTACTTTTATTAAGTCTAATCTGTCCACCTTTTGATGCGTCGGAGTCATTTGGGCATATCAAGAAGTGTCGATATCTCACCAATTTGGTCGAATTCTATACGAATAATATTAGGTAAAAAGAAAGTGAGAAAGAAGAAAGAGTGGCAGCAATCTTGCGCTACTCGCTGTAAAATCTAAACTCATTTTCATGACGATTTTTTCATCAAATATCCGACAGAAAAACGTCGAAAGACACCGTACAAGTTTACATTATAACTGTATAGTTTGGTGCGAATCCTAACAATACCTTAGTCCACACAAACAAGCAACCACAGAACACGATAGAAGCCATTAGTACCGAAACCGATGCCGCCGTTCCATGCAAGCAACAATGCACCTTTGGCAAAAAAAGAAAGAAAAGAAGTAAGCTGTTCTTTTACAGCGAGGGACAAGGTTACCTTTTTTCTAATAATCTCCTAGAATTTTTATATATTTTTTTTATTACATACGGTAGGCAAACAGGCAAGCGGGCCACCTGATGGAAAGTGGTCACCACTGCCTATAGACATTAGCAACACCAAGAGGATCGCCAATGCGTTGCCCGCCTCTATAACACGTTGCTCTGGCAGCAAAAAGGCAAATGCCACTCCACTGCCAAAGCCACGTTTCCCCAAATCCCCACCCCATGGAGACGATATTAGTCATTTCATCATCAACATCCCTTTTGTCGGAGTTTTTATAAACTTGTTCAATAAAGGAGGCTATGATTGATCGCATTTAAGCGACCATGCCCCATATAATGTCTGAACTTTAATGTCATTTCGATTTACATCGACAAGGTTACACTTTGAACCTTGGTTACATTATTTTCAAAACTAAGTATTAAAATTATGAAAAATTACAAATTAAACCAACCACATTGGGTACAAACAATTCGTCACCATCTTATTACTCGGTGTGGTGAATCAAACAGATGCCAGGATGGCAGCGACCTCGTCCCTGTTCTCTGTAAAAGCTCCAGCTCATTGTTATTTCGGTTGCAAATTGCAATATCGAATCGAGAGACGTGCGAAAATACAACGCTATGGAGACCGCAGGATGCGTCACGCAAGTCGGATTTGGCTCACGGATTATTTGTTTACATCCACACTTACTTCGGTATAAAACTCCAAGAGTGCAGAATGTACGTGGGTGTTTGTGCTATAATATTATAGTATCTCGGTAGTAATATTATAGTAAATATTAAAGTTCTAAAGATATTTGCAATACTTTTTCACAACATTCTTGGAGAAATCCAGCTACCTACTAAGGGAAATCTCTCTATGGAACATATAAATATCATTATTTCAAATTTCGCAGACTCGTAGACTCATTACATTTTATTAATAATAATAGTTTGTAATATTAAATACATTCATATTTAGCATTACAATGGGCCTTTAGAATTAATTCATGTCAATTCAGACATTTTTTATAAACATATCTAGATGTCAGTTAAATTTATAAAAATGTCAGTCTTTAAATATGGAGATTAATTTGAAGAGATTTGAAGAGAAAGATAACGCTTTGAAGAAGACAAAGCGTTATCTTTCTCTTCAAATCGTGTGACTAAATCCTCAGTATATGTCTTCGAAATGCTACGTACGTGCCTATCCTTCTGGAGATCTTTGACTAATGTGGGTGATCGTCATTATCATCACAGCCCATAACAGTCCACTGCAGGACTTAGGGCCTCTCCCACGAAAGAGGAGGTTACTGCCATAATCTCCACGCTTGGCAGGCGGGTTGGAGATCGCAGTATCATACATTGAACATTGGAAAAAGCTGTTGCCCATTTTCCAGCCTACGGAGACTAAATAAGTCGCCTTGTGTCGTACAAGGCGACTTATTTAGTCTCCGTAGGCCACGAGTGTAAATATTGCCTGTAAATTTACTATCTTCCTCTTCTTTACTTGTACGATTCCAAGACTTATCCCTTTGTTTTTCTCTTCGCATGAGTTTCCAATAAACAAGCTATGCCTCGTTCACCATTGCATCGGGGCGATGACATCACCACACCGCTAATATTAACACTTGGCAGCACTCCCGCGGCCCATCGACATGGATCATACTCGTACAGACGATTTGCATTTAGATGTTCCTGAAAAAAATGTAAACGCTAGGTCAACGGCTTCTGATAGGAATTCGCTGTGTCGGAGATCTGGTGTGTTACGTGGGTAGTTGCTGGATTAGTTTGGTATCCAGGATTCTGTGAGTCATCATCGTCAGTCGGGAGTCAATCCCGATCTGACGTAGGCACTCAAAGCCGCGAGGCGAGGGCCCGTGGTCCGCCTTCCTTTTCTCCTTCTCCATTTCTCAAGGTCTTCGGCATCTGGGGTGTTGTCATGCCACTCATGTCATCCGACGACGTCGAGCCATCGCCTCTTGGGCATCCCCTTGTCCAGGACTGATGACTTATAATATCGATGGAGTTGCTGAATCAGGCATGGAATCTTTCCAGGTATTGATCACGACTTACAAATTAATAGCTGGCGATAGGGCTCTCGGGGGATTACAGGGCAACGAGGCGGGCTCTTTCGCGCGATTAATTTCATTTTTATCTACGTTTCGTAAGTTGAACGAGAAATATAAATAAACATCTCAAATCAAATTATTCACTTTTTCTAGACATTTCTCCAAATTTAATAAAAAGCTTGTGCCAATTTACAGAACATTTGCAAATTATACCTGGACATAGGCTACTCAAGGATCTCAACTGATGAACAATTAAACAATTTCATTCAAATAAAACTGTTCTTTAGCTCTTTGTTCGCATTTTGGCAGTTTTCCTTTATTATAAATTGCCAGTTACTCATTGACATAAACAACCAAGAAATTTATCAATTTCACCCTTCAGCGCCTTAATTTATGTAAAACACCGATAAGCATTCACAGAACTACTCTGACTCCATTGTTTACGTGCCGTGGACTGGACGCCCGCATCGACCGCGCCATCTCAACCATTGGCACATTTCCCAGGCTCCCACAAATATAGTGAGTGCTACAACGTTAGGCGCCGTTTACTGTCCTATTTTTAATTGTTACGCTGTCTGTCTGCGTGTATACCATTTAGGTAGGTACCTAGATACTTATAAATTTATCTTTTCGTACTATCTACCCAACATAGATAACGTCACACGTAGCATTGCCAGTGGACCACATTCAATATCTAGTCCATTTTTAAAATAAACAAGAAGCCCGTAACAAAACCACTGCTGGACTTGGGCCTCCTCAACATCTGGAAGGGTTAGCCATAATCTCCAAGCTTGGTTGGCGTACAAGAGATCGTAGCCTTTAAAATATAGATAACAGCGAGAAATGCTGCTAAATATTTTCTGATCTGACATTAGCCGTCTTGTACGACATCGAATGTTGCAATTCTACTCTGTAGGATACCCGACGGCCGGCCAATGCCGAAAGTTAGGGCAACATATAGGTACTCAAATATTTTCTAAACTACTAAACCGATTTTAAAGAAAGCAATGCTAAGAACTATCTCGATTAAACTGGCTTTCAAATAGAGAAAACCGCATCCAAAGCGGTCCATCCGTTAAAAGCTACGATGCCACAGACAGCCACACACGTCCACAGTAAATCTGCGTTGAATGTCTCATGCTCTAAATATCACGGTCGCTAAAAATGATATTCTTTAATAACCCGATTTGCAACATATCATATTCTCAAAAAATCATATTCATTCACCTATGATTTTCTCAGATACACAGACACACGTCAAACTTATAGACCCTCACATTTGCGATTTAAAAAATACACTATCAGACAAAATATTCTTCTCATTGGGCCTACCAATATCTACCACAAAACAAAAATTGCTTAAACTGTTCATATCACTAATCCATACGGGGCACACTCAATTTTCCTCAACTCTCACCTTGGATAAACAACCGCTAAAGGCCATTACATAGCTCGTGACAATTTACTCGGAATACATAATGCGTCATATGTCTCTGTAACGATGTCCGCGAAATTATGCCAAGGTTTCGAAACGCGGGAAGGGATTACCAAAACCAGATTCTTAGTTGTAAATAAATAATTTAGAACATGATAATTGACAAATCGGACTTCTAATTAGGTAATTTAAATACCGATATATTAGATAAAAATTGTTGTTGTTTTTAAAATGTATAAGTATAGTCTTGTCCCTTAGCTATTCGATCGCAGAATTGGATGAATCTTGGATAACTACAGACTATCCTGCCGGTAAATTCATCAACAGAGACAAATTCAAATGGTCATCTTGCCGTTAATGTCCCGGTTGTGAACACGCGCGCGAGAGCCCGCGTTCCGCCTTGACCATGGTCCAGTGTTTGGTAGATCAGGGGAACCTGGCCAGATTGGATCATGGTTACACATTCAGTCGCCTGAAAGTGCAGGTTTCATCACGATGTTTTCCCTCACTGTAAACGCATCCGTTAGTGTTCAACTAATGTACTATAACTCAGAAAAGAGTCATTAGTATTTGGCGACACTGGGGTTCGAACTCGGTACCTCGGGGTACGGGCGGACCCCTTACCTCCGGTCGCGCCGTTCTTGCCGACAGATTAATCATCAGATACAAATTCTGCATGATTATAAGCAGATATAAGTACTCGGCCAGCAACTTACTGCTGCACAGAATATCAATACCAATGTCTGCTAGCCACTAGATATCCCTACTAAATCTCATGTGCGTCGGTGGCGTAATGCCTAGCTGAAGCCTCGTAAGCGAGAGACACCAGTTCGATCTCCAGTACCGCCATGTACCAATGACCTTTTCTAAGCATGGTTCCTACCTAACTAACATAAATTGTATACCTCAAACTAACCAATGGATGCTCTTACGATGAAGGAAAACATCGCAAAGAAACTTGCACTGGAATCTGGTTAGATGCTGTTAAAAGGATCACGCACAGGGGTCAGACTGCAGTCGTTCTACTGTAATCGCCTACCAGATCTGCCAAATCCTGGATCATTGGCAACCGAAATATTGACGTCATGATGATTTACGCAAATGAATCACCAGACACGCTGCGAGCTTTGACATCATCGTCAGGTTGACACCGCGGAGAACGATTGCGGTGTGATGTAACTTCCTATGAGAAAGCCCCAGTTGGCCCCGACGCCAAAGCGCAGAAATAGACTTATGGTAACGCCACATAATGCTAATACAGGCGGTGTTGATTAACCGTCAAACGGTACCTAATTATACACCTTGGACGGGGTAGAGGCGAAAGATTTTATTTTGAACCAGCAGCGGTTGTCGGTTAACCGCGCGCAGTTAAAATCTCTGTAAAAATTCAACTATCGAATAGTGTAGCTTCCTCTTTCGAAATCGGTTCAATGGTTTCGAAGATCAACCCCAACATCCAAACATATAAACTACTTTCTCTTTCGTGTGGACGAGTAGTAATAAAGTACGTCACTTGTCTACGACAAAGCTTTTTTTTGTCACAGAAAAGGTGTCAGGTTTGTGAAAAGAGGAAAGACAGGTGTGAAAGAGTGTGCAGTGAGGTAATATAGGCTATTGTTGTTGGCGAATGGTGATCCATCCATACCATATGACTTTTGTGAACATTACAAAGCAAAATACAGAGCCAGCCTGTATTTTGTATTGTGTTGCTCATTTCGTAGAACTAAATTCGGTTTGGCATAGGTTATTCTTGAATTGATGACGCCTCCAAATGTCAGGTGCAAAACGAAAATAAATGCTTGCATAACAGGTATCGATCACCTTCCTGTGTCTTGCGGAACACATTGTACAACATTCAATCATCATTGTGTTAGGTTTGGGCAGCTACTGGTAGAAAAGGACAAATCTTTTTGGCGAGGCAGGTCATTTTCTTGTAAAATCAATTTAGAAGAACGTCATGTTCGTTTTATGTCATTTTCTGGGTTAGGCATCTTCTCAGTAGGTAGTTTCGAGGGACTTGGAGGGACGTCATTTTCTGGTTTGATCATCTTTTTATATTGCGACAGCTTTTTCAAGTACTTCTTCTAAACCTTCTTCTTCTTGTGATACTATATACATAATGAATTCTTGTGATAGTATAATATTATGATAGATACGTGAGAATCTGATGATGGAATCGGGATGTAGACAGTGGAACCACGTTGGTCGTTGCTAGTAACCAAGTCGAGTTTTGTAAACAAAGGTTTGCTCATTGTTTTCTACGGAATATATCTCTTCTCTATTTAACTCTAATAACTCGTCATCTAGGTAGTCACTCGTTTTACCATCAGTCAATCCAACTCTTCTTTGGTTGACCTCTTCTGTAGTAGGTAGCTATCTGTATACTTACTTGTCTTCAAGCTTAGGCGGACCCCGGGCCCCCGCGTGTTGCGCGGGAGTGCAACCGGGATTTAACGCCAAGATATACAAATCTATACAGTTTAAAAGTTCCAGTGTATCCAGTGTACTTAGTCCTCGTCTACAACGCACTTTGGTTATGGTTCTGTCTGTAAATCTGCTATAGGATATATTCAATTGCATCAGCTGAGGTGTCTGCCGTTACTCTAGAGTTGAACAGAGGTACACAAAAACACAATGCTTGCACAAAAACAACGCAAAAGATCATGAAATCGCAGACGACGAAGCGAACATGGCCACGACATCATGACGTCATAGCTGGCACGAGCGAGCGACAGACGCATCACATCCCGAATCCGCAGTGCGTTCAGGTTAATGGGTACTATTTATACTGATCCATCCACTGTTGCTAATTAGGCTAAGGCCTACAACACAATAGTGCCCAGTGTGGCGGTCTAGGTTTACCCCAAGAAAACACGCAGAGTTCCGAGAAAGTCTGCCAGTCTTTTATTGGGAGTATTTGGTTATTGCTCTTGTTGTGTCTTTAGTTCCATTTTAGCCGGGAGCAAAGTTATCTTGCACGCTCTAACGAAAGTAAGCAAGTGTTAAGGTATCCCGTAAGACATACCGAAAGCCCGTAATGTTCCGCGGGAGTGTCCTTTTCTCATCACGAGGCCTGCTTTTACGGAAATGGAAAATAGTAAAAAAAAGTCAAAGAAGCAAAGCTTTTTATTTTTGACATTGTAAAAGAGTTATAGCACAAAGAAAATAATAACGCGGCTTGTGTCATTGCTTGCCAAAAACTTTTTGCACACTTCTAAAATATTTCGCCAAAACATCGGATGGCGTCGTGTGACTAAAAAAGCGAACCAGTTTGACCAGTCGTTGAATGCACTAAATTTATTTTTGTCTTCCAGACAGAATGGAAGATAACCTTGAGTGTCTGTTTTTCACGTTTCAATTAATGTGTAGTAATTACAGATAAACAGAGTGCGTACGTAATAGTACCTACTAAATGTAGGCCCTGATGGCCTTGGGCCACTTCCACGTCAGTGGAGGTTTCCGCAGGCGGGTTGGTTCCGTTTCCGAAAATTTTACAAGTCTTTTTTCCTCAGCACCCCGTTTGCTATACTCCAACTCCAACCGACGGGTTTTAAAGACACATAGAACGCTGCTGATTTCTGGTCTAGGAGTCTATCTATATACATGTCTTCTAGCTGGCTAGGCCTCATAATTTATAAGATATTATCGCCTTTTACGGCACTCGTAAGTCGGAGGAGTTGTTTGCTCTGCCGGACACCAACATCAAATTTTATATGTAATACCTATAACTTGGTATATGGATGAAATTCATTACATTATTCTTTTTTGGCTCTTCCTTTGCGCTGCTGTGCATATGCGGCTTTTCCTCTCCTTCCATCCGTACTTCACGCTTATTTTGTTTGAGGAAGTTCCCTATCTATTATATTAAGACTTCTAACCCCTTAAAACCTGTAGAGGACAAAAGCCCACGTCTATTTCGGCTCTTCAGCACACGTGTCCCTTCCAGAATCCATTTGTCACGCTGTTATTTGAGTTACAATAAGTTGCTAAGGGAACTATTTCTGAAGACCGAAAATAGTCCAGCGGATATGCCAACCATGCCCCTACACACGTTTTTGTCCCCTTCCCGCACGTGTGCGCACGCGCAGGTAGCTAATGCCATTTCATTTCGCACCTACACAGTTTCCAAGGAGATTTGGTTCGTAAAATCTTTATGAATGAGCTGTTAAGAAGTTTAGCACGCAGACCGATGTGTGGGCACTGGCTAACCTGTTTGTGTGTAATGCGAACGTATTTTGTGTGATGTCACTTTGCTGAAGGTAGGTAGTAGGTACCTTTATACATTTGTGGTGTAGCATTGAGTCTTACTCAGTAGGTACCTATCAGTCTAATGGTGATGGGTAGGTAGAGTTGCATCTAATGCAAATGTATGCAGTTGATAGGTGTACCTAACCGTCCATCCGTGTGCCTCCATAAGCAAAAAATATATATATCGCAGCGCGCAATCAGACTTGCAAAGCATCTTCTCCAAGTGAATCGAAATGTAGGGTGATTCGCAGGTTCCATAGGCTAGTTCCATCCCCCCCAACCTTAACTTGTTGCGCGCCATGTGTGCAAAAATGATACACAAACAATAGATTTGCTATTGTTTTAAATTTCTTGGCGCTGAATCCCTGAGTATGAGCCCTAAAGTCCTCGAGAGCTTACAGTTCGATTTATTTAGACAAGAGTCCATTCCATGACCCGATGTCGCGACGTCCTGTTTTTCAAAACCAATACAGGCCAATGAAAAGGGCCGTATTTCAGTATATTATCCACCCTCACCATTATTATCTCGTCTGTCTGCCTCGGTTGCAATTAAAGCTATATATGCCTATCTAGGTAGGTAGCTTGAATTTGTGATTAGTGTTCATTTTTATACTTATGTCTCTGCATCAAAATGTGATCACGAAGTCGAACCAAGAATATGTCTTTACAAATTGTAATTTACAGTAAATTTGGTCCGTCAATTTACGAACATTTCCAAGAATAATGTTGCAAACTAATTTATTATGCTTTAAACTCGCTAAGTTCTATTTCTGTCGCAAACAACAAGGGATGCTTTGTCCGTCATAAGCAGGATGACTTCCTTTGGAGATACTGGCTTCATAGCCTCTTAATTTAATAAATTAATTAATCTAACCAAACACAACACGAAGACTCCAATCACAGTTGTTTAAAGGAAATTGTTAGGTATCCTATCCATTTTGAAGACTATCTAAGACTGGTTTAATTTAGTTACCTACCTACTATATTCGTAATTTAGTTATCTACTAAATTCGTTGTTTATATAAATGCATTAAGTGGCTTAATATTAAGTTACCATTTACTTAACTACTTGACAACTAAATTCGTGTAAAACAGGCAAAGCGTTCCCTAAGTTTAGTGCCATCGGGCATAAGCAGTCTTACTTTACATTATACGTACGCCTAAAATGCTACAGCATGATGTTCAACTCACCGCTAATGTCCATTTCCAGTTGGCCTTAGTGTTTACTATTTACCTTTGTGTTAAGGTGCCGACTTGCGTAGGCGTTGAGTCTCCGAGCACGTCGAGGATAAAGTAAATATCCTACTCTAGCGTATCTTGTTTTTAATTACCTAAATGGCAAAATAGTACATAGTAAAGAAGTAGAAACTAAAAGTTAATAACGAAGGTTGATCTTATTCTGAATATTAACCAATCAAAGTCAATGAAATTTTGTTGACGTGATTCAGAAAACCAACCCCCTGGGTTGGTCTGTATCACAGAACTACTTATTTGTTCTATGGTCTGTATAGACTAAATCGCAAAAAAGCTTAATATGATTGTCTATTACATAATTATAATCTCAGATTAAGTTAATATGCAAAATACCTATCTTAAAATGGCTAAATCTTAGATATTTCGATCACAAAGCAAATAGGTCTGCGGTTTGTTAGATTTTAATTAAAATATGTCGTTACAAAGTTGAACGGGTTTTTAAATTTGTATAGAACGAACTTTGAAACAATATACCTACTCATTTTATGAAAATTGCTTTTTGCTGTTGATCTAATTCGCGATTAGTCAAAAATTGCTTTTCACGGTTGGTCAAAGTCGCGATTGGTCAAAAATTGCTTTTCGCGGTCGGTCCAAGTCGCGTTTGGCCGACAAGCAATTTTTGACCAATAACGAATTAGTCCAATTCATGATAGTTTAGCTTAGCACTTTAACTTTAACATCTCTTTCAGCCTTTAAGTGCGTAAGTTATAGAAATAGTATGCAGGTAACCTTTTTAAGGGTATTTTCCGGCTTTCCTACCACGTACCTTTGTTGACGGGTAGCCTCGACGAGTCGTCCCGTGACTATGATGGAAGCAACTGTGCCGAAATATCAGGCTACCCTTAAAATGTTTAATAATAACTGCGATAGTTTAAAACATTAGGTAACTTCCGGTTGCTACCTCGAATACGGATTGCACACTGCACGTCGATCACCAGTACAGAGAGTACAGATATTTTATTTTTACTTACTGCTCGGTGAGCGGATCGGTATCAGAATGCCGCCCGCCCACAAATATGTTCAGCTCGATTGTGACCCACTTTGCACTCGTAAAAGTTGAACTATGCTTTTTAAATGACCATTGTGAATTTATAATCAAGGACGTTACCGAAATGAAAGTGTTGTGTGGTATGACATAAATAGTTTTTATATTGTTAATTGGGGTATCGTGTGTGGTGATCTTGGCGTTAATGGCGTGGTATTGCAAACATCCATAGGCTGTGGTGATTGCTTACGATCAGGCAGGCCGTAAGCTTGTTTTCCACCTTTGTGGTATAAAAAAAAATGTCTCGGTTGTGCACTCGCGCGCGAGGGCCCGGGGTTGGCTTGACCATGATCAAAGATTTGGCAGATAAGGTAATGAGGAGTTTTCCAATAGGTATCTAAAGCATTCCTAACCACTCACTAGATGGCGCCCCGACAATTTTGGTATTTGATAATCGCTTGAAATAGGTTCTTAGCAAACACGATATAAACACTGGGTACGTTGTATTGGATAATATTGTATTTGTCAATAGTTTTCAACCATTTTAGAGGTTGTAATAATAATGGAACATAGTGCCAACTTCTATAAATATTTCTTTTTACATTTCGTTCAACCTTTAACAGTTATGTTTTTATTAATAAACATTCTATTTTTAAGTTTAGTATTTGTTGGATGCATGAACTCACTGCCACCATCATACAGATTATAAAAAGATTACCAAAATTGTACGAGCGCCATCTATTGATGCTTTTTTAAACCAACTATCAATACCTACTGGAAAACTCCTCATTGCAGTGGAGTGATTGCCATCTGCACTCCGTGACCCAATTAACAGGGGAAACTAACCAGTAGCCGTATTCACAATGATTCGAAACCGTTTATACACGAAATTCGTGAGTGGCGAATCCGTGTCGATCGATTCGAAAACTGTTATTCAGAATCCCGATAGATTCCACGGAAACACTACTCTCTATAACATATGAAAATTTCGTAAAAATTAACTGAAACAACATTTTCCTAAGAACTTTTGCGGGGTCCTTTGTCGATTCCGTATCCGAATCCAATTTCGAGCCATTGTGAATACGGCTACAGGTAATTACAGTGGAGTGACTGCCATCTGCACTCCGTGACCCAGTTAACAGGAGAAACTGACCAGATGGAATCATGGTTACACATTCAGTAGCCTGAATGTGCAGGTTTAATCACGATGTATTCCCTCACCGCACCGGTTAGTATCTATTCATGTAGGTACTTAGGTATATAACTCAGAAAAGAGTCATTGGTACGTGACGGCACTGGGGTTCGAAACTTCGAACCTCTGAGTATGTGGCCACCGTCACCGATGCTCCTGTGTAATATGTATAGGTTAGGTACGTACTTAAAATGTGTCGATGAGGATCATGGCATGTTAAGCCGTTGGACGTAACTAGGTAAGTACCTAGCTAAATAATGGTACAAGGAAGGCGAAGAATATGAATGTGGATACCTCAGTAGAGACCAAATAAAATAAAGTATGGGTGGAAAAAAGTAAACAGATGTATATGGAAGCGAGAGCCATGTTATGGCGACCCCATAACATTTCTCTCGTGAGGACAGGGGGATGATGGTGACACTTTTACCTATCATCATCACATCATCGCAGCCCATAACAGTCCACTACAGGACTAAGGGCCTCTCCCACGGGGCTCTCTCTCAAAAGGGGAGGTTATTGCCATAATCTCCACGCTTGGCGGGTGGTTTAAAGATCGCAGTATTATAATTATAATCTATATCGGCTGTACAATGGGGAGTGTTCCAAGGAACTTTTCGATCTGGTGCCCACAGCACAATTCCGCCATCGCACCACCCGCCGTGGGCTTGGTACTCATCCTCACTACGTGGACCCTCTGTTGGTCACGACGCGAAGGTTCGAAAGAACGTTTCTCGCTCGTACGATTCGGATGTGGAATGAGCTCCCAGCCACAGTGTTTCCTTTGGACTATGACATGGGATCGTTCAAGAGGTATATTAGAGGTCTCTTCAGAGGCGGGCAACGCATCAGTGACTCCCCTGGTGTTGCTGATGTCCATAGGCGGCGGTGATCACTTTCTATCAGGTGGCCCGCTTGCCTGTTTGTCTGCCGTATAACATAAAAAAATAATAATAATGCCCGTTTGCCAGCCTACGGAGACGCTAGATCTTTTGCTTCGAAAACATTAGTCGACTTGTACGACATCCACGAGTGTACAGGGTTGGTGCTATTCTACTCTGCCGGACGCCACACATATGAATAAACCAAAAAGCTATATATACACATAAGTTTGTTATAGGTTATCCTTTAAAAAGTACGGAGTGGATGTAGTACCTTTAATGGTAGATGTGATGTTTGTAGGACATGTGAAAACTCTGAGCCATTACTTTAATAAGTAATCAAACTTGGACATTTAGGTATTGTTTCACCTTTTGCTTTGAAACCTAAAAATCATTCCTACTCGTTAACTTTTAAACTCGAAAACCATTTGTTTAGATCTTCATACCGTCTGAAATGAAACGTGTATCCAAGTATATTTATTGTTAGATCTTCCCGTTCCAGATTCCATGAAGGTTATGCACATTCAAAATAGAAAATAGCACAAAGTAATGAACCTATATTTTATGTTTGGGATGTATGTACGTGCGTTAAGGAAGGAATTCTTACGATAGAATAGTCTCGAGTGGAAGGTATCGATGTAACCCAAAAATAATCCCTAACACCATTACGTTAAGGTTATCATTACAATGACAATGACGACAATAGAAATGTAAAAATCTGCTTTAGTGTATTGTGTCGATACTGTCTATATCGCAAGATCTATCCGTCACAAAAGTTTCAATTGTTATGCCAAAACCTAAGCCTAGAGTGGTATGGCGTAAGACGATAAGCCTCTTCAATGTTTGGCCTTCTTTTCGTCCAAAACATCCTTTAATCGCTTAGTTAAATGAATCATTGTAGTGACCTACGATATAAGTAAATAAATATTAAGTTAATAAACTCATTATCTAACCGTACACCGACAGACATCGCAAGACCTCTGACAAAGTTTACGTATAAGTACCCAAATATATTGTATAAGTACTAACTTTTGCCCACGACTTCGTCCGCGTGAAATTCTGTTTCCACGTTCCGGACCCGTTCCCTTGGGAACCACATTCGAGATAGATTATAGCCTATGCTATTCTCGTTCGTTCGCTAGGACAAATTTCGTCAAAATACGTTTAGTACTTTTTGCGTGAATGGGTAACAATAATCTATCCATATGTCCTTCATTAGAAACTTCTTCGTTTGCGTCGTGGGTTAAGAAAATCGTGTCTGGAAATTTATAAGAAATCCTAAAGTTGTGGTAGGCAGTTAGGTATTTTTATATACAAGATGTGACTTTTAAATCTGGTAGTCTGACATTGGGTATAAGTTTGACATTTGGGCACAGAGGACAAACAAATTTGGGTGAGCGATGCTCCAACGAGATCATTATGTGCCTCATCTTGGTGAGAAGGAACCACAGCACTGTGGTGGGCCGTGGATCCACTGACTGTTTTTATGCACGTCCAGAAGTCCGAATGGGTGAGTTCTACTAAGCATAAGCTAGGTTTTCCGCTAGGAACCCTGAGTCTATACTCTCATTTGAGAGTGAGAGAGAGTTCTATCGAATACAATCATGACTATACACTCGCACTAAGCCCCCAGAACAAGACAAGACCTCCACTCAAAGCTCCAGCGACCGTCCAACCATATTTGTTATGAAAAGCACGCCACACTTAATTGGCGACATTCGCAGCCGGTTCCTCTCGCCTTGACATTACGTAACATACAAGTTTTTGCAGTCAAGCCGTTCCTCGAGCAAAAATATTCGCAAACGATAAGATATGAGAGGTTTACCGCGTAAACTTGACCTGTTTCCGTCGGCCATTTTGTTAACCTGTCCGACCTCATGATGTCACCGTTCTGCAGTTTCAATTTATTAAACGGTATTTATGGACGACGTTAATTTGCTTATGTTATTGCCAGTGTCGCAGTGTAGTTGTGTAATTAAAATGTTTTTGTACGAGTATCATTTTGTTTGGGTTGTATTTATGTTTGGTCCTTCGAGTCGAGTCAAGCTCTTAGAAAAGTTTGTACGGATATGTCTTCGGTAAATAATGCCTTGGTCATCGGTTAGTTGCTTACGTGGTGTTGTCTCTATCCACTGGGAGCGACGTCGGTGGCCTGCTGGTTAAGGGGACCGACTCATAATCGAAAGGTACCCGGTTCAAACCCCAGTGCTACCGTGTACTAATAGCTCTTTCCTGAGTTATGTACATTAGTGGAACACTAACAGATGCTCTTACGGTGAAGAAAAACATCGTGATGAGACCTGCTCATTCAGGCGACTGTAAGTGTAACCACAGAGACAAAAAATTCTAGTGTTGATAATAATTTTTAACAGGGTCACGCAGGTCCACGTCATCCGATGTGCATTACTTATCGCCTTACGCCTGCTGATTACATAGATAGTTTACGTGCGTATTATTATTTAGTGATTGCAAATTGTAATTAGTGATTGCCTTAAGATCTTTCCCGGCATACAATATCATCAGATTGTTCTGCTATGACCCTGCCAACTGCAAGCATAAAACCAAAAGCCAAACCCTAAAGATGTGTGGGTCCGAGAATCCGAGACAATACTGTGATACAATACTGTTCGAGATAGTCCATCCAACCATCCCAACTTACACACTCTATCTATAGATATCCCAGTCAGTACAGTTCTATTCGAGTCTTATAGCAACACGGGCGTGGATGTTTCATTCTTGTGGGGCTAAATCTAAAGAAGGCCACCTGCGACTCCGGCTCGGTCCGAGTTGTCTATAAGCTTCGGTCATGTGGCATAAAAACGATATTTTGATAGGATTTTTTTTATATATCATACGGTAGGCAAACAGGCAAGCGGGCCACCTGATGGAAAGTGGTCACCACTGCCTATAGACATATTAGCAACACCAAGAGTATCGCTAATGAGTTGCCTACCTCTATAACACGGCAGCAAAAGGCAAATGCCACTCCACTGCCAAAGCCACGCTTCCCAAAATCCCCACCCCATGGAGCACTGGAAACCTTACTCACCGGCAGAAACACAATACTATTTAAAAGAGTATTATTTAGCTGCGATATTCTGTAAGGTGGAGGTACTTCCCCAGTCGGGCGGCTCCAATTCGAACGAGATACCCCGCTATGCCCTACCTCTCTTTAGAGGATTGTTTTTCGTAGACAAATTATTTCATTTCACAGCAAAAGGCTACACAGAGGCTCTAACAAAACATTTCGTTTTGCATATACAATCCCCGTGAACGATACATGATACAATTTTGGTAGAATGGTTCTACGGAGGTTGCGTAACACAGCCTCCGCGCAGTCGCGTACAAGACGACAACCTTCGTAACCGGACGAGTGTCCTCTCGGTGTCTCGGAGGCATTTATTTAGCCACCTTATCTGGACACTTGGTCTTTGTAAATGAATGTTGCGAACTAACGCTTTGTATTGATACTTTGGTATTTCCTTTCCTATGTACTAATGCATTTATTGGTTGGTGTATGAGTCTCCGTAGTCTGGAAAATGGGCAGCAGCATTTTTCATTGTTATATTTAAACACTGCGATCTCCAACCCAACCTACCAAGCGTGGAGATTTTGGCAATAACCTCCCCTTTCGTGGGAAAGGCCTTAAGTCCTGCAGTGGACTGTTACGGGCTGTGATGATGGTATGAAAATTGAATACCTACCTACCTATAGTGTGGGTAAACGGTGGCGTCCAATTCCTCACTCAAAGGAGTAAAAATTATACCAAATAGTTAGGTAAGTATGTCCATAATAATTATAACTTGTACTTTTTGAGATACTTTTCAAAATCTATATGATTTTTCAATTGGAATGGCTTGATTGTTTTCAATAAGTTGGTCAAGCAATCATTAGGAAAACAAGCCAATAAAATTAATATTACATTTTAGAATTGAACTCTTGAATACATACACGTTTTCTGCTCGGTTTGTCCCGAAATATGATTAGGATATGCAATTTTCGTTTCTATACTAATGACAGTCAGCTTAATTTATCAGTCAGCAGATCTCCAACCCGAATGCCAAGCGTGGAGATTATGGCAATAACCTCCACGTTCATGGGAGAGGCCCTAAGTCCTGCAGTGGACAGCTGTTATGGGCTGTGATGGTGACGATGAAGCACACGCACAGCCCCCGCATACCTAGTCACCTCACAGCTACCGTGACGGACCCTCCTAGTCGTCGTGCCATACCCGCGTAATCACCGTATCGTGTACGTGAGGGTAGATTGCGCGTTTTCTGTCCGGTTCCTACCTACGCGGTGATTATGGAGCACGTCGCGTATGTACACGTTTTCCGGTTTCGAAGCGGCGGCGTTGTTATTCTGAGCCTGAGTGATACGATATTGGAAGAGAGAGAGGGACAACAAATACGAAGTCGATACCACCCGTGTTTTATTTATTTATTTAATTTGCCAACAAATTTACATTTTTTTACAATGCTCTTAAACTATAGTATCAATAACAATTAACATAAATGTAAAGCCAATAACAGGCAAATCTTACGTGCACTATATAAATCGCGCTTATAACGTAAGTACTAATCTATTACAATAAAATATATTACACAAACTAATAGATACTTAAGCAATTTTGTTAGAAAAAACAACTGAGTTTACATAGTGTTGTTAAACTAGTGACAGCCGCTCCGATTTGGCTTAAGCCGACTAATCGTCGTATATCGTAATCCTTACGTAGTATAAAATAAAGTCGCTTTTACTTGCGGAGGACGTGGTCGGACTTCCGACCAAGGTCGGCTAGGCCGCGCATCCGAATTAATCCAAAAGCGATTTTATTTTGTACACAGTAAGGATTAGTATCGATTGCAACTGTTCGAGGTAGTCTTGACGTCCGTGACATCGCAGATAAGCTGCAAGAGTGCCGCTTTCGATGGTATGTATGATCACGTCTTGCGCGGTTCGACAAATTACGTGGAGAACAAATGTCTGGCCATGCCACCCCCGCCAAGGCAATGTAAGGAGAAGACAGCCCAAGAAGCGATGCTTTGACGTCGTCACGAATACTAAAACACACAGTTTCAACCAATTAAGATAACATGACTAATGTAACGCTATAACATCGCCATAACGAATTTCATCTCTGGGAAGAGCGATGAGTAATATTCAGCTCTTACGTCATTGGGCCCAATCATCGATTGTTGTTAATTGAATTGGAGATCATTGCCCTGAGAGGGTGACCTGGAAGAAAGCACTCGCGAGATAGCTGTTTCTGCGATTTCGTACGTGCATATTTCACCAAAAGTGGCCCTTATACTAGGTATACTTTTTATCTTATATTTTATGGTTTGTCTGCGACTTCATCCGTGAAAAAATCTATCAAATCGTATTCCTTTCGTGAGAAAATCTATCGGAACTAAACTTTTTCGGGCAAATTATTTAGGCAATTATTGAATTAATTTAAATCATGAATCATAGCTTGAATCATTTTTAACCATATTGTCACTGTTCTACGTTTACAGCTTACCATTTTAATGACTGAACCCATTGGGATGAATGAATCATTTATTTACCACAAACATGATCAAAGAGTTAACTAAACCGTTAATAATTTCACACTATTAGCGCAACAAAATAATTGAGTTTTCAATTAAGAAAATGTTTCATTATTAGATTCGTTGCTCATTCACATATTCGTTGAAAATGTTGTGTCATCATCGTCAACAGCCAAGCGCGCTAAACCATAGACTCATGCCAACTTCGCTTTCGAAGGCGACGCCTATCTAACAAGAAAAGCATTGTACTAAAACAAACCATAAGGAAACTAAACTAGCTAAATCACTCTTATCTATACATATGTCACCGATTTTTTTACTCCTAAATGATTAGGAATATCTTAAGGTGCCAACTTACGCCTAAGTTTAATGCTATCGGGCATAGACGTATCTTAACTTGGTCCAATAACACATTAAAAAACTTAAAACTAACAGAATAAGCACATAATAAGGAAGCAGGGCGACCAGCAGGCAGGCAAGGCAAGATGCCATCAGACCACAGCTGGACATATATCCCTTCCAAGGCACGCCACTGGCTAGTAGAACGTACACAATTTTTGGAGCCGGCTTCGCACAATTTGCGACAATGTCTTCACTAACTTAACAACTTCATTCAGAAACTCGGCGCCGCCATTACGGTTGGCCTACCTAATTGAGATGCAAATTAAAGTGTTTAAAGCAGCCAAAAAAGGTTGTGTAACAATACGAAGTTAAATAAAAGTCCACGTTTAAAGTAAAGCTTTAAAGCTCGAGCAAATTATCTATTGAAACACTTCATTCACGTCACATCTAACAGTTAGATTCTTACTTAACAAGGAATTCTGTAGATTCAAAACTCTTGCAATTACAATAAATAAAGCTAGTTGAAATTGTTTATTGGCTCATAGATGACAACACAAATATGTCATCCTTTATCGTATGCCCGTAATATTGGGTTCTTACCAATTTTACGGGCAAACGATAAATGATGATCCAGGATATGGCAGCTCAGATAATAACAGCGGAACGACTGCCACCTGACTTCTGTGACCCTGCTACCAGGGGAACCTGACCAGATTGAATCACGGTTACACATTCAGTCGCCTGAATGTGCAGGTTTCAACACCATGTATTCCCTCACTGCAAGATTGTACATAACTCAGAAAGAGTCATTGGTACATGGCCGGTACCTTCGGATACTTTAACCACTCGGCCATAGACGCTCCTGTTCACAACATTATTTTAGCATCAACCAACCAAATTCCTCCATATATTAGCTTGGCACATACGCGATTCAACATTGATATTCTCGCAAAACTCGGCGAAACCGATGCACCCTTGACCGCTATTCGCCTTACAGCTCTGACATCATCGGCGCCCGCGCACCATTTACATTTATTTTTACTTCACAATACAACCCTCTCTTTCTTTCGCACGTGTTATCGCCATCCCACTCCCGTTCAGCAATTAAACAAGAACAAAAGGTCTCTTAAGAGGTATCCGCATAAAAAGTTTAAAGCCCCTCTGACGATAGTGGGAGACATGTGGGAGAGATGAGGGGTATACCTACATGATAGATGGTGTATGGTGTTCGGCAGAGCAGGAATAGCGCCTTCCATTTACAGATGTCGTAGACAGTCGAACAAACATAAGTTTACTTGGTTACTTACACCGGCTCTAACAAAACGTGTCGTTTTGCATACAGCCCCTGTGTACCAGTCTCCCGACCGCCTAACTAACATTCATATGTAGTCATATGAAGTCATAAAGTTATGGCAAATGCTATCGTTAATAGTTAGGCCCGAGGGACTAATGTAGAAGCAGACCATCGCAAGGCACGCGCGTGAAGTTTCTGCAACGGCACATTGGCCGCGTGTTCGCGAGATCTGGACACAGTACACCCATAAAGCCCCTGTTAACTACACAGCCCGTAACAGTCCACTGCAGGACTTAGGGCCTCTCCCACGAGAGGGGAGGTTATTGCCATAATCTCCACGCTTGGCAGGCGGGTTGGAGATCGCAGTGTTGTAAATATAACAATGGAAAACGCTGCCCATTTTCGAACCTACTAGACTCTAGATCTTTTGTCTCGAAAACATTAGTCGCCTTGTACGACACCTACGAGTGTAACGGGTTGGTGCTATTCTACTCGGCCGTCCACCACTCGGCTGTACCTACACATGCTAACCACGAAAGCATGCTATTTTTGAGCAAGTGCTTTCTGGCTACACCTACAAGCATACTTATGTCAAACTCCATAGTGAAAAAAGCGTGCTAGTTTTCAGCATGCTAATAAGCAGACTGAAAATTAGCATGTGTCCCTGAGGCTTATATACTAGTCACGCACGAGGTGCCAAATCGTCTATGTTGTCTCCACGTCGTACCTAAAACGAACATTGAACCTACCCGTACTTATCTCATACGTTGACCATAATTTAACATCAACACGTTACGAAATAGGCAGTCGGTCGTGCCAGGTGACAATCTGTGGCCATGTTCGCACGTGCTATTCTTAGTCCCGCTTGCACCAAATTATTAAACACGTTTAGGAATGACAGAATAACGGGTTTAGAGAGGACAAAAAAATGTAACGGAGGACTCACTCTCCTACTTAATTAAAACCATGATTATCCAAAGCATTTATTTGTTTTTGACAGATTAAAAATCAACTTATCTCAGACTTGGTGCCTACTTAACAAAAACAGGAGCTTCGTTACTCGCGCGCGGCTCAGCTTATCGCTAATTATAAACATGCGTAATACCTACGCTTGTTCAGGCATCGAATTAAAACAAACTTGAGAATGTAGGGCACCATAACATCAAACGTTGATTAGATTAAACCACAGCTTTATTAATAGAGCTCTTGACTGATCTAACCGACCATGCGAGAGAAACGTGGGGTTTTAACGTACCTCACCTACTTATTAAGGGCAGCAGCGTTGCCAGATCGTACCTTTTGGTATGATTTACGTACTATTTGGCCGACTGTCGTACCTTTGGTGTACTTTGCCCCACATCGTACTATTTAGTACGCTTTTACAAAATGCTAAATTTTGTTGAGGAAGGTGGTCACTTAGCCTTTCCTGTCTGTAAAATACCATATAATAATGTAAGGAAGGGTTGATTTGTTGATTTGACGTGTTTTTGTACACTGGCATCACCGGCGAGTAAATATGGTTTTGTCTTGTTAAAATAACGCCGTTTTATTGTCTATAATTCAACTAGACCTCCCCCCCCATCGAGCCGATCAAATACAAGAACAGGTAAACCGTACCTTTTAAGCCATTTTCGTACTATTTTAGGAGCCCTATTGAAAACTACTGCTGGTAACACTGATTAAGGGCTAATTTTGAAGTTTGGATGGCAGGACTGTGGTTAAATCATGGTTGTATTGGTTCAATTAAGATATTTTGTAATTACTCGAGATTTATGAGCAGATAGGTGTTGCAAGGCGAATCAAGAACTAAGTATCTACTAGCTACTTAGGAAGGTCCATAACTAAATTAAAGCCAATAAAATTGCTTTTCACACCATCGTTTGTGGCGGTAGGAAAAATACCCTTTTCTTGAGGAATTTCTTAGGGCACCTCAATCCATATCTTCGGTTAAATCTACTCCACCACTACTGAAGTTTAACATATTCCAATATACAGATATTCAATATTCATTATTTTAATTAAAGTAAACCACAGCACAAACTTTATGTCCCTTCACGTACAGAACACCGGTTGACTGATTTTTCATGTAGATTACAGTCACATTTTACAAGACCTGCACTATGTAGGTACAGGACAGATATAAAACATTGATGCCAGGTGATCTATCCGCTCATTTGTCACTAACTAATAACTCCTATCTATAGGTATACTTATGGATACACCTCTTCGCCAATAAAGGCCGGTCTCTGCGCGCGCGCATTGCGTCACCCATTCACAATCTGCGCCCACGCCAAGCCTTTCGCAAGCTATGATCGCGTATGGCACTGGGACAAATCTACATGGCTTGCTGAGGTGTAGGTACATGCCATGCTTAAGATATGCATGTGGATTATGACATTATGGTGGTGTGAAGCAAATGTATTACAAGTAATTGGTGCCTAAATGTAAATACGGTTTGTCAGAGACCAGAGTGGTTCAGTTGGTTAAATGACGGTCTGCCGCGGAGAAGTCCCGGGTTCGATTTCCGGCCGGCAGAGATTTAAATTATTTATTTTATTTCTTTTACGGGTCTGGGTGTTATACCTATGAATAATAAGTATCTATGTATTTAAAAAAATTTGTTTAGCACCCATAACACAAGCTTTGCTTACTTTGGGGCTAGATGGTTCTGTGTGAATTGTCTAAGCATATTTATTATTATTATTTGTAGGTATGAATCATCAGCCTATACATCTAAATCAGGGGCGTAGCTACCGCCGTATCTGCCGTATCAATTATATGGGGCCCCCGGGCTATAGGGGCCCCCAAATGTGTGTAAGCAAAAACACGTTGTCTCTTAAACTCAGTAAAACTTTTCTTTGTCTCGAAAAATAAATTCAATAGAGAATTTCAGGCCAGGGTCGGGGGCTCCCTCCGCCAAAATAGCAAATGAAATCAAGTGATACAATCCGTTTACATTTACCTTTCGTTTAAGAGATAATTAACATTTTTATCAAAAAAAAACAAAACAACTCATTGAAATTGTATAAAATGTGCACCCATCAGATGTCAAAAATTACAACAGTTTTGATAATTTAATATTTTCAGCATTATCGGTAGCACCAAAGGTAGAATATTCTTAATGGGTCATGTGGATCTGGCTCATAATAATCTTGGCCCACACGCTCACACGCATAATCGTCTTGGCTCACACGCCCTCAACCTTTGAATTTGACTCTTTGTTGTTAAGTTAATAATGGAAGGTTTTGATAGCCAACATTTCAGAAATTCAGAGCACGCTACACTCGCTCATTAATTGTTCGTAAACTTGATTTTATAACTCTCCTAAAAAATTTAGAGATAGCCCGATTTCGATATTGCTGATTTTACGGTATTTTTCAACGAAAATGTGCAAAGTTTTAATGTATAAAAAATTTCGAGCTCGCTACGCTCGCTCATTTATAATCACGCAAGGTTTTAATATAGCCAAATCAAGGGCAAATTTATCAAAAATTCCGAGCCCTACCTAGCCTCGTGGACCCGACTTTTAGAGTCTATAGTCACACAAATGTTAAGCGCGCTAGGCTAGTCCATTAAGCTTAAGCTGAGACTATGTTACTCATTAGTACCCCCCGTAGTTCGGGCTATTTGCTAGGCCTACACAATTATTGATACGGGGCCCCCGAAGGGCACGCTACGCCACTGATCTAAATCAACTTAATTTTTGATTAAAATTTCTCGCGGTTTCCTTAATATATTTCTGAACCTAATAACAGTACCACAATATCTTTAACTAACTTCATTACAATTTTTTCCCAACCTACCGCCGGCGGTCTCAAAATCTACATCGCGCTAACGAAATTCCATAAGCCTCTCGACTAAATAGACGTGCCCAAGATGGTTTGCCGTGGGGTCGGCCGCCGAAGAGGGAAGCCAGTCTTTGCCAAGCTGGTGAGCGAAAATTGGCTTGCAATCAGATGCGCTCTAGGGCGATAATGAAATGACATCAACTAGTTGTATTTATCTATTACGAGTGATGTTTACAGTATACAACCTTAAGGTGTTGTTCAAAATTAATACTGTATATTTACAACTAAGTATTGGGGTTAGGTTCACGTACGGCCGGGTACAACCTCGACAGGTGCGACCGTGGTAACGGTTGGATTCGACCCCACTTTTTGGGCGAATGTGGACAAAATCTGGCAAAGATGAAGATAAGATGAGGAATAACATGGCAACCTGGGGAAGAACATAATATCTACCTAGGTAGGCTACACTTTTTATGTATGAGTCAAACTCGCATACGAAGGGTTCCGTACATAGTTTACACGTACTGAATTACCAGCTTATACCTTAGGTACCTCCAACTCCAACCCGCCTGCCATGCGTGGAGATTATGGCAATGACCTCCCCTTTCGTGGGAGAGGCCCTAAGTCCTGCAGTGGACTGTTACGGGCTGTGATGATGATGAAGATGACCATAGGAAGATTCGTTAGGTATAGGCTTTATTTGGGCTAGGGAGCCAGCGTTCTGGTAGGCTTAGGTAGGATATAGTGTAGGTATTGTCTCCTGGGTCCGCTTGCTGAGGTGCTCGCACTCATCTGGTGTGATTACTTCGGCTAGGTGTTTGGTTATATCGGGGATCGGAATGTCTATTGGCTGCCTTATTGAACACAGCACTGGCTAGGCATAAAGTTCAAAAAGCAATCCATTTTGTTTACCTTTTATTTAGTCCAGTTTTTTCTCTAGCCTTCTCAACGCAAAAGTTGTTTCTATAACAAGTTGCGTCCCCGGTGCTATAGTACCTGTGCGATACGATGACGATGTTGAGAAGTGCTATGCTAGTCAAAGCCAGATTTGGCGTCGTGAGTGAGCCAGTGAGCCACATCTGTTCAAACATTAGCATATTCTGTCACACACTATGTTTAGTTACGAACGCCTACTTCTACGGGCGTTTATTACGTCGATGACTGATTTGTGGTGTAGGCGATACTTACATACCTTCCGTCCTTTAAAACATGTAGTTAACTTCCGTTTTAATTTTTAATTAAATTACGTACTTAAACATACATAAGGAGGTATCTAATTTAATTACGTAGCATCAGATTGTCACGGTATTTCTACGACGCAAAGGTAGGTAAATAAATATTTAGGTTATAGGGGAAGGCGCCATGACGGGGTAGCTAAGGGAAATAACAAAAATACCTACAGGAAAACCATTGCGTTTAATAGTAATAATAATAAAAATTATGGAACACGACTTATTTGCTGACTACAATTTGGCATAGTCTTTGGGAGATAAACAATACACATTTTCATAATTGGTATTATAATAAACTAGTGAACAAGGCGCGACTTTACCCCTACCTACCCTTTTTAGCCTTCAGCTTATAAACCTTCATATTGCTGAAAACAATCCAGTGCGCAGTTTAAAATATCTATGCGTACATGGATACATAGGGACAGACGCGGGAAGCGACTTTATTTCATACTGTATAGATGTATAGATGATGAAGAATGATGAGGAACTTGCGAAAACCATCTTGCCCCGTAATAGGGGATAACATGGGGCTTTAAAAATTGGGCCATTTTAATATTGTAGATTCTTACGCCACCCGTAAATGGAGGGTGTTGGACACGGGTGCGAATGCCGATGCCGTGAATCATGATAGCGCGAAGTCGATTGCGCGAAAGCTTGAGGAAGGGGCTGGGTGCTATATTATTATATACTCTGCCATATCTACAAAAACACGACCCTAACAACATAGATGTACCTACATACAACAGGTACTAACTACTAAGTAATACACACGATCGATTTGAAAAGCATAGTCCGACCCAGCTCAGGCACATCCAAGGCTATCATCGCAGATAGCCACGTTTGGGCGTGAAACTGAACCGGTCCCACGCCCACGCGTGGACTGCGGGCGAATGCGCTGTCGTAACGTATTCTAGACTAGACTTTCGCTGTGACCTATGGGCGCCGGTTTCGTTAGCATTGCATCGAAACTGATTTGAATAAAATGCAAGGACAAAATTCTGCAGTTTTAAGTAATAAGTTTTATATGTCAGCTTTTCTTACTTTGATATTGCGTGTTTCACTTTGATACATTATTTATTCTGTTTAAAAATAAGTTATATTTTCACTAAAATTGTAGCACTTTCTCATCTCGTTCAGGAGGTATCTGTTAGTAGATACCTAATTCTATCCGTCCGCTTTATGAAACGGAATATGAAACTACCTACCTACTGTCAATGTATGTCATTGTCGAGGATTTATCGACATTTGTCGGTTATGAAACTTAAATGATGATATAATGTTAAGTGTAGATACCTACTCCTATCTACCATTAAAGTGTCATTTTTTATGTTATACGGCAGCCAAACATGCAAGCAGGCCACCTGATGGAAAGTGGTCACCGCCGCCTATGAACATCATCAACACCATAAGCGCAATGCAATGTTGTCTATCTTAAATTTTTGTGCTAACAGACTGAACTAAGTTATCTATACCAATGTCCTAAGTTATTTCTGTTTTCATTGTTTCAGATAGACGAATAAAATGGCGACAAAATCTTATAGCAAGCACAAGGAGTACAAAGAGTATTCCAGCAGCGGAAGTGCTGCTCCGTACACAGATGAGCAATTTGGTGAGAGAACACATCTTTAGTTACAATTAAATGTATAAATAAATACCAAAGATAGGGCAGATATTATATTATGTTATGCGTCGCTCCGCTTTTCAAAAGCCGTGATACGAAAATGAACCGTATTCTATGCGCAATACATTTCACTTTGATTTGCTCTCACGCTTTTTGCTTCTAAAAGTTACTGAATTAAGGGCCGATTTTTCAATCCTCAAATAAAATTTATTTGTCCTATGAAGTAATATACTGCCAAATTAAAACAAACTATAATCCTTTACTTTTATATGAACTAAAGACACGATTCTTTTTAGTCGCCTAATAACTTATCAGACTGCTATGTTTTATCTGAGGATTGAAAAATCGGCCCTTAGTCAAATGTAATCAGCGAGACCTAAATTAGGCTTGTAGGCATGGCCATTGTGCCCACAACAGTGGATCCGCGCTTGCTCCAGAGGGTTTGCCATGGGTGTATACTATCTCTAGGACTATTCAATTTTTATCTAAATATATCTTTATTATCACCCCTTTTTGTGCATAGTTACGTAGGTACGTCCCAGAATCCTACACCGACATTTTTTTCTAAAACATCTCCAATGTACAGACACAGCGTTTTTTACAGTTTTATAATAGTATAGATAAATATATTATATGCCCGTGATAAACTTCACCAATAAAGGCATAACTAAATTATAAAATAATTTCAGCCATTCGTGCAAAGGACAATGGGCAGAATTGTATGGGTCGCATCTAATAACGACGAGACGTGTATTATTGTAAACACAGACCACAGAGTTTTCAGCGGACTTGTAGCTAGTAAAACAATCGTTCTTCTTTTCCATGTCTACGACATTTTATGAGCCATTTCAGCGACATGACTTTTTCGAAGTCAAAAAGCGAGCTGATTCCGATTCTGTATGTTGCTAGGCCGAAGTTTGACTCCTTTGCTCAAAATTTAAGATGGCGGGCAAAAGTCGTTTAAGCTATGTTATTCTCTAAGACAGCATCCGTGAACGCAACGATGAAACGCGACAGATTGTGGCGAGGTTGCCAAGCCACGCGCAAATTTTTATTGAAATATTGTTATCATCGGACAGAACATGCATCATTTGATCGTAGCATCAAGGACGTCTCTTAGAGAATCGCACCTAATTAGTGATTTACAGACAGTGTGGATTGTCAACAATGTCCTTTTAAGTAAATGACATGCTAAAGCATCTACTACTAATATCTTTAGTTTCGTTTGCTTTATAAAAACGTTTCATTAAATAATTTTAAAAATGACATTAATAATTTTGTAAGTGGCGATGCGAACGACGGATATCATGTAGCCTGCTTCCATAGATAGTGTCTATTCCACTCTTAACACAAAAAGGCCCAGATTGATTATCTATCCCCATCAGATTATTGATATAATATATAATTGGGCTTAGATTATTGATAACTACAGACCTAACATAATACTAAATAGTTATTCATATAATTGTTATTATTCTGTTGTGAAATTCTATCTATATTAGCCCGAATCATCCCACTGCTGGGCAAAGGCCTCCCCCCGATTCCTCCACTCTTCACGATCAAGTGCCAGTGTCTACCACTTGATCGTTGCGAAATTATTAATATTAAATGCGCTACGGTTACTAATTGATTAAATTCCATAGGTAAATAGGCACCCCCACCCCCAACATAATATCCTCAATCTCCCCAGACATGCTGAAAACGGAGCTGATCCCGCGACACAGCAAGTTGAACACGATAGACAGCGGCGCAGGCGCCGGCACCCGCGAGTACCACTACGAGTACAAAGAGGAGAAACACCCCACGGGGAAGTACGATAGGAAGGATCTGCATACTGTTGAGGTGGGTAGTATTAGAAGTTGCATCGGTATTCAACTAGATGGCGGTATGGTAGAGGTTGATGGGAGTTGCCGCAACGATTTTCCACTAGATGGAGCTATTTGAGCTCAAAGTTCATCACCTATATTTTATCGTTTCACAATATGATCAGCATGTCACAGTCCACTGCTGGAGTATTCATCACATCAGCAGCCCAGAATAGTCTATTGCTGGGCTTGAGCCTCCTCCACGTTAGTGCAGGGATTTGCCATGTCTACAGGCTTGGCAGGTGGTATAATGTAAGATTCTTGTAACACCTTTGTTAATGAAAAGAAAAAAAAGCATTTTATCAAACTAATTTCTTTACTTCTCAGTTTTTGGCCGGCACTTTCTAAATTTTTTGTACTTAGTATGTTTTTTGCAAGTTTTACAACCCAACGACTTTATAAAAACCTCCCTTAATTCCGTAGGAATACACGGTACCGGCGAAGACCACGCCCAAGGGCGAGAGCAGCTCCTATTACTACACGAGAGAAGAACGCGAGTTGCCCGCACTCACTGGCACTCGCACTTACAACTACGAGTCTACTAACTCTACGCCAGGTAGGACACATTTTTTACCTCTGACGAAAAAGAGGGGCGTTCTAAACATGTGTTCCGGTAAATTCCATTTTTTTAAGTATATTCCGGGTTTCCTACCGCGTACCTTTGTTTCCGAGTAGCCCGATATTTCGACACAGTTGCATGTGTCATGATCACGGGACGACGACGTCGAAATATCGGGCTACTCGTAAACAAAGGTACGCGGTAAGAATCCCGGAATATACCTTCAAAATGTGGGGTATTATAAGCTTGACGTATGTATCTGTGGCTCTGTGCATGACAGTGTAGGTAAGTATCTGTCTGTAGCTCCCGAAAGGATGGATCGATTTCAATGCGGTTTTCTTTATTTGAAAGGCAGTTTAATCGACCATAGCTATGTTTCATTAAAATTGGTTCGGATTTTTCGAAAATTTTTGGGTACCTACGTGTTGAGTGTATACTTCTGGTCGAGGATATCTGATGTTTTTCTATCGGTTAGGTAATTTTTTATTTTATTTCATCATTTAATCTCAGGTAACGAGACCCATACAAGTTGTAAACATATTAAACTAATACAAATACATAGGTAAATAGGATTACTATCTTACGCTTGCAACTTCGTCGAATCGTAATCATCCTCATCTTTCACTATAATGTTATCTCATTGCCTTCCAGGGTACTCCAAGGTGAAGACATCTAAAACCAAAGAGTTGTCGCAGAATGTGGAAGAGCTGGATTCCCTGCTTGACGACTTGCAGAAAGATCAAGAACGACAGCTGTACAAGAGTTAGTACCTAACAAGCTTTAACAAATTTAACTGTGGAATTTCGTATTAAAAACATTGTCTTCAATTGTTATACCTACATTTAAATGAATGACCATACCAGTAGCCCATCACAGTCCACTGCTGGACTTGAGCCTCCTCCGCATTAGTGGAGGAATTTGCCGGAACGTCTGCGTTTGTGAGCAGTGTCAAAACACCAAAATTAATGTAATAAAATAATAATAATAATAAAATAATTTATTTTGAAATTTTACAGGCAATAAAAATACAATATATCTAATAGGTATACAGATAGCACAGAGAATACACATAGAGTACTGAGGTCAAATACATTGAAACTTCTGAAACCAAAGTAGGTCAGAGACCTGTGTCTTGGATAGCAGGGGTTTCGTCGGGTTGTAGTAGCACTATTTTATAGATGGTATTGCATTGTTGTGGAATACTTCTGATACAGTCTAATTAAAAATATGTTGTATGTGTATTTGTGTGTGTGTACGTGTGTGTGTGTGTGTATAATGTAGATCTATGGAGGTCCTATAGATAGTCTACCGCTAAATATTCTCATAAGAAACCCTTGATGGTTTGTGCTATATCCTACTACTCCGGGCACCACAAACTTTCTTTTAATCAGTAGCCACATGGCCAGACTACAATGGCATGCACACCATGCCAGAGCTATTCTCAAAATGTATTTATGAATACAGGCTGTAATTTAATTACTTACCTTTCCAGGCGGCTACACTTCGGACACCGCTGAGAGCACATCCTTTGATTACAAGAGAGGGTAGGTGTCATATTTTTGTTTACATTATATACCTCTTTACTGTATCCTCAGAGGACATATATGCCTGGATAGTACATCAAGGAATAGGTGTTCAGATTTTAGTAAACCCATTAATTTACATTGTGAAACATTTAGTTCAGATCTTAATGAAACTATTTATTTGTATAATTTTATATATGAACTTTGGCTGTACACTTCAGCTACCTTTGCTTAACCCTCATCAAATATCATTCAAAATTCAAACATTTAAACGATTCATTACTCAACAACTTTTCACGAGGATCATCAGCGTCTCATTACCATTATAATTCTTTATTCTACAAATTAAATTCCTTTAAATATACAGTCAACTCTTCATTATTTTAACTTGCTTAACCGGAGGTCTACGACCAAAGAAAGTAGGCCTGTACAGGGGCCTTATCAAGAACTCTTAAGCAGGACCTAAACAGAACTGCCTTGCTTTTCAAGAGACAGTGCTATACGTGTCACATAAGCTTGTCTCGTTCAAAGCGAAAGCAATTCTGTTTTGGTCCTGCTATAAAAGTTCATGGTAAGCCCTCTGTTATCTAGCACCCATAACACAAGCTTTGCTCACTTTGGGGCTAGATGGCGCTGTGTGCATATAACATGAGACTGA
This sequence comes from Blastobasis lacticolella, assembly GCA_905147135.1. Taxonomy (NCBI): domain Eukaryota; kingdom Metazoa; phylum Arthropoda; class Insecta; order Lepidoptera; family Blastobasidae; genus Blastobasis; species Blastobasis lacticolella. Next base: position 12,249,335 of record LR990062.1, on the reverse strand, counting down.
TATATGTACTATTCAGATGTGGAATGAGCTCCCAGCCACAGTGTTTCCTTTGGACTATGACATGGGATCGTTCAAGAGGTATATTAGAGGTCTCTTCAGAGGCGGGCAACGCATTCTTGACTCCCCTGGTGTTGCTGATGTCCATAGGCGGCGGTGACCACGCACCATCAGGTGGCCCGCATGCCTGTTGGTCTGCCGGATAACAAAAAAAAATTTAAAAAAATAACAGACAGTGATAAGGTATATAATATAGGTATCCTGGTGTACTTAGACTTTCCCTCGTCACATAAAACTTTAATAATCATTTTCCCGCTCCCCACCAGAACCACCCAACCGATCAAGGCGCCATCTAGCGGCTACTCCACGCTCAAGCGAGAGGAGCGAGTAGAGTCTTCCTCGTGGGGCTCCAGCCCGCCGCCGCCCGTACAACGCTCCGCTGAGCTCCGACAAGAGCTTTATAGGGAGGAGAAGACCGGTAAGATTACTTGTTTTAGCTTGTGTTTAGATTTTTAGATTTTAGATTTATTTATTACTTTTCTACAGTTTACATAATAATATTACATTTATCATCATATATCTATAAAAGAGATCGTCAAAATGAATACAATATTATAAAAAAATTACATAATTGTAAAACTTATTTAAAAATGTATAAATGTCAAAAAATAAATTAATAATCCGAAGTTTTATATAAAATATAGATAGGAATTTCCTTTAATTCATAAATTACTCAGGAGATAAAATATTCAATAAAATAATAAATGAATAGTATGAATAGTGATCAATATTCTAGCTATCTAGGCTTTTGCCAAGGTCAGGTTTCTTACCCTTTCTTCCCCACTTCGCCTGCGGAGGAGAGCTTCTTCAATGTTATCCGCGGTATCTCTCACGCGGAGTCTAACGCGGATGTGCTAGAGTGACGCCACTTATCCACCGTAACATTCATCATATCAGCCGGAAGACCTGTACCTGTCTTTACTCCGTCCTCTGTACTCTGCGAGGGCGTCGGTCCACCTAGTGGGAGGCCTACCCACGCTGCGTAGTTTTCATACCTTAATCCTAAATAATATTTTGTGCTTGATCTATGTCTATAACTGTATAAGGCTCTTTGTGACACTAATATAAGTATAACGCAACGCAATGTCAACAAAGAATCAAAGTTATTGTACCGCAATCCGATACGTTTCACCATGTCGTATTGTACCCCTTAGACATACGCCCTATAACATGGTATCCACTATAAACTGTTTTTTATCTACCCATATTGTTTCCAGAATCGCGTGTAGTGCCAGCGCCGGCGGTGTCTCCGCTACCACCGCCAGTGGGTTGCACCCACTGCCATCATGCTACCAGCACCGTTGGCACTGTAAGTACCAAATCTACTAATAATATAACATTAAAAAGTATATGCTACTCCGTGACAAGCTAGCAGACAGCCCACCTGATGATAAGTGGTAACTGTCGTCCATAACATCTACGATTCTTACAGTTAGGTTGCAGGTAACAAAAATTCAAAACCGCAGGTGCGTTGTCACTGTGAGGACTAAGATGAAATGCCTAATGCCTGTAATTTCGACAATAATTATCTTGGCGTGAAAATCCGTTATCCGTCGCCGAATACTGGGCGAATAAAGTATAAGTGAGAGTTTTAGTCCATCGACTCGATAAGAAGAAGGCGTGAAAATCCTGGTTGTGCTTTCGCATGCGAGGGCCCGGTGGTCCGCCTTGCTTGACCTTCATTTGGTAGATTATAATAGAGTGGCTGCCATCTGACCTTCGTGACCCTGTTCACAGGTTCCTCTGACTAGATTGGATCACAGTTACATATTTATAAAAAGATGAGAAGAAGATTCAGTCACCTGAATGTGCTGATTGAATCACGGATAATCACGATGTTTTCCCTCACCGTTTGACTCATCTGTCTCTCACTTCGGTCCTTCATATCTGGAGATCGTGACCATGGCGAAAATCTATTCGCGAATAAATAAAATTTTAAATAAATTGTCAATTGGCAATTTATTAAACTGTCTCCTGTGGCCTTTGTCTGCGACGATATCTGCGATTTGATATAAAGTTGCATCCTTTTGTTGGTCAGTCCATCTAGTTGATGAGCGGCCCCTAGATCAATTTCAATGTCAATTTATTTATTTCGCGTTCCCCATGTGTTACAAAGATGTTATAATAATGATAAGAATCAACATCTCATAGTCATTTGCTCTCTGTGTGTCTGACACATGTTTAACTCTTTCCAGCTGTCTCGCTCCTCAACCCCCATGAACAAGGTGACCACCACAGTAAAGACGTACACGTACGAGGTGCCGGCCGACCAGGACCCCACCACGGTCCCGCTGCCATCGCACGCCGACCACGAACACACGTACTTGAGCACTTCGGAGAACCTTCGATCGTAAGTCTGATTGCAGTTTAACTTGATGTCTGATTACACAAAAATGTTGACGACGAGGTTGGTTTAGGATATCCCAAACAAGACAACCACAAGAAAGATTTTGAGGATTTCAACTATAAGCCTGGAAGCATTTGGATAGTAAATAAATAAGACAAAGCATTGCACCAAGACCGAACGCAAAGTCATTGTTAACCGACACCGATATTGTGACTCCTTAATGCTTAGGAATATCATAAAGCTTCAACTTACGAGGTTTAGTTCAAGTAAAGATAAGGTAAAGTTCTTGTTCAGTTCATTTTTAATTCAGGTTAGGTTAGGTTACCTGGCCGGGGACCTGGCCACGGTTTCTGTGCCATTGCACGCTGACCACGAACACACGTACTTGAGCACTTCGGAGAACCTTAGATCGTGAGTACGATTGCAGTTTGAGTCATATGTCTGCTTGCACTACATTTTAGGCGACAAATTTATATTTAAGATATTCCTAACAAGACACAGCAGTCATTCTTCAACATGGAGTTCTTCAAGAAAGGGATGAAAAGGTTTTTACAGGGTCGGCAACGCGTGGGTGATGCCCCTGGTATTGCAAACGTCCATAGGCTGCGGTGACTGCTTACCATCAGGCAGGCCGTAAGCTTGTTTGTTACCCTTGTAGTATAAATAAAAAATTCTTAACATTATGACGCCGATTTTGTGGCTCCTAAATGCTTAGGAATATCATAAGGCGCCAACTTACGAGGTTTAGTTCAAGTTAAGGTGAAGTTCTTGTTCAGTTCATTTTTAATCAGGTTCAAGTCATATTGAGTTCATAATTCCTTCGTGTTGAGTTCACATATTGGCATACAGCGTGCTCACTGGCTCGTTCTGATTGCAGTATGTTAAATTACGAAAATATACCTTTTTTTTAGCAGTACTTTCCACTTTGTTTGTTTCCACTCCCACGCTTTTTGCTTCTTGTAGAATAATGGATAACGGGGCCGATAAATAACACACAGTGAAAGTTTAATACTTAGCTTTGCAGCTTGTATTTGAACGAAGGCCACGGAAGGAAGTAAAGTTTGGATCCTAGATCACAGACTAGAGAGAAAGTTGTGTGAGTGTTGCCATTAGGAGATTGGTTTTTGTAGAGGAATTTGTCTATATTCCAACACTTCTGAATTTAGGCTACTGAATGTAGGTAATAAGCTCATTACTGACGTCTGGTGCCTTTCCCAGGTCCACGACCGCCAAGCCTGGTGGGTCTCCGGCGCCCGGCTGCCAGTACTGCTCGCATTGCAACTCTCGCGTCCGGGAGTACCGACACGTCACTTCTAGCGATGGTGAGTAGAGCCGACAGATGCTAGTGGTACTCGGCTGAGTATGGAACCAAATTTGACAGATTTATTACTATTATTGCCTTGGGAGGCACACGGACGGACAGTCCACCTGATGTAAAGTGGCCACCGTCGATCAGGACATCTGAAATCTAAAGGGAGCGGATGCGGGCCGGGCTTCGAGGTACAGTCGAGTTCATTAATATGTGAGCATTACCAAGGCTTCAAATATAAATAAATAAATAAATATTCGTGGACAAATTCACACAGCGCCATCTAGCCCCAAACTAAGCAAAGATTGTACTATGGGTGCTAGATAACTGATATACTACTTAAATACTTTTTTTTTTTTTTTAAATACTTACTTATTATACATAAAACACCCAGACCCGTAACAGAAATTAAAATTCATCATTCCAATTTCTGCCCGGCCGGTAATCGAATCCGGGATCTCTTGCGTGGCAGACCATGAACCGGCATGTTGACCATTGAACCACTCAGGTCGTCAAATATAAATAAATGTAAATATAAATGTACATGGAAGGGTACTTATATATCTGAGCAGATTCATCAATCAAACATATGTACATCTGCTCAGATATATAAGTACCCTTCCATGTACATTTATATTTGAAGCCTTGGCAATGCTCACATATTAATGAACTCGACTGTACCAGTAGACAGTTCTAGTGGAGAGGAAGGACTTATGGAGGAAGTTTATTTCGCACCTTGCTCGTGCGTGGTAAAAATATTAAATAACAGAGACGCTACTGTAGCTACTGAAACGACAACAGCTGTCAAAATACTAACGAGCTAATAAGTAGAATCATAGTTATTTTAATAAAATAATGCATTTCATGCTCATAGTTTCCAGTACCACAGATTAAATAATTTTATTACTAATACCAATGGGAATTCCTGTCGTGGATACCTACACACAAAACGAATATTGAAATACATTACCTACCTACTTTAATATTAGTGTAAATAAATTTTTCTATTAAAAATATTGAGTAGAATGCTCGAAAGTAATTTGACACCAAACGTCACATCTCAATAGCGCCATCTAGTTTTATTTCTAATATTTTTCGCCTCTATCCGTAATAATTGATTGTGCCATTGCAATGTATCCCTTATTCCCTTCCAATAGAGCACACGAACGAGCGCATGGTGTACCCCGCGCCCGCCAACGAGGTGAAGCTGGTGCCGGCCGAGCCGAGGAATGGACACGGCCCATATGTGAGTGCGCATTCTCCTTTGGAATATTTTTTTAATGTCTTTTATATACGGTATAGTTAACAGAGTTACAAATTTGCCAGATCATGTAATTACAGACGAGCAACTGCCATCTTACCTCCGTGACCCTGCTACCAGGGAAACCTGACCATATAAAATAAATAAAATAAAATAAAAATAAAATAGACATTTATTTCCATAATCGTTGCACACATTAGTATACACTGAATCCCGAATATCCGAATATCATGGATACATATTCAGTCGCCTGTATGCGTAGGTTTTATCACGATGTTTCCCACCGTAAGAACATCGGTTAGCAATCAACTAATGTACATAACTTAGAAAAAGGGGATTCGAACACGATACCTCATGCGCGAAAGCATAATCAGGACATTAAAGCCACGATGTTTTTTTTTGTAAGTTTTAGGTACAGTACCTAGAAAAGCATAAGTCCATTACCAGTTCGAAAAAAATCCTTTATAGCTACAACAACATGCAGGATATTTTGAATGCGCTTAATTGAATGCGCTGAAAGGAGTCATTGGCTGTCTTTTAGGCACCAAGAACTCATTCTTGACCACCAAAGTATTTATAGTTTCATAAATGAACAGCACAGGAATATAATAATATCATCATCATCATCATCACAGCCCATAACAATCCACTGCAGGACTTCGGGCCTCTCCCACGAAAGGGGAGGTCATTGCCATAATCTCCACAATGTCTCAATGTCTATAATAATATAATTCGCCCGAATACTGGAATGCTTCTTATTTTTAAAGGCTTCCTGAAGATCATGACGTCACTTTTAAATATTGACATTCAAAAGCGATTGCATGATAACTAATGAAATTAAGAGACTTTCAAGTTTTCGGGCTCTTCTATTGTACACCAAAATAACATCCAAATATCTTCTACAACAAATCCTCCACAGAGTCCAACAAGCTACAAGTACTCCGAGACCTCGTACTCGGCCCACAACACGACCGAGCGGTTCCCCCCCTCCCCCGGCGGGGCCGCCCCCTTCCCGCGGCCCGCCACCCCCTCCGCCGGCACCCAGCAGCCCCCCAAGAGGTTGGACGACTTGTTGGCCGACTTCCCCGAGGCGGTGAGTTGGGGAAAGGGGTTTTGGAGTGTTTTATGGTGGCAAACAAGCCAATGGCCAGCCTAATTTTTATTTTTTATTTATTCATTTCCTTCAGGCAACTGAGGCCCATATTTATAAATACACAAACAACATAAATACAAAATACAGACAAAGATAAAACCTATACCAATACAAATTATTATATAGTGTAAATTAATGGCTAAGCAGTTACGGTAGCCTGGACGTTCACAATACCAGGGGTAGACTCATGTGTTTTCAACCAACCATTCGTCAAGTAAGTATACCTTCTGTGCGCAATATCCTCATCATCATTATCACTATAGTGATTGGTGTCGAGATAGACAATGAGATTTCTGTTACAAAAACTTGACTATTAGGTTGAGTATTCAATTTTTTTTTTAAATTTCGGATTATAATCCATAGGCCATAAGAGTCCATCCGTATTAAATTAAATTTTGTTCTGATATACTAGTATATATGTAGATTTTATGAACCGAAAAGTCTTATGGAGTTTTAAAGAGTTCCATGGGCGGCGGTGACCATACACCCTCCCTCCATTACATAAAAAATAAACACTTTTTTATTAGACTAGCCAGGCGTTTGACCGCCGCGTCACCTGTAGGTTAATTACGCAACGCTGTTGCCAACAATTTTATGATTTCAATGATTGAAATTGTTATTTTTGGTACTCGTATTATCGATATCATGGGTGCAGTTGATAACAAAGTTCCATTGCAATCAACTGAAACTATAAAATCGATAATACGTAATCGCCATTTCAATCATTGAGATCAGAGAATTGTTGGCAACAGCGTTACGTAATTAGCCTATTGGTGGTTAGTACCTAAGATGCGACCGAATATGGAGCATACCCTAGATGTTCTTACAAGCCTAGAATAATTATAAACTGTTACATATTCGCTCTAGCTTATAGCCGTCCAGATTATAACGTACCCCCTTTACCCCCCCAGAGATACCCAACCCAACCCGACGGCGTGGTCCGTCGCAAGGTGGAGGTCTCCCACCACTCCAGCGAGAACAACCACGCCAACAATACCAATGCGGTGAAACCCCTACCGCCCTCCAGCCGGAACACTGCCGGCCCGGCCGTGTACTACCCCCCGGGACACACACCCTTCCAGAAGAAGGAGGGGGAGGGGTATCAGGCTAGCGTAAGTAGAGTTGACTATTTATAATATTATAGCGTTCATCCATCACAGCCCCTAAGTCCACTGCAGGACGTAGGGCCTCTCCCGCGAAACGGGAGGTTATTGCCATAATCTCCACGCTCGGCAGGCGGGTTGGAGATCGCAGTGTTGAAAATATAACAATGAAAAACGCTGCTGCCCATTTTCCAGCCTACGGAGACTCTAGATCTTTTCGGTAACATTAGTCGCCTTGTACGACACCCACGAGTGTAAGGGGTTGGTGCTATTCTACTCTGCCGGATACCATGCGACATTATAGCATCACGGGATACCAATCGGCTCCTGAGATTGTTCAACCAGTCTCAGGATCCTCAGCGGAAGACCTTGTCAACACACTCGCACACTCACACAAGCACATTCTAAGTTTTTTTGTAACAATTGAAATATGTAACTATTTTAGTGTCTAAGAAAAAACCTTGAGTACGTTTATATTGCTAAATCTGAATTGCTTTGTCTTGTAATAATGACGGTGACTATAGCACAGGAGTTTCTTCTCCTATTTTAGTCACCAGATTTCTTATGTAATCACATACAAATACTGTTTTAAGCTTATAAATATAGACGTAAGAATACCCTGTATAAGTATTTACACAAATAAATATAATTATGATATTATTATTATAACTTCGCCTCACCGACGGATTATTAGGCACACCTAATATGTGGTGAGCTCCTTGTGGTGCAGTACGTTCGACTAGCCTTAAACTGCAGACTCCCTATATCCTGGCGTCAATTTCCCGGTAGTCCTTTCACACGTGAGGGCTGGGGTTCTCTCTGACCATTATCCAAGATTTGGCAGATCAGGTAATAAGAGTAGAGCGACTGTCATCTGACGTGACTGCTACCAGGGGAACCTGACCAGATTGGATCAAGGGTTACACGTTCAGTCACCTGAATGTGAAGGTTTCGTGAGGTTTCATCACGATGTTTTCCCTCGCTATATGAATTAATGAATAATAACCTCTTTACTGTTAGGTTTCATCACGATGTTTTCCCTCACTATATAAATGAATGAATGAATAATAACCTCATCTGTACTGGTAGGCGATGCAAGGAGGCGGCGCACACGCATCCGGCCGCGGCATGTACGAGTACGAATCCGGTGCCAAGAGCAAGGAAAAGCATTCGGAAAAGAAGACAGCGGTTCCCATCTGCCTGCCGCTCTGCTGCGCTATGCCTTGTGTCATTATGTAATGTAATAATTTACTTTAGCATTAAGTTTCATGAATGAAGTCCATCATTAACCAAGGGTGAATCTTGATCAGGGCAATGACCTTCAACAAAGGGCAGCCAAGTACAGTGGCCTTGATCGACAACCACTGGCTTCAATTAATTACTTGTATTGTAGAGGTCAGTGGCAACAACCAAGAATTTTTAACTAAGTAATTTTGTACCTAGGCTGTCTAATTCCTTGACCATGCATCAAGGGCGTTTCATCTTCGCCCTCAAGACCAATGAACTTAAAAATTAGACTCTGATCACTTTTCATAGTTATTATCAATTGTACGAGAAATAAATAATACTTTCTATAGTTTTGTCCTAAAAATACTAAGTACCCCGTATAAGGTACTAAATTCTATCACACAATACTACTATACTATACGAACCTACCGTTATAGTCAGCTGCCGAGAGATCATTCATTAATGTATGGTAGGGTGGTCCGATCACTCGACAATTTCGCAAATACTACATAGCTTGAAAGGTGGTATGTATAGTACAGTGGTATTTACCTAAATGTTGGCACTGCGCCAACGCCATATCAATTTGACTTTGTCCCAAATAATGTAACATTGTTAGCAAACGCTAAAAAGGAGTCAATGTCAAGGTGTTAACCTTGGTTTCTGTAAATTGTACAATTTTCGTTTATTACTTTTACAACGAATAGTTTTAGAACATGAATATTTCAATTTTAGTAGGTATTTATGTATATTTGTTTTGTAACAATGGTTTAACAAAACTGCTATAAAAATATTAAAATTATAAGGGTAACGTCTTCCATTTTGGCAGGTTATATAGATATTATCTTATCTTATTAATATTGTACCGATAGAAACGTAATCTTAACAAAATGTTACTCATACCTAATAGAAGTATGAGTATCATTGATTAAAATTTCATAAAGTCTCATAACTTTGGTAAAGTACATGAGATCTTGCAAGTGTATTGGTGTCTGTCTAATAGAAATTGTAATATTAACTTGCAATTAATATTCTCTAACAGTGAATCTCAATTTCGATGCGGATATTATAATGATATAAGTAGATAAATATTTAAAATATTGAATAGTCATAAGACTCGACGCGTTCGGAACTAACAAAGTGCCATTAATTATATTTTATTGAGTAAGAAACGAATGTGCCTTTTGTTTGTTTGTATATTGTACTATTATGACAATTCTATAAATACGTATAAATGAATTGTTTTATATTATTTGGTTTATTAATAAAAACTTTATTAACTATCACGGCTTTTTTAATTAAACCCACATAATTCATTATACGAGCGGTTAATCCCAGCTTCTGTCAAGGTCCGCTTTCCTGCTCTTTCTTTTCCACTTCCCCGGTCTTCGGCAACCCCGTGAAGGTCCCGGGTTCGATTCCCGTCGGTTTAGGTGTAGTATGTATAATAAGTATGTTATAAAAAATTGACAAATGTTAATATATCTGGGGGCTTACCATGAGCTCTAACAGCAGGACCTAAACAGAACAGCCTTGCTTAGAACGAGACAGCGTTATACGTGTCATATAAGCTTGTCTCGTTCTAAGCAGGGCAGTTCTGTTTAGGTCCTGCAATAAGAGTTCATGGTAAGGCCCCAGTTACCAAACCCATAACACAAGCTTTGCTTGCTTTGGGGCTAGATGGCGCTGTGTGAATTTTGTCCAAGCACATTATTATTACTATCTTCGTTTTTATCTTTAAGAGATCCCGGCTCATAAAGAACTGGAGAAATATAGCACGGGCCTAAGCCAAGTACCGAATATAGAGTTAATTATTTTCTGTTTGGAGTCACTTTCTTATAATTCTGCAAGTATTCAGTATTTATGTCTTTTTCAGTTGTCATTATTATTATTATTAAGCAGTCTCGTCCCACTCGGCAATGTCAATCCATCCAAACCAAACCTATACAAATGCCCGGCACAAACTTGTAATGGGGTCATCAAGAGCTGAGAGCATTTCTTTACCACGTAGTAGTCGTAAAGAGTTTCGAGTAATCAGTAAACAAATGTTACTCCTAAAAACTAAGTTTAAAATAGTGTGGTCGTGGACATAGTGATTGATTCAGTTGGTTAATATGCACATGGCCCCCGCGCCCGCCAAAACACATGGAATACCAATGAGTTTTAGGGTGTAGGCCGGGTGTTCGCCGGTCCCGCAAAGAGATATGATGGCAGAAATGTGTAGGGGTTTCATATAATAACTGGGTTAACAATGAAAGAAAATATTCGTAATAAAAACACATATATTTTGCTTTTATTTTACCAAAATTTACGACCGTGTCCTTCGGAGGTTGTCTGCTTGATGTACACCATCTGTGGGCGGTCATTGGCGCATCGGACTATAAAACTCTTGGTTGGAATGTCATACAAGCTTATATTTTTGGTCACTGCAACGCTCAAGCGATATAAAATTCTTACTACGTAGGAGCAAGCTTTAAAAACCTATATCCTGTAACATGTCGATTACATTTATTGAAAATACGTATTTTATCAATTAGTTAATGAAGTGAGAAGCAGGTAATCGCATAAAACAGGTTATCAACTTCACGTGAGTGACCAGAAAAAACTAACATCAGCACAAGACGTCCCACATGCGCCAATGACGCCCACACCATCCCTACTAAAGCGGTGGACCTGTCAGCTTGTCCATAACAAAATGTCCAACAATTATATACAAACAACAATTTAAAGAGAGCCATTTTGAGACAAGACAACGTAACGAAACAATCAACTTAGGTTGCAACTGGAAAGGCACCCACAACTATGTTTTTAAACAAAATTGGAATAACATGAGAATTTTGTTGCTCCCAAAAGGTTTAACTAAACGTTTTATATTGTAATATAATAATTAATAATGCGATAAGTAATTAAAAATAATATAAATATAATAAAACAAGCGACAGGTCCACCGCTCCCTCATCCCAGTCTTCAACAAATAATCAAAGAACATACAACATGGCGGATTAAAAACATTACACACTTGCAATGGACAGTATCTGATGACACATTATCACATGGTTTGGAAGAGTGGAAGAGAAGTTTGCAAGTAATAGGATACTACAGTGTGAAATAGTGTCAATTCGGTTGTTACTCATAGCCTAGAAAAAAAATATAGAAAAACTTGTTTACACAATTATAAATACTCTAATTACACAGTTATACTTATATAGTATGAAAAATAAATTTGCTTCTTCCCACTTCCAAATCATACAATGAAACAACAAGATGGCCGATATACACATTACATCATCGGCAAAAATGTCTATATTCATATTTTATAGAAATATTAGGATTATTTTATGGTTCAAGCTCGTCTTAACAGTATCTTATGACACCAATAATCACATCAGATGTGTCTAATGTGCTCTGTATAATGTTTTCAATGCAGACTTTACGCGAGTGTACACACTCACATAAAACAATCAGAATAATGCCCTAGGACCAGATCACATAGCAATAATATATGTATAATACACAATTGGAACTCCTATTATAATTATTATTAAAATTACCTAATTTTTCATTTTTAAAAATCACATTCGGTAACAAGAAACTCAATATGAAACAGTCTAGAGATTTTTTGCCTTACATAAATTTTTCCTTCTCATATTTTTTTCGCTGTTACTCTTAAGAGAAATTCTCACATGATCTGCGCAAAATTGTGGCGGATACAATAAAGTATTGCGCTAAGCAAATAACAAGAGGTAAGTTTTGGAATCATATTATTTTTCCACATTACACTTTTCAAATATCACAATGTGTGGGGTACCCAACGCGATCGGCCTCTCGGCCTAGGAAAATAAATACATATACATACATGACTAAATACATCATCGGACGCTTGACTAAATTATATGTATATACGACAAATAAATCTATTACCAAAGTTTGAGCGTGTGCAAGACTGTGTCCAATGTGTGTCGCAGCGAACAATGCAATTAGTTGATTTGTAAACTGAAGAAAGAAAGATAAAAGCTTTAATAAACTCTCTTGGATTACTACAACCAACTAGTGGCGTTCTGCTTTGGTCTACAGGAGGACTTTCTATCCATATTTTATATGGAGAAACCCCATCCATCGTAACAATATGGCGCATGGTGTCTGTGACACACACTGGAAATGTAATTCCTGCGCATTTGACATTAAACTGATCACTGTAAAGATTACAACAAATGGTCATTTAGTATAAAAGAAGCAAAAGGACATAGAAGCTCCTAATTTTTAGGAATCGAGTGACAAACCACATCACTCTACTGTACCTACAACCTCTCTATCACAGATAAATCAACACCTAAATGCTGATGCAATACAGGCATATAAAATAGATTTTTTTAATTATAATTCTGATTAGGTTCAATCTACAATTTGGGTCCGATTTTTTTGTATCATACATACATTGATTTACACTAAAATTACTGCAAGATAGGCACCAAAAGAATAAATATGACGCTAATTTGGTTCTTAATTTATTGTCCGAATTTTTCGTGGTTACTGATAGCATAGTTATGACTGTAATGACAGACAATTTCAGTCTATATTGAAGCTAAATTGGCCAAATTATATCCTGTGATAGTAACTCAACACTAACCTTAAAATGCAGATGGATATTTCGCCAATTTTCAAATGCAGATTCAACAATTTGATTTCAGTAAAAACAACATATTTATTGTACTATCTGCACTTAAAATTATCAGAGTCCATTAATTCAGAATAATAAATTTGAGTTACAAAACGCAGCATTTAGTAAACAGCAGAAGTCAAAATTAGTAATTTTGTATTGTAAAATGTTGAATTTATTATTTAATTGTCATTTATGTTTTTGTATTATAGGTTGGTGGTAACAATCATGACATGAATGGGCCTGTAAATATTTGCAATCACATGGAATGATAAATGCTTTTACAACTTCATTATTATTTATTATGATTTAAAACACTTATTGAAATTTAATATAGTTGACGCTTATTACGATTCCCCCAATCCCTCCAATCCAATCATACTTGCAGTTCTTTTGGAAGCTACTGTGACCAAGTTTTGTGTGCAACATTTCCAAATCATACTTATTTACTTTATATCCGTTTACCACTGAACATTCATAGTTCAATGTCAAATGCTCGGAGACACAAGTAGGGAAGAAATTTCGATTTATCCACGCATTTCATTCGATCCTAACTACAGTCTATATCTTAGTGTTATGTACAATATTCGAGCACTTAACTTCTACTCCGCGACTCGTGCGCAGGTTTGCTTATTACTAACTAAGGGCACTTGCGAATTATGACGTGCGCAACTTTGGTCGGACGCCCTGTGTGGGGAGGCTGCCCTGGCAATGGATGCTGTGAATTGCTGTGGGACGCCGGAAACAATTTTTAAACCAATTTCGCCATGTTTTCATACTAGATTAGGCTCTATGTTATTGTATGTACCAATTTCAAATGATACGGTTGATATTATTGTCGAAGAAGCGAACGCGTGAAATATAACAAGCGTTAGAAAATAGGTCGAGACCTTGGATTTGTGCAGTATTGTAAACTAAATGAAATGTTATTAACTTTACAAACACATATTTGTATTCTCTGTAAGAACTTTATTTATAAAATCACACTGATTATCATCATAATTATTTATCAGCCTTTAGTTGAGGAACTGGACATTAGTCCTCATAAATCTTCAAAATGAGTCTCCAATGCTGACCGAGCTATGGTGGCAGATTTTACGCACATCCATTAGATTAAACAAAACTATCAAATCAATTACCAAATACTATAACAGTTTACTTTCCTGACTCTAGACTTTAAATCCTTCAAATTAATCAAGTAAATGCATTGCTTTTCATAAACTGTAACCATAATTATTGTTAACAAAATAATCACTGAAAGACCACTCTACATATCCATTGTCCAGACTAGGGATGTTACGGAGCTTCGACTCCGACTCCGATAAGTCGGAGCTTCCGATTGATCTTACACCTCCGGTTCCGACTTCGATTCCGATACTTTTAAATCGGAGGTTTTAATCGGAGGTCGAACCATAGCAGATAGCGGCGGCGGCGACGCGCGGCGGGTGCGGTCAACGTGTGCGAACTGTACGAACAGGTTAATGCATGTCGTTGGAAAAGCACGCGTTCTGTCATCGATTAATATTTCACTTATTGTTACGCAATACGGATGGTTTGTTTTGTTTTGTGCGGTGTGTCAATTAAAGTTATCTGTTTTTGATTTGGAACTAATGGAAAGTGAATGGAAATACAAAATTCCAATCCCTTAAACCGATTGTCCTCCAATATTTATTGTGTTCACCAGGTTCAGTAGCAAGCGAACAACTTTTTAGTGGTACTCGCCTAATCTATGATCAGTTAGGAAATAGATTGGACGGAGACAAAGCTGCAAAGCTGTTGTTTATTAAATATAATTTGCTACTTCTGGAGTCAATTAATTTGATTTAATTTGCTAACTGTCATAAAAATTTGTTTATTTTTATTTGTGTCACCTATATGATATAGGTTTATTACTTTTTAATTGAAATTAAAGAGGCTGATTGATTAATGTTTTTACTATTTTATTTTATTGCCTGCCCTTAACACATCTTTCATCACCGTACTATCTCCAACTCCGCCTTCGACTCCGATTCCGCTTCCGATTCCGGTTCCGACTCCGGTTCCGACTCCGAAAAACCAAATTTAGAAACTCCGACTCCGACTTCGGTTCCGATAAAACCACCTCCGTAACATCCCTAGTCCAGACACATCCAACAGCGTTCATTGCCACGGGCAAACCGTAACTAATTTGGCACTTCTCTCAAATCTCTTGACTTAGCGCGTCGCGCGGTGCGTTGAACACCATACAAATTCCATACAAAACTATCAGACCACAATAAGTACGATACAAAACTTGTAAAGGCCACTCTGTAGCGATAGCTTAGAAATTTCCAATGTCCTAAGTGATTCCATGATATTTAGAGCATTACTGATATGGTAGGGTGAGAAATGGCGATTCAGTCGACAGCGATCGGCTTCAACGATCACAATCACCGACATTAACTTGCTATTGTCGAGTCAGTGTACGCTATACGGGCCGTCCCGGACTGCCGCAATATACACACACATTGACACTTCACTATGGAGCTCACAAACACTGTTGCGTCTTCACTCAGTATTTTCTGTACGCGTGTGGTCTGGCGCCGGTGTTCAGTCGATGACGACGTATGGCAGCGCAATCAGGTCTCCCAGTTCAGCACACTCGTGCCATTCCGCGAAGCCGGCGGTGCGCGGGGGGCGTCCCAACTCGTCGGGCTCGGTGTCCCGCCTCGCCGCGTCCAAGGCGTCCCAGAGCGCCGCCGCCGCGTCCGTCCCCTCCACTTCCACGTCCGCATCCGCATCGACGTCCGCATCCGCGTCCGCGTCCAACCCGGGCAGCGACACGACGGGCGCCACGCCCGCCTGCGAGTACGTGTACGGCACTGACTCTATAGCTTTCTCACACAAACTGTACAATGTCCGGCCGTCGATGTCCGTTTTCGTCCGTTCGACGGTTCTGTGTTCGGGGGGTTCGCACTTGAATTCTTTCGGCACTTGGGTCACTTTTGTGGGAATGTCGGGTGGTTTTGAGGGGGCGGGAGGGGCCCCTATGTTTCTCTCGTCGTCGGCGGTGAGCAGAGGTGCCTTGAGCCTCTCACTGGGCTCCAGCGTGGGGAGGGAGACCATCTCGGGCCCGATGGGGCGGCCGTAGTCGTGCTCTGCCAACGGCTGCGGTTGCGGCGACGGCGGCTTGACGTCGGGCGCTGTAAAGAGAAATGATTCATTTTAGTATATTTGCACGGACGACCGCAACGTGGTGATTTTGCGATGAGGGTTTTCATTCGCGATTCCAAAATTCACGAGATGGCGTTAATATCTTGAAAAGTCGTGTAGGAAATGTAAAATAGATTCATCATTTTTCAGCAGTTATTTCTGTCTAGTAATAGCACGACAGTATTTTGAAAACGGAATTCATGAAACCCGCATATCATCCATTTTATATTACACTAGCTTTTTCCCGCGACTTCGTCCGCGTGAACCATAGGCGAGGAGGGTGTTCGCACCCGTTTGTTCGAGGCGAGGGAGGGTGAATCAAAATTCGTCACTTTACTACTAACTAACGTGAGACTAGAATACTATGAACATATTTTAAGCTATCGTGGTTATTATCACACTTTAACGGTACGTTCCGGGTTTCCTACAGCATACCTTTGTTTACGAGTAGCCCGATATTTCGACACAGTTGCATGCGTCATGGGACGTCCATAGAACCATGGGAAGGGAAATATCGGGCTACACGTAAACAAAGGTACGCGGTAGGAAACCCGGAACATACCTTTAAAATGTAAAATACTATTGCTAGGGAAAATAAATAAATATGATTGGACAAATTCACACAGCGCCATCTAGTCCCAAAGTAAGGAAAGCTTATTACTTACATACTTATTTTAATAGATACTTATTATACATACTACACCCAGACCGTTAACAGAAATTAAACTTCACCATTTCAATTTCTGCTCGGCCAGGAATCGAACCCGGGACCTCTGCGTAGCGTTCGGCATGTTAACCAACTAAACCACTCAGGTCGTCAAAATAAAAAAATATATATTTTGCTTCATGAAAAAGAACTGTGTGGTACAATAGACCACTTATATAACCACCTCTACCATCAGCTGGACCCTCTAACTCGCCTTCCTAAACAATAAGACAGCTTCCTCACCCTCTCCCCCCTCCTCCTCGTCTTCCCCCCCTGGAAAGGGGGGGTCCGGGGCCCGCGGGGGCGGCGGCGGGGGCTCCGGGGGCGGCGGCGCGAACCGCGTCCACGGCAGCTGAGGCAGCACCGGCACGCGGGACATGTTCTTTGCGCAGAAGTCGTTCGCGTAGTCCGAGTACTTGTACAGGGGGACCTGTGGATGGGTAGTGTGCGGATTAGAGGATGGGATAGTGAACAATCTGTTTATGCATTGTTCCCTAAATGTTATGCCCCGAATGGTACAACGGGAATCTTATTTATTTTATTTTATTTATTGCACACAAAAATGGTAACAAAGATATGGCAAATATATACATGACACAAAAGGCACTAAGGCAATCTTAGTTTCGTTATCCCCCAAACTCTGAAATGGGGGACTATAATGGCTTAATTGTAGTAATTCCCGATGTGATAAGCAATATACATTTTTAAGTACGTGTTGTTTAATTTAATTACGTAAAAAATATAAACGCATCCGACTCAGCGACGTCAATCCATCGCTTCTTGGGTCGCCCACGGGGCCCCTTTGCTCTAACCGGCAGGTTCAGGCACCTATTTCCTATTTCTCTGAGGCTTACGCAATACGTGACCAAACCAGCGCAGGCGCACACTACAATACGATTCATAATATTATGGAATCGTATTGTAGTATAATGTGAATTTCCCTGATAAATAAAGTAATCTAATATAATTTATAATTGGAAATATTTGATTACAAAGTTGAACCGGGGTTTCCCGACGTTTTTTGTCTTCCAATTTTTTTAGTATAATAAATTACTAATATAATACTCACGACACTAGCGAACAGTCCGGGCTGGTCTTTGTCCGCGGCGGGTCGCACGGCGAAGCGGTGTGGATGGAGGGGCGCACGCGTGCCGTTCACTCCCGGCACTGTGGATGGACATATCACTCTTACTATCATCATTAGCATCATCATCATGATGATCTGCCAGGGTCCTGCTAGCAAACTTTCTTTTTATACCACTAGGGTGGCAAACAAGCTTATGGCCTGCCCTATGGTAAGCAATCACCGCAGCCTATGGACGTTTGCAATACCAGGGGCATCAGCCACGCGTTGTCGACCCCGTAAAAACCTTTTCACCCCTTTATTGAAGAACTATGTTGTAGGACCCTAGGGTCGCATTCCTGTCATATTAAATAATGCCCCCTTCATGCCACCTCTCCCCTACATTGTGGACGTCCACGATAATATCGTCACGTTACAAATTATAAAATCACCCACAGACAGTTACATCTTCAAGTACTAAACAATAGTATAACGTTTATTTCAGGCAATATAAAGTATCTGTAGTAGGTATACAATAAAGTCCATATTTTTTTAGTATCAATATGAAATCTAAGTGTTAGTAACTTATAATATAACTTTTTAATTTTCCCCTTTTTACTGTGCCGTGTGGTGTTCGGGCAGACTAGAATAGCACCAACCCCTTACACTCGTGGGTGTCGTACAAGGCCACTAATGTTTTCGGAGGCAAAAGATCTAGAGACAGTCTCCATTGGCTGGAAAATGGGCTGCAGCGTTTTCCTTTGTTATATTATTACTACACTGCGATCTCCAACCCCCCTTTTGAGGGAGAGGCCCTAAGTTCTGCAGCGGACTGTTATGGGCTGTGTATCCCGCAGTAATTGTAATTACTGGAACCCATGATGGCGTTAGGAACTCGAATAACTGAACCCTTACATACCTAGTGCATGATGCAACGCCAAAACCGTAGCGGGTCGAACCCGCACCCTCCTGGCTGCGGGGCAGTCCGGTTCGCTCTCCTCCCCGCATGTGCAGTCCGCATACTCCCGGGGGTCCTCGAGGGGGGGCCGCGGAGGGGGGGACGCCGGTCGGGTCACCGTAGGGGGGGACACCGCGCGACCATTGCGGAGGGGGGAGGCTGGCGGGAGGGGGGAGGGGGTGACGTCTGTTGGGAGAGATGAGATGTTAATTGGTGAGTCCATTGTTTTTGCTAAAGTAAGGAAAGCTTGCGTAATAGATGTTAGACAACTTATAAACTACTTTTATACTATTAAACACATACCTATTATAACACCCAGACCCGTAACAGAAATTAAAATTCATCATTTCAATTTCTGCTCTACCAGGAATCGAGCCTAGGACACCTGCATGGCAGACCTGTTAACCACTGAACAACTCAGGTCATTTTGTCATCAGACCTCACGTCTAAGTAGCACTGTCTGGTGGATTTTAAAATAGAGAAAGCCCTCATTATACATAACTAAACCGACAGAAAAAGTCAGATAACCCCCAACCAAGTTGACTTAAACTCAAATATTTTCAAACTACAGTACCGATTTTAATGAAACAAAGTTAAGAACCAACTCGATTAAACTGGCTTTTCAATAGAGAAAACTGCATCCAAATTGTTCTGGAGCTGCGATGCCACAGACGGATACACAAAGCCACAAATACACACGTCCAACTTTATAACATCCCTCTTTTTTCGTCATAATCATCATCATAAATTGAAGAGTATGACTCTTGTCGGTGAAGCAACGCCACTCTCCTCTCCGATCTGCCAACCTCTCCATCATCATCATCTTGGCGTTACGTCCCGGTTGCGCCCCCGCGCGGTCGAGGGCCCAGGGTCCGCCTTATCTGCCAACCCCTTCATCTCTCCATAAACTCCGGCGCTCACTTTTTCCTTCACGTCCATCCAATATTCACATCTCGGCCTGGCCCTTCCTATCTTTTTCCGTAAAAATAACCATCGTCGTCGTCGACATACCGTCCTCGACGACGACGACGTCATCGTCGGGGCTGGCCGCGCCGCCGCCCGCGCCGCGCGACTGGATCTGCTCCAGCAGCTCCTTCGTCGTCTTCACCTGGAACGGGAGGGGTTGGGTGAGTTGGGTGGTATGTATGGCGGGAGAGGTAGGGCGTAGCGGGGTATCTGCCCGACTGGGGAGGTACCTCCACCTTATAGAATACCAATCTATTTTTTAAGTATATTAAACAGGCATTTGACCGCCATCTCACCTGGTGGTAAGTAACGATGGAGCATGCCTGTCTAGGAACAGCCTATTCACTCTAGCCTTGAAGACGTCCAGATTATAAGGATCAGGGAGCACACGACATAAGGAGAAAGCGTTCGCCCGGATCGCGTCTCTCGATGACGGAAATAGGCCGGCGATATGAGGTCGTGCAAGTGGTCGTGGATTTAAAAATTTGTAAGGTTGCCAGCGCTCCATGGAGCGAAGATTTGGAGAACGGACGGATATTCTCCTGTTTGTTGTAAACGCAAAGTGTTATATAGGTGGGCAACGCAATGGCGATACCCCTGGTGTTGCTGTCTATAGGCAGCGGTGACCGCTTTCCATCAGATGGCCCACTTCCCTACCTTGTCACCTTTATCTCGGCGGCGGTAGGACGTCCAATACTGGTCATAGGCCTCCGCCTACGCCTTCCACACCAGTCGACACTATGGCTCATTTGAATTATCGGCTCCCTTGAGCATCAGAGAGGTCATCACATCAAACCATCTCGTGGGGAACCACTGCCCCACGCTGTTATTTCATTTGTTGATTTCAAAAACGTTGCACAGCGATGAAATTCCTAATTTTGATATACTTACTCTCTTAAGACGTTCTCGCAAATACTGTAACCAATCGAACACCTCCAATTGTCGTGTCCATTCACTCTAATCAGACTGAAGCATCAGTAAAAAACTATACAAAAAAAATACAGTACCTTCTTAGCGCCGACCTGAGGCAGCTTATTCACTAACGCCGCGTAGGGATCCAATGCCCCCTTCTTGCAGCCGTTGCGGCGACGCTCGGGCGCCCCGTTGCGCCCCGCCCACGCAAGCGGGGCCGCAGGGACGGGGGCGGGGGGCAAGGGGGTGGGGGGCAACGGGGCCGGGGGGTCCGCCCCGGTGCTGGCTCGGCTGTGGCCCCTGGTGAAGGGACGATAATAAGTAATGGCAATAAATAAATAAATAAAAATAATGTAAGCCTACTGTCTTCTATACTTCTGTCATTTTTTTTCTATATCTTATGTATTATAAATAGTAATCAATTAATAAATATGCTTGGACAAATTCACACAGCGCCATCTAGCCCCAAAGTAAGCAAAGCTTGGGTTATGGGTGCTAGATAACTGATAAATTACCTACATACATACTTACATAATAAATAATGGCAATATATTAATTACTTAATTACTAAGTGGGTACGAGACAATTCAGGCACTAAAAATGTATTTGAAATATATTGACCTTTGCCTCCTATAAACTAGGTTAAATCCAAGTTTTCGACCTCGACAGACGACCGGGTCATTGTTAAAAATAAGTTAAATCACGAAATTTTCGGACATTTTCCAGTTTTTTTCTTGTAATTCGTAAACGGCGGCCCACAGCAATAAAAATCCTACCATTAGTGTGTGTTGCCTCTGGGCAATTAGAATCAGAATCATAAATCATACAAACATCTCTATTTTATCTACACAAAACTCTCAAAAACTTTCACATGCTCGAGAGGATAACCGGGTTATTTTAGTTATTACTAACTTTTGCCCGCGACTTCGTCCGGAAATAGTTTTTATGACAGTTTGGCTTTTGCCTGCATTACCATTTTAAATGACCTCCGTATATGAATGCCTAGTACTTTTCAGGTTTATCAAGCTGTATATCTGGTTCTACCTTGAAATTAAATGAAACATAGATTGCCGACAACTAGAATACATACCTTTTCTTCTTCGGTTTCTTGTCCCGTTTCTGTTTCTTCTCGTCGGGCATGGGCCCCGGCGACATCGGCCTTTTTGCCGCTAAAAATAAATGGGGCCACATTAAAACGCATTAGGGCAACCATTTAAATAGGGATCATACACACACAAGTTTCATTTCATTCGCGTTCTCTTTGCTGTAAGCCAGCTGGATGAAATTTCTTTTTAGAAATAAGTAGTGCCTTTTGTGCCATGTATATATTTGCCATGTCTTTGTTACCATTTTTGTGAGCAAAAAAACTATTAAGTAATATTATAATAATAAAATAAGTTTTATATAGATTTCTCGCAGTAAACAGTAGTGAGCACATAGACTGTCTGCTCATTTCTCACTGAGTAGGAATAGTGTGATAATAGTTCGTTGTTCGCTGAAGGATAAGGTATGATGCCCAAAATCACGACTTGCCGTATCAATCACGCTACGTATATTGTGTATAAATGTCTTGAATTGTGCAAGAAATACATAGAATGTGAATTTCAATGAATACTGCTGCACATTACCCATTTAAATACATAATTTGCTAAACCAAATAGGACAAGTCAGTTTGGACAGATTATAGTGACTATGGAGTAAAGGTGTTTTCACAGTGGAGTAAAAATTCAAAAAAAAAAAAATTTAGTTAATGATGGTTAAAATAAACTTAATTGTCCCAAATTAAAAATAAAGTCAAGGATATCCCTTTGCTTAAAAGCCAGTCTAGTATTTTCTGTTTAAGCCAACCAGCGAAGTATTCATTTTTATTATTTTCTGCCGTCAACTGGTCGCTATTATGATAGGTTTGTAATTATATTTTATTTATATGATTGTTATTACTTTTTACGTTCAATAAACCACTGATCACTGAACTTTGCTTTCTAATTTGTTGCGACCAGATTGGTCGCAAGAAATTAGGTCCGGGTCGCGGACAACAATGACTCATTAATATCTTATCGCGAATGAACTATAGGAGAAAGAGCTCTCGATGCCTGCCTACCCACGTGGGATACGGGCGTAAGTGTCTATACTATGTATGTGTAGTATAAAAACCAATATCTACTCACGAGAAGCGACGGGCTTGGTCTCAGCGAGGGGCCGGGGGGCAGCCGCGGGGGCCGCGGGCGGGGGGTCGTCGTCCACCAGGATCACGTCCTGGGAGTCGGACTCGTAGCCGCCCCAGGCCGGCCTGGACGGAGGTCGGGGACTGCTCACTGCTGGACTCAAAATCTGGAGGAATAGATGACATTCTTATATTTTACGATATAATATTTGACGACCCAATAGTATATTTGACGACATTAGTGGTTCACGCAGAGGTCCCGGGTTCGATTCGCGGCCGAACAGAAATTGAAATGATGAATTTTAAGGGTGTAGTATGTATATTAAGTATGCATTGAAAAAAAAAGTATATAAGTAGTTTATCAGTTATCTAACACCCATAATACAAACTTTGCATACTTTGGGGACTGGATGGCGCTGTGTGAATTTGTCCAAGCACATTTATTATTATTTATATCTCGGATTTATTCCGGTACTGGTAAATTAATGGCACCCACCGGCCAAAGTCAAGTGAGTGTCATGTATAACTATCAAAATCAAATTATGAATTTTAATTTCTGTTACGGGTGTAGTCATCATCTCAGTATCTGCTCGGCCGGGAATCGAACCCGATACCTCTGCGTTGCAGACCGGCTTGTTAACCAACTGAACTCAGGTCATCATCGATCGACACGGTCTCGGTCACGCCACACATCACGGTCAACAGATGCGAGTTCACACCCTGGGTCACTAATTTTGCTTCGTTTCGTAAGCAAATAACCACTTAAAACTAATTACAAATCAAGAACATATAATGTTACACAACACATATTTTTCCCAAAATAGGTTTGTGGAATGTTAAATAACTTTTATAATTATGAAGGTTCTATTTTTAAAGGTTTAACAAACGATCAGTGATTAATGCCTCCTGCAGAAAAAAAACTCTCGAAAGCTTATAAGTGAGAGAGTGAGAGCAAATGAAAGTGGAATGTATTGCACATAAAATAAGATCTATTATTGTATCACGCCTTTTGAAAAGCGGAGCGACGCAGTCTATATGATACAAAATTTGAGCTTATTCCATGAGCAAACACATTCCACTTTGATTTCCTCACGTGCTTTTTGCTTCTGAATTTAGACGACTAAATTTTAGCCTAATGAAATAAGCGCATTAGGGGGCAAACAAAGCCAGCTGATGAGCTAGTCTGGCTGACCGCAACATGAACCCCTTGCAGTCTAACACTAGTAACAGACGCTCCGATTTGGCTGGAGCCGACCAACTGTCTGTTGCAGTCCATACTAAGACCGGGCGAAGTGGAGAAGATTCAGTAGGAAAGCGGACCCTGGCAGAGGTCGGGATGAGCGCTGGGACGATGATGACTAGTCCTTACACAGCACAATATAAAATCGCTTTTGGATTAATTCGGATGTGCGGGCGAGCCGATCTTAGTCGGACGTCCCCCGCACCCAAAAGCGACTGACGATTGGTGGGCTCTAGCCAAAACCGAACGCTGTTACCAGTTTAAATACTGACGCTGACTCTGACGCTAATACTGACCCTTGAGAGCGCCGGCGAAGTGAGCGGCGTGCCGCCGAGCCGCCGCACCTGCCTCTCTGCCGACGACCGGTTCGATCCTAGACGAGATAAAGTTACATGGTTAGAAAAGTGGTAGGACTTTTTCAAGCCTGATGCTAATGTTGTGTTTCGCATTGAAGAATTAAAGGTGATTAAAAAATGACTTATTAGCAGCTCGGCCGTATGGTGTCTGGCAAAGAAGAATAACACCAACCCCTTACACTCGTGGATGTCGTACTGGGCGACTAATATTTTCAAGGCAAAAGATATATAATAGTCTCGACTGGAAAATGGGCAGTAGCGTCTTCCATTGTCATATTTATAACACTGCAATTTCCAACCCGCCTGCCAAGCGTGGAGATTATGGCGTGGGGAGGCGTTAGCCTGTTAGTGGACTGTTACGGGCTGAAATGATGATGAAGTTAGAGAATTGAGCTCCAGCATCAAGACTTCGACGATGGGATAGATATCATCCACTTCATCTAGATTCCTAGCATCCAACTAATGTACGGACATCGCAAGCCTTTTTACCATGCACGTGCATGATGTGAAATGAGCTCCCTTCGAAGTCTCTTGGAGGTCTCCAAAGAGGAAGTCTACGGATACCTCCGCAGGCCGTCACCGCATCCGTTCCCCTTACATTGTAGATCTCTACAGACCGACATTTTACCCCATCATAGCTTACCATAGAAATATGGGGGTTAAAGGCTTGCCTAGTATGATGTAGAAAAGCTCCATGGGGTGGGGATTTGGGAAACCGTGGCTTTAGCAGTGGAGGGGCATTTGCCTTTTTGCTGCCAGAGCAACGTGTTATAGAGGTGGGCAACGCATTGGCGATACTCTTAATTTGTTTGCTAATGTCTATAGGCAGTGGTGACCACTTTCCATCAGGTGGCCAGCTTGCCTGTTTGCCCACCATACGACATAAAATTAAATTAAATTCCCCCATACCTGTGTGCGCCGGCGACGCGCGCGCCGGAATGACGAGGTCGCGCCATCGCTTCACCAGCACTTTGGCGCGCCGCGCGAGCGTGGGGTCAGCGGTCTTGCGTCTCAACTCGTTCACATGTTTGCCAAGTCGGGTGGTCTGCAAGTGACGGATGCGTTAGACAATAAATCATGATTGTATGTATTACTATACTAAATAAGCAGACGAGAGGCTGAAGAGGCTCGCCAGCGCTGGTTTGGTCACTTGGTCAGCCGCAGGGATACGTGGGAAATAGGTGCGCAGTGAAGCGATAGACACCGCCGAGTCGGATGCGAGAGCCAGCGGCTTACGACGCGAGGATGCCTAAGACCGGGCGAAGTGGAGAAGAAAGAGTACGAAGGAAGCGGATCCAGGCGGAAGACGGGATTGATCGCTCCGATGATGATGGTGCCTATCGTAGCAGACGAACCAAGATCACGTATATGGACCGACGGATTGCCAGGCTTACGTTACAGTGGGCAGAATAAACGGCCAATGGGGCAGTAAAGTTCTCGAGTGGCGATTGCCCGCGTACCGTACGCAGCGTAGGTACAGTGGCCGCAATAGATGGCCGATGGGTCAGAAAAAATCTCATATGGAGACTCTCTTACTCCGTGATTCGTAGGCCTCCCTAGCTGGACTAACGACCTGGCAAAGGTCGCAGGTACCAGCTGGATGAGGAAGGTACAGGACCGGCATTTGTGGAGATCACTGAGGGACACGTATGCCTAGCAGTGGCGTCTTCCGGGTAACGTGATGATAATGATGATGATGATCTGCGTATTTGCCTGTCACTATATCACCACACCGACATTATAGATCACATGTTAAAATAATAACACTCAAGGCAAAAACTAAAAAGAGCAAAAATTAAAATAATTTACTATAGATATGGGTATAGAGAACCAGTCTTATATTTTCAAAGTCACCTCCAGTATGTAACATTTTACTTAAGTAGGAGCAATGTCACGTCGTGACGATTTTGTTATTGAGTCACAAAAATTCAAAATTTGTTTTAGCGTGTGGGATTCGTTACCGATAACTACCGATAAATATTCTTATGCCACTGCTTGGCAAATGCCTGTGACCTTAATGTTGAATTCGGTCAAAAGTACACTGTGCAATTACGTACATACATTTGAAATATTTATATTCGAAATCTGCACTCAAAATTATTTATTGCATGGTCTGTGTTATGAAGGTATGATATGTATGATATATATTTCTGTTGTGTTGTGTACCCCTGTGTACCCTTTTCCTACATAGAATTTAGCTGTATTACGTGTCTCTTACCACAGCAGAGGCCCCCAATTAAAATTAGTGACCAAAATACACATTTGGCTTACCTCCAGCAGCTCTTTTGTGATATTGATTCTCTCCAAAACGGATATGATTTCGTTGACAGTATGCATGTCGACAACCTGCAAATTTTGAGAAATAAAACAATTAGTACTTATCTTATTCGTAGATGTTTACCTTATCAGGTTTTCCGTACTCTTGACCATGATCGGATCATATCAAATATAGTGGAGCGACTGCCAGAGACTTTTATAAGGATGACAGAGCAGTAATACAAAGTAAGTAATACATTTATAAGTAAAAGTAGCAACTGCCATACTTGTTAAATGTCTATTTATAAATATGTTTTAGCAGCTGGAATATGTAACTGTATTGGATGTGTGCGGTGTCTGGCAGCATATAATTCAACAACCTTTCCCACTCATTGGTGTCATACAAGGTGGCTGTCAAAGAGGGAGACCAGCTATAGCCTTTTTAGACCTTAGAACGACATTAGCAGAATTTTCTGTTGTGGATTTTGACCGCTGCCAAGAAGGCTCAAGTCCAGCAGTTGACTTACTTGTTTACTAGCTAGATATAGATGTATTGCATTGTTTTATTCCACCACTTTGTTTATTACTAGGGCTAAAGTATACCATATCAAGCACATCAGAAACATGGATAACCCTGTAACATAGATAACAAATATTTCATAACACTCAAATTTTACTGTCACATACGTAACACCTAAACCTGTGAAAATGAAAACTACTTACCAAACTGACACTAAAAATCCAAACGAGACCCACAACAATTAAAACATAGTCTTTTATGGAAAAACAATGTTTTGACGAAGACAGAAATATACAAACACTAGACAAAACCATCACTAAAACACGCAGGACAAAGTAAACTCTCCGACGACGCACTACGCAAATGCATTTTCACGTGAAAAGAATTAAAACTCATTTTGATTAGAGGAAAATCAATTCAATCCAATCGCAAGCAAACCAATATAGAGTTTCGCCACTCATTTTATGGCGTTACTACTATTTTACGACATACTGCAATCAGCTCATTCAAATAGAAATGCAGAGAGAAAAAAAAACAGAAAAAAGTCACTACATCCGTTGATTGTAGCTTTAGTTTCAAATCTGAACATTCTTGTATATGTCACCATCTTTAATGCTCCAAACTAAGCACCCGATAAATATCGAATTCTGTACCTATTTATAATAAAATAAATTTATCAATGGGCTACTGGTATTTACATTATAAAATAAATAAATGAGATACAATATAAAATACCATAGTCATAAAATTATTAATTATTATTTCTCATCATTACTGAGGTATTAAATGTAAATCCAATAAAATAATTGTAATCCAATGTAATGGTATTCCAATTCCAAAATGGAATAAAGTTAAGCTGACCATACTCTTTCAATGTTGTTCTATTTGACCCATAACTTGAGTTGAGAGTTGGAGAGCATGTATAGCCCCAATCCACCCTACCGCCCCAAATCAATACAATTGTAATTTTTTTATAATCAGTTTGTCCTTTTACAAATATATTTTTCGAGACTGCTTTCAGACTCTAGTACAATTTTCATAATAAAAAGCATGAGTGCATCATGTGTAAATTTTGAATATTGAACACTGTTAATAGTATCTGCCCTTCTTAGTTACAACCATAGGCGTAGGAAGAGGAGCGGGTGGGCCGTGTCCACCCCAGAATGGTCTGGTGCCCACCCCAGGATCGGGTGCTTACAGACTGTACATTGGCGATTGACTCGGCTTCATCGGCCACGTCAGGGAATATAACCCTAGATACGCTAATGGTCCTGTCTTATGTCATTTGTGCAATTACAATAGTGAGTAGACTGATGTATTCTCTGAATGCCCCTACAGTTAAGAGGCATGATATGATTGTGCTAATGTCTGGAACCTTAAATACCACATTTAAGTATACCTAAAAAATTAATTACGCTACAAATCTAAGTTTTGGAATTGTTGTGAATGACCACAACTATTAGTTATTACTTCTGTTGCAGGCCTAGGTAGACATTTCAATATTTATTTGTATGTGTGAGTATGATCAGATATTGGAGCATCATTGGCTGAGACCTTAAGGTATCCGACTCGAAAGCTAGAAGTACCAGGTTCGAATCTCACTGTTCCAAGTACCAATGATACTTTTCTGAGTTACGTACATTAGTTAAATGTTAAATGCTAACCAATGCTCATACTGAGAGAAAACATTGTGAAAAATGTACAAGCGACTGAATGTGTTAGGTTTCTCTGGTAGCACAGTCACAGAGGTTAGATGGCAGTCACCTCTCTGTAATTATCTGAAGCATGGTCAAGGCAGACCCCATGATTCCAAAAATGATTTTTTTTTATGAGTATGATCATGGTTAACCCTTATAGAGGCTGTTTCATATAGTAACCCTACTAACTACTAATGATGGCAATTATTGCAATATAGATTTACATTTCAAACAATCCCTCAATAACAATATAGTAAGTCAAACAATTAATCATGTATTCTGTTATCATGCATTCAGATGATAACACAATTATCAAGAAATGGAAAACATTGACAAAGAACTTTCAACAAGCAAATTTGACATTATTAACTTTTATGTCAGCTAAAGACATAAGTAATTCACAGTAGTTGTAAAAATGTGCAGCTTTTCGCTATATAGTAAACAACATAAACAAAAACTTATTTTATGACCAACCTGCTGTTATTGACCAGACGAGACCAGAGAGTAAATACTAGAAGGGAAAATGCACATATTATTGCTATGGTTTTCCCTCTAACCTATATAAATGTCCATATATGTACGCATTATGTATACACTTTTATACACATGTTGTTTTCTAAATTACTTGTTCCGAAGTGTTATCTTGATGGTACAATGCAATAGTTAAATCATTTACGACTTTAAATTTTACAAGGATTAAAATCCGCAGTTGCTGTTTATATCCAATGTATATCTATTGAACTGCCAAACACAAACTAGCTAGAGTGTGTGATGTACCTCTATTTTTTTAACAGAATTCTGAAGTAAGCTAACAAGAAATAAATGTGAAACAGTATTACACAGAATAACAGAACAGCATCTACTTCCTAAAGTAGATTAGCAATAAGTAACAAGATATGGCTATTATCACTCTTGTAAGGAAACTAACATGCATATAAATACCACACATAGGTACTGCATAAATACCCCACCACATATTGCTGACTTGTAAAATTTTACTTGATAAAAGGTGCCTTGGCAACAGAACCTCCAACCTCCAACCCTCAGTGACATACAGCTACTAATACCTATATTACGAAACCTGGAAATGACCTGGCATTGCACAATCTAAAATGGCATAGTCACTAACCAAAGTTGGCAAAGACTATAGGCCACGAGGTGTTCCTGTCAATTCTCTACTGATGTACTCACGGTGAGGGCGAAAAACAACACATTCTCGCCAATGTCGTGATGAAAATCAAGAGGAAAGGTCGCGCGTGGCACAATTCCATACTTTCACATTGCAAAACATTTGGCAGCTCGGCACTGGGGGCGCGGGAGCGGAGCGGCCGCCGCGACGTCAGTGCCCCCCTGTGATCCGCTCACACCGCTCACCTACCGACCGACACATATTCTTCCCGAAACCCGCACTGCGACCCGAACTATCCACAGTAAAACTTCCAACACTCGAATAACACCACACAGAAGGTTTACAGCTTCAAAGAAAACCTCCCAGAAGGCCACTTCGCAACCACGAATCGGGTGTCACGGGCTCGTGGGGACCCATCTCGTATCTTCAGACTTTATCAAACTTTTCCGTCTTCAAAACTCGGAAACTTACATTGTAATTGTTATCCAACGCATTCAGAAGTCGATTACTTAGATCATGAGCGTTATTACTCATTTATAAACGAAAATATTTAACTAAATACGACGAACGTGTCTCGGCTGCGTCGTAATGGCGGACCGACGACTACGTATGCCCGTGCCAGGGCATTTTAGCCGAATAATTCAGCTGATATCTACTGAGGCGACGCACACTCGTGTTTTTCCGTTTCTTTCGACGGAGAAACTTTATTTTTTCTTAAAATGTCACTAGATGACGCCACTTGGTCCTAAATTAACTTCGAAATTTAGATTTTTAAATAATATTTTTACTATTTTCATGTAATTTTTTGCATTTTAGTTAAATTTCAATTATTACTTTTGTCATTTAGTTAGTATATCATTGAAAAATACCAAATATAATATTCAAAAACTGGCAACACACAATAAAAATATCTAAATAAAAATTACTCGGTTTACTTAGTGTTATTGTAGTGCGTCACTAGGTGGCGCTGTGTTACAAAGAGAAAGAGACAAAAATATGTCGTACTCTTGCTTTTCTTACCATTAATACCAGTGTAATAAATAACTACTATTGTTTGGAAAAAAATTATTCTTCATTTTATTGTTTCTCTTCACACACAAAAATAATGGGTAAGCCATACGCTTAATTTCGACCCTCATGATTAATTGGGGAACTTAAGTTTTGGCATGGTAATACTCCTACAGGTCATAAATACGGGTTTCCAATGTATTTCCTTCTCATTATAGCGGTATATCCCGGTTCAGCTGCCAGCGGCAAATCTACCAGCCTGGGTCCGTAATTCAACTAAGAAACGCTATAAAATTTTGTGTTGTTTTGACATGTGCGGCTACTGCTATCAGCGGGGCTATTGGTTTATATCAGTAGATATAACTGAAATTGACATATACTAATCATACACTATTCTAAATTGGTAGATGCTATAGCCAGTGGCCAACGTAAATGACGTTGTGTAGAATTATCTTATGTCAAATTTAGTTGCCAACTGACTTAGACAATAGCCTCGCTGACCCATACAACCCGCAGCCCAACCGCCTAACTCGAATTGAAAACCGCCTCGAATCTTATCCTACCTTCTATCTCATTATATTATTTTATCCACAAACTGGTTGAAAAGTTTCACTTTTATACATTGTCATGTGACGGAATTTTCCGAAAATTGCCCAGCTCCAGTTGTCTCCTCCTCATGGCCTCAACTTCAAAATAACTTCTACCCAACTACAAGATTTCCCTCAGGCACTTATTGAGTAAACGCTCCCTGCAGCTTCGCTTACGTTATAAGATACCGAAATGAGTTAGGTAACAAATGTCACCCATTACTTTCAGTAAATGTTCGCCAAATTGAAATTGGCTTGAACTGGGAAAAGAGTGGTATTTTCGGTCTTGAAAAACCTCGGATTTCACGTCATCGGATATATATAGAAAAGCGAGTTATCCACCAAATATTTATTTATGGACCATCGACACAGAAGGAGAATGTAGGAGTTGATTTGCGACAAAACTGCAAAGGAGGGGTACGCATCAAAAACACTTTCGGGACAAGCCAGATGATTGAATAAACTACAGGTTAAATTAGCATATTAGTCATCATATAACACGACCCAGACATGCCATTCCGGACAGTACAATCGCCTACGCAGGCATATGGATAAATCTGACGGCGTTATTGGTCGTGATAAGATATCTATCGGATAGATACTCTTTAGCTGGTCCTTGTTTTGCTTTGTGAAAAAACAATACCTGACCTGCCCTTTTTAAAGCGAGTACAGGGGTGGTACCGCCTATCTCCAAATGACCGCCGCACACTGGGCTGAAATCAGCGTTTCATAGACATTCAAATATTTTTTTTAAAAGTGTCATTTTTTTTCACGTGGAATGCTAGAGGTAAGTAATTACATGCCTATCGGCGCCCTAGAGTCTAGATAGCCGACATCATTATAATTGGATCTATCATCACCATTTTAACATCAGGGCCGACTTTTCCAGCGCGGCGCATGATTGCCTGCGGTCCACCACGACACAAACTTACAACGTCGTTAGTTTAAAGGCTATGGTATTGGTATTCGTGACTTATATAGCAATTCCTTGTGGGTGCTTGGTTTCTGGTGTTAATCAAAACAAGAGCATCAAAGCGCACAATAATGCGTGCGCGCGCTGCCATTGTTAATTAACCACAGACCAACAAACAAACAAGGACCAGCTAAAGAGTATCTCACCCATAGACATCTTATCACGACCAATAACTCGATGCGCCGTCATGCCTAAAAATATATTCTCTATGAAATGGGTACGTAAACGGAAGTCTAAAAATATTTTCTTTAAAAATTTGTATAGAGAAACTTAAAAAAATACGATAACTCTGCTATCGCACAATTGGCCCTAATTCCGTTCTAGGGGATTAATCCTTGAATTATTTTGGACTTTTTGACATACGGCATATCACGGCCACAGGGTCGGTTTTTTTTCAAATGTACGTTCATATATATTTTTTTTACGTACCCATTTCCATGTAATTACTTACCTCTAGCATTCCACGTGAAAAAAAATGACACTTTAAAAAAATGAATTGAATGTCTATGAAACGCTGATCTCAGCCCAGTGTGCGCCGCCATCGGGATTACACCCTGTGGAATAACGTGACACGAGTATACAAAATGAATGCCATTGGGGAGTATACTGTAACGATCCGTTTCGCATTTTGATTTTGAAACATCGCACTTCTAAATTGAATAAAATGCTAGAAAGATGTACTTTAAAATAGAATATTTTCAGATTCTTTCCGTATTTTGTTATTTTTAGTGTACCTGTTCTGCAATGTTAAATTGATTTATAATAGGAGATCAAATATAAACTAAAATGATTGTAAATTATGTTAGTAGTACGGAACATAAAATTCACTCCCATGAAGTTAGAGTACAACCAACTTCATGTCGTTCAGATTCGTACATTTCAGTCCATTTCACAGAGTACGCTCTACTGCAGTATATCCTATTCGAATTGCATGTTTTGGCGGCGTACTATCAGAGATCGGCGGTACCGCTGCTGTACTTATCGTATTTCAAATAAAATGATGATTATTAAAAAATTAAATAAATGATACTAAACAAGCGTTTCTACAAACAAACGAAACGAAAATATTCGGTATGCAAGAGTCACTTTAACTAAATTAAATTAAATTAAAAGTAATTAATTTTAGACAATATCCATACATTTAGGTCAATAATAGGTCATATATAATAATGTAAAAATATAAAATAAATTTCACAATTTCAAAATAGGTAATTATAAATTAATGAAATATACATAATGTTAAAATAAAATTAACATAAATTATCATGGTTTTGTAATAAATAATAATTTGATGAAAGGTGGGGGGGGGGGGGCGTTCAAGATCATCAAAACATATAAATATCGAAAAGATTCGTACCCCCCCCCCCCCCCTTTGAAATACGGGGTAATCGTACGTAATGAAAGTAACTGAAAATTAAAAATAAGCGAGCGTAGCGAGCACGACATTTTTCCAATTTTGTTTACAAAAAACTCTGTTTACTACTAGAACTTGATACCTAAATATAACAAAAACCAATGACTGAGTAGGTATGCGCACCGAGCTCGGCTCGGACTTTTTGGTATATCTACATATTGGCTTTTTACACCCGAATTAAGAACGCAGCGCGATTGGTGTAAATATTTAATAAATGAGCGAGCGCAACGAGCTCTACATTTTTTAAATTTTTGGTTAAATAGAGCTGTAGCACTTATTAAAGAAAACTAATGGATTAACGAGCGTCGCGAGCTCGGAAATTTTGGTATTTTGGCTGTAAAAATCTGAATTGATCAAGCGGCGCAGGCGGTGTGAAATAATTTCGGTGGGGTTTGAACCCCCTGAACCCCTCGCTACGCCTATGTGAGCTGGCATGCAGTCTCATCCACCTTTCCATCATAGAGGAGACCCACCGCTCGGCCAATGCGTTCACGATGCTGTTAGTGCAGTTTTTGAGGCGGTTCAGCGGCGAGGCGCTCCGTTTTCTGATGATGAATCGTCTGTTTGTGTCTGCGCGAACATCGTGGAAGCGCTGCAGAACCGTGGCAGCCCCATCAGCACCCTGAACGCATTGTTGTACTGAACGCGCAAGTCGCTGCATGCCCGCTCAGTGTAACAGCTCCATAGGCTGCACGTGTAAAATGACTGACAAGTAATATTTAAATAAAATTACTTTTACTGGGACAGTACAACGTGCAAACCTACGTGCGAGCATGTTACACCGCACAGACAGCGACCTGCGCTCTCTCTCGATGTCTTCATTGTCACACAGATCCTCCGTGACCCAGTGACTCAGATACTTGAACTTGATTATCCTGTTTAACGTTGCACCACAAAGCGTGATAGGTGATGCAGAGGAGTAGGTTTTAGAGCCTGCTTTAAAAATCATGTACTCACTCTTGCCCGCTAGGATTGTATCTGAGCCCATGGGGCCCAGCGTACGACTCACAGATGCGAAGAGGCTTGTGCAACCCCCCGATCGACAGACTCAACAGCACTATGTCGTCCGCATAACTGATGTTATTAACGGACACCCCACCTATCGAACAGCCAACATTGGTGCTAGTGAGCTCACCGATCAGCTGGTTCACGTACAAGTTGAAGAGCTGGGGCGAGCTCAACCCCTCCTGCCGCACCCCGCACTCCAGCCTTTACACGTCCGAGTGCCCTTCCACCCACCGCTCGCTGTTCATCTGGTGACTGTACCAATACCTAAACAATGACATTATCTCGCCCGGCAGCTACGTCTCCTGTGCAACTTGCTCCACAGCTCGACATAATTGACTAAGTCAAAGCCTTGGAAAGATCTAAATAGCAAGCATACACAGGAGTTTTTCTAGCCGTCTAGTACTGAACAGTCTTCTTGAGACATAGGATAGCACTCTCAGTTGATAAGCCAGGCCTAAAGTCAAACTGAGCATCATTTAAGTGTAAGTGTTTTTCCAGCTGTTGATCGAGTAGTCTGTCCAGTACCTTAGCTATAACAGTCGCGAGTGAGATAGGACTGTAGTTGTTTACATCGGACGCATCTCCCGTCTTTTTTTTTCAATATTGGTACTACCACTGCGTACATAAGGTCGTCAGGCAAGTAGTTTTGACCCAAACACAAGTTGAAGAACATAGCCAGGACTCTCGGTAGATGTCCACCGGCGTGCTTCAAATGCTCGATGCTCAGGGCGTCATGACCTGGAGACTTACCCCTCTCCATCCGTCTAATAATGGTGGCCACATCCTTGGCTGTAAACCTTATACTGACGTCACCCTGCAGACCCCCAGCAGCGAGCACCCTAGGCGACGCCGGCGCGAGCGGCGACTCCACCTTGAAATGGCGCTGGAATAGGAAATTATATTAATAGTTTATAGACGTGCTGAAAAATAAATGCACATTTTTCTTACACAAACAATGAAAATAAGTTAAAGAAAGCATAAATATATAGTAACACACACTTATTTTTATCATTTTTGGGAGTATTTGAAATTTTACTTGGAAACATCTACCATTTCAGGCAAAATAATGCCAAATGTGGCAATACAAACATTATGATTGCGAATTATTTAATTGACAAGGCAACACTGTATCTACCTACAAGACTGGCGGCAGGCTGTCCGTCCGTGCTAAAAAAATGACATTTTCCGAATGGTGAGAAGCGGTGTGTCGCGTATTTATATGATGTCTAATAAGAAAATAATTTCATTTCGTTGCTAAATACAGTGGTTTTCTTGTTAACTATATGCAAGAAATAGCATTAGTGTCGTATCAATAGTGTCTGATGACAGAATATTTAACGAAATTGTGTTTCTAAATGGCGAAAATATTGCTGTGTGTTGTGTAGTGGAAAATGGATCGTAGATGTTCCCAGTCTGTTCGGACACTCAATTTCGACGATTCAGACGTTGATTTGTCGAAAAATGAGCAGAAGAAGGATCTGTCTTCATCTGGGGCGCCTCCTTCGTTGAATCAAAGCGCGGAAGGTGAGCGAATATTTTAGTTTGGCTTATTTTGCTGTCGATATGTCAGTGGATCTATTGGCCTGTATTTGTATTGTTTTCAAGGTTTATCTTTTGTCAATGTGATTGTATTTGCGAGGGTGTGAATGAATGGTCTAGGTCTGTTGCCCAGTGCGTTAGCCAAGTATTAATTTTACCAAATATTTAGTCACATTCACCCACAACACTAGAAAAATATCGAATGTAATGTATGCAGAGCTATGTTATTATGAAATAAATTATTGGAAAAGCTGACAGCTGCATCATTATTAGGTCAGGTCAGCTGTTTGTTTTACATGCAATTTACTATAGTTTAAGTAAGAAACTGTGTGCAGTAGTAGGTACATACATCAAATTTAAAATATTGTTTACATCCTTATTTACTAAATAAGAGCTTTCCATAAAGTTAATATTGATAACAATGTTTATTCTATCTCAAAACTTTTGTATCAATGCTCTCATATATCATTGATATATTATTATACATTCTAGATATTGTCATAAACAAAACACATTTATCTACGTGGTGTTATCAACATATTCTATAGGGAAACAAGCTTTGTATCTATGTACAGCCCAGAATTTTTGAACTTTATATTTATGTCTATACTATTATAAAACTATAAAAAAGTTGTATCTCTACATTCATGATACGTCAGTTAAAATAGTCAGGATAGGATTCTGGGATGTAACTATTGCAGTTTTTGCTTGTCTGTTTGTCTGTTCGTGCATCATGCAAAAACTACTGATTGGATTTTGATTCGGTTTTTATAGTTTGGTAGCTTGAAGTCCAGGGTACAATCTAAGCCAAGTTTCATGTAATTCAACTCCAGATATGTGTGTGTGGACGCCACTGTAGATCCTGGCTACACTGGAGTTGCAGTGGTGACAATGTGTGGAGGAGCCCCTTAAAAAAAATCCTGTTCAGATGTGGACATTATAGAAAATTACCTACATCAACCTCATAAAACAAGCGAACTATTCTTGCCGTTTGTGCATCATAAATCTAATATATAAAATTCTCGTGTCACAGTTTTCGTTGCCATACTCCTCCGAAACGGCTTTACCGATTTTGATGAAATTTTTTGTGCTTATCCGGTATCTATGAGAATCGGCCAACATCTATTTTTCATCCCCCTAAATGTTAGGGGTAGTCCACCCCTAAATTTTTTTTTTTTTAGACAAAATTTTTAATTATTTATATGGCAAAACAACGTTTGCCGGGTCAGCTAGTAATAAGTAAATATAACCATTTGGTTATCTGTTCGCAACTTATTGGTTTGTAGATAAAATATTGATGTGATATGACATTTGATTGAAAGGGAAGATAGTAAAATGGGGGGAAGGGGATACTAAAATGATAATACATATTATCATAGGTTACGTAGCAAGTCATGCTATTTTTTGTTTGATTTTATTAGTTCAAGAGACTCCCTATTTTTAATACTACTAAAGTGTCAAACACCTTTTGCGAATTGGCTGATGGTAAGAAGGTACCACAACCTCTGGACATTTAACCGTAACTGTAAACTAAAAAAATTAACCTCTATGCAAAAAAAGCGTTGTCTATTAAAATGCTAACTAATCGGCTGAAAAGACATTTTATTTAACAAAAGTGTTAATAATTAAATAATAGAAAACCAAGCACATACTCCACTTGTATTTAATAACAATGTCACACATAGGCACACGTTACAGCCAGTGGACATGTGTCACATGTGTGGTAGATACCGTACCACATCATTGTACATTATCATAAGTGGTTTTTTATCAGCTGTTTTTTGGGTGCAACTTTCATAAACAGTGAGTGAACATTAATGTTATCTAAATGCATCTCCCGGCAGTATTAAATTGTTTACCATAATATTGCTAAAGTACTCTTGTCGATAAAGTTAGACAAGTTACTTAGTTTGCTGTAACTGTATTTGCTTCTGTTCGTTGCTAGTTAAATAAAATGAATTTGTGAAGTTTCTTTAAGGTCTTACTTTTACCTATTTATCTATTTTAAACATCGCCAATTATTATTATTATTTATTATACACTAGCAGCTGTAAGCTGATGCATGTATATCACGATAATTAGTTCTTGTAATGTCTATCCAGTCTATTTTTAAAACAGTTCACTGATGGAGCACAATTGTTTTTATTTTTAATTTATGGCATCTATCCATATTGTAATTATTGTAGTTTTGTTTCATTTCGTATACCTAGCTTTATAGGCGGTTACATAAACTTTAGAACCAACATAAAACTGTTTACGGTGTACGGTAAAAGCATTCCAATTCAAACACTTGTACTTCCTTTTTGTGTTGTTTTGCGAATATCAACAAGAGGTTTTTGTTGCACTTAGCAACAAGAACAGTATGCCGGTTGAAATATTAAGTTTCAGAAGCATTGTTGTTTAGGTAGGCTGTAGAATGAAGTAATATTACTTTTCATCTCCTTCCATAACATTCTAAGAAAGGTATTTGTTCATGTGGTCTGTTTGTTGTCAGTTATACTCTATACACACATACGTGTATGTCATCTTGGCGTTAATGTCCCGGCTATGCTCGCACGCACTAGGGCCCAGGGTCCATCTTGACCTTGATGCAAGATTTGGCATCCGTGACCCTATTAACAGGGGAACCTGACCAGTTCATGGTTTGGTTACACATTCAGTCGCCTGAATGTGCAGGTTTCATCACGAAGTTTTCTCTCACCATAAGAGCATTGATTAGTGTTCAACTATGAAGTACCCCACATAGTAATTTAAGTTACCTATTTAGGTAAGTATGTGTTGCGGTTTAATTAGATTATATTATATAGATAATATAGATTGGGCATATTTTACGTGGGGTAAAGTTACAATTTTGTTAAGCATAGCAGTTCGGATCTATGTAAATAATTAACTTTACCGTAGGAACCTATTATTTTCCCTTAATAAAAGTAGCCTATGTTACTCAGTGATATTAACAGGGTCACGGAGGTCAGACGGCAGCCGCTTCACTGTGAATCGCTAATCCTGGACCCCGGGCATTGGCATGTGCCCAGAATCTCCAAGATGACTTTTTTATTTTTTTTACATAGCCAAATCTATGTAATATATTCACTTAATCGGAATACCTATATTGCGGCGTCTGTCGGTTGTCTGCTACTCAAGTACCTAATTAATGGACATCGTCTAGGGAAGTGGCCCAAACTACCTGTGCGGTTCACGCCCGGCCATTTCGCCGTAATAACATGTTGTTAACCTGACAGCTGGGGCCCGCCCCAGATCTAGGGTCATTGAACTTGCGTGCGAATATTTTTTACCACCACTACTTAACTTTAAAAAACATTATTTTCAATTGAGAGGCGCCGGTGGCCGGTTAAAGTATCTTAGGCGAGAGGTACCGGGTTCGGATCCCGCTGCGGCTATGTACCAATGATTCTTTTATGAGTTATTTTTTTATGTTATACGATGGGCAAACACGCTAGCGGACCACCTGCTGGAAACTGGTCACTGCTGCCTATCGACATTAGCAACACCAGGGATATCGCAAATGCGGCAGGGACATTAGTTGAGTTCTAACCGATGCTCTTACGGCGAGGGAAAACATTGTGATGAAACCTGCACAGTCAGACGACGGAATGTGTAACAATGAAACGTATTCGAATTTTAAGCAAACGCTAGTTTAAACTATATAAGAAGGAACGATAGTATAAGTTTACCAAACGATATATAAAGTACCAACGACGAAAGTTATACACCATATATGTGAGAAGATGTCAAACCCATTATAGTTTAAACAGAACAAGTGTGGCTTATAATTTCACACTTGACAGACAGACGGAAGGTTTAATCTTGATGCAGGTAATTGCAGGCACGTGCGAAACGTTTACGACGTGATTCTTATTTTTTTTTTATCATTGTCGGATTTGGACTTTAAGGATCGCCATTGTCCGTTTCGTGTATTTATTTATTGTATTAAAATAATATGGATTATTATTATTATTATGTTCCATGACAAAAAGCACCATCAGTAGATTTAGATATATTATTTCTCATTTTGCAGAATTTAGATACATTAATATACATACTTATAATCTGTCCAAAAACTGACTTGTCTTATTTGGTTAAGGAAATTATGTATTTAAATGGATAATGTGCAGCAGTATTAGTTGAAATTCACACTCTATGTGTTTCTTATATAATTCTCGATATCTGTACACAATATACGTAGCGTGATTTAAACGGCAAGTCGTGATTTTGGGCATTGTTTGTTCACCAAATAAGACAACTCAGTTTAAACAGATCATAAATCTAATAAAAGTGATCGTCAGCAAAAATCATTTAAAATATTCCAATACTTATACTGCATTAGTTGAACACTAACCGATGCTCTTACGCAGAGGGAAAACGTCGTAATAAAATCTACACATTCAGGCGACTGAATTCCTTCATTAGCCATATTCATGAAACGTCGATCCAAAACGTTTCTACAGGACTAAGATGCTTCTTCTTCAACCTTCATCTACCCAATCCTGAATATAAGTCTCCTCCATGTCCTCTCTCCACACTGAACGCTCCTGGCCTTTCCACAGCCAGATTATCCCAGCCACTCGGGACTGATCGTGGGTCTAGCCGGCTGTCTTCCCACATTCCTGCGCCCGGAATCTTACCACCGCCTTATATTCCACGCTTCCCTGGATGTTTTAGCGTCACC
Source organism: Blastobasis lacticolella (assembly GCA_905147135.1). Lineage (NCBI taxonomy): Eukaryota > Metazoa > Arthropoda > Insecta > Lepidoptera > Blastobasidae > Blastobasis > Blastobasis lacticolella. The sequence goes on along the minus strand of LR990062.1, from coordinate 12,207,870 downwards.
GATTGGTCTTGAGGCTCGTAGTCAGATGACGGTCAAGTGCTTGCCTAGTTCACTAAAAAAAGTAAGACCATAACAAAGCCAAGGTTAAATGATTTCTACACTTTCATCGCACATGTTATCGGGTTTGTTACCACGGCTAGTATTGTTTTTACTTCGATATCTCAATAACGACGAAAGTCTTAAAACCTATAAATGATTGCTCGTGAAAATGAATAGTCAGACATACACAAAGAAACGTAAACATAAAGAGTTTACATACATACGTACATTTGTACTTATACAATAGTGGTAGCCATAGGCGTAGGAAGAGGGGGGGCCGGGTGGACCGTGCCCACCCCAGAATGGTCTGGTGGTAATCAGGCTGATTCGTGTTCCCTGGCTGTATATTTTCGACCGACTTGGCTTCATCGGCCACCTCAGGGGCCAGCCCCCCCCCCTGGAAAATAGCCCTAGATACGCCAATGGTGGTAGCCACTGTAAGCAGAGACTATCGTATGCCACTGGCTAAGTGGCGTGCACTTCATAAAAACAAAAAGACACTGCCCACCCTACCATTCTATACTGATAACAATATTGTATAATTATCCACGAGAATTTTTCTACGCCAGCATCATACCTACACTACATCAACGAATCAAAATTTAGATGCAGTATTTTTGCTAAGTTAATAAAGCGTTTAATAATTTTTGCCTACCCTGTCTAAAAACTCTGTGCACGCCACTGATTAGATAAGATTAGATTTATTTATTTATCTATGAAAATTACCTTATATTATTATACATTTCATAACATAAGTAACTCACAAGGATATCGTCTTAAATTTGAATATAACAATGTCATGGTAAATATACAAATATTAGTAGCATGTCAAATTACAAATCATTATATAATAAAATAAAAAATCGATACAATATGATAAGTGAGTAGGTATACAAACAATACCTAAGGATTATAACATCATGTCAAACTGCTGGCTACCATCCTGCCTGACACACCTCTTTTGCTTCTTCCACATTCATACATCTTCATAAACATTTACGTCGGTAACTGCCGTACTTGGTAAATAACTGGGAATAATAACTGGCTTAGGATATTGCGATAATCGCCATTCGCAGAAGGGCTGAAGACACATAAAATTGTTGAAAAATAAATCTGTATCATAACGGTAGGTTAAGCATTGTCATGGTAGCTTTGAAAATACACAATAGAAGGCGCTGCTGCCTGACCCATTCCTCATCGACAGTCCCAAAGATAAGATTGTTAGTCGAGATCTATTATTAGATAACATCTGCTTATCATAGTATTGCTTTGTCCGAAAACCTATTAGATCTACCAAATAAGTAACAAGATAACCAAAGATCGATGGAAAGGTGCAAAGTAGTTACAGACGAACAATAGCAAGCAGACCGAGCGAATTTTACAAAGACGCAGGTAGGTGGACCTCAGGCCCTCGGGCACTAGAGCATTACCGGTACTGACGGCGAAGATGATGATGACGGACGAACAAAAGACAACTGTTTTCTGTACCTTTTTCTTGATATACTCCCACGAAGAGTAAACGTAAAACACACTCCTACGTGAGAAATATAACTGTAAATCTTTCCTTACATTGTTATTAGACACAATTAGACGATTAGCGATGTCTCGAGGAGTGCAAATCCCACGCGTGGGCGAAAAGTGGGCTTTGTCATACTGACCTGACTCGGTGCGGAACAATGTCTCTGTTCTATATTGTTGTCCGCGGACTGTATAAAGGATAGACGTCGCGTTACTGGTACGTACGGTAGCCAATTAAAGAAATTAACTATACGAGGAATTATCCAAATGGAAATCATTCGTCATCTTGCGACTTCTAACGCCTATCCTATCCGCGGCTTTGCGATATAAAAGCTTATACACCAGACACATATTCAGTATCTACCCGGATAACCACACAGTTGAATCTTCAACATGCGTTGAAGCACTTGAAGCGTAACCATATAGAATGTCACAAACCCCTAAGTCCTCAATAGTTAGCTTGTGTTAGTCTTGTCATATAGGCCATGATTGATCGTTTGGATGAAGCTCTCAAGGCAGTCTCTATTTGGGGTGAAGCAAATCTGGTGGCGTTCAACGCAACCAAAACACCGGCGTGTTTGTTTTCTGCCAAAAGAAGTCCCTAACTCTAACTTTTTGGGATGTTCCAGCGAATATTACTGACAACCTACAGCGCCTTGGTAGCTATCTACAAATCTTAACTTCGGTCAGTATCTACAAATCTTAACTTCGTTCAGTACATCGAATCTAAAGCAAAACTGCAGCTAAAAAACGTCACCGCGATTAATCCGAAAGTTGTTTCATTCAGGTAATCGGTCGTTGACCAATACTAAGCTGCAGAGCACTAGTGATACATAGAAAAAGAATCGCGATTTCATTCATGTCTTCGACTTGCGTCTTCTGACGGCTGCGCTGTCCACGGCTTTTCCCTCAGTAATGAGGAGTGACGCGGCCCGTGGCGCGTGCGTTCCTACACTTGGGAAATTACTCGCGAACACGCGAGCGCACTCAGTAAAGGCACAACAAGAACCAAGATTGAACTTGAACTGTTTGGAATTATCGTGCTTATTTCCATCGTTCTAAGGGCTAATATCGAACGGCGTCAGGTTGAGCTTGAGTGTACAATTGAGTTTGTTGAAACGATTATTCAGATGCGTTGATTACATTTAAGGTAGAGTTCTATTTTATAAGCTTTTATTTAACTTGCAATGTTGTGTGATACGTTCGGGACAAATTTTGAAAGCCTAATTTGACGCCGGCGTTCAATTAAGCTGAAATTTGGTATAGCTTACTAACTTGGATGACAATGCATTCATATGGTACTGTAGCGACATCTATCGCTCCACTAGGGAAACTCAACGATACTCACATTACGAGTACACGAACACAAGGTTGGCAAGAATTCGCACATAGATGGCGCTAACAATCCTACATCGCGCTAGAGAAATGTGCCAACTTCCACGGCATATATACAACTTCCGACGATCAACTGTCGGACCCTTGGTCCCCTGGTCACAACACCCGGCCAGGTGGGTAATTACCCTTTTCTATCTTCTCTCCATTTTCGCTTGCCAACATTGGCGGCAACCTTATCCTTCACCGCTAAAGTGGTGACCCCGACGTGATCCTTACGTCTTCCCTACCTGACTCCCGCACACAGCAGTCACAGCCTTGACCATAGTCGGCACAACGCGTGCTTCCTGGTCGTTCACCTGCGGCATCTCACTGTCCCCACCCAGTCTCGACTCACTGCAGACTTGGGAACAGCATCGCTTCGGCACAGCTCACAGCACAACCTCACGCCAGAGCTTACGCCATTGCTCACCGCATCGCCAGACTGACTACGCTTCATACGTCAGCTTCAGCGTTTCTCGCTTCGGTATCGACCTCCAGTCTCCGGGGGGAGTACTGTAGCGACATCTATCGCTCCACTAGGGAAACTCAACGATACTCACATTACGAGTACACGAACACAAGGTTGGCAAGAATTCGCACATAGATGGCGCTAACAATCCTACATCGCGCTAGAGAAATGTGCCAACTTCCACGGCATATATACAACTTCCGACGATCAACTGTCAACATTGCCAACATTGGCGGCAACCTTATCCTGCACCGCCAAAGTACCATGGAGCTGGTTTGCTGATGTAGTCAGATAATGGTCATAGGAACTAATGAACGCAACAACTCATATATTAGAGGTCTCTTCAGAGGCGGGCAACGCATCAGTGATTCCCCTGGTGTTGCTGATGTCCATAGGCGGCGGTGACCACTTTCCATCAGGTGGCCCGCTTGCCTGTTTGTCTGCAGTATAACATTAAAAAAAAAAAAAAAAACAAGATATCGTGTTTGGGCTATTTGTTGACATTCAAGTTGACGGATGGTGGCAATTGCAACTACTGAACGTTACGAGGTAAACCTATCGTTTTTGGGCTCTTTGGAATGGTCTTGAGAAATACTATACCCCTATGATATTCAATCAAAAGCTGCGCGATAAAAGCTTATTACGACACAATATTTTTCATTTGGGAACTTTGAAAACAAGCAAATACATAGGTATGCTAGTTATGTACGTATGTAATTATATTATTGCTGGTGGGAATAATTTTCAGTACCGCGAGTAGGCGTGTCAGCGTGCTCTTTAAAAAATTGCCAATTAATTAACAACCCGAATTATGTTTAATTAATTTGTAAACTGCTCGGCTTGTTGTCATAACAATCCGAGCAGGTACTTCGTGCGTGTTAAATCCGTCATGTTAAATCCGTCAAAAATAAGGTCTTTCGCCGAATCATTTTTCTGATGTCGAAGTGTATCTGAAAAGTTGTTTTGATCAAAAGAAAGCCATGTTAGTACTGCTATGTTCATTCTCTCATTCCATTGTCATATATTTATGAGCGTCGGTGGTCGAGTGGTTCAAGTATCCGACTTGTAAGCGAGAGGTACCGGAATCGAATCCCACTGCCGCCATGTACCAATGACTCTTTTCTGAGTTAGGAACATTAGTTGAATGCTAACCGATGCTCTTACTGTGAGGGACAACATCTTGGTGAAACCTGCACATTCAGGCAACTGGATGTATAACCATGATCCAATCTGGTCATGTTTCCCTGGTAGCAGGGTCACGGAGGTCAGTTGGCGGTTGCTCCACTATAGTTATCTGATCTGCCTCGTGCGCGATAGCACCACAGGGACATAAACGCCAAGATGATGATACATTATATTTTCACCGAAAATGCGCGAGGAGAGAATTACAATTTTTGAAAGTGTCAACATTTTTATTACCTCAGCCGGGCTCGGTCGTAGCTTGAAAATCTAGAATAATAATAAATAAATAATAATAAATATTCGTGGACAAATTCACACAGCGCCATCTAGTCCCAAACTAAGCATAGCTGGTACTATGGGTGCTAGCTAACTGATATACTGCTTATATACTTTTTAAATACATAATTATTATACATAGAACACCCAGACCCGTAACAGAAATTAAAATTCATTATTAAAATTTCTGCCCGGCCGGGAACCGAACCCGGGACCTCTTGCGTGGAGACTGGCATGTTGACCACTGAACCACTCAGGTCGTCAAAATTCGAATGCAATCATAGGAAAACCAAATTTTCAGTATTTAAAATTTCTTTTTACATACATACATACTTTAAGTCACACCTTTTACCCGTAGGGGCAGTGAGTAGGGATAAACCACACAGGGATAACCACAAGGGCTCGGATAGGTGCGTTCACCTTTATTCCACTTTCAATATATTGTTTATTTATTTAACACTTTATGTATGTATGTATGTAAACTATTTATTGCGTATAACTACATAAGGAACAATAACAAAAGAAAATAAATATACATTGCAAAGGCTTATCCCACAATGGGATTTCTTCCAGCTAACCTTACCTTGGATAGTCCGAAATGAGCTTGTTAACGAGCGGTGGTAGCAGTATCGAGTATTGTGCAAATTTAAAGTTAACTGCGTCTAATCCATAAACAATAATACTATATATACCTAACATACTATAAATATATAATAGTTAAAATAAAATAAAGCTCTATTGAATACTAAGGAAGTGCTTCTTCAAACGTTCCTTGAAGGAGCATAATGTCCGAGAATTCTGAATGTCTTCCGGTAGTGCGTCTTTATTGTACATTAACAGTATAATTATCACAGATTCTGTAAGATTATAACAAGTACAAGAGCGGTCGCCAATAGCGATCTCTTCCAGGCAACCATTTCAATTCATTTTAATGTTGTAAAAATTTGTGGAATCTTTATGATGGTAGCGGCCGTCTCGTATATCATCTACCACTGCGATCATTAAGATTCTACAATTTTTTCAACATTTATAGAAAGTGGAATAATGTCTCTACCCTATAATTCTTGACCTAGTCTAATTCTATACCTAGGTGGTAGCATATTTATATTACTCTTTTCATAACCCTGGAGGTGGTCAGTCATACAAACCGCGTCGGGCCTGATCACGGGTGATGCGCACGCTTACTTGCCGGCGGCTCTTTGGTCACTTCTTGACACCCACAAATGCAGTTCTTCCATAAGCACTCTCCCTTAACGGGCTCATGTGATAACCTATGGTTTAGGCGCAGGTTGTAGGTCAAGGGTGGCCAAACTTTTGATCAAACCTATGAGGGCTAAGTGGTCAAAAATATTTCTTGCGGTCGACTGCAGTTAACAAGAGAGATATTAAACATTTCTGTGATATGTTAAGTATGTTTAATGGCGGAGATTGACGAGGCTTGGCTGTACTTTAAACCAAGGAGAGCACAAGTCCTGTCTTATTTCAAAATTATGTTATGTATTACATAATTTCCTATGCATTTTAAATTAACTCTCGCGGACTACCTAAATCGCCTTCGCGGTGGACCGGTAGACCGCGGTCGACCTCTTGGCCACCCCTGTAGTAGGTGCTCCCTCGCTCCGTCACAATACGCAGCAGATAAGATCACACAAACAGCCGATAAGACCCACAGAACAAAAGTAGGCCGCCAATGCCGCCATGAGCACGAATCACGATCATAAATTCAAATCGCAAAGCAGTCGCCGAACACAACTCTGCTGGCAATTAGAGCATGAATTCTTTGCAGACGATAGTCGCATTGTATGTCTGTCGCGTGTCGCAGTTTCTATGTTGCCTAAGCGACTATCTAATAGGGTGTTTAAGAGGTTTCCTTTTTGAAATGAATGTGGAAATAGCGAGAGAAGTTTGTGAGGCGGGGTGAGGTGGGGTATAGGGGGAGGAGGTCGCTGGAGGGAAAGAGTCCTACAATAACTTCGGGCTGACTGTTGACAGGAGGTGGCACAGGACACAGTGGAATAGAGCTTAGTGCCGGGGGTTAAGATTCGTTTTGGGTCTAAAGGTGTAAGGGTACAAAGTGGTCGTCTCTATTATTATTATTATTATTATTAGTTGTTGATGCACTAGCAGCATGAAGCTGATGCGTGCACTTCACTAGCACTTGTGTCAGTCACTTTTTTAGGCTGTCCAGTCTGTTCTTGAAGGCATTGACAGACGGCGCACTTATCACATGTTCTGGTAACTTGTTCCACGCGCATACCACACGATTCGGCAGATAGTTGTGTCTGGGGTTGGAGACACTTGGCGATCGCAGCAGTTGCAAAGAGTGTCCTCTTATTGAACGGTTTGTATTAGGCTTCATAGTATATATGTGCTCAAGCTGAACATCATAATGGCCATGCAAGATCTTGTAGGTTTCTATAAGGTCTCCTCGCTGTCTACGCTCCTCCAGCGTCGTCAATCCCAGCACCTTCAAGCGTTCTTCATATGATTTGCCACGCAGAGATGTCACCATACGCGTAGCTCTTCTCTGCACTTTTTCCAAACACTGTATGTCCTTTTTGAAATAAGGATTCCACATCTGAAAACCATACTCCAGAAGAGGCCGCACATAGGTTTTGTATAGTCGGAGGAATAAGGTCATATCAATGTTTCCGAAGGCTTTTCTAATCATATATAGAAGAGAGTTGGCACTTTTAACAATTCCCAGAATGTGGACGTCCCATTTCAGGTTATGTGTCACTGTTAGACCGAGGTCCCGCTGAGATGTAACTGCTTGGAGGTTGACACCATTGATAGTGTATGACATGTGAGGGTTATTGTTACCTATATGGAGTACAGTGCATTTACTCGAATTCAGTGTCAGGAGCCAATCTTGTGTCCATTCAGCAATACGATCCAAGTCACCCTGAATAATGTTGTAATATGTAATATCTAGCTACACTTACGGGGAAAAAGCGTATGTATATGTATATGTAAAAATAATTATTTTTTCGTCAATATCCCCGTCGAGCTTTCGCGCTGTAGGTTTTTTAACTATGTAGAACACCGAAACACTTTCGAGGTCAGCATTAACCGCTTTATCAATTAGTGTTCTGTGGCTTTATTGCTGATACGGGCCTGAAAATTAGGCGAGTGGTCGTTAATTACATACATACACACACACACATACAATAAATATGGCTCACGCCTCAGTCGCATAGTCTTCGCCTACCCCACCCGTGGGACACAGGCGTGACCTTTATGTATATATGTACGCCTCAGTCGCACAGGTGGGGTAGAGGCTATGGACCGCCACTTTGCTTTGTCGTTATTCATCATCACAGCCCGTAACAGTCCACTGCAGGACTTGGGGCCTCTCCCACGAAAGGGAAGGTTATTGCCATAATCTCCACGCTTGGCAGGCGGGTTGGAGATCGCAGTGTTTAAATATAACAATGAAAAATGCTGCTGCCCATTCTCCAGACTTCGAGGACTCTTGATCTTTTGCCGCGAAAACATAAGTCGCCTTGTAAGACACCCGTGAGTGTAAGGGGTTGGTGTTATTCTACTCTGCCGGTCACCATATGGCCAATGGCTTTTTTCGTTATTATAACTTCCCAATTTCAGTCAACCGTAGCCTATTATTTTCCCACATGTTTAACCACAAAATGACATAAAATTATCTTTTAAATAATTAAACACCAAATTTACTTTTAAATAAAGTGACAATTAATACCCTCACCGTAAAAAGTGGTGTTATAAGTTTCACACTAAGTATGACTAAAAAATGATCCAGAAGAGTTATTTATCAAACTTGTAAGTTAAATGATTCGTTGCAAAGTATGTCTGTATGTGGGATCGTAGCTCCCGACCGGATGGACCGATTTCGATGCGATTTACTTTGTTTGAAAAACAGTTTAACAGAGACAGTTCTTAGCTTTGTTTCATTAAAATCGGGTCAGCACTTTGTGTAATATACGTGTTTGTTGTTTGTACTAGCGGCCGGCCTCGGCTTCGCACAGGTAGTAACCTCAACAAATTAATGGAGGGTTGAGGATAATGAGATTCAGACATATCAGTTGCTCCAACTGCCTGTCTGTTCAGGAATAATAATAATAATAAATTAAACACCTAAACTTTCCTCATGAAAACCGCATGAAAATCCGTTCAATAGTTTTTGAATTTATCGCGAAGAGACGGGACAGACGCGGAACAGACGTGTGGAACTTTGTTTTAAAAAATGTAGTGATTTGTCCAGGGTTTCTCGATATCATTCGGTTATTACGTGCTTTAATTCATTTAAAATTAAAATCTCTAAAACACCCGTTACATGCGTAAGGCCTTTCTCGCCTGAGAGCATTGTAGTACAGTTCGTTCTTGGAAGGTGACATTTATTACGCCTGCCTTCACTGCCTTGGAACGAGCGTAGGCCGGTGTGCGCTCTCAAATCACGATTTCTTACGTCCCATTGCGCGAGGAAAGTCTCTTACGTCCCTTGCCACTGTACCTTTGAGTGCCTAGCCTGAAAATGTGGTAACAGTTGGCTAAGCACCGACCGTGACCGAGAATAGAAAAAAAATCTAGAATGGGATAGTCACCAAAAAGAAAAGTGGCGGCCTAACGTTTTGTGCGTCTCCTAAAGGTCTCTACTATCGCTGCAAACTAGAACTTTTCTTCTACTCGATGACGTAGGACAACTTACGACGCCTCTCAGTCTAGCACCATCGTCGTAGGAACCGACCCAGTCTGAAAACCAGCGGTGTGTTTGGCTGCTGCCATTCATAGCATTAAGCTGAGGCTGGTCCAATTTGGACCGATGATGCATCACTTTGCTTCCTTATTATGCACTATTATGTTTTTTGAATGTTTTATTGGACCAAGTTGCGTCTAAGTCTACCCCCGTAGGACCCCTAACCGTAGTGTAAGACTCCGTCCAGGTGGAGTGACGATTCACGAGCGCCTGCCGATGAATGCTGGATGCTGGAAAAAAATAGATAAACCCATTAATTAATTGGCATCTTATCTGATCTACCAAATCCTGGATCATGGTCAAGTCGGACCCCAGGCCCTTGTCCGCGAGAGCACAATCGGGACATTAACGCCAATATTATTTTCCTATTTATTAATATTTATACGCAGCAACGATTAGAAACTTGACAGAACCCGTTGCTCTGGTTGGTGTTCTGACCCGGCGTGTCAATGCGACGGCAGTAGGCCGTGACGGAGCCGCCCCCGCTAGAAGGTACTTTTACTTGGTGACTCACTGTTGGACTCGTGTGGGATTGGAAGCTGTAACAGTCTGGGCCTTCTCTTTTCCTTTCTGGTTACGACTCTCTCCGACCAATCCCTAGCTAGGCAAATGCCCTATGGTGTTCCTAGACAGGCATGCTCCGTACTTTAACTCGGTGACTGTTGGAGGCGTGTGGGATTGTAAGTTGTAACAGTCTAGTCCTCTATTGCTTTCTGATTATGCCTCTATTAATAAATCCCTGGGTAGTCAAATGTCCTATGGTGTTTAATTCTAGTAGTCTAATTTAAAAAAAATGCCTGGCTAATCTAATAAATAAATAAATAAGCTTGGACAAATTCACACAGCGCCATCTAGCCCCAAAGTAAGCAAAGCTTGTGTTATAGGTGTTAGAACTGTTAAACTACTTATGTACTTTTTTAAATACATACTTATTATACATACTACACACAGACCTGTAACAGAAATAAAAATGCATCATTTCAATTTCTGCTCGACCGGGAATCGAATCCGAGCTTATGCGTGGCACACCGGCTACCAGTAACCTGCTCTTTCTTTTCTCGCTTATAAACCTTCCTCTTGAAGCACTCTATCTATTGCTGAAAACCGTTGCGTAGTTTAAAAGATCTAAGCGTACATAGATACATAGGAACAGAGCGGGAAGCGACTTTGTTTTTCTACTATGTAGATTGACACATCGACATTGACGACCTGAGTGGTTCAGTGGTCAACATGCCACGCAAGAGGTCCCGGGTTCGATTCCCGGCCGGGAAAAAATTGAAATGAAGAATTTTAATTTCCGTTACGGGTCTGGGTGTTCTATGTATAATAAGTATGTATTTAAAAAGTATATTAGTTATCTAGCACCCATAACACAAGCTTTCCTTACTTTGGGGCTAAATGGCGCTGTGTGAATTTGTCCACGATGATTTATTATGTATTATTATATACTCTCCATTAAGAGCGACTCGTAAGCCTGAGGTCCCGGGTTCGAATCCCGCTCTGACCATGTACCAATGACTGTTTTCTGAGTTATGTACATTAGTTGAATACTAACCGACGCTCTTACGGTGAGGGAAAAAATCGTGATGAAACCTACACATTCAGGCGATTGAATGTGTAACCATGATCCAATCTGGTCAGGTTCCCCTGGTAGCATGGTCACGGAGGTCAGATGGCAGTCGCTCCACTGTAATTACCTGACCTGCCAAATCCTGGATTATGGTCAAGGCGGACCCCGGGCCCTCGTACGCGAGAGCACAACCGGAACATTAACGCCAAGATGATTATATACTCTCCATTGATGTGGAGGATGGCCAAGCCCAGCAGTGGATGACGTGAATGAAACCGACATGCCGTCTTATGCCTGTTATTACACTTAATGCTGTGTTTCTCTTGTGTTGTCATCATGTGTCAACTATACCTAAATGTCTAGTAATTTTCCATAGCATAGTAGTTAAATGTAATTCATGGTGTTGTTTCATATTGAATAAAAACATAATGAGCTGTACAGGTGTGTAATGAAATTGGCAATGATGTCACTGTTTGCCTCGCCTATTTAATTAAATTATGTTATTGTTAACGAACGAAACTAAAACTTGCGCTAAAGTGAATTGAAAATTTGCTTAATTATTTTATCAGGTAAGCTTGATAAATGCACTGCCTGATGAGTATCACCGCCTTATCTATTTCTATTTCCCTTACACTCATGGGTGTCGTACATGGCCGTGTGGTGTCCGGCAGAGTAGAATAGCACCAACCCCTTACACTCGTGGGTGTCGTACAAGGCGACTAATGTTTTCGAGGCAAAAGATCTCCGTAGTCTGGAAAATGGGCAGCAGCATTTTCCATTGTTATATTTAAGCACTGCGATCTCCAACCCGCCTGCCAAGCGTGGAGATTATGGCAATAACCTCCCCTTTCGCGGGAGAGGCCCTAAATCCTGCAGTGGACTGTTACGGGCTGTGATGATGATCTATTTCTACCCCCGATCAATAATGCTAGCATTGTTGTGTTCCGGTTTCAGGAATAAGGTAGCCACGAGGCATTTCATTTTGGTCCTCACTGTGACATCGCACCTGCGGTTGCGTATCTCGTCAAGTTTATAATATTGACGACATGGAGGCCTTTCTCTGTTATAGAGGGGATATGATACTTTCCCTTAATTTGCCTTTTATAGTTCCAATTTAAATATTGCGAATGCTTTACGCAACCGTGCCCCACTATCACTAGGGTAAAAGTCACATTAGGAACAGGGTCCCTCCGAGAGATCTGCGAGCGTCCGAAGAGACTGCTGGACTTCTGGAGGGAGCTGGGCTGGCTAAATTAGCACGCCTTAACTACGCACAAAGGACCAAGTTTGAGTTCAAGTGCGGAAAGAGGAGCCCATTAACCTTAACCTTAACCCACTATCACGACACTATTCTCTGCGAATTGTGCAGCTTTGTCCCCTTCATATATCAAGCACATCAGTACACGACAAAATCTGGTATTTGTCGTACACGGTCCGGCTGTGTTCCGTCGCGGTTGTCGGCGTGGGGTGCTACGCCTCTGGGACGTCCAATATGTCACTGTGTTTCCTTTCTACTTTGCTGTCACTGTCCAATTTAACGAATGAAAGAGATAAACAGGGTTCGAAATTATCAAGATGATTAATTTCGTTGATAAACAGTCTTAATCTTAGGCATTTCCGTATAGACAAAAGTTTAGGTAATTTTATTAAAGTTGACGCATCGTTCGCTCAAAATTGGCAAATTGCGTTCAATCACCTACGCGTATAGCTACATTTTATTATTATCAAGATGATTATCAAGTTAATTATCATTATATTTATCAAGATAATTATCAATAAAGATAATTCAACAGTCCCAGCTCCCAGCCACAGTGTTTCCTTTGGACTATGACATGGGATCGTTCAAGAGGTATATTTGAGGTCTCTTCAGAGGCGGGCAACGCATTTGTGACTCCCCTGGTGTTGCTGATGTCCGTAGGCGGCGGTGACCACTTTCCATCAGGTGGCCCGCTTGCCTGTTATTCTGCCGTATAACATATAAAAAGTCCCTTTCTCGACTTGAGGACTCAAGTCCACAGTGATGGAGGGTTTTGGTGTGGTAAGGGGGTTGGACAGCCGCGGTGATTCACCACATTCTCAAACAATTTATATCACTTGGATTTATATTCATTGGAAGGAGGTGTGACGTTCTTTATAATAACACACGACACGACATATGCAAAATAAAACGATCTATGTGAATATTTATTTAACATGTTTTGTATAATATTTTTCATATTTATATCACGGTTCGAAGAATAGAATATGAATATTTATTTGTTTGTATTGGCTCTGGGTGGATGTAAAGTACAGTCAACAGCGTATAGCCTACCCAAAACCAGTATAAGATGAGCTAGCGCCTCTATAGACGCGCATAGCAACGTTAGCTCTTTTTATACTGGTATTTTAGGTCGATTTTCTGTACCTAGGTATTTGTCTAGAGCGAGACCACAACGGGATATTGACGCCAATAATATTGTTATTATAACTCCTAACGACCAGAGTGATTCAGTTGGTTAATAAACATGCCGGTCGCCACGCATAGGTCCCGGGTTCGATTCCCGGTCGGGCTGAAATTAAGATGATGAATTTTAATTTCTGTTACGGGTCTGTTTATAGTATGTATAAGTACGTATTTAAAAAAAAGTATAAAAGTAGTAACCTATAACAGAAGCTTTGCTTACTTTGGGGCTAGATGGCGCTGTGTGAATTTGTCCAAGCATATTTATTTATTATACCAAATCAAACCCTAAGGGCTTGTAAGTAAGCCATTACCACTCAAAACAGGGCCCTGAACTAAAAATTATTCACAAGCGTACCTCACCCATGTCGGTTATGGCGTTCAAACACGCCGTGTTATGCCGAATGATTGTGTAATCGACTCGGACGCTATCGAATCGGTTTTAATTAAGTTTTTGATGGTTTCTTGCGATTAATTCTTGGCGAGCGATCGGGGGAGATCGCCGGGTGGTCTCCGGGTGTGGAGAGTGGCAGTGACCCTTTCGGCTTACGGGTATCGTGTATGGCAGATCCAACTGTATTGTGATTATCATCATTATCACAGCCCATAACAGTCCATTGCAGGACTTAGGGCCTCACCGACGTTACGGGAGACGTAATAAATAAACAATGGAAAACGCATGTTCGAGCCTACAGAGACTATAGATCTCATTGAAAACAAATAAACTCATAGAAAACATTAGTCGCTATGACACCAACGAGTGAGGGGTTGGTGCTATTTTATTCTACACCACCCGGCCAACACTACCTACTAACTTGAAAATACTGCATTGGCACGCTCTATTTTCGGCCGGAAGACGCCCACTGCTGGGCATAGGCCTCCCCCAGAGACTTCCACGGCGGCCGGTCCTGTGCCTTCCGCATCCAGCTGGTACCTGCGATATTTACCTTTGATTTTCGGTCGCATCGTCACTTACCACCTGGTGATATGAGCCGACTGAGAAGCTTTTTATTGGATAATGCATTTTATTCTGTAAATGAATTCAAGAACTATAACATTGAAAATTAATTGTAAATTACTTTTGATATTTAAATTTGACATTAATTTGCAATTATTCATTTGATCTATTCATTGACATGTTCTTCTAATTCATATTTTTATTTCATTTACGTAAATATTATATTTGACATTTCCTATACCTATTGATCAATTACCTATGGTAATATTTTGTTTATTATTGACATTTTATTTTATATCTTTGTATTTGACATTGACATTACCAATAACCTACCACTGTGTAATTTTGTATAGTGTTTTATTATATTGTCATGTCATTATTATTATTTTTCCTACTAATATAAATTATTTAATTTACTTTCTACAATGAAAGTACCTATTGTATATTCTTAAATGATTTTTATTATAAAATTGACGATCTCTTTTATAGATTTATATAATTAATATAATATTGATAAATGTAAGGCTGTAAAATGAGATAATAAATAAATCTAAATCTAAATCTATGGCGGTAATTTTTTTAAATTTAATTTAAGTTAGGTGATTAATGTATATCTAGTAGACTGTAAGGGCGCCGTAGTTTAATAGTAGTTTATGCAACTGTCATATAAAAGGGGGTATTAAAACAGGAGTGTCTGTTTATCATACGAGGCGTAGCCGAGTATGATAATAGGTTGACACGAGTCTTTTAATACCTAATTATATGCAGTTGCATACACTACTTTATCTACACTCGTATTTTGATGTTAAAATATCGTACCTATAATTTTCTCAACTTTGCTGGTAGTAAGCTGCGAGTCAGTTCTGTTGTAACTACGCGTCATCATATCAAGCGGCGGGAAATTCACTTTACTACTTTCACATTTATCTATTTATTTGCTTAAAATAAGAAAAAACATTCACAAACACAAATTACAACAATTACAAAAAATATTTTGTTTAGCGGGAAAATAATTACACAGAATATAAACAGGAAAATTTAAATTTTGAATTTGAATTTGTTAAAGACATCTAGGTATTCAGCCTACATTTGACCGTGTCCAGGCGCCCGTCGAGAATTTAAAAAATATAAGTGTTGCATAATGATTAAAAAGTTATTTTACGATACAGCTGTCATGAAAATAGTATGGGAAATGCTGTATCGAAAAGAAATTTTTTAAAATTTTGTAGACTGGCGTGAAAAAAGTGTATCCTTAAACGACTGTTTTCGAATATGTAATTGGAACATTACGCTATGAGTGTAGATAAAATATATTTCCTTACAATTTTTAGGTAACCCGACTTTTTCGTATTCACTTAAGGCGTGTCCGTATGTATGTGTAAACAGTTTCCGGGTACCGTTTCGATACCGTTGAAATATTTAATGATTCATGGATATTCGCTAAACAATTATGATATCACTTGCTTGCATCATTGGCCATTGATGCGATTCAGTTTTTCTTTGTTTCTCGGGTACAAAACACTGTAGACTATGAGGGCGGCGTAGGTTACTATGTCGTCAATGTTTACACATACATACGGATACGCCTAAAGTGAATACGAAGAAGTCGGGTTATCTAAAAATTGTAAGGAAATATATTTTTGTGGCACAAATGAAAGTTAGGTACATTCGGACACATCTAAAGAGAATACAAAGAAAGGTTATCTGTAGATGTCAGAAATTCCTAACCTTTCTGTTAACAACCAAAAAAATAAAAAAATTGTGGCACAAATGAGTTAGGTCATCTACATTAATCACGTGATACAAGAATTAGATAAGCTTGCACCTTAGAAACCGAATTTATAAATGTAAATCTCAGTCAAAATCGTGAGAGACTTGCAAGTATGTTAGAAACTATATTTTGCCCAAGGCATTGTAACTCACACGGTAAGTAGGTAATAAATAATGTTTAAAATTTAACAATTAACATCCCTATACGATAGAGAAACGTCTCTCAAAGAGAGCTTGTATAATAATGTGATGTTAATGCAGAATGCAGATAATAACAGTTTGTTAGCTTAGCTGTGTATAACAGTGGGGCGAGGGACCAAATGACACATCAAACAGTTTGAAACATATGAATAATAAGTAAGACGATTATTACATTAGGAAATAGAATTACCATTACATATTATTGTTAAACAAAGTCCCACGCCGCGTCCGTCTGTCTCATTATCATTATCCTGGCGCTATGGTTGCGGTTGCGTCCCCGCGCAGCACGCCAGGGTCCGCCATCTGTCTGACTGTTCGCGATAAACTCAAAAACTACAGGTTATAAAGAATAGACAGATTGTCATTAGGACGGTTTAGATGTATAATTTGTTAAGGTGCGAAGCCGGGGCAGGTTGCTAGTTATATAATAAATAGAAGTTCAGATAAACAATAATCGACGAAATTAGCCAGAACAATCGACATACACAAGACAAGTACAAACAGAGTAGGAACGGCTTAGTAGAATATGCAAATGAGGTGTCGAAATCTCTAATGGCGTTACTCATGGCGAAGTACAGTCTGTAATATCAGTTATAAATCTGACAGCCGCTTTCGAATTACTGAAAGCGGTTTCCTACCAGAATCTTTAATCAAAAATTATGTTTTGGCGTTTTACCCCGCAAACACGATATTCCGTTGCAGTGGTATATTGACCGTTAACACTCGCGTTATTTTGGTCACAAGGCACGGAAAGTTTTGTCAAAACTGATAAACCACTGTCCTTTCTTGGCCTGACTGTACAACAACGTTGCTGTCAATTTTCTTGGCCTGACAACGCTGCTGTCCATTTTCTGGTCCACGGAGGCCTTAGCTTATTATACTCTAAACTAAGACATGAGTCGCCTTTTACGACACCCGTAAGTCGAAGGGGTAGGTGCTATTCTCCAAAATGTCAGCTAACTGTTACAACTGACTGTACCACGACCGGCGTGGGCGGCACGACCCTGATACGCGATCGTTGATTAATTTCTATCGACGTACTTGAAACTAGAATTGTTTGTTGATACTTAGAAATTATATGGTCTACATACAAGTTAACTTTATCGTTCACGCGTGAGGTCACGCCTCTTACCCGTTTGAACGGTTTTCTTTGGTTTTGTTGCCACCTTTCCTGGCATACATCTTCGCATAGTTACTACATGTTATAAAGCAAAGTCCCAAGCTGTTCGCGACAAACTCAAAAATTCGTTTACGGATTTTTATGCGGTTTTCTCCAATAGACAAAGTAATTCATGAGAAAGGTTTAGGTGTGTAATTTGTTGAGGTATAAGGTTAACTACTCGTGCGAAGCCAGTGTGGGTCACTAGTTTAAAACAAAGTCGCTTTCGCCGTCTGTCTCTAATCCGCTATCTCCTGAACCACGCAACGGATTTTGATGCGGGTTCCGCTATCATGAAGAGAATTTCTTCCGCAAAGTATATATGTATAAACATACATATTATATTAAATGACACCCGTATGAAGCCGAGACGGGTCGCTAATTATAACAGCATAACTTTCGCTCGCACAAACAGCCACACTATACCATCGACATTCTAACCTATTGAAGTATTGTCGGCCCAAACATCCAATCGATAGATAACGGTACGGTGGCATTCAATTCGGCCCATTTCATTTTACGTGGCCAATTCAGCCCGTAGGCTTATTTGCCAGCTTAAGGTAGGCCCACACCGGTGTTCAGTTGTTTGTGTATGTTTTGAACAATGAGGAGTTTTCCAGTAGGTATTGATAGTTGGTTTCAAAAAGCATCAATAGATGGCGCTCCTACAATTTTGGTAATCTTTTGTTAATCTATATGATGGTTGCAGTGATTTCATGCAGCCAACTAATGCTAAACTTAAAAATAAAATGTTTATTAATATAACCATAACCGTTAAAGGTTAAACGCAGTTTAAAAAGAAATATTTATAGAAGTTGGCACTATGTTCCATTATTATTACAACCTCTAAAATGGTTGAAAACTATTGACAAATACAATATTATCCAATACAACGTACCCAGTGTTTATATCCTGTTTGCTAAGAACCTATTTCAAGCGATTACCAAAATTGTCGGGGCGCCATCTAGTGAGTGGTTAGGAATGCTTTAGATACCTATTGGAAAACTGCTCATTGAGATACAGACATGCAACGGATTTTGACGCGGTTTTCATTATCATGTAGAGAATTTTTTCCGGAAGGTATATGTGTATTGACATACATATTATAGTAGATGACACCCGTGCAAATCCGGGCCGGGTCGCTAGGTATCGCAAATAACATAATTTTCGCTCGCACAATTACAGCCTCACTATACCATCGACATTCTAACCTATTGAACTATTGTCGGTCCAAACATCCAAACGATCAACTAACAGTACGGTGGCATTCAATTCGGCCCATTTCGTTTTACGTGGCCAATTCAGCCCGTAGGCTTATTTGCCAGCTAGAGGTGGTCCCACACCGGTGCTCAGTTGTTTGTGTACGTTTTGCAACATTTAGATACATCCAGTGTGGGTGCAGTATAGTATTGCTTGCAATGTTTTAAAATGTTTCAGATACAAAACAAAACTTTTTTCACCTTTTCAATGCCAAAGTCACATATATGTGACATCTCATTACCGTGCCCATGACGCCAAAGACAATATCAGACAAGAAAATAAGTTATAATCAACCATTATTTTAATTGCACCGGTTTATTATTTTTGTATCTGGATACATTCCTAAACAAATCGATACAAAATAAAACAAAACGATACATAATCTACAGAAAAACGTTAAGAAACCCCCCAAGTTTACTCAAATATTTTCTAAATCACTGATAGTATAAGAAAATTAGCATCAAAATCGTTGATCAGACCAAATAATTCGTGTAGTTTTGAAAGTTGGTACAATTATTCTTTAAGATACACAACGAACAACGAATTATGCTGGTCTCTGTGGCGACTAATCATCTTCGTCAAAGTTTAACGATTTTTATCACCTTCAACACTCTGTATCTCCTAAAGTATTGATCGCAGAGTAAAAATATTCAGACATAAGTTATAGGAAATTTAATGTAGATAATTAATGTAGAAGTCACTAAAGAGATATTTCAAACAGTTTTGAAGTTATAATAAAATAAGTAGAAAAAGAGACCTTTCCCCCCCCTCCCCCCCTCTCGGCTCTGGTCCCACCCCCGGGGACTTTTAGTATATTCATCTGGACACCTTTAGGAATAGTTGTACCAACTTTCAAAACTACACGAATTATTTGGTCTGATTTCTTTAATTTTCTCATACTATGAACTGATTTTAAAGAAAAGGCTAAGCTAAGAATCAGCTTGATTAAACTGCCTTTCAAATAAAGAAAACCGCATCGAAATCGGCCTATCCGTTCGGGTATGCCAATCGGTACGATGCCGCCGACAGACACACACCACACATATACAGATACAAATGTCAAACTTATAACAACCCCCTTTTTTTCATCGGATTTTAAAAAAAACGATGTTATTTGCAATATTTATAAACATTATATGAGCATTTGTAAACATAATCTAGTTTACGACTTCGGGCATCGCTCTGGGACGTTGTAAACAATATAAAACCGTATCTAGTAGTTCAGAACAAGACTAACAAAAATAAACTGTTCGCAACAATGAGGAGTTTTCCAATAGGTATCTAAAGCATTCCTAACCACTCACTAGATGGCGCCCCGACAATTTTGGTAATTGATAATAGCTTAAAATAGGTTCTTAGCAAGCAGGATATAAACACTGGGTACGTTGTAATGGATAATATTGTATTTGTCAATAGTTTTTAACCATTTTAGGGGTTGTGATAATAATGGAACATAGTGCTAACTTCTATAAATATTTCTTTTTACACTTCGATCAACCTTTAACAGTTATGTTTATATTAATAAACATTTTATTTTTAAGTTTAGTATTAGTTGGCTGCATGAAATCACTGCCACCATCATACAGATTATAAAAAGATTACCAAAATTGTAGGAGCGCCATCTATTGATGCTTTTTGATACTAACTATCTATACCTACTGGAAAACTCCTCATTGCAAACACCGGTGTGGGAGCGCCTTTAGTCGTAAAAAAATCGACGATAGCTCGTTAGGCCCGACAATGAGAGTCTTGAGTCATCACGCCGCTGTGTGTACGTCAATTAGATACACTGGGCCAACTAATTCGTAGGTATTGGTGTGTGGGAGATGTTTCGTTAATTATAGGCTGGTTAGAGCTTTTATGGCCGAGATTTTGCCGTGATAAAGGCAATAAAAGGTCCCGAGGTAGTGTAATAAAATAAACCAAACGGATTGGTGCTATTCTTCTCTGCCGGACGGACACCACACGGCCATGGAACGTCATAATATATTTTAACGAAAATCTGACGAACTAGGTATTGGTTTCTGGAGCGTTTACAAAATTTCATTGGCTTTGATAGAGTAATGTTTAAAATTCCATTATGTCCTTCAATCTTAAATGTATTTAACTGCTGTAAAACTGTGAAATGGACTTATAAATAAATAAAATATGATCAAACTATGTTTGTATGGAAAGCGCTCGGGGAAGACTCATCTTAATAGACGAGCCAGTAGACGTTTCTGTCGACTCAAAATCCCACATTTAAACTACGCAAATCCATACAATACCTACATACCCACACCGTCACGCCCTTTCACCTACGTGAATAGTTTCCCCAAATGTTTTCAGCAGTTCGGCCTTGAATTATAAACAACAACATTGTTTATAAAACAAAACAAACGCTATTTCAATGTGGCTGTAAAAATAAATTAAAAGAAATCATATAGAAATAGCCACTGCTACGCGTGGGCGAAGCATATATCACTTTTTATTCATTTAAATGTGAGATCAGCGAAGTACAAAACTCAGTTTAATCGTGTTAATAACTTGTATAGCGAATTTTTGTAAAATACTACTTATAGCAGTTGGATTAACCAGTTGGACGCAACCTTGAGGTAAATCAATAATAATAACGGCGTGCTATTTTGCCATAAATAAGCGAAAAAAATACGCGGTAACATAATTGTGGGTGTAAATTTAAGAAATCCAGTTTTGAGGCACGTGTTTCGGCATATGTGACTGTGTATGGTTGGCTTTGTTTACTGTGTTGTATTTGTTTTCAAAAGTGCGAACTGTCCATAAGTCTGTTTGTTGTCAGCTATACTCTATATACACATACGAGTGTCATCTTGGCGTTAATGTCGCCGTTGTGCTCTCTCACGCTGGGGTCCAGGGTTTGGCAGATCTGGTAATTACAGTGGAGCGACTGCCATCTGACCTCTGTGACCCTGTGAACAGAGAAATCTAACCAGATTGGATCATGATTACACATTCAGTCGCCTGAATGTGCAGGTTTCATTACGATATTTTCCCTCACCGTAACAGAGGATGGGTTAGTGTTCAACTAATGTACATAACTCAGAAAAGAGACATGAGGCAATTGGACGGTACATGGCGACACTGGGGTTCTTCCGGTACCTCGGGGTACGAGTCGGACCCCTTAACTATTCGGCCATCGACGCTCATACACATACAAACGTACATAACCACGCTTTTTTCCCATAGGGGTAAGCAGATACAACATTGTTACTTCATCATCCACCACTGACTATATATACTTTAAAACGTTATAGCGGTGTAACAAGTTTAACGTGTTTTTTTTTTTTAATAATAATAGTCTTGCATTTGACCTCAACTCACCTGATGGAAAGCGACGATGAGGTCGAAGATGTAGCATGCGTGCCTAGAAGATACCTATTCACTCTTGATTTGAAGACCCCAAGGTTATACTTATCGGGAAACAATGACTCAGGTAGAGTTCCAGCTCTTTGCAGTGCGCATAAGAAAAGTGGATGCAAAAAGTGTATCCGTTTATCAGTGTGTCTGCCTGTATGACATCGTAGCTCCCGTAGCTCACGGATGGACCGATTTCGATGCAGTTTTAACACGAGAGCCAGCCGAGATCGCGCCGCGCGAGAACATAACCGGGACGGGCATTGACGCCCGATTGGTGATGATAATACTTGTGCTTTGACTTCAAAATTTCTTTATTGATTAGGACATTAAATATCTCTTTCAATCGTCTAAAAGAAGGGGGGTAGGAAAGTAGGGAGGAAACACACAGTGACACGCTGACGGGTGGTCAAATACGGCCGCAGCAAACCCACCCCACGCCAACCACGACCGGACCGTGCTCGACAATGCCAGGCAGAGCCGACCGACAAGAAGGATGAAACACCAATTTAGACATTAAAAACAAAAATAACAATGAAGAAAGCAAAAATAATGAGCCTAATGCCACAGTGGACAGGACAAGTGAAAGTGTTACTCACACCACGCAAATGTTGCACGGAGAAGCGTTCATATTTCATGATAATTTATTTCGCAAACAATCATTTCGTTTCATTTCACTTTCGCATATTTTTTTCTGCGCGTGCGCAGGCGTGCGACAGCGCGTAGGTGACAAATGCTGTGCGGAGGCAAACTGTTGACGAAGGTTATTGTTATTATATTTACACTTTACTGCACAAAAAACACATAATGGAAAATACAAAAACTTGATTGGTTACAATGTTACATGCAAATATATTGATAAATAACACAATACTTTAAACTATCGCGGTTATTATCAGACATTTTAAAGGTAACTGCAAAAGGTGCAACTGCGTCGAAATATCGGGCTACTCGTCAACACGTCAACGCGGAAAGAAACCCGGAACACACCTTTAAAATGTGTATTTATCTAATAGTATAAAACAAAGTAGCCGTCTGTCCCTATGTGTCTATGTACGCTTAGAGCTTTTAAACTACGCAACGGATTTTAATTCGTTTTCAACAATAGATAGAGTGATTTAAGAGGAAGGTTTGTAATAGTGGACGGTGTACACAGCAAATATTGGCAAAAAACCGCAAATCGATGTACAGGATAGCCGTTTGGTATACGAGTACTTTAGGTTTAAACAATCATTTTGACCGGTAGTTCCTAAAAATATTCCCAGGGGGGGAGCAGTAATATCGATATTAATTTTTTATATGGGATTAGAATTTTTTTTTCTCAGATTCCTATCGTGTTTGGTATCAAATGAAAGGGCATCATGAGCCGGTTCTAAAAATATACTACACCAATACCATTCGGCCACCTGTTTTCTAAAAATCCACGAAATATTTTCAAAACATACCAAGTTTGGACTCCTCCAGGTAGGAGACGGATTAGTAAATTTTTGTATAACATACATAACAAACATAAATATACCCATATCCAACGACAAAAAGGCGATTTAAAAAATATTTTAATTTACTAATTTTAAAATATTTTTTTCTTTATTAAAATGTTGAGATTTAGTATTTTTTTAAACTTATCGAACTCTACTGTACTGTACTATTATTATTGTGTTTTATGCTATTATCTATGTAAAATAATGCTCTTACGGTTTCTATCTCCCCCTCCCCCTTTCCTCTCTTTACTTACTAAATCTCAACTTTTTAATAAAGAAAAAAATATTTTAAAATTAGTAAATTAAAATATATTTTAAATCGCCTTTTTGTCTTTGGATATGGGCATATTAAGAGTCATTTGGCGTATATTTTATAAAAATTTACTAATCCGTCTCCTACCTGGCGGAGTCCAAACTTGGTATGTTTTGAAAATATTTCTTGGATTTTAAGAAAACAGGTGGCTGGAAGTTATTGGTGTAGTATATTTTTAGAACCGGCTTATAATGCCCTTTCATTTGATACCAAACACGATAGGATTCCGAAAAAAAAAATTTCGATTCCCATATTAAAAATTAATGTCAATATTACTGGCCCCCCCCTGGGAATATTTTTAGGAACTACCGGTCAAAATGATTGTTTTAACCTAAAGTACCCATGTACCAAACGGCTATCCTGTACATCGATTTGCGGTTTTTTTTTACGTAGCTCGACCACTATAAGCAAGAATAAGGGTAGGTAGACGTACACCGAACGTTCGGGTTTCGTAAGTTTGTGATGCACTGGGACTAGTTGGCCCTCGTCATAGACATCTGATTTAGTCACAATACAATTTACAAAGGCGAGCTTATCCCTAAGAAATGCTATAAAAAAGAAGTAAGAATAGACTAAGCAAGGTTGTAAAAAGGTTCATTGAATATTAAGGATGATGATATGACTATTTGTATATATTTTTTACAACTCGGAAACAAACGAGCAGCCTACCTGGGGCCCAATACTGCTAATTCTATCCAAGTCACATGATATTATTATTGATATTCAATTGAGACTCAGTTCGGTCCGAATCCCGGCCCGCAGGTTTCGCCAAAGGTTCCTAGCAAATGTCATCATTTAATAAATAACGTTATTACTTACATTTTTACAAAAAGTTATTATTTTTAACAATTAAATTGCTAGGTATTTTTTAATATCTATAGATCAAATTATTTAATCTACCTCTATAATATACAGTCAATATATAATATTTTAAAATTATAGTTACAAAATGATTTATATTATTAATTGTGGCTTGTAGCCAATCCTGAACGAAATTTCTTTGTGCTTTTAAAACCTTCAGCTTCGGCTTTATCCGAAGGTTGTGGCGATACCCGATTAATCGGCTTCGGCCAGAAATTGACTTTTGGTCGGACACTACAAATTTAGTACATATTCTGCAAAAATCTTCATATAGAGTCCTAATGGAATCTTAATTCACTCAGTGGAATAGTTTTAAATATCGCCATTTAAAATCTACCTTAATCTATTCGTAAATTAGCAGACTTTGAGCCCTGGTAATTTATTATATTGTTTTGTAGTTTGTGCCACTGCGTAGCCGAGCCGGCTCACCAGTCATTCTATAAAGATGCGAATTCATCTAATCCTATACAAACAAACAGAAAATTTCCACAGCAGTGCTTAGAATAGAACCATAAGAGCGGTAGGCGTTCTTTCGTAACCAACCAATCGCTTAGCCCTAGATGGTAAGGACTCGAGCCACAACATAGTCTAGCAGACTCTAGCCCGTCTGACCAAATCCAGTTTTCAGTCCAAGGTCGCGCATTATGGCCCAGTCAATGTCAATTGTTTTGGCAATAACTTGGCTGTTTTCATGTCCAGTTGCAGTCGGTAGTGGCACGCAATTTGGAACCGTTTCGTGTGGTGGCAGGGCTTGGATTTGCATATTACGATCGTGTTTTTGTTTTTATGCTATGGGCGGGACATTAGTTCAAGGCGAGAGCGGGCCTCGGCCACGGAAGTATGTAGTACGCCTCCAGGTTTGGAGTCATCAGCGATAATTCGCGTGCACTGTCGTTTTGGTATCCCTAGTCATGGTAGTCGTCATCATCAACACTGGGTTTCGATTCTGGTGCGGAAATCGTCTCAGTTGCAGTAACATTACAATTGCATCGCATGTCAAACGTCTGATTGTTATTCAAATGACAGATGTTGAGTTGCAACTTTCATGAGTCCGAACTTTTTTGTTTTTCCACAATTCGTTTTCTGGTACTTTAATTGCATTATGGTTTTATATGGCTGTTGGTACTCCAATTAATAAATAAATTACTAAGTTGCATCTTTCTTAGTTGTCAAACTGCCTTCAATTCTGAGAGCGAAAACGTGTCGGGAAGATGCTGGGACTGACTCGATACCTCGGCGTAGTTATAGTAACATCACAGTTACATTGCAACATAATAACAACTGCATTGCACACCAGAATCGGTACCCTGGTCATCTTTGTGTTAAGAGTCTCCCCCAAACGCGCTCCATACAAACGTAGCTTTATCATATTTACAATACTTCGCTATCAAAGCCAATGAAATTTTGTAGACATGATCCAGAAACCAATATTTATGCATATGGTTTGTCAGATTTTCTTTAAAGTATATTGTTTCAAAGTTGCCCAGGATTTAAAATTTTTTATGCAAATCTTAAATCCTGTCTAAGTTTTTTTTAACGAAAATCTGAAAAGCCACAAGCCTAGATATTGGTTTGTGGATCACTTCTACAAAATTTGTTGGTTTGAGCTCTAGAGCGCGCTCGGGGGAAACCAGCCTTAATCCAGGATTTGGCATATGACGTAATTACAGTGGAGCGACTGTCGTCTGACCCCAGGGACCCGTTAACAGGGGAACCTGCAAAAATTGGATCATGGTTACACAGTCAGTCGCCTGAATGTGCAGGTTTCGTCACTATGTTTTCCCTCGCCGTAACAACGTCGGTTAGTGTTCAGTAGTTCAAACAACCTGTTGTCCTACCCCTACCTTACTCTACCGTACTCTAACGTTAGTATTCTAATATTCATACATTTAAAAATAACCAGATTAGCCTGTAACATTTGGGAATAGTCTAGTTTCCTCGAGAAGTTGTCTTCACGCTTTCAAGAATTGTCCCCAATGCAGACGCATGCGACGTGCCTGTGAAACTACTACCGTACACCTACGGTCCCACAGGCTATACGTATACATAAAAAACAAGTCGAACAAGCTCATACACTCTACCCACTCTATCTGACACGCACACGGCCAAACTAAACGACTACCTCAATAAAAATAACAATAAACACCTTCCTTACAGTTCAGCAATCAAGCGAACAGATAGGTGTGCAATGACCTCCTGCCAGTTTTTGCCCCAACCATTTCCTCCTGACCTTCCAGCAATTTCAAGCCAATAGTTGTGCAGAAGACGTCTACAAATCCAATATAAAAAGAGCTATCGATGCTATGTGGATATATAGAGATGCAAGCTCATCTTATACTGGATAAAGTAGGTCGATAGTTGTTGACTATACCATGCGCGTCCGTAGTTGGTTTGCTTCCGTTCCTACGAGGTTTGGCGTTATTTGACCGGTGTTTGCGGTTTGGCGGTGTTTGCGGACGTTAGATAGACGTTATGTGGTCTGGTTGGGAACGATATATCGTACGGGTTCTTGCGGTGGTGCGTTGACCAACAGAAGTTGGAAGAACGAGTTCAAAATCTGTTCGGGCTACGCTAAACTAGTTAGTGTGTCCTAAAATTTTAGGCCAAGTTATCTTGACCGGTTTAGGTTGTAGTTTTGCCTAAAATTGGAGACGACCACTGCCGTATTACCGTATAAAATTGTATACAAAAAAGCGCCTTATAAAAAGTATCTCCACATCGAATATCATTAGGAAAACGACTAGACTAGAAAACGTAACAAACTGAAATATAGATGAGATTGATCTGAATAACTAAGAAAATTTAAACCTCATTTTCACTTGAAATACGTTTTAGCCGGCATATGTCGGGACTGGTCGCTGGATGATGATGTTATCCTTGGACATAGTTCAGAATAAATTACATTCTAATTAGAACCGTATCCCATTTAGATACAGCTTATTTTTCTCCGTTTGCTCTGATAATTCTGAACAATCCATCTAGATGCTGACTGTGCCTAACCTACTTAACTGCGCATCAAGTTTAAACAAACAAAAACACTTTCATTTACTTCATTCAAAAGCGGGCCGTAATCGAGCAATCGTGTCAGATAATTTGAAAGTGGAACTCGGCCGATTGCCAACATTCGTAACCCGTGTAACTGTATGACTTCTTTATCTTACACTTGTTAAGTAATCGGTTTATTGATTGTTGTTATACTAGAACCAGTAGGCCTAGCACAAGTAGCTCTCGCGCGCGATAAGGGGGAAAAGCGCGACATAGGTATTGCTATCTCTTTCGTCTTAGTATTGAGAGAAAGAGACAAACGCTCTCTCGCGGCACGAGCTTTGCGGACACACTTGTGCTAGGGCCACTGGCGCGACTTCGTTCGCGTGGCGTCTTACCCCTACCCTACCCTACACCAACCCACATCTACCCTACACCTACTTACATCTATGTTTATTTTATTTTCGTGGAGAAAACCTGCGATCCAGGTTTATACCTCGGTCTACACCTACATTACCCCTATCTACCCTTTTTTTCTTGCTTATAAACCTTCCTCTTGAATTACTCTATCTATTGTTGAAAGCCGCATTAAAATCCGTTGCTCAGTTTAAAAGATCTAAGCGTACATAGATACATAGGGACACACGGCGGTAAGGACTTTGTTTTGTACCATGTATAGATTATTACATTTCGTATCATTGTTAACAGTTGAGGTCGAAACTCGCATGTTGATACCGAAAATGGTCCACTGTTGTTGGATATAAGCTTATGCCACCTTAGGGCCGATTGATCAATCCTAAGATAAAAAATATCAGTCCGATTAGTGATTATGTGACTAAAACAAAATCGTATCGTTACTTCATATAAAGTGACATATAACAGTTTTTTATAATTTGGTAGTATATTACTTTATCGGGCAGTTAAATCTTATCTGAGGATTGAAAAATCAGCCCTTAGTAGCGGAATTCTTGTAAGAAAATCCTAAATTCCGTGTAACTTTGAAACGATGTCATCATCACAGCCCGTAACAGTCCACTGCAGACTTAGGGCCTCTCCCATGAGAAGAGAGGTATTTGCCATAATCTCCGCGCTTGGCAGGCGGGTTGAGGCTCGCAGTGTTTAAATATAACAATGGAATACGCTGCTGCCCATTTTCGAGACTACGGAGACTCTGGATCTTTTGCCTCGAAATCATTAGTCGCCTTGTACGACACCCAATACCCTACCCTATGTTACGTAGGACCCTACGTTGTGAAACGATGTATTTTAACAAAAATCTAACCAATCACAAGCATTGATTTATGGATCACGTCTCATTTCATTGGCTTTAATAGCGTAATATTGAACATATGATCAAACTACGTTTTTATGGAGCGCACTCGGGGTAGACTCCTCTTAGAAACTTTCGCATTTATAATATTAGTAGGGCTTCATAGGATAATAGAATTTATAGGACTCGTAGTAAAGTATAGATTTGCATGAAACCGAAAGAAATTCCAAAGTTAATAACGTTTCCTACTAAACACGGCATTGGGATGTTTACGAAGGCATGCAATTTGTGTAAACGCAACGGTAAATCTCGGATGTTTTCCTAGATTTGATGTGGATAAGCGCACCTGTTGATTTGCTTGAGGTGGCTTCTATGAAGTTGTTTTTAATGGCACACCAGGTGGATTCATTGATGTTACTGGCGGTTGTCCGCGGCTGTGTCTGCGTACAATTCGGTTTAGATAAAAGTAGAGAAGATTAATTTATTTTAAATAAATATTGGTACAATAATGGTGTTGAATAGTCATTACATCCCAAGAATACTTAATCTTTTCGGATTTGAAAAAATTTAATAGAATTGCTGGTTTTACGCGTAGTGTCGGTATTTCGATGAGAACGAATTTCAATAACATTGTAAAAATAATCAAAATCTGTTCAGTAGTTTTTGCGTGAAGGAGTAACAATTATGCGTGCAGACATCCATCATCACAATCATCATCATTGTTTCACTGTCTGTTTGTTTTCCTATTTACCTTTGTCATATCATCACAAACTTTAGTATTTGTAAGAATCTCGCGATTCGAACATATAAAATATCTTATTTATTAACTATTTATTGCGCACAATAAAGAAATACAGAGATATAACTGACACAACAGGCACTACTTATTTGTAAAAAAAATTATTCTCGCAGGCCTACAGAAGGGAAATGTTCAGCTAAGTAATGCAGATACGTCGTGCACAATGAGAAACGTGAAATAGAATCGTGAGAGACTTGTAATGTTTTAGGTAACTGCCGCGTATTCGAATTGCCGTGAACTTAGCTACCTAGGTTACAGAAAAAACGTGAATTGCATAAATATATTTTGGGACAAGCGAGGTATACAAAGTGGGACATAGAATTACGGGACGATCGTGGCATAATTACAACTAACCTAACCGACAGAAAACATCGGATAATCTCAACTAAGATTATTTAAACTCAAATATTTCCTAAACTACACAACCGATTTTAATGAAACAGAGCTAAGAACCGTCTCGATTAAACTGGCTTTCAAGTAGAGAAAACCGCATCCAAATCGGTCCATCCATTCGGGAGCTACGATGTCACAGATACACACGTCAAAATTATAACATCTCTCTTTTTTCGCCGGGGGGTTACAATAGCTCATAATATTGGTTTACTATTAAGTTTTCTTCCCATCATTCGTTTCTGAACGTCGCTCCCAATACCATGGCTTCAATTCACGATAAAAATCCAACTAACCAACAAAAAAGTAGGTAAACACAAACGACATTACGATAAAAATATAGGTTAAGAATTCAAAGCGGCCAACGTTAAACGGCGGAAACTTTCGTGTAATAGGTACATCAACATTAAAAAGAATGCGATGCGATTCCACGCAAAAACTGAAATATATTCTACGCCGTGTGTTAATTGAATAAGGTTGGTTGTTGTGGAGCAGTTTGCGGCAACCGGTGGTGCGGTGAGCTAGCATGCGGCCCGGGCATCTGGCCAATGCTTGTTGAATCAGATTAGGTATGTGCGGAATTATAGATGCGCAGGAGTTTCGTGTAAGCAATGACGTTGGGGAGTGTGATATTGTTTTTGTTTTTGATATGTGTGGCCTCACATACGAGTATACAGAGTCAGTGGGAGAAAGACGAATATATGGGCGCATGTATCTACTTATTAAAGCTTTTTTTTCTCTTTTGTCATTAGGTTATCGTACTGCTAGATGGTTTGATACTCAAAATTATTAACCACAGTTTTGTTATTGGCATTGCTTTTGAATTGTAAAGTTATATCTAAATTTAATTGCTGTAATACTGCATGGAAATAAATACCATTACATACCAATACCACAATTGCATTACCATTTTGTACCAAATTGTACAACGCGATCCCAAAAACTCTATACGCCAAGCAGAAAATCTCAATAAGTTTAAAAACACTGTACAGTTTTCTTGTACTTGTCTTGAAGGGGTGTTTTTGACGTGCAAGGAGTGTAAATAGACAGTAAGAATTTGACTTTGGATATGTTATGACATTTTATGTTATTATTGAATTATTTTGACATATTTTATATGCATATTAATAATAAATTTTATTATTTTGACATTGTTGTAATTGTGGATTGTGTGTGTAGTAATTTGAAGTTTATAAATGTTTAAATTACTTTGACATTATATTTCTATTGACTTTCAAATTATTATTGACATTATCTTCTATTGACATTTTAATTAATAATGTCATTGAATGGTAAAATTTTATAATGATTATTTATGACTAATTTTATGTTCTTGAATGTTAAATGTTAATGAAATTATTCAAATTCAAAATTGTAATTGTAATTGTATGCCGATGGCAGGTCACAGAGGACCCACCTACTAAAATAGTAACAACTGCATAACCTGTTTACCTACCACAAATAAAAAAAAATTGAATTTATTCAAGAAAAAAAAAGTTTATTTTTACGTCATACAGTAGGGATACAGGCACGTGGACCGCCTGATGGAAAGTGCAAAAGGCATGTCTACAGGTACCTCAGAGGCTGGCACCGCATCCGCTACCCTTAGATTGCAGATGTCCTGGACGATGGTGGGCGCTTTCTATCAGGTGGACTGTTCGTCCGTGTGCCACCCTAATATATATATGTGCCGCCATAAAAATAGTGGTAACCGCTGCCTATAGACATTAGTAACACCAGGGATATCAGCAAAACAGAACAAATTGAATTTACTGAAAGAACAGGTCATTATCTGACCCTTAGGCCTCAAGAACTCTTTCTTGATCCCCATAAATTTTAAATTCTAAGTATATAAATCTTATAAAATTCTATAAATAAAATAGGTAGATACTTACTGCTGCTGCGTAGATCTTGGCCTCCGACAACAACACAAAATACGTTAACCGAAATAAATGATTGTCATGATGGTCAAAATTGTTTTATTTAGAAAACCAGTCGAGTGAGATTCTGCCTAAACATTAATTGTATTAATTTTCCAGTAAAAATAAACTGTCCTGTTTACTAATGTTACACTGACATGGATTAATGTTTATCTCGTTTATTTGATACTAGTTTGGCTATTTTGGAATGGCCACCTCTACATACCTCATCGCCAAGATGAAATGAAAACATAAAACAAGTATAATAATGATAGTTACCAGTTTCCACTCGTTTCAACGTTATGTGAACGTTCAACTTTTCCGCGAAATACTTGAACTTATAGTAGACCATGGGTTCTATTTTTGAACCGCTAGCCTCGGAGTGGGGCGGTTTTCAATTTTGATTTTCTATACAATGCTGTGGCTCGATTTTTGAATTTAATTATATGAAAATCGGAAAATCGTATTTAAATTCTCATTTCCCCACTTTTTTAAATGTATATCGATCCGATGACTTATTTTAAAGAGAGATTTTCGCCATGAAAAATGTGACTTAAGTCACGGGGAGCCAATCGGCTCTCCAATATTGTTCAACCTCTCAACCGTTCATCGTCTCAGTGTCCCCAGCGGAAGACTATGTTCAGTCGCGCCGAGCCAACGGTATTAGAACGTAAATAGCGACGAGCTTAGCTTAGTGCTGCAGTTCGACTAGCCTCGTACGAAACGGTCACCCTAGAACGACACTACTAGACCAGTACCGCTTCCCTTCAGCAGTTAAACACCCCTGAACCATCTCATCGCTTAAACACCATCGAATCTTCCGGAGCCTTTCACCTTCACTAACATGTGTCTCGTCTACAGATGCGGGCGGCAAGCGCAGCAACCTGGTGCGCATGCGACGCTCCGCGCTCGGAAAGTCGGCGCCCACGCTCTCCGTTCACGTGGTGAGTGGCTGGATATGTTATTTATTTACCTTGTAAGTCAACAAAGGCTCACTATGATCCTTATAAGAAAGCTCACTGTTACCCAAAGGGCAATGGAAAGGGCTATGAACGGAGTCTCGTTGCGCGATCGAATCGGAAATGAGGAGATTCGCAAGCGAACTCAGGTCATCGACATAGCCCAAATGCTTGCCAAGTGGCAGTGGACGGGGCGCATAGCTCGCAGAACCTATGGCCGATGGGCAGTAAACTTCTCGAGTGGCGACTACGTAGACGCAGCGTGGGTAGGTCTCCCATAAGATGGAACGATGACCTGGTAAATATCGCAGGGACCAGCTGGATGCGGAAGGTACAGGAAGGTCCTGCCTTAGGGGTGATCTCTATTGCCAGCAGTGGGCTTCTTCCGGCTGATATGATGAATGCCCTTTGGAAGAGAACTGGAACGATACTCTCTATAAGTCTCTGTATTCTAGTCTGTGAAATACTTTGTGACGTTTTAGCGAAAGGGATATTTATGGGATAGTATCCTTAACTAGTGAGAAGGCAATCTGCCCCCAAGGAGATATTTATTAATGTGTTTCGATGTGTCACCGTTGGCGGCGTGGGTTGGATATGCTCCGGCTCTGGGGCGGCCAATATGTCACTGTGATTTATTTATTGCTTGAGGAGGCACTCGGACGGACGGTCCACATGATGGATAGCGACCAGCGTCGTTCAGGACATGTGCAACCTGAGAACAAAAAGTCGGTCTTTTTGTTCTTACTCACCTATCACTGTCTCATTTTACGATTGCCCTTAATTCCTTTTTCTGAGGGTGTTGTAACTTTAATAACTGCTTACCATCAGGCAGGCCTTAAGCTTGTATGCCACCTTAGTAAAATGCCAAAAAAACCTGCCTCTAAGATGTGTCTTTGCTCTTGCAGAAGGAACAATGTCCGGTGTCCAGGCGGCCGTCGCGGCTCCCCCCACCCCCGCCACACCATCGGCTGTCGCTTGTGGTAAGTTCTTATTATTTTTATTATAATGTACCGTCACGGGGTATTGACTGACTGTTCAACCAGTCTCTGAGTCTCCAGTGGAAGCGCTTGGCCAACCTCGCTTCGCCAACTGTATTAGGAGGCACACCTAACGAGTGGCGAGCTCGTTGCGGTGCTGGCCATGTGGTGTCCGGCGGAGTAGAATAGCACCAACCCTTTACACTCATGGGTGTCGTACAAGGCGACCAATGTTTTCGAGACAAAAGATCTGAGCGCCTCCGTAGACTGGAAAATGGGCAGCAGCGTTTTCCATTATTAATTATAACACTGCGATCTCCAACCCGCCTGCCAAGCGTGGAGATTATGGCAATAACCTCCCCTTTCGTGGGAGAGGCCCTAAGTCCTGCAGTGGACTGTTATGGGCTGTGATGATGATGATAGTGGTGAGTTCTTATTTGTTTAAAGCATAATGTCTAGAGTCTCCGTAGGCTGAAAAATGGGCAGCAGCGTTTTCCATTGTTATATTTACAACACTGCGATCTCCAACCCGCCTGCCAAGCGTGGAGATTATGGCAATAACCTTCCCTTTCATGGGAGAGGCCTTAAGTCCTGCAGTGGACTGTTATGGGCTGTGATGATGATGATAGTGGTGAGTTCTTATTTGTTTAAAGCCAGAGAGAAATTAGTCTGTATAGGCACTGTCTTAATTGCTAGCGTTATTTTGTTCGGCATTTTTGTTAAACATATTAATGCAACGGTAACCGTAGAGGTTATACTGTACAGATGGGTGTAAGTCTCTATCACAGAAAATATCTGCGTGTATATTCTCACTGATCGGGTCTAAGCGTACATAGATACATATAGGTACATAGGGACAGACGGCAGGAAGCGATTTTGTTTTATGCTATGTATAGATAGATTTATACGATAAGAAGAGGTAATGGGTTATGTTTTCCATCGGGTAGGCTGTCTGATGGTATGTGGCTGACGTTAAGTAGTGCTAGTAGTAAGCTGACGGTAAGTTTTTTTTTTATTACACACATATTTATAATTAAAATTATTTTAGTATAAGTAGGTATATTATAGGTATATATTTTAGTTTGAGCTTAGGGCACAAGGATCCGGACTTCACTCCGCGGGACTCGCGGAAGACCAGCGCCGCGGCTCAGGCCGTGGCATACGCTAAGCGAGGTCCTATTGTCGTCAGGGGTACCACTACAGCAGTTCCGATGCTATCTGTATTGTGTATTGTTTACTGTCTGTAATTATATGTGTATTGTGGACTTGTGATGTGGTGTCCTGAGACAATAAATGTATTTTCATTTCATGTATTTTCAAGTATGAAAGCCCATATTATTCTAAAATTGTGTCTTCACGAAGGCTTACGATCGGAACAATTCAAGTGAACATACCATCCTTATTACACACTTCTACATTACTGAAAAATGCACTGTCATGCCAATCTTTCCATGTTCATCCAACTACTCGTATCTTCTGTACGAAGCGTTCAAATACTCGTTCTGAAACTTCTCAGACCAGTCGCCGTTCTTCGCATCACAGACCTTTTCTCACGCCACAAACTCCATAACAGGGAAAACTAGCTTGTTGTAAGACACACACAAATACTTAACCAGTTTTATATTAATGTTTCGCTAGAAAACCTAACGAGTTACGACGTCGTCGGATTAGCTGTTATATTGCAACAACGTTGTAAAACTTTCTCATGGTGGTTTTAGCGCTGAGAATCTTTCGTCGCCAAAGATTTTATTGTGATGATTTTGCATATATAATACAAGCTTTATTTTCACTTTCTTGGCTTGTGTCGTCTTGGTTTTTGGTGTTGGCTTGGGGTTTTTACGTCCCAGACGAAAAAAGAGGGGTGTTATAAGTTGTGTATCGGTGTGTCTGTGGCGGTGTGTGTCTGTCTGTGGCATCGTAGCTCCGTAATGAATAAACCTATTTAGATGCAGTTTAATCGACAGTGTAAACGAAATCGGACTTTGTTTCATTAGTACCGGTTCAGAAGTTTAGAAAATATTTAATTAAATTAGTGGGGGGTTAGACTTTGATTCCGTGCCGATTTTTTGTATGTAAAAATAGCGGTGGCCTCATATGGTATTCATAAAGGGTACCCTACAAGACACTTTGCGAAGAAGCATTTTATGTCCGACTCTCATATCCCTGCGTCATCGTTTGGGTTATCCGACTTTATCTGTCGGCAAGGTTATTTATGTATTAGATAGCCAGATATTTGACTGCCACCACACTAGATGCAGTCTAAGCAATTTATTAAAGAGTAATTTATTGCGTTTTACTATCGTTCCAACTACAAACTATGCCAACTGGTAGCTTTAAATATTAGTTTTTTTTATTTAAGTGCGAGTCAAGTTTTCTCCGACTGTATTATGGAGGCAGGCCAACTAAAACCTCCGTACACCAGAAAATGAGCAGTCCAGAGTGTATCTTCTTTTTGGGCGATACGCTTTTGCCAGAGCAGCCGAAATCGCTATCTTCGACAGATGTTACTCTCACGTTAGCAGTTTTCCAGGGACCTAACTCTCGAGCTAAGACGAAAATAGTTGAGAATAAGTTTTTTGCTTACTATAGAGATTGAGTGACTTTTGAATAGATATTTGTGGCTAGAGAAAATGTCGAATTCTAATATCGAAAGCGCGAGAATTGCCGCCCTGGTAGAGCTCGTCTAATCTAAAATGACGCGCCCCACTACTTAGTTAGTTGATTTCGATGTGTGAGTGCAAATATTGATAACGACACTTCATCTGTGTGGGAGCCAATCAACGACGCGTGCTCCTACGTTTGAATCTCACCGGCAACTGAATGACCAATTACAACGGCATTTGTATATGTATTGCGTCCATATTTTAAACTTGCTTGTGTGCGTTAGTGCGATAGTGGGGCGCGTCATTTTAGATTAGACGAGCTCTACACTCATGCAAGGGACTTTTACACAACAAAAAAAGTTCATACAAATCCATTCATAAATTCCGGAGATTAGCGGGTACAAACAGACAAACCGGCAAACAAAAATTAAAAAAAAATGACTATTTATTATTATTTCATCATCGCCCTAAATATTTTTTTGTAAATACATATATTCAATGTACAGACCCACTTTTATGCTGTTTTATTATATGTATAGGTGACCTGTTTGCAGTTGTTTGACCCACGGGCTGCCAGTGTAGTCGACGCCGCGTCAATATAAATTTAATAAACACATTTGCGGATAAACTTTATGTTACGTAATTTTATTACTTGTCATGTTTATTTTATTTACGTCCACGCGTCGACGGCAAAAACTAGTCGTTTAAAAATACATATCTCGTGAGAAGTAAATAAAAATTTGCCGTGTGGTGTCCGGCCGAGTAGAATAGCACCAACCCCTCACACTCGTGGGGGTCGTACGAGGCGACTAAAGTTTTCGAGGCAAAAGTTCTAGAGTCTCTTTATACTGGAAAATGGACAGCAGCGTTTTCCATTGCTATATTTATAACATTGCGATCTCCAACCCGCCTGCCGAGAGTGGAGATTATGGCAATAACCTCTCCTTTCGTGGGAGAGGCCCTAAATTCTGTAGTGGACTGATATGGGCTGTGATAATGATGAAATACAAATACAACAAATCAAAGTCAGCGTTACAATTTTACTACATCGGCAATCAAACTGTCTCGTGTGGACGCACCAAGGTTGGACAATCAGATTGTAGCCAATTCAATTGGCAATTAGATTGTGTCGTGTAGATGGGGTACTGACTAGATTGGCAATCAAATTGTCTCCTGTGGACGGACAATCAGATTGTAGCCAATTCGATGGGCACGACAAAATTTTACATACAATCTTTCTAGATTGACAATGAAATTGTCTCTTGTAAACGCACTATGGGCGGACAATCACATTGTAGCCAATTCAATTGGCAATCATATTGTGTGTGGTGGCCCCTTAAGGTTGTGCTGGGCCCAGGGTATGGTGGTAGAGCCTCACAACTCCCCTCAAACGAAATTACAAGGCTGTTGTATAAATAATTACAAAAGCATGAGCTGTCGTGAACCAAACGAAGTGTTTGCCAATTCAATTGGCAATCAGAGTGTGTCGTATATCATAATCTTGACGTTATGTCCCGGTTGCGCCCCCGCGCGGTACGCGAGGGTCCAGGGTCCGCCTGATTTCAGATTGTCGTCATCAGATTGTGTCGTTGGAAGCCCCTTAATGGTGCTAGGGCTCCACAACCCCCCCGCGAACTAAGTCATGACTGTTGAATAAATAATTACAAAACCAAACGAAGTGCCTGCCGGTTGGCAGTCATAAATACTTGTAACTAGGTAATAGATAAGGCACCTAAGTGGCTAGCATTAATTGATGTTTATGATACAACTGGTTATTGGTTGGCAGTTGTAAACAAGATGGCCCTAGAAGCTTGTACGCGCTGGGGTCTAGCCAGGTAATCTAAACATAGTATGAAACAAAGTCGCTTCCCGCCGTCTGTCCCTATGTATGTATGTACGCTTAGATCTTTTAAACTACGCAACGGATTTAAATGCGGTTTTCAACAATAGATAGAGTGATTCAAGAAGAAGGTTTATAAGCAAGAAAAAAGGGTAGGTAGGGGTAAAGTAGGTGTATGCGAATGAAGTCGCGCTGAGTCCATTAGTCTTTAATGTATGTAACCTAGCTTTTGCCAGCGACTCCGCACGCGTGGACAATTTTTTTCTCATTCCCGTTCCTTTTATTTCCATAGTTATTACGTTGGGTTCCTACACTTCGTCGTCATTTTTTGACAACAGCCGAAAATGGAGGGGTGTTATACGCTT
Organism: Blastobasis lacticolella; assembly: GCA_905147135.1. NCBI lineage: Eukaryota > Metazoa > Arthropoda > Insecta > Lepidoptera > Blastobasidae > Blastobasis > Blastobasis lacticolella. The sequence continues at coordinate 12,168,791 of LR990062.1, read as the reverse complement.
GACGTGGTGTATCTGTCTGTCTTATCTGTCCGTAGATGTCTATGGCATCGTAGCTTCCGAACGGATAAACCGGGATCGAAACGGTTTTCTTTATTTGAAAATCAATTTAATCGAAATGGCTCTTAGATTGATCATCTTAGCATTGTCCCGGTTGTGCTCTTATCAAGGTCAAGGTCAGATCAGCGATTACCATCTGACCTCCGTTACCCTGTTAGAAGCGGGACTTGACCAGATTGAGTCGTGGTTGCACATTCAGTCACCTGAATGTGCAGGTCAGATCACGATGGTTTCCCTCACCGTAAGACCATCGGTTAGAGTTAAACGGATACATATACATTACATACATAGATGGATTTCATTTAAATTTGAATTGGTACGTAGGAATATCGCATATTATATATTCATACATGTGTCACTCCCACCCATCCGCCCCAGAGACATATAGACAGCAAAAATCCAAACCCTTCCTTTTGCCTTTACCTTAGACTTGCCATTTAAACAGCAAACGTCTAGAAAATAGACACGCAGATGGCATTAGAAGCCGTTCAAGTTAATTGCAAACATTTATATAATAGTATCGCAGGATCCATCTCGGCTTGATTGTGGGGTATTAAGGCCGGTATTGAAGTTATGCAACCGACTGTGGATGGCGTTATGTCAGCCGATGTAACCGCGGTGACAAGTGTTATGCGATAGCGCACGATTGTGATGTTTGTTTACCCGACTGCGGCGGGGGCAAAGGGTAATGAAGTTAATAGTTTAGAAGGAGTGTCCCCCGACTGCGCTACATACAAACGTTGTACAAACGTCACTATCAAAGCCAATTAAATTTTCTACAAAATTTCATCGATTTCGTGATCCAGAAAGCAATGTCTATGCTTGTAGTTTGTCAGATTTGGTTCAAATATATAATTTTAAAGTTACAAGGGAGTTAAGATTTCCATACAAATGTTCACGTTAAATTTTCTCGTTTCTGTATCACGTCTTCAAAATTTAATTGGCTTTGAAAGCGTGATATTAAAAATATGATCAAACTGACACTAGCCTTTATGAAGTGCAACTGTTGACATCTTCTTATCGTGTCAATGATAAAATAGGTTTAACAATATATATTATGATAAAAAAAAATATTTTTCCACCCCAAAACTGAGAGACGCGGACGGCACTGTCTGTGGCTTCATAGAGATCTTTCAGCGAACAGGAGTCTGGGAAGGCCGGGCAGACTGTTGGCCAACTACGTAACACTATTGCCAACAATTCTTTGATTTCAATGATTGAAATAGTTAATTTTGTGATTCCGTATCATCGATTTCATGCTGTCAGTTGCTAAAAAAGTTTCATCGCAATAAACAAAAACTATTAAATCGATCATAGGTAATCGCAAAAGTAACAATTTCAATCATTGAAATCAGATAATTGTTGCCAACAGGGTTACGTAATTAAACTACAGAATTTCTGAAACTGAAATGTTAGGCTTATAAAAACGACTTTCTTCGACTGTACATGCAAACAGTACGTCTAATATACAAGCCTTACACCAATTAAGCTTTCATGTACACCTTCCCACCTAAAATGTACAAGAACAATGATACAGTCTTACGTAGAGCAGGTCTTTCTAAAAAAAAAAAAATCATCTTGGCGTTAATGTCCCGGTTGTGCTCTCGCGCACGAGGGCCCGGGGTCCGCCTTGACCATGATCCAGGATTCGGCAGGTCAGGTAATTACAGTGGAGCGACTGCCATCTGACCTCCATGACCCTGCTACCAGGGAAACCTGACCAGATTGGATCATGGTTACACATCCAGTCGCCTGAATGTGCAGGTTTCATCACGATGTTTTCCCTCACCGTAAGAGCATCGGTTAGTATTCAACTAATGTACATAACTCAGAAAACAGTCATAGGTACATGGCCGGAGCGGGATTCGAACCCGGGACCTCTGGCTTACGAGTTGCATACTCTAACCGCTCGGCCACCGAAGCTCTAGGTCTTTCTATGCTTAAATATACAAAATTGTATACAGCACGATCTACATAATAATCTAATATATAAAATTCTCGTGTCACAGTTTTCGTTGCCATACTCCTCCGAAACGGCTTGACCGATTTTGATGAAATTTTTTGTGCTTATCCGGTATCTATGAGAATCGGCCAACATCTATTTTTCATCCCCCTAAATGTTAGGGGTAGTACACCCCTAGGAAATTATTTATATGGCAAAACAACGTTTGCCTGGTCAGCTAGTACACTATAAATTGCTATTTTTAAGCAAACCAGTTTCCCTAATTGATCTGTTAAATATCCAGTCGCAAATGCCAAAAAAAGAGACGAAATAAAACTAAACTGTATAGCAATGGCAAGAACTCCCGTTAGCTATTCAATTTGCAAGATTTGCACATATTTTCTGTTCTGACACCATTGCTGGTGGTAGAACTAGCTACATAGACGTCGGCTGGCCTCAACCGCATTAAAATTTAATATTCACCACGTACAGCGTAATGAGAGTTCCGCTTTTTTAATGAGGGAAATGGCATAAGGCAGTTTTGTACTTCTCCGTCAATACTCGATAAAATCTAGTAAGGTGTGGGTTATCATACCATAACAGTCCACTGCAGGACTTAAGGCCTCTCCCACGAAAGGGGAGGTCATTGCAGGCGGGTTGGAGATCGCAGTGTTGTAAATATAACACTGGAAAACGCTGTTGCCCATTTTCCAGCCTACGGAGACTCTAGATCTTTTGCCTCGAAAACATTAGTCGCCTTGTACGACGCTCACGAGTGTGAGGGGTTGGTGCTATTCTGCTCTGCCGGACACCACACGGCCAAAAGTTTTCTATGGTGGGTTAATAATTTAAGCACAACTAACCCCTTACTTTTAAGTTGAATACTAACAATATATGGGCTTTGTATACTTACGTTATTGCCTGAAATCAATATTATATTATAATTAAAGACCTTCACCAAATTCGAAGGCCTTCCGCAATTCGTAGATGAAATAAGACGGCACTCAACGTTTTCAATTACAAGATACAATCGGCCATACTTGACCCGCAAGTAAGAGATCGAAGCCATGAGACAAGCAGCTGATTATGTCATTAAACGTAACACTGTGGCACCGCGTAAACGATCCGCCAGTGCGGTGTTAGGTATGGGTGGAAAGTGTCGATGTTTTTCTGAGAAATTATCGATGTAGATATTGTCGATAATTTACAGTCGATTTCTGTCCACTGTGTGTCTGGACTACTCCAGGGTGGCCAGTAGCGTATTTCTCACTGTGCGACCTGGATTCTTCATGGCGCAACTTTTATCTGGGTGACATTTCTTCGCATTCATCGTTGTGCGTGTTCATTGTGTGTTTTTTCGATCCTCAGACCGCTGCCGCTGAGAGCATTTCCAACTGTTTGCCCAGTCAGGGGTTCTTGGGCCGATTCGCTAGGGCTTCGTTCGTTATCGTTATCTCGCAGAGCAAGGGCGACGGATTTGTCGGTTTCGCCCTTCGGTGCGTTTAGGTGAGGTTTTTAGTACAGCCAAAAGCATATCGAGCTACCAAAAATCAGTATAAGATGAGCTAGCGTCTGCATAGACGCGCATAGCCATGTCAGCTCCTTTTATACTGGTTTAGTCGATATCTTCTGTAGCTCTACCTTACAGAATACATACTATTTTAACTAGTATTGTGTACCTATCCGTAAGGCTTTGGCGGTCTTGCATTTGCCTATTTCCGGCCAGAGAACGAGTCCAGGGTTTTAGAGGTGGAACGCATTGGCAATACCCCTTGCATTGCTAATGTCACTATAGGCAGCGGTCATCATCTGGCCCCCTGTCTTGTTTGTCATAAAAATGCCCTTAATCTAACCATTAACCTGCCGTTAACATAAAAACATATTTGACATAAAAATAGCCGCTTGACATAAAAAAAAATTATCAACACACCTAAATTTTTGTATCCACTCGTCCCATCACTACGGTGTTGCGTAAGGCGATGCGCGTGCGCCGTGTTGTGTTTCGCGGTTGTTTGAAGGACGCCGCGATGCGCCACCGGGTGGCGCATGGACCGGTTTAGTTGTTTTCTATGAGGTGATAGGTGATGGGGTTTTGCCGGTGGACTGGTGGTCGTTATGTTTTTCTATTGATTTATTTTATATTGAAAAAGTGATCGCCGAGGATTATAAAGAGATGAAGAGGTTGGCAGACAGGAGAGAGGAGTGGCAATTGCTCCACCGACAAGATTCATACTCTTAAATATATAATGATGATGATGATGATGTAGTACCTGGTGATGGTGACCTACTACTATGATGTAGTAGATTATTTAATACATCTGTAATACCCATCTCTCATAAAAAAATATTTTGAATCTTTGAATCTTGGCAATAAACGAGCGGGTATTGCTGATTGAAACAATCACCGTCGGTCGTAATTTAACTGGATACCATCAACGATCAGTGAGAGTACTTCTTCTTGGCGTGTCGACTAGTGGCGGGTCAGTGAGAGTACTTGTAAAGACAAATCAAACGAGCCCATACTCGATCAGCCCTATTAATAAACATGGCATAACTTGACAGGTAGTAATAGCAATAGAAGTTCCTATTGCTAATCCTAGGTATAAAGTTCGCTACGATTATTAATACGGGGGAATGGGTTTATCATGTATAGTTTAGGAGTGCCTCTGACCACCTTCCGTCCTCAAGAATCCTTGAACAACAGTTAATTCAACTCCATATGAAATGATCACTATCTTTCTTAGCGATCGTGAAATTGTTTTAATCAACCTCTGGCCAGGTCGCCAGCTGTGGCCGGTGTCGAGCCTCGGTTCGCTGTAGACACGCTGTTTTTGTCTCTAGGGTTATTTTATAACAGTTAACTTGTAAACAGTAAATAAACTTTGTGATGTAGCGATTGGTGGTTGTCATAATAGGATAGTACGTGCCAAATAGATTGGCATTAGCGCACATTGACCTCTCGGTTGTAACTAATTCGTATGTGGTCAGAGCGATTGTAATAATACTTCAAAGGGTCATATTTGTTAAAATTTAGGTAGAACTTCTTTCAGTTTGTAGCAGCGTCACGGAGGTCATATGGCAGTCACTCTATTGTAATTATCTGATCTGTCAAATCCTAGATCATGAATAAGGCCCTCTTGCGCAAGAGTATAACTGGGACATTAATTGACGCCAATGATTATTTTTATTTGTTTATTTACCTATTTATTGTACACAATAATGATAAACAGACATACACAACAGGCGCTGCTTATTTTATAGGTAGTTTTCTATTGAAATTCCTTTCCTACCTCACTATAATATTCTACGTCTCCCAACGATTTATCAAACGTTACGACTATTATACGGCCTATTATATATTCTATTTAAATTTCCTCCGCCTCTCCCAACGACATAGTAAAACGAGAATTCTCTTTTTTACTATGCTATCGGTGGTCGATCTAGCTTTTTTATGTAATAGAGCAGAGTTTCTCAAAGTGGTGTACGTGAACCCTTAGGGGTTCGGCTTTTGACGCCATTCGCGACAAGATTTACGTAATGCTGGCTGTATGACTGGCAGGCTATGCAGATTCGCGCAGAGCGGTGAATTTACTTTTATCCTTCGCTACAACGTACTTATGTGAGAGTGGGTTACACATTTTTTTTTACAAAAATTACTTCTGTCTTTAATTTTTGCGATATAAAGTAAGCCCTTACATTAATATTAAAAAATATTTTTTGGCACTGTATTTGTTGGCTTTTATTGAAATAAACAGCCAATTTTATTATTTTCTTCAGAGGGGGGTGTTTAAGTGGTTCACTGCCATCTGGAAACTTTGACAGGGGGATACGTAGCGCCATAAGTTTGAGAAACCCTGTAATAGAGAGTACATCAGCCTCTCAGAACGGGCTCGGGCCATACGCGGGGCTTGCTCGCGATTTTTTGCCGCGTCGCTTCGCCTTGGTCGAGATCTTTGACATTGGCTCGAAACTCGCTTGAGTCATCGCACTTTTGCATGGAACGGTTTTGGGTTCGTAGAATAGGGTACGCAAAATAGTTTTGACATAGTATACAAACATGTATGGAGATACTGTGTACCGTATATCAACAGTATAAGAACATAAGTGCATTATGAATAATGAATGAATATTCGAAGACAAATTCACACAGCGCCATCAAGCCCCAAACTAAGCGAAGCTTGTACTATGGGTGCTAGATAACTGATAAACTACTTTAATACTTTTAAATACATACTTATTATACATACAACACCCAGACCCGTAACAGAAATTAAAATTCATCATTTCAATTTCTGCCCGGCCAGGAATCGAACCCGGGACCGGCTGACCGGATGTTGACCATTGAACCACTCAGGTCGTCTGACGATGATTTAAAAAAAATATCTGTAAAAATGACTGATCAGAGTTCCTCCTTCTGATGTTTATAGTCTTCGTATGAACCCTTGACGTGTTTAGTTTCATTTATTGGATTTAGGAAAAATGTCTTTCCATCAAAGCCATTCCTGACCTGCAGCTGAACTTCACGCTTGGGGTGATTTATAGAAAATGATATACAGGGTGACTTCAAATTCATGATGCCAAGGGAGTACTGCACCTATGCATGTGCATAGCAACCTTTACATACAACTTTTACTATCGCACCAGCTCAGAAATCTCGAAAACAATCTGTTATTTCATACAAAATTGAAAACGAATTTGCCAAAATGTATGTAACAGCAAATGTTTTTGAGATTTCAAAATTTGTGCCATAGTAAATGTTGTTTCTTATCACAAGCACATGCATACGGTACTTCTTGATATCATAAATTTTAAATCACTCTATTGTAGAGCTCGTCTAGTCTAAAATGACGCGCCCCACTACTTAGTTAGTTGATTTCGATGTGTGAGTGCAAATATTAATAACGACACTTCATCTGTGTGGGAACCAATGAACGACGCGTGCTCCTACGTTTGAATCTCACCGGCAACTGAATGACCAATTACAACGGCATTTGTAAATGTATTGCGTCCATATTTTAAACTTGCTTGTGTGCGTTAATGCGATAGTGGGGCGCGTCATTTTAGATTAGACGAGCTCTACCAAGTTATATCTACTCATAGGTATTAATATTCTGTGCTCGCTATTAGTATTATCATCCATCCTGACTTCCAAACTTGACAGTGGACGGTCACGCGAGGCCGCCCCGCCTTCGTGAGTGCTAGGCACATCCAAATATGTATATTAGATGGGTGGCACACAAAACTGTGATGCGACCAACTCTGAAATCTCGAAAGAAATCAGCTATTTCATACAAAATTGGAAAAAAATCTGCTGTTTTTTTGCAATTTCAAAGTTAGTGCCATAGTAAAAGTGGTTTGTTATCACGAGCACATGCATACGACACCCCTTGGTATCATGAATTTGATATCACCCTATTATACCAATTTATATCTACTCGTAGCTTAGTATTAATATTCTGTGCTCGTTGTCAGTATTATCATCCATTCTGAGCTCCAAACTAGACAGTGGACGGTCACGCGAGGCCGCCCCGCCTTCGTGAGTGCTAGGCACATCCAAATATGTATATTAGACGGTTGGCACACAAAACTGGGATGCGACCAAAGACTTCTACATACATTTATGTAGAAGTCGGTCGCATACTTATAGTGGTCGAGCTACGTGAAAAAAAAGCAAATCGATGTAGTTTAGTACTACTTTAGTAGTAGTACTTTAGGTTAAAACAATCATATTGACCGATAGTTCCTAAAAATATTCCCATGGGGGGCAGTAATATTGACATTAATTTTTTATATGGGATTCGATTTTTTTTTTTTTTCGGAAGCCTATTGTGTTTGGTATCAAAAGAAAGGACATTATGAGCCGATTCTCAAAATATACTACACCAATACCTTTTAGCCACCTGTTTTCTAAAAATCCAAGAAATATTTTCAAAACATACCAAGTTTGGACTCCTCCAGGTAGGAGGCGGATTAGTAAATCTTTGTAAAATATACGCCAAATGTCTCTTAATATACCCATATCTAACGACAAAAAGGCGATTTAAAGATATACCAAATGGCTATCCTGTACATCGATTTGCGGTTTTTTGCCAATATTTGCTGTGTGCACCGTCCACTATTACTCGTTTATATCCATGGATGCGACGTAGAAATGCGAGGACGCACGACGAATCGTAAGAACTGGAGGATTAATTCGCAATATATGATGGTATCACACTTGTTCTTCTTCTCTCTACTTCTTTTTCCTTTTTCCCTGATTTTCTTGCAGCAGCAGTGCACAACTCCTCCTTTTCACTACCAGGAATAAAGACTGCTGGCTGTATGGTCAACAAGCAGGAAGATTGGTTGATTTTTTCTACTGTTCAATTCAAAAATTTAACGCGACAGTAATTTTTGTAATGTGTAATGTAAACGGAATATAGCTAATATAAGTAATTAATTAGTTAATAATCGTAGTAATGATAAAAATGGTATTGTGTCTAACGTAACTTTATATTTTATTTATTAATAGTATTGTATAAATCAGGACAAAATAAATATTAAATTAATTAACATTGACGTCAACATTATCGCATTGGTTGAGCTGTAATGATAATGCTTGCAATAATAAATAAATAAATAAACATAGGCGACACAGAGGCTTTAAAAGCGTGTTCTTTTGCATACAGCGCGTTCGTTTGCTAAAATTAAAATAATTGATAGATATGACATCACTACTAATGTACCTAAGTGTACACGTAGGTGCAATCTACGATGGAGCATACCTGTATTAGGAAAGGGGTAGTGGAAGTGGCGCTTTGAGATCAGATACCTTCGAACGGCTTCCCCAGAGTTTGCTCCCCATCTCCCCAATGCCCGATTTACATTCAAGTGTTTAGCAAAGTAGGTAAGTAATGTAGTGTGACCGATCGGACAGTCGCGAGTCAACTTGGCTTGCTAGCTGCCTTGCAAGTAGATTCAAATTGAATCTCTTTCTTGAATTCTTTATTGAATTGGACGACCTGAGTTGTTCAGTGGTCAACATCTGTCTGCCACGCAAGAGGTTCGAATTCCGGCCGGGCAGAAATTGAAATGATGAATTTTAATTTCTGTTACGGGTCTGGGTGTTCTATGTATAATAAGTATGTATTTTAAAAAAAAGTATATAAGTAGTTTATCAATTATCTAGCACCCATAACACAAGCTTTGCTTACTTTGGGGCTAGATGGCGCTGTGTGAATTTGTCTATGATTATTTATTTATTTATTTCAATTTTTTGTGGCAAGTGCACCCCTCGTGCGCCCGCGCAACCTGCGCAGCCGTTCACACTTAACGTCTAAATAAACTGCACGCATTTGTAAACATTGCTCGTCCATATCGACAGAGAAATGATACTGGACTCTCTGCAGTGTAAACAGTCGCTCGCTACTACCTAGCGTTTTTTTTTTTTTAATGACATACGATAGGCAAGTGCCACCTGATGGAAAGTAGTCACACCAAGAGTATCGCCAATGCGTTGCCCACCTCTATAACACGTTGCTCTGGCTGCAAAAAGACAAATGCCCCTCCACTGCCAAAGCCACGGTTTCCCAAATCCCCACCCCATGGAGCGCTGGAAACCTTACTCACCGGCAGAAACACAACACTATTTATAAGAGTATTGTTTAGCTGCGGTATTCTGTAAGGTGGAGGTAATTCCCCAGTCGGGCGGCTCCAATTCGAACGGGATACCCCGCTATGCCCTACCTCTCTTAAACCCCAGTGTACCTGAGTGTACTTGGTTCAATGTAAATCGGGCATAACACAGCGCAAGCCACGGACTTTGTATCGTCCGTGTTTATGTACAGGTGTTGTTTGCTATACTTTATATCTCGATCTTGACTGTAGTAAATAAAATGTAACCGACCGTTCCCTTGACCGATAGTGCAGGTGTGCTGGTCATGAATGAATAATGTGTACACTGTTTCCATTACTAACGAAATCATACATTTTGAAAGGTATGTTCTGGGTTTCCTACTGCGTACCTTTGCATGCACTATGGTCACGGGACGACTCTTGACTCTCGACGGTCGTCCCGTGACCATAATGCGCAAACGCAACTTCATCGAAAATCGGGCTACTCGTAAATAAAGGTACGCGATAGAAAACCGCTAACATACTTTTAAAATATGTGATAATAACCGCAATAGTTTGAAACATCATGTTACGAAATGATGTTCGTCCTGCACATATGAATACTGAACTCAGGTTTATCAAACTTACAAACTTTGCCTTTTTTTAATCTGTCCTTTATCCCTCCTACTGAAAAGCTCCCACCCGGAAACAAACTTCCGTGGCCAACCTGGAAGGCGTTAAATCGGCTGCGAACCCAGGCGGGCCGATGTAAAGAGAATCTCTTTAAGTGGGGATATACAAATGACAGTTCTCAGTGCGACTGTGGCATATCTCCGCAAACTATGGACCACCTCGTTTCATGCTCGGCGTGCCCTAAAACTTGTACCATGGAGGACTTGTTCGAGGCCAGTTCAAACGCTGTATCCGTCGCCGAATACTGGGCGAATAAAGTATAAGTCAGAGTTTAGGCCATCGACTCGATAAGAAGAATAATCTGTCCTATGCAGGCATTTGACCGCCATTTCATCTGGTAACTGGTAAATGACATTAGTGTAGCATGCTTTTTTCAAACTCTTCCAATCGAGTTCGACAATAGAAGGGTGCAATCCCAACCCATGTTCTATGCCCCGATGATGAGGAAATATGTGAGAAAGTGTAGAAGGATGGTTGAGTCTCTTGAAGATTCTTGTAGCAATATAACGATATGTCAAGAATCCACATGCTTTCCAAAGGATCGCAGACTGATACTGCTTACTACCATCACACGTTAAGCCACTATCAAACACATCACATTAAGCGTATAATGCCTTTCTTTGTTGCAAGGTCAGACGGGTGGGTTTAGTTTGCTGACATGCCGTCAGCGATGAGTTCATATCTATTTGGTTGCGTTTAGCGATTTGATACGGGTGAGCTCTGTCGTTTAAACGGGCAGGAACGGCCGAAGCAAATGGATTGCTTTACTGTAATGGCTTTGGACTTTTTTCTTTTCTTTATAAGAGCAGTAGTGGACCAGGCGCGTCTTCGTTTGCGTATTGTTCTACCGTATAAACTTTCCTTTTGATTCACTGTTATATATTGTTGATAACCGCATTAAAATCCGTTGCGTAGTTTAAAAGATCTAAGCGTACATAGATACAGAGGGACAGAGGGCGGGAAGCGACTTTAAGATCAGTAATAGTGTAATGTGTGGCAAATGCTTGTGAAAGTGTACAGTGATGGAATAATGCAATAAGAAGCACAGAACTGAGCTTTTGGGTTGCTCTAAAAAGTCGCAATAGCACCTGTGAATATCATTACTATCGTGGTATTGTGGTGGAGTAGAATATGGACCGCTGAAGACATAGCTGCGGCCTGTGAACGTTATTGAACGTCATATTTTTTAGATCATTTACGCTCCATCCGCCATCGGTTGTGCGAGCTGTTTGAGTTTTATTGGTTCTAAGGGTTCAAGCGTTCAATCCCGGCTTTTGCCAGGACCCGCTTTCCTGTTTGCTCGATTTTCAGCACCTTATGCCGTAAGCCATTGGTTCTCGGATCCGACTCGTCGATGTCATCCATCGCTTCTTGGGACTCTCGTGGGTCCTCTTGCCTAATAACGGTAGCTTTAGGCTGCACCCGTTGCAACTGACTTAAACAACGCAGATTCATGTAATCACAAGTAATCTTCGACCTCATTCTTCTGCGTCTTATAATAAATGTAATTGTGCACCCTAGCACACATTATTGTATTTTTGTGTTACCATGGTGTTATGCTGGATCGCACTGCAGTGTTTTCAAGGTTTACAATATTAAGGTCTATCTAACCTATTCAGTAGTATACCATTAACGTGGCAAACAAGTTTACGGCCTGCTTGATGGTATGCTGTCACCGCAGCCTATTTACGTTTGCAATACCAGTGTACTCTTCAGGGAAACCTTCTCCAGATAGTTCATTCCACAACCTTAGTGTGCGTGGGAGAAAGTTCCTTTGGAACCGCACAGTTCGCAACCTAGTAGTAATATGTGTGTGTCTACTTGCTTTAAATAAATAAATCTCGTCTCTTCAACAGGTGAGCTCGGGCCGCTGCAGCTCGCCCGGCACCGGGCCGTTGTCGCCAGCTGATGGCCCCCGCTGGCCGCACCACCACGCGCACCCCCTGCACCACGCCCTGCTCTCTTCTAGCGTCAAACGCGGCAAGGATTTGTAAGTATAGCTTATAACTTCACCCAGAGGATGAAAGATAGTGATAGACTCGTCCTGTGGTGGTACAGCCGAACTACGATTGAATGTCGCCATCTTGATCCAGTAGTATAGAATGACGTCGCAACATCCATCAATGAGGCTCTACTCCTATAGAACCTATCGTATAGAATGGACTGATTTTATGTACCGTTCTAGTAACATAATTTTACGCTTTTTAGTTTTTAAATAAATTTAACATTGCAGAATACATATGATGCACTCAAAATAACAAATACGAAAACAATCTGAAAAAATTCTACCATAAAGTAAGTACATTATTCTAGCATTAATTCAATTTAAAAAGTACGATGTTTCGAAATCAAAGTGCGAACGGATTGTTACTATACTCCCCAATGGCATTCATTTCAATCATTCGTGACCGATACTGAGGTAGGCGGTACCGCGGTGACGTCATTCTATAGTATTGGATCAAGATGACGGCTACCAATTGGAGTGGGGCCCCTGAGGTACGACCCCGGATCGCTGCAACTCTTGTTTAGCCACGATCTAGAGCGACGACCCAAAAGGGCCAGAGTTTTGACACCCAGGCATGATCAGAGGCAAGCAATACTGTCTTGAACCCTCAACAAATTGAATTAAAAAGTAAAAGGTAGATGGGAGAATGTCATCACGACTAATCACTGTGACACCCGTTATGGATAGTAAAGTATTGTGTTTTTTACATTACAACCCACGGAAGAAAATGTCGTTCTTTAACGGTTACCACTAAATATCAATAAATGATATATCGGCATCCTCATGATCACGTCATCATCATCATTGAACGTTACCGTCCATTTTTTAATGTGAGCCTTTCGTCAAGAGTTATGGGTTTTGCTATGATTCCCACGCGGACAAATTTGATATTGTCATGACCGTCATTTCAGCTGTAGGGCGTCCATTGATAGACAGACTGTCTTCGAACCATTGTTATTTAACGTAGGTACGTTCTGTAGTATTAGTAGATATGTATATAAACCCGAAAAATCATGACCGGTGCCCATGGTCAACTGCGTCGCAATATCGGGCTACTCGGAAACAAAGGTACGCGGTAGGAAACCCTTAACATACCTTTAAAATGTGTGATAATAACCGCCAAAGTTTAAAACATATAATACTCATAAAATCAAAACACTACTGTGATTATTAATTTGAATTCAAAGCATTTTCGGAAATCGAAATCTAGCTCGAGGTCAATGGTAGGCAAGGTAATAAAATGGCAATTAAATTCGATACCAATTATTGACTTATAAATGCTTTTTTACGGTTTGTTTACATTTAGTTAATTACGTAAACAAATCAACCTAGTAACAATGCATCTGCTTATCGCTCATTGAACTAACAATATGATATCAGAAATGTAAATAGATTGATTAATAGACTTCCTCCAGTCCAGATAATTGGACACAAACATCTAAATAGTAGCCAGGGACAGTCGCATTAGACTATTTTGCTCCCAATAACGGCAATGCTGTAGCGCTTCCTGAATCACAATCAGAAATCACTTATTGTAAAATTGTAGTAGGTACATTGTTGGTGTTATTTGATTTAGAGAAGAACTATAACGGTTTACCCGAATTTGGGTGTACAAATAGTATGTCATAATGTTACAATTTCTATTACAATTATATCCACTCCTCTATCCATTCCTGTTACTGTAATAGACCTCTTTAACCTTTAATTTTCTCTTTTTGAGAATGTACCAAATAAAGGTCGAATACAAGGCTCAAGTGATGGCCTAAGTCTAGCAGTGGGCGTCCTGCGCCCAAAATAAGAGTGATACGGTTGAATATGTATTAGAGACTAGATTTTTGACAGCGACTTTACGTAGACTTTCATAAAAAAAATGGCCTATGACCTTCTAGGCCGCCTTTTGGCTGTTTTGTTTGTGTCTTTATTCATTCATTCAAAAACTAAAGTTTCAAATGACGTGTTTGGTGACTGACAAGTGCATACAAACTAACTAAAACATTAGTTAAGATAGAACACACTCATTAGCTAATGATAGAACGATAACTTTGTTTTATAAATCCGACCTCTGTCATTAAATAATCGACAGTATAAATGTCGATATCAATATTTAATACTCGTAAACTGTCAAAGCATAGCATCCATAAGGCCATTACGAGAATCTGGGCTAATGATCGTACAGAAATAGCATGCACAGCATTGGCCAATTAGCTAATGACGACGTCATGTGATTGACGCACTAATGTCAAGGATTCCTTTCGACTGTTGACGAGGGGCGTGAGTTTGACGACATGTATGCTTCGGAAAATTATACGAAACCAGTATTGTATATGATGAGCCGGCAGAGTAGAATGTGGCACTAAACCTATCTGCCATAAAATGCGTCTTGTTCCATGCAGATAACCATAGCCACAGTTTTCCTCCAGTAGCAGAAACGGGATATCAGTAAACCAGAGTATAGGCAGCAGCAGTAATTCCGTTGAAAACAACACACTGCGATCACTAATTCGCCAGATTTGGCCGTGTGGAGATTATGGCCAATCTTCCACTAATTTGGACGAGACTCAAGTCGGACAGTGGACTGTAATGGGCTCTTAATGATGATGATTCGAGGCTTTGCTTGTATTGAAAGAGGAGAATAAATCCTCCATCTATATGTCCACCTTTTCCCGTAGGTTTAGTTGTCCGGTCCACCGACAGTCCGACACCGACTTCATCTTCATTCCGTGGATTATATATGTATTAGCTAAAAATTTGAAGCCAACGAAGGATGTTTTGACGTGATGGACGGATATAGAATTACAGATTTTCACTAAGACAATAGTGCACGTGGGCAGAATCAGCTGACGATGGGAGTTTTGGTCAACGGTTGAATGGTCTGTGGTCCATTTCATTGGGTTTCATTAATTCATCATGTTTAATAATGGTTGAGGCGTTGGTTCCATTGTCATATTGATTTTAACTGCCATGTCAACGTGTATGGGTACCGATTACTTCTAATATGATGAATGTTTTGTACCTCATTAATAATAACGCATTTCTTTTTTCTTTTCCATGCTTAACCAAACTAGGAATAAGGACATGTAAGTATCACATCATTCATATTTTTTTGTACATCCATGGTCTGGTATCTGTTTCATTATTGTGTGATTAATTAAAATTAATGCTTTCGTTTTTCTATTTGGGTGGAACGAAAAATAAATAAATTTGTAAAACAATCTTTCTTTCATCGTCACACGATACTGACGCAGATTGTTAATTACATAACAAATTATTACATAAAATCTTAAATGAGTTTTGTTTTATGGCGTAGCACGTTTAACCTGCAATAAATATGTAAGGCCTTTGGTCTTTAATTTCTAACAAATACATATAAGAAACTATTGTAACTTATACTCTGAGATGAAATTCAAGATCAAAAGTGTAAACAAATTGCACTATAAAAAATAAACCCAAAGGGTTTTATTTAAATTCATGGAAACATTGATAAAAATTATCATATAAAAAATCAATAAAAACGTATAATTAAACAAAAAAATACATTTTTAAATAATCTACCCCTTGGGTTTATTTTTTTACACTTTTACACAATTTGTTTACACTTTTGATCTCGAATTTCATCTCCGAGTTAAGGTATTGTTACAATTTATTGCCGTGACCAGCATCCGGTGCATTGGTTTTAATTTATTTTATTTTATTTATTTATTTTATCTATATATAGTATAAAAAAACCGCTTCCCGCCGTCAGTCCCTATGTATTTAGTTACCCTTAGATCTTTTAAACTACACAACGGATTTTAATGCGGTTTTCAACAATAAATAGAGTGATTCAAGGGGAAGGTTTATAAGCAAGAAAAAAGGTCAGGTTTTTGAAAAGTAGATAGAGGGTAGGTGTAGGGTAAGAGTAAGGCAGGGTACGAGTAAGGCAGGGTACGAATAAGGCAGGGTACGAGTAAGGCAGGGTACGGCTCCACGCCAACGAAGTCGCGCCGGATCCACTAGTAAACCATAAAACCATACTTCGCCTCTCAGGAGCGACATAACTGCGATCTTATTAGTTCGGTCAACATTCCTTACAACTAGAGGCGTCTGTGTCCTTATCCCAACAGTTACTATAGTGGCGACACGTTAGGTCCTCTCCAAGCCGCAGTAGGCAGCAACAATGTCACGAGAAGCGTGGCCGAGCCAGATCGTGAAGCGAAGCGCCGTTACAAATGGCGGCGACGTGACCAGGATCCTATATATCCTTATTATTGATTGATACCGCTGCTCAGATGCAGTTAACAACCAACACACGTTGTGGTCTGTCTCGGTAGTTTTTTTTCTCTAAACGACGATTTGTTTGAATGCATTCACGGTGTTGAAAAAATATTGGCCGCAAATCACATTGTTCGGTTTGAGGCTGTGAATGGAAGTGCTATATTGTCTTCTGGCGACATCTGGTTTGATCTGGTGTTGGAGTTGCGTGTACAATGTAATAGCAGTCTAGAGTCGAACTTTTTTTATTTCTTCTCTACAGAATAAACAATCGCTTCCCGCCGTCTGTCCCTATGTATCTATGTACGCTTAGATCTTTTAAACTACGCATCGGATTTTTAGGCGGTTTGTAACAATATATAGAGTGATTCAAGAGGTTGGTTTATAAGCAAGAAAAGAAAGGGTAGGTAGGGGTAAAGTCGGTGTTTGTAGGGGTACTGTTTACACTACAGCGAGCCCAGTACCATTTCTCTATCGATATGGACGAGCAACGTCAACAAATACATGCAATTTTGCACTAAACTCTCTTCATACTCAACTGTCAAGTGCTGCGCAGGGGGTCGAGCGGGCGCGCGAAGGGTGCACTTGCTCCAAATATAGAAAGCGATTCAATTTGAATCTACTTGCCAGGCAGCTTGTAAGCTAAGTTGACTCGCTACTGTCCAATCGGTTCACACCACTGTACAGTCGAGTTAATTAATATGTGAGCATTGCCAAGGCTTCAAATATAAATGTACATGGAAGTAAATTCAGTAAATTACTGAAAGGCTTGCTCAGATTAATATGACAGGTGACGTGTGTACATATGTTTGATTGATGTATCTGCTCAGATATATAAGTACCCTTCCATGTACATTTATATTTGAAGCCTTGGCAATGTTCATATATTACGATGAACTCGACTGTACCTACCCGCTTTGCTAAACACTAGCAAGCCTCCGAAGATTTATCTCCGAAGAAATACGAGTATTAGCATTATGTTGTTGAGATAAGGGTGAATTTGCTGTATTAACTTTTCGATAATTCGCTTCGTTGCGCTTCGACTCTGCGCTTGAATTGACCCTTTCTAACGCTATTTGAAAAATTACTGAGACTGAAGACTGTGAGGGCGCCGTACCGCCGGCGGTAATCGAGTACAAGAAAAAATCCACTTTGTAGCGATAGTAGTTTTTTTTTATGTCATACGGTAGGCAAACAGGCAAGCGGACCACCTGATGGAAAGTGGTCACCACTGCCTATAGACATTAGCAACATCAAGAGTATCGCCAATGCGTTGCACACCTCTATAAAATGTTACTCTGGCAGCAAAAAGGCAAAGCCACGGTTTCCCAGTGTAGATGTTTAGGAGATCCACGCAACGTTGGTCTGCCCGGTTGGTGTAGTACTCGATGACGTAGGATTACCTACGGCGCCCTCACTGTCTATAAGCAGCAAAGGATGACTTCGGTTAGCAAAGTAATCCTTTGCATATATATGTCGCAGCCGGATGGTTAAATTAGCCAGTTGATGAAATGGCTAGCTTTTCATGCTATTATTTAATTGAAAACTGGGATATTTCAAGAAATTTTCAAGTAATGTTTAGAGAACGGTGTTGCCCCGAGTTTACGGAGCTACCACAAATATTGTCACAACACTAACCAAACCACAATAATTTCAAATAGTTATAATAGTTTGCATTAGGTTTTAATTCGGTTACGTTAGGTTAGCGTTGTAACAATGCATGAAAGAGCTCCGCAAATTCGGGGCAATATCTATCGTTCGTTAAAAGTTACTTTCAAAGTTCATGAATTTGGCAAATTTTTAATTTAATTATTGCTTTAAAAGATAGCCATTTCATTAACTGGCTAATTTAACTATCCGGCTGCATCATATACATATGTACTAAGAAGTGTCTCCTCGCTTGCTATCTCCATTAGTTAAGTTGTCCCATGACAGAGACCTACTGTTGGGGTTGTGTTAGGCCCTCACGGACCTGAAAAAGGACGGACGGAGTCTCTCCAAAATTATGCGTGAATAATAAAAGTTGTCGCCCATTTATGTGTGTGTGCTTGGACACTGTCACTAGCGTGACACCAAGGTACGAAATCAAACAAAACGGCGGCGGATTGTCGGACCAGGCGTCGTATTTTTTAATCATTCGATTTGATTTATATGCGAATTTGCTATCGGTCTCTTTCAAACTTGCGATATGTTGCGACTCGTGTGAAAGAGATACGTAGCTGAATCGTATACGAATCTAATTCGAATTTTTCAAAAATAGAGTCTCAAGAGATCTGTATGAGTGTGAAGTCATGTACAACAAACGAAATTGTCCAGAAATGTACATACTCCGCATGCTTCACTTCTCTTTAGTGTATTGCGTCCGTATTTTTCTCAAGTCCGCGTAGGCCCTGTAGCAGAACATGTAATATAATACAGTTTATGTAAGTAATGTGTTGTTTCTGTGTCTACAGCGACGGAAGGCGGTGGTCGGTCGCCTCGCTACCTTCTTCCGGCTATGGCACCACTCCGGGCAGCTCGAGTCTATCTGTAAGTGGATTTCATGGTTTTTGGCATAGTTATAAATAAAAGAAATACGGGTTACGTACGTAAAGAAATACGGGTACAGGCAAGCGGGCCACCTGATGGAAAGTGGTCACCACTGCCTATAGACATTAGCAACACCAAAAGTATCGCCAATGCGTTGCCTACCTCTTTAACACGTTGCTCTGCTGCTTGCTCCACTGCCAAAGCCACGGTTCTCCAAATCCCCACCCCATGGAGCACTGGAGACCTTACTCACCGGCAGAAACACAATACTATTGAAAAGAGTATTGTTTAGCTGCGATATTCTGTAAGGTGGAGGTACTTCCCCAGTCGGGCGGCTCCAATTCGAACGGGATATCCCGCTATGCCCTACCTCTCTTAAAACGGTGTCGGTACCTGTGGTCTGTGCGGTTTGTAGCAGGAAAGGGTCTGTACATACACAATACACGTGTACTATATTTTAATCAAAATTACATAAAAGATAAATAAAAACAATTGCAGGTTGTAATGTGTGATATATTGAAGTGGAAAATAGTAGTTTATGCAACTGTCATATAATACCTAATTATATGCAGTTGCATACACTACTTTATCTACACTCATATTCTTATATTAAAATATCGTACCTATAATTTTCTCAACTTTGCTGGAAGTATGCTGCGAGTCAGTTTTGTTGTATCTACGCGTCTAGGATATCAAGCGGCGGGTAATTTACTTCATTACTTTCACATTTATCTATTTATTTGCTTCAAACAAGAAGAAACATTCACAAACACAAATTACAACAATTAGAAATAAGATTCTGTTTAGCGGGAAAATAATTACACAGAATATAAACAGGAAAATTTGAATTTGTCAAAGACATTTAGGTATTCAGCCTACATTTGGCCGCGTCCGGGCGCCCGACAAAAATTTAAAAAATATAAGTGTTGCATAATGATTAAAAAGTTATTTTACGTTGCAGCTGTCATGAAATAGTATGGGAAATGCTGTATCATAAAGTTTTTTTTTTTTTAATTTTATAGACTGGCGTGAAAAAAGTGTAACCTTAAACAACTGTTTTCGAATATGTAATTGGAACATTACAATATAAGTGTAGATAAAAGGTTTTTTCGGGGTCGGCAACGCGTGGGTGATGCCCCTGGTATTGCAAACGTCCATAGGGTGCGGTGACTGCTTACCATCAGGCAGGCCGTAAGCTTGTTTGCCATCTTAGTGGTATAAAAATAAATAAAAAAAAACGTTAGAAAGCCCCGACCAAGTTTACAAATATTCAAAAATTTAAGAATCTTAGGTTAATGTTAATTTTTAATGTTATTCATACGTGTTACACCTACGAGTAGATGATGACATTGTTATTTTTATAACAAAAGCCAAAAAGTGCCGCCCGAAAGTCTTTCTATTTAATTTAATTTCAACTCTTTGCTTTTCCATATAAAAATTCTGAATCCATATCGAACAAGGTTGACTACTTGTACTTGTAGGATACATATTAATAGAATGCTACGATATTTTTGCCGCGTGCCATCTGTGGCACACGTGCCATTGGTACGCCATCCCTATCCAACGGTATCACTTCAAAAATTTGCTAAAATATTTGGATACCCGCAAACTCGCTGATCAAATCTCGGGAACTTCCCTTTGGCCGTTTAAGTACCACTTTACGAAACTGATAACCACTTTCGCAAAGTGCACTTCAGGAAACTTATTCATTGGAAAGTTTCGAAGAATATTATCACGTTTATTGCTCTTTTCAACAACTCTCGCTGTCTTCGTTCTGTAAAGTATTCAATTGGACGTACTGAGTTTTCCATTTAATATCTATTATCAATGTATGCTATACTAATATTATTACATTGAATGGATTGTTTGTTTGTCCGCTTTAATTTCTGGAGAGACCTAATGACTTGTAAATATAATTTTCCCTATTGGGAATAATAATCTCCTAGCGTGACCGACCACTTTTGATCACGGAATAAATATTCCACGTTATAGTTGAATTTCGGAAATCGTTGAGAAACTTAAATATAGTATAGTAATATAATTAAAATATAGTAAGAACTAAAAACTCTCTCCTTAGGACACTTTATAGTAAAAATGTTGTTCCCAGATCACTATAATCTGGACGCCTTCAAGGCTAGAGTGAATAGGCTGTTCCTAGACAGGCATGCTCCATCTTCGGCCGCATCGTCACTGACGATCGGGCGAGATGGCGGTCAAATGCCTGGCTAGTCTAATAAATAAAAACTTATGCTCGCAAAAACTGTTTTAACAGATAACAATTACAATTTGCTATAATTATTAGTACCTAAGTAAATTGTTGTGTAATCAACACAAAGTATAGTAAGTAAATTGTTTATTTATTTAACAATTTATTGTACACAAAAAAATTAAAGAGATAACACAAATTCGATATTAGACAATTGTTGTGTAATTAACAATAATTAAACTAAATTAATTAAATTATAACCCAACACCACAAACCTCACACATTTTAGAATCGCTCCCATAATCGCGGCGAAATATTTATAAACCGAAAGAACAGAAATTAGAACACACGAAGCCACTATCGAAATGGTTATCTATTACGTTCTCGAGCCCACTGTTTACTCGGAAGTTGGTTATTTATATTCAAGTGCTAAATGACTCAATGTGACACACATTGAGGCAGTCGCGTGTGTGGCCACGAGGCGGGCGGGTGGGTAATGCCTTTAGAGAATATTACACGTAGTATTCAACTGTAGTTTTCTTTCTTATCTTTAGTAATGGCCATTGTTCTGACATCCATTACGATATGAGATATTAAAAATACATTAATGTTTAAACTATCGCGGTTATTATTACACATTTTTAGGATATGTTCGACTGACCGTCGTCCCTTGACCATGATGCATGCAAGTGTGTCGAAATATCGGGCTACTCGTCAACAAAGGTACGCGATAGGAAACCCGGAACATACCCTTAAAATGTGTAAAGATAATTTGATCTTCCACCGACGCTGGTCGTAAGTTTTACAACACCCGCAATCTGGATGCCTTTCTGCGTATGTGCTATCACAACTTGATAAGGCGCCTGAACAGATGTCATGTTACAGAGATTTTTCGATACTTCATTATCTATGACATACGTCATGTCACAGAGATATAGCTTTTACTAATTAAAATTATAACTTTAAATACAAAACCACTTCAAATGTTTCTTAAAGATTAGGTACTGAGCATTCTTAAATTAATATTTCGACTCTACAATTAGTAAGCACAATATGGAGTTCTTCAAGAAGAGTGAAAGGTTGATACACCTGGTATTGCAAATATCCATAGGCGATAATACTTACTTACTTCCTTCGCTGGGTCAGCGATCCGAAGTGGATCTTGGCCTCCGACACAAGAATTCGCCATTGGTCCCTATTCTGCGCTATTTGTTCCCAGGCTACATACAATACGGCACTCCTAATTTTGAGAGCTTTTCAACTTTCTAATCATAATCCATCATATCAGACGAAAGATACCCACTGCTGGGCATAAGCCTCTCCCAGAGATCTCCACGATGGCTGCGATCTTTACCAAGTCGTCGGCACACCATACGGGAGGCTTACTCACGCTGCGTCATAGTTAGAACTACAAGATGGGGTTCTCAAACGGCATGCCAACAGGTACCTCAAAGGCCGGCACCGCATCCGCTCCTCTTAGGTTGCAGATGTCTTGGACGACGGTGGCCACTTTCCATCAGGTGGACCGTCCGTGCCTGTGCGTGCCTCTCTAGGCAGTAACAAAAAATATCGACCTCAAAATCAGCGTCCGCTCGCCGCCGTTTCCCTGGCCCGCCTTCACCTCTCGCACGGTGGCCACCCGGCGTTAATTGCCATCGGAACTAACGCATGTGCGCTGAGAGGTTTGGTGACTAATTTACTGAGAATTATTGTGCTCTGTGAGCATATTAATTATGTATGTGTGTGGCTGAATATGGTTGCGTCGAAACGGTTTCTCTTGGCTGGGTCGCGTGAGTTAATGAGGGCAACGACGTGAGATACGAAATCTTCGCAGAAGTTTAGTATTTTCGGTGTATGATGGAAATTAATATCATTGTAAGTGAAGTGGCAAAAATAAAAGGAGATGTATGAAAGAGTTGTGGAAATATGCGAGGCTAGGGAGTTGTGTCAGGACAGACCAAAGTGGTGGTCCATAGTCTCTGCCTACCCCACCTGTGGGACACAGGCCTGGGCTTTATCTAAGTATGTATGTTGTAATTTATATACAAATATTTTCTTGATTCTTATTTTGGAGAAGATACTATAGACTAGGAACGCGGACTCTGCCTTAACCGGGATTGGTCGCTTGGATGATAATGATGAAATAAGAACATTTCTTATCTTGTGGAATTTAGTAGATGTGATCAAAAATTTAAATGTCACTGATGTTAGCGGTATTTGTTGTTTTACTTGTGAATCTGTTGTTTTGTTTTAGTATAGAAAAATAATGGATTAATCAAGACAAGACAGAATGCGGTACGATAACCAAATTTCAAACTATGTAATATAGTTAATGCAAATGTTGCTCGGTCTGTTACGTGTTCATGGCTAAGCTACCGAATAAAAGGCAAGGAGGCGACCTCGCGACTGACGAACGGAGTTTAGGCAGATGAAATTAAATGGAAAATTGAAAGATATTTATGACTCTGTCCGTTACATTTGATAAGAGTGGTTGGTTCTGGTAAGGCTACTTGTCTGTGCTCCAAATTACCAGTATACATTTAGAGGTACTAAAATCGCGGTCAAAAGCTAGTTTCGTATCTAAAAACATGCGTAGCACGAATTTGAATTTCATCAACACCAATAATCTCAAAATAAAACTCGAATTCACGCAAAAAATAACAGAAGCTCTCGCAAAAACACGTATCGCTCATCAAGTCAACACTTTCTCAAATTGAAACTAAACTCGCAGTGTTTTGCACGATTTCGGTGTGCAATACAATGCCCGCGGTGTTCGATTACTCTATTTCGGGCTTTATTGCCTTGCGTTAAAGTCACATTCACGTTGACGCGCCATTTGAAAATCGTCCAAAAATTCGGTGTCCAGTATTATTGTGGACGAACTACATAATAAATGCATTGTTGCTGCGATGGAATCTGTTTAAGGTAGTTCGTCACCCGTCTAAATTTGTCTTACCATTCTTTCATTCGTTTGAGTGTTTAGTAATTGTATTATCGGTTTATGCTCTTAGTAAATGGATCAAATTATCCGCAAAATGACTTTTAATATGGCGTTCCCAAATAGCTTTGCTTTAAAAAAATCAGTTTTCGTGATATGGACATAATTTTTCCACAGTTATGAGAATATTTATGAAACTTGCTTATAATAGGTGCTTCAGAATCGTAGCTTGTGGCAATATGTAGTATCTGTTTACAATGTTGGGTCAAACTTCATCGTATAAATTTCTGCCTGACCTGAAACCGAATCAGATTGGCGTGGTGACCACTGAGCCCCCACACCCATGACTCAACATCACGGCATGGACGAAAGATAGCTGTTCACGCTCTCACTGAAAGATGACTAATGTAAACTTAAACAGAAGTAATCTTATTTGCCCATAATAAGAAAACAAACGAGATAATTTCAACAATGGGTGTGGTCTTGCTGTATTATAAGAGGTGTTATAAAGTTGACGTGTGTGCATATGTAGATACAGATATATACGCTAAACTGCCATAGACTATTGCATCGTAACTCCCGAAGGGATTGACCGATTTCGATGCGTATTTCTTTTTTTAGAGCAAGTTTAATTGAAATAGTTTAGCAGCAGTTAGCATTGTTTCATTAAAATCGGTTCACTAGCTTAGGAAATTTTGAAGAATATGCATATTTGGTTTGTAGTTATCCGACGGTTTTCCTTCGGTACGGTTATGGGTAAAATTATGAGATTTCTATTTTCCTTTATATTTACTGTACCGGACAGCTTATTAGCGTCATCTATTACGTACGTCAAGATTTCGTTCGTGTTGTCCAATCCTATAAGCTTTCTTCTTGAAGGTTGCTTCTCTCTATCTATCATCTATTGATGAAAACCACATTTAAATCCGTTGCGTAGTTTAAAAGATTTCAGCGTACATACATACTGTGCGCGTGCGTGTTCATAAAAAGGTACGACCGCATAAATAATTCGAGTAGCAATTATTGAATACTCGATACATCGCCATCGCATTCGGTTGCGGATCCGTTCGAGTTAGATTGGGTTGCCAACTTTTGAAGACCAAATATAGTATTTTCGGATTCAGTAGCCATAAAAATATAGTTTGGCCCGATGGCCATGACAAACATGACAAAATGGACAGGACAACAAAGTAGCGTCCTTGCCGTATGGGACAGACGGCAAGGACGCCACTTTGTTTTGTACTATGCGCACCATAGCGATATCTATCGCTCCAATATGGAAACTCAACGATTACGCAAATAACGAGTACACGAACACAAAGTTGGCAAGCATCCACACATAGATGGCGCTGACAGTCCTACTTTGCGCTAGAGAAGTGTGCCTACTTCCGCGGCATATGTACCACTCCCGATAATCAAATGTTACACCCTTGGTCCCATGTTCACAAGACCCGGCCATCATTAGCTACTTTCCAGGGGGGCCTGGCCCCTCAAAATTCCTGGGTTGTATTTAATTGGAATTATGTTTGTATGTCGTTTTTTATGAACATATGTACATACGGTAGATCCTGGGGTGGGCACTGCCCACCCGGCCACCCCCCTTTCTACGCCTATGCCGGCCATGTGGGTAATTACCATTTTCCACTTCCTTCATCTTCGTTCGCCAACATTGGCGGCTACCTTATCCCTTCATCACCAAGCGTACTACACTAACCATTAAACAAAACTCATCTTTCTTCCACAGTCGCAATGCTCGTCGCAGGAGCGTCTATTGGCGGCGCAGGCGGCCTGCGAGCCGCCGCGCGCGCCCTGCCCGCACTGCCACCAGCACCAGAACTCCCTCAAGTGAGTATGACGAGTCAGCGTCCTTAGCCAAGAGGTTGCGTTAATCTACAATCGTTTGTGGTAGAAAAAATGTATGGGATTTGACATAAGCTAACGTTATCTGACATAAGCTGTTTGTGGTAGACATTCTTGGTCCATAGACAACTCACGTACTTTCGGTGTACAAAGGAGGCGGATTCTACACAATCAGAGTCAATGTAGATGTTGGTAGAAATTGTCGAACTTCGAGCTGTCAATTTTCTACCATACACGCATCACGCAAGCGGAGCTGTCAAAGATGGCTAGACCAGCTGGTTTTGTAGTGAGTACCTGTGGTAACCACAGAACTCGCTCAAGTGAGTGCCTGTGGTTACCACGTTAGGGAGTTGTGATATGTGGACTTTTTCGGGCTAATTACGTCATTGTGTTGTTGTGATTCGATTGAGTCCGTATCTAGTACACCCATGATAATGATCTATTCGCTTCTAGCTTACGGATTAATGCTAATCTGTACTAAACTACTTACTGTGCTGGCTTAGCGACAAAAAGTGAACCTTGGCCTCCGACACCAGAGATCGCCACCTCTTCCTATTCTGCGCCATCTCCGATTCTACTATGATTAAAATTCATACTTAAATATGGTGTCGAACGGCATATTTTCGCGCTGCGACATTACGAATTTGAAATTTTCTTTAGCCACATATTATTATCTATGTAAAAAGCGTCATTGAAAACGATCTTCGTCAATAAAGGATTGTGAATATCGTTAAGAATTAGTTTTTTTATTCTAGTTATTTTATTTTTGGTTGGAGTTGAGATTTTATTAAGTTTGTGGCTAGAAAAAATACCGATTGCGAGATGGCTCAGCGGGAGAATACCCCCTGAATGGCCAAGCAAATAAAGGCTCTTTTAGCGAGCGGCCACACAGAAAAGACGGAAGACGCAGGCGCCCGTTCAATTTACTTTCATATAAAATGTATAGAAACGTCGCGACGCAAGACATACAGCAAAGACAGGGCGCGGACGCGTCGCAGACATGACTTAAAACATACAGGGCTGACAGGGCACGGGCGCGCCGCGGGCGAGAGCGGGGGTGCGGGCGGGGCGCGGGAGCCGGGCCTCATCCGCAGCGCTTGCTGTCCTTGTCTTGCCTACGCTTTTGACTGGTCCGCGACGGCGCCGCGTCCGTGCCCTGTCTTTTCTGTATGTTTTAAGTCGCGTCCGCGTCCCGTCTGTGCCCTGTCCGTGACGTGTCTGCGTCTTTTCTGAGTGGCCGCTCGCTCATGAGTTCAGAGTATGACGCGTATGACGACCTGAGTGGTTCAATTTCCCAATTCCAGGCCAGGCAGAAATTGAAATGATGAATTTAAACTTCTGTTACAGGTCTTGGTGTTATATGTATAAAAAGTATGGATTTTTTAATATACAAGTAGTTTATCAATTCTCTGGCACTCATAACACAAGCTTTGTTTACTTTGGGGCTAGATGGCGCTGTGTGAATTATCCAAGCATAAATATTTATTTTTAGGAGTATTAGACTCCTTCTATTAAGCCGGTACGATTTTCATACGAATTTTAATGTAAGTCTATGCAATTGGCCGTTAGTAAATGTGTCCAATTGTGCGCGAAATAGATTTCTACATGTTAATAATATAAAACTAAGCAATGAAAAAGAAAAAGAATAGAATCAAGAAACAACTCCATCTAGCGGCGACTTTTGCTTTTTTTTATTCAATTGTTTTATTCATTCATATTCATGGACGAATAAATATACATATATATATAATATAATATATTTATTATAAATCATTTACCTATATAAACCCATTTAGCGCACCATTGAATACATTTACTACGAGTATAAATAATTGTACAATCACACTCAAACGAATGAAAGAATGACGAGAGAAATTTTGGTATGGACGTTGAATCACTTAAGCGGTACAACTGGTGTCATGTAAGAAGAGACTTGGCGGGTCACGTGGTTAGACTTGCGCAGTAGGCGATTACCTGCGCGAAATCCCCTCTACCGCTATTTGACAAGTCTCTTCTTTCATGACGCGGTGATATACTGAACTATCACCACACACCTAACCATACACCTGTCCCCCACCAGCAGTTCGCAAGGCAGCGGCATGAACCAGTGGGCGTCGCTGTCGGACAGCGGGGGCAGCGCCCCGCGCGCGCCCTCCCCGCGGAGCCCCGCGCGAAGGGTGCGCTCGCGGAGTCTCAGGTAGGAACTACACCTACATACATACATACTTCATGTAAACTAAAAATAAAATAACATAACCGACAGAAAAAGTCGGATAGTCCCCGACTAAATTTACATATACACAAATATAATGTCTCGGTTGTGCTCTCGCGCACGAGGACCCGGAGTCCGGCTTGACCGTGATCCAGGATTTGGCAGATCAGGTAATTTCATTGATGTGTCTCTCACTTGATCTCCGTGACCCTTGTACCAGCGGAACCAGACCAGATTGGAACATGGTTACACATTCAGTCGCCTGAATGCGCAGGTTTCTTCGCGATGTTTTCCCTCACCGTAACGCGGTTAGTACACTGACGCTCGCCTGCGGAAGCGAAACTATTACTAGTACTTGCATCCATATCAATAGATAAGGATGCAAGTACTAGTTCACTAACCGCGTTTGAGCATCGGTTAATATTCAACATAACTTCGCTACCTCCCGCTTAAGTGTCGAATAGCTTAACCACTCGGCAACCGACGCTCCGATGTCTGTGAACTCTATTATTGTATTCTGCTTCTTATCGAGTCGATGGACTAAACTCTGAATTACACTTTATTCGGTGACGCATACAGCGTTTGATCTGGCCTCGAACAAGTCCTCCATTGTACAGGTTTTAGGACATGCCGAGCATGAAACCATGGTATGTGGAGATACGCCACAGTCGCACTGAGAACATCACAGCCCGTAACAGTCCTCTGCAGGACTTAGGGCCTCTCCCACGAAAGGGGAGGTTGTTGCCACAATCTCCAGGCTTGGCAGGCGGGTTGGAGATCGCAGTGTTATTAATATAACAATGGGAAACGCTGCTGCCCATTTTCCAGCTTACGGGAAATAGATATTTTGCCTCGAAAACATTAGTCGCCTTGTACGGCACCCACGAGTGTAAGGGGTTAGTGCTATTCTACTCTGCCGGACACCACACGGCTAATATAATGACAATATTTCTTCTTTATTGCATGGTCAGCTCCCCATCGCGGTCACCGGGCGGTGGCACTACGGAGGGCGCTCGCGAGGACGCGGTCACCGCGATGTCCGCGCTGTTCGCATCGAGGTTCCCCCAGGCGCAGAAGGACATGGACGACAAGTGAGTCAGGCGGTTATTCTAATATATAAAAAATCAATATGGATGTGTGTGATTTTTTTCAATAGCGGGTTGTCCTACATATACATTTCACGACCTGAGTGGTTCAATGGTCAACATTCTATCAAGCCTATGTCTGCCACGCAAGAGGTCCCGGGTTCGATTTCCGGCCGCGCATTAATTGAAATGATGAATTTTAATTTCTGTTACGGGTCTGGGTGTTCTATGTATAATAAGTATGTATTAAAAAAAAGGTATTTAAGTAGTATATCAGTTATCTAGCACCCATAGTACAAGCTTTGCTTAGTTTGGGGCTAGATGGCGCTGTGTGAATTTGTCCACGAATATTTATTTATTTATTTATAGGGTTTTTTTGGGACAGGACACTAACAAAATAAAAATACATACACTCATGTCCGTATATATCCCACAGGGGTACTGTATTAACAAGCCTATGTGTTTTAAATTTTCAGATTACGAGCTCTCATAGAGGAAGTGACTGAACTAGATAAGAAACCGGATCGGCCGCCCATTGAGAGATTCGTACAGCGTCAGGTGAGCTATCTTAGATATTTTTTGACACTGCATACCTTTTTCTGCATTAGTTTCACTCCCATAGATGTGACATTCAACTACCATAATTATTTATTAATTATTGTTATTATGATTTCTGAACGGACAGGCAATGAGGGTTATCGCGATTCCAAAATCCACATACACACACATACACACACACACATACACACATTCAAACTTTCATATGTTCATTGTTATTGTTTCTTTTCCTATTAATATCTAATATAAGTAGAGATAGAGCAACTACATTGTTACCATAGAAGAGCGGTGTCTTCTAACACAGGCCTAGCCTAAAAGGAGACATCTGCCACTAGTGCTACAGAAATTGTTAAAATGAAATAAAATATTTATTATTTATTTATTTATTAATAGATGGCGTTACTGTGACGTAAGGTCTGCTGTCAAAATAAAGCCCTGTCATTGGCTGGAATAGAGTAGTCATTTTGCAGCAGTTGTTTCTGTAAAATAGCTCGACAGTATTTTGACAACAGAACTTACGCGTTACTAGCGCCATCTGAAATCCTGAAAACCCTCTGACACGTATGTATCACACTATCGTCAGCTTATTTGACATTCTCAATTAATTAATTATTTTCTGTATCATTGTGTAATTTAATTATCAGATATTTTTATTTATGTTTCTCGTGATGGAACTCCATTATTATGAATGAAATAACTTTTTGTACGCTAGTTCCTTGGCAATTGCCTGAAGATGAGTAATTCGAAACCGGTTGCAATTTAATACATTTTTTATAATAAAGTGGAAGTAGTGTACAAAAAGTAATTTAATTCGTTTTATATTTTTCTTTAACTTTTTGTGTAATGCCTTCTATATAATCATCTTAAAATATTTCCATGAGTAAATGTAGATACTGTTGACGCTTATTTGTCACCTTTTTTTTTATTTATATCAGCCAGAATCATCCCACTGCTGGGCAAAGGCCTCTCCCCTATTCTTCCATACTTTGCGACCGTTTGCCACCTTAGTATAAAACATACTTTTTGATCCTCAGGTATTGGAAATGGCGCGTGACTGTCTTCACAAGTCTGAATCCAAGCAGGTCACGAGCTCATACTTCTACGATATGGCGGACAGCTTGGACAGGCTACTTGCGGAGGTAAGCGCTGTTAATTGTGCCTTGTTAACTGATTTGGTGACCTCTGTAAATACATTTCTTAATCCAAATAAATCATCATTCAAAATTGTATGGAAGTTTATGTTTTAAATATAAACGTCTAGTCAAAATTATAAATCGTTGTACTATAAAAGATAATAGTAATAATAAAAAAAAATACGAATACACCTTTTGTGTGGTTTGAGTTCATGGAAGAATCTATAAGGCTGTTGTTAATTTATTCAAAAATTGTTGGTAATTTATTTTGATAAACTTCTTTGAAAATTCTTTGTGTCCGCTATTTCCTTCGAAAATCCGCTATTGTCGAGTTTGGTGGCTAGCAATTTCCATTGAACATCCATTTTTGAGTAAAATACTTGATAATTGCTTTGCAAGGACTGCGCTGTCGGCCATGCTCCTTTGAGCTTTGGTACGCTTTTGGCATTCGCTTTGATAGCCTGGAGCTGCGCTTTTGGCTATCACTAGTACTGCCAAGGAAGCAGTAATTGTAAACCGCGGCCGTAATAGTCTTAGATCCGGCCATAGTCATATCTTCCTACATATGTTTTCTTTTATACGAAAGAATATGACTCAAATTTATTGGGGTTGCCAATTGAGCAGATGAGGGTAGATAGTCTCCGTGGCAACCCCATAGTTTGTCCAGGAGAGTATACCCATTTCATTTTCTTATTTAAGCCTATTCTGTGGCCTCCAATAGCATGACACCCCTCTGGAATGACGTCACAACATCGGCGGTGGTGCTGCGGACATTAATAAACTAAACCATGTCCCCCCCTGCCCCGCAGACCCGCGAAAAGTCCGCCGAAGCGGGCGCCCAGGTGGCGCCCCTGGTGGAGCGTCTGTCCCGCGCGTGGGCGCGTCCGGCGCGGCTGCTGTCCTGCCTCGAGTTCGACCCGGAGCGGTTCTACAGGCTGCTGGAGGCGGCCGAGGGGCACGCGAGGCACTTGCAGGTCGGTGGGGGAGGGCTGGAGGGGCCCGGGTGCCCCCCCCCGGGTGGGGCGTCTGTCCCGCGCGTGGGCGCGTCCGGCGCGGCTGCTGTCCTGCCTCGAGTTCGACCCGGAGCGGTTCTACAGGCTGCTGGAGGCGGCCGAGGGGCACGCGAGGCACTTGCAGGTCGGTGGGGGAGGGCTGGAGGGGCCCGGGTGCCCCCCCCCGGGTGGGGCGTCTGTCCCGCGCGTGGGCGCGTCCGGCGCGGCTGCTGTCCTGCCTCGAGTTCGACCCGGAGCGGTTCTACAGGCTGCTGGAGGCGGCCGAGGGGCACGCGAGGCACTTGCAGGTCGGTGGGGGAGGGCTGGAGGGGCCCGGGTGCCCCCCCCCGGGTGGGGCGTCTGTCCCGCGCGTGGGCGCGTCCGGCGCGGCTGCTGTCCTGCCTCGAGTTCGACCCGGAGCGGTTCTACAGGCTGCTGGAGGCGGCCGAGGGGCACGCGAGGCACTTGCAGGTCGGTGGGGGAGGGCTGGAGGGGCCCGGGTGCCCCCCCCCGGGTGGGGCGTCTGTCCCGCGCGTGGGCGCGTCCGGCGCGGCTGCTGTCCTGCCTCGAGTTCGACCCGGAGCGGTTCTACAGGCTGCTGGAGGCGGCCGAGGGGCACGCGAGGCACTTGCAGGTCGGTGGGGGAGGGCTGGAGGGGCCCGGGTGCCCCCCCCCGGGTGGGGCGTCTGTCCCGCGCGTGGGCGCGTCCGGCGCGGCTGCTGTCCTGCCTCGAGTTCGACCCGGAGCGGTTCTACAGGCTGCTGGAGGCGGCCGAGGGGCACGCGAGGCACTTGCAGGTCGGTGGGGGAGGGCTGGAGGGGCCCGGGTGCCCCCCCCCGGGTGGGGCGTCTGTCCCGCGCGTGGGCGCGTCCGGCGCGGCTGCTGTCCTGCCTCGAGTTCGACCCGGAGCGGTTCTACAGGCTGCTGGAGGCGGCCGAGGGGCACGCGAGGCACTTGCAGGTCGGTGGGGGAGCTGGAGGGGCCCAGGTGCCCCCCCCATGACCATTCTGCCGAGTGTTTTTTTATGGTAGTCGGCCACAAATGAGCAGACAATCCACCTGCCACGCCCTCTTGTCCCCTTGGCCGCCCATTGTCCCCCTAGCCCCCATTGTATCACCCAGACCAGCGAGTGTCGAGAGTGGAGCGTCTGTCTCGAGTTCTACAGGCTGCTGGGACTTGCAGGTCGGTATGGTCTGAGCTGGAACGACCCACGACCACTCAGCCAAGAGTTATGCTAGTCGGCGACAAATGAGCAGACAGTCCACCTGCCACGCCCCCTAGCTTTTGTCCGCGACTTCGTCAGCGTGAAAATTTTTTGGGCAGTTTATCTTTTTCCCGAGCGAGCATAGCGGACCCCGGGGCCTCACTTGCGAGACCACAGCCGGGACATTAACGCCAAGATGTTTTTTATTAAAAAATTTTCCCGGGCGACTTTTTAAAATGACCTCCCTAATGTATAAAAACGTTGGTTCTACCCCACCGAATTAATGAAAGATGGCCTAGATTTTAAGTATATTGAATATACAGGTGTAAAAACCGCTAGCATTAATTGAAACCTCATATTCTACCCATAAAACTGATCAAGTTTCCCCAAGAAACATATCAGCGGAAATGACGGGATTTTTAATTAATGCTAGCGGTATTTTTACATACCTGTATATTTACATAAAAATAATTTAGCGTGACGAAAAAATAGTAACTGAACAGGAATTTCATAAAAATCTGTCTGTTTGTCTGATTTTAATTTGGACCCCAAACTACTAAACTGTGAAAACCCCATCAACTTTTTTTTTTACATTTATTACATTTATTTATTTATTTAAATTAAATGCAAACTTACAGACATAATCCAAAGCGTTTACATTTAACATTTAAAAACATAATTCATATTTTACTGAATGTTTTTATATTCCTCCCTAGGGCATAACGAGCGACATCCCCCAGTACATAATCCACAAGCTGGGGCTCTCGCGGGACCCGCTGGCGGACCTGGCGGCGCCCCCGCCCCCGCCCCCGCAGCCCGCGCTGACAGCCTCGCCCTCCAAGTGAGTATACGCGAGTTTGGACCCTACTGCGTACAATATAGTAGTTATTTTGGAGCTACTGGAAATTGGAGTGACTGGAAATTTCCAATATTATGGGGGCCGCTTATTGGTTGAAAAAGGATAAAATAGTGCTAATGGCATCGTGTGATGTATAAAATGAAAGGGCTTATTTACCTAGGCAATGGACCTTCGCCAATACAGCCTCCACAATAGAGGCAACTTTAACCTGTCCAATATCGTTTCTTTCGAATCTTCGACCCTACTCCCTCAACAACGAAACCCACTTTCGCGTAACCAACCCCTTAATGGATCTCCGACCCTACTGCCTCAACAACAGAGGCAACTTTAACCTGTCCAATCTCGTTTCGACAACGCAATGGATCTTCGCCCCTACCCCCCCAACAACAAAACCCACTTTCGCCCAACCCTTCCCCTCCCCTTTATTCAATACACGCAATGCATCTTCGATCCTACCCCCCAACAATAAGGCCCACTTTCGCCTAACCCTCCCCCTCCCCCGGGAGTTTTGTTGACGGATTTCGGTCGGTTACTTTACTCGATACATGCAATGGATCTTCGCCCGTACTACCTCAACAATAGAGACGACATTAACCCTCCAATCTCGTTTCGACAACGCAATGTATCTTCGCCCCTACTTTTTTTTTTATGACATACGATAGGCAAACAAGCAAGCGGGCCACCTGATGGGAAGTAGTCATCACTGCCTATAGACATTAGCAACACCAAGAGTATCGCCCACTTTCGCCTAACCCTCCCCATCCCCCGGGAGTTTTGTTGACTCCATATATGCAATGGCATATATATAATAAAGCCGACTTCCCCCAGGCTGCGGGGCCGGTCCTCGCCGCCCGGGCCGCCGGCCGGCGCGCCGCCCTCCGAGAGCGACTACCAGGTGGTGAAGCTGATCAGCAACGGCGCGTACGGCGCCGTCTACCTCGTCAAGAACAAGCAGACCAGGCAGCGGTGGGTATACACATACACACAGAGACACACACACATTGCAATACTCTACAATACACTGTAGTGTATGGCTTCCAGATGGTGAAATTGGCCCCACATATACCACGACTGGCCGTTTGGTGTCCGGCAGAGTAGAATAGCACCAACCCCTTACACTCGTGGGTGTCGTATATGGCGACTAATGTTTTCGAGGAAAAATATCTCAAGTCTCCGTAGGCTAGACAATTGGCAGCAGCGTTTACAACACTGCGATCTCCAACCCGCCTGCCAAGCGTGGAGATTATGGCCTCCACGCTCTCATGGGAGAGGCCCTGAGTCCTGTAGTGGACTGTTGTGGGCTGTTATGACTTTGCAATACACTGCATGGCTTCCAGATGGTGAAATTGCCTCCACATATGCTACGACACGTACCGGCGGTGAATGCATCTATGCTACACTCGCTAATGCACATTCGAATACGCGCTATATTATGCTCATACGCACACACGTAGCATATGCTACACGGGCGAAGACATACCCGTAGCTCGCGCTACACGGTAATACTCACTCGTAGCAAAAGCTAAACTCAGTAATACACACCCGTCGCAAACGCTACACGCGCAAAGACATACCCGTAGCGTGTGCTACACGCAGTAATGCTCACCCGTAGCAAGACACATCCACTAATACATTAACATACCGTTTTATTCATAAAAGTTACTTGATGTTCTATAAATCTATTTAAGTTATAATATGTATTGTTTTTATCTGTAACAGTAATTATTGAATTTGAAAGAAAGTGACATACCATATTTTGGCTAAATTAGGTTTATGAAACGTCAAATATTTCTTATGAATAAGACCAATAAAATTTAACAGAAATAAAATATACTTTTTAAATGAACTTGAGCTTGGTTTTTTTTCTTACTGTAGTTTTTTTTTCAGTTACGCTATGAAGAAGATAAGCAAGAATAATCTGATACTCAGGAATCAGGTGGAGCAGGCCTTCGCTGAGAGGGACATACTCAGTTTCGCGGACAATCCTTTTGTGGTAAGCTTGGCGTAGTAGCTAATGAGGGTTTCGGCGATTCCAAAATCATCCTTGAGATGGCGTTAGCACCGGTCACAATAAAGCCCTGTCATTGGCTGAAATAGATGCGTAATTTTACAGCAGTTGCTTCTGTTTAATGGCATGGCAGTATTTTGACAATTGACCTAACGCCTCACTAGCGCCATCTTAAAACTCTCATTACAAACTTTTGTTCTCTGCATATCTGGAGTTCCACATACATATAAGTCCTATCATTCATCCCCTTTCCCATTAAGTAAGCGTTTGTATAATTTTTTTTTTTAATAATTACTTTATTATTTTTGCGCACGTACCTGCAGTATGAGTATTAAATAATACACAAATGGCTAGTCTTAAAAAAAAGAGAATGATTCTTCTGTTACTCTGTTCTAATTTTTATAAAAAACCAGTAAATTGATAAATCCTTTTAGATCACGGTCACGAACAAAATCTGCAATACAACCATGTTACCCGAATCGCTATAATTTCGTAAATTTCATTAAATTCATAAATTTTTTGTTAAAAAAATGTTATTTAGAGTATATCCTTTACCGATCCAATTTGACAAATTACTAACAGTCCATTCTCTCCCACACCCAGGTAACGATGTACTGCTCGTTCGAAACGAAACGGCATCTGTGTCTCATACTGGAGTTCGTCGAAGGCGGCGACTGCGCTACCTTGCTCCTAAGCGGGCCCCTCCCTGCCGACATGGCGAGGCATTACTTCGCGGAAGCCGTGTTGGCTGTGGAGTACCTGCACTCCTATGGGATTGTTCATCGGGACCTCAAGCCGGACAAGTGAGTGGCACTAATACCTACAATAATACGCTGTGCCAGGTCAAATAACAAAAATTCACTCCGTCAGCGGAGAAAATCGGGACTGTCTTGATGTCTCGAAAGACTTGGAATTGTGGGTAGGCGATTCCAAAGGTTTCTTAAAAAACGTGGGTAGTTGTAAAATATAGTAACCAAAACGGCGGATGTAGAAGCACGCTCTTGGGCCTAGTACCGTACCGCCCATACCGTGTTTGGTGCATACGATCTCAAGCCAGATAAGTGAGTAGAGAAGACTTTTGCTCGGCAATATCCGTGCCAGGTCAAATATCAAAACTTTCACTCCGACCACGGAGAAAGTTGCAACACATGAAATGTGTAAGGTAGATGATCAGGCGAACCCAAAAGTTTCTTATAAAACGAGGGTAGTTATGAAATATTGTAACCAAAACGACTGAGGTAGAAGCACGCTCTTTGGCCTAGATGGCCGTATCGAAGTCTGATGTATCGAAATACTTGTGCAGGGCCTTATGTCGATTGACCCACCACAGTGACACTGCAGTATCACTTTCGTGGGTGAAACCTCGCTTCGCTTCGCTGATGTTATAGTGGTGCCAACACTAACTTAACCGAATTAGAAAATTCAGCATATTTAGAAAGAAGATTTTCATTCTAAGAATTTGTCCACAGCCTGCTCATCACAGCGACTGGCCACATTAAGCTGACGGATTTCGGGCTCAGCAAGATGGGTCTCATGTCATGTAAGTATTGCTGATGTATTTTTGTGTCCATTATATTTATGACATTGTGGCGATCTTCATAGTTCATCAAGAGAGCTCGGCTTAGGTTTAAGAGGTGCCATGAAAAGTTCTTCAAAGTTATTCATGTGGTATCACTACTGGTGGAATTATTATACAAAAATCGTGACATACAATCATTGTCGACCAAAAAGATTACCGATAAAAGATTATTATTTAGAAAAACAGTCTAGAAAAATGCGCCCCTTATTTTATTTAAAGTCTATAATAATTTAAATCGATTTCCACGTCTGTCTGTCGGATCACGCAACGGATTTTGATGCGATTTTCATTATCAGTTAGAGAATTTATTCCGGAAGGTTTGTATGTATAATACACGCATATCCATCATCATTATTATATCAGTCGAAAGACTTATTTATTATATAAGACGCCCACTGCTGGGCATAGGCCTCCCCCAGAGATCTCCACAAAGCTGGTACCTGTGATTTTTATCAGGTCTTCGGTCCACCTTGTGAGAGGCCTACCTACCCACGCTGCACGTATATTACAGTAAAGAAAAATCTAATAAACCCGTGCGTTTATTAATAAGAATACCTTGGTCTCCCCTCCCTTAGTGGCGACGAACCTGTACGAGGAGTTCGCGGACCGCGAGGCGCGGCAGTTCTCTGATAAGCAGGTGTGCGGCACGCCCGAGTACATCGCGCCCGAGGTCATACTCAGACAGGTTAGTGCGTCACAGCTGTTTTTTCGATTTTTTTTATGCTACTCGGTGATAAACGAGCAGACAGCCCACCTGATGGTAAGTGGTAACTGTCGCCCATAACATGTACGATTCTTACATTTAGGGTACAGGTAACAAAAGTAGAGAATAGCAGGTGCGTTGTCGCTGTGAGGGCGAAGACATGTCTTGTTTTTAAAACAAACAATATTATCCATTTCAATACATAATTTTACTGAAAATATTAATTTCACCATCACTGACTGCCACAGATATAGCAAAAGCATGACATATAACAACAACAATGACATATTGACATTCGGAAATCTATTTTGTCTATGCCTTTTTCGGACATGACACCCCATAAATTATCTTTGGCCGCTAGTACGCTATATTTGTTTACCAAATAAGACAATTCAGTTTGATAGACGCTCCACTGTAATTACCTGATCTGCCAAATCCTGAATCCTAGTTAAGGTGGACTCGTACCCGGAATCACAACCGGGATATTGACGCCAATTTTTTTTATTAATGCTTGTCAAATCAAGCCCGACCCCGGGCCCTCGTAGCCGGGATCATTTTGACCCAGTTTTTATTTATTATTCTTGTATACCCCCAACCCCAGGGCTACGGCAAGCCGGTGGACTGGTGGTCGATGGGCGTGATCCTGTACGAGTTCCTGGTCGGCTGCGTGCCCTTCTTCGGGGACACGCCCGAGGAGCTGTTCGCGCACACCGTCAACGGTATGGAACACCTTTTTTTATTTCAAGCGACCCCCCTGGTGGGAAGTGGTCACCGTTGCTTGTGGACTTAGCAACAGCCAGGTCTGTGTCCTCTTTATTTGCCGAGAATGAATTGTAATTGGATCGAAATAGAACTTACAGCTACGGCAGTTTTAATTGTAGCGGAATACAAAAAATGCGTGAAACTGCCATTGAGCTACAACTACGATCCAAATACAATTTAATCGTACATGACGAACAGTAGCAGAATACCAAAAACGTGTCAAACTGCCCTTGAGCTGTTATTGGGATTCGTTTACAATTCAATCGAGTCATTAGTAAATTAGCGGACTTAATCCACTGATGGGAAGTGTTCACCGCTGCCTAAGGGACTAGCATAGACCTAGCATCACCTCTTTAACACTATTATATTGATTAATTAGCTGACCAGGCCAGGGGTGGTGCACCAACATATTGTGCCTAAGCCTACATTGTACTGATCTCTTATCTACCTTGCCATTTGACTGGCATAAAGTTCAGTAACGAAAAACAACATTGAGTGACCTTTACAACGTTTGGAGTAACTGCTGTATCGCTTACAATATATTTGCCATAGCTTTCCTCGAGACGCGTGTTACATTAAAATCAATTCAGCAAATTGGGAAATATTTAAGAATATCTAGAATTTGTCAGAGGTCATTTGTTTGGGTATGTGTTAGTCCAGGGTTTAAACTGTCTGTGTGCCAAATTTCACGCAAAAAATCCATTGAACCGTTTTTGCGTGATTGAGCAACAAACCAACATACAAACTTGTGTGTCAACCTTGCCACTTGTGTCGATCTTGCCACTCAACTTCGAACCTTATTCCAGACGACATAGAGTGGCCATCAGAGGAGGACTTCCCCATAGCGGTGGAAGCTCGTGCTATAATCACGGAGCTTTTGGCGCGAAATCCGCGCGACCGCCTCGGGACAGTCGGCACGCAGCAGGTCAAGGTATGGGATTGTAGCTCTTAGTTTGTACGGCATAGGGTGCAAATTGTATTAAATGTAATCACAATTGGAGTTTCTTTTGAGTTGTATACCCTTATTGCCTTGTAAGGATAAGGGTGCTTGCGATTCCAAAAGTGTAAGGTCTACTGTCCCGCCTCGGGACAGTCGGCACGCAGCAGGTCAAGCTAAGGGATTGTTGATCTTAGTGGCTACGACATTGGGTATAATTTGTATTGAACGCAACCTACTTTGTGTTTTTTCTGGTCTAAGAACTTTAGTCTCATAACGAATTTTACAATTCATTTAATAAATATGAGAATTTCAACTAATCTCAATATTATTTTTGAGTTCTATGCCCTTATTACCTTGTAAATAAATTCCACCAGATGCTATCAAAATATTGTCGTGCTATTTATTTATTTATTCTTAATAAGCTTCTTCAGGAGCTGTTGTAACATGGATAAGAAGTAAACTTAGGTATAAGAAAGCCAATCACAGATGTTCACAGATTAACATAGATCATAACATTAACGGTTACATCGTCGATTATAATCGAACGCTTTTCCCCAAAATACCAAAAAAATAAGTACTACCACAGACAAAAATACAAGCAAGGCACCAATCCAAAAGACAATTTTAAAAATAAAATTTACTCACCGAAACTACTACGCTATTAGTCACACCAGGCTATTAGGCTATTATTTTGACAGACCTTTCACCTCAGTAGCGCTATCTGAAGGATTTCAGGAATCTTGAAAACCCAAATTATATTGTTTTTCCTCTGCACAGGAACACATTTACTTCTACGGTCTGGACTGGAACAACCTGTTGAGAAGGAAGGCGGAGTTCATCCCGCAGCTGGAGAACGACGAGGATACCAGCTACTTCGACAGTGAGCATGCGGCCCATATTTTATTCTTTTTTCACGAACGCTTCTATTTGTGACTTATTTCTTTTAAACAGTGAAGATAATAGACGAAATCTCAATATTGATAAGTTGCCATACTTAAAATTTACCCAAAATAATATCCATGTCAATTTAACTCGTCTATTTAATTTGTCTTTTAAACCAAGTTATAGAAAAGATAAATAAACGACTCACCGAGTTTGCCAAACTATTTAATAATCACACTTTGTATATGTGTCACACATATCTATACTTAATTGTAACAATTACTGCCCTGTTTAATTGATTTCACTCGACTACATAACACATTACAGCTCACTTTAGCTCAGCTTAGCATTACTTTTTTATTTACCTTTTCTTTACTTACGGTGGAGGTGGAAATAAATCTTATTCATAAAAGTTATTTGACGTTAATAAACTAAAATATAATTTCTCACTGTCTTTCAAATTCAACCATTTCAGTGACAAATAAATAAGACCGTAAACCTATGATCTGTTTGCATCAGGCCGCTGCGACCGCTACAACCACAGCGAAGTCGACACCGACGAGGCCACAGAGGCCGGCGGGGGGGCCGCCGGGGCCGCGGGGGGGACCGAGGGGGCGGAGGGCGACGACGCGGGGCTGTTCGCCGCCTTCAGTTCCACTTCGCCCCAGTGGCGGAGGCACTACCAGGCAGCTAATGCTGCTTCGCATGACTCTAGGGTGAGTACTGGACACTGACGGGGCTACAGAGGCCGGCGGGGGGGCCGCGGGTGCCGCGGGGGGGACCGAGGGGGCGGAGGGCGACGACGCGGGGCTGTTCGCCGCCTTCAGTTCCACTTCGCCCCAGTGGCGGAGGCACTACCAGGCAGCTAATGCTGCTTCGCATGACTCTAGGGTGAGTACTGGACACTGACGGGGCTACAGAGGCCGGCGGGGGGGCCGCGGGTGCCGCGGGGGGGACCGAGGGGGCGGAGGGCGACGACGCGGGGCTGTTCGCCGCCTTCAGTTCCACTTCGCCCCAGTGGCGGAGGCACTACCAGGCAGCTAATGCTGCTTCGCATGACTCTAGGGTGAGTACTGGACACTGACGGGGCTACAGAGGCCGGCGGGGGGGCCGCGGGTGCCGCGGGGGGGACCGAGGGGGCGGAGGGCGACGACGCGGGGCTGTTCGCCGCCTTCAGTTCCACTTCGCCCCAGTGGCGGAGGCACTACCAGGCAGCTAATGCTGCTTCGCATGACTCTAGGGTGAGTACTGGACACTGACGGGGCTACAGAGGCCGGCGGGGGGGCCGCGGGTGCCGCGGGGGGGACCGAGGGGGCGGAGGGCGACGACGCGGGGCTGTTCGCCGCCTTCAGTTCCACTTCGCCCCAGTGGCGGAGGCACTACCAGGCAGCTAATGCTGCTTCGCATGACTCTAGGGTGAGTACTGGACACTGACGGGGCTACAGAGGCCGGCGGGGGGGCCGCGGGTGCCGCGGGGGGGACCGAGGGGGCGGAGGGCGACGACGCGGGGCTGTTCGCCGCCTTCAGTTCCACTTCGCCCCAGTGGCGGAGGCACTACCAGGCAGCTAATGCTGCTTCGCATGACTCTAGGGTGAGTACTGGACACTGACGGGGCTACAGAGGCCGGCGGGGGGGCCGCGGGTGCCGCGGGGGGGACCGAGGGGGCGGAGGGCGACGACGCGGGGCTGTTCGCCGCCTTCAGTTCCACTTCGCCCCAGTGGCGGAGGCACTACCAGGCAGCTAATGCTGCTTCGCATGACTCTAGGGTGAGTACTGGACACTGACGGGGCTACAGAGGCCGGCGGGGGGGCCGCGGGTGCCGCGGGGGGGACCGAGGGGGCGGAGGGCGACGACGCGGGGCTGTTCGCCGCCTTCAGTTCCACTTCGCCCCAGTGGCGGAGGCACTACCAGGCAGCTAATGCTGCTTCGCATGACTCTAGGGTGAGTACTGGACACTGACGGGGCTACAGAGGCCGGCGGGGGGGCCGCGGGTGCCGCGGGGGGGACCGAGGGGGCGGAGGGCGACGACGCGGGGCTGTTCGCCGCCTTCAGTTCCACTTCGCCCCAATGGCGGAGGCACTACCAGGCTGCTAATGCCGCTTCGCATGACTCTAGGGTGAGTACTGGGGGTTGATTCTCGCGCTGTCACATTTTAAATACGACATTTTCTGCCAGTCCAAAAACTGTATACAAACGTCATCGTCACTGAAATTGATCTGCGACAATATACGAGTGTCGACGATGGTTGAGACAATATTTTTTGGCAGCAACAGACTCTTCAATGTCATAAATGAAGATATGCAGCTAGAAAAAATGTCGAATTCGAGATGTCACATTGCGAGAATATGACTAGGGTGAGTACTGAACACCGCACTCGAGGATGAAAAGGTCTGAGTTGTTCTCAGTCACCAGTTTATCGACGTACCTAAAACTGGTTTTACGTAGGTCTGACCACCCTGATATATTACATCTGGGTTGTCGTAGGTCACTTCTACTACGCTAAATTATCAACACGCAATCACATGTACTCATTTATCGAAGGCTCTCTTTACCGATACCCCGGTATATGAACATCATCTAATTATTTTTCTCACTTGTCCCCGCAGAGCACGGACAGCTGGCCAGGCACGCCCGACAGCGCCGGGCCCCCCACCACGCCCACCGCACCACACCACCATCATCCTAAGTGTCCGGTAAGTTACAACACAGTCACAGGACCAATGAGTTATCTCCCA
This sequence comes from Blastobasis lacticolella, assembly GCA_905147135.1. NCBI lineage: Eukaryota > Metazoa > Arthropoda > Insecta > Lepidoptera > Blastobasidae > Blastobasis > Blastobasis lacticolella. Next base: position 12,125,065 of record LR990062.1, on the reverse strand, counting down.
TGGTATGAGGTGGAACAGCCGCAGTTGATGGTACTCTATATGAGTGTACTAGGAAAGCAGCAGTGCGAGAAGAGTGGCGCCGGATAGCGAAACGTGTTGCCAATCCTCAACCGACGGCCACGACCAATCTGTCAAGGGTGTAGCGACTTAGAAGAAGGAGATGGGGAGGAAAACAGAGAACTGATGGCGCCACAAGCGACTGTACCCAAAGTCTGTTTATTGGTCATTTGCTTGTCAATATGGCTTAGTACTTCTTATAGTAGTAAAAAATAGTTTAGCTAGTCAGACACATTATTGGTGACTTTATTTATTTATTTATTTAATAATTTATTGTGCACAAAGAAAGTTACAATAATATGAACATAAAGATAACAATCACAAAAGGTATAGCTTATTTCTAAAAAGAAATGTCTTACAGCAGACCTACCGAAGAGAGAGGGCTAGAATAGAGAGGCAGATATGACGTGCACCCAAATACATAATATAATTGAATTACTTACATAAGTATCTAAATATATAATAGTAATATGACCTACATATTTAATAAATAACACAAATACTACATAAATACCTATAAATATATAATATTATGGATTGCAAGTGGAAAGATAATGCTCTTTTAATCTTTTTTTAAAAATACCGAGTGAGGTACTGTTAGATGTGGCCATACTTGCGTAAGCCAAAGATAAAGCGAACGAGATTTTGAAGGCGTTCAAGCTTACTCAACAGCTCTTCGGTAGCATCTTTAATGTGGCAGACTAGCAAAACTACCAAGGGGATGTAAGGCTGACCGGTTCTTTTTACTTCTATAAGTAAGTAGGTATTTACTATTGCTATGAAAAGTTTGGGTCGAAAAAATAACAACTTTTCTCTTCGACCCTACCGAACGTGCCACCGGATCGTTCACGGGCAGACCAACGTTTTGTGGATCTACAAAACTTTTATTATTGTTACGAAGTGGCATATTTCTTGTACCTGAATAACGTAGGATAACCCACGGTGCCCTCTCTAGTCTGTTGAAGATTGTAATCCCCATTTTCACTAAACTTAGGAATGGGCTAAGTATCCTCTAAACTAGTTTTTGATCAGCAACAGCCAAATTGAGATACGAAAGAATTAAGGCGATTCCTAAGTTTAATGAAAACAGATTCTAATGCCCGATTGCAGTAAACTTCAGACGACACCTAAGTCGATTTCAGATATTCCAAACAAAATACCCGTACACTCGACACTGAAATGCTTAGGAACATCTTAAGCGTCGCCTAAGTTCAGTGCAATCGATAATAACTCCACCAGCAACTATGGCCATATCACTAACTTCCCCCACCTTTCCAGATGCTAGGCGGCAGTGGTTCCACAGCCGAGTCTTCCCAGACGGACTCAGACGACGTGTCCCCCGCCGCCCGCCGAAGAGGGGCGCTTCGCCCCCAGCCCCACCCGCACCACCAGACCCACCAGACCCACCCGTTGCAAGCCATACAGACGCAACTGTCGACGTCGTTGAATGCTTCGATGCAGATTGTGCCAAGACTGTAAGTATAATCCCACTAGAACCACCAGCTCCTATCCTGTTGTGTGAACGACCGGATGGAGAGATTTTGATACGGTTTTCTTTATTTGAAAGCCAGTTTCATCGAGCTGGTCCTTAGCTTTGTTTCATTTAAATCGGTTTAGTAGCTTAGGAAATATTTTAGTATAATGTAAACTTGGACATTACACAAGATAAAACATTATCTATCTTCTAATATATAAAATTCTCGTGTCACAGTTTTCGTTGCCATACTCCTCCGAAACGGCTTGACCGATTTTGATGAAATTTTTTGTGCTTATCCGGTATCTATGAGAATCGGCCAACATCTATTTTTCATCCCCCTAAATGTTAGGGGTAGTCCACCCCTAAATTTTTTTTAATTTATATGGCAAAACAACGTTTGCCGGGTCAGCTAGTGTTACATAAATATATATGGCACTGCTTATTTCTAGAAAGAAATCTGTTACAGCAGGCCTACCAAAGAAATGTGATAATAGTCGCCGATGAGACTTTTTTCTGTCCATTACGTTATTAAGTACCGCCCTCTGGTGGACTTGAAGTCTACCTTGTTCCACGTTGTTCTTTCTCTAAATATTTTTCGAAATACTGAGAGAAAACGCTTAGGTACAGGAGTAAAACAATCCAAATCGATCATCATCACCCCTCTCTTCCAGACCGGAGCTATCAAAACGCGACGCCCATAGCATAGACAAGGTGGACAAGCCCGAGAAACCCGAGAAATTCGAGAAACCCGACAAGACCAGACCCTCGGCGCTGGTCGCCCCGAAGGCAATGCGGCGGTCGGCCAGCACTTCGGGACTCTCGCTTGTCATACATGCAGGTTGGTGGTGACTGAATTGAAATAAGTGGCGTTGGTTTAGTGGCAGCGTGCTTGTGAGACCGATAACGTAAGGTTAGGCAACATTCGCAGAGTCCGGGAACTGGATTGGTGACTTGGTACTTTGAGGGTAGTCGAATGTTCATCACCGCAATGCCTGCATTTTATTTGGCAAATATACTGCTCAAATTGAGTATGCACTTAAAGTAAAACCCAAAGAATTTTCACTTCTAGTAACAAACATTACGAAAATAGATGAACATTTTAGGTTGAAATAGGAAAGAGGTTGAGCGGGTGGCTCAAGAAGCGATGGATTGACTTCGTTTCATCGAATGCGAGCTGATGAAGTTAAGAGGAATTAGTAGGAAAGTTGACCCCTGGGTGAAGCCGGGATTGACCACTCGGTTTTTTTTATGTTATACGGCAGACAAACAGGCAAGCGGGCCACCTGATGGAAAGTGGTCACCGCCGCCTATGGACATCAGCAACACCAGGGGAGTCACAAATGCGTTGCCGTCCTCTGAAGAGACCTCTAATCCTCCTCGGATGATTGATATAGTGGAAAAATTAGTCAAATCCTATGCTTAACGTTTTGATACACTGTACTGCTTGCTTATGTCATTTCAGTTCAAGAGAATAAGTGATTACTACTTCAAGAAAAAAAGTCCTTTGCAGCTATTGACACGTACAGGTTATTTGATGCATCTTTAGCCAAAAAGAGTTTGCTAGAAGGAAGCGTCAGCTGTCCCTTAGGTTCAATGATTTCGTCTTTAACCCTCAGATATTATCTATATGAACAAATAAAATAGTCATCATCTTGGCGTTGATGACATCTTGGTTGTACTCTCACGCACAAGGGCTGGGGGTCCGCCTTGACCATGGTCGATTAATTGGCAGATCAGGTAATTACAGTTGAGCGACTGCCATCCGACAACCGTGATCCTGCTACCAGGGGAACCTGACTAGATTGGATCATGGTTGCAAATTCAGTAGCCTGCATTTGCAGGTTTCTTCACGATATATTTTCTCACCGTAAGAGCATCGGTTAGTATTTAACTAATGTATGTAACTCGGAAAAGAGTCATTGCTACATGGCCACAGCGGAATTAGAAAACGATACCTATCGCTTACGAGTCAGATACCCTAACCTCTCGGCTCCGATAAACCGATGCTCCATTGCACCAGATTATTAAATAGACCTACTGTTTCCTATTTCATGTACAAATTTTGATAGTTAAAAATCTAACTGCTATATATTTATTTATGTATGCTATAAAAGTAACCCCCCTTTCTCCTCTAGCGGACGACAGCGTCCTCCTACCGAACGCCTCAGCCCTGGCGCTTGGCGCGATGTCACCATGCGGCGCTGGAAACACGTCGTCGACCAACTCGTCGCGCGACTCGTCGCCGTGCCGCGACCCGCCGTCGCCGTTCGCGCTCGCCAACCACTCGTAAGTGAATGGGGAGAAAGAGAGGGGGGAAAAGCAAAAAAAAGGTTACTGCCTGTCGCTTCCGGGCTGGAAAGTTGACGTAAAAATTGTACTCCTGCCGAACGCCTTTGGGCTGGCGCTGGGCGCGATGTCGGCGTTCATGAGTGTATGGGGGGAGAGAAGTGGAAAAAGGAAAAGAAATGGCGTACTACTGCCTACGCGTCAGCCCTGTCCCTGGGTGCGATGTCGCCATGCGGCGCCGGAAACATCTCCTCCACCAACTCTTCGAGGGACTCGTCGCCGTGCCGCGACCCGCCGTCGCCGTTCGCGCTCGCCAACCACTCGCGAGTAAGGGGAGAGAGGGGGAAAAGGAAAAAAAATAAAGAAAAAAGCGAACTACAGCCTACCGCCTCCGAGCTGGAAAGTTGACGTAAAAAGCGTACTACTGCCGAACGCTTTTGAGCTGGCGCTGGGCACGATGTCGCCGTTCGCGCTCGGCACTCGTGAGTTAATTAATCTTTGGCGGTGCAGGATAATATAACCGCCAATGTTGGCAAGCGAAGATGGTGGAAAGGTAGAAAAGGGTAATTACCCACCTGGCCGGGTGTTGTGACCAGGGGACCAAGGGTTGGCACATTTCTCTAGCGCGATGCAGGACGGTTAGCGCCATCTATGTGCGGATGCTTGCCAACCTTGTGTTCGTGTACTCGTAATGTGAGTATCGTTGAGTTTCCTTAGTGGAGCGATAGATATCGCTACAAATCTATTCGATTATCGATTATCATTCTCATAGAACTTGGAATCGATAGTTGCATGGTTATTCAGTACGTGTTATACAAAATAAACTATTTATTTTCTTTAGAATTAATAATTTATTTATACGACATTAAAAACCCTTCCACAACGACGATTTCGACACGTGCGTATTTTTATTCGGTCAGTCATTCTATTCTGTAGAATACGCGCGAGTCAAGATCATTGTTGTAAAAGGTCTCTTAGGGTGAAATCCAAATAAGGAATAAGAGTTATAGTTGCAAAAAATAATTTAATTATCTTAATGTAATTTTAAATGGTCGATTATTTTATTTGAATACCGATTTTCGATTGTCTGTTGTTATTCGTTATTCGTGGCACTTCACTAAAGGGGCGAGGCCTGCCTATGAAGTACGATATTATCCGTAGTACATTTTACCTAAACAAAACACGAAACTTCATGGGCGTGCGCCAAGGACCAACAATTAGTGAGCTGTCAAAATTATCATCCTATATTAGACAAAGCATAATGGGATTAGTGAACAAATCAATGATACTAATGTGCCATCAGTCTTTTCTCCACCCACAGTCTGATCCAGTCGTCGAAGCCGCCGATCGTGGTGCGCCGCGGGCCGCGCGGCTTCGGCTTCACCATCCACACGGTGCGCGTCTACTACGGGGACACGGACTACTACACTATGCACCATCTGGTCTCGGTGAGTGGATGCTAGTGATGTAGGGGCGGTGGGTGTACTTGATGAGTTTGCAAATACGGGCGTCTCCTGTCAAAGCCTTAATCTTGGGCATAGGGTTTTCGCCAGTGACGAAAGAAAGTCCTGTTCAGAGGAAAGGATGTATCGACACATAAAGCGTGTGTAGTTTTAAACATATAACATTAAATTGCCGATGCCGTCGACGATTTTAGGAAGATGCTCCGAAAAATTATGAATAACGTTTAATTATTTAATCAAATACAGAAATTATTTAGCCAAATGAAACCGAAATGAGGCCAGTATACAAGTAGACATTTTTCATTTTTCAGTTCAATTAATCATACTTTCAAAAATAGCACTAATATGTCTTTCGATGTTTTCTTTTCGATATATCGAAGTCGATATTGATACTATATGATCAAACGAACTTCGCGAAGTTCGATCGATATTATATGAGTCGCTTCATTCGAAGATATAAGATAATTCACAACGTAGTCCCTTTAGCCTACAAGGTAGCTTCGCACGTTTATTTAAAGTAAAATCGATTTGTTTTCAATCGATCATTTTTTTTCGATCCTACGTACCGATACAGCCAGCCGCCATTTTTACGTCATTCTTTTTAGAGATACTATGCGAAACTTCCCCACGCCTGGGAATATGGGCGGGCGGGTGTTATATCTTCGAATGAAGCGACTCATATAATATCGATCGAACTTCGCGAAGTTCGTTTGATCATATATTATATTTCGTCGCTTCATTCTTCAGATATAAGATAATTCACAACGTAGATGTTTGGAGAGGGAAGTTTTGCAAATTTTAAACAAAATATTAATTATTCATACATTTTAAACAATGTATTAATTATAAGGTATCAACCGTAAATTAAACATATTACATAATGGACACTGGTTAATTCATTATTAAGAAAGCAAACGGGTTTAACAAATCGGCCGACATCAGCGATCGGCCTGATATAATATCTGGCGAAAACGCGATGTGCTGGTCCTTGCGGCCACCGCATTGCGGGCCCCGCCGCGGAGACGCCGCCGGCCCCAGCGCCGGACACCGGAAGCCGGGCACACCGAGCCACAGCACATGTACCCATGACACACTGTTATCTGTCATCACCCTGCCAATCCATTGGCTAATGGTTTGTCCGTGACTTGTTTATGGTGTGGTTTTCACGACAGAAAGAGATACTTAGTATGTGCCAGTACTGAGTTGCTCGATTCTAATCAAATACTCCTCGAGTGTGATGGAAGGGGTTATGCGTAAATTAGGTACGAAAGAGCCCTGGATACTAGCGACCTGACCCTAATGTTGTAACTAATTATGATTTTAATGCTATTTGAGGTGGTATTAATATTATCATCCTTAAAAGTAATAGCGTTTGTACCCTGTGTGTGTGCGGTACACAGGGTCAGTAATATTCCTAACGTTCTGGTTAACTTTTTATTATGTTTTATTTATTCGGACGGGACCGAATTTGAAATGTTATCCAATACACTCTCGTGGATTCCAAGTGGCAGTATACCTAGGCAAACTTGGATTGAATTTGAAAGCTCCTTTTGGTGATCGTTTAATTCGAACATCCTAACTGAGACCAAAATGGGATACGGAGCTGAACGATGATTGTTCAAAGTGTCATACGAAGCATTCGTATTAAAACAATTACTTAAAATGTTATCAGAAATTCGTTAGAATCTTCATATGGATCAGTTATATTCTGCAATCAAAATTGCAAATCGAGAGAAGTGCGGCAAGTGAGAATGCATGAGATTAATCGCATCTACTGCGATAGCCTCCGAGTCCTGTTTGCAGGATAAATAGCGCTCACAGTCGGCATTGACGCGAGACATGAAATCGGTAATCTACCGATACCTCAATCATAGTCTGTCTAACAGTGTGGACTATCTATCGGTAAACCGAGTCAGAGAGTTTCCACTCTATGTCCTTGTTGTTTGTTTCCTCTCTTGAGTCCTCGTCAACCTTAATATCACATAACGAAATATGCCGCGCTATATTCTTTGCATGAAGGTATTCAATACTTCCTTGACAATTTACATAGCTGATAGCTGTGGTGTTATCTACTCGTACCAATATAGCACAATTATTATCGTATGATGCAAAATTTTTAGGTTTAGTAAATCCAGTTAATGGGATACTTGAGTTCACATTGCTTCCAACACCCGTTGACCCAATCGTCGCCATAGACGGTTCCCCAGTCAGTACGAGAGCCATAAGTGAAGTTCTCGTTTACATAATGAAGTCCTGAGGGACAATAAAGGGCCAATGTTTTGCGCCCATCAATTAAGATCCTCAAAGAACGTAGAACGAGGGGATATTTATGCTAAAGTTTAAGTAGCTATTATATTTTTAAATACATTTTAAAAATAGATAAAAATTGGTCTCCAAAGTTTTTGTGTGCAATCAGCTGTATTGTAGCGCTGGACAAGCTGCTACTGACAGCGCAATAAGTTGAGCGAACCTATATTGTGCAACGGGGAAGAGACGAAAATATATACACTGATTGTGCTATAATGTCGCGTTTCTCCAGTTAAAAAAAATTAAGTGAAATTCTCAAAATTAAACATATAAACACTAGAATTTTACACATATTTTTAGGTTGCAAGTTGCTTTTGTTAACGTTGACTATGAATCCCAGACATTGAAGTAATCTGGGCCTCGTTAACATTGCTTAGACATTTCTCGAAGTCATTGCCAATGCAAATGATATCGTCTAAGTATAGCACGGATTTTGAGCCTTGAGACCTTAAGAAGGTGAAGACCTTAGTCGTCACTTTAGTAAACCCTCGCGGGGCAACCGAGGTACTAATACAGTAAGGCTGAAAATTTGTAAATTCTGCCATCGAATTAAAGCTTTTATGGTTCACAATTTTAAATTTATAATATTTAAAAATGTGTTTCTTGGAATTTGTTTTGAAATGGTTCTGTGGTCCGATATACGTGGTCGGTATAAATTTATTTGTGATTTTAGATTTATGGTGAATCTTTTTTCCCATTCGGTTTAGGTGCCGGGAATATTTTAGATAAAAATTGATTATGTATGTGGGGCTGCCGCCTGCCCAATGCAAGGTGTTCGGCTGAACACTCTAAAATCGCACCCAAATCTACTAACATTTTAATGGACTAGGGGACTTCTTCTTTTTGTCAGGAGCAAAAAGTTTGGTATTGGTCAGGACCAGGTATACATAGATATTGTGCCACGGACTTATAGAATGGGGCTTCTAAACCGTCCCGAATCAATGCCAACAATTAATTATAAAATAATTGTCCGCGACCAACGTGGCGCACCTGAGTCACTTAGGTGACTATGTAGGCGCGGCTGCGGCGGCCGGCGGCTTCCGCGGCGCGGGGGCTGCTTGGCCGGCGCTCGCTGCGGCCCGGTGACGGCCGGCGCGGGGGGAGCCGGCCATTTCCCCGGGCTCGCGTGGCCGAGCAAGGGGTATGTCGATGGAGCCAATTCGCACACAGTACTTCCGAATAGCGTTTCGTTTCGGTGAGTGTTCCGGACGACATTCAAGGACGCCTTATCGTTAGGCGTTATTATTATCAGTTTTATTCTCGATTTCGAGTCCATAAAATAAAGATCGCAAGAGTATGCGGCGGGCGTCACTCAGTTATTTGACGGCGATGAATATGGTATTCTCCTCGTTGGAGTACGTGTTGCGGCGCGGATGACCGCAACGAAGGCCGCCGCCGCGCCGTCGCCGCTTTCTTGTCGCGGCCGCGGGCGCTCTCGGTTATCGAGCCTAAACTTTATTATTACGAAATTTTATTTTTGAGCCTGGGGTAACTTTATGTTTTCCGGCACTAAATAACTCTTAAGGATATTTTCCTCGTAAGGGAGTCACAATAGACTCATATTGTTATGTATTTTGTTCCCGTGCTCGGGTCCGTTGTGGATATTGGCTTCGAGGGCCCGCACTAGCTGTGGGTCTAACTGTGCGCGGGCGCATCGGACGGCACCGACGAAGGCTCCTTCGCTACTCTAGCGGCGACGGCGACCTGGGGCAGGTCTGTTGACGCCTCAGTAGCCAGTAATACCTCTCAGTAATTGCATTCGGAGGTGTGTCAATGTCTAAAACCGCAGACAAATTCATATTATGTCCGTTTTAGAACAAACGAGTTTACGAACGAGTGGTCGATTACACCCCTACTTTACTAGTAGGTACTTAATGCCCCACTGTTTAAAGTATTATTCTCATCGTTCATCGAGTGTTCATATTATATTAAGGTGTTTGTATTGATCCCCGATCAACTAAAAACCATTCCCAAGATAAAACCACGGATATGTGAAGAATGTGGGTATATCCACAAAATAAATCCGCACTGCCGATGCTCGATCGACGGTGGCGGGTAGGTAGATTTCATAGACCTCTAAATGATTCTTGATCATCAGCAGGTTGAGACACTTGGGATTATTGCACATTGCCTTCGTGATGGTTCACGACCAACCTCCAGGCTCTGTGTCGATACCGTCGTGTTGGTTCTCGACCAACATCCTGGTGAATATGCACATTGCCTTCGTGATGGTTCACGGCCAACCTCCAGGCTCTGTGTCGATACCGTCGTGTTGGTTCTCGACCAACATCCAGGTGTATAATTTTACCGTCGCGTTGATTCTCGACCAACGTCCAGGTTTTTACCATCGTGTTGACTCACGGCCAACCCCCAGGTTTTACATTGAAACACTCGATGCATAAATTACACGTATCACATTAAGCGAAAATCGCGTAAAATAGAAACTTACTTAGTTTTAATCGGAATCTAAAGTATCTAAAAACCTCGATCATCACCAGGTTGAGAAACTAGATTATTGCATATTGCCTTTGTGATGATTCACGACCAACCCTCAGGCGGTATATGCGTAGTTATTTGATATCGTCGTGTTGATTCTCGACCAACCTCCAGATGAAATTTTAATTATATTCTTCATTTTTTATTGTATATACATTAAAGCTAAATCACCGTCGTGTTGACTCACGGCCAACCCCCCGGTTTTGTATTAATACACTCAATGCATAAATTATAAAAGTAACTACATTCGGCGAAAATATTGTAGGTACTTACATGAATTTTTATCGGAATCTGAAGTGGAATCCGAGAATATCGCCACTATGTGACATCGTAGGGTTTTTGCTTTTTCTTTTAAAATACCGAATCTTGTTTTCGGCGCTGCGTTTCTACTTTTGAAATAAAATTTTAACAATTTGTTGTGCACCACGTGTGCACGATGTGCTCGCTACCTCGCACGAAAAAGGAATGACGTAAAAATGGCGGCTGGCTGTATCGGTACGTAGGATCGAAAAAAAATGATCGATTGAAAACAAATCGATTTTACTTTAAATAAACGTGCGAAGCTACCTTGTAGGCTAAAGGGACTACGTTGTGAATTATCTTATATCTGAAGAATGAAGCGACGAAATATAATTTTAAAAGTATGGATGTAACGGTGTACAGTTTTTTTTTACTTTTAACATTATTAGCATAAAACACAATATGGCGAATCGGCACATTCATAGCCTGTTACCGCCATTAAAATTGAACCGTTGGGCATGTCCTTACAGGGTAAGGAGCTTCTTTCGTCATTGGTTTTTGGGATTTCAAAATCCACTGTGCAAAGGGGTCTGGAAGGCCTGTCAAATAGATCTGTCATTGGCTAAAATAGATTTGTCATTGGCTAAAATAGACCTTCCTTCTCAGTAGCGCCATTTATTGGATTTTGAAATCGTGTAAACCCTAATTCGAATGGGATAACCCGCTGTGTTCTACGTCTAATTAAATAAGCTCATAAGCTTTTCCTCATTATTTGATAATCTAATACTTCCGCCACGTACCGGAAGGCGCAGCGTGGGTAGGCGTCCCACAAGGTGGACCGGCGACCTGGTTAGGATCGCTGGTAGCAGCTGGATGTGGAAGGCACAGGACCGGCCGCCGTGGAGATCTTTGGGAGAGGCCTATGCCCAGCAGTGGACGTCTTTCGGCTGGTTTATTTCTAATATCACTAAGTGGGCAAACAAGATGGATAGATAGATAAATTCTTTATTGCTCACACAAGAATAATTACGTTAAAAAGTTCCGACAAAAAACCATAACTAGTTGTGGGCAAAGGCGGCCTTATCGCTGCAAGCGATCTCTACTAGGCAACCTTTGTGTAAAGAACCGTTTGATATACAAGCTTACGGTCTGCCCGATGGTAAGCAGTCACCGCAGCCTATGTACGTATGGTATGGTGATGATGATGATGATGATGACTTATATGTAATATCCTCTGTCAGGCGGTGAGCGAGCAGGGCGCGGCGTGGGCGGCGGGGCTGCGCGCCGGGGACCTCATCACGCAGCTCAACGGGGAGCCCGTGCAGGGGCTGCTGCACACGCAGGTAGGGCGGAGGCCTGGCTGCCCGGAGCCATGGGCCATAGGCAGGGCGGGGCTGCGCGCCGGGGACCTCATCACGCAGCTCAACGGGGAGCCCGTGCAGGGGCTGCTGCACACGCAGGTAGGGCGGAGGCCTGGCTGCCCGGAGCCATGGGCCATAGGCAGGGCGGGGCTGCGCGCCGGGGACCTCATCACGCAGCTCAACGGGGAGCCCGTGCAGGGGCTGCTGCACACGCAGGTAGGGCGGAGGCCTGGCTGCCCGGAGCCATGGGCCATAGGCAGGGCGGGGCTGCGCGCCGGGGACCTCATCACGCAGCTCAACGGGGAGCCCGTGCAGGGGCTGCTGCACACGCAGGTAGGGCGGAGGCCTGGCTGCCCGGAGCCATGGGCCATAGGCAGGGCGGGGCTGCGCGCCGGGGACCTCATCACGCAGCTCAACGGGGAGCCCGTGCAGGGGCTGCTGCACACGCAGGTAGGGCGGAGGCCTGGCTGCCCGGAGCCATGGGCCATAGGCAGGGCGGGGCTGCGCGCCGGGGACCTCATCACGCAGCTCAACGGGGAGCCCGTGCAGGGGCTGCTGCACACGCAGGTAGGGCGGAGGCCTGGCTGCCCGGAGCCATGGGCCATAGGCAGGGCGGGGCTGCGCGCCGGGGACCTCTTCTCCAAATAACTCACGGGAACAGATCGCGCAGGATAGGGCGACCAATGGCGAATTCTCGTATCGCAGGCCAAAATCCACTTCGGGTCGATGAGACAGCGAAGTAAGTAAGTATTCTGGTAACAATTTTTTCTGTTACTAATTTTATTAATACAATCAAATCTTCAAAACGAGAGCGGGGCAGGTAAAATCGTTTCCAAGTATTGTAGGTATGAACGCGAACTGATGAGATTTATCAATATTTTTGCGATGAATGGGCAAATCTTTTTATAATATCCCTTCTTTTTGGCCTTCGTCGCAGTCGGCTAAAAATGAAAACGAAACAACGGCATCGAACATTTTCTATTTTCATTTTGACTATTGTCAATTGTTTAAAAATATTAGTAAATCGTTTAAGTTTACGTTTTTATCTACAATATTAAAATTCCTAAAATTTTTGACAGATTTGTCGCCGGTTTTAGCCATTGTCACTAACAATATTATTCCTTTGTCAGGTCCTAAGGTTGCTGTTGGCGGCGCCCCACGCGACGCTGCGAGCCACGCCTCTCGACCAGACTACGATACAGGTGAGGTTTAACTTTTATGACTATTAAATTAGTTGCAAGCGAACAATTGGTGAAAATCGCATGAAAATCCGTTCAGTACTTTTTGAGTTTATCGCGAACAGACAGACAGATGCGGCGTGGGACTTTGTTTTATAATATGTAGTGCTAAGACAAGTCAGTCTGCACAGATTATACTGGACTGCCAGTACTTGAATCGGTACTGCACTATTGCACATAGAGTCGCATGCTGATATCAATGTATTTTTTTAAATATCGTTATTTACTAACTTCTCTATAATTCATACTAACAAAAATGAGTCCTTTGTTACTTGATCATCAATACGACAGCCCATAACAGTTCACTGCAGGACTTAGGGCCTCTCCCATGCGAGGCCCAAGGTTATTGCCACAATCTCCATGCTTGGCAGGCGGATTGGAGATCGCAGTGTTATAAATATAACAATGGAAAATGCTGCTGCCCATTTTCCGGAGACTTTTAAGAGATCTTTTGCCTCGAAAACATGAGTCGCCTTGTACGACACCCACGACTGTAAGGTGTTGGTGCTATTCAACTCTGCCGGATACCACACGGCCACTCAGCATAATACGACACAAATTGTCACTGTGGACACTGTGTGTGTATGTGTTTTCTGCCTAGCCTTGGACGCTTGTTACTTGTTTTTAATGTTATATGGTAGGCAAACAGGCAAGCGGGCCATTTGATGGAAAGTGGTCACCACTGCCCATAGACATTAGCGACACCAAGAGTATCGCCAATGCGTTGTCCACCTCTATAACCCCTCTACTGCCAAAGCCACGGTTCCCCAAATCCCCACCCCATGGAGCACTGGAGACCTTACTCACCGGCAGAAACACAATACTATTTAAAAGAGTATTGTTTAGCGGCGGTATTCTGTACTTGATATAATAAATGGAATTGAAATTGAAATATACTCACCCCCACCTCTCTATCTCTAGGCGGGCGGTCGCCGTCGTACGTGCGGTGGGCGTCGCGCGTCGGCGCCTCCGCGGCCGCGGCCGAGACGAAGATGCTCGCTGTTTAGGAGGATATCCACCAAGCGAGCTTCGCAGGAGATGCATCAGGTAATATAAAACTGTATTTCGAATAAATATAAGGTAAGGTAAATAAGCGACTGAGCGAATTTACCAAATACTAAAAAAAATTTATCGGTCATAGACTCAACAACCCTTACATCTTTTACATCAGATATTCTTAAATAACAAAAATAAATAATAACTTTTGGGCAGAGTTACGTCCCAGAATCCTATCTCGACTATTTATTCTTAAATATTTTTAATGTCACGTGAAGGTTTGGCGATGAAGAAGAAAAGGGTAAAGGTTTTTTCTTCCAATAACGAACCTTGTCATACTCTAACAGGGAAAATGAGGCCAGCCACTCGGTCCAATTGGTCCTGTCACATGCACTGGGGAGGTACTGCTCTTGGCGACTGATAATGCTGCTAAATGCTAACAAGCCAGATCTAACTTTGTTTTCGTAAACTTGAAGAAAAATGGTGATGATGGCATCATCTCAGCCATGATACAATCCCTGATAGGTTCCCCTGTTAAGGGTCTTGGAGGTCAGACTCCTCTGTAATTAACTGATCTGCCAAATTTTGGAATGGTGAAGGAGGATCTCTGGCGTTCGTGCTCGAGAACATAACGGAGCTGTTAATGCGAAGATGATTATAGATTGTGAGACACAGAGCCGTACCGTAGATTACCCTACCTCCTATGTCATCGTTTTATTAGACCCACAAAACGTTGGTCTGCCTGCACAACGTTCGGTACAGTCGAAAAGTTTTTTAATCCACCCAAACTTCCGACTTTTTGTTGCGACCAAGACACGGACTACTAAAAACAACATAAACCAGCTACAGAGTATGAAACCGATGGATATCTTATAACGACCAATAACTCGATGCGAACCTTGCTGGCTGGAAACACTGTGATGACGTCAAACTGATGTCTAGGCTCATGTCCGTCTCTGTCATATATATTATATGATAGTGATGATAACATGCTATTGTTTCCGTGCTCAGCTGTCCGGAGCAGCGGGGGCAGGCGGTGCTGAGGCCCCGGCGGCGACGCCCGCCGGGGCGGCCGAGCCACTCCACCACGCCATCACCACGCACTACCAGAGGTAAACATACCAACAGAACATCACCAACATCACCAACATCACGAACATCACGAACATCAACTCATCACAGTCCCTAACAGCAGCCGTACCGTCGTTCTTCGGTACCACGCCGCCATTTTGATGCAATTCAGTGTGGACCAATCGCAGCATGCCTGAGATGTCTTGCTGCGGGTTTAAAGTCAATTGCATCAAAATGGCGGCGTACAATCGGAAATGGTACCACTGCAGTCCGCTGCAGGACTTAAAATAGTAACAGACCAATTTAATAAACTCAAATCTATTTTGTCTAAGAATTTTTCAACCTTATAAATTGTCTTTACTCATTAGTACATCATGTTTGTTTACCAAAGAAGACAAGTCAGTCGTACTGTACCAAATGCAGTCAACTCCCCAAAACACCACACAACCGCCTAACACAACCATCAAACCCATCCAGGCCGTCCTCCCTCCACGGCCTCAAGCACAAACTCGTGGCGGGCGTGGGCGTGGGCGTGGGCGTGGGGGGCGAAGTCCGGCGCGCGTCGCTCCAACATATGCCGCTGTCGCCGTTAGCTAGGACGCCTTCGCCACAACCGCTGCCACAGCCAGCTTCGCCTACCAGGTAAGATAAGATTAAAAAAAAGAGAAATTAAATAGTAACATATTCGTTTTATTCGTTATCTTTTTTACAAGTTCGAATCAGCAATACAAGATGTAAAATATGACGATTTTAGGTTTAAAAGATTTAAGTGAATTACAAACATTTTTGACAGACGATGAATGCGTGTGAAATAAGCCCTAAAGGCGGGCATGGCGAATGATTTATAAACGTTCAGTTTGGCGTGGCTGGCCGTAATTCCAATCTATAATACAACAGGATAGCTGAAGAACTAAACTAGAAGTATCGCTGAATATATTATTAAATTAAGTATTTGTATTGCAAAAGAAATCATAAACTAACCTAAACAATTTAGTTTTAATTGGTTAGATCTCAGCATTTACAATCTCGACTAAAATAAGTATCGCCGAATCGATTTTTTGTCAAGCAGAAATCTATCAAAATTATCACTCCGCCTTCCAAAATGCGTGATACGACAATGACCCTTGCTCTATGAGCAACGCGTTTCAGTTTGCTCTGTCAGTGTAAATAAAGAAAAGCTAGTGAACGGTTTAGATTTAACTGAATATAAATAAATATATCTTTATTTTAGGCTAAGTAACGAATTACACCCATATCACAAAATTAATAATTTAAAATAATATAACATTAAAATTTAGATAAAAATTACTTTAAGTCATGCTTCAGTCTTAATAATAATTTAAATTAAGAATAAGGTTGTATGTACAGTTATATAGTTAGGAATGTTTTTACATTTCTTATAATCGAATTTTTATATGTATATTTACATAATGCTTATACGATGTATATCATGGTATTTGGGAATCATTATAAATGTATGTATGTCTCTAATCAATCATGCATTCTCTCTCCACTGTGGAGTTGGTTGCATCGTGGGTTGTCATCTTAACTACTGTGAAACATTACATAACTAACTATCTGTGTCACAAACATGTCATATTTGGGTTCGTGTTACGTTTACTGACCAAATAACTGTCAATTAAAACTATATCTTCACAATATGAACCGTCACTATAATAGAAATAGTGCCTCCTTGAAAAGTTATTTTTGGAAATTAAGTCTCTATTTGATATAGTGTCAGTGTTGTGTCTACTTGATCACGAAAAAGGAGTCTTGATGCCCTTATTAACTACCACCCCCGAAGTTTTAAGGGGATCCTAATACGTTTAAAATACAGATTTTTCATGGAAATCTATCAATTTCAAAGTGCATCTTAATGTAATGTCTTAAGTAACAGAGAGAGAGAAAGAAAGGAGAGTTTAAGGGGGACTCTAAAAGCACTTTGAAGGTGATAGATATTGATTAAAAAAATCTATGTTTCAAAAGTGTTAGGATCCCCTCAAAACTTAGGGGGTGATGTTCTAACCGGGCACGAGACACTGTCGTTGCACCAGAAAAAACCTTACTAGACAAAATAGTTCTAATTTAAATTTGATTAAATATTGTAGTGTCATGGCGTACTATCCTCAAATCTTACGGGATGATGGTGAAACCAGCCACGAGACACTGTCGTCTCAGTTGTTCTCACTGTGTCTCAGTATAGGTGTTCGTATGCTATATATTTTTATACAACCTTCACCTCCCGTCAGTAAACGTACACATCCCCCCTTCCCCCCCATCTACACACTCACCCCCACCAATTCGCATACTCGCCCCATAGCCGATGCGAGGCCCGCAGTCCATCTCCGTTAGCGGCGCGCGAGTGCGGCGGGCGGCGGGCGTGGGCGCGGCGAGACCCCGCCTCACCGCTACTGAGGAGGGCTTTGTCGCCTGACAGGTATGGTGGGAGGGGTGTTACCCACCCTGGTGGGGCTTTAGGGTGGTCGGTTGAGGCCCCTGTGCCAGAGTTGTTGAGGTAGGCAGTTTTGTCTGATAGGTATGAAAAAAGGGGTACGGGTATCCACGATGCGCAAGAGAGCGAGACAGCTCTAGTTATCAGCTAAGTAGGTGAGATTAAAAGTTTGCATCTCGCACGACACAGCCCGTCCTGCTACGGATGGTGGTCGTTTACCCGGATAATGGGATAGGTGTGTGAGCTAGTGGGGTAGGTGGGATTGATGGGGTGAGTGTGGTTCATGGGAAGGGAGTTGAAGGGTTAAGAGGGGATCGACATGATAAAATTGGTGTATTAGAAGGGATAGCAGAGGCAGCTGGAGTAGACGGGGTATGCTATAGTCGAGGTATGTCGAGATAAATGGGGTGCCCCTATGAAAACGTATACACGTAGAGCTTGTCTAATCTAAAATGACGCGCCCCACAATCGCATTAACACACACAAGCAAGTTTAAAATATGGACGCAATACATATACAAATGCCGTTGTAATTGGTCATTCAGTTGCCGGTGAGACTCGTTCACGTTGCACGCGTCGTTCGATTGGAGCAGTCGACGCTCCCACACAGATGAAGTGTCGTTATTAATATTTGCACTCACACATCGAAATCAACTAACTAAGTAGTGGGGCGCGTCATTTTAGACTAGACGAGCTATACCCCCATACTTGGTGCGAGTGTGTAACCCCGCGTCCCTGTCACAAAGGCGAGCCCTGTCGCCTGACAAGTATAGTAAAACGAGGAGGGTAGACGGAGTTGGGGTAGAACGACATCACCTAGCCGGTGCTTGGAGGGTTTTCTCGCCAGACACCTACGGTTGACACCCACCCTGTGGGAGTATGTTGGGTGGAAATAGAAGTATGCAGGTCAAAAGTTTATGGTTTGGCTTTTTATTGTTCTTGGTTATGTACTTCGAGTTGAATAAGGAGACAGTGTAAATGAGGTTGTTGGGCCAACTGGGGTACTCCTAAACGGGGTAAATAGGGTAGTCCGTTCCCATTTATTATGAACGATTGCGACGGGCGACGTGACGACGAGAGCTCTCACGACCGATCAGCCGATGTTCAGTCATACAATGAATTAGTTGACCACTTACATACTCTCTCTTACTCCATACTTTTTTTAGTCCATATTGTCATATAAATTATTGTATGAACTAATTCGTTGAATGACTGTACTAACTATTATAAAATACTTTGTGCATTCATGTCTTAGCTAGAATAAGAGTTTTTATCGATGTCTTGAAGGCTTCTGATATTTGTTTTAAGTTTTTTTTTCAATTCACAACATCAACTTGATCATATCATAAGCACACTGCACCTTTGTGGAATCATTTTCTGTTATCATGCATCGTTACGTGATTGGCTATTTGTTTTTATATATGTTCATATTCTATATGTTTTTGTACGTATAATTTGCATCATTTTATGTTGTATGGAGGAAAAATATTTACCAGGAATTGGCATGTGTTGATTTTTATATATTAAACTTTATTTTGTTCACACGCGAAATTTTAGCTCGCACGTTTTTTGACATCCTGTAAAACTTTAAATTGAAATAACCAAAAGAAGAAATCATTTAGTATCAGTGAAACTAGCTTTATTGGAAAGACAATTTTATGGCGTTTATGTTTGAATATAATTTCCGCAATGTGGCTGCCATGGTTGGCGCGTAGATGGGCCAATCTGGACATCCTATTTGCACACACTTTCGCATCAATTGCGGCGGTGTTTCGCTAATAACTCACCGAATGTTGTGTTCGATCGTTTCTAGTTTATCGGTGTATAAAAGTAACTTAACATATCTTCAAAGACAATAATGCAATGGAGTGTGATTTAATGTGATTTAACACAACCTCGGTAGCCAACGTCAAATTTTCGTTGACGTTCATTTCTTTCCCCGTACAAAATTTTGTTCCACGACAAAGCTCACTTTTGGTCAAATTAAGTTAATGAACACACGATGGCCAAAAGACCGAAATCACATTCATACATAAATGCCATAAAATTAATCCTGCAGTGCCCTGCTATCGGCTCCGATGCTGATAATTATAACCATCCCCCCAGGCTCCACCCCCGCTCAGCGGAGTCCAAATGCTCAATATCCCCGCTATGTTGCGGGGCCACGGTCTCCGGGGTACAGACCGCGGGGGCGGCGCGCGCGGGGCGGGTGTGGCGCGCCGGCCCGCCCCCCGCGCCCCCCACGCCCCCCCCCTGCCGAGAAGGAGGAAGTGTCAGCCCCCCTGCCGAGGATCGCCGAAGAGAAGGACTCGCCCACGCATCAGATGCGGGGCGTTGGTGTCAGGTGGGTTTTTATTCTTGTGTGCATAGTGTAAATTATAGTCGCTTTCCACGTCTGTCTGTATTTTATACGTTTTAAGATTTTCGTAGTCACTACACTTTTATTACACATGCAACACACATGCATGACGCACGCAACTGCGTCGAAATATCGAGGGAAAACAATACTAACCGTGATAACAAACCCGATAATATGTGTGACGAAAGTGTTGTTTTTTTAATGTCACACGATTGGCAAACAGGCAAGCGGGCCACCTGATGGAAAGTGACACCGCTGCCTATCATCATCATCATATCAGCCAGAAGACGCCCACTGCTGGGCATAGTTCTCCCCCAGAGATCTCCACAAAGGCCGGTCCTGTGCTTTCCGCATCCAGCTGGTACCTGCGATCCTTACCAGGTCGTCGGACCACCTACCCACACTGCGTCTTCCGGAAACCGCTGCCTATAGACATTAGCAACACCGGGGGTATCGACAATGCGTATTTCCGCTACCTCTTCCTGAATCACGCAACCTTTACTTCATTTTCATTTAGCTTTCAACGCTTGGAGTGAATAGGATGTTCCTAGAGTGTTCTTTTTTTTTTTAATTTAGACTACCTTGGCATTAGACCGCCATTTCATCTGGTGGTAAGTGACTATGCTGCGGAAGATGGGGCATGCCTGTATAGGGACAGCTTATTCCACCCCTAGCCACCACTAGGTGAGATGCCGGTCACATGCCAGGCCAGTCATATATATAAAAAAACATTTCTATACCACCCGTCTCCCCCCAGGACGCCAGCCAAGCAGACCACCCCCTCGATATTCACGTCCTCCCCCAAGGCGAAACTGACCACCTCACAGCTGGACACCTCGGGCACGTCGTTCGCCTCTCTCTCATTGTCGGACGAGTCGTTCGGAGACACCTCCGCTCTGGATACCTCGAGGGATGGCAGGGGTGAGTGTTGAGGCTTACAAATACAAATAACTTTATTGAATACATCTAATTATGTAGGTACGTATTATGTTATTACACTTTTCCAGTGCACCAAACTGTCTTACAGATAGATGGAACTTCGATAATTCATTAGTCTTCATAGTTGAACAGCGGTTAGTGCTTTTACGGTGAGGGAAAACATCGCAATGAAACCTGGACATTCAGGCGACTCAATGTGTAACTATGATCCAACCTGGTCAGGTTCCCCGGTTAACAGGCTCACGGAGGTTGTGTGGCAGTCGCTTCATTGCAATTGTCTGATCTGCTGAATCCTGGATCTTGTTCATGGTGGAGCCTAGGCCCACGTACGCGAGAGCACAACAGGGACATTAACACCAGGATTATGATGATGATCGGGGATGATGATACTTTACTATGGTCATGTTTCACCACCCGGGGATAACGTTTCACATAGTTTATCTAAGCCCAGAGATGAAATTCAATATCAAAAGTATAAGCAAATTGCCCCTATAAAAAATAAACCCAATGGATGGAAAAATAGTGTTTCATTTTGATGGATATGACAATTTTTATGATATATCAATTATTTTAAATAACCAACACCTTGGGTTTTTGTTTATAGTGGTATCTTGTTTACACTGTTGATCTTGAATTTCATCTCCGAGTATAGTTACGAGGACCGCACAGAGACCTGTGTGAGCAGAGGATAAATATGCACTACCTGCCACCGACTTAACTTACATCACTTTTTTACAGACAACAGTCACTCGAGTACGGATTCGAAATCGACGACCGTCGAAGACAAGTTCAGAAAACTGTCCATGTCGTCGATAAGCGAAGAGCCGGTTAAGAAATCTGTAGTCGAAGCTACTCCACCGACGCAACCCGAACCACAGCCGAAGACCAGAAAGAAATCGGACTCCAGCCTCAAAGAAGAAGACACAAAGAGGGAGAAAAAGAAAACAGAGACTCAAAAGCCAGAACTCAAGAAGCAGGACTCGGTCAAGAGGATAGAAAAGGTCGAACCGAAAATCGAGGAGAAACCACCAGAAGTTGTCAAGCCAGAAGAGAAGAAGGACAAAGTAATGGAACGAACAGGCTCCGTCAAGAAGATGGATAGCAAGCAGGAGAAAGCGGAAGCGAAGAAGTTGGAGAAGCAGGAGAAAGCGGAGATTAAAAGGCAGGAGAAAATGGAGGCGAAGAAGTCGGAAGCCGTCAAGAAGCAGGAGGCGGTGTTGAAGCGACAGGAGTCGGCAGATGCTCTCAAGGTGAGGAAAATGTGGAATATTTATTGCGTTTTGTCGGTAATTCTTATGATATTCTTATTGGTTATTTTGACGTAAATGTTAATGACATAATGTTTGCTACCTCTTCACACCTAAACGGATGAAGGGATTTAAATTAAATTTTGTAGGTAGATTAGGGTCTGGAATAACACATAGGCTACTTTTTTTATTTAACACTAATATAGCTAATAGCCCAGAAATGAAACTATTAAGATGTACTTTTTATGAATTCGTCATGAAATCTATGTCCTCTTGGATCGGCTAGCTGTGGTAAGGAGCTCGGATAAGTTCACACAGCGCCATCTAGTAAAGTAAGCAAATAACTGATAAACTTATAAATACAAACTTATATATACTTTTAAATACATACTTATACACGTACTCTACATGCAGACCCGTAACAGAATAAATAAATAAAATCTTGATCCTCTCCCACAGTCCCCGGAGTGCGAAGGCTCCGACGGCCGCAAGAACAGTATGGTGAGCAAACTCCTGGGCGTCATGGGCCGCAAGCGAGACGACGACGACCGCGTCGGGAAGAGGCATGACAGGCACCATAAGAAGAAGGTATGTTCTGTTTTCTACATCACATCCCATAAACAGTCCACTGCAGGACTAAGGGCCTCTACCAAGAAAGGGGAGGTTATTGCCGTAATCTCCACGCTTGGCAGGCGGGTTGGAGATCGCAGTATTATAAATATAACAATGGAAAACGCTGCTGCCCATTTTCCAGCCTACGGAGACTTAGATTTATTCCTCTAAACATTGGTCGCCTTGTACGACACCCACGAGTGTAAGGGGTTGGTGCTATTCTACTCTGCCGGACACCACACGGCCTGTTCTGTTTTACTATGTACTAATATTAGTCTTTTCAATAAAAAGAACGAGCGTGGAATAGTGGTTAAGTCCGATTCGTATGCGAGAGGTTCTAACCCCAGTTCCGCCATGTACCAATGACTTTTTCTCAATTCAGCTCAGCGTCTGCTCTCTTACGGTGGGGGAAAACATCGTGATGAAAGCTGCACATTTAGGCCACTGAATGTGTAACCATGATCCCACCTGAGGGCCTATCGGCTATCTCAGTGGACAACTGAATTTGACATAAAAAAATCTGACACTACTCTAATTTGGTAGACGCTATTGCCAGTTTTCAACGTAGATGACGTGGTGTAGAATTATCTAGTGTCATATACAGTTGTCAACTAAGTTAGCCAATAGCCCCGCTGGTTAGTAGTTTGGGCAATATTGATAAATATGTATTCTTGATCATTCTGTCGCGTCGGTTAGGTTATTTACTGGGTAGGCATTTGACCACTGATGAAACTAGCACATTCAGGCGACTGAATGTGTAACCAAGATCCGATCTGGTCAGGTTCTCCTGTTAACGGGGTCACTGCGGTCAGACGGCAGTAGCTCCACTGTAATTACCTGATCTGCTAAATATTAGATCTTGGTCAAGGCGGACCCTGGGCCCTCGTGCGGGAAGCACAACCGGGACATTATCGAAAAGATGACCATTTGACCACCCAAATCAAATGCCTATGCAGAATGTATACGCACAGAGTTTACTGTCTGATTCATAAGTAGTCGATGCGATGTTAAGAAAAAAGAGTACCGTATATTGAAATACATTTTATGGATGAAATTAAATCCTACAGAACAACCCGCCAACGCCATCGCAGCCGACGAAACCCGAAACAGTGACGTCACCAACGGAAAGAGCGAGCGAGAGAGACGCCGACGACAAGAAAGCGAAAAAAGGACGGGGAAGGGCCTCCAGCTCATCTTCGGGAGAGAAATAAGCTGGGCACAAGACACGAGAGCAAGCGAGACAGATGTCTCCGTGCTCGTGTGAAAAATATGCAAGCGTAAGTGAGACGAAGATATGTCGCTCCGTTCATTGACTGCTTTTGTACTCTATTTGACGGTAGCAAGAGACTAAAATGTGTTTGTAAATAAGTACGTAGTAAGTGTCGAAAACGAGTTTTAAAGCGGTTTGTACCTTCTTTTTTAAATGTATTATTATAGCTATAATGGTGGTTAGGAGCACATGTTGTATTAGGAAGGAATATGGCGAATGCGACGTATCGATTGAACTCGATTTTCTCGCCTTTTCTGCTTGTCTGCTTTTTACAGCTTGTGGACCTTGGGAGTGTTCATTTAGTTCTTAGAGCGAGACAGGTGTACGCAAACTTAGTGAGATGAAACGAATAAGATGTATTTTTTATGATATCGTCGTGAAATCTGTGTTCTCTTGGATAGGCTAGCTGTGGTAAGGAGGTTTTGCTTTGGAGAAATCACAAATGTGGGTACCGCATGTGCGAGTTCAATCAGCCTGGATTCGCTTTTCTGATCTTTGTCTACATGCTCCTCGGGCTCCGTCAACTTGGCTCAGAGACGACGAAATGCGTTAGTTCACAATTTTCCGACAATTTGTAAACTAAGGTAGATTAAAAACGTTGGTTTTGAGGTTTTCACAATCTTCAGGTGACATAACATTTCGATTGAGAAATAACTTAACCTTTTTACTCAATTCAATTCAATTCAAATAATATTTATTCAATATAAATATTTTCAGAATACACTTATTGAAAGTCAGTAATAAACAATATAATTAATTATCAATCATACGTAATTGAAATTATGTAAAAGTTAAGGTTTTTCTCGCAATGTAAGTTGCCATCGGCGTAAATGTGTGAAGGTGTATGTATGGGGAAGAAGCAGAACAGGTGTGTCAGGAATAGTCAGGATCGTAGCTTGTGGGACTCGATTGTCTCTGCCCTATATGGGAGATACGGGCATGAGCGTATGTGTTTAATTTGCCCCAGATTTTTGGCGAAACAAACCACCTTATAGACTTTTACAATAATCAGGGTTCACGCGATTTCAAAATCCACAAGATGGCGTTACAGCGACGTAAAGTTTGCTGTCAAAATAAAGCCCTGTCATTGGCTGGAATAGATTCGTCATTTTACAGCAGTTATTTCTGTCCAATAGCATGATATCGGGCCGTACGCCTCACTAGCGCCATCTGAAACCATAAAAACCCTCATTAAAAGAAGTCGCAACGGGTAATTCTAACGTAAATTTGTGATTTCTCCATTCAAAAAACCAGTTCATAACTAACTGAGTACGTCATTTCTAAAGTGATTGATCAGTCCTTATGTCGGTGTTCGGTGTCGTGTTTATAAAAAAGTATGCAATAATATTAAAAATTTATAAAAAAAATATTTCGCTGTAAGCTTCCCTAGACTGTGTTAGATTTAATCTCTATGTAAGGCGAATATAAAGAATGAAGTAATTAATTGATTTTCTGGAATTTTTCATATGATTGTCTTTTCCAAGGAACTTGCTTTGCCAGTATTACAAAGTTGAGGCGTAAAAACATTGTTTTTTTTGTATGATAATATATTTTTAATTGGTTTAAATTGTGGGAAAGCGTGTTTTTTGTATAGACGGATGTAATTATTTTTGCGTAATCAATGAATTGATTTTTAACTAATCTCATGTTAGTGTAGTTTTGAGGATGTGTTTTTGTAATTTAGATATTTTGATGACGTAATTGTGATATATTTTTAAAGCGTATTAGGGTTTCCATGATAACGTAATACTATCTGTTTTGGACTGTGCAGTTGACAGGTGATGCGATCCTAATATCCCCAGTCACTGTAGTACTCAGTACTTTGATTTCAGTCGTATTATCAAGGTAAGCCAGTAATAAAATATATTTGTACACATTCTGCAATAATGTTTTAAACTATTGCGGTTATTATCACATAATTTTAGGGGTATGTTCCGGGTTTCCTACCGCGTACCTTTGTTGACAACTAGCCCGATATTTCGACGCAGTTGCATGCATCATGGTCACGGGACGACTGGAGAACTGTAAGCGCCGGACGGGCATACATTCTGAAATGTCTATAAAAGCATTAGCTATCAGCTGGTCAGTCCAAAATGGTACTCAGGTATAGTTTAACGTACCGCGGTTTGTATCAGATATTTTTTTCTTTGACGTACATTTTATTTACTCATACATGCACTTCTTGAGTTTATCCCGTTTTTCTTATAGGTTGTTTTTATCTGTTATTGTAAGAGGTGTTTATTGTTGGAAGTATTTCGAATCGAAACGAAGTTTTTATGAACGATTTAGAGGGACATTCAGTTTTTTGTTTCCACAATGCGTAGTACGCTCATACGACATGATTTTTAAGTTTCATTTAGTAAATATACATTCCAAGTTTATCCTATAGTTTCGTTAGTGCCATATTTTTATTGTTTAGGCCTCCTGTTTGACTAATAAACTAATAAATAGCTTATAGGATACTCGGTGAATACTTAATATATCTACGGTATCTATCTAGTAGTTTCTGAGTTACCCTCTATATAAACAAACTCTCCATATACTCCATAAACTTGCAAAATTCTCACTCTCTTCATAATATTCCTGTCCTACTCAGTACTACCATGAAATCTTGTGGCAACACCACGGAGTGACGTCACCTTTTCATTATCAAAGAATTATTCGAGGTTTTAATAAAAATTTCGACTTCCCACTTACTGGTGATTCCACCAAATAAAAATGATTACTTAATTATTTCTATAAATTTCTTTTTAAATATAAAACTAATATTATTTCGGAATGTTATATGTATTATACATTTTTAAATATTTTATTAAGTTCAAGGAGGCCTAAACATTCACGGATTCGTCTTCCAGACTAAATAACATAGTTAGCAGTTGTTGTTTAATTAAATTCGCTTTTAGATTGCTACATAACTAATGTATAAACACAATTGTTTAAAATAGTAGGTCAAATAAAATTTAATAAGTTACCTAATATTTCAACGTGTAAGGCTAAGTTGCACCTAGCGGAAGCAACGTATTTGTTCCATTTGATCAACAAACGCCATATTCCACTGTCCACTGCTGGACTTGACAAGGACCCCATTCAGTGGCAAATAGTATTGTAAATCGAGTCGGGAGTCTGAAATTATAAACTAGACTCAATTTGGCTCGGTGACCTAAACACTGACCAGTCTAGTGCCGAGTCGAGAGCGAGTCATCAAAGCACGGAATCGGGTCTCAAAGCACTTGTTGTTTTGTCCAAAATCAAGTTCGACAACTCGACTCGAAGTGACTACTCAAATAATACTAACAATCCAGACCATATCACCGCTCAGTAGGAAGATACTTAAAGACTCGAGCGAGACTCGTTACATGCACAGACTCGAGCGCACAAATAGACTCGAGCGGTAATCTCGAACTCGAGTCTGTTCGGGAATTCACTGCGCTTATGTCAAGAAAATATAATGAGTCCGTCATTTTACAACTTTCGTTGTAAAATATGATAGACTCTGCAGTGTAGTTTCGCTGAGAGTGACTTAGCCCTAAATACACGATATTGCTTGTTTGTCACCTAAGAAACAACTAAACATGTTTTACTGAATGTAAAATTAGACATGGAGGAAAATGAATGGGCGGCTTATTACTCATCATCATCATCATATCAGCCAGAAGACGCCCACTGCTGGGCATAGGCCTCCCCCAGAGATCTCCACAAAGACCGGTCCTGTGCTTTCCGCGTCCAGCTGGTACCTGCGATCCTTACCAGGTCGTCGGTCCACCTTGTAGGAGGCCTACCCACGCTGCGTCTACCGGTACGTGGTCGCCATTACTACGTGGCTTATTACTACTTGCACTAGATTGCAAGAATTAATAAGTTGTCAATTTTTGGACGTTGAATGTTTAATACTTAGTGAAAGTTTCTTATGGGATCGCTTTTTCATTTAATCTGTGCACATTATTTTGTATGTATTAGTTGAAATCGGATGGAGTACTTGAATCCACTTATTACATACGCTTAGCACGGTAAATTCTTTCTTTTAATCCGATTTACTGATGGAATCATAGTCTACAAAAATATATTTACAGTCCTGTTTAACGTAGAATTGAAGACAGCGCCTCAAACTACCCTGTTTATACTTTGGACCATATCTTGTTTACAAACTATAGCGATGCTCGCTCTTTTCTGGTGGGCAGGTTAATGTAGTGCCTGCCTGTAGACAGACAAAGTATAAAACGGGAGTGTAGACTGAAAATTTACCGTGCTAAGTATTAATAAATAATTGTGTTTTTGCCGTAACGATTTTAAATAACCTTGTTTCTGAACTATACGCGGAAAAGAAATGATTAGGTTAGGTTTCCTGTAGAAAAGAAAAATGATTTTCTAATACTCATTTGTTAATTTGACTAATAAGTTTGTTTGTATGTATATGCTTTGATCGCGCATGGAGATACAGGGTGTGTAAATTTACCCAAAAATATTATTATTATTATTAATTATAATTTTAAATCGTTAAATGGAACATAATTTCGGAAATGTATTCGCCAAAAGATGTTACAATGAATTTTGCGTAGAACTTGTTTGAGCGGAATATCTCTCAATGAATTTTGAAATTGTTTATTTCGGGACCACGATCTTGAAAGTATTTTACACTGTAATAATATTGTTTTAAAATCGACATAGAAAACGACTTATTGTAAAGAAGGATCGTTGTAACAGCTCGTGACTTTATGAGCAATATAATGAGGGCTATCGTGAGTTCGAAATTTCACTAGATGGCGTTACTGGCGAGTAAGGTCGTTTTCAAAATAAGCAGCGCTATTGGTCAGAACCAAATATATTGGACGTAGAGGCATAGAAGGAGCCTACTCACAGCTGAAGTCAGAATCTATATTTTGTTTCTTTTTTAAATGGTCTAAAAGGGACGGCTATATGTCGTCAAATATCCCTCCATAACCACTGCTATTGTTAAATTTGGTGGCCTTGGTCATCTTAATGTACTAGGTTTTTGTATGACATTGAATCATTTGTATAGAGTTGTGACAATTTGACAGTGTACATTCTCTACGCCATCTATGCCCTATGTTCAATTCCTTTGGTCAAAATCAAACGCTCAGTTGACAGTTGGGTTTTAGCTAATAGAATGGCGTTATTTTGACAGCGACAAGACCTCGCTAGTGGCGCCAACTGGTGGGCACAAAAACGGTTGCCCTCACCTGCTCGCGTATATTTTTGAACATAAATAGCTTGGTTTCAGCGAATTTGTACTATCGCTGTTCAACTATATTGTGAGACTTTACCAGGGTGTCATCACCATTTCTAAAGAGTATTATCATATAATGTATTCTTTGTTAGTCCGCCATATAACAGTAACGTACTGTATGTAATTTACAATTAAAAGCTAGAGATAACGATGTTCAATGTGATTTATAATTAAATAGTGTACACTTAGCGAGCGAGGGGATATTTTTCTCTAGAATTAAATATGTGTGTGAATTGATAATGGATACGAAATAAAGTCATGAATTAACTGTTCTTAAAAATGTTTTTGTTTTGCTGGGTTTCTTCCCGAAAAGTTTCCTCCCAAAAGGTATATGGTGGTGGACTAAAAAATCGGCTCTTATTTTTGTTGTCTGACTTTTGAAAAAAATTTATGTAAACAAATTTTTGAACTAAAAGTCATATTACCAAATGTTATCCATAGTTTTCATATAATTAATTTGCTACCTAGATTGAGTTATTTTTCCAAAAGACTGGCAACAAACCTAGAGTCAATTTTTTAGTCCGCAAGTATAGTTTTTGAATCAATGAACTATAGCAATAGTTACTAGTGTCTAGGGCCTACAGAAAACCAGCGCTGTGAGACGCCTCGCGGTTCATAGCATAAGCTGTGTGGGATCCTTTTGCACTGGCCGCCGCGACATTGGCAGTATTATGCGAATCAATGTAGGTGTGCGTTTGCTATAACCGACTAGTCGGACGACGTGGATTTTTTCCCTACTTCCCGGCGTTCTGATACTTATGCAACTTGGATGACAGTGCATTAAAATGATACCATGGAGCTGGTCTGATGATGGAGTCGGAACATCGCGTTTGGGCTCTTTGGAATAAATAAATTAATAATCGTGGACAAATTCACACAGCGCCATCTAGCACCAAAGTAAGCAAAGCTAGTGTTATGGGTGCTAGATGACTGACAAACTATTATATACTATTAAATACATACTTATTATACATAGAACAC
Organism: Blastobasis lacticolella; assembly: GCA_905147135.1. Lineage (NCBI taxonomy): Eukaryota > Metazoa > Arthropoda > Insecta > Lepidoptera > Blastobasidae > Blastobasis > Blastobasis lacticolella. Next base: position 12,094,969 of record LR990062.1, on the reverse strand, counting down.
CCAGACCCAGACAGAAATTAAAATTCATTATTTCAATTTCTGCCCGGCCGGGAATCGAACTCGGCCGGGACCTCTTGCGTGGCATGTTGACCACTGAACCACTCAGGTCGTCAAATGGAATGGTCTTGATGAGTACTGTCTTTACCCCTTGGTGATATTTAAGATCTGATGATGAAGATGAGAAGGTAGTCAGAGGCACTGCTAAACTATATATGTTTATACCCATGGAGTTTGGGCTCGATTGATTTGCCTTTACAAGTACGTAGACGGTATTCAGAGAAAACAGCTATATAAGCGTTAAATTTAGTATTATTGTTGTCATGCAAATGTTTTTCCTTTTCCAGTTTACATATTGAAACTTATACTTACCGAAGAGGAGAATAAAACACACATGTCACAGTGGTTTTTCAAAATTTATTTAGGTGTCCATTTCCATTTCAACAACCGAAACACGCTATACAAACCCGTAGCAAAGCTAGTAATTATCGTAAACAGCTATTGGGAGGATCATTATGATTATGATTCAGTATTGTAATAACGATGAACAGCTTGCATTGAGATCTTATAACAAAATTTGTGCGGAAACTTAACATTCGAAAGTTTACTGTCAATTTAAAAGTATTAGAAATAGGCTTCGTACTTTTCACTATAAATTAAATAATCCAAGTCGCGCTCTATATTTTCCATAGAAGTAATACTGCGCCTACTACAATATAACAGCTGATAAGTATAAAGATTAGGTAAGTATTCAGTTGCGCAGTTTTACCTTTACTTTTATATAGGTATCCTGTTTCTGGACTATTTTTCTGAAATTAGTATAGATAGTGTTTGTTTTTTCGAGCATGAAGTGGAAACGTCGGGAAAGAAATTCAAACTTCTTCATCTTTATCAAAACAATTTAGTTAATCGTAATATAAGAACTTGAATTAGGTAGATTCTGAGTTACCATCCATTCATACATAAATTTCACTTAGTTTTTAAAATTCATACCATCACTATAAATGTGTGAATACCATCTCTATAAATCTTCCAGAACTTTTTATAATACATTATAAAATATGGAGGAGCAAGATGTATTAGAAATAAATAAATATTGAATTATTTCAACACAGCATTTGAAAACAATAATTTATTATGATAATACTTTATAGTATGATGTAAGTAACTAGACGAAGATACAAATAATTGCGGTTGTAGTAAACCCAAACTTGGTAAGTACCTATCAATCAAAGTAGGCACCTACCTACTAAGGGATATTGAAGTTTTGTTAGGTACAAAATTTTTCTAAATTCTTTCAGTCATTTGATTCTAATCACTATAATGTTTAGAAATATAAGTACAAGAAGAAAAGTAAGTAATTATATATTATATTGTAACAAACAAATGCGCATTTGCACATTTACTAGAAATTAATGTCATGGAGTAACAAGAGACTTACATCTACTCTGTTACATAAAATAAAGTAAAATTATAAAACAATAACTCACTAAATATATTAAACACTGAATAAATTAGACTGTATTAAACTTAACAATTGCATAAATATATACAAATTAATAAATATCATGTAGGTACAAAATATTCACCTACTTAGGAATCATAACAGATCACATTCACAATGGAGTGTAACTTCATTTCTATTTTGAAATGGTGAAGGTAAATGCTGTATACGGTACCTGGAAGAATTTGCTTTCAAAAGGCTGTCTAGGTACCTAATCTATGACATTTTAAATTGTTATGTAACTTGTCCGTATTAACAATTATTTTTTGTATTTAATAATTATTACGTACAATAATCTGAGGTAATTTTTGATAGATAAAATACCTACTTCGTTAGTCAGTCACACTCTATCGCCAGCATTTATTACAGCTAAATACATTACAATTAGGATAAACAATTCTAAAACTCTGACTTTCCAAAACACTTTTCCCTAACCCTCTTTAGAATATTATCGTCTGGGGTTAATTTCCAGTCTAGAGATTTATTTTCTTCGAAACAATCTTGCGACTGGGACTCGAATATATCCCTAGAGCATTGTTGGGAGGCATCGGTTGACTTACACGGCCTTTTAGGTTTCCTCTCGTCGCGTGCCTCACGCATCGATCGTGGAGTTTTCCAACAATCAGATTGCTTCTTCAACACGTTCGGCGGAGAAAAGTAGGAGAAGAACGGGCTAGAGTGCACTTCTTTCTTCTCCTCGGGCACTTCGAGAAACGAAAACGTGTAATCCTCGTCGAAAACCTGCTCCCTAACATAAGATGTTACCCGCCTATTAACCTGGTTAGCCGATTCTTCGATCTTAATTTTCCTCTGTCGGTGACAATCGTCGTTACTGAGTTTGGTCTGGCATTTTTTAATATAACTCACGAAATCGTAGTGATTCTCCACATTAGTAGCGCATTTGAAACATATCGTGTTGAGTACATCGGTGTCTTCGATCAACACTTTTAGACACACGAGAATTTTCTCTACAATGTTAGTTTTGCGGCAGTAATTACCGAATAGTGACACGTTGAATTCGGTCTCTGTAAGACAGAGCCTGCATGGTTTACGTGCTACTTCCATGACAGCTGTTTTCATGAAAATAATCGTCGATTGAAGCTAAACTAATACAATAATATTTCTTGCAGATAGAAAACTACTAAAATAAAAACTGAGAAAAACTTCTCATTTCCCGCCATGAATATCTATGGTATGGATCGTTCAGAAACTAAAAATCGAATGGCGAAAATAATTTACTTTTTCAAAAAATACTATGCTGGACGGCATTTTTTCATGTCGAGTAGTATACGTTTATTTTTTAAATAAGTATATTTATTAGCACGTAGTGATTTCCGTATGTGTAAGAAAATAATAAAAATTTGGAATGATTGAAACCGCATGTATGACCGCTATAGACATAGAATGTAAATCATGACGAGTTATATATTTAAGTGCCTAGTGGTGATAGTAAACTAAAAAAAGTAGAGAAAGTTGTGGTAAATAATAAAATTATAAATTTCTGCTACCGCAATTTTACATAAAATGGAGCCAAGAAAGTAATTTAGGTACAATGCGTTGGTTGGATATTCAAAAAGAACATTCTCAATCTTGGGGTTTTAAATTCACCTAGATTATTATTTAATTCTCACACGTATTCATATTAATATAAATATCAAGTAATAATTTAATTTATTAATTAATTACCTACAATACGTCATTGATCAAACCCTACTATCACAAGCCACCACATTCCTATTAAATAGACAGTGATCGTATTAATGATAATAAAACGTTAAAATTAATAAATACATAATTATTACAGTCATCGTTATAAAGCGAAGCTTTTTTCATGTTTTTTTCTATTTTCTCACTGCATTTTATTTTGACCCTACTTTGATTAGAATTTCAAATTAAGAACTGTGACGTTAAGAACAATATGAATTCAGTTTCTGGGCCACTTTTATCAAATATGATTTCAATATACCTATTACATTCGTAAATGTAGGTACTAGGTACCTACTGAACAAATTGCAATGGTAAATAACTCAAATGAACCGGAAACCCAAATAGGTACTGTCGCTTAATATCACAACCCTCAATCGAATGTCAGTTAAAACCCATCTAAACATTGTCTTCCTCCTTCTTTCCCCAGAATTTGTCAAACCTCGTACGCGCCCGGTCCAGCACCTCTGAGGCCGTCAAACCCCCTGAGCCTGTTTCGTTTACTACTGTAGTATCCACCACACCTGGGGCTACTTGGGTAGCCTCAGTAGATTTCTTCACCAGTTCTTTATCAGCTTCTTGGGACGGCGTGTCTGGTGTGAGCTGGTCACTGTTGACCCCGTTGATTCCAGTCCCATTTAAACCGTTGACCTTCATGTCTAGGGCCCTGGTCTCGTCAATGGGGGTCAAGCTGACTGGCGTAGTGGGGGTCTTGTCCATCCTCTTGCTCAGACTTGTGGGGGACTCGCTCTTCTTCAGTGAGCGAATCGGAGACATTTGCTGGTGGTGGATTGGCGCGATTTCTGCAACAGGCCAGTGCGTCGCGGTCAAGTAGTCAGAAATATAAATGGTTACTGAAGTTCCAACAATATTTTAAATGTCACTATTTACTTAAAAATGACTGATTTAGAAATTGCATTCGGGTGGATTTCGAAAAACATAACAATGTAACATTTATTTCACATGTGACATTTATATAATTACTGACCCGTGTTATAAAATTGAAAAATATTCTTGAAACTTCTAAAAATATAAAAAAGCACATTAATGACAACAAAAACGTCCCGTCTGTATTTAATAAAGTTATTTTAATTAAATACACATGGGTACACTGTAAAATATGTTAAAATAGAAAAAAATACAACATTTGAGTACGACAACCGCAATAATAATCGTGACCGCGTTTTTTTCAGTACTTTCCCTATTAGCGGAATGTTAATTGCTTTTTACCCATTCGCGCCATGTACCCATAATGACTCTTTCGGAGCTTAATGTGTAACCATGATCCAATCTTGTCAGGTTCCCCTTGTAGCAGGGTCACGGAGGTCAAATGGTAGTCGCTCTTCCAAAACCTGTATCATGGTCAAGGTGAACCCCAGGACCTCGAGCGCGAGAGCATAACCGAGATGTGCTTTTTACACCACATTCTTATTATCGTAGTTGGGTTCAACTGCTTACCTTTTTCTATTAAAGCACATTTTACAAAATAGATTTCTATAATAGAGACACATATACTCACTAAGACTATTGTCTCTGGACGGTAACATATACCTATATAGTAAACTTATTACTTTTTCCTAAATGTATATACAAAATCAAGGCAGGCACGTGTGTTACTAAATAATTTTACACATATGTCACCTTGTTTGTTTAGAAGGACATGCATTTTTCATTCTAAAAATAGATTTTGAAATCAGATCATGCAAACTATTTAAAGGTATGAGTTTGAGTGATCTGAAATATGACCGTAAAGACAGCCTAAATTAGCACTTTAAATGGATTCTAATAGGAAGATATCTAGCTGAATTTCGTCTACATTTTGGAAATACTTGTTATTTTACTTAGAGAACAATATTAATTTTTTTTTTATTATGATAAAATACACAGTAAGTTTGTTAATCTAAACATTTTACCAATAAAAGGATAGAAACAAATTCTATTTTAGATGTAACTTCCACCACATGCTAGCCTCAAGAATAATAACTAATATCGTAAACAAGTATTTTTCTAAATCCGCAGTCAGGCAACATGCAAAAGTGGATGAAATTTCTCAAAATGATAGAAGGAGAAGAAAATATTAAGCAAGAGTGCCGTACAGTGAGTGAGAGGTAACATCGATACGTGACACACACATAGACGGTTAAATACATACGTGGTCGATGCCTCGGGCGAGTTCAGTTAAAATAAATAAAAGCATCTCAGTTATTGGATTAACACAATTTAATCATGAACTATTATAGACATAATTATATAAAACAGATTAATATGTATATATTTTTTCTTGTGTACATCGTGTGTAGTGCGTATGTGGCAGTGAACTCTCTAGCACCGGGGCCAGTGTCGTGGTAACGAGCGAAGGTACCTACTTATGAGGTAATAATAAGTAATTAAAACAAAATAGCAGTTGAAAATATTAGCGATGAAAAATAGCGTTCTGATGATAGCTATCCTTTCATTTAAACCAGGTTAATTGCTAAATCCATATTAATATCGTCATAATTAATCAGACCATTGCTAATCTTACAAAAGCGTCATCTGTCGGTCTTTCTAAATACTTCATTGATTCTTCTGAAAAAATTACAGTCTTCGAAGAATATAAATAAGTAAGTTCTTTGGCTTAATGGTTAGGCTTAATGCCACGAGACCGGCCCCAGTACAGATTTTGAATCGTCAGAGATCACCGTCGCATGGCGGCCGGTCACACTGATCAATGGCCGATGGTCTAAGCGGTGGCTGTGGTAATCGTCGTCGTACCTGCAGGCTTCACGATGGCATTGGTAGCGTCCTCCGCTACCGAGCCACCCTTAAACTCTGAGCTAGGGCGCTTAATGCTCTCATCTGAAATTATGGTCATGGAGTTGTATGGCCGATGATGTGATGTGAAACGTTACGTTCTACGTCCACGAAACGCAAACGGGAAATAACTTTTGACAGTTTATTTATTAAAGTGTAATAATATGGTTCGGGCAGAAGTTTCGTTGGTTATGCAGCCGTTTGTAGATAAAATTTACAATTCGTAAATATGTTGTTTGTTTTTCGTGGTCATAGATCGGAAAAACGTAAAATAAATGCAAAAATACAGTTACGAAAATTATTAAACTAAATGTACGATGTCCATGTAAAATAAAAAAATATGATGAAAATTATGAGTGTAACATTTAAGGTCCGGTTCCACTACGACGTATTTATTGCCGCATATGATTTTATTGTGTTTCGGGTGTTGTGTTGCAAGCTTACTACGTCTTCACACTAGTGTAGGGTTGCTAAATTCACGCTTTTAAGTAGGCAAGTATAGTAAACAATAATTAAATGAGTTTATGAGACAACTTTTCTACTTTGTGTAGTGTGGTAGATGAAAGTGTGATGGCTTTAAAACTGAATATCCCTACGCTTACCTACAAAGTTACAACAATGATTTTAATATTTTAACAATACTGATATAAGATTAAGAGTACCTCATTCATAAGAATGTGCTTGAGAGTGCATTTAGATTTTTGACACCTTGTGCTCCAATTTAGGTATCGCATTCCACCAAGAAGAAGATACTCTTTTTTATACAAATTGACAAGGGTGCTGAATATAGGGACTGTTAACTTAAAAATATGTGAACTCACTTCTACGAAGATTATTTATATATCTTTAACACTTACAAACATAAATTAAACTACAAAATTAAATATTTTAAACAGAAAGTTACACCAACAATCCCGAATAATCAGTTCCTCGTGTACTTAGCCAAAAACTAACCTAAAACTTAATTTAGCTAGTTTTACCGCCAATCAGTCTGCCGAGTAGGTTAAACTCACCGCTTTTCACGTTCTGGGTGACCGTGAACGTCTTGCCAGTGTCCAGGGGGACCGTCCAGTTGACAGGGTCTGGTGACCTCATGTTCATTTGCTCCGGGGATTTCACCCTAGTCGGCTCCGGTGGGGATTTCACCACCGGGGAATCGTCAAAGAAGTGGTCCTTCGCGACCGACGCGCTGCGGTGAGCCGGTATATCGTTGTCTGGAATTTTTTTGGGCATGATTAAAGTAGGTCTTGTGGGTCACTGTTTATTATTTTTGTGTGTTGCTACTTTGAAGTGGTGACAAGTTGCCTAATGTTTCTAAACGTTCGTGTTGTGTACAAATAGTCTATATAGAAATATTTTCTATCATACCACCTTTGAAAAGTGTGCGTTATTTCTTTTTCAGTATAGAGTTTGAATAATTAGTATTATAGTAATGCTTATGATTACGTATAAGACAATATTTACATTAAACTATAACAGAAACAACAGTTACGCTTGAAGTTAAGTACTAATAAATAAATATCTTTACGGTTTTATATATGTAATTTTATTGAATTTATACTAAAATATGAAAAGTTATCTACTAATATTTATTAATAATGAGATGGTCATAACTAATACAAGGACAACAGTAAACCACACGTACAAAACAATAATTTTTAGTAAGTAAGGAACTATTTCTAATCAGAGTGTTGACATTGCCAATTAACTAACATCGAATGCATGCACGAACTAAAAGAAAAACTGAATTTGAACATTTCTAACAAGGTTTTTAAGAACTTTTATATATTTAGGTGCCCAAAATGAACATTAACAGTTATTCCTCATAAAATGTACAGGAAATTAGAGATAATTAAATTATCTAATTTTATTTAGATAATTTTAAATTTGAAGTTTTGTACATAAAATACACATTCACATAATATTTACTTTTTGTATCTGTACGAAATTTACCCCAAATCTACTAGTGGTATCGGTGCAGACAAAAGTGTTTCACACGGACAAAACGGACATACAAACACACCACGTGATGTGTCAAGCCATTCTCTTCATGTTGGTGCCAATGCGATTTTTTACGTGACTGTACGTTGCGTAGACGCACTGACATATTTTTTTTATAAATTTTGTGAACAAAAATAGACCAATAAATACAAGCAAACGTTCTATAACCCTTTTTACTAAAAAAAAATAAAAATAAACACCGATGCAATAGAAAAACATTTGAAAAAGGGTCATAGAATATCAAAACCAGGCATGATTACAAAGCCACGAGACGGATGCTTTGCTACACTCGCCATTCCTGAACGAAACAGAAGCAGACCCTAGGGTCACAAGCCGTGGTCGCATGGAAGGAATGTACAGAGCGTCGACGCAACTGCCACAGTGTACGCACCCAATTTTATGCCCACTTTTGAAACGCTGCGACTCCGGCGGCCCCTGCCTGGTGCCCCGGTGGTTCCATTCACCATTGCCCCACTGGTCCCACTGGCCCCACTCAGTCCTGTTTTCGTGGGGACCGAAGGCGATCGCCCGCCTCTAGACGTCGACCTAACTCTACCACTAGCCCCTCTACTCAACGGCAAACCTACAAGAAAGTCGCTACTAAAGTGTCTGGCAACACCGAGAATTAGGACTCATAAAATACCTTTTTTCTGTTTTATTATTTAAATAAAAGTCGTGGTGATGGGAGCGGTATTTAAAGGGTGTTTTATCGTTAAATATTTACAAATATATTTATTTAAAAATAGGGATATTTATTCGTTTACATATATTCGCTATTGATAAGAATGTAGGAGTCCAATTCTCAAGTTATAGCCAATTAGATAGAGGTAGGTACAAGCATCAGGCAGGAGTACAACATTTATAATATAATAGTTTTTATAGACATCGAGTTAGCGTTATAGCTAGGACATAATAGACTGTACAGGTACCGTAGGTTATCCTATATCATCGAGTACAAGAAAAAAATCCACTTTGTAGAAATAATATCGGTGTAAGAGACCTACAAAACTTTAGTTTGCCCGTGCACAACCTGGCACGTTCGGTACAGCAAAAAAAATATTTTAGACGCTTAAAATTATGAAATTTCGTAGCGTTTTTTACTTCTAAAACCCATACAAGAGGATAAGTAAGTGCTATCTAAAATATGAATCGCTAATTTTTTTTTATTTCTAGCTAGGTTGTGCACGGAGAGACCACCGTTTTGTGGGTCTCCTAAAGTCCTAATCCTCTACTATAGCTACAAAGTGGACTTTTTTTGTACTCGATGACGTAGCCTCACCTACGGTGCCCTCATAGTCCTATAACATCTTTCTAAAGTTATTGACTAAGTAGATATACTTCTACTTGAAATAAAAACAGTAGATAGAAAGACTACAGATTTATTATAAATTCAAATGAATACCGAGATATTTACGGTAGAGACTATGCTTAAGTTGGTGTATGAAAAAATAACTATTCTCGTAACATTGATATAAAAAATCTATTAATTCGAGTAAATATTGTTATCGTTTATTTTATGTTTATTTATTTAACAGATTATTGTGCATTATAATGGGTACACACTGTGGAACCTTTTCACAGTAAGTGTCATATTTTAATATATTGTAATATATATCAATAAGATAATATATTCTGGAAAAAGTTTCACAGGAGGTCACGATTCTGTTGGTTCGATAGTACATGTATGCTTTACCTGCCTAAGTAAGTAATGTAGGTAGGTGTTATTTTGTTAGACAAGCCCGAGTGTATATGTACTTAAGTAGGTACCTACATTCAAGGTTGATATTTATTACAGGTATACCTAAGTTTGAAGAAGAAGACCAAGCATGTGTTTTATAGATTGTTTAGCAGTTCTTCTATTAAAGAGAAATTATTTCTTCTGCAGTACCAAACTTGCATACCTAAATGTAGTTAAAAGTATTATTAAACAATTTCCTAATATAGTTCCGTGAAATTGTAGAAAAAAATAAAATAAAAGTTGACAAATCCCAAGTACTGTCAACCTGCAAACAGCAGTCACGTTTGACGGATAGCGGGTACTACACCTAACACCTACTTAGGTAACCTTTAGGTTCATATGGCCCACTATATGTTGAAGTACCTATGATTCATATCTACATTATTATTACATAGGTACATTATTGTAAGTTATATGAAAGCTTAGGTAGGTAAGTAGTTGAAGAGCTGTTACGATAGGAGCTGGTATAATTAATTCCTGTAATCATTCGGGCTGCTATATCTTTCAAACCGGAATTAGCAGCAACTGGCCCCTGAAGGACGGGCTGAAGGATCAGGGTCCATATTGCATAGCATAGCTATTAGCTTTGTCCTAGCTTTAATCACGATAGATTAGGTGGTATAGAAGGCTGATCCATACCATCTAAAGGCGGCTATACATGTTGGCCGAGGGCCCACATCGGCTGGAGGGCCGAGTTAGATACTAACGCATAGAGGGCTGATTAATATTGCCTTGAGGCTGATTGGAGGCAAACGCAAATGAGCATAGGGTTTACTTTTAGACTGCAGCACACAGTCGACATGTACAGCCACCTTAACATAACCACTAACCCCAGTACCTGCACCTAACAATTGCTTTTAATGTTGGCATGTAGATTTACCAACCTTGTGGACGCTCGCCATCGGCCGAGCGTATCACGCGCCATAAACATGTCATAAATTCCTCATGAAGGTAGAATATAGCTGCCAATGAGGAGATTTCCAGTAGGTATTGATAGTTGGTTTCAAAAAGCATCAAAAGATGGCGCTCCTACAATTTTGGTAATCTTTTTATAATCTGTATGATGGTGATAGTGATTTCATGCAGCCAACTAATACTAAACTTAAAAATAATATGTTTATTAATATAAACATAACTGTTTAAGGTTGAACGAAGTGTAAAATGAAATATTTATTGAAGTTGGCACTATGTTCCATTATTATTACAACCTCTAAAATGGTTGAAAACTATTGAAAAATACAATATTATCCAAAACAACGTACCCAGTGTTAATATCCTGTTTGCTAAGAACATATTTAAAGCTATTATCAATTACCAAAATTGTCGGGGCGCCATCTAGTGAGTGGTTAGGAATGCTTTAGATACCTATTGGAAAACTTCTCATAGCCGCCGGAACAGCCGCCTAGTTATTAAGACCTTTAATACTAACACAATATGGACAAAAATGTCTGAAATAAATGAATTTTATTTTTTTTATTTTATTTTATACCCACACCCTACCCCAAATAAAGTGCAAGGTATCATCCCACATACAGCCTCGGCTTCTATCAACTTTGCCCAACCCTATTTAGTCCAAGGCATAATCCCGCATACAACCATGCCTCCACCCACCTGTTGGCTTCACCGGACGCGGGGCCTCGTGTCCGTTGGGCAGGTGCTTCTGCGGCGCGGGGGCGGGGTCCGCGCTGCGCGGGCGGCGCCGCGGCGACCGGTACGTCGCTGGCTCGCTCTTGGTGCCTGGAAGGTTGTGTTGGATGTTTAATACTCATACAATACAAAATGCATACATATATCAAGCTCACGCCTGTGTCCCACAAAAAGAGAAAAAAAAATCCATTCCAAGAAGGTAGCAAACTTTCCCAATTTTTTTTTGGTCCCACAGGTAGGATAGGCAGATACAACACCATGACAAATGACTGTGACAGAAACCAGGTAGTATGGTCTGGTCACGTTGTGCAACCATGTTTCGGTGCTTACGTCCTTAAGACTTAAATTTGTATTTATATGATGTTTGAAGAATTAGGTGTTTTGAGAATGTGCGAAGAACATTTGTAGAGACAAACGTACAGACAGTCATCTCCTAAACTATTAGTCTAACCGATCTTTCGGTCTATGGAAAACGATAGACCGAAAGTCCTCCTGAAGCAAAGCGTAACTGCCAACGCGCAACTGCCAACGCGTAGCTGAAGCAAAGCGTACCTAACTTCATACGCCAACTTTTACAAATTGATGGGCCGTGACAATGTTGTCTGTAACCGATTCACACTTGCAATTATGAATGAAATCGGGTAAAACTTGTCCATTTGATTCACAGTTCCTCTCTATGAACTTTTCAAGAAAATTACTTGACGCGTCGAAAGTACTCTTCGTTTTAGTGTGCGTGAAATTTTTGCCCTCTTTTCTGAGCTTACTTACAACTTATCAAACGATTGAAAATATTACAAACATACCGCAGTCAAGTGATGAATCCATATTTAGAAGTTTGTAAACCTTTTTACTCGAAGACAACATAATAATACTGTACTACAACTACTACAATTTATTGATCCTCTAATTCAGCGTAATAAACAGACGATAGTTTTACACGATCTGACTGAATATATCCTACGAGCAACTAAATAATTGAATATCCTCAAGGCACTTCCTAATATTCGCTTTGTTTTAACTACTGTAATAACTTCCTGTATTACGTAGAGTAGGATCTACAGTGGAATTCTTAAAATAATCATCTTGACATTAATATTCTGGTTGTGTTCTCGCGCACCATGGCCCGGGGTCCGCCTTGACCATGATCCAGGATTTGGCAGATCAGATAATTAATTACAGTGGAGCGACTGCCATCTTGCCTCCGTGACCCTGCTACCAGGGGAACCTGACAAGCTTGGATCAGGGTTACACATTCAGTTGCCTGAATGTGCAGGTTTCATCACGATGTTTTCCCTCACCCTAAGAGCATCGGTTGGCATTCAACTAATGTACATAACTCAGAAAAGAGTGATTCATACATGGCCGCAGTGGGATTCGAACCCGGTACCTCTTGATTACGAGTCGGATACCTTAACCACTCGGCCACCGACGTCTCTTACAGTATATTAAATATTGTATTAATTTAAACTTTGTTCATCACCTAACTTAACCGACAGAAAATGTCAGATAACCCCACAGTATAGATATATATCTTACTTATGTATTTCCGAAATTATTAAACCAATTTTAATGAAACAAAGCTAAAAATCATGGCGATTAAACTGGCTTTCAAACAAATAAAACTCATCGGTCCATACATTGCGGGAGCTACGTTACGAGCCACAGATAGACACACACATACGCAGAGCAGACCGATTTTTTCGTCGAGGGTTAAAATTACAGTACTATGGCGGACTTGCAATAGCAAAATATCTAATTCCTTTCACAGCTGGACCATTTTTCACAATTAGGTTAAAATAAACTGTTTAACTTTAATTACTTTCACGTGGTAGCAAGATGCACATAAACGGTGGTCTTGGAAAATGTCGTTGCCAATTTTTAGCAGGACGTCCTACAGTTGAGATAGTAATGGCAATAAATACGTTTTTTATGCTTCGCAGTGACAAACGAGCATAAAGCCCACCTCATGGTAAGCGGTAACTGTCGTCCATAACGATTAATGTATTTAGGTGCCATCTACGAATAATGAATTTAGGTTGCAGGTAACAAAAATACAGAACCGCAGGTGCGTTGTCACTGTGAGGATGAAATGCCTCATGCCTGTAATTGCTCTACCTCTACATTGGCTACCTTATCCTTTAAACTGGAACACAACAAAGCAAGCATTGTTGCTTGGCACAATTGTCGATTTTCTGCCGAACAGCCAAAGCGCTGTCCTAATAAGCAACGGTCATAAGACAGATGTCACCCGACCATTAGGAGACCTCAAAACCACCTGTCACATGACAACGGTCGTACGACCGTTGCCAATTAGGACATCGCCTAATCCGTCGAATCCAAAAATCTCCCCAATCCTAGAAACTGTGTAGTGACCCTGCCGAACTTAGAATTTGTCCAATCTAGAATCAGTCCTATACCGAATAAAGGTTTACTGATGTTTTCGGATTAATATTTGTCGAATTATATAGATATAAACATTGTCGTTCTTAACATCACGATTTATTCTCATAGAGGCTTGAAGTGACCACGGTACGATTATGATAGATTTTGCAGAAGAGGATTATATGGTAGAACAAAATTCAAAAACTGGGTTATGATATTCCTTTTTAACGTAAATTTTTGGCGCTTCAGTAGTCATACGACAACAAGGAACACAAATAAACGTATTACGTAAGTTAGTGACACAGCCAAAGTTATCAAGATTTACATTGTACATTTCAGTATATATACAAATCCTTGCCAGATTGAGATTCGAACTCATAATTCGTTTGAGATAGTGCTTGCATCTGTTCGACCATATAATCAACCAATCGTATTGTGGTCTTTCTTTTTGAAGATTGATGCAGTCTGAACATTCGGAAACTATAAATATTCTTGGTTTATGGAGATCGTTTTTCTAAAGATACTAAACGATCCTTACTCCTGAGATAAATTGGTAACTTTTCTGAGCTTACTTACAACTTATCAAACGATTGAAAATATTACAAACATACCGCAGTCAAGTGATGAATCCATATTTAGAAGTTTGTAAACCTTTTTACTCGAAGACAACATAATAATACTGTACTACAACTACTACAATTTATTGATCCTCTAATTCAGCGTAATAAACAGACGATAGTTTTACACGATCTGACTGAATATATCCTACGAGCAACTAAATAATTGAATATCCTCAAGGCACTTCCTAATATTCGCTTTGTTTTAACTACTGTAATAACTTCCTGTATTACGTAGAGTAGGATCTACAGTGGAATTCTTAAAATAATCATCTTGACATTAATATTCTGGTTGTGTTCTCGCGCACCATGGCCCGGGGTCCGCCTTGACCATGATCCAGGATTTGGCAGATCAGATAATTAATTACAGTGGAGCGACTGCCATCTTGCCTCCGTGACCCTGCTACCAGGGGAACCTGACAAGCTTGGATCAGGGTTACACATTCAGTTGCCTGAATGTGCAGGTTTCATCACGATGTTTTCCCTCACCCTAAGAGCATCGGTTGGCATTCAACTAATGTACATAACTCAGAAAAGAGTGATTCATACATGGCCGCAGTGGGATTCGAACCCGGTACCTCTTGATTACGAGTCGGATACCTTAACCACTCGGCCACCGACGTCTCTTACAGTATATTAAATATTGTATTAATTTAAACTTTGTTCATCACCTAACTTAACCGACAGAAAATGTCAGATAACCCCACAGTATAGATATATATCTTACTTATGTATTTCCGAAATTATTAAACCAATTTTAATGAAACAAAGCTAAAAATCATGGCGATTAAACTGGCTTTCAAACAAATAAAACTCATCGGTCCATACATTGCGGGAGCTACGTTACGAGCCACAGATAGACACACACATACGCAGAGCAGACCGATTTTTTCGTCGAGGGTTAAAATTACAGTACTATGGCGGACTTGCAATAGCAAAATATCTAATTCCTTTCACAGCTGGACCATTTTTCACAATTAGGTTAAAATAAACTGTTTAACTTTAATTACTTTCACGTGGTAGCAAGATGCACATAAACGGTGGTCTTGGAAAATGTCGTTGCCAATTTTTAGCAGGACGTCCTACAGTTGAGATAGTAATGGCAATAAATACGTTTTTTATGCTTCGCAGTGACAAACGAGCATAAAGCCCACCTCATGGTAAGCGGTAACTGTCGTCCATAACGATTAATGTATTTAGGTGCCATCTACGAATAATGAATTTAGGTTGCAGGTAACAAAAATACAGAACCGCAGGTGCGTTGTCACTGTGAGGATGAAATGCCTCATGCCTGTAATTGCTCTACCTCTACATTGGCTACCTTATCCTTTAAACTGGAACACAACAAAGCAAGCATTGTTGCTTGGCACAATTGTCGATTTTCTGCCGAACAGCCAAAGCGCTGTCCTAATAAGCAACGGTCATAAGACAGATGTCACCCGACCATTAGGAGACCTCAAAACCACCTGTCACATGACAACGGTCGTACGACCGTTGCCAATTAGGACATCGCCTAATCCGTCGAATCCAAAAATCTCCCCAATCCTAGAAACTGTGTAGTGACCCTGCCGAACTTAGAATTTGTCCAATCTAGAATCAGTCCTATACCGAATAAAGGTCCTCAGGCTTGACCGAATCCTATCTGGATCCACACGTTCCACACTTATAGTTTATTTATTAAGCATCCAAAATTCCATTGCTTACCTTCCGGAGCCGCGCCATCATCGAAGCTGTGACCATGGAGTTTCTTCCTCTGCTTCTGAGGAGACGTCTTGTGAGGCGACCGCTCCTGTGCCTTGGTCTCTTGCAGCTTCGCGTGGATGGACTGGTGAGGAGCTGAGCGGAACGAGCGAAACTTCTTTGGCGAGGTGCCTTTGGAGTCCTTCCCGTCTTTCTCATCTCGAGGTAGGGCCCTGGGGAGACGGAAGAGGATAGATGATTTACTGATGTTTTCGGATTAATATTTGTCGAATTATATAGATATAAACATTGTCGTTCTTAACATCACGATTTATTCTCATAGAGGCTTGAAGTGACCACGGTACGATTATGATAGATTTTGCAGAAGAGGATTATATGGTAGAACAAAATTCAAAAACTGGGTTATGATATTCCTTTTTAACGTAAATTTTTGGCGCTTCAGTAGTCATACGACAACAAGGAACACAAATAAACGTATTACGTAAGTTAGTGACACAGCCAAAGTTATCAAGATTTACATTGTACATTTCAGTATATATACAAATCCTTGCCAGATTGAGATTCGAACTCATAATTCGTTTGAGATAGTGCTTGCATCTGTTCGACCATATAATCAACCAATCGTATTGTGGTCTTTCTTTTTGAAGATTGATGCAGTCTGAACATTCGGAAACTATAAATATTCTTGGTTTATGGAGATCGTTTTTCTAAAGATACTAAACGATCCTTACTCCTGAGATAAATTGGTAACTGGGATAAATAGGTAGGTACAAATAAATGTCATTCATATCTGTGTTTAGTTTATCTCGTATATTCATTGTGTGTTTTAAATATTTATACGCAAAATAATAATAAAGATAGGTACTTATACTACTCATAAAGCATATTCCTAACAATGTCTGTACCTATTGCGATCCTACCGCAACTCTCTGATGGCTCAAGCAGTTGCAGCAAAATTTAAAAGGTAAAGTATGTAAATAAAATATTAATGTTGTAAATTAACTTGTTTGCGAACGACTTTGTTCTCAAAACAATCCATAAACCTGCACTCTTTAAAGTTTCAGCAGAAATAACAAGACTGATAGATCTACGCTACTTAATACATTCTGCATTGTAGATGTCTTCGTGCCATCGAAGCCATTCCTTGCATCGCATCAGCCTTTGCTTCTAAAATCGAAATGATTATAATTTCCACGCTATCCGGCTCGAAGGACTAAAAAGTCTTCGATTACTTTCAACGGCTACAAATGAAATTAAAACCTCAGCGTCTAATCTTAAAGAACAATTTACCACGCGCACCATTTCGGTCCTTCGAGCCAGACCGTTCCGTGCATCACTTACTTGTGATTGGTGGAAGCTAGTGATAGGGCGGAGAGGGATGACCGCCTGGACACTTGGTACCATAACTCGATTTGCTTATTGTAAAGCTGTGTGATGTGATCTGGCGCTAGCTCGGTGCCCCAACCACGGTACTGTCAAATTAATGCCAAGTTCAATATCGCAAGCATGATAAGCTCACTATGGCTACTTATTGCTTACTACGTTATGATTCGATCTATTCTGGGAATCACCTGACAGAAAGCGAATTTGATGCGTATTCCTCAAGAGATTTGGTCGAAATTAATCTGATGCAGCAGGTATGTATTTGTGTCGGAAATTATTTAATTTGACGTGCTGAGCCAATTAGATTAAAATTTGGGGTACAAGAGTGTTTATAATATTAGCCAGATTGTATTGTACCTGTAGATTGTCAATCGAGTCAAACTAAATTAATTCACTGATATTCAATCATGTTGAATTTCTCATCTGCGAATGGTGTGCGGAATTCTTATTGGCCTTCATGTTATATGTTGTTGGAGATTTCCGGTTGTCAGAATACGGTTTATCCTATGTTCAATTAATATAACCTGCTGCAATTTTGATGTAATACTAATTTTTATGTTTTATTTGGTAATTCTATGTTATGATATAAAATTTCCTGCCTCATCTACAAAACCCCCAAAAAGTTATGATATTAGAAAATCTGTCCCTACCTATTAGGGTGTAGTATGACTTAGAAGAGAAAAATAAACCCTTACATCAAAATAAAGAAGATAACTTGGATGTAATTTGAGAAATTTACAGGAACACAAACTCAGGCGACTGAATGTGTATCCATGATCCAATCTGGCCAGGTTCCCCTGTGAACAGGGTCACGGAGGTCAGATGGCAGTCGCTCAACTGTAATTACTTGATCTGCCAAGCTCTGGATCGTGGTTAAAGCTGACTCCGGGCTCTCCCGCGCGAGGACACAACCATGACATTAACGCCAAGATGATTGTATTAGAAAAGAAATTGAGTTATAGAAAGAATAGAAAGAGAAATAATAAAGAGAAATGTACCACAGTTATCAATGTAAGAGAGTATTTTATTGGAAGATTAATAAATTAATAGAAATAGAAATTCAAGTAGATGATTGTATCAGATCCAGATAGATCTATTGATATCAACAACTCAATGGAAGAAGAAGATAGTGTAAGGGTACAGCATAGATATAGACCTCCTAATTAAGAAAAACAGAACCCCGACAACGATCTATAGGAAGAAGATAGGCAACTGGTATTAGATGTTGACCCAGACCTTGTACTCGCCGGCGCGCTTGCGCAGATCCAACACCTCCCGGTACCAGGAGTCGCCCCGGTCGCGGCCCAGCGGCTGCAGCCCCGCCGCCCGCAGCGTGCTCGCGCTGTCCTCCCCCTCCCCCTCCCCTCCGGAGCCCTCCACCGCCCCCCCGCTCGGCCCCAGCATGCTCTCCGCCTCTTTCACCTCCTCAATGGGCTTCCCTTTTCCCCTGCATTTCGTAAACGTCCCTTTAGACGCCTCAAACACGTACTGAGAGAACGGTCTAAATTTCTTTTTGTACTCGCTTTTGTAACGTTTCCTATTATCTTTGTTTCGATCCTCCCCGTTGGATATGAGGGCCGATAGCGCGCTACGGAACGTCGACTTTCTGCAAAATTATCGTTAATCGTCTTAGGATTCGTCGGAGACTCCACCACGTCTATGATGATGCGGCAAAAGAAACTGCGCCGTCTTAAGGTAGACATGCTTCAAATAATCGTCAAGCTCGCAATGGTGAGGTTAGGATGTACCTTGGAAGAGGCCGGACGGCCGAGAGTGGGCGCGAGGCCTGAGCTGGTCTCAGAGTGGTGTCAACAGAAGTGTAGGTGATACATCGACATACATTCTAACAAAAAATTTGAATGAAACGTTCACATTGACAAGTGCAGGACACATTGATATGTTAGTAAAAATCTATTAGCTGTCATTCCGATCTAAATGTTTGTTGTTGTCTATACTACTCGGCCTAGACACCGCCACCGTGAGGATAGTTGTTAGTAAGCAAATACCAAAAACGAAATTTAGACTTTGTTCTGCTGTACCCAGTGTCAGGTCGTTAGTTGGAGGATCAGGGCAGAACAGGCGATGGGCAGGCTTCGCGAGTAAACCTGAAGCCACAAATTTGAGCGCAAGCTTCAGTGGGAACCAAGCTCTCATTCCTTCATCAGGAGACAACAACTCCTCTCCAAATTTTTTCCAGAAACGTAACATTGTACATCGTTTATCTCCAAGATCTCGGAATACTAAACTTTTCCGCCAAGACTCTCGACCTTTGCGATTTGAGGGTATCGTAAAAGTTTATAACCTCTTAAACAGGTTCAAGATATTGCGGTAAAAATAAGGTTGAAGTGCGTAAAGTTTTTATAGCCAATCCCCAAGGGTTCGCCTCGATAAGCCTTGCCCATCACCAAATTAGTACACAAAGCTAAACACAGAAATATTGATAAGCTACAGCAGTGAATCTATCCCAAAAAAGATGTTTTCACTAAAATCTTCACCTGAAAAAGTTGGGGTAATCTAACATTGTTACGATCAAAACATTTCAGTTTAGGTATTGTACAAATATTTTTCTACGATAGGTAAATAAATTCATGATTCTCTACTATATGTTGTTTGTAGATATCAATGTATATGTCCGGATTTTTACGGATTTCCAGTAGGATGAAAATAATAGACGTCATTCTAATAAATCTCGTGTGATGTATTTATGTGGTACAGCTTATTAAAATCTGTGTAATAGGTTATTGTGTCCAAAATGAATTGGGGGGTGTCTCCCACTTGTTGTTAGAGTCAATGATGAAAAATGCACAGTTTGCAAAAAAGCTGCTTTAGCATAAGCCAAGCTGTTAGTGACCGTGTCATAGTTTTAGTTAGTATTTTGTGAAATGTGATTATTTATAGACTGTTTCTGATCGATTGTAAGTTTTGCATATTATGTAAGCATTAGACATTCATGAAAATTTTGAAATCGTTATTTTTCAAAATTCAGCTATTTGATGACAGACTCGATGTATGAATACTAATTTTGAAGTAATAATAATATTATATTTAATATTACGTATCCGATGCTTACAAGAGCTTTGTTTTAATAATAATACAAAAATAAAAATAGAATAGGTAAATAGTAAATTTACATAAAATAATACTTTAATAAAACATGCCAATTAAAATAGTAAATAGAATATCGGAAACAATCTATAAGACTAAGAAGTCATAGATAAAATGAGAAGCCAATATGAGTGTGTGATAAGCTAAAGCTAAACTGCGAGGTATGACTTTCAAAGAAGCTGTTAGATAGTATAACTTTGACACAAATCAAGCACACAATGATTTTTAGTGTAAATGACTGGAGAAAATTTATATTTAGAAAGTTAATGTCACTCGAAATCACCGGTATTAATCGGAAAATCTCGGAAATTTATCGTAGTTTCTCTATTTTTATTAACCAAAAACTTTCTGCGTGTATTTTGTGTCAAATTATACTAACCTCCTTTATTCTATTTCAGAGAAATCTGTTTTTTTTGTCTATTTCATAGAAATGGAATCATTTTAACAATGCTCATGTCACGTTTTGGACGATTATGATCATTTAGTACTAGATAGGTATTATATTTAGTTATTGTAATGGTATTCTTTTTGAATATTTGGCTGGGTTGTAAAGACGAAATCATTTAAAATCGGTATTTATTAAAAATACAAATATTAACATACATTTTCAGAAGTTAGCAGGCACACTGCCTGAGACGTATGTTGCTTCGTTCTCAAGAAATCCAGCTCCAAAATTCACAAAGAAGACCCGATATTTTAAATTAAAACCGGTCAACTGGGCCCATAACCTAAAACTCACCTTTGGACGCCAGGTTTCTGCCCGTTCCACAGATAATCCTCGTTGTATCTTCGGTTACCATCGTCGTGGTCGCCGTCGACGTGGTTCATAAGTGGTTCGGCTTCAACAAGACCTGGAATTTCCAGATGTAAAATAAAGCCTGGGCCCGTATTCTGCATAATTATATTGATTTTATTTTTGGGAGGCTTACAGCAGAAAATGAAAATGAAAATAGTATTTATTGAATTAGGATTACGTTAATTAATCTCTTTTCAAACGTGAAAAATCTAACGGAAAGCAAAGGGAAAGTTGAGAGATCTCATCCAGGTAGGGGGTTGATACATATAATTCATAAATTTTAGAAGCCATTTAAAAACCTCCACAGATTAATTATCATATTAACGAGTATCGTTAATGTTTCAGCGAAGGTATCAGCCGTAAGGGCAAGGAAACTGCGAAATGTAATATAACAGTTAGTTCATTAGTCACGTTTCAGAGGCGTAGCGGGCCACATCGGGCAGCATTATTTACCTGGGCCAGGGCCGGAATAAGGGACCCAAGGGACCTATTCCGCTGAAGTGTTTGTTTTATTCAGAGAGTCCGACGAGTGTTTGTAATTTGGAAACTTGATTTGGAATTTTCGACTCTAAATGCGAAAGTCTAGCTAGAGTGATTCGGGTGGGTCTTTAGAGTAAGTTATTTACCACACATAGGCACATATTTATCTCGAAATTCAAAGCAGTAGTCGTGAGCAGAAACTACAGAAACAATAAAAATAACATGGCCCAAAACTCTAGACCCTGGATACATATCTGCATCGAGCACAACGGGAACTTTACAAATATTCAAATAAGGTATGAACTGGGACTGGGAACAGAATGTTTCTGCTGTGTTATGTATGGAGTTGGAAGTTTCGTCTCAAAGTGCTGCCTGCCTCCCGTATAGCGGCTATATGGGTTGGATTTGCCTGAAGCTTATGTATTCTGTTTCAAGTAATATTTTAGGGACGAGACACAGTGGCAGAGTTAAGTCTCCTCATAAGTTTTATACACGGAATGGTCCCGTTAGAACTGCTCTGAATTTTGGAATAAATTGTTGCGCATTATTATTCTGGTGTATGAGGTACATCACTTTAAAGATTAATAACCTTATAGCGTGAGCGCGTATCAAATACATACACAGTATGTATGCATACAAAACTATAGTACGATTTCTACAATTTTCGAGCTACATAATGTCATGGGAAATTGACCAAGATTTTAAGATGCAAATTTAAAAACGCTTGTTGAAAGAAGTTCCACTTTTAAACGATGTATTTTAACGAAAATCTGACAAACCACAAGCATAGATATTTATTTCTGGATCACGTCTACAAAATATAATTGGCTTTGATAGCGTAATATTGAGAATATTATCAAACTACATTTGTATGGAGTGCGCTCGGGGAACACTCCCGGCAATGCATTCGCGTCTCTCCGGGTGTTGTGGGTGTCTATGGGCGCAGTCCTAGGTGCTCACCAGAATTACCCTTACAGCTGAGGCGATCACTTTCCATCAGGTAACCCGCTCCTTTGCTTCCATAGGCTAAAGAGAAGGTCAGTATCTGTCGTCCAACGTCCGACGTCCTGCCTGAAATTATGATGATGATTACCAACTATTCCTTCTAGATCTAGACCCACCTTCAGCCGCAGCGGCCTTCTTCAACGCGCCCATGGAGATGCTCTTCCTGGGCGCGGCCTCGTCCTTCGGCCACGCGAACTGGTTCCGGTACTCCGTGGAGGCTACCTCTTTCTCCTTGGCGGCTAGCACCTCGCCCAGGGCAGTAGTCGCCTGGGGAAAAAGTGGCCTACAATTGAAAATAGCCCACTTCTGGGGGGGCCTAAGCTCTTAGTTCGTACCTGATCCATCGATAGATAGTATAAATTAAATTCGCAGTCTGTCTGTATGTATTTGTGGTAATTTCTCCTAAACCACACAACGGAGTTTGATGCGGTTTTCACCATCATTAGATAATCTCTCCTGAAAGGTTGATATGCATAATACATGCATATTATAATAGAAAAACCCCGAGAAAACCAGTACGAAGCCGGGACGGGTCACTAGTTTTTTAATATCACATAGTTATTCTCTTTTACAATAAAACTTTTTATATATCATGTTATCTTCCCGATTTTAGTTTTATTACATCACAAAGAGACTAAAGTAATAAAACTCTTTGTATATCATTTTATTTTTCGATTTGTCAGACAGCCGACAGAGGTGGTCGACCATAAAATTATTTTAGAGCTCTGATACTTATAGCAATCAGGCTTATGCCCGATTGTACGTTAGGTGACGCCTTGATTTAAGATATTCCTATCAACGAAAGTCAATGTACTAACACCAACCTTAAGTTTGTTTTGTTTGCAATAATTTATTATTAAAACCTGTAAAATAAGTGAAAACTAAACTCGCTAAGTCACTCAAACAGTAACTTTATGACACCGATTTTGTGACACCTTCACGGGTCACCGGCGCACGGCGACCTGAATCTAACAGAATGAACCACCAACCTCCATCACGGAGGTCGTACAAGGCGAAAAATCTTAATAGGCAGAAAATGGAACTTAACTCGTTCACTGTCCATCCCAACTTGTCCCACCTTCACGTGACTTCCAATTTTATTCATGTTGTACATAGGTTAGAACTTAGAATATCTCAAATTAAACAATAGAATATTACACATTATCGCTTTACGGGTATTTTCAGGGACTTTTTATTATTTTTCTTCAAATAAAAAAAATATAAGATGATTTTTAATAATTATCGGGGACAAATTCACACAGCGCCATCAAGCCCCAAACTAAGCAAAGCTTGTACTATGGGTCCTAGCTAACTGATATACTACTTATATACTTTTAAATACATACTTATTATACATAGATCAAGTTGTACACTTATCTTAGAGGGGGGGCCAGGAGATCCATAACACAGGTTAACCTAGTTTGGACTCCTGTCTCCCAATCAACTATTTGATATTTTTAATGTCTTTGTAAACTTTTTTGGGTGAAAAATAAATAAATACCTAATAATAATAATTATAGAACACCCAGACCCGTTACGGAAATTAAAATTCATGATTTAAATTTAATATATTGTATCAATGTGATGCAGGGACAATCAACGTGCCGCTGTTCAACCTTTATAATGCGTACAGATGATCATCATAATCTAGACGCTTTCAAGGCTAGAGTGAAGAGGCCGTTCCTAGACAGGCAGGCAGGCAGGTTCCTAGAGATGGCGGTCAAATGCCTGGTTTTTAAGGTGGCAAACAAGCTTACGACCTGGCTGATGGTAATCAGTCACCGCATCCTATGGACGTTTGCAATACCACCTACGCATTGCCGACCACGTATAAACCATTTAACCCCTTTCTTGAAGAACTCCATGTTGTACACTCCAGGGAAAACCTCTCCAGGTAGTTCATTCCACAACCTTAGTGTGCGTGGGAGAAAGTTCCTTTGGAAGCGCACAGTTCGCGACCAATTTGGCTCCAAGGTGTGAGGAAGAAGTCTCTGTCGGTGGCGAGTGGTACGATGATAGAATGGCTAGTCTAATTAGAAAATACCCTGTTTAACCCTGCAACCGTACCTTAGGCTCCACCGTGTCGGTCCACCGCGTCTGTCTCGGCCCCTCGGACTTGCTCCGCCTCCCGGCGCGCTCCGGGTCGTTCCTTTGCGCACTCTGTGTAATGGGTTAATAAGCTATGGTTAGAAGATGCAAGCAATGAGTATAAGTGGTTTAAGGTTTAAGTTAGTTGGAGACCGGTAATTAGTTGGGTGCTGGGTTAACTTGTGGATGCTGGTAGCAGATTTTATGTGTGTTTTAGAAACCTATGTCACTTTTACAAAAAGTTGTATTACGTCAAACAAATGGTACCATGGTGATAATTAAACTAAGAAGTGAAAAATAAAAAAAGTTGTTCAATCATTAAAAACCTCGACTGCTATTAAAAACAGAAAAGTTAAAAATAAGCCGAATGTTGTGTAGTGCAAATGTTAGTTTAATTTAAACTTGAAAGCAGGCGGGGACCCATTATTTCCTATAAATATTAAATATCCGTGTCCACCCATGTGAAAATGGAGCCCCGACTCCGTGTTTAAGTTTAAGTATACTAACATTTGCACTACCTTTTCAGTATTTTTATAGCCATCGGGGTTTTTAGTTTCTCAACAACTTTTTTTTCCTTTTTTTTTATTGCACTATATACACCTTCAACATTCGGCTTGTTTAGAACTTTTAAGAATTTTAGTGTTTGAACCATTTTTTTAAATGTCAAAGAGAGGCAAACGAGCAATCACATGTAACGCTGTTATCAACAATTCACTAATTTCAATGGTTGACATTGCGATTACGTCTGACCGATTGAATAGTTTAAGTTTATAGCAATGGAATCTTGTTAGCAACTGAACCCATGAAATCGGTGATACGTAATCGCAAAAGTAACAATTTCAATCATTGAAATCAGAGAATTGCTGATAACAGATTTACGTAATTAGGTAGCTGATGGTATGTGTAAGGAATCACCGCCGCCCATGGACATTCGCAACACCAAATGTGTAAATTCGTTTCTCGCAATACCGCTACAGAAAGTTCATTCCGTAGAACGGTTGTGATAATTTCTTGCCCCGTAAGAGCACTCCAGAAAAAGCTGTGGAGATTATATTTATCATTTCCCCCTTTCCGGTCCCTGTTGAAGTTACGTTAGCTCACCTCGCCCGATCGTTGCAGGGGTTACGTTAGGTCACTGTAAGTCTTACCCGCTCACCCGTGCTCGGCTTCGTAGACGGTAGCTTGCTTGCTTGCTTATGCTTGCTTGGACAAACTCACACAGCACCACCTAGTCCCAAAATAAGCAAAGCGTGTGTTATGGGTGTCAGATAACTGATAAATTAATTATATACTTTTTTAAATATATACTGATTATACATACCCATATAGATTTTACCCAGACCCGAAACAGAAACAAAAATTCACCATTTAAATTTTTGCTCCGCCGGAAATCGAACCTGGGACCTCTGCGTGGCAGACTCGGTCTGTATAGTGGTAACGTTAGCTCACCTATGCTCGGTTTTTTGTAGGATTTATATTAGCTCACCTGTGCTCGGTCGTCAGGCTGTGGCTCACCCGTGTCCGGTCTCTGTAGGGGCGTTAGCTCACCTCTGCTCGCTCGCCAGGCAGTAGTTCACCCGTGTCCTGTTTCTGTAGAGGCGTTAGCTCACCTGTGCTCGGTCGCCAGGCTGTAGGTCACCCGTGTCTAGTCTCAGTACGGTCGTTAACTCACCTGAGCTCGTTTGCCAGGCTGTAGTTTACCCGTGTCCGGTTTCTGTAGTGATAACGTGAGCTCACCCGTGCCCTATCGCTAGGAGGCTGCGCGCGAGGTTCGCGCGCTTGCGCGGGCTCGAACAGCTCGTTGCTCTTGTACGCGACGCCAGGGTACTTCTTGCGGCGAGGCATCGCCGGTTCGATTGGGCCTGGAGGGGTTAATATTAGGATTAATAACTAATAATAAATAAAAATTATTTGACAATTCACACAGCACCATTTAGCCCCAAAGTAAGTAAAGCTTGTGTTATGGGTCCTAATAGATAACTGATAAACTATTTATATACTTTTTAAAAATACAAACTATTTAATTTCAATTTCTGCTCGGCCGGGAATCGAACCCGGGACCTCTGCGTGGCAAACCGGCATGTTAATCAACTGGACCACTCAGGTCATCATTCGGAGGATTACTATATCATCGTCTTCGGTGGCGTTATGGTTAAAGAGTCCGACTCTTACCCTGAAGTACCGGGTTCGGACCACAATGTCGCCATGTGTATTTTTATGAGTATTTTTTCAGTTATGTAGGTACATATCAGTTGAACATTAACCGATGCTCATACGGTGAAGGAAAACATCGTGAAGAAACCTGCATATACAGGCGACTGAATGTGTAACCATTGTAAAATTTGGCAGGTTCCGTTGTTAACAGAGTCTCGGCGGTCTGATCGCAGTCGCTACACTTTAATTATTTGATCTGTCATATCAAATGGTCAAGGCGGACCCGGGGCCCTCACGAGCGAGTGCACCACCGGGACATTAACGTTAAGATCGCCATATATCAATATCAACCACAGGACTTCCATTGATGGATGTAGACGCCTTCTCACGACTTTTACTCTACAGCGATCGGCTCTGTGCCTCTTGCATCCACTTACTCCCCACAAACATAACTATTTAAAGTTGGTAATATGTTACAATTTCCCATGGTCTCACGTAGCCCACTAAAGGTGCTAGCTATAATAGCTGAAGTCACACACGTTGTGTAATTTGATATGATTACCAATAGATCTCGCTAAAACGGTCGGAAGGATTTTTATGAAACTTTAAATACTGTAGTAAGCCGGTGACTACAGTAAGTAAGTAAGTACTTTATTGCAATAACATATCCTATGGGCCAGTTTATCCTTTTCGGATATACAACAGTTAGATATGCTTACACTAAAACAAGAGGTCTGATCTTGCCGTCACAGGCTCTTTACCCCACCTGACCGTTACAAGGTCTTTGTCCACCCATCTCGTGGAGGCCCACGCCACTTCAGTTTCTCGACTATTGAACCTATGCCGGTGACCAGTATAGCAATATTCCTTAAGTCTATGAAACGTTCGACTAGCTTCAAGTTTGAAAATCGGATTTCACCGCACTGTATCACATCGAAGTTTAAAGAACTGTAGGGTAAGTAGAATCAGGGGCTAAATTCTGTGATATCTCGAATTCGACATTTGTCCAAGCCACACATCTTCATCAACAATGACATTGAAATGTCTATTGCAGCTAAAATTATTTTTCCAACTATCTTCAACAGTCGTATGTCGTCGAAGATCAAAATCAGTGATGTTTTAATACATTTTTATTGGCTAAAGAAAATGTCGAAATTGATATGTCATGGAGCGAGAACCGCCTGGTATAATACAGACCCCTGGTAAGCGGCGCTACAGCTGGCGCTTGCGCCGGCTGCGGCTGCGGCTGCCGCGCCACGCCGCCCTGCTGCTCCTTGTACTCGTGCCATCGGTACGTACTGCGGTATTCGGAGTGCAGCTGCAACAAGGATAGAGGCTGGTTAGAGGTGTGGTAAGGAGAAGTCGGCCAAGAAGCGATGGCTTGACGTCGTCAAGAATGACTTGCGTGCCGACAAGCTCACCACCAAGGATGTGAAGACCGAGCGAAGTGGGCTGGAAAGAGTTGGACACCGGGCCCTCACGGCAGCGCAACCGGGACATAACGACGAGATGATGATGATGAGACGAGGTGTGGTGTCCTGATTACGAAGGCAAACAGTGGTACGCCTCAAGCCTCAAGGTTGTATTGCAGGCGCTACACGGTTGGCCCCTCAAGCCTCTACTTAACTCTAACCTTGAGTAACTCTGACCTTGTGTAGCCACGGTTTATTTAAAGGCACGAATGAGGAAAATTTTTAGAAACCTTTCCCAATGAGGATCAATCGTATGGTAGAATTTTATAGATTGCTGATAAAATCTGAACGCATTCTTACAGTAATGAAATAAAGAGTGAAAGGAAATGAGTGTTTATAGTTCATTTTGAAGAAAATGTCAAGCACTATGAAATATGTGCTTTATTGTGTTAGTAAGGCTTACTCGGGTGTCGATTGACGTCATCAGACCTGCCATAATCATAGTGTTCTAGCGCATATATCTTCTCTGGTTTAAGAGATATCGTGAAAATTTCTTTAGTCATTCACGGCATCATAGGTAATGGAAAATTCACCAAACAAAAATCGTGACTTATCCTCATTACGTGAGTCCTACTCACTAATAAACTTCATAATAACCTGATAATCATTATAATATCCCAGGAGAATCAAACTTAAAGTCTTAAAATTGCTCGTTGAAAACGATCTGCTATTCGAAAATAAGCTGCCATTGCCATACTAAACGGCTGTCCTACAGAAAAATGAAGTTATCGCATCGATGGAAATTTCACTGAATATAAAGTGTGTTCCGAGGACGCCAATATCGTGACACCCACACAAGTAGACGTCCCTATCTGACTGCCTATCTTCAAATTTACACGCTATCGATAAACCCGGATTACTTCGTCGGCATCGATATTGGTTGGCGACGACGTAAGTTCGTTTTCCACTAGGTATACCTATAAGGTAGGGATGTGAATGTTTTGTCGATGTTTTCGTGAAATGTTTTAAATGTCGTTGATACTAATATATTGCGCATCTCTTAACCTGTTGTACAGTCAGCTGCGGTGTGGATGCCCTAGCATATATTCAATTTATGGCAGGAATTTTGGAGGGAGAGGTAATTCTCTTTGCAGTTGACTGTACATACAAGTTATTACGGAAAAGTGAAAATTCTGACTGACCGTCAAAGCTCAGCTGAAATAGTGAAAATTGAGCAATCTTTAGCAAATGATATCCAGGAATCACGAAAAAGGGATTATCCACTGTTAGAGTTTAGCCATAATCTTTGGCAGGCAAAACAGCGTCGAAAACACTAACAGAAAATGCTGTACAGTTTCTGATTTACGGTCCTAGATGGGCTGCCTTTAAAACTTGGTCTATTCATCTTTTTGTAAGATACCCGTAATCCGTAAAGTTAGTATTAGTATTCTGTATTCATAAGTATAAGAAGTCTACTCAGCCGAACCCTACAAGGAATCTAGGTCATCCCAAGTTGCGTCAATTACAAAGTCATGAAAATCGAGATTGCTTCGGAACCAATAATAAATGTTTCATTCAGAATAATGTCTGCGATACTGTCAAGACTCGCGAATTATAGCATTTTATGGGCTATTAGCATCTGTAATCGATTGGGCATAAGCAAACATTCAGTGCACGTGGTGGCTATGAAATCAGCTGTCCTTATCTTGCTGTGCATGCTCTCATTTCGTTAGACAGAGATAGCTCTATATAGCGAAAATCGGGCACAATGGACATCATCGTTCATAAATAATTCTGTTCGCGCCTCGGACTGTAAGTTGACCATGATTTTTGTTAAACGTGGAAACGAAAGATGAAAATTGAAGCTTATGCTACAGGACTATTGGTAATGCGCTATGTAATATTTGATTTCCCAACGAAATTCTTTTTATCGGGAAGCTGGAATCTGTGACATCAGAATACAGAAACATCCCATTAGCAAAATATGTTTAGAAATGATTGTGTGCGTGTCCTACAATTGGCAGGGCTATAAATTGTGTTCTAGTAGTGCGAGTAATACAGTACTGTGAGTTTGCTCAAGTTAGCTAATTTCATACGAGAGTGGCAGAGGTCAGCAGCAGTTGGCAGCATCCAGCTTGGTAAAAGAGACCACATCCAGGGGTGCAGTATACCCGACAGCGGCTTTGTAATTCCATTATTTATCTCAGTACAATACAGTACTGAGATAAAGACGTGTTTGCGCCGAATATTTAAAACGATAAAATGCATTTCCTAATCAAAAGAACGCTTAAAATGGTGTGACCGTGAAACTTTCGGCCACGCTGCCGCCCGCTGTCACTTCGGTGTTGATTGAGCCCAATTTATCGTAAATAAAAACTTGTTCACACTAGACCATATAAGGCTGTGTTATAACTCATTGTAATAGACGTTATCGTAATCTATGGCGCATAAGGTTGTCGTTGTATTACATCTACTTTATCATGCGGTGTCTATCTGTAATAAATGTTTATTTCTATCTTGAACTGTTTATTTATAAAACTTAAGGGGTATAAGTCTTTAAAAATATCAATTTAATGGTTACCCGAGCATTGGACAGCCGAGTGAACTAATAAGCTATCGGCGATGGCACATTAAACTGGTAACCTCATTTTGGTGAAAACACATTACTGCCTAATGCGTATACAGGGTGACTTTTAATTCATTTTTGATACCAAGAGGCATGCATGTGCTTATGGCACCAACTCGGAAATAGTGAAAAAAATCGTCTGTTTCATACTAAATTGAAATCGAATTCTTCCAAAATGTATGAAAAACTGCTGATTTCAGAGTTGATGCGATATTAAAAGTTGTTTGTTCTCATTAGTATATGCCTACCTCTTGGTATTAAAAATAAATTTTATCTAACATATTACACATATCGGCAAATCTCTTAGGAGCAGATTCACAGGCACCAAATTACATTATTAAATAAAAACAGCCACATAAGACTTTTACTTTGCTGATGATGTAATGATCTATAAACACCACTGGTGACAAGTTTGTAGCTCAAGTCATTTTTTGTCAATCATTGCCAGATTGGCTATCATTCCTTTAACTTAATGATTAAATTACTTAACGTCTTTTTCACAATTACACACTTACTCAAATATTTTAAACTTTTTCATTGCCTAGAGAGGCACACGGACAGATAGTTCACCTGATAGAAAGTGGCCACCGTCGTCCAGGGGGGCGATTTTCGCGCTGTGACATCTCAAATTCGACATTTTCTATAGTGTTTAATTTTATTTTTAATTGTAAATATTTTGTCTCCCTACTTTGTCGGAAAATAATGAAATAAGTAGTAGGTACTTTAAAAATATATATATATATATATTGTATTAAAACGTCACCGAAATTTATATTCGACAATATACAACTGTCAAAGGTATTTGAGAATTTTTTTTCTGCAATATACATTTCGACATCTTCATTTATTGAGATATGTGGCTAGAAAACATGTCGAATTCAAGATGTCACAGCGTGAGAATTAGGCCCCAGGACATCTGCAAGCGAATGGGAGCGGATGCGGTGCCGGCTTTTGAGGAAGGTACGTGTAGGTACGCTAGTGATAAGACCGTCCTTTATTTTATCCCATGTATGTATATAGTGTGCAAATTAAGAGTTTTTGTATTGTATTGTATTGCATTGCATTGTAGACATGTTTTTTGAAGAACCCCATGTTGTATATAACATATCAAAACTAATACTTGAATTCTAAAAGTTTTCTGTCTATCGTTAAATATTAACTCAAGTGTTTATAAATGTTTGAAAATACCACTTTTAATTTGTCGTCAGTGTTTCCTCTTTAACCAGATATAATTTTATATAAAACGTGGTCTATGGTATGCACTAGTTAGCTAATTGTCCATAGGCGGCTGTGACCACTTTCCCTCAGAGTAGCCTGTCTGCCGCTAACAAAAATTATCTATTCGTTGTCATACAGTAGATATTATCTGTTAAACATAGTTAACGAACTTTCATTCTTTGGCCATAGTCTGTCTAGCACATCAAGAAAGGCACTAAAGGCAAGCAAACCGTCCAGAACTAGGTAAGTAGGCGTAAAAATAGACTGTATTATTTCCTGTAAACATTCAAGTCTGCCACACGTTGAGAAATGGATAACTGGTTATGGGCCATTGACGATAAAAAGAATAGGCTATTAAGAATTCAACCATTACACTAAGTCAGTGTCGTGATTCTTTGAAACAATAATTCGACCTAAATAGGCTTTTTCATTGTTATTAGATTTGCGTTTGGCCTCAATGTCACGCAATCGATGGCTATGAGACAGGAGATAAAATGCTCGAGAATATGCCCATTCATTATTGCCTACGACGCCAAGGTTGTACGTGGCTGGAAAAAATGGACGTCTTACTTAACAATGATAGGTAATAAAATTGTGAAATACTTGACAATTGTTACAACGTAGTAAAAAAATCTGATGGTTGCTTTAAAAAGTGCGGGCTTATGTTTATGTGATTTTATTTTCTTGTATTTTTTGCGTGTTATTCTTAGAAGTGGCGACAACCACAGCATTAGGATTATCATTATATATACTATGGGATAGATATATCAGGGTGAGTAGGTAATCCAAATGTGTTAGCGAGAAGAAATTTGAAACTATATCAGATATAGGGCAAGTATTAGGGTTCTAGAAACTTCGATGCCGACTTTACATCCCTTTGGTTGGTCACCCTGTCTAACGTACGGTAGCTCTTAGGGTTTATTAAACGGTGCATGGCTTTATTTACTTTAATATAGGCTACAAAAGTAGTGAGCAACCCTTCACAAAAACACAAAACTAATTCCTAAAATATCGATAAGAGATATCGATAACTGCCTAACCCTAGCCAGACCGTTCGTTCTGAAACGAGCAATTTCGGCAGCGCGTCTTCATTCATAGCAATAGGTCCGCCTACCCCGCTTCCATGTTTACAGAATCATGTAAATGAGTAGGGACCATGAGTATGTAGGTAGAGATCGCAGAGAAAATAAATTGCCTGTCTAAACCATGAAGGTAGCTAACTTTCCAATCTCTGGTAGATATTCTAGAATGTAAAAGGTTTTTTTTGTATATTAGACTAGCCAGACATTTGACCGCCATCTCACCTGGTAGTAAGTGAAGATACGGCCGCAGATGGACCATGCCTGTTTAGGAACAGTCTATTCACTCTAGCCTTGAAGGCGAAGGGCACACCCTCGCAGGCAGTCCAGACTCTCAAGCCGGATGTCCGGCTGGATGGATAGGAGCCAGGAGCCTTATTTTTTTCTGTTTCCAAGCAAGAGCTCGTGTGTTAGTGTCCATGTGACCTTACAGTGACAACGGAAGTGTGAATCGTAGATTGTCTACGATCTTCGTTTCATCATCATCATCACAGCCCGTAACAGTCCACTACAGGACTTAGGGCCTCTCCCACGAAAGGGGAGGTTATTGCCATAATCTCCACGCTTGGCCGGCGGGTTGGAGATCGCAGTGTTTAAATAATACAATGGAAAATGCTGCTGCCCATTTTCCAGACTACGGAGACTCTTGATCTTTTGCCTCGAAAACATTAGTCGCCTTGTACGACACCCACGAGTGTAAGGGGTTGGTGCTATTCTACTCTGCCGGACACCACACGGCCACGATCTTCGTTTGACCAATCACAAACGTTATACTTTGGTTACATGTCGCTCATCCTTAGT